>OX638094.1:26623143-27913143 GCA_951804965.1 Horisme vitalbata | reverse complement strand
CATTCCATTCCATTCCATTCCATTCCATTCCATTCCATTCCATTCCATTCCATTCCATTCCCACTAGCCACTAGCAACGTGTTTATATGCTACCGTTGCGGGGAAGTAGGCCACAAGAGGAACTTGTGTCCTGTCAAAGATAGCGTCAAAAGCTCCTCCTGTAACAAGTTAGGCCATTTAGAGGCCGCTTGCAGATCTAAACTGAAAACAAAGGCCGAGAAAGATGTTGAGGTTAAAATGATATCTGATCCGATGAATAAGAAAAAAATTCTACAAACAAATCAATCTCAATGATAACGAATGTAAATCATTCTTCGATATGGGTAGTGATTGGTCGTTAATTACGACTACACTAGTAAATCAATATCATTTGCAGCCATTTATTCTGAATAACCCCATCAATTTAGTAGGTTGTACAACTGAATTATCTGCTCAAGTAACTGAAGCTGTGACCGTAACAATAAAAGTAGATTCGAACTAATCATTACGTCATTGATGTGCTATTCTTATCGGAAGAAACTTCACAGAAGACCCCAGTATTATGTGCGTTTGGGGGGTACGTTAACTTTTCAACCAGTTGAGTCTCTAAATGTTTGCTGTGTGTTAATAATGTGTCAAGCAATCATGAACAATTGTTAACGAACATTTTCTCAAAATACACACAATCTATTTCTAAAGATTTATCTAGTCTGGGAAAAACATCTTGTGTTGAATTAGAGATACAATTAACATCTAGCAAGCCAATATATCAACGACCGTATCGAATGTCTGAGTCGGAAAGAGCAATCATGCGAGAAATAACAGATGATCTTTTAAAAAATGGGATTATTCAGAATAGTAACTCTGCGTATGCAAGTCCAGCCCTTTTGGTTGATAAATCCTCTGGAGCCAAAAGGTTGTGTGCTGACTATAGACAGCTAAATAAAATAACAGTCAAAGAGACATATTCCATGCCTAAGATTGAGGACCTCATCGACATATTGCAGGGTTGTAAGTTTTACACTTCACTAGATTTAAAAAGTGGGTATCACCAAATCAGCATCAAAAGCGAAGATGTCCACAACGGCTTTCATTACAAATGACTCTCATTTTGAGTACCTACGGATGCGGATGCCATTTGGCGTTTGTAATGGCCCCGCTGTGTTCCAGAGGCTAATGAATACCGTTTTGGGGAATCTCCGTTTTGGGAGTGTAGTTTGCTATTTGGACGATCTACTTATTGCCACCAAAACCATTGAGGAAAACATTCTCTGCCTAGAAATTGTGTTAGATATTTTTGTTAAAAATGGCCTCACTATTAATTTGGAAAAATGTTCCTTTTTCTAAGATCAAATTACGTATTTGGGGTACGATATATCGGAACAGGGAGTACGTCCTAGTGCTCGAAAACTTGATGCCATTTCGAAATACCCTATCCCAAAATTGGTTCATCAATTACGACAATTTTTGGGTCGCATCGAGTATTTCAGAAAATGTATTCAAAATTGTGCCCTCCTTTGCAAACCGTTAACTAGTCTATTAAAAAAAGAGGCAATCTGGCAATCGGGCCCTCAACAAAACCAAGCTGTAAGTGACGTAAAAGACTCCTTAATCAAAAACGCTGTACTCAAAGTCTTTGACCCTAAACTTCAAATTAATAACCCTGTTAGCGACGTCGACAATATAACCGTAGGTGGTGAAACTATTTGTACAATAACTGAGAGTGACTGGTTGCTATCCGTTCAGTTACAAGACCCAGGTATATGTAGCATTCGCGATATTTTACAGTCAGGTGAGGCCGAGTCGAATAAATTGCTATTTAATGAGTTCGAGTTATTAGGGAACAAAGTTTACAGACGAACTGCATTTGGTAGACGTTAGCTAGTGCCCAAGCAATGTATATGGTATGTAATTCGAGCAAACCATGATGAAGTTGGCCACTTTGCTGTAGACAAAACTAATGAAAGGATTCGGTCTAAATATTGGTTTCCTCACCTAAAAAGACTCATAACTACATACATTAAAAATTGTCTTAACTGCATTTATTTCAAAAACATTCACGGTAAAAAGCCAGGTAAATTATATCCGATTTCAAAAGATGCGAAACCATTCCACACACTGCATGTCGATCACCTCGGTCCATTCGTTAAAACAACTCTGCATAATAGTTATCTCTTGGTTTTAGTAGACTCGTTCACAAAATTTGTCTTTATTTCGGCTGTAAAAAATAATAAAAGTATAGTTGTGATTAACGAGTTAGACAAAATATTTAAAGTCTTCGGGAATCCAAAGCGCTTAGTTTGTGATGCAGGCAGCGCGTTCACATCTAAATTGTTTGCGAATTACTGCAAGGATATGATGATCAGGGCCCACATTATAGCGACGGCTGTACCGCGTTCAAACGGGCAAGTCGAACGTAATAATCGGACAATTCTAGAGGCATTGCGTAGTATGGGTGCCGACACTGAAAATAATAAATGGGACCAGCACATAACATACATACAACAGGGTATCAATAGCACAATTAACAAAACTACATCTGCCGTTCTGAGCGCGGTCTTTTTCGGTCATAGGATTCGGATGAATCATGATATGGTCACTGACGATGATAATGCGGAACATTCGGTGGAAGTCACCAGTCTGCGACACACGGTGGACGCAAACATCAAGAAAGACGCTATACACCAAAAAGCTTCTTTCGACACTAAACGAAAAGACGCTCCTAATTATGCTGTTGGAGACTTGGTGGTATTGAAAATTCCGAGTCATTCTAATGACGGTCAGAGTACAAAGCTGATGCCGTTTTATAAGGGTCCTTTTCAAGTCGTTAAGGTTTTAGGACATGATAGATATCAAGTGGCGGATATGAGAGGAGCTGAAAGATCTTCAAAGCGGTATGACGGTACTGCATGTGTGGAAAATATAGAAACCATGGATCCGTCTCGCCGAGTAATGCCAGATGTTGTCAGATTATAAGTATGCACGTATTAGATTAGAATAACCTACATAAACTCTCTAGTATGAAATATAAAATAAAACATAAATAGCTCTCAAGTGTATTTTTATTTTACATCCAGTTTGGAAATGCAAGGCAAAAGCAACTAATTATTCAGTTTTTAAACATCCATTATTTTATTTAAACAATATTAAAAATAGGCAATTAAGTATTTATTTGACAAGTATTATTACGTACCCTTAGAGATATTTTCAGCTTGCTGGTTCAGAACAGAATAATGTGAGATCAGCCGACAGCCATTCCATCGGCTGTCGGTTGGCCCCAGCACTCTGCATCACAGTCACCACTCCCGCTCCCACTCCCTTATTTTAGTGCCAAGCCGGAAAGATGATAGTTAGTTACAGTATCTACGATTACATTTTCGGGATAGACTTATACAAGTCAGTACAATACTTATTGATAAATTATAACATTCATATTTAGGTAGATAATAAGTAATAAGTATATAACGAAGCAGCCTGACCAGCGGGGTTTTTAAAAGGAGTGACGTCAGCTAAGCTGACTACTACTTTCATCACTATGATTGCTCATTGCAAATAACGAAACACAAGAAAGAAAAACGCAATTTATTTCGAGAACCAAATAAGGCTTTTTAAGCTAAGTATTAAAAGTAGGTAGGTACTCACAGGATTTCTAAAATAACTTCACAAAACACAAGAACACCTTCCACAATCGTGTCTCGACTCGTAATGCGGCTTCGCAGTACAAAATCAATAAAAACGGTGTTCAAATTACGTTAAGAGCAGACTCATTATTTTTTAACTGTAAATTCATTTTAACATTTTTAAAGTTAGGTTTGAAAATATCATTTTATTTTAACGCAGTTTAAATATTCCGCTGAATATTTTCGCTGCAAAACAAGTTCAATCAAAAGTCCGTTATTAACAAAGTAAATTAATAGCAAAGCAAATAAGATTACTTTTCTGTAATTATAAATCAAAACATGAATTAAGAATAGGTTTTCACTTGTTAAAATTAATTTTGGATTAATCATGAGTAATCATTTGGTATTGCGCTTCAAAACAAATCATTACTCATTCCTCAACTAATATCAAAACCTATTACAGAAACTAGTAGGTTGTTAAATTATTAATTAATCAATTTTACATTGTTTTACATGGTTTACATACTAAACCATCAGTTTTGTTTTCTATCCTTAATAATTATTACAGATTTTAGCGGCTTTGCGCCGACACGGCCATTCAGCGAGACGGTGCGTGCTCAGCACCAGTCGCGGTACTGAAAATAAATAAAGATTTGTGAGCTCGGTATCCATTCATAGGAACACTAGCTGATAACTTAGTTTTTAATTATAATGCTACTTACTACATTACCATGTAGCATTTTTTTTTTAAATAGTAAATTTGATAATTGGCAGTTACATGTTCGTAGTTTCTTAAATATAGTTAGATGCATTCTACATCTAACCAAGTTGTCAGCCATATTAACCAATTTATAAGCGATTATCCGACAATAAACGCTAAGTAGTTCAACAATGGATAGTTCAAAGCCAGTAGATCTTTTCTGTACATAGGGAAGTGAGCGGAGTTGATTTTGTATGGTGCTAATGTTCCACGCATTACGCACGATTTTATTTATTGTATGTCAATGCAAATGCTACACGCATACTTGCATTATATGTTCCTCGCAGACAAGGATGATGCTGTGGCGCTGAGCGGTCTTGTACGCCGTGGTCCACAGGGGCTCTAAAGGATGTGTAAAGGACGATGCTGGGGCCTAGGCCTTATTTTTATGACCGTGATCCCCAGAGGCTCTGAAAAGTATGTTTTTCATATTTTAGCTCGCAGGAAGTTGATGTTGTGGTGCTGAGCGGTCTCGTACGCCGTGGTCCACAAGGGCTCTAAAGGATGTGTAAAGGACGATGCTGGGGCCTAGGCCTTATTTTTATGACCGTGATCCCCAGAGGCTCTGAAAAGTATTTTGTTCATTTATTTCCATCGTAGGGGCTAATAGCCGTACACCATAGTATGTAATGTTAAACTTGATTTCGTCATGTTATAAGCTCACAGGTAGTTGAGGTTGTGGTGCTGAGCGGTCTTGTACGCCGTGGTCCACAAGGGCTCTAAATGATTAGGGAAGGTCGATGCTGGGGCCTAGGCCTTATTGTTATGACCGTGGTCCCCAGAGGCTCTGAAAACAACTATGGGGAAGGGAAGCAAGGGATGAAAGATGTTTTGTACAGTTATAACATTATTTCAACACGTCGTCATTAAGACAGACATCAACTACCTAGGTTCATTTCTTTGTATTGAATCAGGTTCGACATGAAAAGAACTAACCAGCTTGTTTTAGGCGTCCAATGTCTGGGCAGCTTGAACGTGGACGGCCACGGCAGTCGGTGGAAGTTGTCTGATGATAAGAGTCCGTAGAGACTTCACCATCTATCGAATGTGTTGCTTGTTATTGGGAGTCATCATTGAATCCCGCCGACACGGTATCTTGGTTATCAAACCTTTGTTTGTCATAGTCAACAGCAGCAGTGGCAGCAGCAGCCATTTTCTAATAAGTGTTATTCGAGCGCGTCAGAGTCGACAGACTCGTCATCGATGTTTACCAGTCGTAAGGGTTTAGTGGTGCAACTCCGGTTATTCTGTGTGGAGTAAAGTGAAAGTAAAAATCTGTTTATTCATTTAGCAAATAAAGTACACTTTGAATAGTCTTTCTTTTAATTATTATTTTTATTTTTTATTTTTATTTTTATTTAATTACACCAATTCGTAACGCGGCCAAACAGAGAAGAATTGGCAAGAAACTCTGCTTGGTTTTTTTTTTTAATATTTTTTTTTTCACGGTTAGGCTCAACTTATTAACTATGTATTACATTGATTTTAATGCAGTTGGAGTCAAATATTTTATAATAGGCTTTTGCCCATTGATTACGTTAAACAACATTTTTCAATTTATTTACAGATAAATTAATCACGTTATTTGGCATTTAGTTAAAAATAATAATGCATTTGAATGCCAGCCATAGAGCTTCCAAAACGGTCTGCCTATTTTCAGTGTCATAGTTTTTGATCATTGTTAGTGTATTTTTTAGTATGCTCATCACCCTTTCGACTTGGTCACTTGCTCGGCTTACTCCTGATGCTATCAAGTGTTTATAGACACTAAAATGACCACAATAGGCTTAATATTCAGCAATAAATTTACACCCACCATTCACCAGGATCTGTACTGGTGTTCAAAATAAGTAAACAAGGCAATTAAGTGCTGGGAGAATGCTGCTTTGGCTCGTCGTTGGAGTAACTAATCAGTATGTACTTAAAAATGCGTAAATAGCTACAATAACACACACCTCTTGTCCTTCCGCGTTTCTCGTACACCGCTTGTCAGTGATGCCCATGTGGACAACTTGGAATGCTGCAGTGAACTTCTGAATGGAGTGAATAAGGGTTTGTACGGTACCAGACAGCCTTTTGGAGGTCCATAAGACGGTTGTACTCATCTTCTCCAGCCCGTAAGGTTCTTTCAGCTTCTGAAGAGTCTTCTCTCATGCTGGATGCTGGCGAGTCTCTATGATCTCGATCAGCACCGCTCCTTACCAAAGGCTGCTTGCGTAAGTGTAGAGCTCGATCGGTGCATGTTCCTGAAATATCATAAGGGTAGGCGCAGTAGACAAATGTTAAACAATATCATTGCGAGCCTCGTCGAGTCTTTCGTTCCATTCCCATGTGGCGTCTTTCTTTGTTAGTTTTTAAATTGGTACACGTGAAAAATCGGGAATGAGACGTATAAAGAACCCAGCGAGGCCGTTAAATTGCCTAACCTGTTTGGTAGTTTTCAGTATCGGTACCTTCGTTAAAGCCTCCACTTTTACTGGGCTCGAACTAACTTGTAACTTGTAGTCTAAGACTACGTGGAACATCTGTTCTAGATACACTTAAGCCATCAATAACACTGACCGTAGTGAATGTTGAGGGTGGAGCTACTATGAATTGACCTATCCCTTTTAAATAATTGACTACATGTGTCCTTTGTAAAGGTAATTTTTCTGCTAATAATTCGCGCGTAACTAAACATTCCGAACGCTATAAAAAATTGCCGTTAATTTTGAGCCTCCAATCGTCACCGAAATTGAATTTTATTCACGATTGTAACATGTTTCATAAGTGTGAGTGTGACCAACCCTAGAGCAGAACATACAAGTTGGCTTTTCCGTAATCTGCGAGGCAGGTTTCGGGTCCTAAGAAAAGAGAGTGTACCATGACCAGGCTGTTTGCAACCTTGGCAAAATAGTGATGCCCTATCAGTGAACCGCGGTCGCTTTGTTGGAACCTGTGAGTTAGTTGTACCAGGATGAGATCAACACGTTTAATCGACGATGCTACCGAAATGGCGAGGGTATATTACTATTCTCAATCGCTCATCCCGATACCTCCAATACCTAAACCAGTGACGAAAACTGCGCAATATCTTTTCTAGTAAATGTAGTCTCGAAAGCAAAAATATTCCTGGAGACTATCTGTTCAAAAGTCTACATCCGAACTCGCGCAATTCCTGCCACGTGGCGGTTGAAACAAGCCAATTGTCTACCCATAACCTGGCGCGACCTTAAAGTAAACTACCAACATTCATTCTAATACCATAGTCGCTCAGGTTATAAGTTTCCATGGCAGTGGACGCATGCTGACACCACTCACGTACACCAATATTCACGTCCAGATCGTATGACGGCAAAAATACGTCACCAATTTTGATGTTAGATTCAGCTTGTTCCGTGATACGATCGGACACGTCGTGTCTCACCATTTGCAACAACTCCGTGAAAACTCCGCTGGTACTCCGCTAACAGAAGCATTATTAGAGTCAGATGGTCGAGAAGTGGGTGGTAATCCCACTTCTGATAACGAAGCAGCCTGACCAGCGGGGTTTTTAAAAGGAGTGACGTCAGCTAGGCTGACGTCACTACCTTCATCACTATGATTGCAAATAACGAAACACAAGTAAGAAAAACGCAATTTATTTCGAGAACCAAATAAGGCTTTTTAAGCTAAGTATTAAAAGTAGGTAGGTACTCACAGGATTTCTAAAATAACTTCACAAAACACAGGAACACCTTTCACAATCGTGTCTCGACTCGTAATGCGGCTTCGCAGTACAAAATCAATAAAAACGGTGTTCAAATTACGTTAAGAGCAGACTCATTATTTTTTAACTGTAAATTCATTTTAACATTTTTAAAGTTAGGTTTGAAAATATCATTTTATTTTAACGCAGTTTAAATATTCCGCTGATTATTTTCGCTGCAAAACAAGTTCAATCAAAAGTCCGTTATTAACAAAGTAAATTAATAGCAAAGCAAAGAAGATTACTTTTCTGTAATTATAAATCAAAACATGAATTAAGAATAGGTTTTCACTTGTTAAAAATAATTTTGGATTAATCATGAGTAATCATTTGGTATTGCGCTTCAAAACAAATAATTACTCATTCCTCAACTAATATCAAAACCTATAACAGAAACTAGTAGGTTGTTAAATTATTAATTAATCAATTTTACATTGTTTTACATGGTTTACATACTAAACCATCAGTTTTGTTTTCTATCCTTAATAATTATTACAGATTTTAGCGGCTTTGCGCCGACATATACAATGTTAAATTATTACAGACTTATGTCTTTCAACATTATTGTATTCTAGCAACTTACTTTTCAAATTATTTAATGTCTAGGTATATACAAGTCTATACAGAACTTCATTATAAATTATAATTTGGATTTAGAAACACACCTTCAATTAAAACCTATTTAAATTGTACTGTAAATTGAAGTAACCGTAAAATTAATTGAGAAGGTGTAACATAACTTTAGTCCCTTGTTATAACTAAAAATAAGATTACTAAATCATACAATACAGAGACTCTATGTAACGGTTTGTTCTTAGCTTTATAATCGTAAATTTAAAATCATTTTACTTATTCCATTTCCTTTCTTTATATAAGTTTATCAATTTACCTATCTACTTTTAAAACCTTACTCGGTATACTATTTATATGCTACTTCACAGTTACTATATTCGCGTAACAAATCAACGTCAAGTTGACAATCTAGCTCAGTTAAACCGCTCACTCCGTAATAATGAAGTGAAGTTTGCATCACCAACATTGTATTGCTTTACACTGTAATTTAATTTCCTTTGTTGTTATACGTCAACCATTTTTTTTTACTACAGCAACATATTTTATTTCAATTTTCTTCAACATGACTAGCTAATTTTATAGTCATTACTAAACTTGCCTCATTTGCTATTTTCTATTAATTACTTATCAACTGTTTTTTTTATACACTTAGTTATGACACCTTAATTTTTTTAAATTTATGTACCTTCCTACTGCACTGTTTGACTGCCTCATCACTATTTCATGCTAAGTAGCTGCCATTGCGCTTTTACGAGAAAGGGATGACGCAGTCAAACTGTAAATCTGGACTTTTTATTAAGTACCTGGATGTGGGTTACAGGGTTCCCACCACCGGCAAGACCGCCCTTGAAGCAGGTCTACGCACGAGATTTCCCACTCTACTACCTACCACCAGGCTGTTGGCCGGAGAACCATACACCTACTGATGCCAAGCTGCTGGAACGGAAGCGGAACCGCTTGTGTCTCCCTCACTCTCTAAGGCCAGTGGCATACCTACGCATTCTTGTTCTGCAACGTGTTCGGTTACGAGTAAAACCACGACCCTGACTTTCTTTTAGTGTAACGTTACCTTTATTTATTATTTTGCCCATTTCCGCTTGAACTGTCTAAATTTTAAGAAACTTTCATTATTATAATTTGTTAACATTGCTTTATAGATTTTTACTTTCTACCTACTCTCAATTTAGGTAAGTAAGCTCCTAATATAGATAGAAATGTTACATCTATTTTAATATATCTAACACAGCCATACTGACAAATACTTCGTTCTCGAAGTATTCCTACCTAGCATTTATTAGAAGGTACCTTTTTACATATTTACAGTTAATATTTATCTATACATAGTTTTTAAATATAAGCTTTATGATAAATAAATTGTTATTCATTGATAATTTTTTTTTTCACATCTTATCATCATTATCATTCTAATCAATTTATTTAGATATGTCGGCGCAAAGCCGCTAAAATCTGTAATAATTATTAAGGATAGAAAACAAAACTGATGGTTTAGTATTGGTGAGGCGTGTAAATAACCTCACCATGGGTGTGCATAGCACGGAATAAAATCCTTGAAAGAATAACCAGATCTGAAGAACCGCTATGTGAGAACTCATGAACCAGTTCACCACCCATCCAGTAGTTGCCGGGGAACACTAAGGCGATTTATAGCAGACTAATGCTCACCGAGTCCTGGGATCTCCTGTTTCCAACGATATCTTCTCACTTGCAGGCACAATGTTTGCCGGCCGGCTATTATGAATCACCATCTATCTATGTCATCACTGGAATATTTAACCCGGGGAGATACGAAAATGATGGCAAATAAGCCCTAGGATATGAATCCTCCCAAAAGTTGCGGACTTCACAGTTATTTCAAGGATTATATATTTTATAATTGTTAGACGATCCAGAAAAATTGAAATCGCCAACGGAAGCAAAAAGTAACATCCGTTACTATCTGTCACTGTCACACAGTGAGAACCGTCAAGCCGTCAAGCCCATCAAGACAGCTGCTTGACCACTGTATCAGCACTGCTTACGCCATCTAGCGTTCTATACCCAAAACTACATATGGATGTGAAGGCCGCAAGCACACCAAAAATGCAGCTAAACAGCTCTGGTTACTCTAAAGATGGCACTAATGCAACAGAAAAAACACCAGTGACAGTGATAGCATTTATGCGTATGTAAATAAGTAAATAAATTATGGAGGCTTCACCAAGTATGTAAACCATGTAAAACAATGTAAAATTGATTAATTAATAATTTAACAACCTACTAGTTTCTGTAATAGGTTTTGATATTAGTTGAGGAATGAGTAATGATTTGTTTTGAAGCGCAATACCAAATGATTACTCATGATTAATCCAAAATTAATTTTAACAAGTGAAATCCTATTCTTAATTCATGTTTTGATTTATAATTACAGAAAAGGAATCTTCTTTGCTTTGCTATTAATTTACTTTGTTAATAACGGACTTTTGATTGAACTTGTTTTGCAGCGAAAATATTCAGCGGAATATTTAAACTGCGTTAAAATAAAATGATATTTTCAAACCTAACTTTAAAAATGTTAAAATGAATTTACAGTAAAAATTAATTCATCTGCTCTTAAAGTAATTTGAACACCGTGTTTATTGATTTTGTACTGCGAAGCCGCATTACGAGTCGAGACACGATTGTGGAAGGTGTTCTTGTATTTTGTGAAGTTATTTTAGAAATCCTGTGAGTACCTACCTACTTTAATACTTACCTTAAAAAGCCTTATTTGGTTCTCGAAATAAATTGCGTTTTTCTTACTTGTGTTTCGTTATTTGCAATGAGCAACCATAGTGATGAAAGTAGTGACGTCAGCCTAGCTGACGAGCTGACGTCACTCCTTTTAAAAACCCCGCTGGTCAGGCTGCTTCGTTATCAGAAGTGGGATTACCACCCACTTCTCGACCATCTGACTCTAATAATGCTTCTGTTAGCGGAGTACCAGCGGAGTTTTCACGGAGTTGTTGCAAATGGTGAGACACGACGTGTCCGATCGTATCACGGAACAAGCTGAATCTAACATCAAAATTGGTGACGTATTTTTGCCGTCATACGATCTGGACGTGAATATTGGTGTACGCGAGTGGTGTCGGCATGCGTCCACTGCCATGGAAACTTATAACCTGAGCGACTATGGTATTAGAATGAATGTTGGTAGTTTACTTTAAGGTCGCGCCAGGTTATGGGTAGACAATTGGCTTGTTTCAACCGCCACGTGGCAGGAATTGCGCGAGTTTGGATGTCGACTTTTGAACAGATAGTCTCCAGGAATATTTTTGCTTTCGAGACTACATTTGTCACTAGAAAAGATATTGCGCAGTTTTCGTCACTGGTTTAGGTACTATGGCGGCGTAGCACTAAAGATCTCTGATGATGACGCAGTTGAGGCTGTCATTGGAGGTATCCGGATAAGCGATTGAAAATAGTAATATGCCCTCGCCATTTCGGTAGCATCGTCGATTAAACGTGTTAATCTCATCCTGGTACAACTAACTCACAGGTTCCAACAAAGCGACCGCGGTTCACTGATAGGGCATCACTCTTTTGCCAAGGTTGCAAACAGCCTGGTCATGGTACACTCTCTTTTCTTAGGACCCGAAACCTGCCTCGCAGAGTACGGGAAAGCCAACTTGTATGTTCTGCTCTAGGGTTGGTCACACTCACACTTATGAAACATGTTACAATCGTGGGCGTGCGGTCGTGACAAACGTTAAATGTGCGGGTATACCTGAATAAAATTCAATTTCGGTGACGATTGCAGGCTCAAAATTAACGGCAATTTTTTATAGCGTTCGGAATGTTTAGTTACGCACGAATTATTAGCAAAAAAAAAATTACCTTTCAATTCATAGTAGCTCCACCATCAACATTCACTACAGTCAGTGTTATTGATGGCTTAAGTGTATCTAGAACAGATGGTCCACATAGTCTTAGACTACAAGTTACAAGTTAGTCCGAGCCCAGTAAAAGTGGAGGCTTTAACGAAGGTACCGATACTGAAAACTACCAAACAGGTTAGGCAATTTAACGGCCTCGCTGGGTTCTTTATACGTTTAATTCCCGATTTTTCACGTGTTATGGTACTAATTTAAAAACTAACAAAGAAAGACGCCACATGGGAATGGAACGAAAGACTCGACGAAGCTCGCAATGATATTGTTTAACATATGTCTACTGCGACTACCCTTATGATATTTCAGGAACAAGCACCGATCGAGCTCTACACTGACGCAAGCAGCCTTTGGTAAGGAGCGGTGCTGATCGAGATCATAGAGACTCGCCAGCATCCAGCATGAGAGAAGACTCTTCAGAAGCTGAAAGAACCTTACGGGCTGGAGAAGATAAGTACAACCGTCTTATGGACCTCCAAAAGGCTGTCTGGTACCGTACAAACCCTTATTTACTCCATTCAGAAGTTCACTGCAGCATTCCAAGTTGTCCACATGGGCAGCACTGACAAGCGGTGTACGAGAAACGCGGAAGGACAAGATGAGTGTGTTATTGTAGCTATTTACGCATTTTTAAGTACATACTGATTAGTTACTCCAACGACGAGCCAAAGCAGCATTCTCCCAGCACTTAATTGCCTTGTTTACTTATTTTGAACAACAGTACAGATCCTGGTGAATGGTTGGCGTAAATTAATTGCTGAATATTAAGCCTATTGTGGTCATTTTAGTGTCTATAAACACTTGATAGCATCAGGAGTAAGCCGAGCAAGTGACCAAGTCGAAAGAGTGATGAGCACACTTAAAAATACACTAACAATGATCAAAAACTATGACACTGAAAATAGGCAGACCGTTTTGGAAGCTCTATAGCTAAATCCCAAATAACGTGATTAATTTATCTGTAAATAAATTGAAAAATGTTGTTTAACGTAATCAATGTGCAAAAGCCTATTATAAAATATTTGACTCCAACTGCCTTAAAATCAATGTAATACATAGTTAATAGGTTGAGCCTAACCGTAAAAAAAAAAAAGAAAAAAAAGCCAAGCAGAGTTTCTTGCCAATTCTTCTCTGTTTGGCCGCGTTACGAATTGGTGTAATTAAATAAAAATAAAAAATAAAAAATAATAATAATAATTTAAAGAAAGACTATTCAAAGTGTACTTTATTTGCTAAATGAATAAACAGGTTTTTACTTTCACTTTACTCCACACAGAATAACCGGAGTTGCACCACTAAACCCTTACGACTGGTAAACATCGATGACGAGTCTGTCGACTCTGACGCGCTCGAATAACACTTATTAGAAAATGGCTGCTGCTGCTACTGCTGCTGTTGACTATGACAAACAAAGGTTTGATAATCAAGACCAAAGCAAAGTTGCGTTCGCTTCAAAGCGGTGATTAGCTCCATTCCACCATCGGACGAGCAGGCGTTCTGCACGGCGACATCGCTATATGGTAGACATACCTCGTATGCGCACAAAGCGGTTCTCTTCCACCTTTATCATGCGCACCGCCAAGGAGTGGAACGCTCTACCCGAGTATACTATGTACTCGTTAAAAATCCCTCGGACCAAATTTCCTTAGATCGAGCACTTGACAATGGAGCAGTATACGGTGAAACACGTCACTGGCAAGGGACGTCCACGTAAGGTGGTTCACGATTAGCTTTGTCAACTGCCACAACCAGGAGACCAAGATACCGTGTCGGCGGGATTCAATGATGACTCCCAATAACAAGCAACACATTCGATAGATGGTGAAGTCTCTACGGACTCTTATCATCAGACAACTTCCACCGACTGCCGTGGCCGCATCAAACGAGCCGCTGCCGTCCACGTTCAAGCTGCCCAGACTTTGGACGCCTAAAACAAGCTGGTTAGTTATTTTCATGTCGAACCTGATTCAATACAAAGAAATGAATCTAGGTAGTTGATGTCTGTCTAAATGACGACGTGTTGAAATAATGTTATAACTGTACAAAACATCTTTCATCCCTTGCTTCCCTTTCCCATAGTTGTTTTCAGAGCCTCTGGGGATCACGGTCATAACAATAAGGCCTAGGCCCCAGCATCGACCTTCCCTAATCATTTAGAGCCCTTGTGGACCACGGCGTACAAGACCGCTCAGCACCATAACCTCAACTACCTGTGAGCTATAACATAACGAAATCAAGTTTAACATTACATACTACGGTGTACGGCTATTAGCCCCTACGATGGAAATAAATGAACAAAATACTTTTCAGAGCCTCTGGGGATCACGGTCATAAAAATAAGGCCTAGGCCCCAGCATCGTCCTTTACACATCCTTTAGAGCCCCTGTGGACCACGGCGTACAAGACCGCTCAGCGCCACAGCATCATCCTTGTCTGCGAGAAACATATAATGCGTGGAGCATTTGCATTGACATACATTAAATAAAATCGTGCGTAATGCGTGGAGCATTGGCACCACACAAAATCAACTCCGCTCACTTCCCTATGTACAGAAAAGATCTACTGGCTTTGAACTATCCATTGTTGAACTACTTAGTGTTTATTGTCGGATAATCGCTTATAAATTGGTTAATATGGCTGACAACTTGGTTAGATGTAGAATGCATCTAACTATTTTTAAGAAACTACGAACATGTAACTGCCAATTATCAAATTTACTATTTAAAAAAAATGCTACATGGTAATGTAGTAAGTAGCATTACAATTAAAAACTAAGTTATCAGCTAGTGTTCCTATGAATGGATACCGAGCTCACAAATCTTTATTTATTTTCAGTACCGCGACTGGTGCTGAGCACGCACCGTCTCGCAGAATGGCCGTGTCGGCGCAAAGCCGCTAAAATCTGTAATAATTATTAAGGATAGAAAACAAAACTGATGGTTTAGTATGTAAACCATGTAAAACAATGTAAAATTGATTAATTAATAATTTAACAACCTACTAGTTTCTGTAATAGGTTTTGATATTAGTTGAGGAATGAGTAATGATTTGTTTTGAAGCGCAATACCAAATGATTACTCATGATTAATCCAAAATTAATTTTAACAAGTGAAATCCTATTCTTAATTCATGTTTTGATTTATAATTACAGAAAAGTAATCTTATTTGCTTTGCTATTAATTTACTTTGTTAATAACGGACTTTAATAAAACGAGTTGAGTAGCTTCAAACAGACTGATTTATTGTAAAGAAAACCACAGACAGTATAATAATGACTATAGAGTATTAGACACAACAAATGTATTGGTTTATTTAGTGTTACCATAATAATTTTAACACCCCGACTACAATAAATAAACAAAACTTCTTCAAAAAACACATTTGTTTCAATTTATACATAGGACTCGTTAAACTGAACACAACTATAACTTTTAACTAACCCAACCTAATTTATCTCACAAAAACCCATATCATGAATACAACTATAGTGTTTCATGGTACATAGTGGCTTGGTAAGAACATCAGCTACCATAGCATTAGTCGGTAAGTACTGTAAACTCACAACATTATCATGGACAGTATCTTTAATGAAATGATATTTAATATCTATATGTTTAGACTTTCTGTTGAGTTGAATTTTATATTAGTATTATAAGTTATAGTTTTTAGTTTTCCGGCGACGGAGACTAATAGTTGTAGGCAATACTTTTGTTTTTTTTTTATCATGTCTGTGGAATTACCAGCAATACAGTTGAAGTAGAAATTCTTGCAATTTTATTTTTATTAAACTAAAACCTCTAAAGGTTATGGGCCCAGCCCAATAAAATCAATAAAATTGTAAAGAGCAGTGAGTGTGCTAGGTACAAGTTTATTTTGGAGTATTTTGCCGGGAGCGGCGCGCATACCTACATAACCTCAACAATGGAGGTTCGTCCAAACGTGGTCGAACGTTTTGATGGAAATAACTTTCGCCAATGGAGATTCCAAATTAAATGTGCTTTAAAAGCAAAAGGCATTGATATTACTAAGGCAAGACCTGATATAGATAGCGCGGAATGGCTGAAAAATGATGGCATGGCGATGTTTATTATCACATCAGCGATGGAATACAGGCAAATTGCGTTGATCGAAAATTGTGAAAGTGCTGCGAAAATCATGGAAAAATTAGAATCAATATATGAGCAAAAATCTGAATTCAATAAAATGATAATCCATGAAAGGTTTTACCAGTATAAAATGAATCCATCTGATAATATGGCGCAACATATTTCCAAAGTGGAAAGCTTAGCTCAACAGCTGAAAGACAGTGGTGAAGAGATCAGTGACACGGCTATTATCACCAAGATAATAAGTACATTACCATCAAAGTATCGCTCCCTAAGGCAAGCCTGGATGTCACTCGCTCCATCCCAACAAAACCTTCATAACCTCACAGCCCGACTGATGGATGAAGAAGCCAGTTTGACTACTGAAGAGCAAAATGAAGTTGCTCTTGTGGCTGCACAAGACAAAGAGAAACCAGGAAAATCATATGCCGGGAATAATTCTAATAATGGTGGACACCGCTTCATTTGTTACAATTGCAACAAGCGTGGGCATTTTGCTAGAGACTGTCGAGCTAAGAAATACACACCAAATCAGCACAGTAATATGTTGGCATTTCATGTAGAAGAAAGTGCAAATGTTGCTGCAGAGTCCTATAATGATGTGTGGCTACTTGACAGTGGGGCTTCTGTACACATGACATTTAGAAAAGATTTTTTCTTGAATTTGGAACTGTACAATGATGATAATAATGATAGACTTGTAAAATTAGGAAATCAACAAAATTTGAAGGTGTGCGGAATCGGTACAGTTATGATTAAGAAAAACATAAATGGACAGTGGGAGAATAATATTATAAAAGAAGTGATTTATGTACCTGAACTATGTCGCAACTTGTTTTCTGAAGGTGCCATCATGCGTTTAGGTTTTGTTATTTTGAAGAGAAGTACAACTGCTTTAATTTACCAAGACAATAAAGTGGTACTAAGTGCATCACAAAAACCAAATAATCTTTATGAAATGAACTTTAAAACAGTCACAAGTGTTAGTTGTAATACAGTACAACTGCCTCAGAACAATTTAAAAAGGTGGCATGAGAGACTGGGACACCTTAATGTCAAAGAGGTGAAAAACATGGCTAAAAGTGGACTCATAAATTGTGAAGATTGTCCTATTGAAAAATTTGTATGTGAAGCTTGCATTTATGGAAAACAAAGTAGACTTCCGTTCCATACTTCACACCGAGGTGAGCTGAGCCCTGGAGATCTGGTCTATAGTGATGTATGCGGACCAATGAGTGAGGCTTCCATTCAAGGTATGAAGTTTTTTGTCCTATTCAAAGATGCTGCATCGAGTTATCTCCAAGTATTCTTTATGCGACATAAAAGTGAAGTTTTGGATCACTTTAAAGTTTTTAATGCGATTGTTTGTAACAAATTTGGTCATAACGTTAAAATTTTACACACTGATAATGGCACAGAATATGTGAACAACAACTTCAAAGACTTGTTGCAGAAAAATGGCACAATTCATGAATGCACTGCACCATATACTGCTCAGCAGAATGGTCGAGCAGAACGAGAACTACGCACTATCGTGGAAAGCGCGCGGTCTATGCTACATGGGCGTAACCTGCCACTGAATTTGTGGGCAGAAGCAGTTGGTTGTGCAGTATATTTACTTAACAGGACAACTTCTAGTCAGACCCCCAATAAATCGCCAATCGAAATCTGGTCTGGTGAAAAACCTTCTCTTGAACACCTCAAGATATTTGGGTCCTATGGTTATGTTCATGTTCCCGATGCATGTAGAACCAAACTTGAAAGAAAAAGTAATAAGATGATCTTAGTGGGTTATGAAAATCATAATAACTATAGAATGTATGATTTCAGCACAAAGAAAATTAAGATATCACGAGATGTTGTATTCGATGAAAATGAACCAATAATATTTAAAAATCTGGGTCTGATTGAAATTGATGAATCAAACTGTGACCAATCTTCAACTCAAGCAACACAATTGGAAGATAGCACTGACACAGATATGTCCATGGCCTCGCAGCAAGAGATGGAGCGATATAGTATACAAAGTGACGATAGTTTGAAAAGTTGTGGAGAAGAAAATAGCGCCTATGAACCTTCGGAAGAAATAAATGATATCTCAGGTGTAAACATTAATTTGAGACCTAGAATAAATAGAAACTTTGATGCAAATTTGACTGAATATCTTGAACCATCCACTTATGAAGAAGCCATAAGAAGCCCAGAATCGATCAATTGGAAGATGGCAATAGAAGAGGAGCTAAGAGCTCATGAAGAAAACAACACATGGTCCATTGTTGATATGGCAGATTTTGTTAACAAAAAGCCAATCACATCAAAATGGGTGTTCAAAATAAAAAGAAATGTTGATGGTTCAGTTGAAAGGTTCAAAGCGCGGCTTTGTGCTCGAGGATTCACCCAAGTAAAGAATGTGGATTATACTGAGACTTTTGCCCCAACGACCAGGTATGACTCAATCAGGATTCTACTAAGCTTGGCTGCAAAACATAAATATGAAATACTACAATTTGATGTTAAGACTGCATTTTTATATGGAGATCTTGAAGAAGAAATTATTATGGAAATCCCTGAGGGTATAGTTGCTGAAGATGGTAAACTGTGCAAACTTAACAAGGCCCTCTATGGCCTCAAACAGGCTTCTCGTTGCTGGAACATAAAGTTTACTAACTTTTTGAAATCATATGGTTTCTCTCAATCTGAATCTGACCAATGTGTGTTTAGTAGTCACCATAATAACCAAAACATATATTTGATTTTGTATGTGGATGATGGGCTTGTATTTGCTTCTAACAAAGAGTCTTTAAATTTAGTCATAAATGCTCTTAAATCAAATTTCAATGTAAAAATCTTAGATCTGAATTATTTTGTTGGTTTAGAAATTAATAAAACAGAACACACTATTCGCATTACACAGAAAAATTACATAGAACAAATAATCAAAAGGTATAAAATGTCTGAGGCAAATTCATGCTCTACACCTGTAGACTGTAATGTTACTTTGATGAGCAATGAAGACAATGTAAATGTAAATTTTCCTTATAGGGAAGCTGTAGGATCACTATTATATTTGGCCTCAGCTTCTCGTCCAGATATATCATTCTCTGTTAATTTAGTTAGCCGATTCGTAAATAATCCAAGTCCTGATCATGTACAAGCTGTAAAACGTGTAATAAGATATTTGATTGCAACAAAGTATGTAGGTATAGAGTATAAAGGAAATGTAGAGTTGATTGGTTACTCTGACTCAGATTATGCAAGTGATATAGTGTCCAGAAAATCCACTACGGGATATATATTTCTGATGAATGGTGGACCAATTACCTGGGCTAGTCATAAGCAGCAAACAATTGCATTGTCCACAATGGAAGCAGAATTTATGGCTGCTTGTGATGCTACTAAAGAATTTTTATGGTTGAAGCAATTCCTGTTTGAATTAGGAGAATCACAAAAGTGCATTCTATGTATTGATAATCAAGCTGCTATAAGATTGATTAATGTACCTGTAAACCATCAGAGATCAAAACATATTGATATTAAATATAAATTTTTTCGTGAAAAGGTAGAGCAAGGCTTGTTGAGTGTTAAGTATGTAATACGCTCATAAGTACGCTCAGAGACGGTATACCGTACGCACGCACTTTACGAGCCGGTTTTACGCTGTCACCAATACCAGTGATCCTCAACCTTTTTTGCGCCTGGTCGCACTTTCTAATTCTTCAAAATGTTTAAGTGCAAGAGTTGTGAAGTCGAGTTTAGAGACGGAGCGCAGTGCTCTGTTTGTCGGGGACATTTTGACTTCGCCTGTGCCGGTGTAACAGAAAAAGGATATCGAAAGTTGGGTGACAATAGAAAATCTACATGGAGGTGCTCCGCTTGTAAGAGTGCTAGAGGGGCAAGTCCGCTGCCGCCTCCTCCAAAGGATACACCCTCACCACCTGACCTGAATACAGTACTAGCTGAGTTAAAGAGGCTCTCACTTCAGGTAGCTGTACTTCCTGGACTCGACGAGAGCATCAAATGCATCAAGGAGGAACTCACCTCTCTCAAAACTATTAAACCGGAGCTGCAAGATATCAAAACATCTATTGACTTTATTGATCACAAGATAGGCGCCTTATCAGATAAAATTGTTGATATGGAAAAAGAAATCCAGTCTTTGCAACAAACCAAAAGTGAAGTTGAGTATCTACAACTCCGGGTGCAAAATCTTGAGGGACAAATTAGAGAGAATGACCAAAGGTCACGCCTCAATAACATTGAGGTCAAAGGAGTCCCGGTCTCCAATTCCGAAAATCTCTTTGAGATAATCTCCAAGATCGGAACTCATATTAATTACTCCATCCCTAAGGAACAAATTAACTATATTGCAAGAGTTCCCATGCGCAATGATAAGAACAACAAAACAATTGTGATTGCAGTGCATAGTAGATACAGAAAGGACAACTTTGTTGCAGCAGCCAAAAAGTGTACAATCACTGCTTCAGACCTGGGGATTCAGAGTGCCAATAGGATCTTTGTTAATGATCATTTAACACTTGAAAACAAGGTGCTCCTAAACAAGACCAAGGCGTTAGCGAAGGACCGGGGGTTTGCTTTTACTTGGGTGAAGGCGTGCAAAATATTCGTCCGAAAAAACCCGACTTCCCCAGTAATAGCTATAAAAACGGAGTCGGATTTAAAAAAGCTTTAAAAGATCGCTATTTGTGCTTGCTAAATTGTGTTTTACTCATAATATATTTTAAAAATGCTAAATACAAAACCATCTGCGTCCTAAGGTTGGTGAGCCCTGTCTGGTTTACTGTCTGGTTTACTTCAAGGTCAAGTTCAGTTCTATGCTTACTGGCTACTGTGCGCTTCGCATGTGTTTATTCCGCGCTACCCGCACCGGTCGGCCACCCGGCTTTTTGCAATGATCATTTCTTTTGTTTAGCTAATCGTTTATTACTACATTCGCTTTCTGTTTGCTACATCTACTTTTTTGTAATTTTTAAGAGTCAACATTATTATAACATGAAGTTTTTTATAGCTATTCGGAAACTAATAATTTTATCTGTTAATAATGATTAGTTTTTATTACCAGAACGTGCGCGGTCTTCGTACGAAGACAGTTTCATTCTATAGAAATGTATGCTTATGCTCGTATGATGTAGTTTGCCTTACTGAGACGTGGCTAAATGAGAGCATTCATAATAATGAGCTATTTGATGATCGATATATTGTTTGGCGGCGCGACCGTAATTACGATGAATTAGATCAGCTAAAAGGGGGTGGGATTTTAATAGCTATTCGCCGTGAGCTCGCGGCTGAGAGCCGGACTGAGTGGTCGTCTTCGGCTGAGGATCTGTGGGTTACCCTATCAATTCATAACCGCTGTCCTAGATCTACCTACAAAATGCATATCTGCACGGTATATATTTGTGATCAGAACTTAGGTAACTCAATGGCAATGCAATTGACTAACTTTGCCGACAAACTAACTGAAATTGTATTAGAAAATCCTCTGGATAAAGTAATTGTACTAGGTGACTTTAATATGCCTTTGGTCTCGTGGACTCTAAGTGATGACGGCATCTCTCTCTCTCCCAGTAACCTACAGGGATCGCACCAATTAGATTTACTGGATAGCCTTAACACCTGCAACCTGCTTCAATACAACTCTCATTTGAATTACAGTAACGGCCGTTTATTGGATTTAATTTTCTCAAATAATGATGTGACTGTCAGCTCTTGTGACAATCCTTTGGTACCTGAAGATCCCCACCACCGTTCTGTAATAATTCTTGCTAACTTCGTTCAATTACACACTATTAAGCCATTATCTTACACGAAATTTATGTATAACAATGGAGATTATCAGTCTATCTGTTCGGAACTTGATGCTGTTGATTGGCACTCTGCATTTGGCTGCAGGTCTCTGGAGGACGCAGTTTCTTTTATGTATACTACTATTTACAACCTGCGTAATACCTACATTACCTCTAAGACATTCACCCCATCCCGTAAGTATCCGTTGTGGTACAAGCGACCCTTAATTAAAATTTTAAAAGAAAAGTTTAAATATCATAAAAAATTTAAAATGTATGGTAACTTGTATGATCGTCACTCCTTCGTTATTTTAAGAGATCGGGCGCGTATTTTAGAAAGTGAAATGTACAACACCTACATACATAACATAGAAACCTGTATAAAAAATAATCCCCGTGCTTTTTGGACATTCGTGAAGAGTAAGAATCAGTCAAATGCTTATCCGTCGGTGATGCAGTATGGCGACCGATCCTCTGACCTTGGCCAGGAGATAAGTAACATGTTCGGGGAATACTTTCATTCTACTTTTTTAAATGACACAACAAACTTACCGACCGACATACTATTTCAGAATGAAGGCCCGAGCTGCCAAACGTCTTCTTCTTC
The DNA here is from genome assembly GCA_951804965.1 of Horisme vitalbata. NCBI lineage: Eukaryota > Metazoa > Arthropoda > Insecta > Lepidoptera > Geometridae > Horisme > Horisme vitalbata. The sequence goes on along the minus strand of OX638094.1, from coordinate 27,890,038 downwards.
TTCTGATGTATGTACGATCGAGGTACTACCTGGACAGGTTCTTAAACTTTTCAAGTCCCTCGATCTAAGTAAATCTGCAGGGCCTGACAATATACCCGCAATTTTAATAGTAAAATGTGCTAAAAGCTTAGTTCTACCCATGTCTCTTCTCTACCGTCGTTCACTTGCTGAAGGCATAGTACCACATATCTGGAAGTCCGCTTTTATTACTCCTGTCCACAAAAAAGGTCCTAAAAATAGGGTTGAAAATTACAGACCGATTTCGAAATTATGTTTGTTTGCCAAAGTCCTAGAAAAAATTGTATACACTCAAATGTACTCTGCACTTAAACAAGATGTTTCCCCACATCAGCACGGGTTCTTAAGGGGTAGATCCACAACTTCAAATCTTTTACTGTGCTCAGAATTCATAACACATTATATGTCAGAGCCCTCTCAAGTAGACGTCATATATACTGACTATAGCAAATGCTTTGATCGGATCGACCACCTTATTCTTTTACAGAAACTTCAGCGGATAGGTATCAGGGGCAATTTATTTAGATGGTTCTCTTCGTACGTACGTAATCGTTGTCAGACAGTGGTGTTAAGCGGGTACTCTTCCACGCCTATGAGTATCCCTTCAGGAGTACCCCAGGGATCGCTATTGGGTCCACTGCTTTTTAATTTATTTGTTAATGACATTTCATCATGCTTTATTCACTCAAAAATTCTTTTGTATGCTGATGATATGAAAATTCTTTATCCAATTAAAAAGATCAGTGATGCGCTTTGCCTACAAGATGATCTGAATAGATTTAATGATTATTGTATTTTAAATAGATTAGATTTAAATGTGTCAAAATGTTATGTTTGCTCCTTTACTAGAAAACCAATACCATTAAGATACGATTACACGTTACAAAACTCGTATTTGTCACGAGTAAACTCGATTAAAGATTTAGGCGTGATTTTCGACAGTAAAGTTTTATTTGACGAGCATATTAATACCATAACTAATAAGGCATCCCGTGCGCTTGGTTTTATTTTAAGAATGTCATCGGAATTCGCGAGTATTAAAACCTTTAAGATCTTGTATTGCGCATACGTGCGCAGTCTCCTTGAATATGCGTCGCAGGTGTGGAACCCGCTTTATGAAATTCACTCCACACGCCTTGAAGGCATTCAAAAAAGATTTCTGCGTTATATACAATACCGAGCGAAAGTCTTTCTACCTGACTATATAGCAAGATGTCGAAAGTTTCATTTGCTTCCGCTGTATAAGCGTAGAGAAATAGCAGATTTGGCGTATCTCCTAAACATTGCAAATGGCTCGGTGGACTGTCCGGAGCTGCTAGGATCACTTGGGCTGCGCACAAATGTAGGTTCCATAAGAAAACCTAATACCCTTCATGTTCCTTTTGTCAAGACCAATTATAGGCAAAACGCTTTTATGATTAGGACGTGTGGCTCATTCAATACTTTGGTGAAGGCAGATGTTGACATTGATGTATTTAATACCTCAACTACTACACTTAAGCGAATTTTAAATAACGAATTCTTTTCTAATTAACTTGTTGTGTGCTCTATACTTTCTTGTTTCTTTTATAATAATTATGTGTTATTGCTATTTGTGGAAACTTTTAATTGGCCTTAAGTATGCATATGTGCTCCTCAGTGGGTGCTATGTAATATTCTGTGTTCTATTTTTTATACCTAGCTGTAAGTTTTCTTAAAATTCTAAAAATAAAATAAAAATAAAATAAAATAGTATCGAGTTCAAATCAGTTAGCCGATTTTCTAACAAAATCGTTAACTTTACCAAAGTTTAACCTCAATAGAGACAGGGTTCTCAACTAAATTTAAGATTATTAAGATAAGTAACTAGGTAATATATTAAACTGATTTTTAGTAAGGGTGGTGGAAAAACTGTATTGTCTGCTAAAATGGTGTTACATTTTTATATTATGCATCAGGTTCAAGTATACAAGATAGCATTTAAATTTTAGTGGGTATTTGTACTATTTAAATCAACTAAATTTAAGATAAAAAGAAAAGGGTTTTGTACTTAAGTAATATAATAAACTGATTATTGTTAAGGGTGGTAGAAAACCTATCTTGTCTGCTAAAATATTGTTATAGACAAGTTAGACAAGGTATTGTTTAGATTTTGTAAAGAAAATTAAAGGTTAATGGTAATTGTAATATAAAATTAAGGGGAGTGTTGAGTTGAATTTTATATTAGTATTATAAGTTATAGTTTTTAGTTTTCCGGCGACGGAGACTAATAGTTGTAGGCAATACTTTTGTTTTTTTTTTATCATGTCTGTGGAATTACCAGCAATACAGTTGAAGTAGAAATTCTTGCAATTTTATTTTTATTAAACTAAAACCTCTACACTTTCTATGATAACAATGATTTTCCACCAACTTGTGTGCACTTTGGCTATCATTAAATAAAGGCACAGTATGTAAATTACCAGTCAAAGTATATAACAATGATCTTAAATATATTGCTTCCTTACAAGCCTCAGCAATTGACATATATTCAGCTTCCATACTGGATAAAGCTACTGTTCTTTGCTTTCTACTCTCCCAGCATATAGGGGAGCCTGACATTACAAAACAATAACCTGTATAAGATCTCCGATCTATTGTACAACTCGCCCAGTCGGCATCTACATATCCTATGAGATCATCTTTATCTTTAACATATTTTAAACAGTAACTTTTAGTTTTCTTTAGGTATCTAAGTATTCTTTTTGCATAATTCCAATGAATATTAGCATGACATTTATTAAATTGGCTAAGAAAACTAACAGAAAAAGATATATCTGGTCTCGTGAGAACCGATAAATACATTAGACTTCCAATCAGCTGTTGATATGGAATATTAGTCTCACAGTTTTCAGATTTCTCTACATTTAATTTACATTCCATAGGAGTACTTGCCACTTTACAGTCTTTCATATTAAATTTATCCAATAATTGTTCTACATATTGTTCCTGATCTAAAGTAACAACATTAATTTTTTTATCAATATTTACTTTCATTCCTAAACAATGCTGAACCTGTCCTAAATTCTTTATATTAAATTTTGAACTCAACACAGAAATTAACTTCTCAGATCCACTTTTATCATTAAAATACACAAAAAAATCATCAACATATAATGCTATTATTATCCTTACATTTTCATTCATTTTTGTAAACACACAAGGCTCTAAATTATTCTTTTTAAATCCTATTTAACATAAACATTGCTCTACTCTCTCATACCAAGACCTAGAGGACTGTTTCAACCCATAAATTGCTTTATTTAATTTTACAATTACCTTTTTCTTATTAGCATCACAATCAATGTCTGGCTGAACCATATAAATGTCCTCTTTGAGAAAACCATTTAAGAAAGCAGTTTTTACATCTAAATGAATGACATCTAAATTTAACTGAACAGTTAAAGCAAATAACATTTTTAGAGTAGAATGTCTGACCACAGGTGAAAATGTCTCATGATAGTCAATATTAGGCTTCTGCGTGAAACCTTTTGCCACTAAACGCGCTCTGTACCGCACACTGTTTTCACTATTGACTTTCTTTTTATACACCCACTTACACTGCACTAGAGTCTTATGAGAAGGTAGTTCCTCCACTGGATCCCAAGCTTTATTTTCCTCAAAAGCTTGCAGCTCATCCTTCATAGCATCAATCCATTTATCTCGGTCCGGACTGCCGAGGGCTTCTTGGATGGTATCAGGGTCTTTGGTAACTACTGCACTCAATCTTCCACACATGTTTGAAAACCCATAGCGCTGTGGTGGTCTTCTCAGACGCTTTCCTTTGTTACACTCAGGCTCAGGATACTTCATATCCTCTACCTCGCTCATACACTTATCAAAATTTGAAGAACTGGCTGATATATTTGAATTTTCTTCTTCACTGGGTATGTATGTCTCTTCTCTTGGATTTTCTGCTGTCACATTGCTATCCTCGGTCGTGAGAGTTTGATCCAGCTCTATTGACCTTTCTGGTTCTTCTTCTTCCTTTTCTGTAACCTTTTTCTCCTTATTCTCCACTACTGCTTGTATCATGTCCGAGTCCTGACTGGCCTCCATGATAACCACATCTCTGCTGGTAAGAATTTTCTTAGTTACAGGATTAAATAACCTATAGCCTTTTGTGTTCTCTGCATATCCGAGTAAAATATATTTTTCTGCCTTCTTATCCCACTTTGTTCTTTTTATTTTTGGGACATGAGCCATTGCTGTACTTCCAAAGACTCTGATGTGGCTTAGGTCTGGCTTTCTGCCGAACCAGAGCTCATATGGAGTAATCTGTAGACCTGAAGCCAACGTTCTGTTCCGCAAGTAAACTGCAGTGTTCACGGCTTCAGCCCAAAACTTTTTATCCATATTAGCATCAAAAAGAAGACATCGAGCTCTCTCAACCACAGTTCTGTTCATTCGCTCACACATGCCATTTTGCTCTGGTGTGTACGGGTTGGTTTTTTGATGCACAATTCCAGCTTTCTTCAAAAAACATTCCATTTCTGATGAGCAGAACTCTCCACCATTGTCTGTTCTCAGTACCTTGATGTATTTTCCTGTCTGTCGCTCCACCATAGCTTTGAACTCTCTGAAGTACATTATCACTTCGCTCTTAGACTTTAGAATATATATAAATGACATTCTGCTGTAATCGTCGATAAATAGGAGAAAATAAATTGACATTCCTATTGAGACTGTCTCCATCGGACCACATACATCCGCATGCACCACTTCTAACACAACTTCACTCCTGGTACCTTTGTGTGAGAATGGCAGTCTCGCTAGCTTCCCTTCACAGCATGTGACACACTGGGTTATGTCAATTTCTGCCTTATCTGGATAAGTAATCCCCGTTACAGCGCCATTTTTCATATTATTCAGGTCCTTGCTGTTTATGTGGCCCAACCTTCTATGCCATAACATACTCGTTTCTTGCATTGCCGAGCCAGCCAATAAACATTGCTGCTTCACATTAAGTCTGTACACTCCATTTACTAAATAGGCTTCACCAACTATGACATTCCTTTGATTGCGTATTCTGCAAATGCATCCATTGAACGTCACTTTGTTTCCATTTTTAATCAACTCACTAACAGATAGAAGGTTAGTAGTGAGGTTAGGAATACACATTACATTTTTAACCTTAATGTTTATCTCTGAACCGTTTACAACTGTCGTCAACATGGTGTTTCCTGAGCATAACACTGGTACTGTCATTTCATTTGCTACTACAATTCGTTTCATGGTCGGTGTGTAGGATATATCGAACAAACTTTCTTTGTCGGCGATCATATGGGCGCTGGCACCGGAGTCGATATACCAATCAGTCTTTTTGTACGCCGAATTCAGGTAAAACGCGCCAAAAACTGCACTTTCTTTGTCTTTACTTTTAGAATTGCATTGATTTTTGAAATGCCCAACTTGTTTACATTTGTAACAGCGAATTGTTTTTACAGATTTCGATGGCGTCTTCGACTTTGACATTTCTGTGCTACCAACATGGCTGAATTGCTTTTTACGCTGCTGCCAACCTTTCGATAAAAATGCATTATCATTTTCGGTGTTGCCAACCTCTGCGCTCATATCCAATAACTTCGACTTGATAAAATCTGTGCTGACCGCCATTCCAGAATGTTCGATGGCCATAATCATGGGAGAAAACTTTTCAGTTAATCCCGCCAATAGCAAACAGCCGACCCACTCGTCAGTAATCTGAAATCCCGTTCCTCGTAATTTATTCGCCGTATCAACTATCTGAGTAACGTAGACAGTCATGGATTCGCAATCTTCTAGGCGTATGGAAATCAAATGCCGTAGTAAACTGATTTTCCTTTTGAATCCAGAATCATCGAAGAGTAATTTCAAACGCTGCCACACACCCTGCACAGTAGTCTCATTCTTAATGTGGACATAAAGCGATGAATCAATTGTCATGATCAATTTAGCTTTGGCCTTTTTCTGCGCCTCGCAATCAATGGCGGCGGCGGCGGCGGTGCCGATTTTGGCTTCGGCGTCGGCAACGGCTGCGATCTCTGGCTTCATATTTATGTCCACTCCTTCTAATATCAAAAAGTTTTCTGCGGCAAACGCCCACTCATCGTAATTCTCACGTCCTCTGACTTTCGGCACATTCACTATATAACTGCCGGCCATTGTTCGAACCGTGTGCAACAAACGTTTATATCTGAACAAGTATTAGTCCAAAACAGCAACAGTTCACGCACAACAACACAGATGATAGTCCACCAATAGTCAACGTTCCGCGGCGCGGCTTTTAGAACGAAAATACTTTTATTTTAGCGAATTAAGGGACTGGGCCCATAACCTAATAAAACGAGTTGAGTAGCTTCAAACAGACTGATTTATTGTAAAGAAAACCACAGACAGTATAATAATGACTATAGAGTATTAGACACAACAAATGTATTGGTTTATTTAGTGTTACCATAATAATTTTAACAGACTTTTGATTGAACTTGTTTTGCAGCGAAAATATTCAGCGGAATATTTAAACTGCGTTAAAATAAAATGATATTTTCAAACCTAACTTTAAAAATGTTAAAATGAATTTACAGTAAAAAATAATTCATCTGCTCTTAAAGTAATTTGAACACCGTGTTTATTGATTTTGTACTGCGAAGCCGCATTACGAGTCGAGACACGATTGTGGAAGGTGTTCTTGTATTTTGTGAAGTTATTTTAGAAATCCTGTGAGTACCTACCTACTTTTAATACTAACCTTAAAAAGCCTTATTTGGTTCTCGAAATAAATTGCGTTTTTCTTACTTGTGTTTCGTTATTTGCAATGAGCAACCATAGTGATGAAAGAAGTGACGCCAGCCTAGCTGACGTCACTCCTTTTAAAAACCCCGCTGGTCAGGCTGCTTCGTTAGATACAATTCGTACCGGTTACTAATAATCAACTAGTAATTTTTATCCTTAACCGATTATAGTGACATGTTAGTCCCCTCCACCCGCTGCTAGTGGGATAGACTAGCACCAAGTAATCGGTCGACTAGCGGCAGGATATTCATTTAATTATATATTAGGAAGGATACCTATTCTTAATCAGTCAAATTATTATTGTTTATCCTTTACTTAATACATAGACGTGTAAACCCCCTCCAACCGCTGCAAGTGAGCTAAGAATACACCAAATAAACGGTCGACCAGCGGAAGGAATTCTCAAGCCCAATATATAATAACAAAACTGCATTAAGCAGGTAACAATATTCGATTGATAAATAAATCTCGAAATAAATCATAATAAAAGCGAATCCAGATATAGATTTCAGCTATTAAAATAAAATAATTATCGTGATGGTAGTATGGCATCCTCAACAATAGAATTTTCTTAAATTAACTCGCCTGGCACAAAAAACAACTTTTAATTGTTATATTATGTATCTTCTTAAATTACAAACCTCCAAAGCATAGCGATCATTAGAATATTTGTTATTTTGTAAGGTCCCTTGAACATAAGCTTATGTTTATCATTGCGTCGATGATACTGACCAATGTAAACTATAACTAACCAAACCTACAAACTAAACTTACGGCTAGAGTTACATTATCTCGTAATAATCATCATCGTGACGATGATGGTGATGATTACGTCGTGTGACTTCGAAAGACTTGTAGTAAACTTGTATGCTAATGCTAATGCACGGTCAGCTTGAACGTCTATCTGCGGCTCTGGTATATCAGCGTCAAGTGCCTCAGCTAACCTGCAGAAGCGGTATATAAGACTCGACCTCTATTACTAAACGCAGTGGAAAAAATTTAGTAGGCTTTTGGATAGTCGTGTTGATCGATAGCTGAGCCTTCCACAACTCGCTCGGCCAATCTGACGTTTCAGAACACATAGTAGATACCGAGCATATCAACTACCGTGGATACATATCGTTCTACTTGGCCATTTGCCATTGCTTAGAGGTAGCTAGCCGTAGCGATGACATGTTGTTCATTATGCAGTTTTCAAAACAGGGCTTGAATTATTTGGTTTGAACTAAAATTCGATCTGTAGGTAATGACCAGAGATGGAGTGCCGAATAAGGTTATTTTTTCACGTATTTACAGGTACCAGCTCTGATTAATTTAACAATTTCAGAGGTTTAAGCAAACAAAACTTCGTGAAAACATGAAACTTCGTAAGAACAACTACTAATATTAAAATATGCACTACTATTATTATTATTATATATAACGAAGCAGCCTGACCAGCGGGGTTTTTAAAAGGAGTGACGTCAGCTAGGCTGACGTCACTACTTTCATCACTATGATTGCTCATTGCAAATAACGAAACACAAGTAAGAAAAACGCAATTTATTTCGAGAACCAAATAAGGCTTTTTAAGCTAAGTATTAAAAGTAGGTAGGTACTGCTTAAGAAACTTGAGTGTCTGGGGGTAAGGGGTATTGCATTGGATTGGTTTCATAGTTATTTGAGTGATAGGGGTCAGTGCGTTTCGATTGCTGGTCATACAAGTGCCATAGAGAAGCTATCTTTCGGTGTCCCACAGGGTAGTATCCTTGGGCCAACCTTGTTCACACTCTACATAAACGACATCATTGCTCTGTTTAAGAAATCTGCTCACTGTCAAATAATGTGCTACGCTGATGATACAGCTATACTGTTCTATGGCGATAGTTGGGCAGAGGCTGCCCAATGTGCAGAACAAGGTCTGGCCAGTGTTTCTGCATGGCTTGATGCCAATTTGCTTACCCTAAATCCCACCAAGACAAAATATATTTGCTTTCATAAAACTAAAATATCCGCTCCTCCTCCTCTTCTCTCTATAAGGATTCACAAGTGTGACGTCACCACAGCCGAGAATTGTATGTGTCCTGTTATTGAAAGAACGGACTCTCTCCGGTACTTGGGAGTGGTCCTAGATCAAAATTTATCTTTTAGGCAACACATTATTTCTTTATCAGGACGTGTTCGGAAGCTTATCCACATAATGAAGCTTCTCCGTGACGGTTCTGACATGGAGGCGCTTATGTTGGTATACACATCTCTCTGTCAGTCAATTTTGTGTTACTGTATAACAGCTTGGGGAGGAGCAGCAAAGACGCACCTGATAACTCTTGAAAGAGCCCAAAGATCCGTGCTAAAAGTTATGTTTCGTAAACCTTTCAGGTACCCCACTATCTCGCTCCACTCAGATACTCAAACTTTAAGTGTTAGGCAACTCTACTTTCAGCGAGTGATTCTTGCCTATCATAAATCGTTTATGGTAGAGACTATTAATTTAGCGCCAACAGAATCTCGACGTATCAAGATAAAGGTACCTGCTGTGAAAACTACTTTTGCGAAACGTTTTAAGCACTTTTCTTTTCCATTTATATATAGATGTGCGTGCTAGCACTGTCAGTTGTCTTCTTCACTCTATGGCGTAAAAGAAAAGATTAGAAAGTGGCTGCTTACCCTTGATTATGACGCAACAGAAAGTTTATTGGTAATCCAATCGTGAATCTCATTGTTATGGTCCCAACCCACCCTTTCCTTTATATATATATTTTTTTTTATTTTTTTTTTCCTCTCCCTACTCCACCTCCTAGTTCTTGCTGTGTTGCTTCCTCACATAATATCCACTGTGGGTTATACCTGTGATACCCAGTCTCATAAGAGACTGGGGGGATCAGGTTAACCCACTTACTCTCTCTCACACTCTCACTAACACACACACACACACACACACACACACACACACACTCACACACACACACACACACACTCACACACACACACACACACACACACTCACACACACACACTCACACACACACACACTCACACACTCACACACACACTTATACCTTCGCTCCGTTATAACTTTCGTCCTAACAGTAGCCCATTTGTGTTTTTATTATATTTTATTTTAATTTAATTTCTGTATTTAATATTTATTTATTTAGCCTTCTTTGTTCGTTCAGTATATAGATTTTCGTTACCTACCTTATATTTATCTGATATTTATAGTAGTCCTGTACCTAGTGTTCTAAATTCTATCTTATGTTTGGAAATCTCATTTGTATTTCGGTCTCCCGCGACACAGGCTAGCCCTAGTGCGGGGTCCACTGGTAATCACTGTATCATGTATTTTTGAACTTTTCTGGTAATAAAAATATTTGTATTTGTATTTATTTTGTATTTGTACTCACAGGATTTCTAAAATAACTTCACAAAACACAAGAACACCTTCCACAATCGTGTCTCGACTCGTAATGCGGCTTCGCAGTACAAAATCAATAAAAACGGTGTTCAAATTACGTTAAGAGCAGACTCATTATTTTTTAACTGTAAATTCATTTTAACATTTTTAAAGTTAGGTTTGAAAATATCATTTTATTTTAAAGCAGTTTAAATATTCCGCTGATTATTTTCGCTGCAAAACAAGTTCAATCAAAAGTCCGTTATTAACAAAGTAAATTAATAGCAAAGCAAAGAAGATTCCTTTTCTGTAATTATAAATCAAAACATGAATTAAGAATAGGTTTTCACTTGTTAAAAATAATTTTGGATTAATCATGAGTAATCATTTGGTATTGCGCTTCAAAACAAATAATTACTCATTCCTCAACTAATATCAAAACCTATAACAGAAACTAGTAGGTTGTTAAATTATTAATTAATCAATTTTACATTGTTTTACATGGTTTACATACTAAACCATCAGTTTTGTTTTCTATCCTTAATAATTATTACAGATTTTAGCGGCTTTGCGCCGACACGGCCATTCTGCGAGACGGTGCGTGCTCAGCACCAGTCGCGGTACTGAAAATAAATAAAGATTTGTGAGCTCGGTATCCATTCATAGGAACACTAGCTGATAACTTAGTTTTTAATTATAATGCTACTTACTACATTACCATGTAGCATTTTTTTTTTTAAATAGTAAATTTGATAATTGGCAGTTACATGTTCGTAGTTTCTTAAAAATAGTTAGATGCATTCTACATCTAACCAAGTTGTCAGCCATATTAACCAATTTATAAGCGATTATCCGACAATAAACGCTAAGTAGTTCAACAATGGATAGTTCAAAGCCAGTAGATCTTTTCTGTACATAGGGAAGTGAGCGGAGTTGATTTTGTATGGTGCTAATGCTCCACGCATTACGCACGATTTTATTTATTGTATGTCAATGCAAATGCTCCACGCATACTTGCATTATTATATGTTTCTCGCAGACAAGGATGATGCTGTGGCGCTGAGCGGTCTTGTACGCCGTGGTCCACAGGGGCTCTAAGGCCCAGGTCACACATATCGGGCAAGGACATGGCGCGGACATGGCGCGGACGTGGCACGGACGTGGCGAGGACATGGCTCGGACATGACGCAGAAATGACGTGACAGAGGCACAAGTGTAGTGCAGTCTGTTGTCCGTTATCGATGTGTCAGCATGTCATCCTCAGAAGACGAAGATGCTCTTGCTCTCGTGGATACAATTAATTAATATACAGATCAGGGCCCGTACAACCCCGATTTCGAGCTAGTTGCTTCGAAAGTGAAACCCCTTCATTGGGTTATACAGTTGACGGGATTACCCTTTCGTTTGGGTATTCTCCTTTCCCTTCTCCTTTATTCCTCCTTCATAACACAAGCGAAAGTGTAACCCGTTCCTTTTGGTTTTCAGTCGATAGGGTTACCCTCTTATGAGGTTAAACGAATGAATATAGTCACCTCTTGATAGGTTTTTTTGAATGTTACACAATGTTTATCATTACGCCTGACACTGGGTGGGGGAATTTAGATTTTGACTCTTGATTTATGTCATCAATCATTAGGTATTAGTTCGGATCGCTTTATTTGGTTGAAGGAAGAGCGTCACTGCATTAAAGAAAAGTTTTGAAAACATAAGGAAAGTGCTGTGTTTCAGTCAGTTTACATTGGTCATCATCACAGAGTATTCGTTGTCATATACGAGACCCGCAGTCAATATATTAAAAAGAAAAAAAAATGGTGTTTCAGTTTTCATAAGTCATGACTGAGGCCCGCAGCCAACATGTTAAAAAGAAAAAAATGTGTTTCAGTCAGTTTTCATAGAGCATCATCGCAGAGTACTCTGCGTAGCGTTATTTTTTATTTTTATTGTATTTATTAGGCAAAGCCAACAGTACACATAATGAGCATTTTGTAAAGCGTTATGTCCGAGACCCGCAGTCAACGTGTTAAAAAGAAAAAATATGACCTTCAAAACTATTTTGAATAATAATTTTGGATTGTCACTGTCACTATCACACTCAACTCAACTCAAAGCTCCACTCGAAATTCATTCTACAAATTCATCTGTAAATGGTTATATCTCTGGAACTACTCATCCTAGACTAGCCGTTAATTGCTCAAAAGATAGCTATCGACAAGATCTTTATTTTTAATGACATATGTCAAACTTGAATTTGCCATATCTCGAGAAGTACTCATCCTAGACTTGCCATTACTAGCTCAAATGATAGCTACTAATAAAATCTTAATTTTCGATGACAGCTGTCAAACTAAAAACTGTCATCGAAAATTAAGATCTTAACAATAGCTATCATGTGAGCTAGTAACGGCAAGTCTAGGATGAGTAGTTCTCGAGATATGGTCGATTTAAGTTTGACAGCTGTCATCGAAAATTAAATTCATGTCAATAGCAATCATTTGAGCTAGTAAAAACAAGTCTAGGATGAGTAGTTCTCGAGATATGGTCAATTTAAGTTTGACAGCTGTCATCGAAAATTAAGGTCTTGTCAATAGCTATCATTTGAGCTAGTAAAGGCAAGTCTAAGATAAGTAGTTCTCGAGATATGGTCGATTTAAATTTGACAGCTGTCATCGAAAATTAAGTTCATGTCAATAGCAATCATTTGAGCTAGTAAAGGCAAGTCTAAGATAAGTAGTTCTCGAGATATGGTCGATTTAAGTTTGACAGCTGTCATCGAAAATTAAGGTCTTGTCAATAGCTATCATTTGAGCTAGTAAAGGCAAGTCTAAGATGAGTAGTTCTCGAGATATGGTCGATTTAAGTTTGACAGCTGTCATCGAAAATTAAGTTCATGTCAATAGCAATCATTTGAGCTAGTAAAGGCAAGTCTAAGATAAGTAGTTCTCGAGATATGGTCGATTTAAATTTGACAGCTGTCATCAAAAATTAAGTTCACGTCAATAGCAATCATTTGAGCTAGTAAAGGCAAGTCTAAGATAAGTAGTTCTCGAGATATGGTCGATTTAAGTTTGACAGCTGTCATCGAAAATTAAGTTCATGTCAATAGCAATCATTTGAGCTAGTAAAAACAAGTCTAGGATGAGTAGTTCTCGAGATATGGTCAATTTAAGTTTGACAGCTGTCATCGAAAATTAAGGTCTTGTCAATAGCTATCATTTGAGCTAGTAAAGGCAAGTCTAAGATAAGTAGTTCTCGAGATATGGTCGATTTAAATTTGACAGCTGTCATCGAAAATTAAGTTCATGTCAATAGCTATCATTTGAGCTAGTAAAGGCAAGTCTAAGATGAGTAGTTCTCGAGATATGGTCGATTTAAGTTTGACAGCTGTCATTGAAAATTTATTCCAATTTTATTATAATATAATTATTATTGCGTAATAAAAACAATTAGTAGTCTGCATTTCCGCCCTTAATGCTTAGAACACAATTACCGCAATTAATTTTCATCTTTTGACCGAATGTTTTTTCTCCTTTATCTCCTATAACCCACGTATAACCCGTGTTACAATGATAAAAAGGGTAACCCTAAGGAATGGGTTTTGGAATAATACCAAAATCCAATACTATTGATAACCCTCATGATCAGGTAACCTAATCAAAAGGGTTTTGAATGGTTTATCCCATCAAATAATAGTGTAAACCCATACGGAGAGGGTTAACTAAGCTTTTGGAAAAACTCTGCCGAAAACCTCTTCATCGGGTTACCAAATCGGGCCCTGATACAGATGAAGAAAATACGCGCAAACGAATTTGCACAAGGATCAGCTAGTATTACCATGGGTATTACATAAAAAAATCTTAGTACCGGTTTAATCTCTTTCCGATTTCCAGCCACAATTTATCTTGAACATTTCAGTTACAATAATCGGAACGACAATGATCATAAAGCGTTGCATTTACAATCAATTCACAAAATTCAATATTCAATTCGATATCGTCATTCGTCACGCATTTTTACATCACTAACAGACGTATGTCGCAAGCAAGTACATACTACGATCTGGCGGCCATCGGACGCCCATCTGGCGGCGATCGGGCGCGGGCGCCGAAATGGCGCGTCATACGTCCGAGCAACGACATACCGTGTGGCCTAAATTGTGCTTTATTTCCATGCATTTTGTATGAAATTTGAATGGAATAGGAAACCGCCTGTGCCATGTCCGCGCCACGTCCGTGCCCGATGAATGTGACTAGCGTCGGGCGCAGACAAGGCACTGGCGGTTTCTTATTCCATTCAAATTTCATACAAAATGCATGGAAATAAAGCACAATTTAGGACACACGGTATGTCGTTGATCGGACGTGCTTATGACGCGAAGTCGTCCGAGCTAAATTGTGCTTTATTTCCATGAATTTTGTATTAAATTTGAATGGAATAGGAAAGCGCCCGTGCCATGCCCGAGCCAGGTCAGACAAGTGGGGCCTATACCTAAAGGATGTGTAAAGGACGATGCTGGGGCCTAGGCCTTATTTTTATGACCGTGATCCCCAGAGGCTCTGAAAAGTATGTTTTTCATATTTTAGCTCGCAGGAAGTTGATGTTGTGGTGCTGAGCGGTCTCGTACGCCGTGGTCCACAAGGGCTCTAAAGGATGTGTAAAGGACGATGCTGGGGCCTAGGCCTTATTTTTATGACCGTGATCCCCAGAGGCTCTGAAAAGTATGTTTTTCATATTTTAGCTCGCAGGAAGTTGATGTTGTGGTGCTGAGCGGTCTCGTACGCCGTGGTCCACAAGGGCTCTAAAGGATGTGTAAAGGACGATGCTGGGGCCTAGGCCTTATTTTTATGACCGTGATCCCCAGAGGCTCTGAAAAGTATGTTTTTCATATTTTAACTCGCAGGAAGTTGATGTTGTGGCGCTGAGCGGTCTCGTACGCCGTGGTTCACAAGGGCTCTAAAGGATGTGTAAAGGACGATGCTGGGGCCTAGGCCTTATTTTTATGACCGTGATCCCCAGAGGCTCTGAAAAGTATTTTGTTCATTTATTTCCATCGTAGGGGCTAATAGCCGTACACCATAGTATGTAATGTTAAACTTGATTTCGTCATGTTATAAGCTCACAGGTAGGTAGTTGAGGTTGTGGTGCTGAGCGGTCTTGTACGCCGTGGTCCACAAGGGCTCTAAATGATTAGGGAAAGTCGATGCTGGGGCCTAGGCCTTATTGTTATGACCGTGGTCCCCAGAGGCTCTGAAAACAACTATGGGGAAGGTGCCAATGCTCCACGCTTTACGCACGATTTTATTTATTGTATGTCAATGCAAATGCTCCACGCAT
This sequence comes from Horisme vitalbata, assembly GCA_951804965.1. NCBI lineage: Eukaryota > Metazoa > Arthropoda > Insecta > Lepidoptera > Geometridae > Horisme > Horisme vitalbata. The sequence continues at coordinate 27,874,524 of OX638094.1, read as the reverse complement.
ACTTGCATTATATGTTTCTCGCAGACAAGGATGATGCTGTGGCGCTGAGCGGTCTTGTACGCCGTGGTCCACAGGGGCTCTAAAGGATGTGTAAAGGACGATGCTGGGGCCTAGGCCTTATTTTTATGACCGTGATCCCCAGAGGCTCTGAAAAGTATGTTTTTCATATTTTAGCTCGCAGGAAGTTGATGTTGTGGTGCTGAGCGGTCTCGTACGCCGTGGTCCACAAGGGCTCTAAAGGATGTGTAAAGGACGATGCTGGGGCCTAGGCCTTATTTTTATGACCATGATCCCCAGAGGCTCTGAATAGTATGTTTTTCATATTTTAACTCGCAGGAAGTTGATGTTGTGGTGCTGAGCGGTCTCGTACGCCGTGGTCCACAAGGGCTCTAAAGGATGTGTAAAGGACGATGCTGAGGCCTAGGCCTCATTTTTATGACCGTGATCCCCAGAGGCTCTGAAAAGTATGTTTTTCATATTTTAGCTCGCAGGAAGTTGATGTTGTGGTGCTGAGCGGTCTCGTACGCCGTGGTCCACAAGGGCTCTAAAGGATGTGTAAAGGACGATGCTGGGGCCTAGGCCTTATTTTTATGACCGTGATCCCCAGAGGCTCTGAAAAGTATGTTTTTCATATTTTAACTCGCAGGAAGTTGATGTTGTGGCGCTGAGCGGTCTCGTACGCCGTGGTCCACAAGGGCTCTAAAGGATGTGTAAAGGACGATGCTGGGGCCTAGGCCTTATTTTTATGACCGTGATCCCCAGAGGCTCTGAAAAGTATTTTGTTCATTTATTTCCATCGTAGGGGCTAATAGCCGTACACCATAGTATGTAATGTTAAACTTGATTTCGTCATGTTATAAGCTCACAGGTAGTTGAGGTTGTGGTGCTGAGCGGTCTTGTACGCCGTGGTCCACAAGGGCTCTAAATGATTAGGGAAGGTCGATGCTGGGGCCTAGGCCTTATTGTTATGACCGTGGTCCCCAGAGGCTCTGAAAACAACTATGGGGAAGGTGCCAATGCTCCACGCATTACGCACGATTTTATTTATTGTATGTCAATGGCAAATGCTCCACGCATACTTGCATTATATGTTTCTCGCAGACAAGGATGATGCTGTGGCGCTGAGCGGTCTTGTACGCCGTGGTCCACAGGGGCTCTAAAGGATGTGTAAAGGACGATGCTGGGGCCTAGGCCTTATTTTTATGACCGTGGTCCCCAGAGGCTCTGAAAAGTATGTTGTTCATATTTTAACTCGCAGGAAGTTGATGTTGTGGTGCTGAGCGGTCTTGTACGCCGTGGTCCACAAGGGCTCTAAATGATTAGGGAAGGTCGATGCTGGGGCCTAGGCCTTATTGTTATGACCGAGGTCCCCAGAGGCTCTGAAAACCACTATGGGGAAGGGAAGCAAGGGATGAAAGATGTTTTGTACAGTTATAACATTATTTCAACACGTCGTCATTAAGACAGACATCAACTACCTAGGTTCATTTCTTTGTATTGAATCAGGTTCGACATGAAAAGAACTAACCAGCTTGTTTTAGGCGTCCAAAGTCTGGGCAGCTTGAACGTGGACGGCCACGGCAGTCGGTGGAAGTTGTCTGATGATAAGAGTCCGTAGAGACTTCACCATCTATCGAATGTGTTGCTTGTTATTGGGAGTCATCATTGAATCCCGCCGACACGGTATCTTGGTCTCCTGGTTGACAAAGCTAATCGTGAACCACCTTACGTGGACGTCCCTTGCCAGTGACGTGTTTCACCGTATACTGCTTCATTGTCAATTATTCTATTGAATAGTCTTTCTTTTAATTATTATTTTTATTTAATTACACCAATACGTAACGCGGCCAAACAGAGAAGAATTGGCAAGAAACTCTGCTTGGCTTTTTTTTTTTTACGGTTAGGCTCAACCTATTAACTATGTATTACATTGATTTTAAGGCAGTTGGAGTCAAATATTTTATAAAAGGCTTTTTCACATCGATTACGTTAAACAACATTTTTCAATTTATTTACAGATAAATTAATCACGTTATTTGGGATTTAGTTAAAAATAATAATGCATTTGAATGCCAGCCATAGAGCTTCCAAAACGGTCTGCCTATTTTCAGTGTCATAGTTTTTGATCATTGTTAGTGTATTTTTTAGTGTGCTCATCACCCTTTCGACTTGGTCACTTGCTCGGCTTACTCCTGATGCTATCAAGTATTTATAGACACTAAAATGACCACAATAGGCTTAATATTCAGCAATAAATTTACGCCCACCATTCACCAGGATCTGTACTGGCGTTCAAAATAAGTAAACAAGGCAATTAAGTGCTGGGAGAATGCTGCTTTGGCTCGTCGTTGGATTAACTAATCAGTATGTACTTAAAATGCGTAAATAGCTACAATAACACACTCATCTTGTCCTTCCGCGTTTCTCGTACACCGCTTGTCAGTGATGCCCATGTGGACAACTTGGAATGCTACAGTGAACTTCTGAATGGAGTGAATAAGGGTTTGTACGGTACCAGACAGCCTTTTGGAGGTCCATAAGACGGTTGTACTCATCTTCTCCAGCCCGTAAGGTTCTTTCAGCTTCTGAAGAGTCTTCTCTCATGCTGGATGCTGGCGAGTCTCTATGATCTCGATCAGCAACGCTCCTTACCGAAGGCTGCTTGCGTCAGTGTAGAGCTCGATCGGTGCTTGTTCCTGAAATATCATAAGGGTAGGCGCAGTAGACAAATGTTAAACAATATCATTGCGAGCCTCGTCGAGTCCTTCGTTCCATTCCCATGTGGCGTCTTTCTTTGTTAGTTTTTAAATTGGTACCATAACACGTGAAAAATCCGGAATGAAACGTATAAAGAACCCAGCGAGGTCGTTAAATTGCCTAACCTGTTTGGTAGTTTTCAGTATTGGTACCTTCGTTAAACTTTTACTGGGCTCGGACTAACTTGTAACTTGTAGTCTAAGACTATGTGGAACATCTGTTCTAGATACACTTAAGCCATCAATAACACTGACCGTAGTGAATGTTGATGGTGGAGCTACTATGAATTGAAAAGTATTTCTTTTTTTTTTTATTGCTAATAATTCGCGCGTAACTAAAGATTCCGAACGCTATAAAAAATTGCCGTTAATTTTGAGCCTCCAATCGTCACCGAAATCGAATTTTATTCAGGTATACCCGCACATTTAACGTTTGCCACCACCGCACGCCCACGATTGTAACATGTTTCATAAGTGTGAGTGTGACCAACCCTAGAGCAGAACATACAAGTTGGCTTTCCCGTACTCTGCGAGGCAGGTTTCGGGTCCTAAGAAAAGAGAGTGTACCATGACCAGGCTGTTTGCAACCTTGGCAAAAAAGTGACGCCCTATCAGTGAACCGCGGTCGCTTTGTTGGAACCTGTGAGTTAGTTGTACCAGGATGAGTTTAACACGTTTAATCGACGATGCTATCGAAATGGCGAGGGCATATTACTATTGTCAATCGCTCATCCCGATACCTCCAATGACAGCCTCAACTGCGTCATCATCAGAGATCTTTAGTGCTACGCCGCCATAGTACCTAAACCAGTGACGAAAACTGCGAAATATCTTTTCTAGTGACATAAATGTAGTCTCGAAAGCAAAAATATTCCTGGAGACTATCTGTTCAAAAGTCGACATCCGAACTCGCGCAATTCCTGCCACGTGGCGGTTGAAACAAGCCAATTGTCTACCCATAACCTGGCGCGACCTTAAAGTAAACTACCAACATTCATTCTAATACCATAGTCGCTCAGGTTATAAGTTTCCATGGCAGTGGACGCATGCTGACACCACTCGCGTACACCAATATTCACGTCCAGATCGTATGACGGCAAAAATACGTCACCAATTTTGATGTTAGATTCAGTTTGTTCCGTGATACGATCGGACACGTCGTGTCTCACCATTTGCAACAACTCCATGAAAACTCCGCTGGTACTCCGCTAACAGAAGCATTAGAGTCAGATGGTCGAGAAGTGGGTGGTAATCCCACTTCTGATAACGAAGCAGCCTGACCAGCGGGGTTTTTAAAAGGAGTCACGTCACTACTTTCATCACTATGATTGCTCATTGCAAATAACGAAACACAAGTAAGAAAAACGCAATTTATTTCGAGAACCAAATAAGGCTTTTTAAGCTAAGTATTAAAAGTAGGTAGGTACTCACAGGATTTCTAAAATAACTTCACAAAACACAAGAACACCTTCCACAATCGTGTCTCGACTCGTAATGCGGCTTCGCAGTACAAAATCAATAAAAACGGTGTTCAAATTACGTTAAGAGCAGACTCATTATTTTTTAACTGTAAATCCATTTTAACATTTTTAAAGTTAGGTTTGAAAATATCATTTTATTTTAAAGCAGTTTAAATATTCCGCTGATTATTTTCGCTGCAAAACAAGTTCAATCAGAAGTCCGTTATTAACAAAGTAAATTAATAGCAAAGCAAAGAAGATTACTTTTCTGTAATTATAAATCAAAACATGAATTAAGAATAGGTTTCCACTTGTTAAAAATAATTTTGGATTAATCATGAGTAATCATTTGGTATTGCGCTTCAAAACAAATAATTACTCATTCCTCAACTAATATCAAAACCTATAACAGAAACTAGTAGGTTGTTAAATTATTAATTAATCAATTTTAAATTGTTTTACATGGTTTACATACTAAACCATCAGTTTTGTTTTCTATCCTTAATAATTATTACAGATTTTAGCGGCTTTGCGCCGACATATATTACTATTATTATTACTATTTACATTTAGCAGTTCTAGTTCACGTCATCGTAAAATCTGGATCACCAGAATATTTATTCTCCAAACTAGACAGTACTCAAAGTAGATATAGTTCGAGGCCGACAAGGAACTTGTTGCATTATAGCAAACACAAAACTGTAGCATTTAGAGGCAGTTTTCGCTACCAGGCAACCAAGTGTTGGAATAACATTCCTCCACCTCTTCGACTGTTAACATCCTAGTACACTTTTAAGAAACGTTTTAAGTCACATTTATTAGAACAACAGAAGACAGGGTTGCCTGGAGTGTGTAGCTATAGTGCACCATTCTCCTGCTAGGACATATTATTATTACCCATTTATTATTTTGTTATTTTTTATTATTTCAATTTCCTTATTTGTATTATAAGCAGTTTAATTTATTGTACCATTTCTTATGTAATTTATGCTTCTTCATATAATGGGTTACCTTGTGATAGCCAGACTCTTATGAGACTGGGGGAATCAGGGTAACCCATACACACACATTCACTCATATCTATACACATAGTTTTCAATAGGTTCAATAAATATAGTTTAGGTATAAAAGTAGGTCTAAGTATTTAAGTATTTATATGTATTATAGTGGATATCTATCTATTTTCAACTAATTACGTTTATGTAGTTTATTACAGAGTGAATCTATGGGTATATATCTGACACACAATTATATTATTTTTCCTTAGTCATTATTTATTATCCAATTGGTCTCACAAGGTCTAGTGACTGTAGGAAGGTTTCGGCAGAATACCAGCGCCTAGCTACTTCTCCGTGGCGCGGCATTAATGCTGAGTCGAGGCCTTTTTGCTGCTTTGGCACACAACTACATGCCAGGACGACTGCTTATTTAACTACTATTAGTATAGCAGTAGCATTACTATAGCTATTTAACTACTTTCTTAATTCTGTTGTTGTATTTACTGTGTGCCAAGTGGTAAATAAATGTTTGTCTATTGTCTATTGTCTATATGTTTTTACCCTCCACTGGATGTAGAAAACTGGCCAGTGCAATCCAAATTTAATTGTATAGAATGGGATTGCCGTATTATTTATTGATGTAAAAAAGCCTTGTGTAGGACCATGATGGACCCTGTTTTTTTTCAACACCTACTTACAATCTGAAATAATTTTATTCAACGAATGCCGCTATACCGGGTAACTAAAGAGGTTCACGAACTTATTTAGTGTTTTTTCAGTAGTGTTTCATTATTTCAGACCGTGCTTTATGAAAGCACACAGACTCAGTGTGACTGGCTTTTTTGCAGAATGTGCAGAATATATCTAGGTACCCTATTTTCTGGGTTAGTAGCCTTATTTTTATTCTCTGCTGGCTGAGAACACACTGAAATCTATAGTGACCTAGCTTACCACACGTGATTTTTATTGTATAAGGTTATTGATGCTATCAGTATCTAATTTCGGGCGTTTAAACCTACTTAGACCAGTAAGGTTATCAGATATTCTATGCTCCAAGGGTTTTGGTTTAATATACGAAGTGAAAAGTGAAATAAGTTCCGAAGTAGTCTTGACACTACTGTTGAGGGCCGCCATCCTAACATTTACATCGGTTATACCAACGCACACAAGTTCTAATATCTGAATTTCAGTAAAAGCTACCTTAGTGTTACGTAACAGTCTAACTTTTTCTCTGGCGTATTCACAGTAAGAATCAGCAGTTTCTGACGTGTATTCCACCACTTTTGACAAATTTTCAGACAGATTTCTTTTTTCAGGGTATACCTAAATCAGACAAATCATTGCAAAAAAATTCCCACGAACGTCCATTATCAGGATTCCATGTTTCGAACCATAGCAGCGCAGAGCCCTTCAGGGCCTTACCGGCTTTTGCGACAGCAGCAATACTGCAATAATACTGCAATTTGCTCCATCCAAAATCCTCGGTGAGCACCTCGATGTTACAAGCTGATGCAGCTTGCAGCGCCATCGTCGCTCGTCGACGGATCGAAAATTGGAAGCGCCACGTTGTCATCATGGCGGCGCTTGGTGGACCCGGCATCGCGAATCGCTTTCAGGAGGCCTTCTAATACAGCGGGATCCATTCTAAAACTTGTAAAAATATATTAGAATAGGTTTTAGTATCCCACTTCTGATATTAGATTAGAATAACCTACATAAACTCTCTAGTATGAAATATGAAATAAAACTTATATAGCTCTCGAGTGTATTTTTATTTTACATCCAGTTTGGAAATGCAAGGCAAAAGCAACTAATTATTCAGTTTTTAAACATCCATTATTTTATTTAAACAATATTAAAAATAGGCAATTAAGTATTTATTTGACAAGTATTATTACGTACCCTTAGAGATATTTTCAGCTTGCTGGTTCAGAACAGTATAATGTGAGATCAGCCGACAGCCATTCCATCGGCTGTCGGTTGGCCCCAGCACTCTGCATCACAGTCACCAATCCCGCTCCCACTCCCTTATTTTAGTGCCAAGCCGGAAAGATGATAGTTAGTTACAGTATCTACGATTACATTTTAGGGATAAACTTATACAAATCAGTACAATACTTATTGATAAATTATAACATTCATATTTAGGTAGATAATAAGTAATAGGTATACAATGTTAAATTATTACAGACTTATGTCTTTCAACATTATTGTATTCTAGCAACTTACTTTTCAAATTATTTAATGTCTAGGTATATACAAGTCTATACAGAACTTCATTATAAATTATAATTTGGATTTAGAAACACACCTTCAATTAAAACCTATTTAAATTGTACTGTAAATTGAAGTAACCGTAAAATTAATTGAGAAGGTGTAACATAACTTTAGTCCCTTGTTATAACTAAAAATAAGATTACTAAATCATACAATATAGAGACTCTATTTTAATATATCTAACACACGCTAGACTTCAATACACAGATACATAATTGAACTAATAGATAAAATTAGGGAAAATTTACACTTCCATTTATTATTTGCTTTTTTTTTTTGGTGTTGGACCTAAGTAAATTTAACACCTTTTTTAACAAGGAAGGTCTGAATGTCGTAGCTAACCGACATTGTCATCATTGAGATGGGAATAGTGAGGAGTGGCCCCATATAAATATATAAATAATTTGTAAGGAAATTTCTATTAAATCGATATAGAAATGACAAAAAAGGGTTTGTCTCTTTTTAACCAAGGCTGGTCACTGTACGAAAAAAGAGCGAAATAGTGTTTGTATTTTTATAATTTTGGCAACATTTTGGTGTGACGTAATCATGTACTCTATGCGTGGCCAGAGTCGCCATTTTATTCGTCAAGGTCACCAAGTCTAGTGGTAGATCAGCTGTCAAATTGTTGTTTATTTGTTCTATTTTGTGAATTTTATTGAAAATATTCTGCTAAATAGTGTTTTATGTATTTACTGCGTTACCATATAAAGGTACACTATGCCTTCGTGTTGTGTTAAAGGATTTTGGGCGAAAAAAACATAAATCAGCCGCAATTGGCTCTTCATATGTAGGTATACAATTTTCATTGATTACATCGAAATTTTTCGAATTGTATGATATATATTGATAATATGAAAAGTGTAGATGAGATTGTCTTTCTTGTTTTGGCTTTTTTATGTGTTTTTAACTCATAATTCTCTAATTAATAATCTACGTAGCAATGTCATTCACGCCTTAGGGTTTAGTGATGGGATGCTAATTCGATAGATTTATTGAAGTTTTTGTGAATCTACACAATTGTATGTTTGAAACGAGTAAACTCAAAAACTATCACCTATTTCAAAAATGTCTTCATTAGAATGCTACAATTATCCCTGAGCAACCTAAACTATATTTTATCCTGAGCTCACGTGAACGGGAACTACGAGGTGAAACCACAGGACGATGCTAGTGTTGTTATAAAATATATTAATAATTTATTTTAATAAAATATATAACGTAATTTCGTCAACATTGAGTGCAATTTTTATTTTATTGCTAATCAGCGAAAATTTGGTCTTCTTTTTATTTATGGCGTCTGTGGATAAAAATATGGTATTTTTTGGTAATCTGACAATACCAATGACATTTCTTGTTATTTTCCCGGAATATACAGTAGGTTATTAGGTTTTTTTTTTATAACCACCCGTAAATACTTTCCGCAGAAGTTGGTTCTAGGACATCTCGACTTGAATAGATTAGGTTCCAAATATATCACAGAACCGACACAGAGCACCCCAGTAGCACTTAGTCTTGTGGTTTGTGTAGAGAGGGTCCTCCTACCTCCTCCCTCCCCCCCTTTTACTCACATCAGTTAAATGAAAGTCCTTCCTATTTTTACAACAGATTTCCTAGAAATGTACTTTTGAGGAGGAAATGGCTGGATACTATCGGCATTGAAAATATAAATCCCCGACACAAGGATTGGTATGTCTGTTCGCTGCACTTTGACGAAACATGCTTCAACAGAACCAGTCACAAGATTACGTGATGGTGCAGTGCCTTCATGTTCTCTTATGGTAAGTGGTTATTTTTAATTCTCTAGGGTTACAAATTAAAACATGAAAGAAAGCAAGCTCATTCGGGGAGGCGTATGTCCAGCTGTGTACTGCTATAGGCCAATGATGATGATGATGATAAATGATTATAATATCGCCGGGAGGCTGTCAAGTCACTTGACAGGCTCCCGTTAATTATTGGCTTGACTTGACAGGCTCCCTCCGCGATCCCAGATTGTGAGAAAGCCAAAAGGCCTTCGATGAATTCATATATTTTTAAGCTATTGCATAGCTTCTATCGAGGGCCTTGAGCGCGGGGACCGAATCCAGAAATTCCGTAACCAAAAAAAATCTCACGCTCCCCACTCCGACGGGCACGGAGGTGTGGCTTGAAGGCCGTGCATTGTCTAACGTCGTTTCTTTTCGGCAGTCTTCGACACGGTGTTTGTGTGCGTGCAACTAGACGTATTTTAATTTAATAAAAGAAAAAAAAATGTTTTCTTATCGGTCACCACGCTCAAAAAGTGTAACTTGAATTAATATCAAAGAAAAAGAAATACTACATAAATAAAATAAATAAATAATTATAATTGCATAAGTTGATACAAAATGCTATGCAATAGCTTTACCGCGGCAGTCCCCGAGTGCCACACGTCTTTTTTTTCTTTTTAGCCAATACAACATCAGTCGTCGTACGACATTATTCCGCCACTGCACTGTTTGTTTTTTGTTTTATAAAAATAGAAACTGTACTATCGGTATTTTTAAACTTACCACTTGGCAGATAAATCATAAAACCCATATTTCTGATTCCACCACACCACCACGTTGGCCTACAATATTTTTTAACATAATATGTAGGATTGATTAGGTCTTTTCACATAGTCTTTAATGGTGTTTCTAATGTTACTTAGTAATAAAATAAAATAAAATAATTATTAAACTGTGGGTCTCTTTATTTTGATACATAGTAACAATTGTTTTTTTTTTCCTTTTCTGCCTATTCAAGAACAGTCTTATGGCGAACATTACAACATTGTTAATGAGTCACTGCAGAATAGTTTGGACCGTGCTCATGAGCTAGTGAGATTAATACTTAAACTATAACTACTTTTTTGTCACCTTGTTTAATATTTTGCCAGTAAAATGTATTTTGTATTATTTCAGATATAGAAACAAACTGAAATAATTCGCAAATTGAATGAGAAGTGCAACAAATTGCAAAAACACTGCAAAAGTCTTACAGAAAAAGTCCGTAGGCGCGACAAAAAGATAGCCATCTTTTCTGATATGATCAAAGACGTTAAAGAACAAAATTTCTCAAAAAATCTCGAATATATTTCAGGTTTCGTATTTAGAAAAATATCTAAAAGTCTGACCTGTGATTTGTGTTTGACATTATTGTTAGGTGAAGAAAAAATCGATAGTCTAATTTAACAAAAGTCTAGAAGTTGCCTAGTTTACTCATCCAATAATGTTTTAGAAATTATTAAAAATACAGAAAACTTAATAAAACCTCATCTCACGAAAAGGCAACCAGATAATTACTTTTTGTATATATTTAGATTTTTAATAGAATTTCATAGTTGCGAAAAAATCTTATACATAGAAAATCACCCGGAACCGGATCACAACACAAATCACAGGTTGCTACTAATAAAGTCTATTATTAAAACATATATTGACATAAGGTTTCGGTACTACGGAAATAAAAGGACCGTCAAAATTTCGTATACAAATTATTTTAACAAGTTAATATTGTTCAGAAATGAATAAAAATATGTGTTTATATAGTTTTTTATTTACATAAGATTACTCACCTATTTAACCTACTCTCAGAATAGGGAATAATTACCCATTAAACAGGATAGGTACTATAATAAAAGGTATATGCTTTTAATAATTAATTAAAAAACCGATAACCGATATTCAATTTTCTTTCTTTCTTCTTTCCCTTTCACCCCCCATATCTTGCAAATGGCTGAATCTATTTTGATGAAACATGATTAAGAACCACTGCCGGAACGTTAATCTTCAAATTAAAAAACTGTATTCAAATCGGTTCACCCGTTTAAGAGCTACAGTGTCACAGACACACAGCAGCGGTCAAACACAACACTTTAATTTTAACTTTTTCGTCGGGGGTTAAAAAGAAAAGATTTCGACAAATTGAGAACCTCCTTTTTTGAAGTCAGTCAATAAGATTAAATATCGGTTCCTAGAATCGATATTAGGCAATGTAGATATACTGGACGGGTACAACACTAAAGGAAGCCATTTTGTTCGCCAAATTATTTGTAGGGCTGACCACGCAATATACAAAGGAATGGCCGGTCCTCTAAATGTAATTTGTTTCTTTAGTCATTGATTGTCATTGTCATTGACATTGTCGTAGTAAACCGGAACGTATTACAAAGCGCTTGATTAAAAAAGCCACAACAGGCATCCATTGTGAACGCTGTTGTAATAATGTAAAGTGGTGATACACAACTAGTTGATCCTTATTGAACATCATCTAGTTCAAACCACTGGCTGAATAAAATGAGATTGCTTTGTAATACGGTACAATTTTCTTCAAAGTCTTGGCTAACTACTTTAATAAATATAGAAAATCTTAGCTAACGTTAAATGTATGTTTTCCGCTACTACATTCAGACCCAGACGCAGCTTGAGGACGAACGCGTACGCAGGACGGCCGGATGTTGTCGCTCGTTTCCGTTTCCATGCGTACCGTCAAGTTGACGTCACTGCCGCGCTCAGAGGGCTTACCACAGGTTTTTAAAGTAGTTCAGTACAGCGCCTCTAGGGAAACGTGCATGAACTACAAAAATGTATGGAAAGATACCGAAACTTATAAAGTTTTCAAAAACTATCAAAACCTGTGATAAGCCCTCCGATGTCTACCGAGCAAGCGTTCGGGAGTGCTCGGTACTCAACCGACGAGGTTTCGTGAGAGCTACAACAGGGTGCCTAGTACGAGTTTTTATACCAGCTCGATCGCGTTTGCGTTTACGGAAATTTGTATGGAAAAGAGTCAGTGCCACTCGTTTTTCACTAGATGGCGCTACCTCGATTCCATATAAATTTCCGTAAACGCAAACCCGATCGAGCTGGTAAAAAACTCGCACTAGGCACCCAGGAGTGGGAGGCTTCAGTTCACTTCGTCATAGAGTAACTTATATCACTTCGTTTCCAACCACCGAGGCGTCCACACCAAGGAAGCCCTTATAAAAATATATGCCTTCAGGAATAATGCGGGTGACGCATTATTCCAAGTTCTGAATTTTATTTGATCGTTTGTATTTAATAAGTATAAAGTTTGGTTATTTTAAATTCCTGTATTCATATCTCAGTTATGAATATTGGTTCTATCAATTTATTGTACATTAGTTGATTCGCTTAAATTTAATGATATGGCTTTATAATCGTGTATTCACTGTTTTATTTCTTTTATATAAGGAATTGCAAGCGTTTTCTTTCTCTTGTTTCTTTTGTACACTTTTACACGAAAAATAAGTCGCGGCTCGCTTCCCTCGCCGATTTTATTTGTGTTACAGAGCTTTTGTTTCTTATGGGTATCTAACTACGCACTGTACAGTTATTTATGATAATAACTAAATAGATACGCCAATGCCTACCGACGCTAACAAAAGGTAAATATAAAAATATCTACATCTTACACTACGCGCAACAATAAAAGGTATGGAAAATGTGACTCCAACTGTAGCTTAATTCAATACCGAGATACTATTTTTTTCCGTTTCTTGAATAGCGAGCTCTGAACAAAGTTATTGGGAAATTCTCGAATAAAGTTAGCCGATTTTTTTTGAAATTTTGAAATTTACTCATGAAACTACAGGCAAATCTCACAATTTCCTTCATCGGGGCACTACACTCGATCAGGAAAACAAACATTTTCAATGTTAAAAAACGTTAATGCAACTATTGTGGCAAAAATGTAATATTTTAGTAAACGATGAACGACTTATGACTCAAGGACCCTGGCAACACTGACTGTAATGTTGATTTGATTACAGCGTTGCCGGCGCGGACTTTTTGGTCCGTTTTCGGACTTTTTCGAGTCTCAGCGGACTTTTTTCGGATCATGAAGTATTTCCGTCTTTTTCGGACTTTTTACTTTCGTTAAAGTCAAAGTCAAAGGCAAAATTCATTTATTCAGTAGGAACTGTATAGTACACTTTGAAACGTAATTTTTTTAATTTACCACCAATTCGTAACGTGACCAAACAGAGAAGAATTGGCAAGAAACTCTGCTTGGCTTATATTCTTCTAACGTCATTGTTCTTAATAACTATTACATTGTTTTTGATGGAGTTGGAGGCAGTTTCATCCCAAGCTTTTTTGTCATCTAAATAATCAGATATTTTATATTAAGCTTTATTACATAGATTACGTTTAACAAAATTTTTGAATTTATTTACAGATAGATTAATCACATCATTTGGGATTTTGTTAAAAATCGTACAGACATCCCTTTAAAAGATTGACTAACTTTATGGAGCCTTACAGTAGGAACAGCTAGTTTATCTTTATTTCTAGTGTTAACATTATGATGGTCGCTATTTTTCTTGAACATGTTAATATGTTTTCGGACATAGGTACATTAAGTTTTCATATATATATTGGCACGGCACTGTCATAACATTTATTTCTTTAAACTTAGTTCTAAGTGATTCCCTGGGGCCCATGTTATAAATTGCACGAACAGCCCTCTTCTGCAACACAAATATGGTGTTGATATCTGCAGCATTCCCCCACAACAAAATGCCGTACGACATAATGCTATGGAAGTAGCTGAAATAAACTAGTCTAGCCGTTACATTTATGTACCTACTTTAAGAAAATTAAATTTTAACTACTAGGAAAAAAAATGCACTAATGCGCTCCACTCGTCGGTTTTACATACATCCTTGTTGGTACCTATCCTACCTAATTCCACCTTAATGATCCAGGATTATCATTCATGATTATTGCGGCTTGCTCCGCTCGCCATCTACATTTCAAGCTTATTTTGATTAGGTGCTTACATTGCTGATTAGGTGTCTTACATTCAGGGCTCCTGTTTATTGCAGTCTTAAAAACTTGCGCAGCTTGCTCCGTTTGCCAGCTACATTTCCACCTTGTTTTGAAGTCGCAAACTCTGTGCTTCTAATGAAGTACTAACGTAGCTTAAAAAAATTGCGCACGCTGACTACTTTGATGTTGGAAACTCAGCGATACAATTTGAGAACTTCTGTTTATAGTGTTTATATAAAAATTTACGGCTCTCTCTGCTCGCCAATATTATAATATAATATATAGAAATATTTCTATCTTGTCTTAACATTGCTTATTCGGTGTTTTATATTCAGCCCTCCTGTTTATTGCAGTCTTAAAAAATTGCGTGGCTTGCTTCACTCACCAGCTACATTTCTGCCTTATTTTGAAGTCGCAAATTCTATGCTTCTAATAACGAACTTAAAAAAAAAATGCAGCACTCTGCGGTCGCTGACTACATAACTATATTGTTTTGATGTAGGAAACTCAATTAGAAAACTCTTATTGTCTTCTTCTTTATCCTCGCTCTTTCCCGTTACTCGGGGTCACTTTTCCGAATCATGCGGCGCTTCCAAGTTGTTCTCAGATCTCAGTCTTCCTCTTCCCCTTTTATTTGTGGCAATGGAGAGGCATTTTTTCACGACGTGATCTTCTGGTCTTCAGGCCTTAGTTATGGCTCAATGTATCATCATAGGCCTCAGGGGCGTTTTTACCCTAGGGCCAAGAGGGCCATGCCCGGGCCATGGCCCTCTTGGCACGCTGCAAGGAGCGTTCAGCTTTATGCGCCTTTTTCTTTTTGAATACTTATCAATCAGTCAGTGGTTACAAATGATTTTATCATAACCAGTAGTTTGAAACTTATTTTTTTATTCGTAGTTTTGTCTTAGTTTACTGCAGTACTGTAATAAAATAAAATTTACGATCTATGCATTTACCACATAGGTAGATCTAGATACCTACCTGTTAGTTTTGGAGTCGGAGTCAGCTTTGGAGTACGACATTATAGCAACTACACCCCTCCCACCTCGGACATGCCCTCCTGCGCCGCCCACGCAATAGTTACCTACCTTGGCGTGCCTTTGCTGACACTGACTCCTAAAATAACAGGTAGGTATCTAGATCTACCTATGTGGTAAACGCATAGATCTTATGGGATAAATTTATAGAAAAAAGGTGGATGAACCAAAAAATAAGCAATTATTTTAAACTTTTTAGTTTTACAGTTTTTTCAATAAATGTTTTTGAAGTCGGTTTTTTTTATTTAAAATTATTGTTTTTTTCCGAAGTTTTAGTGAATCTGACTTTAAGACGATTACTAAAACTATAAATAAAATTCGAGCCCATAGAAATTTCATTCCCTATTGTCTTACCCCCAAAAAACACAACGAAAAAGAATTTTCCAAATTGGTTTATAAATGACGGAGTTATGAAATAACAAACATAAAACATGAATAAAATTCGAGCACATAAAATCTTAGTCCCTTTTAACCTCTAGAGTTAATATATTTTTTTTCAAATTTTCATGGGTCCAATCAAAAAGTATACCCTATACAAAAAACGAAGAGTTTTTAAATCCGTTCATAAATGACGGAGTTATGAGGTAACAAACATATAAAAACGAATAAAACATGAGCCCATAAAATTTTCATTCCCAGTTTTCTCACCCTTAGGGTATTTTTACTTCAAATATATATCGGACCAATTGGAAAGTATTCCCTACACAACGACAATAGAATTTTCTAAATCTTTTTATTAATGACGGAGGTAAGAAACATAAAAAAAGAGCCCAAAAAATGTTCATTTCCAATTTTCTCACCCTTAGGGTTAGTATTTTTTCTTAAAATTTAAATGGAACCAATTGGAAAGTATATGCTCTAAAACGAAAAAATAATTTTCCAAATCGGTTCATAAATCACAGAGTTATGAGCGAACAAACATAAAAAAAACATACAACCGAATTGAGAACCTCCTCCTTTTTTTGAAGTCGGTTAAAAAGGGCGGTGCCACCGGTGCCCAGGCACAGGGCGCAGACTGTAGGGGGGCACAGAAATGAACAAGTTTTGGGTCATACATGGTAGTATTATTTGATTTGTGAATTGATAATTATCACCTAATAATTGGTTGAATTTTACATACAAATCGTAGTTTGCTTTTTCATATTTTGTATGCACACATTTGCTAGAAAAATTTCGCGGCTCGCTCCTTAGGCCGATTTTGTTGTTGTTTTATTTCTTAATAGCACATAACTACGCACTTAATTATTGACTTCGTTTCTCCTACAATGAAGAAGATAACAAGGTTACAATATCACATTTTTACGTTCGTTACGTTTACGTAGGATCAAAGTCTAGGCCCTACACATTATTCTAGTTTTTATTTCACATCGATCGGCGCAATATTACCGAAGTTATAAGCGTCGGAAGTTTATGTAGGTTTTTTAAATCTCGTCAGTCATCGCGAGTAGCGCGTGACGTCATCACTCCTAAACGGCGCGGCGCGGTGGGTGTCCGTAGTACATTTCGCTGCTAAGTTGTTTGCTCTCGTGCGCTCTGGTTATTTTTATTAATTTAAACTAATTCAGATTGATTGAGTGTATTGTGTAAATTATTGTTTTAAAACTAAAATGTAAGAAGGATTTCAAAAAGGCATCTGGGAGCCCCCCTTATTTAATTTAATTATTTATTTCTTAAGTAGGTACCTAAATATATAAACAAAATATTCTGTGAATATTTCAAGGGTCTACCTGTTGCCAATAAAAATTTCAACTGTCTAACTATCGCAGTTCTTGAGATACAGCCTGGTGACGTCTATCCGTCACACAGACATACAGACGGACAGCGAACTCTTAGTACCTAACAGGGTTTCCGTTTTTACCCTTCGGGTAAGGAACCCTAAAAAGCATATTATACTAGCATTAACCAAGTACCTACCTAGTCTACCTACTAGGTACTTAGTTAGTGTTTCACATGGCAAGGTTAAGTACTAACTAAGTACCTGCTACTTAGTTAGTATTTCACATGGTATTTGAATAATTACATCGACATGATCCTCACAACAATATACTGTCGTTTTTGGCCCTAACGGGGGCTCTTCTCATCGCATTCGTCAATTTTTTTTCTGATTATTGGATCCCTAAGAACGTAAAAAAACAACTTTTCGGGTGTTTTTGTGGCCGTTTTTTTAGACTGAGGCACGACTCAGTATTTATTAGATGGACTCAAGTTGTTTTTATTGTTAAAATAAACAAAGTAAAATAAACACATTCGGGTGTTTATGCTTTGATTCGGGTGAAAATGCTTTGAATCCCCGAGGCGCTCGCGTGGTGATAGGACACGTGACATCATCAACGATATCGCGCTTGGTCCGCGGCTTAGACCGAAAATGTTAACTTTGCACTTCAGTTTTAAAGATAAAGATAAATAAAAACACAGTTGTTTTCGTAATTTTTTGTAGCAGGTTTTGGCATACATAACAAAAAATGGTTTTCTTCTTCATTGTTGCAGTTACCTAGGTGCAAAGAATAAAGTAATAGACCATAAAGGAACCTAGGTGTTAAAAAAATTGCCATTGTTTTCTTTGTCTTGTTTATGAATCAACCGCGGGTCTTTTTCTGTTTGATTGCCGGCAACACTGGTTGATTGTTTGTATGGTCGTCGTGCGTGCGTGTTTGTTTACTTAGTTTTTCTGGCTGGATTCTCGATTCCTTTAATTCATACAACACATCAGCTACAAAATTTTAACTTGTCTATTTTAGAATAATTATTTTTAAAATCCGAGTTGGATGCGGTCGTCCGACCCGGGTCCCTAGAGTCTAGTGCTTCCTGTGCTCTGGACTCTGGTGGAGAGCTGCTCATGTGCTGTGTCCGGAGTTCTGTCGGCGTCAATAAATGTGTGAACGCGCAGTGTCTTCAAGCTGAAATATAAACTGCCTCTTACGATGGGTTCTGAGCCAGATGATGATGTGAGTACTTTGAATCTATTCTCATGTGTCCCTACTGGCTACTGGGTTCCACTCGGGGCTCCGCTAGCGCGGTGATGAACACTGGCGTTAATCTTGCTCCTGAAGGTACCGTGTATCCGTGCCTAGTTTCGGCTCTATAGTCTAAAGGGAGTACATAAAATCTGTTCAAACAAACCGCTTTGAATTTGTTCTTGAGATATTTGTTTACTCTGAAAATAGTATGCATACCTATACTTAGTATTGTAATATTTTTATAAGAGTGTGGGGTGTGTAACAACAATTCGAAAAATAAAACAATAAATTGAAAAATGTTTAATTTCTAGGTTTGTTATGTTTTAGAGGAACATAACAAACCTAGCTGTTCCTTTCAAGTGGCACAATCGCTAATAAATCAAATAGAAGAAAAACTCGGGCACCAAGCGATGAGCCAAGGAAATAGCTATCAAAAAAAATCAATGTCTCGGATAACTAGTTGCAGAGCACCAACCTTTAATATCTCGGGAGGGGTGGCTCGGCCTAATAGTGCTTAAAGTGTTACATGAAATTTAGAATTTTGTCTGACGTAGAACTGTACTATAATCACTGTGAATAAAACGATTTTTTAAAGTTTAAGTGTTTATTTTACGATTTTGGTTTGAGAATAAAGTGTATCTAAATGAAGTTAAAGAGCTATCTTGTTATTATTGCATTTCATACGGAATAAAGTTAAATTTTAAACTTTTTTATTTGACAACCTCCGTGGGGCAGTGAGCGAAGGTCCGCCTGTGACGCAGAAGGTTGCGGATTCGATTCCCGCCGCGGGACAAATGTTTGCATATTCTGTAGATATTTGTCTCGGGTCTGGGTGTTTTCTAAGTATGTTATGTATGTATTTACAAGTATAAGTGTGTTGTATAATAAGTATATTATGTAATATATCAATCATGTGGTTCCCATAACACAAGCTCTGCTTAGCTTGGGGCTACATGATGCTGTGTGATAGTTCAGCATTATTTATTTATTAATAAAACCTGGCGCTCGGCGTCAAACCGAGTGAAGCCTGGATTCCGACGAAGGAAGCTGCCGACGACCGGTCTCCATTTGTAAGAGGATTACAACGGTGAAAACAAAAGGATTTCACCGAGGGTTGAAAGTTAAAGAATTTTTTAATTTTCCATACAAAAAGTTAGAGTAGAGGCCATGGCAAAAAGGCCTTAACAAAAGGTAACAATAAAAGTAAAAGTAAAAGTAGAAATAAAAAGAAAGGGGATGTCCCAGTAGTGGGCAACTGAAACAAAAAGAGGGCTTTGTTAGCCTCAGCATCATGGGAAGGATGATGAAGTAACTCTGGCATAAATTATCAAATTACCCACCAATCCCCTTCTCAAAACAAACAATTTAGTCTTGTATAAAAACCGCGAACATCATTGTAAATGATTTATTCAATGGGCTTTTCCTGCAACAATATTAAATCACAAATGAAAACTAAACAAAAAATGCGCGTGAAAAGTCGTGAAAAGAACAAAGGAAAGATTTTATTTACGATTGCAACTAAAATACAAAAATCCAAGATCCTGGGGGCAGGATTACATTTTATCTTGAAAGGAAAGCATCCTGGGAATTTTAAGATGTAAAATATGACATGTCGGAGAGAAAAGTGAGTCAAGGTCCCAACAAAACGACAGATTCTAAAATCTCAACAACACAAATGTCACTGTCAAACTTGACAGACACCATATACTATAATTCAATTCTTTTTTGTATGAATGAACAGACAAAATCGAGAAACCAATTTTACTGTATATATGGTAGAAAAAATGTAAACAAATTTTTGTATTCTTACAATGCGGAATTTCTAACAAAACTTTCCCAAAATCGAAAAATAATACAAGTGTGGTGTTCTAAACACTACATTACATACCTTCCCAAAAAAAATAAAAGGAAGGTTTCTTTCATAAATGCCTGAAAGACAAAAATATCAAGATTTGAGAGGTTAGACAAAAACAATTCTCCAAAAAGAAGCTCTATCAAAAGACTCTACCAAAGGAGAATGCCGAAAACCCGTACCAATTGCGTCAAAACCGAACGTATCCCATAAAATGTACAGTCAAGTTGGGTAACTTTGAATACTTTTTTCAGATTTTTACTGTTATTGAAATAAAATTATATGGGTTAATATAGGTTTTACTGATATTTGAGCGTTCTTATAATACCAACTTTAGAAAAATTAAACTTAATCTATTTTAAAATAAGCAAAATCTTTGAGAAAATTGCAATTATGTTGCCGTTCAAAGTTACCAAGATTTTTGGGTATCTTTGAATAGAGTATTTTCGACAAGTGAAAATCCTTTATAATTTGCTATATACCAGTCTTGGAGAAGATCATTCATGTATTTTGATTTAAAAAAACATAGATCTGTCAAACAAAAATAACTTGTCATAGTCAACCACTTACCATTCACCGGGGGATACCATCTACCAACGATTAGCTACTAATGGGTAGAAAAAAAAACTAAATAAAATCATTTTTTTTTATAATAGCATATTTTTAACTAAATTCAAACTCATGAATTAAAATTATTCATTTATTATTCTATCAAATGAGATCAATCAAGACGGTAAAATCAAATGTTACTGGTATGCCACATCAAATGGAAAAAACTATTCGCCCCATTCCATACACAAAATGGCGTCCTCTATGAAAAAAATCCCGTTTTTATTTGTTATCTGATGTTCTTTTATGAAAAAAAATATGTTTTCTTTTTTTATATTGCATTTTTCTATTTTGGAATACCATTTCCATCCTCCCGGATAACTTTTTTGTAAGACATCTACAGTGACATTTTGCGAGCTCACTCTTTTAATACATCCGGGGAATATACTTTCCTCTTCTTTAAAGACACAAAATCTACCCTCTCTCATATCATCTGGCTGTGCTATTTACAGAATGTAAACTTCCGTCTAACAAGACTTCCTCCATGCTATCTTCAATTCTTTGAATGTCATCTTCGTTTTCTTGGTTTTCTATTGTATATGGCCTTTTCTTCTCCAATATTGGCGTTGCAATTTCATGAATTTCAGCTTCAACTGTCATGCAAACAGTAGCTTCCTGCATCGATTCGTCATCAATATTTTTTTCCGTCTCATCTGCCTCTATAGCTGTCTATTTCTTATTTTTCTTGCTTTTAGATCCAGGAGGCCTTACTCTTTTTTTAGATGTAGCACTTATTTCTTTTTCTCGTCCTTCAGATGTTTTTGCCTTTGTTTTTTCTTTGTAGAAATTTTCAACTTCTTCTGCCAAAACACTCTTTCCAGCTGTAACTGGGTGTTGAAACTTTCTCCCCCTTTTCGCCCCACTCAAGTCCGATGTTCTGACTTCTTCAACAAAGCGTTGGAATGACTCGCCCACGGATTCTCGAACTTCGACTTCCGAGGTGTACTTTGGTAATTTATTTATAACTGTTTCCAGTGAAAAAGGAAATAAGCCACTGTTTCAGAATCCCAGTCCTAATCCTAATCCTAATTCGGAAGTCTAGGGCCTTCTCCAAATTTTTTTCTGAGGTGTAATTCGATTTTAGGCCATATATTCGCACTCCAGGCTTAGCCTCATTTGACTTTCGTGGCATTTTATCACCTGTAATTAATAGGAATTTGTTATTGGGAAGCAGCAACCCTATGTCAATGTTACCCATTGG
This sequence comes from Horisme vitalbata, assembly GCA_951804965.1. Classification (NCBI taxonomy): domain Eukaryota; kingdom Metazoa; phylum Arthropoda; class Insecta; order Lepidoptera; family Geometridae; genus Horisme; species Horisme vitalbata. Next base: position 27,852,580 of record OX638094.1, on the reverse strand, counting down.
ATAAAAAAAAAATGAATTGGGTATCATTGAATCATTCAAAGTTACCCAAAATCCAAAAAAAATTGCAGTGATCCAAAATATTGCAATTATTTATAAAAAAACTAAATAAACTTACGAAATTGAACTATAAAAGGCCAGTCGAACGTATATTTTAACGATTCAATCCAAAACTCATGTATTTAAAAAAACTTTCATATGTTTAAATCCGATTGTTGCACGCACACTTTTCACTCCCTGAAACCCGCGAACTGAAAAAAGCGCAAATCTTTTGAAACTTCTTTGACGGATGTCAAATTTATGTCTTAGTTGACACTAAGGATAATTAGTTGTTCCGTTTTACGCAGAAATAATTCAGATGGCAAAAAGTATTTAGAGAAATAAAATAAACAATCGACAAAACGATTTTATTCAAAGTTTAATGGAAATTCAAAGATACCCAAATTGACTGTATTATATTTTATAAATGACATTAACATTTTCTTTAGTTTTACACACCGACTCGATTAATAATCAAGTAAAAAAATATTTTGTTGATTTGGTTTCCGTTGCACGCCGCCATTAGACTACGACAACCAATGATATATACGTTGCTATGGCAATAAACATTGATGTAAAGTGTTACTATGGCAATAACCCTCATTTTAAATTATTTTGACAGTAGAATCGACTAAAAACTTATTGGATATTTTTTTGACGCACTCACTTTAGTCTTGGTACCGAGCGCCATACATCAGACGGCATTCTCCTTTATGGCTCTTACAAGTCCAATAGTTTCAAAGAAATGTAAATAAGAGGTATCTACATTGACTCTACAAAACGTCCTATGACTCTACAGTCATGTAAAATATTGAAAACGAATAAAAAGGGTTAAAGTCAAAATAACTCTACGAAAACCTCAAAAACTCTACAAAACGTCCTATGACTCTACAGTCATGCAAGATATTGAAATTAATTTGCTTTAATGTGCGGTTAGACCCCAACGTCACAGACTGTAAACGCAACTCCTATACTAACTCCCACTTAACCAGTTTCAATAAGTACGGTTGGACCATCTAGTCACTGACTAAGTTAAACGGTTCAAAAAACTTCCTATACTAACTCCTACTTAACCAGTTTCAAAAACTACGGTTGGACCATCTAGTCACTGACTAAGTTAAACGGTTTTTAAAAACTTCCTAAACTAACTCCTACTTAACCAGTTTCAATAAGTATGGTTGGACCATCTAGTCACCGACTAAGTTAAAAGGTTTTTAAAAACTTCCTAAACTAACTTCTACTTAACCAGTTGCAATAAGTATGGTTGGACCATCTAGTCACCGACTCTAAAGAGTGATTCCAGCCAAAGAAATGAAATGAAATGAAATGAAATTGTTTATTGCATGAAGTATGGTATGCATAATCTAATTATAATATAATAGCATGATCTAATTTTTTTACATAGTCACATACTCCACCGATAAATCGGCGTGCAAAATAAAAAATATAACATGCAGATAAAAATAAGAACAAATTAAAAGATAACAATCATAAATTAAAATTAATAAATGTACAAATAAAGATGTCATGTAAAAAAAAAACTAAATGTCAATATAAATATAAATAAACTCATTAATTTATTTAGTCCATATATCCGTCCTAATTAAAATTTACAATTTACAAATTCACTAACTTTATAAAAACATTTGTCAACCAGCCATGCATACAGCTTAGTTTTAAATTGTCTAACAGGTAATTCTCGAATGTCCTGTGGAATTTTATTAAATATTCTTATAGTCATTACATAACAATTTTTACTTTTTAGTGATGTCTTACATTTGGGTAATATGAGCTTAGTGGGATCTCTTTTCATTACGACTGAGTTTTTATTGTCAATATAACGATCAAAGAGTCCACCATTTTCTTTGACAAATATTCCAGCTTGAAATATGTAAAATCTAGGTAGTGTCAATAACTTAAGTTTTTTAAAAATAGGTCTACATGACTCTAATGGACCAACACCACATAATGCTCTAACACATTTTTTTTGGACGATAAAAGCCTTGCAAACATTGTTGAGTTGCCCCAGAGAATTAGACCATATCTAAGGACTGACATTACATACCCGTGATACGCAGTGAGAGCAATTTTTTCACTGGATATCTGGCGCAGCCTTTTTAAGGCATAAACAAAACGATTTAACTTTTTGGATATATATTCGATATGAGATTTCCAATTGCAGTTTTCGTCCAACATAAGTCCTAGAAATTTAGTATCATTTACTTTTTCAATTAATTCATTACGACTTGTCAGGTTAAATTCTAATTTATTATTATTATTGTAATTATAAAAAAATATAAATTTAGTCTTTGATATATTAGCGCGTAAGTTATTTTTGTAGAGCCATTTTAAAATGTTATTTACTTCATCGTTAAGTAGGTTCTTGTAATTATCACGTACATAAGGTATGATAACAGAAACATCATCAGCGAAGAAAATGCATTGATGAGTCGTTACTGTAGGCAAGTCATTAATATAAAGCAAAAAGAGCAAAGGCCCTAAAATGCTGCCTTGTGGGACTCCGTACTTATTTATTCGATATTCCGACCTGTGTGAAGTGATGACTAGGTTTTCATTTAGTGTTTTTACTTCAACACATTGTTTGCGATCTTTTAAGTAACTCCCTAACCACTTCAAACACAAAGAGTAATTCAATGGATAGAAGAAAATGACTTAGACAACAAGCGTTATCCAAAGCAAATAATAAGCAATAATTAAAAAAAAAAAAAAAAAAATTTAACGCAATAACGAATATGTAAAAATTGTGTAATGTGATTGGCATAACTCCACCAACTTACCATGCACAAAATGACAACGAAAAATATTCAACACAACAAGACGGTGTGAATATGTGAAAATTTGTGTAATGTGATTGGCACAACTCCACCAACATTTTTGGCATGCCTATTTCTGCCATAAAGCGGCTGTGCTGTGTTTCGGTTTGAAGGGTGTAGGTGCCGGTGAAATTACAGGCACAAGAGGCTTATCATCATCATGCCTCAAGTTGATGGACGCAGGGCGTTGCATCGTAGAGCATGTTTCAAAATACTTGATCTATGTTGAAATGCTTTGTGATAGGTAATGGTTACCACTCAACATCAGGTGGGCCATGCGCTTGTTCCATCTTCAAGTATCATAAAAAAAAACCAACTCACCATGCACAAAACAACAAAATAATAATATTCTACACAACAAGGCGGTGCGAATATCTAAACAAAAATGTGTATGTTGTGATCGGTAAAACTCCACCGAACTTCCGGGCACAGCATCACAAAAATAACAGAACCAGAGGGAAAAATCCGAGAACCGTAAAATGTCAGGAATCCTACAACAATGCGTGCAGAAAACCTTCAAAAAAAAAAGTTTGTGGATTCCACGAAGAATGGTTTCCCACAAGTCAATTCAAAGTGTCTAATCAGAGGGTATGAATACGTCTATTCAACAAATGTCAAGTCCGAGTAACTTATGGTTAGATAAACTAAACAATACGTGTAACAAGAACAAAGCAAACAAACTAATTGCTAACAAATAAAAGTAGTAGACAAATAAACCATAGAGGTGAAACTCCAGAACAAATCTGTCTAGAAATGTTTACAAAATATAAAAAGTTTAGAGGACATGAAAAAGACAAAACAAAAAAACTAAAAATGTACAAAATATACAAAGATCTTTTGATGTGGGAAAAGTTAAGTTTGTCGAATAAAGTGAAAAATCCAAAATGACCTAACCAAATAATTTTTGAACTTCAAAACCTAAAATTAATATCTGTTTGATTTCCTGACATACTTCCACAAATACAGCGCTAAACTCAATCATACATCAATCTACAATCATCCATCAATCTACAATCATCCAACAAACAAATGCGCAATCTCAACCGCATCTAGTTAAAAAGACAAGCACCAAAAATGATTAAATTTTAATATTTAATTATATCTTTAACATGTTTTTTTTTCCGTTTCCGGTGTTCGAAGCTTAAACACGTACGTCAGTCGGCTCCCACAAAAATAATTATTGTAAGCGATAAACAGTTAAAATTAAGTGTGTATCGTAGTGATTCCGTAAATTAATGCAAGAAGAAACAGCACCTTATTGTGAACAGTGATTAATTTTGCCTAAAAACAGAAGAATATCAAGTCAAAGACCGCGAACACATAACCTCTTAAGTGCACATCATAACCATAGACTATAGAGTAACCCACAGAAGTACCAACCTTACAAAAACTGATGACATCTAGGTGGCATTGACAGATAGGTGACACTACAGCTACTGGGCTGCCAACAGACAATTTATAATTCTACCTCAAACCAGTGTTGTCATTACAGAAACTGGGTTGCCAACAGACAATTTATAATCCTACCTTAAACCAGTGTTGTCATTACAGAAACTAAGTTTTATATTAAAAATGGATAAGAGTATGGATTTATTACTAAAAAAACTCTTAGAGACATTGGACGAGAAGCTTAACCAACAAGCTATACTTATTTCAACGGCAGTAACAAAAAATGTCATGGAAGCATTAGACGAAAAAATGAAAATAATTATAGAAGAATATAATAACCTCAAAGTCAAGGTATCTGAACTGGAACAAAAACTGAATAACATGAAAAAAGCGAAACGAAAAAATAACTTGGTTTAAAACTCTTAGAGACATTGGACGAGAAGCTTAACCAACAAGCTATACTTATTTCAACGGCAGTAACAAAAAATGTCATGGAAGCATTAGACGAAAAAATTAAAATAATTATAGAAGAAAATAATAACCTCAAAGTCAAGGTATCTGAACTGGAATAAAAACTCAATAACATAAAAAAACCAAACGAAAAAATAACTTGGTTTTCTTTGGAATTGAGGATACTAAGAAAACTGAAAGTGAGCTCGTTGACTGCGTAAAAGAGATTATAATAGACATGGGAGTTTATTTGAAGAAAAGAGAAAAGGAAATAGAGCTTTCCTAATAGACGACAAGCTAGTAGTGAAAAAACCTACGGATAAAAACAGGGAAAAAAGAAAGCGCGAAGGCTCCGACTCACCAAACTCTTCAAACACGTCAGCGCAAAAGAAAATTAACATAATTGATAATCCAAAACCCAAAACTGGAGCAAAAGATATTTTAAGACCAAATATACTCAATTACGTTGAAAGGAAAAGATCAGAATCCGTATCAGAGCATCCAAAAAACTTATAACTCCCTCCAACACCCGGAACCAGAACACTACAATCATCGCAACTACACCTGAATCAACTTTTGTAAACAGCACCCCAATCCGGCCGGTCACCGTGGGGGAAGAAGACCAACACCCTCCAACAATCTACCACCTTCCAAATAAGCCAAATAAATCTAGGGACACAATAAAATACCTGCATATTGCCACACTAAACACGCTAACATTGAAATCAGACGACAGCCTCCAAGAACTATTAATGGCATTGGGGCAAGTAAAATGGGACATAATTGGCCTAAGTGAAGTCAGAAAAATGGGAGAAAGGATAGAAGAATATAATGACTTCATTCTACATTACAAAGGAGAAACGAAAGGCAGACATGGAGTTGGTTTCTTAATAAGGAAACACTTAAAAAATTGTATAGAAGAGATCATTGCAGTCTCTGAAAGATTAACAGTGTTGAATCTAAGCCTGCCTGACCTTAAAGAAAAGTGGACCATTATTCAAGTGTACTCGCCTACAGAAATCGCAATTGAGCCGGTAATAAATAAATTCTATGATGACTTAAATATGACCGTTATTAAATATGCATATAAGAATTGTAGAATTGCCCAAGTAGGAAGTAGACTTGAAAGTGAAATAGACTTTATTGGCCCATATACTATAGGTGATCGCAACAGAAATGGTAGCAAGTTAGTAAACCTTTGTTTTGAACATAACCACACAGTAATGCATAGTATATATACAAGAGAAGCAAAAAACAACTATGGACCTGGGCGTCTCCTGACGAAAAATATAAAAATCAAATAGACTATATTCTCTGCAATAAACGTAAATATTTTGAGGACTGTGGAGCGATCTGTAACTAGAACTTCCACACAAACCATCGAATGGTGAGAGCAAAACTTAAACTGGAGACATCCAAAAAATCGAGAAGTAACATAAAAACGTGTATGTACTTTGCAAAAGAGGAACCTCAACTACTTAAATCGACTCTACAGAACCAAATGAAAACTTTTAACGTGTTCACAGACCAACTTGACCTTCAAAAGAAATATGACTACTTCCAAAATCTAATAACCCAGAAAGCACCCAAAAACAACAATACAAAAACAAACAGAAATAAAATCAAAGTACTATCTGGGGAAACGCTAAAGTTACAAGAGGAAAGAGGTAAACTCATCAGTATCCAAAATAAAAGTAAAGAAACCAGAAAAGAAATACAAAATATTTCGAAGCAGGTGAGGACTAGGATGAGGAAAGATAGACAGACATATAGACTTAAAACATTTGAAGAACAGATTGTGAAATCAGTAGGAGTAAAGAAGGCCATTAAATGCTTAACAATGAAGAGGGACTGGATACCAAGCATTAAAAATGTAACGGGTACAGTTAAAACAAGGAGACCAGATATAATAAAAACAGCAACAGAGTTTTTCCAGAATTTGTACTTCAAGTCATTGTCAACAGACAATGTACCGCTCAATGACCGAACTGATGTACCACCAATATTAGAAAGGGAAGTTGAACGGGCTATAAAAACACAAAAAAGAGACAAAGCCCCTGGTTCTGACAACATAATAATAATAATAGTAATGGAGGCCTTGAATCCTTTGTTGGTCCCTTATCTAGAGACTAGCGAAGGACTAGCCGATACCCATTCGATCCTTTACTGCGGAGCCGTGGCGGCGTGTCGTGTTGCTCGTGTCAAGTTCCCAAACTCCACGCGAGCACCACGACCTGTTGACAAAATTCCAGCTTGGCAAGTACGGATCGAACGGCGGATCGGTAAATTCAGGACCCTCATTGCAAAGCTAAGTTGCTTCAGAGAGGGCAATACCCGCCCTCGAGTGATGCGTTTTGTAACACAGGCCTTTGCTGGGACTGATACTCGGCCCCGAGATTATATGGCATGTGTCACAGAACGCATTGACTTTCTGAAGCAGAAAATCTCTGCTTGGGCGAGTCGCATTCGTAGGTATCGAGAACGTGTGGACCGATATTGGCAGAATCGAAACTTCCAAAGTGACCAGAGGAAGGTGTACCGAAACTGGGAGAAACCTGACCAATGTGTGATGGACGGGCGTGTACCGGATGCTGATACCATGAATAATTTCTGGCGCAGCATCTGGTCTGTGCCCATCCAGCACACGGAGGGAGATTGGATGGATGTGGTGAGTAGAGAGTGTGAACCAATCGAAACCATGGGGGCTGTTGAGATTACCCCCATAGATGTCAGATTTGCAATCCGTTCGGCCCATAACTGGAAAAGTCCTGGACCGGACGGGTTGCATAACTTCTGGCTGAAGTGGTTTAGATGTTCACACTCTGTACTCGCCACACAATTTCAAGAAGCCCTCGAGCTTGGGTCTCTGCCAAGTTTCATGACGACTGGAGTCACCTTCCTGCTCCACAAATCTGGTAGTACCGCGGAAGCAAAGAACTACAGACCCATAACGTGCTTACCTACCATCTACAAGCTCCTTACGTCCATTCTGACCGTAAAAATTAATACGCACATAGTTGCAAATAATATTTTGGCTCCTGCTCAGAATGGATGTAGGGTTGGGTCCCGCGGTACTAAGGAGCTCCTCCTCATTGACATGACCATTAGCCAGCAGATCAGGCGCAGCAAGGGGAACCTCTCCGCTGCATGGATAGACTACAAGAAGGCCTATGATTCGGTGCCTCATACATGGCTGGAGAGGATCTTAGAGTTGTATAAAATTGATGCAACTTTGAGATCCTTCTTAGGTACATGCATGAGACAGTGGATCACAGTTCTTCGTCATCCAGGTAGCGGACGGGATCCCTCTGCTCCGCAAGATCTGATTCGCATAGAGCGGGGTATTTTCCAGGGCGACAGTCTGAGCCCCCTATGGTTCTGCCTGGCACTGAATCCTCTTAGTACTCTGCTAAAGGATTCAGGGCTAGGCTATCGACTTCGGAGAGAGGGTGGTATCGTTTCTCACCTGCTGTACATGGATGACCTCAAACTTTTCGCGCCGAGAAAACCAGAGCTGCTGACTCTGTTGAATATCACACAGATATTCAGCAGTGCCATCAGCATGGAGTTCGGTGTCGAGAAGTGTGCGGTCATGCAAGTACGGCGGGGGAAAGTTGTAAATACTACAAACTTACAGCTTTCCGATACGATATCCCTCAGATCTCTTTCCGATATCGAAACCTACAAATATCTCGGTATGTCAGAAGCGTTAGGTATAGTAGACAGAGACATAAAACAGTCGGTGAAGGAGCGATTCTTTTGCCGCCTGACTAAAGTACTCAATAGTCTTTTGTCGGGTGGTAACAAGGTTCGAGCCTTCAACGGCTGGGTTATGCCTCTGCTCATCTATACTTTTGGCATATTGAAATGGACTCAGAATGAACTTGACGCCCTTGACTGTAAGGTTCGTCAACTTCTTACGACACATAGAATGCGACATCCACGCTCGTCGGTAATGAGGATGTACATCCCGCGGAAATGTGGGGGCCGCGGCTTTTTAAATGCCAAGACCCTCCATAACCACGAGGTGTGCAAGCTCAGAGAATACTTCCTCCATGCCGACAGTGAGATGCATCGTGATGTCGTAGCAGTTGACAAGAACCTTACCCCGCTCTCACTGGCTAAGGAGAACTGGCACAAACCTACGGTGCTGAGTGCCCTCGACCGCAAGGTTGTATGGGAGAGTAAGGAGCTGCACGGACGGTTCTACAAAGCCCTTACAGGGCCTGATGTAGACCTACTCGCATCCGTGAACTGGCTACGTTTCGGTGACCTCTTTGGGGAAACCGAAGGTTTTGTCTGTGCGATTATGGATGAGGTAATAAAGACGAACAACTACCGAAAGTATATCATGAAGGATGGAACCGTTGACATTTGCAGAGCTTGTCATCGTCCCGGTGAATCCCTCAGACATATACTTTCGGGTTGTTCGCACCTCGCTAACACTGAATACTTGCACAGACATAACCAAGTAGCAAAGATCATCCATCAGCAGCTTGCTCTCCAATACGACCTTGTCGGTCCAGAGGTTCCGTACTATAAGTACGCACCGGTACCGGTTCTCGAAAATGGTCGTGCTACGCTCTACTGGGACCGCTCTATCATCACGGACAGGACTATTCTTGCGAATAAACCAGATATCGTCTTGGTAGACCGGTCGGAACGCCGGGCGATACTTGTTGACATCACCATCCCACATGACGCTAATCTCGTGAAGGCCGAGAAGGACAAGCTTAGCAAGTACCTTGACTTGGCACACGAGATTACCGCTATGTGGGATGTCGACTCAAGTCGTTTCAGTGAACGGTCTGATAGCGAAGAGCCTTGACCAATACCTTAAGGGGCTCTCGCTAGGCAGCTGGATCAAGGGTCAGATACAGAAGGCGGCTCTCCTGGACTCGGCACGCATTGTGCGGAGGTTCCTCTCTCTGCAGGCCTAGCCACCGACCGTTTGAGCCCTGCCCCGCGGTCGGTGGTCCACCATTTTGGATATATTTTGTACTATAATGTTTTTTATATTATTTTTGTACATAGTAGATTAATAATGTTTTAAATTTTATAGTAAAAAATGTATTTTTTATGAGTTTTAAAATGAATAAAGTGTTATAATAATAATAAGCCTTTTTATTCCATGACTTACAAATTACAAATATTTTACATAATTTACAATTATACGTTTTCGCCAGTATTGTTTTAAGCCAGGCCCCATTTCGGGTATAGGCCTCCTCCAAATGTCTCCAACTATCTCGATCCCTAGCTTTCTCTTTCCAGTTTTTGCCAGCCATTCTCTGTATTTCATCGGCCCAACGTTGCCTCGGTCTCCCTTTTGATCTTTTTCCGTCTGGGCCTGCCCACTCGGTAACACGCTTTGTCCATCTTTCATCTGGGAGGCGGGCGATGTGAACTGCCCATTTCCATTTCAGACGTTGTGCGTGTTGGAGAGCATCTATTATTTTTGTACTTTCTCTTATATCTTTGCTCCTCTGTTTATCTCTAAGTTTGATGCCCAGAATACTTCTCTCCATAGCTCGCTGACAGGTTTGTATTTTAGTTTTAGTGTTGTTGTTAAAGATCCATGTTTGGGAACCATATGACAGGCAGGGTAGCAGACAAGAATCCATTACTTTTTTCTTAAGTTTTAGTGGTAGCTTGGATTTAAGTACTTCTTTAGAGGCCCAAAATTTTTTCCAGGTCACATTTATTCGTCGGTCTAGTTCGTCTATATGTCTTGAGTTTTTAAAAGAAATTTGTTTCCCGAGGTAAATGTAGCTATCCACGTATTCTATCGGTATTTGGTTCACTAATATGGTTTTTTTTATACTATTCGTATATATTTTTGTTTTCGAGATATTAAGCTTTAATCCCACATTTTCGCTAACAATGCTCAGTTCCGTCATCATCTCCTCTAGCTGTTTTGACGTTTTTGAAAAGAGTACAGTATCGTCGGCAAACCTGAGATTGCTTAGATATTTTCCTTCAATTTGTATACTTTTTTCCTCCCAGCCTAGGTCTTTCATGATATCCTGTAGTACGGCAATAAAGATTTTTGGAGACAATGGATCTCCTTGTTTTACGCCTCTACGAATGTTTATTTTTGGGCCTAATCTGTCCAGCCTTACCCGACTTGTACTCTTGCTGTATACATCTTTAATTATATTTATATATATGTATGAGATGTCTTGGTGTTCTAAAGCTTGCCAAATGCTTTCATGTGATATTGAATCAAATGCCTTCGCATAGTCAATATACGCTAGGTATAGAGGGTTATTAAATTCTTGGTATTTCTCTACAATTTGCTCCAGTGTGTGTATATGATCAATGGTACAGAAGCCCTGACGGAAACCTGCCTGTTCCACTGGTTGATTTTTCTCAATGTTTGACTCAATCCTTTTCTCTAAACACGCCGCAAATAATTTATACAGCGTTGGCAGTAGACTGATAGGGCGGTAGTTATTTATATCAGAGGCATTTCCTTTCTTGTATATGAGGGTTATTCTTGATTCCGCCCAGCTTTCTGGAATTTCTTGTTGTGTGATTATGGTATTGAATAAGTGGGTAAGCGGGCCGATCAGTGCATTTTTTCCAATTTTCAGAGCTTCATTTGGGATGTTATCAGGCCCCGGGCTTTTTTCTTTTTTAAATTTTTCGATGTTGTTTATAATCTCTTCTGTACTGAAAGGTGTAGGTATTGTTTCGGTTCCCACGCTTAAATCTTTTTTTCTGTAAGTTTGCTGTTCTAAGGTTGAATATTCACCATTGTAGAGAGCTTTATAAAAAATTGTGGCAATATTTACTATGTCGTTCCGTGTTTGTATTTGTGATGTTTTCTTTTGTTTTAGTGTCGGTATCCAAGATTTCTGAGTGTTTAATTGTCTATAGGCTCTTTTTAGGCTTCCGGTATTAAGTAGGTTTTTTTCTAATATTTTTATTCTGTAGTTTTCATAGTCTCTTTTGAGTAGTTTGTTTGTCGTTTTGTAGAGTCTTGATAAGTCTTTTTTTTCTTCTTTATTTCTAGAAGGTTTGTACATTAGCTCAGATCTTGCTTTTATTAGTTGATTGGTTTCCTCAGATATTATATCCTTTTTTATTTTCCCCACTGAGATAAGATTTTCTAAGCTCTGTTTTATGGCGGTTTCTATCTTGTGATAGTACGACTCTATGTCGTCGCATTTTTCCCAACTTATATGAGCTGTTTTCGTTTTTAAAGTTTCTAAATATGTTTTTTGGTTTTGTTCGCTTGAGAGTAGATTTTGGTTCTGCCCAAATGTAGCTCTACATTTTTTTTGTTGGTCCAATTTTATTGTACCTCTCACCAGTCTGTGGTCTCTGGGAAAAAATTTGTTATTTAAGACTTCAATGTTGTTAAAAAGTTTAGGATTATTGCTCATAATATAATCAATTTGATTTTTGCTTCGCTTATCAGGAGATATCCAAGTCCAAAAGGTTTTTGTATTTTTCTTGAAAATCGTGTTTATTATAGTAAGTTTATTTTCAAGTGAATACTGTAATAGTCTGTCACCTCTAGAATTTCTCTTTCCGTAGCAGTATGGTCCCATTACTGTGTTTTCTTCAGGTTTTCTCTGTCCAATCTTTGCATTTAAGTCGCCCATCACAATTAATTTTTCGTTAGCTTTGATTTGTGCGCTTTCGATCTAGTCGTAGAAAGCGTTGATCTCTTCTTCTGGTGCGTCATGAGTTGGGGCGTAGACTTGTAGTATCGAAAGCTTTAGTGAACCAAATTTAAGATTTAAAAGACATAGCCTTTCGGAAATTCCGATGTAATTTTCTATGTTATTTTTGTATTCTTTTTTTATCAAGAAACCCACACCGTGGTGTCCTTTGGTTTCTCCTGTGTAGCAAAATATATATTTTTCATCTTCTATTATATTGGTTCCAGTTCTCCTGACTTCCGCCAATCCTATGATGTCAAATAAAAATGTTTGCAAGAGCATATTCCAAAAGTATCATTCTTTGCGGTGATAGTAGAGTTTTAACATTGTATGTGCAGATGTAGAGTCGCTGACATATTGGAGGGTTGTAGTCATTTTCTCCCGCGGGGACAAGCCGTATTGGGAGATTGAGCGGGGCCTGGGTTGATTGCTATTCAGTGTCACGACGAGAGCAGTGCGCGTGAGAAGTGTTTTGTTCGGGGTACATAAAAGTTGGTTTCTTTATTACAAAGTTTTTCATACTATTGGTCTTGTTTATTTTCAAGGGCTGCTTGGTTTGTCTATCTTTATTGGTAGAATGTTCTGTTTTTTCTATTACTTCTGGTGATTCTGATAGATTTCTTTTTTTGTTTGTTGTATTTTTTGGTTCAGCTTGTTGGTTTTTGTTATTAAGGATTATAAGTTTATCGTATTTTATTATAGCCTTTCTTCCCTGTTCCCTTTCTTCCTCCAGTTGGATTTGAAGTTTTTTGCGCTTGGTTAGCACTTCCAGTGGGAAATCTTCTTTTATATAATAAGGTGTATTTTGTAAATTTTTCTTGTTTTTCTGTATTTGTATTTTTAACCCCATAGTAAGAAGTGTTATTACAACGGGTCTCACTTTTTCACCCCTTTTTCCAAGTCTTCTCACAGATTCAATGCTGTTGTATTCGCATCTCACTTTTATTATATTATTGATGATGTCCAGCACCAATTTTTCTAGATCGTGATAGCTTTTTTCCTGTTCTTCACTTCAATTTTTAATGAGATATTGGAATCTGAAATCATACCGCTCCAATGGACCAAGTCCACCATAATTTTATTACATAAAAAAGGGGACAGAAATGATGTTGGAAACTACCGGCCAATAAGCTTAACATCGAACATTTATAAGGTTTTTGCAAAAGGTATCCTAAGCCGCATAACTTAAGTGCTGGACGAAAACCAACCACGTGAACAGGCGGGATTCCGCAGTAAATACTCAGTCGTTGACCATGTCCACGTAGTGAAACATATATTTGAAAAATATAAAGAATATGGCTTACCAGTCTACTGCTGTTTTGTCGACTATTGTAAGGCCTTAGATTCCTTGGACCACAATAGAATTTGGGATGCCTTGAAGAAGCAAGGGGTGGAAGAAAAATATATTAGGATAATAAAAAAACATCTACACTGGTGGTACAGCTAGAGTTAAGTTAGAATGAGAAGGAGGGATTATCAATCTAGAAAAGGGAGTACGACAAGGAGACCCACTCTCACCGAAATTGTTTACTGCAGTACTGGAGGAAGTCTTCAGACAATTCAATTAGGAGGGGTGGGGTCTAAGAATCAACGGCGAGTATCTAACTAACTTAAGATTTGCTGATGACATTATTCTGTTCGCAAAGACCGCTCATGAGCTTCAAAATATGCTGACAGATCTAGACACGCACAGCAAAGCAGTGGGCTTAAACATGAACACATTAAAAACTAAGGCAATGACCAACAGAGAGAAAGAAACAATCATAGTTACCAATATTCCTATAGATTATGTGGATGAGTATACATATTTGGGTCAGATAATCAAAATAAATAACATGTCGAGCAAAGAGATTGAAACACGCATAGGACATGCATGGAAAAATTACTGGGCACACAGAGAAATAATGAAAGACAAAACTATACACACCTCGGTTAAAGGAAAGCTTTTCAACACTTGCATACTCCCTATACTAACATATGGATGCCAGACTTGGGGACTTACGAAATATCAGCAAACCAAACTACAAACTTGCCAACGAAGCATGGAACGAAGCATGATGGGGAAAAGGAAAATAGATAAAATAAACCACAGCAAATTTAGGAAAGCTACAAAAACCCAAGATGTTGTGTTGAAATTAAGAACGCTAAAGTGGAAATGGGCTGGCCACGTAATCAGAGGAGAAGAGAAATGGAACAAAGTAGTAACATTGTGGTACCCAAGAGAGGGCAAGAGTAAAAAGGGGAAACCTTTCAGAAGATGGGAAGATGATATGTCTAAAATAGCTGGAAAAACCTGGACTAGACTGGCGCGGGAGAGAGAAGATTGGAAGGGGTTGGAGGAGGTACAAATAAATGTATAAAACAAATTATGTAAACGTCTGAAAGAGGCTATATAAATAAACAAATAAATAAATATCTTTAACATGATAGCACCGAGAAGTGCCTTTACTAAGGTCCTTCAGAACGTAAACATTATCTGAAACATTTTCAATAATTTTGCATTTAATAAACTTGGTGCAAGTTTAGCCGAAAAATATGCCGGAGCATTAGACTGAACAAAACTCCTTCTCCAAACAACATTACCAACAATAAAAGAAATGACTTTTCTCCCCTTGTTATAATAAGAAGCATTACGCTTGTTAGCTTTTAACAAATGAGTTTGAACCCTAACAAAAATATCACTAAGTGATTTAAGAGAATAAGCAAATGAGTTTCTATCACCAAACTCAAGCTGATTTAAATCGTTCAAGGAATTACTGAAACGATGTAAAGAGGCATCAAAAATTAATTCTCTTCCAAACATAAGAAAATTAGGTGTAAAATCTGTAGCAAAGTTCATACTGTTATTCAAAGCTAACTGAATATGAGGCAATTTAGATCATGTAAGTTGATCTTCTTTAACAAAACATGATATGCAAGTTTCTGTAGTCTTGTCTCTCTACAAGATTTGTAGTGTTTAGAACACCACACTTCTATTATTTTCCGATTTTGGTAAGTTTTGTTAGAAATTTTATATTGTAATTGTAAGAGTATAAAAGTTTGTTTAAATTTTTTCTACCATAGATACAATTTTGGCTGTTCACTCATTCAGAAGGCTGAATGAAGTGTGAAATACGAATGAATGGAAGAATCCTGCCATTCATTCATGTTGTTTACGTCTAATTTACTTTTCTCCCGGCATTTTGGCCGAGCACCCGTTTTTTATTTCATCGTAAAACATCGTGGAAATCGGAGTATTTTAATTTACAAGATGCTATCATTTATTGTAAATCCTGCCACCAGGATCTTGGATTTTTGTATTTCTGGAGTTTTGGCAATCGTAAGTAAAATTTTTCCTTTGTTCTTTCCACGACGCCATACTGCATTTTGGTTAGTTTTCATTTGTGGTTTAATATTGTTGCAGGAAAAGCCCATTGAAATCATTTACGCATTTTTGTACAAAATGTTCGCCGATTTTGAACAAAATTAAATTGATTGTTTTGAGAAGGGGATTGGTGAGTGATTTCAGATTTTATACCAGAGTTACGTCATGACCCTTTCCCACGATGCTGAGGCTAACAAAGCATTCTGTTTGTTTCAGTTGCCTACTACTGGGACATTCCCCTTTTCTTTTCTTTTTCCTTTTTCTTTTCCTTCTTCTTTTATTTAACTTAAAATTTTAATTCCCCTTTTGTTTAGGCCTTTTTCCCTTGGCCTCTACGCTAACTTTTTTTTGTTTGAAAATTAGAAATTCTTTAACACTCAACCCTCGGTGAAACCTTTTGTTTTCACCGTTGTAATCTTCTTACAAATGGAGACCGGTCGTCGGCAGCTTCGGTTGGAGTCCCGGCTTCACTCGGTTTGACGCCGAGCTTCAGGTTTCATTAAAAACGTTTAAAATTTAACTTTATTCGGTATGAAATGCAATAATAACAGGATAGCTCTTTAACTTCATTTAGATTCAGATTATGTCTAAACCAAGATCGTAAAATAAACGTTTAACTATAAAAAATCTTTTATTCACAGTGATTATAGGACAGTTCTACGTCGGACAAAATTCTAAATTTCATGTTACTCTTTAGGCACTACCTATTAGGCCAAGCCACCCCTCCCGAGAGATTAAAGGTTGGTGCTCTGCAACTAGTTACCCGAGACATTGATTTTTTTATATAGCTGTTTCCTTGGCTCCTCGCTTGGCGCCCGAGACTTTCTTCTATATTGATTTATTAGCGAGTGTGCCACTTACAAGGAACAGCTAGGTTTCTTATTTTCCACTAAAACAACATATTTTTAAATTATTACATTTGACACATTAATATTATTTATTTTAATTTATTACAGATTATTCTGTGGAGTATACAAAGTATTATAAAAGATTTTAACAATGTTATAACTCTTCATAAAATCTACAAAGTATTTAGAAGTAAACTGAGTTCCATTGTCACAAACTATAATTTTAGGACAACCAAATTTAAGAATTATTTATTTTTCAAAGATTCTACAGATTGATAAAGTTGTTGCTTTAATTAATGGAAAGATCCAACAATATTTACTAAAAACATCTACAACTGAAAGTATATATTTATGTCCTGAATAACTCTTAGGCAAAACTTCTATAATATCAACTGATAACATGGCCATTGGATGATCTACTTTTTTAAGGATTAATCATTATACCACACGGTGGAGAATTGCTATGCTTAAAGCTTTACAAATATCACAAGATTGAATATACTTATGAACATCATTGAACATACCGTTCCAGCATAATGTTTTTTTAATTTCTTTAGAGTTTTATGAATTCCAAGATGACCAGAATTAATATAATCGTGATTCGATCTAATGGTATCTAAAATATGTTCTTTAGGAACAACTATCTTCCAATTTAAACGACTCTCCGGGTCAAATTTATTCTTACAATATTTAAATAAAGTTTTGTCATCTACCCTGTAGTTTTTATACTTTGTTGGGGATTTTTGACAGTTAACAGAAATTCTTTTATACAAGGGATCATCAATATCATCATCAGGAATAACAATTTGAATAGGTGAAACTATAATTGCAGAAATATCAATCCTAGACAAAGCATCTGGCATTAAGTGTAAAGAACCTTTTTTATGAACAAAGCGAAAAGTAAACTGAGATATTCTAGCTGCCCATCTAGCCAATCGACCACTTGGATTACTTAACTTCAAAAGCCATTGCAAAATATATATATCTGTGATAACTGAAAATTCCATTCCTTCAATGTAAGGTCTAAAATGTTCTATTGAATCTAAAATAGCTAATAATTCACGTTCTGTGGTACTACAGTTACGTTCACATTTATTGAGTGATCTTGAATAGAACGCAACGGGGTGTTGTTCTCCCTCAACATCTTCTTGACTAAAATCACTACCAATTCCAACGGAACTAGCATCACAATGCAAAAGGAAGGGTTTTTCGAAATCAGGGCACTGTAAAACAGAAGAAGATATTAAAGATTTTTAAAAGCAATTTCAGCATCATCATTCCAAATAAGGGATCTTTTAGAGTTTTTACTACCAGCAGTTAATCTAGTAAGAGGCGAGGCAATGTCAGCAAATTTACAAATGAATCTACGATAATAAGAACATAAACTAAGGAAACTTCGAAGTTGTTTAACAGTTTCAGTCCGAGGAAAATTTTCAATTGATTCTAACTTAGAAGGATCAGTCTGTAGTCCTTTTCTATCTACAACATAACTAAAATAACGGAGACTATCTTTACAAAACTCACACTTTTTAAATTCACTGTTAATCCAGCTTCTTTCAGTGTTTTATAGATTTTAATAAGGTACTCAATATGAGTTTCAAAGTTATCATTTACCAAAATTAAATCGTCTAAGTAACAAAATAATACATTATCAAATTCAGGACCGAAAAGTTTATCTACTATCATTATTCAAAAATGGATCTGGAACTTCAGGTAAGCTCACAGCTTGCGGCGCATGATTTGCATCCTGAACAAAGGCACCACTGGCGGGTGAACTATCCTTCGCTTCCGGCAACGCAGGAAATTGAACTCCATGTTGAAAACTCGGTAAAAATAACCAGTATAATAGAAAGGTAGCAAAAGTGCAGTCTAAAGTTAGAAAGTGTAAAACAAAAAAATATTTTGTAAATAATTTTTGTAAAAAATAATTAATTAATTTTTTTTTGTAAAAAAATATTTTGTAATTATTTTTGTAATATTTTGTATTTGCATTGTTCATAAGTTATTGAATGGGCACCTGTTTTTGCGTCCCTACCTAGGTAGGTACTTACTTCTTATTCAGTCAAATTACTTTCCTACCTTTACACACACACACACACACACACAAACACACACACAAATGCGATTGAAATAGAACAGTCGTAATATTTAAAATTCTTTATAAAATTACCATTGCTGCTTTGTTGTTGTTACCTACCTATCTTTTTACTCTTTATTGTTTAGTTTTTGTGATTAGTAACATACTCATCTGCTAACTTATCGTCCTAACGCATATTACGAGCTGTTTACAAAATGTTGATTCAAATTGGTTTATGTACAAATTATGTTTAACTAGCCTATAATTTAACATTGTAAAACTGTGAATCCTTGTTTAAATAAAAAAAAAAAAATAATAAAAAAAAAATAAAAAAAAATATCCTTACAAATAACCATACAAAAATGCACAAAAATAACAAAATGTTTGGAAGGAAACAAAAATGCAATGCAATAATAAGCAGTATAAATTCACAGTTCTACTTCAGTCCTACAGTTCACAGTTCACAGTTCACAGTTCTACTTCAGCTAGCGCTATATTGTAATAATTTAACAAGGGTGTATAGGGTGTGTAACAACAATTTGAAAAATAAAAAAATAAATTGAAATATGTTTAATTTCGATGTGTTGTTTTAGAGGAAAATAACAAACCTAGCTGTTCCTTTCAAGTGGAACACTCGCTAATAAATCAAATAGAAGAAAAACTCGGGCGCCAAGCGATGAGCCAAGGAAACATTTTGTGATGAAAACATCTCCAAATTTGTTGAATGCATTGCATAACTCGGTTTTTCTGACATTTTTAATGAAATTGACACTGATATAGCGTATAATAAGTTTTACGATTATTTGAAATTGTTTTTTGATCTGTGTTTCCCAATACTTAAGGTGAAAATACGTTCTACAAACAACAGGAACAAATGGTTAACGTAGAGTTTGAAAAAATCGTGTATGACTAAAAGAAGACTATCTCAATTATCACTTTACAGCAGTAAATAAACACATTCACAAAAATAATTACATAAAATACTCTAAGATTCTAAGACGTTGTATTCTACAATCTCAGAGAATTGGCAGCTTAAATTACATGAATAAAACTAAAAACAAATCTAAACCCATTTGGAATATTGTTAATTCAAAAACGAACTCTCTACCGACCAATCTTGAAATAAAGAAAATCGTAAATAGCACTAATTTTGAACTTACAAACGCCACAGAAATTGCGACCGCGTATAATGATCACTTCATAAGCATGACAAATGAAAACGAATCTGACATCATTTGCTATGACCAATTTAATAGTTGTCATAGTAGTATTTTTCTTGTGCCTTCATCACCTAAATATTTAAAATAATAAAATCGCTTAACAACACAAATTCAGTTGGATATGACGAACTTCCTACTAAAATATTAAAAGAAATCGCTTTGTATATAGCCGCGCCTATCAGTCACATTATAAACCTCTCATTTAATCAGGGAATATATCCTCAAAAACTAAAATTGTCTTAATAATTATCGACCCGTCGCGCTTATTCCAGTAATGGCCAAAATTTTGGAAAAGGCTATGCTTTCACGTCTTAACACCTTTTTAGATAAATTTGGAATAATAACTAAGCAACAAAATGGATTCCTTAAGAACAAATCAACAATATTGGCTAATTTCAAATTAATAAAAACAATAACTGAATGTATTGACAGTGGTACACCAGTTGCTACATTATTTTTTGATATGAGCAAGGCATTTGATTTTGTATATCACAAAAAATTGTTGGCGAAGCTCTACAAATATGGAATAAGAGGGACTGCTAATGAGTGGTTTGAAAGCTATCTTAAAAATAGATATCAATGTGTGTCGCTTTCAAGAATTAATAATAAATCTGTGAAATATATATATGAATCTGAGTATAAACTAAATAGATATGGTGTACCACAGGGAAGTATTCTTGGACCTAAGCTCTTTTTATTATATATTAATGACTTGCCTGCAGCAACTGACCAGGAGACTATTCTTTTTGCTGATGATACAACTGTTATAATTAAATGTAATGATATAAATAATTTTGAAAATGACATCCATAATTCTATTAATGACATTATAATTTGGTTAAAAAATAATAAATAACAAGTTAATATTATAAAACATTATATAATATTGAAAAAACTAAAATAATGCAATTTCATTCACATAGACGTTACCCAATAAAACTTGACATAAAATACAATAATAATATAATTCAAGAAGTAGACTCAATAAAATTTTTAGGAATTTATCTTGACAAAAACATTAACTGGAAACTTCAAATTGACAAAGTATGTATTGACAAAGTACTTAGTAGATATTCATATGTGATTAAGAGGCTTCGCGAAATTGCCTCAATTAAAGTGGCTCTCAATGCTTACCATGGTTATGTTGGCTCATCTCTGCAATATGGTCTTTTATTATGGGGCAACAGTGTGGATATTGATAGAGCGTTTAGAGCCCAAAAGAGATGCATTCGATCACTATGCAGTGCTAACTTTCTGGAACCTTGCAGGCCACTATTAAGAAAATTCAATATTTTGACCCTACCCTGTCTTTATATCAAACATGCAGTGGAGTTTGTAAGGCACCAACCGGATTTTTTTAGAAAAAATCAAGACTTCCGCACAAGAGTACTAAGGGATTCATCCAACAACAAACTGCATCTTCCTAAATATAAATTGAGACAAACTCAACGTCAAGCTTATTACATGTGTTTAAAAATTTACAATAAGCTACCAACAGCTTTAGAAGATTTGAAGGGTAAATTGTTTTACATAAAAGTTAAAAAATGGCTTTCAGAAAAATGCTTTTATTCTGTATGTGAATATTTAAGTTCCAGGAACACGACATAGGGATCAATCTGTTTATTTCTAATATTCATGTAGGTTAACTCTAGATAATTTAATTTATGAAGGTGTGTTATTTTATGTATGCATGACTTATAAAAGTTTGCGTGCCAAAGATTTTGGCAGGACATAAACTGGACTGATTAACTTTTAAGATCTTTATTGTATCACATGTGTTCGTGCAAATAAATATCATTTATAATTTATCATTATCATTTAATAACAGCTATCAAACAAAATCAATGTCTCGGATAACTAGTTGCAGAGTACCAACCTTTAATCTCTCGGGAGGGGTGGCTCGGCCTAATAGTGCTTAAAGTGTTACATGAAATTTAGAATTTTGTCTGACGTAGAACTGTACTATAATCACTGTGAATAAAACGATTTTTTAAAGTTGTAAGTGTTTATTTTACGATTTTGGTTTGAGAATAAACTGTATCTAAATGAAGTTAAAGAGCTATCCTGTTATTATTGCATTTCATACGGAATAAAGTTAAATTTTAAACATTTTTAATAAAACCGGGGGCTCGGCGTCAAACCGAGTGAAGCCTGGATTCCGACGAAGGAAGCTGCCGGCGACCGGGATCCATTTGTAAGAGGATTACAACGGTGAAAACAAAAGGATTTCATCGAGGGTTGAAAGTTAAAGAATTTTTTAATTTTCCATACAAAAAGTTAGAGTAGAGGCCATGGCAAAAAGGCCTTAACAAAAGGTAACAATAAAAGTAAAAGTAAAAGTAGAAATAAAAAGAAAGGGGATGTCCCAGTAGTGGGCAACTGAAACAAAAAGAGGGCTTTGTTAGCCTCAGCATCATGGGAAGGTTAATGAAGTAACTCTGGCATAAATTATCAAATTACCCACCAATCCACTGCTCAAAACAAACAATTTAGTCTTGTACAAAAACGGCGAACATCATTGTAAATGATTTATTCAATGGGCTTTTCCTGCAACAATATTAAATCACAAATGAAAACTAACCAAAAAATGCGTGTGAAAAGTCGTAAAAAGAACAAAGGAAAGATTTTATTTACGATTGCCATAAAATACAAAAATCCAAGATCCTGGGGGCAGGATTACATTTTATCTTGAAAGGAAAGCATCCTGGGAATTTTAAGATGTAAAATATGACATGTCGGATAGAAAAGTGGGTCAAGGTCCCAACAAAACGACAGATTCTAAAATCTCAACAACACAAATGTCACTGTCAAACTTGACAGACACCTATAATGCAATTATTTTTTGAATGAATGAACAGACAAAATCGAGAAATCAATTTTACTTTAAATATGGTATAAAAAATGTTAACAAACTTTTGTATTCTTACAATGCGGAATTTCTAACAAAACTTACCAAAATCGAAAAATAATACAAGTGTGGTGTTCTAAACACAGTATAGAACATAGTGCAGCACAGTAACCGCACAGGACCACAGCTGCAACGCCAAGCTCGTCTATGAATGCCATCTTGCATTGGAGAGTTTCGCCACTAGGAACATTGTAACTCATCAGTGGATAAAGGGACACGGCGCAGCGCTGAGTAATGACGCCGCAGACGAGCCAGCCAGGAGAGCATCGAAGATAATTACAGAAGGTCCACATTCCTCCCTCTGCCCTCCTCTCAGCTACGCACATAGATGCGGCTACGTGTCTGTTACCAAAACAATAAACTTTGAGCACGGATGATGAACTGCAGGCAGTCCAGAGCAGCCCTGCCGGTCACCTCATTGTGACAGAACTCGAACCTAATTTTGAGGAATAGATATATTAATCACATTAGATATATCACGCGAACTGTCAAAATTCGGTAGAATTGAAAGGACAATGCCGTCTGATGTATGGCGCTCGGTACCAATGCTAAAGTGATTGCGTCTAAACGAAACCTATTTTTTTAAAGGAATTATACTGTTACTAGCTGACCCGCTCGCAACTTCCTTTGCGTTTATACTCTTTTTTTACGTATGTCCTTTCATGTGTAATGTTTCCCAAGCCCGGTAATTCGACACGGAACCCTAAATATGAACCTTTAATTCAACCTCGTCTTATAAATGATTTATAAATGATTTGTGCGTGATAGTATTACAAGAAGTAATATAAAATACAAATTAAAATCTTATTTCTTAAATGCTCTTACCTAGCTCCTTTGTTAAAGTGAACTGGAACCTACCAGATAGGTACATATTTTAAGTACCCAGTCTACGTAACTTAGCCTAAGTACCTAATCAAAACTATTAGTTTATGTATTTTGAGACTATTCAAATAGCAAGTATGTTTAAACCTCAGTGGTTTTTTGGTTGCTATTTATAATTAAAAACATTTATTATGTAAAACTTTTAAAAGATAAATAAATTTTAAAAAAAACATACATTACTACTGTGTTCTACTTTATATTATTTCCAAATAATGATAGTGACGAGAAAGTAGATAGGCATTTACATCATTATAATAGGTTTTAGTACTTACAGGTGAAGGTGAAATCCAAGCTAAGATACAAGATCTTAACACATTCATCACAACCACGAAAAGGCCATGGATGCCTCTTCCAAACTATGCTGGTTTCGCGTCACCGGTTATTAGCAAACAGTTGATGCCACGATTGTTTATCGTACATTATTGTGATGATGTCTAATAAAATATCTATTTACAGAATAAACACTGCTACACAATGCCACAGAACACTCCAGCGAGAGCATATTTAATACATAAACATAGTTTAGTAGTACCACAAAAAAGTTTCTGATCCAACCTCTTTGATTATACAAAGTGAAAAAACCTCCAATGTTTTCAGTAAATTCTACTGTCTAAGATTAAAAGTGAGGGTGGTTGCAATGTCCAAAATCCGTGCGCCGGAAACCAAATAAACGATATAATTTTTTACGTGATTATTAATCGAGTCGGTGTGTAAGACAAAAAAAAATGTTAATGTTATTTATAAAATAAAGGCAATTTTATGGGAAACGTTTGGTTTTGACGCAATTGGTACGGGTTATCGGCATTCTCCTTTTCAGTATTCTCGGAAAGTCACAGTAGATAAATATCTTTGCTAAAGTGGTAGATACGCATTGAGTGGTAAGGAGCACTCGACAGTCTCAATTCTACGAATTAATAAGTTAGCAGCGCAACACGCGTGCGTCGCCGTATCTGTCACACGAATGAAATATTTATTTTTGGGGATGCTAAAAAAAATGTAGAAAAACAAAAAAATTGCTGAAAAATCAGAAATATCGATATAGGTAATTTTGCAACTTACATAAACTTACAATATAATGAATATTTTTTCATCAAGGAAGTACTTACATACCAAAAGAAAACGGAAATACAAATGTTGAATTGGTTCTTGTCATTCAAGATTTAGGAATAGATAACTATCTATTCCTCAGAATCAGCTCCCTGTCATCTGTTAGAACTTCTGTCTTTCTGGGCAGAGTTAGGCTGGCTAAGTATTTAACCAGATCTCCCTCACGCACAATGGACTAACAAGGAGTCCAATTACGGGAAAAGGAGTCCATTAACATTTATTATTATTATACACCTTATTAACCTTTAAAAAAGAATTTTAATACTACAAAGTTAAAACATAATTAACACCTCCGTTTGCCGCTATTTTATTACCTGTTTGGCTATAAGGAACAAAGTGCACAAACATAATGAGATAGAGGATAGGAGGAAGCGAGAGAGTAACGGAGCCATCTGTGCGTGTCTATGGAGTTGTTAGCCATTGCCGATGAGGACCTCATACAGAGCTGTAGTGTTAATCAACTATGTACAGAAATAATACAAAAACAATTATAGTAATAATATATCCAAAATGGTGGACCACCGACTGCAGGGCAAGGCTCAAACAGTCAGTGGCTAGAGCTACATTACACTGACACTCTTAGCACCATCTACAGCCATCCGTGGCTACACACGGGTAGGTTCGCCGATAAGACTGTGCGCCGGTAGCAGGAGCCGACGGGCTCGAGGCTTCGCGGGGACAGACCGCTGGCAGTGTTGCACGTGCACGATTGTAATGTGTGTCATATGAATGTGTGCGAGCAGGAGGCGGAGTACGAGGAGGCGTCGCGCGGCGCCGCGCGCGGCATATGGAGCGCGCAGTACCTGCGGCGCTTCACGGCGCTGCTGCTCGACAACACCGTGGTGCTGCAGCGCGTGCACATCTACCCGCGCTCGCACCCCATACACGTGAGTCCCGCCCCGTCCTGCACCTCCCCGCCCCGCCCCGCCCCTCTCACCGTCCGCTGTGTGCAGGAGCTGCGCATCGCGGCGCTGGAGCACATGCGCGACCAGCTGCAGCTGGCGAACGCGGAGCAGGTGCGCCAGCGCATCACCGCCTTCAAGAAATTCGCGGCCAACAAGGTACCTCACCGCCCCGTCTCTCTGTCTGATGCATCACCCCTCCTGACTACCACTATTATTTTATTTTTAAGCGATTTTCTCAAACGAGATTCTCGATTCGATTTTTTTTTGTTTAAATAGGTGTTTATTAAATGCCACACCAAGGCACGCCAAAGTAGGTAGATATTGCGTGAGCGGAGTGCAGTCTTTCCTTAGCTGACTGCGACTCCAAAAATAACAATGTATTTAGATCTACATACGTGGTAAGCGCATAGATCGTACGGAATACATTTAGTAGGAAAAAAAGTTGATTGTAAGTTGTAAAAACAAAAAAATTGGCAAACAAAAAACTTTTTGTTTTCCAAATTTTAGTTCCGGGCAATTGCATACATAGACACAATGTTGTGGCGATTATCGTTTCATAGGAATTGTATAGAAAACTTTTTTAATTTTCGCGAAATCTTACGATTTGATTTGGTAAATTACTTTTACCTAGGTAATAAATTGTCATTACGTTCAAAATCAAAATCAAAATCAAAATAAGTTTATTCATTAAGCACATACAGTACACTTAGAAACGTAAATTTTTTTAATTTGAATTTACACCAATTCGTAACGTGACCAAATTGAGAAGAATTGGCAAGAAACTGCTTGGCACATTTTTTTTTAAGTCTTTTTTTTTTACAAAGTTTATTATTTACTATTTCATTGTTTTGAGGGAGTTGGAGACAGTTTCATCCCAAGCTTGGCATCATCTAAATAATCAGAAATTTTATAAAAAGCTTGTTGTGATTGAATGAAACGCCTCGTGTGCTAGACAACAACCGGTTTTATTTAGCTACCCACAACATCTTTCCCCATAATTTTAAGTAGCTAAATAAGTATTTATATAAACACAATAATTTACCTTTCTTATAAGTAGAAACTTAAATTTATTATTATCTAAGCATTTTATACTATTCAATCAGGGGTTTAGGGAAGATTAGGTACGCATAAACCACAAGACATTAAAATAAGTAGGCTGCCTAAACATTTATACATTTTATTCGACCGGTTAGTGTACCATACGATATTATGAGCTATTTTACATAGGCCTTATCTTCCCCTCACCAACACAGAAATTACTTAACAGCATACTAGTTACAACACGATAGATAGGTAGGTAACCTATTAGGCTAAGCATATAGTTTTATAGGATACCTATGGGTAAATATAATAGAAGTGAGAGATTTAAATTATTACTTAGATTTATGTTGAGCAGAGTGTTGCTCTTCAATTTATTTTTTAGCTCTACGAGTGAGTGGCCCCGATGTAGGTACTTTAGGATCTTTGACATTATTATTTGAATTATTTGTGGCTACTTTTATATTTATACCATTAGTCTCACATGCGTCACTAAACTCCTCCTCGCCATTGCTTATGCTGGTTTTAGGCGAGCGTTCAGTTTCGCATTTAATGAGGTGACGACGGTTGCGTCTATACCTACCGCCTGTCTTAGCTTGCACAATGTAGGAACGAGGAGTAGTAGCATGACTCACAATTTGTCCCCTGCATCTCGATTTCGATTTTTAGTTCTACATCGGATAGTCTCATAGCTCATTAGTAGTTCGATAGCTCGCTGAGCGACTTTGACCTGGTGGACTAGCCGTACTTTGAGTGTCCACGTTTCGGCTCCTGTCCTGTCATGATGGGTAGGACGCACTGATTGAAAACTTTCGATTTCAAACATTGCGGTATGGGTGACGACAAAACTCGACGTAGTTTTCCAAATGCTGCCAAAAAGGGTATATTTCCGAGGTGGTCTCATTATCATCAAGTCAGAATCTGATGATGGAATCTCAAGGAAATCGAGGAAAAACTAACTAACAATGCAATAAAATCTTAGAAGTTAATTTTGATCCACTTCCTGGTTTTCGATTGAGTTGAAATTTTGCATACATAAGTAAGTTTAGTAACAATGCAATAAACTGGTACTACTTATATATACTGGTGGATAGTGGAACTCCTCAACGGCGAACAGCAAAGACACGAAATTTTGTAAATGGATATAACTATAATATAGCCTGTTCTAAACTCCATCATGACATGGCTGCTGCACCCAGGGTTGACTTCCAGCGAGGGAACTCCTCAACGGTTAAGAGCATAGACACAACATTTTGTAAATGGATTTAACCATAATAACTGTACGATTTATGCAAACCGCACAAATTCCTGCGTGTTCCCGCGAGTCAGCATTTTACGCTATGGCGTGGTTTTTCGGAGCAATCGCATTCAGTCGCAACAACTGCGTTACCGACGACAAACACGTCGTAGCGTACACTCGCAAACTTAACACAACTAATAAACGGTGAAAACTTAAACTATTTTACTACAACCAACTACCAACTTATAGGATCGTAGAGTGTTCATTACACACCCTACAATAACCATGTTCTAAATTCCATCATGACTTGGCTTATGCATCAGGTTTGACTTCCAGCGAGGAAACTCTTCAATAGTGAATAGGAAAGATATGTCATTTCTTTACATGCACTTAATTTTAATTAAAACTTGTTTTGAACTAAAAAGGGTAAAATAAATTAATTTTCAATAAAAATTAAACCGATTTCAAAACCAAATAAGCACTCAAAAGCGAAAAATAAATTAATATAATTATTGTTAGCGCTCATCTATTCGAAGTCGGTGCCATTTGCCAGCCAAGTGTAATTAGTAGTAAATAGATACTACTAACAAGTATCTACCTACATTATTATTATTAATTTTTCATACATATTATTTTTTTTTGAAAAATATTTTATTTAAATCAAATTTATGTGGGACCAAACACAGAATAAAATAAATATTTAAGCGGGGCTCCCAAACAACGGTGGGAAACCTTCGTGCGCGAGTCCGACTCGCACTTGGCCGGTTTTTTTTCTACAAAATTTATCCCTTACGACCTAGTAAAGGTCGTCTAGTCGTTCGTCAGATGTGTTCGTTCGTCAGATGTGTCTGTACGCGGAGCGCTGCGGGCCGCACGCCGCGCCCGACGCCATGCTGCGCGCCGCGCCGCGCTGGCTGCGCGACCTCGAGCCGCACTTAAACCTCTGGGGCAAGCTCGTGAGTATCACCTGACACTCTCTCCGCCGTCGGAAGATCACCTCCTGAAGTACATTCCGAGTTAACTCGATCCGTCGTCGTATGTTTCCAGAACAATAAAAAGAACAAACGGCTTCAGCAGTCGCAGCAGGCGGCGGCGACGGCGGCGGGGGAGGCGGGGACGCAGGAGAGCGGCGCGCGGCTCGCGCTGGCGTTGTGCGGGAGCGCGCGCGCCTCGCGCTCGCTGGACGCCGTGCGCGTGTGCCGCGCGCACAGCCAGCGTCTGCCGCGCGACTGCCGGCGCGACCTGCACCAGCTGTGGTGAGCGCGCACTGCACTGCACCGCACCGCGTGCGTGCGTGCCGAGCGGAGCGCTGACGGGTGTGGGTGCAGGTCGCGCATGGTGGCGGCGGTGCGCTGCAAGCTGGGCGTGCAGCGCGCGGGCAGCACGGCGCCGGCCGCGCGGCTGGACGGCGCACACGAGGCGCTGCTGGCCGACCTGCTGCTGCTCTACGACCACGAGCTGTCCGCGCTGCCGCAGGCGCCCGACTACGACGCCATGCAGGTACCCGCTCGCCACAGACCGATGTGCTACCTTACCCGGATGCAGAGTCCGTTTTCACCAAGCGCCTGCTTAGTTGATGACGCGGACTCCGATGCCTGTACCTTTATATGACATCTATGTGATGTATCGGATGTTCAGCCGTTGAGGAGATCATCAAATATTGAAGCGAACATTGTGAATATCCCGCTCGAGCCCGCAACGTATAGGTTGGGCAAAATTTAACCACATTGAGGGCTACCTTTTCTTTATTAGTTAGAAAGGTTTTGTTCTGAGGAAATCATAGGTTTATTTTGAAGGAAAGAATAATAAAATATGTACATAATAAAATAGAAAAAATAATTTATATATATATAAATATATATATATATATGAAAACTTAACGTATGTCCCAAAACATATTACCTTGTTCAAAAACAGCGGCTATCATAATGTTAATACTAGAAATAAAGACAAACTAGCTGTTCCCACTGTAAGGCTCCATAAAGTTAGTAAATCCTTTAAAGGAATGTGTGTACGATTTTTTAACAAAATACCAAATGATGTGATTAATCTATCTGTAAATAAATTCAAAAATGTTGTTAAACGTAATCTCTGTAATAAAGCTTATTACAAAGTATCTGATTATTTAGATGACAAAAAAGCTTGGGATGAAACTGCCTCCAACTCCATCAAAAACAATGTAATAGTTATTAAGAACAATGACGTTACAAAAATAAAAGCCAAGCAGAGTTTCTTGCCAATTCTTCTCTGTTTGGTCACGTTACGAATTGGTGGTAAATAAAAAAAAATGACGTTTCAAAGTGTACTATACAGTTCCTACTGAATAAATGAATTTTGAGTTTGAGTTTAAAATGGCCACGTCTGCGAATTTTTGCGGAGTGCCGAAGGCGGACAGCTGGTCTATCATTTCCTGATGATGCCTTATGGGGAAGGCAAAACATTGTCGAATTTCTGTTGAGTTTTTATGAAACTCGTCAGAGAGAGTTGGCGGAATTTGTATTTTATTTTATTTTTATTGTGTTTTATCTTTTAAATATAATATAATATTAATAATAAAATTAAAAATTAAAAAAAAAAAAAGAATAAGAATAATTTATACAAAACTTATAGGTTCGAGTATATAGTGCTCATGCTATAACTAAGAGTACAAAATTAAAACTTAAGTACAACAAATGAAAGAAAGAAAAGTTATTTATTTACAAATGCTCAATACTAGTTTAGCACATACACTATGAAGTAGGGAACATACCTCCCGTGCTAGATATAAAACTTGTAGGGTGTGTAATGAACACTCTACGATCCTATAAGTTGGTAGTTGGTTGTAGTAAAATAGTTTGTTAAGTTTTCACCGTTTATTAGTTGTGTTAAAGTGTTAAGTTTGCGAGTGTACGCTACGACGTGTTTGTCGTCGGTAACGCAGTTGTTGCGACTGAATGCGATTGCTCCGAAAAACCACGCCATAGCGTAAAATGCTGACTCGCGGGAACACGCAGGAATTTGTGCGGTTTGCATAAATCGTACAAACCTGTTACGGAAATTTATTTTTCCTTCAAAATAAACCTCTAGTTTCCTCAGAACAAAACCTTCTAACTACATAATTTAAAATAAAAAAAACCGACTTCAAAAACATTTATTGAAAAAACTACTTATTTTTTGGTTCATCCACCTTTTTTTCTATAAATTTATCCCTTACAATCTATGCGTTTACCCCATAGGTAGATCTAGATACCTACTTGTTAGTTTTGGAGTCGGAGTCAGCTTTGGAGTAGGACATTATAGCAACTACACTCCTCCCACCTCGGAAATGCCCTCCTGCGCCGCCCACGCAATAGTTACCTACCTTGGCGTGCCTTGGCTGACACCGACTCCAAAAATAACAGTTAGGTATCTAGATATACCTATGTGGTAAACGCATAGATTGTAAGGGATAAATTTATAGAAAAAAGGTGGATAAACCAAAAAATAAGTAGTTTTTTTAAGAAATGTTTTTGAAGTCGGTTTTTTTTTATTTTAAATTATTGTTTATTTCCGAAGTTTTAGTGAATCTGACTTTAAGACGATTACTAAAACTATAAATAAAATTCGTGCCCATAGAAATTTTATTCCCTATTGTCTTACCCCCGAAAAACACAACGAAAAAGAATTTTCCAAATTAGTTTTTATATTACGGAGTTATGAGATAATAAACATAAAACATGAATAAAATTCGAGCCCATAAAATCTTAGTCCCTGTTTTTTAACCTTTAGAGTTGGTATTTTTTCTTCAAATTTTTATGGGACCAATCAAAAAGTATACAAAATATATACAAAACAAATATATATATATATATATATATATATAAATACAAAAAACGAAGAGTTTTTTAAATCGGTTCATAAATGACGGAGTTATGAGGTAACAAACATAAAAAAACGAATAAAATATGAGCCCATAAAATTTTCATTCCCAGTTTTCTCACCCTTAGGGTTGGTATTTTTACTTCAAATTTATATCGGGCCAATTGCAAAGTATACCTTACACAACGACAAAAGAATTTTCTAAATCGGTTCATAAATGACGGAGATATGAGGTAAAAAACATAAAAAAAAATATATATATTCGAGCCCAAAAAAGGTTCCATTACCAATTTTCTCACTATTTTTTCTTAAAATTTATATGGGACCAATTGAAAAGAATACCCTTTTCAACAAAAAAGAATTTTCCAAATCTGTTCATAAATGACAGAGTTATGAGATAACAAACATAAAAAAAATACAACCGAATTGAGAACCTCCTCCTTTTTTTGAAGTCGGTTAAAAAGAAAAGGCCCTCAATGATGTAATATTTTGCCCCAACCTGTATATTAAATAAATAAAATGTTTATTTCAGGCCAAGACCCATAGTATCAAAAACTACACAAGAAATTAATAAAACACAAAAAAGAATATAAAATAAAACACCGAATGCATAATTATTGCGACACTAGGCTAGAGACCGGCTTCAGTACAGGCAGGCAGTGTCGCATGTCGCATGCTGGTGGAGCAGACATGTTCAACTACGGTCGGTCGCCCTCGCCCCTTGCAAGCGACGCGACACTGCCTACAAGTCTGCTGCGCGCATCTGCAAACATCCTTAGCGCCCGATGCGCTGCAATAGCGCGGCAGTCCCAGCAACATCCCGAAGCTGTCGTCGTATCGAACCCGTACAGTCTTGTAGGATTTGTGTGGATAGTATTGTGTATCGAGAGGAGCACCGCCTGCTAGGTCGGTGTCGGTGCGTGTAGCGAGAGAGTGTTGTTGCAGAGCCTCGTGAGCCTGTTCCACCTGGTGCAGCTGCACCGGCTGGAGGGGCGGGGCGAGGGGGCGGGGCGTGCCGAGGGGGCGGGGCTAGCCAAGCGCTGGCGGACCGCGCAGCGAGCCTACCGCGAGCGCGCGCCTCACCTCGCGTGAGTATCACTACTACCGCCTCTGTATCTACATTGCGAGAGGACCTATGTTTGATTCTAGATGGCCATGGATGGATGGGATGGAAGGTGCCCTATTCTACTTTTGCTTCATGACTATCATGACTACTCGCTTGTCTCCTCTACCTTTTGTATGAGTTAAGTTAATGAAATCATTTTTCACCGACTTAAAAAAGGATGTTTTGACGACCTCTGTGGCGCAGTGGGCGAAGGTCCGCCTGAGACGCAGACGGTGGTGGGTTCGGTTCCTGCCGCGGGACAAATGTTTGCTTGTTCTGCAGATATTTTCGTGGGTGTGGGTGTTTTTTATGTATGATAAGAATGTATTTACAAAAAAAAGTATTTAAGAAACATATCAATCATGTGGTTCCCATAACACACTATAGCGCACCTTATATCTGTGGACCACTGAGTCATATTATAAATAAAAAAAAAAAAAAAATGTTTTGATAATAAATATATATAGTAAAGAATAATATTCTATAGTAAAGCCGCTATTCAAAAAAGGTATAAAAACAGATATGAATAATTGGTAGACCAGTGACTTTGATTCCAGTTATATCAATAATATTTGAAAAAAAATATGCTGACGTTGTAATCTCGTCAGACTCACTTCGTAAATTCACACGACATTCTAAGATCGGAACAATTTGGATTCAGGAAAAATAGCACTACCTCGCTTGCTGGCTAAAATATGGTGAAATTGATTGCTGAGGCAATCCATGATAAAAGTCCCGTAGTCGCGCTTTCATTAGATATGTCTAAAGCGTTTGACTTTGTCGACCACAAACTACTGCTTCATAAGATAGAAAAGTATGGCATAAGGGGAAAAGCAAATGACTGTTCAAAAAGTTATTGAGAGGATAGCCGAGAATGTGTCGAAATTACAAAAACTTACGATTGTAAAAAGATTACTGTTAGGTCGAGTTTCAAGAGTAACACGTTTGGGGTTCCACAAGGGAGTGTACTCGGCCCTTTCTTATTTTTAATGTATATTAATGACTTATCAAATGTAACAAGACATAAGGCTATATTATTTGCTGACGACATAACGATTATTATTAAGGGACATAACAAACTGACTTTGTTGTATAATTATATGGTTGGATCAGAATAATTTAAAAATAAATCTAAATAAAACGAACGTTATACAATTTGGTCCTTATCATCAGGTTAAGGAAAAAAATTGTATAAGTTATAATAATACCAAAACAATCGAAGCTGATACAGTTACTATCCTAGGCATTCTTTTGGACGAACATATAAATTGGAAGGCACATGTTCAGCATGTGTGCCACAAAGTAGACAGGTTTGTCCATGCAATAAAAAACCTCAGACTGCGAGTATCCCAAGAGGCAGCTCTAAGTGCCTATCACGGATACGTATCATCGGTACTAGCATAAGGGTTAATCATGTGGGGTAACTCTGTTGATACCGATAAAGCCTTTAAAAAGCAGAAAAAATGCATTCTTGCTATTTGTGGCGCATGACGTACGGATAGTACGGATAGTTGCAAACCATTATTTAAAAGGTCTCAGATCCTTCCATTACCGTGTATGTACATCAGGGATATATGTGTGTTTGTCAAACAATATCCTCACTATTTCAAAACACACTCAGAGGCACTATCCAAGAACACGAGACACAGTTATAAACTGTATGTACCTCCGTGTCGTCTACAAATTGTTAAGCGGAACGTTTATCATCACGCCATTAAAATCTACAACAAATTACCAAATGATTTTAAGGAACTAAGTTTGAATATATTTAAAAGAAAAGTGAAGATCTGGTTAATAATATTAATTTTTAATAAAAAATGAATAGCACTCCGCAGAACTTCTCAGGCGTGTTGCTTCGCCGAGCGCGAAGCGGACAGCGAGTCTATCGTTTCCTGATGATGCCTTATGGGGAAGGCGAAATATTGTCGAATTTCTGTTGAGTTTTTATGAAA
Source organism: Horisme vitalbata (assembly GCA_951804965.1). Taxonomy (NCBI): domain Eukaryota; kingdom Metazoa; phylum Arthropoda; class Insecta; order Lepidoptera; family Geometridae; genus Horisme; species Horisme vitalbata. The sequence goes on along the minus strand of OX638094.1, from coordinate 27,817,718 downwards.
CTCGTCAGAGAGAGTTGGTGGAATTTGTACAAAATATTTGATCTATTAAATATCTTGTAATGGATTTCCGCAAAGTCACGCCTGATTCATTTCATTAATCGACGTTTTTTTCTTCTCACTTTAAACTGTACAATCTATGCGTTTACCACGTTGGTAGATTTAGATGCCTATCTGTTATTTTTGGATTCACAGTCAGTGCGGACTTGCGGGCGTGCGTGCCGCACCGCCCACGCAATAGTTACCTACCTTGGCGTGCCTTGGCTGACACTGACTCCAAAAATAACAGGTAGGTATCTGTATCTACCTTCGTGGTAAACGCATAGATTGTATAGTATAAAGTGAGTAGAAAAAAAAGGTTGATACAAGTAGTAAAAACAAAAAAAAAGAATTTATATTTTACTTATAAGATAATAAGATAGAAGATAGGATAAGTGTTACTTTTTATAAACTACTAGCTGAGTCGCCCACAATTCGTTTGCGCGTATGTGGTATTTGGAAAATAGAAAACGCACGAGTAGCGAATGTAAGACGGTATATTTACGCTTAATACGATTAATTTATAACTTTATGATAACCGCACGCCATCCTCTTTCACCGCAGAATACAGACTGCATATTCACTTGTCTTTCGTTCAGTACTTATTTTCATAATCTAAAACAGTTCGTTCGGTATTCTTATTTTCTACAGATTCGGCCATCCTGCTTAGTCTGGTCCCCAGGCTACCTAAACTTACAAATCAAAAATCTCATTATTTATAACCGCTATAAATTCACAATCACAATTTAACTAACAAACCAAAATAAAGTTTACTTAAAACATGCTTCCTTAGCTAGGTATGCTTAACACACACTTTTAAACAATTTATAGTAATTACCACCTAATAATAATAATCTCAGACCTAACTGTCACCGTTTAGAGATTCAATGCCATCTAAAGTAATACTAGGTAACCTAATAAAATAAAATCTGACTTTATAATTGCTTAAGTTACCCACCTCAGGCCAGGTTTTCATATGATCAGCTGCTGTAGTTGTACGCCATGGACCCTCAGCTGCACATTCAACCTTTTCTACCATAAATCGGTCATTACCCATTGACTTTACTACTTTATAGGGCCCTAGAAATTTAGGCCTTAATTTCATACTAGTGCCAAACTGAGTGCGCTTGATAGCAACGATATCTCCTTCTACATACTTCTTACTTTCCTTCCTCCTTTTGTTATAATATCTCCTGTTCTCTTCTTGTATTTTTAGAATTTGTACTTTTGCTACTGCTCTCATATTATCTCTCTTCTGAGAAAACAGCTCTCTAGTTTCTTCCTCTAACAAAGTTATAAGCTCTATATCTTCCTTCTGTTTCATTTTGGTTCCCACCAACAGTTCGTATGGACTAGTTCCAATGCTTCTTTGATAAGTTTATGCATCTTTGCACTCGGCTGACATGCTTATACCATTGCTTTTCATCTTCAATACATAACTTTGTAAGAACTGAAATCAGAATACGGTGTATCCGCTCTACCTGTCCATTTCATCTAGGTATTCCTGTCACTATTGTAGAGTGAAGTATGTTTTCAATCTTGCAGTAGTCAGCAAAGTCGTTACTGGTAAAAGCTGCTCCTCTATCTGTAATAATTCGACTCGGATTTCCAAATATTTGTTGATGAAATCTCAATTTATCAATTGTTTCCTTGGATGTGGTTGTTTTAGTGGGGAACAGCCACACAAACTTCGTGAAAGCATCAACTATAGTCAATATATAGTTATATTGTTTATTCGTTTGAGAAAGAGGGCCAATGTGGTCACAGTGTACATAAAATAAAATACATAAAGGTATTTCCTCTTTATCAATGCTATTTAAAAATCCTTCTTGTTTTCCTTCTTTTCTCATGGCCAGTATGCAAGAAATGCAGGAAACAATAACCTCATCAATCTTTTTTGATATGTTCTTTATGTAGTTATCCTTATTCAACAATTCTGTCATCTTCTTTCTTCCAAAGTGCCCCTTTTCATGTACTCTTCTTATAATCTCATAGTCCATCATCTTAGGTACTACAATTTTTCCCTCTTCACCTCGGTAGAGTAAACAATTTTGCTCATAGTAGTCCAAATACGGTTTCTCTTTTATAATTTCCATTATAGCTCGTAACTCTTCATCTGTTTGTTGCGCTTTCTTTATTTGTTCATGAATTCCTATAGTAACTACACTGACATAAGGGTTGCGACTAAGGGCATCCACATGTCTCATCTTAGTACCTGATCTATGCTCTATTGTATAATTATATTCTTGCAACATCTATTTCAGAATTCATCGTAAATCAAGTCCTAAGGGGTTCTAGGGGTATCAAAGTTTGTATATGAAGGAAAAAAAAAGCGCTTTCACTTATTGACTTGAAATTTTGCACAGACTCTCTTATAAATATAAATAAATACCTATTTCAGCATTTTTTGTAGATCAACCCCTAAGAGGTTCAAGGTGAAGTAAAGTTTATATGGAGGACAAAAAACATCTTCACCTATTGACTTAAAATATTGCACAAAGGCTCTAATAAAAATTAATAAACACCTATTTCAGTACTTTTTGCAGTTCAACCCCAAAGAAGTTCAAGGGGATGTAAAGTTTCTATGGAGCACAAAAAAAATCTTCACCAATTGACTTGAAATTTTGCCCAGAGACTCTCTAATAAAAACAAATAAACACTTAAATTTCAACCCCTCAGGGGGTGAACAGAGGTGGCTTAGTATTTTTCGCAATTCAACATCTAAGGAGGTATACGGGAGTGGCAAAGTTTATATGGTGGACGAAAAAATCTTTACCTACCAACTTGAAATTTTGCACGGAGACTATAATTAAAACAAATAAGCGCCTATTTTTATCACTTTCGCAATTCAAATCCTAAGGGGTAAATGGGGGTGGCAAAGTTTGTATGGGGAACAATAAATATCTTTGAAATTTTTAACGGAGACTTTCTGATGAAATTTAAAAAAAAACACCAATTTTAGCATTTTTTTAAACAATCTTCATCTGGCTTGAAATTCTGCAGAGACTAAAAAAAAACCTATTTCAGCATTTTTTGCAACAAAACATCGAAGGGGGTTAATGGTGATGGCAAGGTTTGTATGGGATAATATAGGTTTCTGTTTTTATTCAAATATTATGTCCATTTAAAACCAGAGGGGTGATCGGCTAACTCTGTTGCAAACAGAAATTATTGACACCGATCCTATTTTAACAAATTGTGACAGTTTGTCAATTGACGTACATTGAATTTCAACGGATGTAATGTCAAAGTTTGTAAAAACTGGATCGGTGTCAATCAATTCTGTTCAGAACAGAAATTATTGACACCGATGCTATTTTAACAAATTGTGACAGTTTGTCAATTGACGTTCATTGAATTTCGACGGATGTAATGTCAAAGTTTGTAAAAACTGGATCGGTGTCAATCAATTCTGTTCGCAACAGAGTTAGCAGATCACTCCTCAGGTATAACGGGCGGCAAAATTTTAGGAAAAAATAATCTGAGAGTCTTATCGCGACCGATTGAGCTGAATTTTTGCACATTATAATTATGTAGTTCTAGACTAGAAACAACATAATAGGCTACTTTTTATCCGGCTGGCTACCACGCGTCCGAAGCCCCGGGAGAAAGCTAGTTAATTAAGCTGGTGGGAGCTGAAGGCGCAGGCGTGATGCAGTACGAGCAGCACTGTCCGCTGCACGCGTGTGGCTGAGTGTGTGTGTGTGTGTGCAGGGGCGTGTGCGTGTCGCTGGTGCTGCTGCAGCGGCGCTGGTGGGAGCTGAAGGCGCAGGCGTGATGCAGTACGAGCAGCACTGTCCGCTGCACGCGTGTGGCTGAGTGTGTGTGTGTGTGTGCAGGGGCGTGTGCGTGTCGCTGGTGCTGCTGCAGCGGCGCTGGTGGGAGCTGAAGGCGCAGGCGCGGCGCGCTGTGATGCAGTACGAGCAGCACGGACCCGCGCCGACGCCGCTGCACGCCGCCGTACTCAAGAGGTAAGCGTCGTAGTTCTCCAAATGCCGCCCGACCCACCTGAATCCGCCTCCTGGCCTCCTTCTCAAACTTGTTTCTCCCCAACTGCAGCTCCTCCGACGACTCCGCCAGTAAGACAATGTCATCTGAGCATAAACTGTGAATAATAATGTAAGAATGATTGTATTGTTTTGTACATGTTAGGTTCCCTCACGTGGCGACGGAGCCGCTGCCTTCCTGGAAGGAACTGGTCGACATGGGCGCTATCGTACAGGACGATCCGGTACGATACATACATACATACATACATACATACATACATACATACATACATACATACATACATACTGTTCCTGCTACTTTAGCAAGTAACAAGTATTATTATTAAATCTTCATATTCTACTAATTCGAACCGCTTTGTAACTGATAAAAGGGTATAAAACAATAAATTGCTCAACTTATTTTACATAATGCGTACCATATATTAGATTCTTTGTTTTTAGAATACTTTAAGCCTAACATAACTTAACTTATGCACTAATTTGTTTTTGTTTTGTTTTGTTATTTAAGCTACAGTCATACCATTTAAAAAATTGAGGTATACCTACACCTCGCCGTAACTCAATATCTTACTAACACGGAAGGTATTGGTTTTATCCAACAGTGTATGCCTACTATATCCGTGATACAAATGCTTATATTTTTATGCACTATATCTACTTCCAATAAATGCTTATAAACTGTTAGTGCATTAATTTAAGGCAATGTTTTTTTTAAATAAATTATTCTTAAATTCTTAAATATTTTCAATAAATTATGTTACAAAGCGTCTGACTAATAACAGCGCGTTTTGCTATCCAATCACTTAAGATATGGATTTGGAATCCGAGACAGTGATAGCTTTTTGACCGACTTCATAAATTTATTTTAAAGATAATAGTTTTTTTTTTGTTTTTACAACTTAAAGTCAACCTTTTTTCTACTAAATTTATTCCGTACGATCTATGCGTTTACCACATAGGTAGGTCGGAGTCAGCTAAGGAAATACGATATTATAGCAAGCACTGCCCTCGCACCTCGGACAGTCGGACAGTCCCTGCGCGCGCCCACGCAGTAGTACCGACTGGGGCTGCAGTCTCGGTAGCAGCTCGGAAACAGATTTTCTTACAAAAAATACTGCGCGCGTTGAGGTGGGCTGCGCCGATTGGTGCCGATCATTGACGTTTACGATTTTTGTCGTTAACGTACCGACATACAATGTCAACTCTACAATTTTTGTGAATTTAATTGCGGCCAAATATGACAGCCCGATAAAGTTAACGATAACTATCGGTAACTTCTAACCTAAAAACAAATTTTCCTTATAATTTAGTGTTGCAAGAACATAAACTTATATAACTTGTTACAAACTAAAAACAATCATCATTGTTATGTGTTAATTTGTACACCATTGCAAAAAAAATTACATACCTAGTTTATTTATATTTTTCTAACACAAAATATATATTTTTTATCCATCTAAGTATGTATGTGGATTGAAATTCGTCGATTAATTGAATTATGTATTTTCAAATTTCTTTGAATGTGTAACGGCTTTATAAATACTATTTTATGCCACCACACATGTTATCTTAGTGACCGAAACTTGGATAGCCAACGAAGTGCAAGCCCTAGAACTAATAATCCCAAATTATACACACTATTATAATTATCGCACAAATAAAAGAGGAGGAGGAGTCTCCGCTTTCATTCATAACAACCTTAAACACAGTGTTCGAGTTTACATCGAACACTGCAATTCTGCATATTTGTCTTACAAGCAAATACGCTGAATTGCCAAAACGATAATCAGTACTTCTATAGCCGCTGGAAAGGCGCCACGTACTCAATAACCATTGACCAAGTATAAATCATACTCTATCATTAACCATATAATCTTACCAATTAAGTATACCATGTTTTACCATAAAACCATAACTATTTCCGTGTCCGTGTAAACCAAGTAAACTACCAATCCAAGTGCAACGTGGCCGTGTCATTTAAACCACCATCTACCAGCTACCAGCAACAGAAGGAAGGGCTAGAGTCTGCATAGCACTCTTTGCTGCTTCTTTCTTCACACAGCTTGACTGAATCGAGATACCAAGACGGTAATAACTACTTATGGGTAAATCTTGAAAATTTTGCCCTGGAAATAGGAGTAGTTTACAACCCTGGAGACACGAACTACAGTAAGTTTCTCGAAACTTATGATTTACAATTTCAACAGAAACCCAAAGCAATAATATTCGGAGATTTCAAATCGACTTACTGACAAATGAAAAAGAAGTAAAACAATACAAAACACTAGTCAATGAGGCCGGTTTCAAACTGCTGAACAAAGTTAATGCAAAATATTGTACGCGACATTCAACGACTAGAAAATCTATAATTGACCACGTCTGTTCCAATCTCAAAAACAGTAATTTTCACATTGCAATCATCAATTCATCGATGTCAGATCATAAACAAATCTACGTAGAGCTAAAAAAGTTTAAAACAACACCGATAATACGAAATGAATACCAGGGAATCAACTACGAAAAACTGTACTCATCTGAAAAAGAAACTGAACTAGATGGCGATGATTTCGCAATATTACAAAATAAAATCAAATACCACATTGACAACAGCAAATCTACTAAGACTAAAATACTCAACGAACCATAAAAAGACAGGATAAACAAAGAAATACCCACTGAAATTGACCAATGTAACTGCCTGTGGACAAAACACAAACAGGACCAAGATGATGTAACCTTAGAAGCAGAATTTAAATCTAAAAGAAACTATACAGCTAAACTCATTCAAGACACCAAAAATGCATACTATTACGAAGAATTCATGAAATGCGATAAGAAGCCAAAAAAATATGTGGAACCTAATCAATTATTTAGCTAACAACAAAAATATACAAAGCTGTGCTCCTCAAAAACTTGTGATAGATTCCAAACAAATAACAAATACCACTGACATCTGTGAAGTGTTCAATGAATATTTTTCTACCATAGGATCTTTATAAGAAGACCAAATACCGAAAAACTATCATCACAATTTCAATAATGCCTTACCACAAACCATAACCGATAATTTAACCCTATCAATCCTAGAATCATGTAGTACTGATGAAGTAGATAAAATTATTAGTAATCTTGATTCGAATACAAGTTCTGGCCTAGACGGTATTACAACCAAATCACTCAAATGTTTGAAACCCCTTAATAACCTAACAAACTGTTTTAATGAACTACTACAAAAAGGTAAATTTCCAGATACTATGAAAGTAGCAAAACTTACTCCAATTAAATCAGGCGTCAAACACGATCCTGGAAATTACAGGCCTATTTCAGTGCTCCCAGTTCGATCTAAAGTTTTTGAAAAAAAATTACATAAGTGACTTGAAATCCATCTAAAACCAATCTACTACATCTATGAGAAAAAATACGGATTTAGATCTCGAAGTAACGCTCTCTCAGCAACAATAGATCTAGAAACAAAAATAAAATCCAACATAGATAACAAAAAAATCGCTTTAGGCGTATTTATTGATTTAAAAAAAACATTTGACAGCGTTAGTCATTCACTACTGCTAAAAAAGTTAGAAACAATAGGTATCACAGGAAATGCCCTCAAATTTTTTAAATCTTACGTAACGAACAGAACTCAAATAATTAAAATCAAATCAAATAATTAATAATTAATATAAATGGGAAAATAAAATAGCTACCATAACATGTGGAGTCCCACAAGGGTCCATATTTCAATGTATCGAAATGTAAAACGGTCACATTCACCCGGAGACGTTTCCCTATTATCTGCTCCTACTATCTGGCTGGTTCTCTGCTCGAACGCGTGGAATCAATACGGGACCTGGGATTGATGATGGACTCCAGACTCGACTTCAATACCCATATAACGAATGTCTGCAAACAAGCCTGCAAAATTCTAGGGTTCGTGATGAGAGTCACGTGGGACTTTCCAGATATGCGGGCAGCGTTCACGCTCTATAAAGCCTATGTTCGCAGTCGCCTCGAGTTTGGTGCAGTCGTCTGGGATCCTCATGAAGACAAGTACGTGATGACGGTAGAGAAAGTGCAAAGAAAGTTTGCCCGATACGCCTATAGGAGAATGTATGGATACTACCCATACCTATATCCGTCTATGTTCGTGTGCGGCATGGTGGGACTGGATACGCTGCAGATGAGGCGGAAGTTGCATCTACTTATGCACTACTACTTACTGTTGAATGGAAAAGTAGATAACCCGGACACATTACTCCATGTGGGAGTGGCGGTGCCGCGGCGCCATGCGCCACACCCGCCGTGAGAACGCGTGCTGGCGCTGCGGCCCCGGCGCCTCGACCTCTCACTCTACTCAATGCCCTAATCTCACAAACTGACGTTGACGTATTCACTGACAACGTTGCCAAGTTTAATCGGCTGGTAACTTTATTTCTAAATTATTATTATGAATTTTAATTTATTTCAATTTTTTTTTTTGACATTGAATTTTTTGACATTTTATTAATTTGTTTGTATTTCCTAAAGTTTCTATTATCAATTCATTTTTATCATTTTATTATATTATTTGATGTTTTACCTCTGTATGTAGTTGTTAAGGTTGTGTGCTTTATTCTGTTTAAATTGCTGTTTTTCTTAAACTATTCTTTATCTTCTGGGCGCTTTGGAATTCATCTGTTATGCCCACCTGTGTTTTTATGAAATAAATAAATTAATAAATATTGGGACCACTTCTTTTCTTAATTTATATAAATAATATCCATGAAATAGGTTTACATGGCAGTATCACATTATACGCCGACGACACATGTTTATTTTACTTTGGATCATCTATAACAGATATAATTCCACAAGCCCAAAATTTTTTGAATGCCTTAAGTTCTTTGTTTCAGGTTTACCTACTAACAATAAATATTTCAAAAACATGTTACACCATCTTTAGAGCTAAAAATAAAGTGATTGCGGCTCATACTCCTTTACAAATAAACAACATAGCTTTACAAATTAAAACGAATGAAAAATATCTTGGTCTAAGAATGAACAGCTATTTGTCGTGGAACACACACATAGAACACATAAAAACTAAACTCTCATCACTAGTAGGATCACTTCGCAACATGGTTCGATATGTCCCACGACAAGTACGCTACACCATCTACAACTCCTAGTAAAACCACACTTACAATACCTAATAGAAATCTGAGGCAGCGCTACAAAAACCAAAATAGCTCAACTTCAAACTACTCAAAATAAATTAATTAAATTGCTTTTTCATATCACTATCTAACATCAACTGAAAATTTTTATAATAAAACCATATTAATGAATATTAAACAGTTATACATTTTCAATACCTGCATACTAGTCCGAAAGATACTAAAAGGCTCTCTCCATAGTAACTTATCCTTTACTACATCGCGACAAATAACCAAACGCAATACCCGCCGTGCCAGCTTTCTGGTTTACCAAAGATACGCACCAACTATGGTAAAAAAATGTTCACTTATGAAGGCGCACAGCTTTATAACCAACTACCCACACTAATTTAAAATGCGAACTCGTATAATTCATTCAAATCAAAACTACAAAAACATGTTTTTGAAAACTTCTTTTAATAAGTACCTACCTAGTTACTTTTTATTTATTTTTTACAACAACAGGGTAAAATTAACTACGATAGGATCAGTGAAATTCTAAAATGTGTAGACTGGAATAATTTATATCAAATCGACTCTGTTAATAAAGCTGCTGAATACCTAGTTACAACACTTCATAACGCAGTTGAATCCAGCAGTACCTGTGTAAAAATACCGTCACGAAAGAAACCTCTCAAGCCATGGATCACAATTAGCATAGTCAAGTGCATAAGAAAGCGTGATAAACTGCACAAGAAGGTCAGGAAAAACTGGAATAACGAGGAGTTAAAAACTGAATACATATTATATCGAAACACATGTAATAAAATTATCAAATCAGTAAAACGACAATATTATAAAAAACAACTACACAAATATACAGGTAATACTAAAGAAACATGGAACATTGTCAAAAATATCTGTAATCTAAAAACGGATAAAAACTTACCAAATGAACTACTTAAAATCAAGAATAGCCACACTGGCTCTCTAAATGAAGTAAATAATTATTTTACTTCAATAGGTCGCGAACTGGCTGACAACACAATCAGAAAAATAGGCGAAAGCGAAACAAGTCTTGCCCTAAAAATTAACATGCTAAATGGCCCTGTACACTCAATGTCCTTTCTTCCAACGGACCCCTCTGAAATATCTCGCATTATCTCCACCTTTAAAACAAATAGCGCTGCTGGGTGGGACAAGATTCCCAGTCAACTTCTCAAAATGTTCAATCACATTCTGTCTCCACCTTTAGCATACCTATGCAATTTGAGCCTGACCAATGGAGAGTTTCCTACTATTTTTAAAAAAGCCGTAGTCATACCGATCTACAAAGCAGGAAATAAAACCCAGCCTGCTAACTATAGACCCATCTCGCTACTGAGCACGCTGTCCAAGGTATTGGAAAAGGTTGTTAATATAAGGTTGGTAGCTTATTTAGAATCCAATGACCTACTATCAGAAAACCAGTTCGGCTTTCGCAAGGGGCTCAGCACTGAAGATGCTACTCTTAGAGTTACTTCCCTAATCACCGAAAATCTGAACCAGGGAAAAAAGTGTATCGGAGTCTTTTTAGATCTCCAAAAGGCTTTCGATACGGTCTCCTTGAAACTACTTTTGCAAAGGTTGCATAGCGTAGGCATTCGGGGCGTACCTCACGATTGGTTTAATAGCTATTTAAATGGCAGAAAACAGTGTGTACGGGTTGGACAGGATTTTAGCGAAGAGACAGACTGTATATGTGGCGTACCCCAGGGTAGCACGCTAGGTCCAACACTGTTTTTGGTCTATTTAGATCAATTAAACAACCTTAAAGTTGATAATGCTGCTATTACGATGTTCGCGGACGATACTGTCTTACTGTTTTGTGAAGAAAACTGGCACAGATTAAAAGCAGTGGTAGAAAAAGGCATGTGCAAGGTTACTGCATGGCTTGAAGATAACCTTCTTACGCTTAATACCTCCAAAACTAAATATCTATGTTTCAGTCACAACAAAAGAGGTAGCCCACCTAGTTCCTATTCAATTACCATACACACATTCCCCTGTAACAGATCGCCCGGGCACAGAATAAGATGCAATAGCTGTCCACAATTAAGAAAAGAAAATAATATTAAATATCTTGGAATCATTATTGACGAAAACCTAACATGGACTAATCAAATTGCTGCCACCACTAACAGAGTACGTAGACTCATATATGCCTTCAAGGCTCTTCGACATGTCGCTGACTTTAAACTTCTAATGCAGACCTACAATGCCCTATGTCAGTGCATTATAAATTACAATATTTGTGTATGGGGAGGTGCATGCAAGATACACTTGATTCAAATTGAAAGAGCACAGCGTGTAGTACTGAAGGTCCTAATGTTTTTACCCTTTCGACATCCGACAACTGAGGTTTACGAAAAAGCCCAAGTCCTAAGCGTACGGAAATTATACATCTGTCAATGCCTTAAAAGATACCATAAGTCTGTAGTCCCCAAGCTTCCTGTGAACATTAAGAGGATAGATCGCTGTCCTGTCCCGCTGGCAAAAACTCAACTGGCTAAGAGGCATTATATCTGCACTGCACCCGTATTATATAATAAAATAAACTCAGCTCAAACTACTAAAACACTGAACAACCATCAGTTTAAGATAACGATTACAGATTGGCTTAAAAGTTTAGATTATCATGAAGTCGAAAATTTGTTTACTGTGGTAAAATAAATCTTGGAACACACACACACACACCCCCACACACACACACACACACACACACAGAGACACACACACACACACACACACACACACACACACACACACACACACACACACACACACACACACACACGTAAAATTCAAAATATTTGCAGTAAGTAGGTACCTACCTACTAAGTTTATATAATACACCTATAGGTACCGATTACTTATTTTTTGTTTGTTATTATAATTGTTTTTTTTTTTTTCACCTTGTCTATGATAAATAACCTTATTACTTGTTGCCATTAATGGGAAGGAACTGACTCCTGACATACAGGTTACCCTAGTTTAGGAGTCAGGGCTTCATTATGTTATGTTACACTGGTTTACTCAATAAAGACTTATATTATATTATATTATATTATATTTTTATTTTTGACTTGAATTAATTAAACAAATATGCAGAATGTAGTACATACCTACGATTTAACTACAAAATTGAAGACTACTTACCTATGTGTACCTAGTTACCTACCTATTTATAATGATTGGACGATTACTACTACTTTTAAGATTTACCTATTAGTTCTCTTCTCATATAAGTGATATGTAATGTCTTTTTTGAGAATAAATATCTTTAAACATTGTATCTATTTCGGGTCCTATTTTACCCAATTCAAGTGCATTTATTTTTATCTAGTTACCTAATTTTAAGATAATGTAACTAATTACACTTTAATTTTACATAACATATGGCCTACTTTATAACTTAGGTGAAATAAATACCTATTTATCTTATAGTAGAAACATTGAATAAAATTGTTTAATAACTCGTCGTAACAGGTGAAATTTTTCCCCAAATTTCGGGAAGATGTTTTTTGTGGGCTTAGACTTAACGATATATCAGAAGTTTACGAAAAAGTCGAGACTGCAGCTCTTGGCGTGCCTTGGCAGACACCGACTCCAAAAATAACAGATAGGTGTCTAGATCTACCTACGTGATAAACGCATAGATCGTACGGGACAAATTGAGTAGCAAAAAAAATCGTTAGTTGTAAAAACAAAAACTAAGAAATTGTGTTTTACTTCTTAGTATAGTTTTTGTTTTTTTAATAATAATTAGCCGCTTAAGTGGTGTGTGTTACCCCAGCGGAATGTTGTCGCCGATTGATATTTGGTAAATGCCAATAATTAGTGCTCCGTCTCGTGAGAATTTGAAATTTGTGCATCCAGGAATTATAGAGTTATTCGCGAAAAACAGATTCCGCCAGCGTAACGTTACTGGCAGCGGCATGTTTTTATTCTATTGGGTCTATCGAGATGGGAGATATCTCAAAAGAAAGCTCTTAATTTGTACTATATGTGACGCAAATTTCAAATTTGTGCATCCATAGGTTACCGAGACAATTAAGATTCAAAATTCAAGAAGAAGAAGTAACTTTTTATCCTGACGAGCTAGCGTTTAACTTGAACAGTCACAAATTAGTGCTCTAAGCAAATTATATAAATCCCAAATTCCAGCTCTGCACACATTAAAATCACTGATATATTCATAAAAAACTATCACCAGATGATTCGATCGATTAGCCGCCCAAATTCAAATGACTATTAAAAAGCGTCCGCGCAATACTTTGAGACTACCTCTTTTAATTGGCAGCATTCAAAATTGAATACTTCGAGTACAAGTGTGTGCACAATTATTAATTAATTTCTATAAACCATTTATTAACTTCCGCACGCTGCTTTAATCGCGTAGTACGCGATTGAAATAGCTTCATAATAGGTAATCTAATATAATATCTTATCAATCTTAATATCTTATCTTAATCATAATAGGTAAAGAATTAAATAAAATAAATAAATAATAATACGGTATAAGATCCTGTTTGACCATCAGAAGGAACAGGGAAGTCCCAGGCACGACACAAGTATTTTATAAGCGTGGTTACATATAATAGTAAAGTGGTGAAATTCTTGAAATTGTTTTATAAATTCATTAACCTTCGTTGGTTCACATTATATCTCCATCTTTTTGCAGCAGCACGTTTAATTTTGTTATTTCCAGAAAATAGTTTGTAATCGTTTTTTGGCGGCTATGTAATAATAAGTTTATGTTGTTATAATTCAGCCTGTCCGAATTATGTTGTATGTTTACTATTATTGTCCGTTTGTATGTATACTTATTAATATTATTATGTGAGTAGATTGTCCCTAACATTAACGTCTGGCTCTGACGGAAGACGTTGGTTGCTAGCCTGCTAGTCAGCCAGCTTATGCTGAGTCAGAGTCCCTTTTGTGACGTCCAGGCTTACGGTCATTTTAATACCATTGTTTTACTCTGTTATGTATGTCTATGTAAGTCTAGTTGTTGCAAATAATTTCATTTTCTTTTTTTCTTTCTTCTAATCGGTACTTGGAAAACTTTCACAGACCCTAGTAGGTAAGTAGGTGGTAACTTCCTACCCCTAGCATTTTCTTCTTTGTAGGTATATAAATGGCAATGGGGCGTTGCCGGTAGGGCAGAGAAAAAGAGGATAATACCTACATACTTATAACATACTAACTTAAAACCTAAGATAATAAACCTACCTACTCATAAAACTCCGCCCACCTAAAATCTAAGGTCTGCCTTCTACATATTGCCATGGCCTAAGGGGTCCACAAGTGATACTACCATACTACACTGTATTAACCTTATAACCATGTGATGACCATAAATATATTGAGTATTGAATGATTTCTTGCCTGCCTCTATTGGTAAGTAGTTAGATACCTACCTTACCTATCTACCTACCTTACTTACCTACCTTACCTACCTACTGCTACTTACGTAGTTCTTTATAATTCTTAATATAGAACTACGTAAGTATTTATATAAAATGAAGGTTAACATTTGACAAAAGGAAAATTTTGACATAATAATAATAATAAAATAAAGACGAACAACTACCGAAAGTATATCATGAAGGATGGAACCGTTCACATTTGCAGAGCTTGTCATCGTCCCGGTGAATCCCTCAGACATATAACTTTCGGGTTGTTCGCACCTCGCTAACACTGAATACTTACACAGACACAACCAAGTAGCAAAGATCATCCATCAGCAGCTTGCTCTCCAATACGACCTTGTCGGTCCAGAGGTTCCGTACTATAAGTACGCACCGGTACCGGTTCTCGAAAATGGTCGTGCTACGCTCTACTGGGACCGCTCTATCATCACGGACAGGACTATTCTTGCGAATAAACCTGATATCGTCCTGGTAGACCGGTCGGAACGCCGGGCGATACTTGTTGACATCATCGCTTAGCACGTACCTTTACTTGGCACACGAGATTACCGCTATGTAGGATGTCGACTCAACAATTATCGATAGTCGTTTAGTGAACGGTCTGATAGCGAAGAGCCTTGACCAAAATCTTAAGAGGCTCTCACTGGGCAGCTGGATCAAGGGTTAGATACACGCGGCGGCTCTCCTGGACTCGGCACGCATTGTGCGGAGGTTCCTCTCTCTGCAGCCCTAGCCACTGACCGTTTGAGCCTTGCCCCGCGGTCGGTGGTCTCCCGTTTTTATACATTTTTTACTATATTGTTTTTGATGTTATTTATGTATAAAGTAGATAATATTAGGTTTATAGTAAAAAATGTTTTTTAACGAGTTTTAAAGTTTAATTAAGTGTCATAATAATAATGCAGGACACTATCACACAGCGTCATGTAGCCCCAAACAAACTAAGCAAAGATTGTATTATTGGAACCACATGGAATTGGATTCTACGTATTATTATAAATATTTTATGTTCTATAACTTTTTTTCGTGAAGTTCATAGTTTTGGAGTTATGGCACTATAAAATATGTATGAAAATTTATTTTTATGGATTCAAAATGTGAGGCTTAAAGGGCTAATTTGGTTGGAATTGGATTCTACGTATTAATATAAGTATTTTATGTTATTTTTAAGTTATTCTCATACTATTTCAAAGTGCCACAACTCCAAAACTATGAACTTAACGAAAAAAATGTTATAAAACAATATACTTATATCAATACGTAGTATCCAATTCCAACCAGTTTAGTTCTTAAAACCTTACTTCCTCTGTAAATCCATCCTGGTTGGTATACGCTCTGTCAATGACGTGCTCCTTCCTATCTGACCTTCAAAAAGTCGGTTCAAAGAGTTTTCTAAGTACCTGTTATCTTTAGTGAAGCTATTTCAATCGCTTTACGCGAGCAAAGCCGCGTGCGGAAACTAATAAATCGTTTATAGAAAATAATTAATAATTGTGCACACACATGTACTCGAAGTATTCAAATTCGAATACTGCCAATTAAAAAGTTCCGAATAAAGATTATTTATTTTATTTATTAATAATATTTGCATGTCTGCATGTACTTACATAGCAAGACCTAATTGTGAAAATAATTTGTAGTTTAATGTGTGCAACATTAAAATCACTAATTTATTCATAAAAAACACCAGATGATTCGATCGATGTTTGTTTATTTGCTAGAATACAAATTATTTTCACAATTAGGTCTTGTAATATATCAGTGATTTTAATGTGTGCAGAGCTGAAATTTGGTATTTATATAATTTGCTTAGAGCACTAATTCGTGACTGTTCAAGTTAAACGCTAGCTCATTAGGATAAAAAGTTACTTCTTCTTCTTGAATTTTGAATCTTAATTATCTCAGTAACCTATGGATGCACAAATTTGAAATTTGCGTCACATATAGTACAAATTAAGAGCCTTCTTTTGAGATATCTCCCATCTCGATAGACCCAATAGAACAAAAACATGTTGCTGCCGTAACGTTACGCTGGCGGAATCTGTTTTTCGCGAATAACTCGATAATTCCTGGATGCATAAATTTAAAATTCTCGTCACATTTACACGAGACGGAGCACTAATTATTTATCAAATATCAATCGGCGACAACATTCCGCTGGGGTAATGCACACGCTGAAGTGAATTACTTATCATGCAAACGATGCGATTTATATTTCTCTTCGTCGACTACGACGGATGTCCAGGACGGATACGCCTCGCCTCCGGAGCAGGAATCGGATGCGGAGGAGTCGCCGGAAGCGGAAGTGGATGTGGATATGGAGTTGCTGTGTGCAACCGAGCTCTACAGAACGCAGCACAAGCGGAGTGAGTCAATTTCCATAACATAATTTCCATTCACATAACGCGGCGCACGACGACGTCGCTCCAGAGACGAGAGACGAGAGCCAGCGACTAGCGAGCGGCCGTGCGGCGGATGACGCGCGTCGCCCAAACACTAACTAAGCATTGTATTATGGGAACCATGTCACCGATATTCATTTTGGATTGTAATAAAATACTTTACGATTCTTCTCTGTTAGGTCGCGTTAGGAATTGGTTTAAAAAAAGAACGAAGTAGGTACTATAACTTGCTGAATAAATGAAAATTGATTTTTTAATTTAATATACAGGTGGGGTTGGTTATCCAAGACCGGATAAAAGACGAATCTCGCTTGTACCTTTATTTCAGTCGAACAATATTTTTGAAGCGGGATAAGTCTAAGAAATAAAATTGATATCCGAACCGAGTCGAGATACTGCAGTGTTTCTCCGAAGTATTCAGCCCCGTCAATGAAGATTTTTTTATTATTCATTCATTATATTATATTTAGTTGTAAAATATCAAGCGTCGAACTCAGGATAGGGCGCGATTGCACTCATTAGGGGAGGCCTACGTCCAGCAGTGGACTGCTATAGGCCGATGATGAAGATAGTATTTTTCGCAAGTCCAACTACTGCTCTCAAGATGTACTCGCGCAAGGCAACTGCAGGCGCGCTGAGGGAACACAACAGGAACAACAAGAAATCGCCGGCGCCGGGGTCGAACCGGCCACTGTGTGACGATATACGATATACAAACAGTACTTATAAAATTAAAGCCTCTTGGAAAATAATAAACAGTGAGACTGGAGAAGTCAAAAATAACACTAAAGAGTACAAACTAAATATTGGTAACACCATCATCAAAAAAGATGATGATGTGGCTAAAGCATTTGAATCTTTTTTTACAGACATTCCAGTCTCAACCTTAAGATCCTTAAACTCTTCTCCTACAATTGCAAATGCATTATTAAATGAAAATGTACTTTAATGTCAAACACCCTTTTGTTTTAAGTATGTAAAAAGTAATGAACATTCAAACAAATAAATGTCAAAAAGACTACAGATCTCTGGGGCATTTCTGTTAGCGTTGTAACATCTTTGATTGACATTATCGCACCAGAACTAGCGTTTATATTTAATGAATGATATTGACTGTGGTGAGTTCCCTGATCTAATGAAACATAGTAAAATAACACCTCTATTTAAATAGTTCTGTAATAGTTCGTAGTAGTTCTGACCCTACTAACTTTAGACCGATATCAGTACTGCCAACATTTAGTAAAATTGTTGAAAAGCTTTTTCTTAGTCAGCTTCAACGCTATTTTAACTTTAACAACATACTTAATATTCATATATTCATATTCATTTATTTAATTCGACCAACTGGGATCATAACAATTACATTACAATTAAAAATAAAATACCAATTATTAACGCTCAAAGAAAAGACAAATAAATTATTGGCAATTAATGGCAAACAATTCGGATTTACGAGGGGCAGATCAACAACTGATGCCGGTGTTGAGTTAGTATTGCATATTTATGATGCAGGCATTATCATGTGAGTCTTCCCCTGGGAAGACTAATTTGGTCCCCTGGGAAGATACTTTAGGCATCTTTTGAGATTTGTCTAAGGCCTTTGACTGCGTACACCATGAAACATTAATCAGGAAACTAGATCACCATGGTGTCAGGGGTATGACTTTAGCCCTTCTCACTTCTTACCTATCTGACAGAATACAGAAATTAGACGTCAATGGAAAGTGTTCTCCAGGGTAAAGGTGGGTATGATGGGTATGAGTAAAGATGGGTGTACCGCAAGGGTCAATACTTGGATCATTTTTATTTTTAATTTACATCAACGACCTACCTCAACTTGTGAGAGACAACCACGAAATTGTAATGTTTGCGGATGACACGTCTCCTTTATTTAAATTAAAGCGACGGCAGACCAATTTTGACGACGTAAACAATGCAATAGCGAAAATTTTTAACTGGTTCGATGTAAATAATTTATTACTGAACGAGGCTAAAACAAAATGTATAAGATTTATATAACCAAATGTTAAACAAGTGAAACCTAACATTAGTTTCCATTGACTCCAACGTATAAGTTTATACGTCTTTACTGCATTTGATGCCATGACAGGATTTATCCTCTAAAAAATATCAAGCAATGAGCTTTGTAAGCTCTCAACTGTTTCATATTGAGCTTTGTAAAGTTCGTTCTTGACGTACATAGGAAATAAATAAAAAAAAGACTTCGTTTGACGATTCGTGGATTTCGTGCCAATGGTTTTTTGTAACTTCTCGCTATAGTTCTAAGCAGTTTTTCCGAAGGTTAAGACCGCTGTGGGTATTTGTCTTGAAACCAGCTAAGTGCGCGAAATTTGCTTCTAGTATTTAAATAAATAATTTAAAATAAAAATAAAAACCGTCTTCAAAAACATTTATTTCATTTTGACGACCTCTGTGGCGCAGTGGGCGAAGGTCCGCCTGTGACGCAGAAGGTTGCGGGTTCGATTCCCGCTGCGGGACAAATGTTTGCATATTCTGCAGATATTTGTCTCGTGTCTGGGTGTTTTCTATGTATGTTATGTATGTATTTACAAAAAAAAATGTATCTATGTAGTATATCAATCATGTGGTTCCCATAATACAAGCTCTGCTTAGTTTGGGGCTATATGATGCTGTGTGATAACGTCCAGGATTATTTATTTATTTATTTATATTTATTTATTATTTATTGAAAAAAACTGTTAAACTAAAAAGTTAAAAATAATTGCTTATTTTTTGGTTCATCCACCTTTTTTCTATAAATTTATCCCTTACGATCTAAACGTTTACCACATAGGTAGATCTAGATACCTACCTGTTATTTTTGGAGTCTGAGTCAGCTTTGGAGTACCTACGACATTATAGCAACTACACTCCTCCCACCTCGGACATGCCCTCCTGCGCCGCCCACGCAATAGTTACCTACCTTGGCGTGCCTTGGCTGTTACTATGGAAAAAACCCTCATTTTTAATTATTTTGACAGTAGAATCGACTAAAAACTTATTGGAGATTTTTTTTGACGCATTCATTTTAGTCTTGGTACCGAGCGCCATACATCAGTCGGCATTCTCCTTTATAGAAAAAAGGTGGATGAACCAAAAAATAAGCAATTATTTTTAACTTTTTAGTTTAACAGTTTTTTCAATATATGTTTTTGAAGTCGGTTTATTTTTATTTTAAATTATTGTTTATTTCCGAAGTTTTAGTGAATCGGACTTTAAGACGATTACTAAAACTATAAATAAAATTTGTGCCCATAGAAATTTTATTCCCTATTGTCTTACCCCCGAAAAACACAACGAAAAAGAATTTTCCAAATTGGTTTTTATATGACGGAGTTATGAGATAATAAACATAAAACATGAATAAAATTCGAGCCCATAAAATCTTAGTCCCTGTTTTTTAACCTTTAGAGTTGGTATTTTTCTTTAAATTTTTATGGGACCATTCAAAAAGTATACCCTATACAAAAAACGGTGAAAAGAGTTTTTTAAATCGGTTCATAAATGACGGAGTTATGAGGTAACAAACATAAAAAAACGAATAAAATATGAGCCCATAAAATTTTAATTCCCAGTTTTCTCACCCTTAGGGTTGGTATTTTTATTTCAAATTTATATCGGACCATTTGCAAAGTATACCCTACACAACGACAAAAGAATTTTCTAAATCGGTTCATAAATGACGGAGATATGAGGTAAGAAACATAAAAAAAACATAAAATTCGAGCCCAAAAAAGGTTCATTCCCAATTTTCTCACCCTTAGGGTTAATGTTTTTTCTTGAAATTTATATGGGACCAATTGGAAAGTATACTCTTTCCAAAGAAAAAAGAATTTTCCAAATCGGTTCATAAATGACAGAGTTATGAGCTAACAAACATAAAAAAAAAATACAACAAATAATTCACTTTTTGATAAATCCATTCTTAGAAACATCATAAACAAACACAAACAACTCAAATCGAAACAAAACAATTATTCGAAAAACAAGAATGGAATTATTTTTTTTATTTTTTGTATCACCACAGTATCCTGCTAATAAAACAAATGAGTTTCACACATAACGACCAAAAAGTTTGAATATTTTTATATTTTTACACGGAAGAAAACTCAAACTTTGTCCAGTTTGAGATTTCTTCCGTGTAAAAATATAAAATTGTAAAAATTTGCTATTTCCATTATTTTTTAGTAACACATTTATTTGCAAAGCTTGATCCGTAGCAGCAACAGAATCCATTGGTTCAATAATACAGGGTGTAATTTTGTTTTGAAATACATTCGGGTCCATTTCCGTTAAAAGTTAAAGAATTTTGAAAAAAAATTATATGCAGTTATTATTTTCTTAAAAATTCCGCAATATTGCAATTGACTGTATGAAATGCGACCAATCGCACGAAACGAAACACGAAATTTCGTACTTCGGTGAATTGTGGTAGACTCAGATTAATTATTTCGTTGATAACCAGTTATAAATCGTAGTTTTCTTTTCTGGGGGGCACAGAAATGACCAAAGAAGAACCAAGATTTAATTATTAGGTTGATATCCGGAAATAAATCTTTATTTTATTTTCTGGGAGGCACAGAAATTACCAGACCAGAACCAAGTTTTCGGTCATGAATGGTAGTATTAATTTATTAATGGAACGAAGTTCCTTATCGCGCGTTGCGAAAGAGGGCTAGACGGAAAAAAATTACCGATGTTACGACTCGATCTACCAACCCGGTTCAAATCGGTTTGAGCTCCAAACCGTTCAAGTCGGTTTGAACCGATGTCAAATCGATCTGAACGAGCTGAGGTGAGCGAGCGGTTTGTTGATCGCTGTCCCTCTTCCACTCACGCGCGGCGCGGTGCAGCCCCGCGAGTCGGTACTTCGCTCGGCGTCGCCGGCGGTCGGTCGGTTCAACTCGGTTCGGCTCGGCAGTTGTGGTTGAGCAAGTGCAGCGAATGTATGTAATGTTTAGTGTTTTGTTGCGTTTAGTTAGTTGGTTATTTTATTTTATATCAAAAGGCTGTTTATTTGTAAATAGTGAACTACTTTCAGTAAAAAATATTTCTTGATCTCAGTTAAAAATACATAGGATAAAAATATATGTATAGAAATAAAGAGCTTTGAGTTGAATTTTTATTTAAACCTATGGCCTAGGGCTATGAAAATAAGAAAAAAAAATACTTTATAAAGTCGATTTTAATTCGTTCTTGTTCTCTACCAGAAACGAGTTTAATTTTTATTATTAATCCAGTTTCATTATCATAAAATTCTAACATGTGCTAAGAACGCAAAAATCGAAGTATACCGGGTTAAAATTGAAAACGAGTTATAAACCGAAATGACAAAGTCGATGTGATGCGATGAACCAATTTGTATTAAATTGGTTCGTCGCATCGGTTTGTAACTCGGTTTCAACCCGGTTTACATAGATTTTTTCGGTTCGGTTTACAACTCGGTTTGCATGTACCTTCAACCCGGTTTGCGTCGGTTTGAAAATTTTTGAGATCGTTACATCATTAAAAAAAATAGCCTCGCTGTATAGGCTTGGGCTGCCGCGCCGCGACACCCAGTTCAAAACGCTGTGGTGATTACGTCTTTTTGCATGTTTTGGAACGAAGACGTTACTTAACGTGCGTTGCGAAAGGGGGCTAGACGGAAAAAATTAAGACCAAAAGTTGTAACGAGACTTTTTGCTATAGTTGTAAGCCGTGCGGCGTCCCTTGGTGCCTGAGGTGCCTGAGGTGCCTGAGGTGCCGGAGGTGCCTGAGGTACCGGAGGTGCCTGAGGTGCCGGAGGTGCCTGAGGTGCCTGAGGTGCCTGAGGTGCCTGAGGTGCCTGAGGTGCCTGAGGTGCCGGAGGTGCCTGAGGTACCGGAGGTGCCTGAGGTGCCGGAGGTGCCTGAGGTGCCTGAGGTGCCTGAGGTGCCTGAGGTGCCTGAGGTGCCGGAGGTGCCTGAGGTACCGGAGGTGCCTGAGGTGCCGGAGGTGCCTGAGGTGCCGGAGGTGCCTGAGGTGCCTGAGGTGCCTGAGGTGCCTGAGGTGCCTGAGGTGCCGGAGGTGCCTGAGGTACCGGAGGTGCCTGAGGTGCCGGAGGTGCCTGAGGTGCCTGAGGTGCCTGAGGTGCCTGAGGTGCCTGAGGTGCCTGAGGTGCCTGAGGTGCCTGAACTTCGTTCCATCCGGGTGTCCATTGACATCTCTCAAGTTTTTTAGTTTGATATCCAGACATAAATTGAGCTGTCTTTTCTGGTGGGGTGCAGAAATGACCAGATCAGGACCAAGTGTTCGTTGATAATTATATGCTTATACATATAGGTTGGTTGAAATTCAGATATAAATCATAGTTTTTTTTTTATATATATATATATATACAATATTCTTTAGCTTTATTCATTAGCTCACCTTTGATAGAAAAATTTCGCGGCTCTCTCTGCTCGCCGATTTCGTTACCACCTTTTGGTTGTGAATGGTACATAACAACGAACAAAAATGTTTAAATCCATCCTATAAAGTTGGCAACAATGACGAATTAAAACACAACTGCGCTAGTTAGAATGATAAAAAAAATTGCGGCTCGCGCCGCTCGGCGAATTCCTTTTAGACCAGGGTAGAAGCCTTGAAAAATAATAAAAAGTGAAAAAAAAAAAGTAGGATGAAACCCATTAGAAAAGGAGGGGAATATTATAAAAATGAAAGGAAAAATAATTTACGGGTGATCTGAGGTCGGGAAGGGGATGGGGGTGAGTTTTTAAGGGTAAAAAACGGTTTTTCTCGATTTCCGGCAAAGCTAAAAGTCGTATCGAAAAAAGTCAAATGGCAAAGTTGTAGGTAATAAAAAGATCTAAAACTTTTGTAACAACACTTTTTTCACATAACCTCAAAATTTATGTGAAAAATCCAAAAAACCAAGTTTTTGGTTTTTTATTTTTATCTTTTACAAAATTTTTTTTTTTTAACGAAATTTGGTGAAAACTTACCTTTTTATGTCCCAAATACGCTGTAATTTATTTGATTAAAAATATTTATTTTTTCACCTTATTTTGAATTAATATCAAAAAAACACCCTAATTTTCAATCGAAAATTCACCCGTCAAAATATCAGCTTTTTTCAAAAAGTTGGTATGGTTTCTGTTCGTTGAAATCTCTACTTTCCGATGGTGAAAAAAAAAATATATGTTACTACAGTAAATCTTCTCAGAAAATGCAAAAAAGAAAAAAAATATTGAAGAAATAAATGTCAAAATGTATAAAAAATATATTATAAATGTATTAAAAATGTATTAAATATATATGGAAATCGGCCAAAAGTTTGTTATTAAAAATACATTTACGATATATATTTTATAGATTTTTAATATATTTTTTATGTACTTTGAAATTTATTTTTCATGGGATTAACTAAATTTGTTTGTGCAAAATTAAGGAGATTATTATTTTTTTATCTTGTACTAAAATATCATTTAATTTCAATCTTTAGGTTATGTTACGTTAAGCATACTATTTTTTGAAGAAAATATTACGATTTTTATGTTTGAGTTGATTGATACAGATAAAAATAGAGATAGTATTTACCTTCCTATGCAGATTCGAAAAGTTTTTTTGTTTTTTTGCATTTTCTGAGAAGATTTACTGTAGTAACATATATTTTTTTTTTCACCATCGGAAAGTAGAGATTTCAACGAACAGAAACCATACCAACTTTTGGAAAAAAGCTGATATTTTGACGGGTGAATTTTCGATTGAAAATTAGGGTGTTTTTTTGATATTAATTCAAAATAAGGTGAAAAAATAAATATTTTTAATCAAATAAATTACAGCGTATTTGGGACATAAAAAGGTAAGTTTTCACCAAATTTCGTTAAAAAAAAAATTTTGTAAAAGATAAAAATAAAAAACCAAAAACTTGGTTTTTTGGATTTTTCACATAAATTTTGAGGTTATGTGAAAAAAGTGTAAATACAAAAGTTTTAGATCTTTTTATTACCTACAACTTTGCCATTTGACTTTTTTCGATACGACTTTTAGCTTTGCCGGAAATCGAGAAAAACCGTTTTTTACCCTTAAAAACTCACCCCCATCCCCTTCCCGACCTCAGATCGCCCGTAAATTATTTTTCCTTTCATTTTTATAATATTCCCCTCCTTTTCTAATGGGTTTCATCCTACTATTATTTTTTTTGGTTTTAAAAATTATCGACCCTGGTCTATTTTTTATGTCTGTTGTTGTAATTACCTAGGTATTTAAAAAAAAAATGCCGCCGTTTTCTTTGTCTTTTTTCTTTTGTGCACCAAAAATATTGCGACTCGCTGCGTTCGCCGATTTTATTTCTATATATTAACTACGTAACTATCTACTGAGAAGTCAACTTTAACTTCATATATGCCGAAACGCGAGATAGATTTTCTATTGTGTCTTGTATCCAGGCTTAACAATTATAGAAGCTCGCACAGGGCGCGTAAAATGCTATTTACGTCATTCACTGTGTCCATACAAGAAACAAGTAATGGAACGTTATCCGGTTTCCGTCATGAGGACGTTTTTACTTAATCATGCAGATTTGTAGCTATAAAAATCAATTCTCTTTTTTTTTATATGTTCTCTTTATAATATTATATCATCATCATCATCAGCCTATAGCAGTCCACTGCTGGACATAGGCCTCCCCTAATGAGCGCCATTGCGCCCTGTCCTGAGCTCGACGCATCCAGCTCCTGCCAGCAGCCTTTCGCAGAAATTAACACTCATTGTGACATAACTATAATAAAGCTAGACATATGCTGTCGCGACACTTTTTGTAGATTATGATGTGATCTAAATAGTCGTAGTACATTATTTTGTTCTATCTCATCAATAGTTTTCGCAGCGGACGCGATGTAAGGAACCCTAATTTTTTTGAAAATATAATATAGCCTATAACACCTGGGGATAGTGTAGCCAACGGTGAAAGATTTTTTTAAATCGGTCTAGTAGTTTCGGAGCCTATTCAATGCAAACAAACAAACAAATAATCAAATCTTTCCTCTTTATAATATTAGTGTAGATGTAGATATTTATCGAATATTTAGGTACGTATAGGTATTGAATTCTAAAGTCAAAGTTAAAGTATATATATTGCTTGAAATATATGTTGTATAAAGATGTCAAACTTATTTTTGTATCAATGTATTCTGCCCTAGTAAGGCATGCGATTATTATAACACATTACATTCAAATTAATATAAAAACATTAAATATTTTTGCCTCCTGCTTCCATTCTGTGCTGATCTGTTCTAGGTAGAAAACAAAAGAATGAGGTCTGTAACGGGCCTCAGTGTTAGGGTCCCGTTTTTACCCTTTGTGAATGGAACCCTAATAATGAGAGCGTCTGCAATTAGAAACTGTAATGGAATGTGTGTCGGCAGGCGAGGAGGACGACCTGGTGCTGGTGGAGCGAGAGATCGAGACCATTCTGTTGGACGACGAGGGACCCGCGCTAGTACAGGTACGCACGTGTCGCTAGTACAGGTACGCACGTGTCGCTAGTACAGGTACGCACGTGTCGCTAGTACAGGTACGCACGTGTCGCTAGTACAGGTACGCACGTGTCGCTAGTACAGGTACGCACGTGTCGCTAGTACAGGTACGCACGTGTCGCTAGTACAGGTACGCACGTGTCGCTAGTACAGGTACGCACGTGTCGCTAGTACAGGTACGCACGTGTCGCTAGTACAGGTACGCACGTGTCGCTAGTACAGGTACGCACGTGTCGCTAGTACAGGTACGCACGTGTCGCTAGTACAGGTACGCACGTGTCGCTAGTACAGGTACGCACGTGTCGCTAGTACAGGTACGCACGTGTCGCTAGTACAGGTACGCACGTGTCGCTAGTACAGGT
Organism: Horisme vitalbata; assembly: GCA_951804965.1. Classification (NCBI taxonomy): domain Eukaryota; kingdom Metazoa; phylum Arthropoda; class Insecta; order Lepidoptera; family Geometridae; genus Horisme; species Horisme vitalbata. Next base: position 27,790,784 of record OX638094.1, on the reverse strand, counting down.
ACGCACGTGTCGCTAGTACAGGTACGCACGTGTCGCTAGTACAGGTACGCACGTGTCGCTAGTACAGGTACGCACGTGTCGCTAGTACAGGTACGCACGTGTCGCTAGTACAGGTACGCACGTGTCGCTAGTACAGGTACGCACGTGTCGCTAGTACAGGTACGCACGTGTCGCTAGTACAGGTACGCACGTGTCGCTAGTACAGGTACGCACGTGTCGCTAGTACAGGTACGCACGTGTCGCTAGTACAGGTACGCACGTGTCGCTAGTACAGGTACGCACGTGTCGCTAGTACAGGTACGCACGTGTCGCTAGTACAGGTACGCACGTGTCGCTAGTACAGGTACGCACGTGTCGCTAGTACGGGTACGCACGTGTCGCTAGTACGGGTACGCACGTGTCGCTAGTACAGGTACGCACGTGTCGCTAGTACAGGTACGCACGTGTCGCTAGTACAGGTACGCACGTGTCGCTAGTACGGGTACGCACGTGTCGCTAGTACAGGTACGCACGTGTCGCTAGTACAGGTACGCACGTGTCGCTAGTACAGGTACGCACGTGTCGCTAGTACAGGTACGCACGTGTCGCTAGTACAGGTACGCACGTGTCGCTAGTACGGGTACGCACGTGTCGCTAGTACAGGTACGCACGTGTCGCTAGTACAGGTACGCACGTGTCGCTAGTACAGGTACGCACGTGTCGCTAGTACAGGTACGCACGTGTCGCTAGTACAGGTACGCACGTGTCGCTAGTACGGGTACGCACGTGTCGCTAGTACGGGTACGCACGTGTCGCTAGTACGGGTACGCACGTGTCGCTAGTACGGGTACGCACGTGTCGCTAGTACGGGTACGCACGTGTCGCTAGTACGGGTACGCACGTGTCGCTAGTACAGGTACGCACGTGTCGCTAGTACAGGTACGCACGTGTCGCTAGTACAGGTACGCACGTGTCGCTAGTACAGGTACGCACGTGTCGCTAGTACAGGTACGCACGTGTCGCTAGTACAGGTACGCACGTGTCGCTAGTACGGGTACGCACGTGTCGCTAGTACGGGTACGCACGTGTCGCTAGTACGGGTACGCACGTGTCGCTAGTACGGGTACGCACGTGTCGCTAGTACAGGTACGCACGTGTCGCTAGTACAGGTACGCACGTGTCGCTAGTACGGGTACGCACGTGTCGCTAGTACGGGTACGCACGTGTCGCTAGTACGGGTACGCACGTGTCGCTAGTACAGGTACGCACGTGTCGCTAGTACGGGTACGCACGTGTCGCTAGTACAGGTACGCACGTGTCGCTAGTACAGGTACGCACGTGTCGCTAGTACAGGTACGCACGTGTCGCTAGTACAGGTACGCACGTGTCGCTAGTACAGGTACGCACGTGTCGCTAGTACAGGTACGCACGTGTCGCTAGTACAGGTACGCACGTGTCGCTAGTACGGGTACGCACGTGTCGCTAGTACGGGTACGCACGTGTCGCTAGTACAGGTACGCACGTGTCGCTAGTACAGGTACGCACGTGTCGCTAGTACAGGTACGCACGTGTCGCTAGTACAGGTACGCACGTGTCGCTAGTACGGGTGCGGCAGTACCGGCTCGACACCGCTATACTCACGCTCACTACACTGCTGCACCTGGTCCACCACTATAAGACGGGGGATATGGCCATAATCTCCACGCTGGGCTCGGCGTCGCCGCCTGTCGGCGGGCGGCGGTGTCGGGCTGCGCTTTGCCGCAATCGGCAGCCGCTAGAGTCCCGGCAGTCTGGCGGCACATGAGCAGGTGAAGTCGGCTTCCCGCCGATGGGCCGCGGCGGTGATAGTGCGAGAGGCTGCGCCGTGTGGAGTGCGAGCTGCATCACGCCGGCGTGGGGGTCGCGGCACATCCCCCTCCTCACCGGGGACACGTCCGTCCGTCGGGGATCGAACGGATCGCTCCACTTCGACGACCTCCGTGATGGACGAAGGTCCGCCTGAGACGCGGATGGGTGCGAATTCGATTCCCGCTGCGGGACAAACGTTCGCATCATCTGCAGATATCTTCCCGGAGTCGGGCGTTCCCTGCGTTCGATACATATGTACATACAAAAATGTATAAGCAATATAGAAAAGTGGTAGAGTTGTATGCGAAGTGGTGATCGGTATCGGTACCGGCGCCGCCTGCCTGTCTCTGCCGTGGAGCCGTGCGCTCTGCTCGTGTGTGCCGCTGCACCGACAGACGCACGAGGCCCGTGCGGCCGGAGGGCGTGTGTCGCACACTTTCTGAGAGTCGTCGTTGTTGCAGCACGCGCCTGCGCCTGCGCCTGCGCCTGCGCCTGCGCCTGCGCCTGCGCCTGCGCCTACGCCTGCGCCTGCGCCTGCGCCTGCGCCTGCGCCTGCGCCCGCCCCGCCCGCGCCCGCACACGTGTAAGTACGCCGGCGCCGTCACGACACTAACTATCAATATAACTACGCTTCCTGATAACTATCTCATGATATGGATGACGAATAAAAAAAAACTCATTTGTCCGACATTTACGATATCAAAAAAAAAGACGTGTGGCACTCGGGGACTGCCGCGGTAAAGCTATTGTATTGCATTTTGTATCAACTTATGCAATTATAATTATTTATTTATTTTATTTATGCAGTATTTCTTTTTCTTTGATATTAATTCAAGTTACACTTTTTGAGCGTGGTGACCGATAAGAAAACATTTTTTTTTTCTTTTATTAAATAAAAATACGTCTAGTTGCACGCACACAAACACCGTGTCGAAGACTGCCGAAAAGAAACGACGTTAGACAATGCACGGCCTTCAAGCCACACCTCCGTGCCCGTCGGAGTGGGGAGCGTGACGTTTTTTTTCGTTACGGAATTTCTGGATTCGGTCCCCGCGCTCAAGGCCCTCGATAGAAGCTATGCAATAGCTTAATAATTATAATTGCATAAGTTGATATAAAATGCTATGCAATAGCTTTACCGCGGCAGTCCCCGAGTGCCACACGTCTTTATTATTTTTATTTGAAAATACATACATATCATACATAAAAACACCCAGACTCGAAATAAATATTTGAGATACATGTAAACATTTGTCCCGCGGCGGGAATTTAGTGTAATTTGTTGTTATTGTATGGGACATCAATGAAATGCTAGTTTAACACCACAAACGATTTATTACAAACCTAAATTACTAAATAGATGGAAAGATTTAAATGAGCCGCGAGGACAATGTGGAGTGGGTCTTGTTCCCGCGAGGCGGCCGGTGAGGTCGGCAGTAGTACAGTGACAGCAGGTGAGGTCGGCAGTAGTACAGTGACAGCAGGTGAGGTCGGCAGTAGTACAGTGACAGCAGGTGAGGTCGGCAGTAGTACAGTGACAGCAGGTGAGGTCGGCAGTAGTACAGTGACAGCAGGTGAGGTCGGCAGTAGTACAGTGACAGCAGGTGAGGTCGGCAGTAGTACAGTGACAGCAGGTGAGGTCGGCAGTAGTACAGTGACAGCAGGTGAGGTCGGCAGTAGTACAGTGACAGCAGGTGAGGTCGGCAGTAGTACAGTGCCATCGACAAGCACAGAGCACGTCTCGCGCTGGCCGACAGTTGCAGACATCAATAATGAACAGTACAGATTTACATCCGGTAAATATTATTTGCTTATAAAATAGATTATACAGATTACATTAAATAATTGAATAATAATGATTAAAGAAATCATTACAATCTCAAACTAGGCAGAACCTGTGCGGGTACCAGAGACTGATACCCATACCTCCATAGATACTTATAAAACACCCAGACACTGAAGAAACATCCATGTTTATTACATAAATGTTTGTCCCGGGCGGGAATCGAACCCGCAACCTACAGCTCAGAAGGCAGAGCTCCTACCAACTGAGCTATGAGGCCAGTCGAGGCAACTTGCATGCGAAATTACATGACGATCGGTTGAGTAGCTGAGGCGTGAAAGTGTAATTAACAAACAAAGTTAGGATTGAACCCTGTTTTCAGCCACATTATTCTGGTTGTAGGAAAGTAGAACCAGGCTTGGAGGAGGAAACTTCGAGTGCGGGGGAGGAGGGGGGAGAGGACACGGAGGGGGAGTACCTGCCGGCGGAGGAGCCGGGGGGAAGTCCCGCCGGGGGGGAGGATGAGGACGGTGACGACGGTGACGACGGTGATGAGGGTGACGATGACGAGGAGGGTGGTGCTTTCGGTGAGTCTTACAATAGAACTAAAGGTGTTCTGACATCGTTTGAGCAAATTATCTTCCAAGGTAGTCATCACTTGACTTGGTTTGGCTCGTACTCGTAGATACAAGGCTTGATATCCATTAGCATCATTCAATCATAGCTACTTAAATACAAAGCTAAACTTAGAGATGCGATTATAAGCGACCTAAAGCGAAGCTACGATCATACAAAGACCGCGGACAGAGTTCAACTAAATGTGCCGTGTCCCTGCAAGGAATCGCAAGCATCTTTGTGAAACTGTGGCTGACTGTACAAGCAATTTCTTCAATTGAAACCTTCACATACAATGCACGTGGTGAAACAAATGTTGATCTTCGGAAGACATTAACCCACCTACGATGAGACATAAATATATATCGGAGGGGCATCTTACGATGAGCATGGTTGCAACTCATGGCAGATCCTAGTCCGTAATGCAGACCTAGAATATGTGGGCGTATGGTGGGTAAAGTCTTTTCCAATGATAACACGTCAAGGAGTGAAGACGACGAAGAAGGGTTTTTACTATAAGAACACTGTATGTTGGTAGGTATTGATTGGACAAGCATACTGTACCTATAGCTACGGCACTTCGTGACGCGGGCAGCTGGAGACGTGTTCTCTGGTCGGCGAGCGGGCGCAGAGTGATCGTTTGGTCGCGTCCGCGCCCGACCAGCGATGACGTCACCACTCTGTCACTCCGCACGACGGAGGGCGCTTTGCGTTCCGTTTAGAGCCGATGTTCATGACCGGATGCATATAGGACAGATAAATATTGGTTAGGTAGTTACTATAAACAGAACAATGTAGACCAGGGTCGATAATTTTTAAAACCAAAAAAAGTAATAGTAAAAATTTGTTTTGTAAAAGATAAAAATAAAAAACCAAAAACTTGGTTTTTTGAATTTTTCACATAAATTTTGAGGTTATGTGGAAAAAGTATGAATACAAAAGTTTTAGGTCTTTTTATTACCTACAACTTTGCCATTTGACTTTTTTCGATAGGACTTTTAGTTTTGCCGGAAATCGAGAAAAACCGTTTTTTACCCTTAAAAACTCACCCTCATCCCCTTCCCGACCTCAGATCGCCCGTAAATTATTCCTTTCATTTTTATAATATTCTCCTCCTTTTCTAATGGGTTTCATCCAACTATTATTTTTTTCACTTTTTATTATTTTTAAAGGCTTCTACCCTGGTCTAAATGTGGGTAGGTACTGTCTAGATACAGACTAACCAGGATTTTCTATCATGACGTCACTCGGACCGTGCGCAGTCGGCTTAGGCGGAGATGCGGGGCTCGAGAATATTCGATAGCATTGGGTTTCACAAGAAATCAAATGGAGTGTTTGGATGTAGGTACTTAATGTTGTACTTCGGGCGCATTCCGCTCGCACTGTACCAGGGACTGCATGAGATAATCGCGGTGCAAACACTCATAGTCACTATTTATTAAAAAAATACAGCTAAAGCTAAATCGTATGAGTAAGCAATAAAATACATACTGACAAAGATTAATGTAACAGCTTAATTTTATGGAAAACACTAAATCGTTCGAAATCATCACTTATTGATGGGCTGAAAGTCTGAAACTGACCGAATAAGTGAGTTACTACTGAGTGACATTATTTACGCGTTCAGTGATCGTTCGATTTTCGCTGAGAACAGTAGTGTCTCCCGCGTCTCGCGTAGGTACCTACAGTGCAAAGTGCAAGCGCATCACAGCAACGTCGCCGCGAACGGCCGGACCGCGACAATGACCCAGTTATTGCACGCGTAAGGCATGTGCTGCGAAGACTAATAATTTTGTTAAGGCGAAGTTATCTTTTGCCGCAACAATGGATACACCAACCAAGGAGTCTACAATAATGCTGCAGACAGAACTGGAGCATACACTGTATGACCGTTACAAAGAAGCTCTTCGTCATTTCAAAGAAGAAAAACAAGAGAGAAAGAAACTTGAAGAACTAGTAGAAAACATGAAAAATCAAATAGAAATTCTGCAACAGCAGCTTAAATGCGTTGTAGAGTCTACCAATGTTCCAACAACATCAACTATGGAAACTTCCTCTAGGCATGCAGAATATGGCACCGATGAGGAAGAACTGGCAAGAGAGACAGAGTGGATAAGAATGAAATCCAGAAAAAAGCGGAAAATGAACACCTCACCCACTCTCTCACCACAAGGCAATGTTGACGTGCCAATCATAGAGAAACCCAAAAAAGTCCCCCCACCACCACCTATTATTGTGGACGGTGTAAACAACTACCAAAACTTTTATGACTCCTTGTCTTTAAAACAGCCCGCTGGTACCTTCAACATTAAGATGCTGAGCGGCGAGAGTGTAAAAGTGAACGCTTGTAATGATGAAGCGTACAGAGCCATAACAAAAATGTTAAATGACAGCAACTGTCCATGGCACTCTTACGAAAATAAACAAGAGTGACCGATAAGGGTTATGGTTAAGAAATTGCCTTTCACTTGTAAGCCTGAGAGGATTATCGAAGACCTTAAAGCAAGAGATTACAAGGTTCAAGAAGCAGTGAATAAATTAAGCTGGAAAACTAAAGAACCGCTCAATATGTTCATGCTCACCTTCAGCAACGAAGAAGATATTAAAAAAATATATGAAATCAAACATATATTGGGGTGCATAGTTGATATACAGCCCCTTCGATCAACTAAACTGGTTCCCCAGTGCAAGAGATGTCAAGTTTACGGCCATACTCACAAGTACTGCTCCAAAGAGCCGAGATGTGTAAAATGCACGGGCAAACACCTCACCAAGGACTGTAAAAAACCTGCAGAAGAAAAACCAAAGTGTGTGCACTGCGGAGAAGCCCACCCTGCTAACTACAGAGGCTGCATGATAGCCAAGGAAATGCAGAAGCTGAGGAACACGAAAAAAGTACCAGCTACTCGACAGCAGCAAATCGTGAGTAGTAAACAGCAAATAGCTATTTCAACCTCTTCCAAGGGTAACGCGGGAGCCCCTTTAGTCAACACTGTTGACAAACCTATTTCATACGCACAGGCCACAGCCAAAAGAACATCAGGCATGCAACGTAATGAGCCCAATATCAGCAATAATCACAAGCTGGATGAAATTTTAAAACTAATGATAACATTCGATGAGCGATTGAAGAAAATAGAAAATAGCACCAATGTAGCTATTCCTAAGAACAAAAAATGATTTATAAACTTAAAGTCATGAGTTGGAACTGTAATGGACTAACTAAACATCAGAACGAACTACAAGTAGTCCTAGATATAGAAAATGTCGATTTGTGTCTCGTATCCGAAACGCACTTTACTAAACAATCGCACGTGGTATTTAAAGGCTATAAAGTCTATCATGCATTACACCCTGCAAACAAAGGTAGAGGAGGTAGTGCTGTGATTGTGAAAGAAAACATCAAACATCATGAAACAGTGAAATGTGAAGAGCCAGATATCCAATCTGTAGCGATTTGCATCAATACGAAGCGATATCCTCTTACAGTAGCAGCCATTTATTGCCCACCGCGCTATACGATAGATAAAGATACATATTCAAGCTTCTTTCGCACCCTTGGAGAAAGATTTGTACTTGGAGGTGATTTTAATGCGAAAAATACATACTGGGGCTCGCGACTAACAAACACTAAAGGCAACAACCTAATGAGTGCCATAAAAGAGATCAAGGGGGACGCCATATCTACAGGCTCACCGACATACTGGCCAACTGATCAAAACAAAATTCCGGACTTGATAGATTTCTTCATATATAAAAACCTATCGACTAACTACTTACAGACAAAACAGAGCTACGACATGAACTCTGACCACTCAGCAATATATCTAGAAATAAGTGAACAAGTTATACATATAGAAAATGCTCTGACCCTAGTAAATAAATACACTGATTGGGAGAGTTTTAAGATAGAACTAGATAGTAATATAGACCTTAATGTTCCGTTAAAAACAACTGAACAACTTAACATAGAATTAGACACTTTTATAAAGTCTGTGCAACAGGCTGCCTGGAATAACACACCAGAGCAAAAGAAAAGAACAACTAGAAACAGCTATCCTCAAAATATCTTGAAACTAATAAACGCAAAACGAAAACAGCGAAACGTCTGGCACCAAACTAGATCTCCACAAGATAAAAATAGATTGAACTATCTTACAAAGCTATTAAAAAGGACAATACAAAATTATAACGAATATTGTACTAACACTTACCTACAAAACCTTACCAGTGACCGCAGTACAAACTACTCACTCTGGAAGGCCACCAAAAACATGAAACAGCCCACTAACCAGATTCCTCCAATTAAAATAGGACCCGGAAAATGGGCTGTGAGTAATGAACAGAAAGCCAAACGGTTCGCTGAACACCTTGAAGATATCTTTAAACCTAACGAAGGCCTGAATAACGGACTTACGACACATGAAGCTTGTGAAGAAACACAAATCATAAAGATGGTAACACCCAGGGAAGTTTGGGGAGAAATTAAACATAATATAAACCCACGGAAATCTCCGGGATTTGACCTCATCTCGGGAGAATTACTCCATAATCTACCAAGAAAGGCGCTAGTCAAACTGACGACCCTTATTAATGCAGCATTCAGACTTAAGTATGTCCCAGATTTATGGAAAGTGGCTGAAGTAATCATGATACCAAAACCAGGAAAACCACCACATGATACTTCATCCTACAGACCAATCTCTCTGCTACCTGTCATGTCAAAGCTATTTGAAAAATTGTTACTAAAAAGACTTAAGCCGATTATAGAAGGTAAGGGTCTTATACCTGAGCACCAATTCGGATTTCGAGAATATCATTCAACGATAGACCAAGTCCACAGGATAACGAATGTAATTGAGAAAACTCTTGAAGAGAAAAAAGTCTGCTCCACTATCTTCCTGGATGTAGCGCAAGCTTTTGATAAGGTTTGGCATGAAGGGCTACTAATAAAACTGAAAAAAACTCTACCTTTAGAATTTGTAGATATATTAGAATCTTATTTGTCAAATAGAGCCTTCAGAATAAAGTATGAAGACACATACTCTGAAATTAAAGAAATAAAAGCTGGTGTGCCACAGGGAAGCGTATTAGGTCCGGTCTTGTACCTTCTATATACAAGTGACATCCCCTCACTAGAAAATAACACCATCGCGACCTTTGCTGATGACACTGCTATAATGGCTGTTGGAAATACGCATGCAGAAGCAGCAGCAAAGGTTCAAGATGCAGTAAATAAAATCCATGATTGGACTAGAAAATGGCGAATACAACTAAATGAATCAAAGTCGGTCCACATTAACTTTACAAATAAGAAAGATCAGTACTGTGCAGTATTCATTAATGATAGAATTATCCCCTATGAAAACACAGCTAAATACCTTGGTATGACGCTTGACGCTAAGCTGCGCTGGAAAGCACACGTCAAGAAGAAGAAGCAAGAATTAGAATTACGCTACAAAAAGATGCACTGGCTCCTCGGAAGACAATCCGCTCTGTCAGTGCACAACAAACTTTTGTTATACAAACAAGTCCTGATGCCAGTATGGACTTATGGTATACAGCTGTGGGGCTGTACCTGTAAGAGCAACATCAAAATAATACAGCGGTTCCAAAGTAAAGTGCTCAGGGGCATTGTAAACGCACCTTGGTATGCAAGAAACGATGATCTGCACCGGGACCTCCAGATCGAATTCGTCGATAGAATAGTTCAAAAATATGCAGAAGCTCATGAACAAAGACTTCATCACCACGTGAATGTCGAGGCCATCCAGCTCCTCGACAACACAGACATTGTGAGAAGGCTCAAAAGGACTAAACCTTTTGAGTTAGTGTAGTGCCAAACAATAACATAGTGTAGTGTATAGCGTTAATGCTACTTTCAATGAACACAAGAACAAAGTGTCCTCCCCTTAATTAGAGACAGTAAGAAAAGTGCCAATGGACACATTCTTAGAAATAATATTTGTATAAAATTAAGTTAAACTTAAATTACTTATTAGCCTACTTGGCTAGATTGTAATACAATTAGGGTACCGTAAGTTATGTGGTAAACTAATACAAAAAAAAAAAAAAAAATTTACGCGTGATTTGTAAAATTGTTTGTGCATCGTGACGGGCTGAGGGCGAGGCCACAGAGCACACACGCTGGCGACGCACGACGTCATCGTCAGCAGCCTAGAGCAGGCCGTGGCAGTGCTGGACACGCCTCGGGGCCTCCCCTGACGAGTGTCATTGCGTCCTGTCCTCAGCTCGACGCACAACGTAACGTGGCAATCATCGACGCGGCGCCGCAGATATAAATACACTAAGTGCGTGGTTGCTCTTCGCGGCAAACGCATCGCGATCGACGCGCACTATTTTAATACGAATGAAACTGTTATTGAGTTCGATCCAGCCGCAAACGAAATGCGTTTACTTAACTGTAAAAAAATAGTGTGCGTGTAATGCGTATTGCGCAAAAAGCAACCGCGCGGTTCAGTGTATTTGTACCTGCGGCGACGCGTCGAGGCATCGAGGTGCGACGTCGTTGGTGCGAAGCTCGCCGTGTGCTCGGCCTCGCACTGCGGACGTGTTGTGACGTGACGTGTTGTGACGTGACGTGACGTGTTGTGACGTGACGTGACGTGACGTGACGCAGACAGCAAGCTGCTGCTGATGGCGCGCGTGTGCGTGGGGCGCGTGGACGCGTGCGCGGCGTGGGGCCGGCACGCGCGTCACGGCTCCATCCACGTGCGCCACGTGCCGCACCTCTACTCGCCGCCGCGCAAGCGTCCAAGGACTGCGCACGCCGACCACGCCGACCACGCCGGCCACGCCGCGCCGCTGCTCACCATCAAGAAGGAGAGGGAGGAGCCCGGGTAAGTCCTGTGCCCGACCTCTGCGCTGTGCCTTTGGAGCTGGTCGCATGGCTGTGTGTTCATGTGTGTTCATGTGTGTTCATGTGTGTTCATGTGTGTTCATGTGTGTTCATGTGTGTTCATGTGTGTTCATGTGTGTTCATGTGTGTTCATGTGTGTTCATGTGTGTTCATGTGTGTTCATGTGTGTAGTATGGCAACCCACCCCACACAAAAAATACCTTACGCCGCCGTCACACCAACATTGGGGAATAGTAATGCCACACTCCGATTCTGGTATTCTAAAATTTGGTTTGGTTTGGACTAGGGCTTGCATTCGAATATTCGAATATTCGAATAATTCGAATATTATTTTTGTTCGAATATTCGAATACTGATATTTCAATATTCGAATATTCGATTTAAATTAATAACACCGAAATCGGAACTCAGATGTGCATGAAATGCCACTTAAGAGTTCGCGCGATATATCCATACAAGACTATACAAGTTTACGTCGTCGTTCGGGTAAACAACATGTCGAACGATCCGATCCAAACCCAATAACTTTTTTCGGGTTCAGAACACGGTTCGGATACACTCGGAAGTTTCGCGTAGTGCATTCGCGTAGTTGACGAGACTGTTCTGTCCATTCGTCTCTGTCGTTAACGTGAATGTTTATTTTCATGATTTTGTTAAAATACCAACTAACCTAGATTTATAAGACTGTTTTAAGAGTGACATTACCGAGCCGGTCAAACGAACCCTTTGGTGCTGCTTTGTCCGTCCGTCCGTCCTTGGCGTGGTTTACTTCGGTGTACTTAAGAGATCACCTTGGTTAAGCAACTCTCCGCGTGGTCATTACTTGGATGGATGACTGTTTAGTGACATTTAGATTTGACCACTTCCGTGCTTCGGAAGGCAAGTTAAGATGTTGGTTCCGGCTTTTCAGTCGTTAAGCCATGTCTGAGGCCTTCGGGCGGCCTAAAATCTCCGACACTAAGAGTTGGCCACTAGCTCATACGAAGAAGAAAATTTTAATTTGTGGTTGATTGTGCGTTTAAATCACCAATGTCTCGTTACGGTGACATACCTTTTTGTAATTTTTTTTAAATTAGTTCATGGAAAAAACGCTTTTAAGAATAAAATAAGTTGATATTTAAACTTCTTCATGAAAATAACACTCAAAATAACAAGATAAGATGTGATTTTAATAAAATCATAGTGTTTTTCTATTATTCGAATAATATTCGAATAATTCGAATAGTACCCGAAAAAAATTCGAATATTCGAATATGAATATTTTCGAATATTTGCAAGCTTTAGTTTGGACATTCTAAAATGGTTTTTAATTTAGTTCTAGAATATATAGTTTTACAAATAGGCCAATAATAGTAAAATTCAATAACCATTACAACATGAACTCCTATTTCTTAGAGTTTCGTTGACATCGTAGTTCTGTAAGTTGAAAACGTGGTCAACCAACTTATGTATTGAATCGACGGCCCAGGTTAGCCTTATGCGGGCGAAGAGGTTATTGGGTATTATAGATCACAGTATCGATGCCAGCTGATCCACCCGCAACTTTTATTGTCTTTATTTTATTGCGTGGGAGCTCAATTTTTTTAAGCTATTGCATAGCTTCTATCGAGGGCCTTGAGCGCGGGGACCGAATCCAGAAATTCCGTAACGAAAAAAAACGTCACGCTCCCCACTCCGACGGGCACGGAGGTGTGGCTTGAAGGCCGTGCATTGTCTAACGTCGTTTCTTTTCGGCAGTCTTCGACACGGTGTTTGTGTGCGTGCAACTAGACGTATTTTTATTTAATAAAAGAAAAAAAAATGTTTTCTTATCGGTCACCACGCTCAAAAAGTGTAACTTGAATTATTATCAAAGAAAAAGAAATACTGCATAAATAAAATAAATAAATAATTATAATTGCATAAGTTGATACAAAATGCTATGCAATAGCTTTACCACGGCAGTCCCCGAGTGCCACACGTCTTTTTTTAGAATAAAACGTAGGTACATCATAGACTACTCTATCCAAACCATCCTGATTAATGTTATAAATGCGAAAATAAATCTGTTTGTATGTCTGTCTGTTACATTTTCATATCTAAACCGCTGAAACGATTTTAAAATTTTCGTAAATGAAATAAATATATATTTTAGTATTTAGATTTTTATATACGTATAGAGATAGATAGGAAAAACAAGGTTATTATTTATTGGTCGCGAAAATAAAACTTAAGACCTAATACGCTCGCGTTTCAGCACTTTTGAGGGGTGAAGCAGACGCAGCCTAGCGCGGGGCGCGGTTTCAAATTACGCAATCGTACTCAGTGCTTCCAGGGTGCTTACCACCGAGCCAAATCGAGAACGGGATTAGAATTGGATTTATGTCACTCGAAAGTCAAGATGGCGGAGCCACATCCTCACAAATATATATTTTTGATTAGTGTATTGTAAATTTTCGACCTGTAAATAATGTGAGCAATACTCGAAAATTATTACCATTAATTATATTGTCTTTGTTTACATTAATTTCGTAATATTTCATATTTTATTTACAAACAGATAACTCAACGTTATTATAATTATCCTACATTGAAAGGTGTCCCGCCAGATTTAACGTCAAGAGGGTAAGATTGCTGTTTGTCTTGCAAACGCACAGCAGCATCGTTCAGTATTTAACTAAATTTGTACGTCGGAAATAAGTTTTTGTAATAGGTAGCAATTCCAGTGAATATTAATAACAGATAATTTGTATGTACCTACCTACTTAGATGATTATTTATTAATTTAGCGCACAAGCACATATTTATGTACCAAAATAATGTTTGGTTTTGCCTCAGACTACCTCCTAATTTTTTTACTAGTTTTTTCAAACTTCATCATGATTAAAATCCTCGATCACTAAAAAGTTACTTTCACAAAACTGTAAAAGCTCTATAGTAAACTCGATCAATTTCAAATTTATCGACGTCAACAGTGTCAAAAATAGACAAGTCTATCCTAATCTCGATTCAAATTCCGCAAGTTGTCATTTTTTGTATGAGTACGAGGCAGGCTTTCAATACTTCCAAATGACAGAAGTCAAATCCTAATCCCGTTCTCGATTTGGCTCGTTGGTAGGCACCCAGATCCCAAAAGTATTACAGTAATTACAGTGTGGCCAGAAAAAAAATACAGAAGTTTCTAAAAACAATACAGCTGATTTCAAAATCGATTACAGCAAAATTCCAGAAAAAAATTGTTTAAATATTTATAGAAAAATAAGTTGCTTCATGTCTTTGTTTATCAAAACAAATTGTTATAAGTTAAAAAACATTTATTATTTATTTTCTTATTCCAGAACAATTTGCTCATGATTTTCAGAAATCTTTGCTGTCATCAGTCATCCTTGAAATCATTTATATAGTTGGATTAAAATTCACGCAATTTGATGAGCCAGGAAGACGAAGTTTATGCTTCGAACCTTCACTGTGTCTTTTGATAGCACCCAGATCGGCAGTCAAAGAAGAATCGCAAGCAGTGCAAATGCATTTAAAAGCAGACTTTTTATCACGATTTAACCACTTACGGAAGTCATGTATTTGGAGCCATTCTTCCTGGAATTGTTGCCGATTTTTACTAGCTACCTACCAGATTGCATATTATTAAGCTATTGCATAGCTTCTATCGAGGGCCTTGAGCGCGGGGACCGAATCCAGAAATTCCGTAACGAAAAAAAACCTCACGCTCCCCACTCCGACGGGCACGGAGGTGTGGCTTGAAGGCCGTGCATTGTCTAACGTCGTTTCTTTTCTAACAAACCGGTTTTCGGCAGTCTTCGACACGGTGTTTGTGTGCGTGCAACTAGACGTATTGTACGACTCTACGAAGCTTGTTTATTTAATAAAAGAAAAAAAATTGTTTTCTTATCGGTCACCACGCTCAAAAAGTGTAACTTGAATTAATATCAAAGAAAAAGAAATAAATAATTATAATTGCATAAGTTGATACAAAATGCTATGCAATAGCTTTACCGCGGCAGTCCCCGAGTGCCACACGTCTTTTTTTTATTGTAAAATTGGATTTTATAAAATTTACCGAAATGAAAAATCGTATGTACCGGTATGAACCGAAACCGGTTTGTTAGAATCAAGCCTGCTAACAAAATCTCCTAAAAATAACCCTACCTACCGATAAATTTTCTAAACGAAATCATAAGAATAAAAGATAAATCAAAACCAGTTTTTTAGTAAAAGTTTTATTTAGAAATGAACATTCATAATATTGTACATTTACTTTGTTGTTATATTTCTTACATGACATTTACATACATAATGAATGAAAATGACTCTCTGTCAGATAGGAAAGAAGTGAGAAGGGCTAAGGTAAGTAACCCCTGATACCATAGTGATGATGTTTCCTGATTAATTTATTATAGTGTACGCAGTGGAAGACCTTAGCAAATGCATATATAAGCAACGCAAATGAGGCAAAAAAAACTTTCCTGCTTTACAATATTTTATACAAATCTAATATTTTAGACTGAAAACCGGAATGGGCCTAGTATTGACCCTTGTGGTACACCCATTTTTACCACAGATCTCCGAGAACACTTTCCATTTACATAAATTTAAAGTTTTATCGCTGGCTTGCAAAAACATTTTAAAACCCTCTAAACTAAAAAACACTTTAATTTATGTACTTAGGTGTATACGCGACATTACTTCGTGTAGTATTTTCTCGTTGAGAACAAAAAAACTACGCGGTTTTCCAAAAAATCAACTCCCTTCGTGGTGACGATGATGATGATGATAAATCGCTCTTAGGAGTGTGCTATGAAAACGATCCAAAGTTAACAGAACCCTTGCCGGTGTTTCAAGTATCGAGAATTTTTCTACCATGAATTTTTTTTTATTTAATAACTACGTCTAAAACGGAATAAAAATAAAAACAAATACGCCAAAATAAAGTTATAATTATAATTAGTCAGATCCAATTGAAGGAAATAATATTACGTATATTTTGACATCAATGAACGGCTGACGCGTGCCAATCGGCTACTGTTTCATCGGGTTCGGGAGGAGTGCCGCAGGCTGCAGTGGCGGTACTCCTGGACTAAGAAAGGCCGCATTTACGCGAGGCAGGGTGATGGGCAGCAGGCGTTTCCCATTAGATCAGAGATGGACATGAAACGGGTTTTTGGGCTCAAGCCTGTCTGAATAGCTGCTACCTCTTCTGTAATTTTTTATGTAATACTTTTATTTGTATGTTTTGGGCTTTACTTGTAATAGTAATAATTATCATATTCAATATTTTAGATAAAAAAAATCTGCACAGTTTTTTCTCACATTATTGGGATTTATATGTTATGCTATGCTATGTGTTTGACGAATGTCGTGCGCTAATTGGTCTCAGGTGTGGGGTGAAGCTGTCTTTTTAATGAAAAGAATGGTGTTTATATATTAATTTGTTTTTACTCATATTTGCAATATTATATTACATGTAACTATAAATATGTATTTTACTTTATAAATTAAGTAATATTTCATATTTTATTTACAAACAGATAACTCAACGTTATTATAATTATCCTACATTGAAAGGTGTCCCGCCAGATTTAACGTCAAGAGGGTAAGATTGCTGTTTGTCTTGCAAACGCACAGCAGCATCGTTCAGTATTTAACTAAATTTGTACGTCGGAAATAAGTTTTTGTAATAGGTAGCAATTCCAGTGAATATTAATAACAGATAATTTGTATGTACCTACCTACTTAGATGATTATTTATTAATTTAGCGCACAAGCACATATTTATGTACCAAAATAATGTTTGGTTTTGCCTCAGACTACCTCCTAATTTTTTTACTAGTTTTTTCAAACTTCATCATGATTAAAATCCTCGATCACTAAAAAGTTACTTTCACAAAACTGTAAAAGCTCTATAGTAAACTCGATCAATTTCAAATTTATCGACGTCAACAGTGTCAAAAATAGACAAGTCTATCCTAATCTCGATTCAAATTCCGCAAGTTGTCATTTTTTGTATGAGTACGAGGCAGGCTTTCAATACTTCCAAATGACAGAAGTCAAATCCTAATCCCGTTCTCGATTTGGCTCGTTGGTAGGCACCCAGATCCCAAAAGTATTACAGTAATTACAGTGTGGCCAGATAAAAAATACAGAAGTTTCTAAAAACAATACAGCTGATTTCAAAATCGATTACAGCAAAATTCCAGAAAAAAATTGTTTAAATATTTATAGAAAAATAAGTTGCTTCATGTCTTTGTTTATCAAAACAAATTGTTATAAGTTAAAAAACATTTATTATTTATTTTCTTATTCCAGAACAATTTGCTCATGATTTTCAGAAATCTTTGCTGTCATCAGTCATCCTTGAAATCATTTATATAGTTGGATTAAAATTCACGCAATTTGATGAGCCAGGAAGACGAAGTTTATGCTTCGAACCTTCACTGTGTCTTTTGATAGCACCCAGATCGGCAGTCAAAGAAGAATCGCAAGCAGTGCAAATGCATTTAAAAGCAGACTTTTTATCACGATTTAACCACTTACGGAAGTCATGTATTTGGAGCCATTCTTCCTGGAATTGTTGCCGATTTTTACTAGCTACCTACCAGATTGCATATTATTAAGCTATTGCATAGCTTCTATCGAGGGCCTTGAGCGCGGGGACCGAATCCAGAAATTCCGTAACGAAAAAAAACCTCACGCTCCCCACTCCGACGGGCACGGAGGTGTGGCTTGAAGGCCGTGCATTGTCTAACGTCGTTTCTTTTCTAACAAACCGGTTTTCGGCAGTCTTCGACACGGTGTTTGTGTGCGTGCAACTAGACGTATTGTACGACTCTACGAAGCTTGTTTATTTAATAAAAGAAAAAAAATTGTTTTCTTATCGGTCACCACGCTCAAAAAGTGTAACTTGAATTAATATCAAAGAAAAAGAAATAAATAATTATAATTGCATAAGTTGATACAAAATGCTATGCAATAGCTTTACCGCGGCAGTCCCCGAGTGCCACACGTCTTTTTTTTATTGTAAAATTGGATTTTATAAAATTTACCGAAATGAAAAATCGTATGTACCGGTATGAACCGAAACCGGTTTGTTAGAATCAAGCCTGCTAACAAAATCTCCTAAAAATAACCCTACCTACCGATAAATTTTCTAAACGAAATCATAAGAATAAAAGATAAATCAAAACCAGTTTTTTAGTAAAAGTTTTATTTAGAAATGAACATTCATAATATTGTACATTTACTTTGTTGTTATATTTCTTACATGACATTTACATACATAATGAATGAAAATGACTCTCTGTCAGATAGGAAAGAAGTGAGAAGGGCTAAGGTAAGTAACCCCTGATACCATAGTGATGATGTTTCCTGATTAATTTATTATAGTGTACGCAGTGGAAGACCTTAGCAAATGCATATATAAGCAACGCAAATGAGGCAAAAAAAACTTTCCTGCTTTACAATATTTTATACAAATCTAATATTTTAGACTGAAAACCGGAATGGGCCTAGTATTGACCCTTGTGGTACACCCATTTTTACCACAGATCTCCGAGAACACTTTCCATTTACATAAATTTAAAGTTTTATCGCTGGCTTGCAAAAACATTTTAAAACCCTCTAAACTAAAAAACACTTTAATTTATGTACTTAGGTGTATACGCGACATTACTTCGTGTAGTATTTTCTCGTTGAGAACAAAAAAACTACGCGGTTTTCCAAAAAATCAACTCCCTTCGTGGTGACGATGATGATGATGATAAATCGCTCTTAGGAGTGTGCTATGAAAACGATCCAAAGTTAACAGAACCCTTGCCGGTGTTTCAAGTATCGAGAATTTTTCTACCATGAATTTTTTTTTATTTAATAACTACGTCTAAAACGGAATAAAAATAAAAACAAATACGCCAAAATAAAGTTATAATTATAATTAGTCAGATCCAATTGAAGGAAATAATATTACGTATATTTTGACATCAATGAACGGCTGACGCGTGCCAATCGGCTACTGTTTCATCGGGTTCGGGAGGAGTGCCGCAGGCTGCAGTGGCGGTACTCCTGGACTAAGAAAGGCCGCATTTACGCGAGGCAGGGTGATGGGCAGCAGGCGTTTCCCATTAGATCAGAGATGGACATGAAACGGGTTTTTGGGCTCAAGCCTGTCTGAATAGCTGCTACCTCTTCTGTAATTTTTTATGTAATACTTTTATTTGTATGTTTTGGGCTTTACTTGTAATAGTAATAATTATCATATTCAATATTTTAGATAAAAAAAATCTGCACAGTTTTTTCTCACATTATTGGGATTTATATGTTATGCTATGCTATGTGTTTGACGAATGTCGTGCGCTAATTGGTCTCAGGTGTGGGGTGAAGCTGTCTTTTTAATGAAAAGAATGGTGTTTATATATTAATTTGTTTTTACTCATATTTGCAATATTATATTACATGTAACTATAAATATGTATTTTACTTTATAAATTATGTATACATTAATAGGTATTTTACTTTACTATATTTCTATATGATGTAATAATAAATAAATAATACTATATCTATATGATGTAATATACAATATTTTATATAATACTATTTCATATCTTTGTTTACTTTGTTATATACCTACTTTAAGCTATGTCAGTGGTTCTTCAAATTATTTACACTTCCTCTAAATCATTTAAAAGTTGGTCTCTTTAATCCGGGGTCATTAAATACTGGTCATGACGAATTTGTAGTGGCCATGGAACAGTTAGGCCCTGATTTAATGGCAATCAACGAAACGTGGCTTAGAGCGGGTCAGGAGGAGAAAGCACCAAATATCCCTGGCTATCGTATGGTGCATTTGCCAAGGCATCTGAATATTAAAAAAGGCCGGGGCGGTGGGGTTGGGTTTTACATTCGTAAGGGTATCAATGCACGCATCTATCCCCACCCCGTCGTGTCTACAGTGGAACAAATGTGGCTGCGCCTGAGTGTGAATGGTAGGACTGTTATTGTGGGAACTGCATACCGGGCGCCCTGGCAGGACGTTGTCACTCACCTTGATGCTATTACCGACACGATTTCCTCTTTCCCCAAGTGTGACAATCTTATACTAGTGGGAGATTTCAACATAGACATGCTGGATCAAGCCAATAATAAGCTCCCATTACTAGAACAATTCCTTCAGTGTTTAAATCTTGACCAAATCATATCCGAGCCTACACACTTCTTTGACGATCACACTCAGACGCTAATTGACATTGTTTGCACCGACACCCCAGTTCGAAAAGTCACCACTAAACATACCCCGGACTTGGGACGCCATGCCATGATTGTTGTCGAGTTTAATATAAAAAAGGAGAAACCATGCCCGCGATGGGTTACTTACAGGCCTCTTAATAACATTGTTATGGATCTGTTTACAAAGGAACTTAATGCTATTTTTTGTGACAACTCTTACGTTTCTACAGACCTTAACATGTCTGTTACACACTTATCCAACATCATTCTGAGCTTGTTTGATCTGCACTCCCCACTAAAAACCACTAAATTTAAAGGTCCACCCCAGCCATGGATAACCGATACAGTCAAAACTATGATGAGAATCAGGGATGACTATCATGTAAGGTACAAGGCTTCTAAAACTGATTCTCTAAAACAATGTTATAAAAACCTGAAACACATAGTAGTGGCAGCTATAGAGAGCGAAAAAACAGCATTTTTCACTCAGAATATAAATAAAAATGTTCATAATCCTAAGCAATTATGGAAAAATCTCAAAAATAATATTTTACTTCCTAACAAAAAGCAGACACCTGATCTTCCATCAAACTTCGATGATCCAGATCTGATCAACTCACACTTTTTGAATGTTCCTGGTGATGGTCTAGTTAATATCTCTCAGCTGTCTTATTTTGAACATCACCGTTTTGGGTCTGGTAGTTTCTCTTTACAGCCTGTAAGTGAATACACTATGTTAAAAGTCATTCAACAATTCAAATCAAATGCACAGGGCATAGATGGCATTTCTCTGGATATGTTATTAATGACTCTGCCTCAATCATTGTCTGCAATTACTGCTCTAGTTAATCAGTCCATTACCAGTGGTATTTTTCCTGATATTTGGAAAATGGCAGTCGTAAAGCCCTTTCCTAAAAATAGTCAACCTTCCACTCTTGCTGATCTTCGGCCAATCAGCCTTCTCCCATGTCTCTCTAAATTATTAGAAAAGGTAGTGTGTATGCAGCTGATTAAATATCTTGAGAACCATCATATACTTCCTCAGTTACAGTCAGGCTTTCGTAAAGGTCATAGTACCGCAACCGCTCTTTTAGACGTGGTCGATAATTTGTTGGCTGCCCAGGATCAGGGTATGTGTAGCATCCTGGTCTTACTAGATTTTTCACGGGCTTTCGACTCAATCAGTTTTCCCCTCCTCATCTCAAAGTTGGCTTTTTATGGGCTAGACAGTACTTCTTTACAGTGGTTTTCCAGTTATTTGGATAATAGGCATCAATGTGTAGAGCTCAATCTGACAAATGGTAATGCCCTAAGATCCTCATTCCAACCAGTGCTGAGGGGAGTACCCCAAGGATCAATACTTGTACCTATCCTATTTATTTTATATAGTGCAGATATAGTCAAGGCATTCACTTACTGCAAATTACATCTATACGCCGACGATGTACAATTGTATCACTCTTTTTTGCCGTCTGATTATGCCAAAGCTGTAAACGATATAAATCACGATTTAGGTCAAATACTCAGATGGTCTCAATCCAATTCCCTTCTGCTTAATCCTCAGAAATCAAAATATATGCTCATAGGCTCAAGAGTAGGTCTCCATAAAATCGCCAGTGTACATTTCAACATCCAGGTGGGGGGTGAAGATGTTGAATATGTAGCTGAAGCTAAAAGCCTTGGGTTAACCTTAGATAAACACCTCCATTTCGAAAACCACATAGTAGAAAGCGTGCGAAACTGTTTTTATCGTTTAAAAGTTTTATATAAAATACGTCCATATCTTAGTGAAAAAGTCCGTATTACTCTTTGTGAATCCCTAATCTTATCAAAATTAAATTACTGTGATGTAGTGTATGGGTCCTGCTTACTAGTAAGGACAGAAAAATTGGTGCTACGAGTGCAGAATGCTTGTGCGCGATTCTGCTTTCACATCCCCCCTAGGACCCATGTAACACCATTTTTGAACTCTTCAAACCTCCTCAAAATGAAAGCTCGTAGGCACCTTCACCTCGCTACACTCCTGTTTGGTGTTACTGCCTACAAGTTCCCCCCTTATCTTTTTGTCAAGCTTGAATGGGCACAGGAGTGTTATCGTTATCAAAGAAGAGCTTGTACTCACGTGCTTGTTACGCAAAGACATAAATCCGTAGCATTTCGTGGTTCGTTTAGATTTGCAGCTTCCCGCTGCTGGAACGACCTGCCACCGCCTATCCGAAATATTAAATCCATTAAATCTTTTAAGCATTCTCTCAAAAGATTGCTTTTGGAAAAACAGAAGAATACGTAGGTTGTCTATATGCACGTAGGTACCTATGTTCCTCCTCATTCGATCTGGCACTCTGCATGAAGCTTACACTCAGCTGAAGTGGCTACCTCAATGTATGCCTCATTCCAGTGAGGCATACATTGAGGTCCAGACAATCCATCGTCTGGATACATATCATGTAGGTACTTTGTTATCTCACTGGTACTATTATAGTACTCCACAAAATTAACTTTTCTTTCCACTTTGTTCACAATCAACTTCTTCAATTGTCTATTATCACGAGGGGCAAACGAACACGCTATGCAACAAACACGGAGGAATACCTAAAAATTATTTACTGTGTATTACCTACTCGCTGCTACTCTATCTAGTATAACGCATTTTACACATGGAATTCGCTTGCGCGCCCATTCAGCTTGGCATCCAGTATTCCGTTCAAGTACAAACTTGTTTGTTTCCTTTTATCGCAGCGCAGCCGGTGCATTGAATCAGCCAAAAACTGTAGGAGCGGGAATTACCCCCGACGATTTAATTAATTTTAATATATTTACTTCTGGCCAACCTTTCTGCACTTTAAAACGTCACGTTGCTCGCCTGTCGAACTTTGCTTTCCTTTCCTACATAATAACATTATATTTGGATAGGTAGGCATAGGCTTAAGCTGCCATATTATGCTCTGCTGCCTAGGCTTATTGGCCTCTATCGTGTTATGTACAATATGTACGTATTTTATGTCCAAGTAGGTATACTTGCATTTCTATATAATTATGTATATTATATTATATTATGTACCTTTAACACCGGTACCATTCATACCTACATGTCCACCCATTTACTTATAGGTACCATTTTAATTATTAAGTTACATCATATATCTCTTACATAATAATAATTGTTGCATGTATGAACGCACAATATCTACCTACTTACTTTATTCATGACGGGCACCTTACCTACTTAGTTTATCTCCAGATTTTTTACGTACTTCTAGATACTCGTACCTATCATATTTTTATCTACTCTCTGCCTACTGCAACACCGGAGTTGTTTCCTGTCTTGTGCGTCATTCCCTTGGCCCTATTTGAAAATCAGCGCTAACTCTCACTACACCAGTGTGAGGCAGCATCATGCTGAAATAGGACCTGTTTAGCCCACGCAACGAGTACACGGATGAGACTAATTAGCGCAACAAACTTCTACTTGCATGTTACACAATAATTATCATTACGTAGGTACCTACTTAGGTTATTTACTTTAATTTTATTTCAACTCAATCTTACTCCTAAAGGATCTATGTTACTTTTCTATTTTGTTTTTTGTTGTGCTACCTACTTAACTCGATGTCGCCTTCTTACATAATATGTCCTAAAATTTCTTCTGTGTATCGTTGTTGTGCTGTGCTAAATAAAAAACTTTTCTTTCTTTCTTTGACAAAGTTCCGAAAAATAATAAACGCTACTATTAACGTAGCATTGCTTTTGGTCTGGTAACACCTTTGTTTACATTTAGCCTCAGAGATTTCCAAGTTGACATTGAATATTATAAATTAATCTGTGACAATGCGCGCGAAAAAGTTGTACGCGGGTGCTCTCTACGACGCCTTGGGCGTGACTGAGGTGAGCGTTACGGTCGGCCCGCCTGCATTTCTCGCGCATTTTACTGATTTTAATATGGTTTTAAATAGGCTTTTACTCTTTTTGAGTAAAATTTTTCCATACTCCTATAATATATTTTTTGGTTAATACGTATGCTAAATTTCAAAGTAATAACTTTCTTAGTTAACGAATGCCATTGGTTTTCCTCCCCTAAGAATACAGATTTCGAGGTAACTTCGCGATTTTATTCTATCGAGCCAAAATGTATTAATCGTGTTTCGACTCCCATATTCCACTAGGAAAAAACTTCAATTTTCATATTTATGAAATATAAAATTTGAATTCTCATTTTTATAGCCATGAAGCTGGTTTACCGTGGGGCGAAATTCTTGTTTTGGCTATTATTTCACCTTAATGAGGTGAAATATGCGATGAAAGTTTTTATGGTGAACCAATCATTTCTCAAGTTAGGGATCTAAAAATTCATCATACCTTCCTCTCTCCATAGTTTTGGCATGATATAAATAATTTTTACTGCGTTTTTTACCATCATCATCCGCTGCGCGACTTACCCACTGCTGGGTTTAGGCCTCACTTGCTCTAGGACGTCAAGCAGGTCGCACACTAGAGAATAGGCGTGTTTTCAGCACTCAAAGTGTTATAAACTAGACACTAGCACGTTGGCTATGAGCCTCGCAGCAGCGGATTGAGCTGCAGCTCATGTCCTAGAACAAGTGTGTTTCAGCACTTGAAGTGTTACTGAATTAGAATTAGATGGGAAGGGCAGATAGGGGATCAAATTTTGCATGGGGAACCAATCATTTCTCAAGTTAGGGTTACAAATACTCATAATACCTATACTTTTAAACTGGCTGTGACTTGGCGACCGACGTGTCGCTTAGGGTCAAGGGAGTGAGAACGGTCTCGCAAAAGGCAGCGGAAGCGGGAGTGGGAACGGACCCGGGTACCTAACGAGGCAATGTAGGTTGATACTTTTTATTCCGTACATATTTAGGGTTACGTGTAAAAAAACCATGTTCGAAAATTATTTTAAAAATTGCCCATGAGAAGGTATCTAAGCTAGCCCACGAGATCTGGCTAGCTGCATCATAAAGTGAGCACCCACCTCTACCGCTTCCAGTAACCTCCTGCTGTGTTGTTTTAGTGCTGCACATTAAAGATGAAAATGTGAAGCATAGGAAAAGAAAACTATGCCTACATACATTCATAATAAGCAAGAAATAACAGGTGTCTAAAAAGTGAGTGAGTGTGAGTGTGTAAAAAGTTATAATTTTTGAAATTTTTATTAACTACCCGTGTGAAGCCGGGGCGGGCCGCTAGTTACTAATAATAGGGATAAGTAGGTATAAAAAATATTTAATTTGTTCGATTGATATGGCTTGTACATTAAACATAGGTAGTAGTTATGCGTAGTTGGCTTAGAGACGATCATTTCAATTTGGCAAGATCACTTTCACTATTCACTGCGATAATCGGCGACGGGTTTTGCAGTTTTGGACCCACACGTACTTATGGTTCTTCTCTTGAGCCAACTTCTTGACCTGCGTGAGGAGTTGCTTGTTCTCCCTCGTAAGATGGTCATTGATGAACACCCTTGATGTAACCCCTGGAAAACCAAGTTCCTAGGCTGTCAGGCTAGGTTTGCGTGACCTGGCGGAGGCCACAAAGTTTTCTTTCTGGTATCTTCCGAGAAATCCAACAATGATTGATTTTTGGTTCAACGTAGACGCAGATGCTGAGCGAGCCCTAACAATGAAGTTGATGTCAGATTTTGACAGGGGTTGGCCCAGCATCTCGGCGACTTTGATCTCTATATCGAACAAATTCTCGTTTTTCTTCAATGGGATTCCTTTAATTTCTATGTTATTAATGCGTAGTAATTGGTCTTTGACAGCGAGTTCGCTCGAGATTTTAGTGATTTCATTTGTGGTCGTCGATGGCAGAGGGTTGTTTTTCGAAGAGATCTACTATTTTGGTCACTTCCCCGATGGTTCTTGAGTTTCTTTCTTAACTCACTTCCTTCCTCATGCCACACATGGAAACTTCAAAGCTTTGCAGGTTTTCTTTTAGACATTGGATTTCTTGCTGTATAGACGGAATTTGCTCTAAACGAACATTTATTCCGCTGATGCCGTTACGTAACTCCTGTAGGACGATGTCCAGGGTAGCAGCTGTTCAGGAGCCAGTAGGCATGCCTTGTGAGAGCTGGCTTTGAGTAGTAAGTTGGCCACTAACTCATACGAAGAAGGAAGGAATAGGAAGTGAGCGAAGTTGATAAGATTGAGTTACAATTCGTTATTATGATCGTTAGCACGCGCAATTATTATTTTATACCACACTGAATTTACCCCGCTGTAGAGCATATCGTCCATAGGTGGAAATACATTAGTATTGCCATGTAAAAAGTTACGAAAAATTTCGAGTGTTGTCTTTCGTTTGACAATCTCTAGTTCATGTTAATTGACCGCATGTGACATGTCCCGTGGTACCCGAAAAAAATTAGCGAAATTTCAGCTCAATCCGTTCAACCGTTTCAGCGTGAAGAAGTAACAGAGAAGATCTATAACCATGTACATGTACCAAATAGTATTAAAGAATACCAGAAAAAAAAGATTCCAAATAAATTTGTATAACTGGTTAGTAAAGGGTTGTTATTATAATCCAAATGATTTTTTGGGCAAGGTTAAAATTTATTTCATCATCATCATCATCATCATCATCAGCCTATAGCAGTCCACTGCTGGACATATATAAAATTTATTTGACATGTATTAATTTATAAAAATTGACAAATATTTTTCAATTTAGTCTAATGCTTTTTTAAACTAAACTCTTAAGATAATGCACCTACTGACTCAATTTAAAAAATGTTTTAATTTAATCTATTTATGATTGCATGCTTAGTTTTAAAGCAAAATGTGTTGGACCTCGGCTAAGTAATATTGACATTTTGTATTACCACACCACACACCACATTTTATGCAATAAAGGAGAATGCCGTCTGATGTATGGCGCTCGGTACCAAGAACGAGTCCTGCAGAGAACATTTTACAAAATTGTAAATTTTGACTGTGCCAAGTTTATATATTCTAGTGCTTCTTATGGATATAGTAAAAAATCCATTAAAATACGAGACTAAGGAAGAAAGAATAAATAGGTTAACCACAAGACGTAAAGATCTCGAGGTGCCTATATGCCCAAAGCTCGATATTGCTAGGCATGGCTCTCGGTATCAAGCTGTAAAACTTTTTAGCGCACTGCCAATTGGTATGAAAGTTATCGATAGCCATTCTTTATTTAAATTGAGACTGACAAACTTTTTGTTGAAGGGATGTTTCTACTCAATTAATGAATTCGTGACATGTAAAAATTTAGAATAGTAATTATTTATTTCATTTTATTTTTGTTGACATTGTAATTTATTTGTTTCTCTTTTATGTTATTTTTTTATTTTATTTTTATCTGTATGTATTTGTTATAATTCAATCCTTCATTTCAAATACGATTGTTAATTGTTCTTGAATAAATAAACTAAAACTGAAACTGAAGACTAAAGTGGATGCGTCAAAAAAATCTCCAATAAGTTTTTAGTCGATTCTACTGTCAAAATAATTTAAAATGAGGGTTATTGCCATAGTAACACTTTACATCAATGTTTATTGCCATAGCAACGTATATATCATTGGTTGTCGTAGTCTAATGGCGGCGTGCAACGGAAACCAAATCAACAAAATATTTTTTTACTTGATTATTAATCGAGTCGGTGTGTAAAACTAAAGAAAATGTAAATGTCATTTATAAAATATAATAAATTTTATGGCATAGTTCGGTTTTGACGCAATTGGTACGGGTTCTCGGCATTTTCCTTTAAAAAAAAAGACAAACACGCACATTTTATTTATTGATCGAGCGAATAAAGCGGCAGAAGATCCCATTGGTGATTTGGACGATTTTGCTTGTTTGTTTGTGGATATGTTTATCTGAACATAACTTTAGAACCGTTTATCATGAAATATATAAATATAAAGAACCTAAGTTGGTAGGTATTAAATGCAAAATTTTCGGATTGTGATCTGATCTGTGTGTGTATCAAGATCGCGCGCGAGATCTCAGTTCGGGGCGAACTACAGACTACTGTCTGTCAGTTTGTGAGAATATGTCAGATCGCGGTGAATGGATTTGGAGTTATCCAAAGGTTTTATCGTGACCTGTTCCCTGGTGACGTTGCAGCGGGGGCGGCGAGCGGCACGTGAAGAGCATGGCCAAGCGGCTCATCTCCGAGATCATCCGCTCGGAGACCGATGTCGAGGACTCCTGCAGAGCCACTAAGAAGGTAACACCAAGGGCATACCTTAACATTGCACACCTGATTCTGTTGACCTTATGAAAATTGCACACACTATTCTTAGCAACATTGCACATATTATTTTTAGCAACATTGCGCATTGCACGCATCATTTTTAGCGACATTGCACACCTAATTCTTAGTAACATTGCACACATCATTCTTAGCGACATTGCACACCTATTTCTTAGTAACATTGCACACATCAATCTTAGTAACATTGCATACATCATTCTTAGCGACATTGCACACCTAATTCTTATCAATATTGCACACCTAATTCTTAGTAACATTGCACACATCATTCTTAGCGACATTGCACACCTATTTCTTAGTAACATTGCACACATCAATCTTAGTAACATTGCACACATCATTCTTAGCGACATTGCACACCTAATTCTTATCAATATTGCACACCTAATTCTTAGTAACATTGCACACATCATTCTTAGCGACATTGCACACCTATTTCTTAGTAACATTGCACACATCAATCTTAGAACATTGCACACATCATTCTTAGCGACATTACACACTTAATTCTTATCAACATTGCACACATCATTCTTAGCAATAAAACACACCTAATTCTTAGCAACATTGCATACCTAATTCTTAGTAACATTGCACACATCATTCTAAGCAACACTGCACACCTAATTCGTAGTAATATTGCAAACATAATTCTTAGCAATATTGCACACCTAATTCTTAGTAACACTACACTTCATTCTTAGAAACATTGCATACCTATTTCTTAGTAACATTGCACACATAATTCTTAACAATATTATGAACATAATTTATCTCGGCCGAACTCTACACATAAAAAATGCAGTTAGAAATGTTCTAAAGCAAACACTACATTCATTTAATTTGTTTGTTAGGCATATTGTGTGGCACACAGTAAAGTGTTGCAATGTGCGTAGATCCAGTTGCCGAACATAGAGGAGGTGCGCAAGATCAACCAGGGCATGCTGACGGCGCAAGTGGCGCCGCTGGCGGCCGAGCGAGTACCAGGTATGTTGTATGTCAACACCTAGTACAAGATCAACCAGGGCATGGCGGCCGAGCGGGTACCAGGTATGTTGTATGTCGACAGCTAGTACAAGATCAACCAGGGCATGGCGGCCGAGCGGGTACCAGGTATGTTGTATGTCGACACCTAGTACAAGATCAACCAGGGCATGGCGGCCGAGCGGGTACCAGGTATGTTGTATGTCGACAGCTAGTACAAGATCAACCAGGGCATGGCGGCCGAGCGGGTACCAGGTATGTTGTATGTCGACAGCTAGTACAAGATCAACCAGGGCATGGCGGCCGAGCGGGTACCAGGTATGTTGTATGTCGACAGCTAGTACAAGATCAACCAGGGCATGGCGGCCGAGCGGGTACCAGGTATGTTGTATGTCGACAGCTAGTACAAGATCAACCAGGGCATGGCGGCCGAGCGGGTACCAGGTATGTTGTATGTCGACAGCTAGTACAAGATCAACCAGGGCATGGCGGCCGAGCGGGTACCAGGTATGTTGTATGTCGACAGCTAGTACAAGATCAACCAGGGCATGGCGGCCGAGCGGGTACCAGGTATGTTGTATGTCGACACCTAGTACAAGATCAACCAGGGCATGGCGGCCGAGCGGGTACCAGGTATGTTGTATGTCGACACCTAGTACAAGATCAACCAGGGCATGGCGGCCGAGCGGGTACCAGGTATGTTGTATGTCGACAGCTAGTACAAGATCAACCAGGGCATGGCGGCCGAGCGGGTACCAGGTATGTTGTATGTCGACAGCTAGTACAAGATCAACCAGGGCATGGCGGCCGAGCGGGTACCAGGTATGTTGTATGTCGACAGCTAGTACAAGATCAACCAGGGCATGGCGGCCGAGCGGGTACCAGGTATGTTGTATGTCGACAGCTAGTACAAGATCAACCAGGGCATGGCGGCCGAGCGGGTACCAGGTATGTTGTATGTCGACAGCTAGTACAAGATCAACCAGGGCATGGCGGCCGAGCGGGTACCAGGTATGTTGTATGTCGACAGCTAGTACAAGATCAACCAGGGCATGGCGGCCGAGCGGGTACCAGGTATGTTGTATGTCGACAGCTAGTACAAGATCAACCAGGGCATGGCGGCCGAGCGGGTACCAGGTATGTTGTATGTCGACAGCTAGTACAAGATCAACCAGGGCATGGCGGCCGAGCGGGTACCAGGTATGTTGTATGTCGACAGCTAGTACAAGATCAACCAGGGCATGGCGGCCGAGCGGGTACCAGGTATGTTGTATGTCGACAGCTAGTACAAGATCAACCAGGGCATGGCGGCCGAGCGGGTACCAGGTATGTTGTATGTCGACACCTAGTACAAGATCAACCAGGGCATGGCGGCCGAGCGGGTACCAGGTATGTTGTATGTCGACAGCTAGTACAAGATCAACCAGGGCATGGCGGCCGAGCGGGTACCAGGTATGTTGTATGTCGACAGCTAGTACAAGATCAACCAGGGCATGGCGGCCGAGCGGGTACCAGGTATGTTGTATGTCGACACCTAGTACAAGATCAACCAGGGCATGGCGGCCGAGCGGGTACCAGGTATGTTGTATGTCGACACCTAGTACAAGATCAACCAGGGCATGGCGGCCGAGCGGGTACCAGGTATGTTGTATGTCGACAGCTAGTACAAGATCAACCAGGGCATGGCGGCCGAGCGGGTACCAGGTATGTTGTATGTCGACAGCTAGTACAAGATCAACCAGGGCATGGCGGCCGAGCGGGTACCAGGTATGTTGTATGTCGACAGCTATTTATTTATTTATTTATTTTAAAACCAACAGCTAAAGATTATTTCCTTAACATAAATGATTAGTAACAGAAAGTCAATTACAGGTCTTCACTAGTAGCTACATAATTGTGATTAAAATGTGAACACAAAACAAAAAACTTAATACTGCGTGCTTCTTAAGCTGAAATAAAACAGGAAAAAAGCCATATAATAAGAATGGAGAAAATAGTAAAAAAAATATGCATAGTTTACCCGGAAAAGAAGTTAAGGGATAGGCATCGCCTTGCCTTAGGAATGCTCATACAGAAGGGATCAATATGCAACAACTTACTGAAATTGTTCGTTTTTCTGCTCGCTCGCACCATGTATGAATTCTGCCTGTTGTTAGAAGAGGCACTAGAGACATAAAGAGGAGGATTAAGCCTAAGTACTCTGTGAGGGATTTTAATGCTTAATTTACTAAGTAGCTCAGGGCAATCGATATCATAAGATAAAAAAAAAATAAATAAGTAAATAGTTTGCAATATCGCGCCGATTTTGCAAGGGAAGAAAATGAAATTTCTTACAGGGATCAATATACTTCCCAGAATGATATGGAATCCTTGATCGAAAGCACAGGTATCTCAAAAACCGCTTTTGAATAGCTTCAATACGATCGATGTATTTATCGTAGCAAGGATTCCATATCTGAGAAGCATACTCCAGATGGCTCCTAACGAAGGTACAATACAGGATTTTTATGGTTTTTATGTCCATGAAGTTCTTAGAAAGTCGCATTATAAACCCTAACGATTTAGAAGCTATACTGACTATTTTATCAACGTGAATATCGAAGACTAATTTGGAGTCGTGATACACTCCAAGATCACGCATATTTTCAAGTTTAGAAAGAACTTGGCCATGTAAGGTATAATTTGTGGGAACAATTTTGAATTTTCGAGTGAAGGTCATAACAAAACATTTAGTGGGATTTAGCGCAAGCTTGTTGATACGACAGTAATTTTCAAATCGAATTAGATCTTCCTGAATGTAGAACATATTCAGATCAGATGATACAGTAAAATAAATTTTCATATCATCTGCGAAACACAGAAGATTAGAAGATCTAAAACAGGCTATATCACTTACATAAAAGTAGTGGACCTAGAAGAGATCCCTGAGGAACTCCGCTAGGGACAGCAACCCAACTAGGTATATAATTATTGACAACGACAGCCTGGGATCTATTGTCAATATAGGATGAAAACCACCTCAGCAAATCACCTCGTATACCGGAGCTTGGCAAGCTTGAATAATAAGGTATTATGATCAATTTTGTCAAAAGCTTTACTATAATCGGTGTAAACAACATCCACTTGCTGACCGGAATCTATAGCTTCAGTAATATAGTTATTTAGAAGAATGAGATTAGAAACGGTAGATTTTCCTCTTAGGAATCCATGCTGAAAAGGACTAAAAGAGTTCTTTAATGGCCGGTTCCTATATTATACCGTTACCGATTACGCCTCGTTTTCCCCTGAAAAACTGTCAAATTTTCGACGCCTCGTTGTTAATTTTTGACAGTTTTTCAAGGGAGAACGAGGCGTAATCGGTAACGGTATAATATAGAAACCGGCCGTAAAGCAACTTGATTATAAACTATACGTTCAAAGGTTTTGGCAACAATGCAAAGTTTAGTTATGGGTCTATAGTTGATGACCTCAGTTTTAGAGCCCTTCTTATGTACTGGGGTAATAAATGCAAATTTCCATAGCTTGGGAACAGTATTTAAAGCAATAGATGAAGCGCAATTTATAAGAAATTTAGATGAAATATTATCCGGACGTGGTGCTTTAGATGAATCAAATTTTTTTAATAGAATTTTTATCTCTGTAGTATTTATTTCGATGCTGCTGATATCAGAAGATGAATCAAAAGTTGACTGATCATTGGCAAATAAATAATTAACAGTATTTGGTACATTAACTAAAGAATAATTAAGAAAAGTAGACTGAAAATAATTTGAAAAAGCATTAGAAATGGATCTACCACATGTAATATTAGCTTTATTATAATTCATTGAACTAGGAATGAATTGAATCTGAATGAGATCTATTTTTTACATAGGTACAAAAGTATTTGGTGTTATTTTTAATAGAGTAGGACTTGAGGGTAGTCAAAGTGTACTCACATAATAAAATTTATTCTTCTTTATAATTTTATTTAAAAATATTAAAAGTACTCACTTAATGCAAAAAGCAAGTCACTAATAAACTACAGTTCCTCCTACACCCGCTGGCATAATAAATTCTCCTTTCCACTCACCAAACAAATTTCCAAGAAGCTGTCATGGATCTCTATGCCAAGCTATCAGCCAACATGGACGTATTGGCTGAAACATTTGCATCACGGATGCTCCAAGTTGAAGGGGATATCAAGAAACTGGCAAACTCTCCATCTTCCCAGCTGAATCCAACAACCAAAGATGTGGAGTCTCTGTCCCGTGAGTTTTACGACTTCAGATCACTTATTTGGAAGGCTATGGCTACTATGCGGTCCCAATTTGAGCTCCTCACTTTAGGCCTGGATCGCCAAGAAACTGCCTCCCGTCGTAAGATTCTCCTATTCCATGGGATAGCTGAGGCAAATGAATCTTCAGCCGAAGATACTATTGTGAAACTGCTATCTGACCAATTTAATTTGGCTGACGTCTCTGCTGAACAAATAGCATCGTGCCACCGTCTTGGTGCTAACACTAGTAAGCCTAGGCCTATCATGGTCAGATTCGTAGACTTCAAGTTACGCTCAATGGTGTGGAACTCCAAAAAACTGCACTAAAAGGAACAAACTACACTGTGTCCGAGTTCCTAACCAAAGCCAGGCATGAAGTTTTTAAGGCTGCACGGAAACACTTCGGTATACGGCGCTGCTGGACATCTGAGGGCAAGATTATAATTCTTTTGCCCGACAACAAGCGCCGAAGGATTGAGTCAGCGTCGGAGCTGAAGCCTCTGGTTGACGAGTTCCCGGCGGCAGCAACATCATCGGCGGCTCAGTCAGCTCAAGTGAAAGCCCCAGCCCCGGGGCGGTCAGATAAAGTGAAGTCTTCGGTCTCTGCTCCAAAAAAGCCGGATACAAGATCCAAACGTCTCGCTAAGTAGTTTTTTTTTTAGTTAATTTATTCCCTATTCGTGTCTGTGCTTCTCATTTTGGTCGTATTACACTCCAAATATTGTTTTTTTATCAACGTAGGGCACTTTTAAAACTTTTTATATACATTTCATCCACTTTATTTACTTTTGTTAGACATCATTTTACATAAATATCAGCACAGCATGAAGTTGACGTTTACTTCTGACATTACCAAGACATTACGGCACTGATTGACATTGGCATTTAGCAATGTATATTTCGTTCAGAAATGTTGAATGGTGATTAACTTTTACTTTTTTTTTTTTTTTTTGTTTCTCTCTTAGTAAGGTACTTCAGTGTTTCAGATTAATGTACATTATTGTTTTTTTCTTTCTCAAATCTGTCTTTTTGTTTTCACTTGTTTTATGTGTAATTTATTTCTGATAGCAGCAAAACGTTTCTTGCAGCAAAACCAGCGGGTGCATGGAGGTTGTGATGCACCTTGCTTTTTGTCATAGTGTAATTTACTTAGTATTTTATACTATTTTAAGTATTTATTTTTATCTTAAGTATTTATTTTTATCTTAAGTATTTATATTTAGTGTATGGATCTACAAGCTTTTGATGATAGTTATTTTTCGTGTTCTTCTTCCTGCTCTTCTGACAACGACTACGCCAGCGCGTTTAGTGATGATTCGTGTGTGGATGCCCCACTGTTACGGGATAGAATTGCCCATGTACTACAGGGTCACGGTAGAAATTTAAACATCCTCCACATTAATGCACAAAGCATTCCTGCTCATTTTTCGGACATGTTTTCTTCCTTCGATCATAAAATTATTGATGCTGTTCTTATTTCTGAATCCTTCTTAAAACCTCCTCTTCTTTCTACACAATTTCCCCTACCTGGCTTCATCTTAATCAGGAATGATCGCATAGGGAAAGGCTGTGGTGGTGTAGCAATTTATCTCCGAGCGGATATCCCCTATAAAATTGTCGACCAATCTCCTGGTCAATATTCAGGATTTGCTGAACATCTGTTTATTGAAATAATCGTCAACCATTCTCCTATTCTCTTGGGGGTGTACTATCCTCCTTCATTACAAATTGATTATTTCTCCTCTTTTGAACAGAAACTTGAATCCTTTTCTCCGTTATACGATCATACAATCATCCTTGGCGATTTCAATACCTGCCTGTTAAAGGATGACTCCCGTGCTAAAAAACTAAAATCTCTAGTTTCATCTTTCAATATGCACTTACTACCTCTTTCTGCTACCCACCATGCTCCCCACTGTACTCCTTCTCTCCTGGATCTAATCATTGTTTCTGATGTCGATCGCGTGGCCACACATGGACAAATTACTGCTCCTTTCTCATATCATGATCTTCTCTTTATTTCTTATAAAGTCCGTTCCCCTAAACGCAAGTCTAAATTTCTTCTCCTTCGCAGCTTCAAAGATATCAACCTTGAGAGCCTTAAGTCTGATGTATCAAACATCGATTGGTCTCCTGTAATTGATGGAACTACGGTTGATGAAAAGGTTGCTAACTTTAACAAAATTATCACCGACCTATATGATATTCATGCACCGCTTAAGCGAGTTAAAGTTAAGCATCCTCCTGCTCCGTGGCTTACTCCGGGCATAAAAAAGATGATGTCGAAGCGCGATAAGGCGAAACGTATTCACAAGAAACTACCTACCGAGGAGAACCTTGCTTGTTATAAGAGACTTCGCAATCGCTGTAGTAAGATGTGTAGGGATGCAAAGAGACACCACATCCACAAGTCTATTCTTGAATCTAGTCCTTCACAGATGTGGAAATTCCTTAAATCACTGGGTCTGGGTGGTCGGTCTTGTGACCCTCTTGGTTCGTTTGATTTGAATGCTATTAACGTACACTTCTCTAAATCTCCGTTCAACATTGATAGTAATGTTAAACAAGCAACCTTAGGGAAGCTCTCCTGTCATCCCGGGCCTAATTGCTCACCTTTTACTTTCAAGGCAGTTGCTGAGGTGGAAATAAAGAAAATCCTATGCTCGATCTCTACGAAAGCTGTAGGCACTGATGGAATTAACATTCAGATGTTGCAGCTTCTTTCCGATGAGCTCATACCTGCTATTTCTCATATTGTCAACCACTCCCTAGAAACAAGCTCTTTCCCCACTGCCTGGAAAACAGCTTATGTTATTCCCCTTCCTAAGATTCCTAATCCTACACTAGTCTCCCAAATAAGACCTATCTCTATCTTACCTGTCCTCTCAAAAATCCTGGAGAATGTAGTTCAAAAACAACTGTCAATTTACCTGTATCAAAATTGTTTGCTAAGTCCACTCCAGTCTGGTTTTCGTCCAGGCCACAGTACTGTTAGTGCTTTGACTAAAATTTCGGATGATATCCGCTGGGCCATGGATAACAAACTTCTCACAGCACTTATACTTTTAGATTTCAGCAGTGCTTTAACTCTGTTGACCATGACATTCTCCTATCTATCCTTGCCTCTCTTAATATTTCCTCCTCAGCAATTGTCTGGTTCAATTCCTATTTGTCTGGTCGCTCGCAGTGTGTACGCTCGGACGAGGTCTGCTCTACTTGGTGTAACATTACTGCTGGCGTTCCACAGGGTGGTGTTCTCTCTCCATTACTTTTTTCGGTCTTTATTAATGCCATAACTCAATCTATTTCTTCTCACTACCATCTTTACGCAGACGATTTGCAAATCTACTGTCACTTTAAGGTAGACCAGGTAACTGAGGGTATTTCACAAATAAACTCTGATCTCACACAAATCCATGAATGGGCTAAATCTTTTGGTCTCCTCGTAAACCCTGCAAAATCTCAAGCTCTTATTTTCGGATCTCCTTATATGTTGAGATCAGTTTCTCAAAACCCTCTCCCGCCTGTATTATTTGCCGATGAGGCCATCCCTTACTCTGAGAAGGCTAAGAATTTGGGAGTCATTTTTGACAGCCGATTATCTTGGTCTTTTCACATTAACGAAATCAGCAGAAAAGTCAATTTCACGTTTCAATCTCTTAAGCGCCTTCAGAAGTTCTTGCCTTTCAATACCAAGATAACTCTTGCACAATCTCTGCTTCTACCAATTCTTGACTACGCTGATGTATCTTTCCTCGATCTCACGGAGGAGCTTCTGAACAAGTTGGAGCGTCTTCAAAATTTGTGCATCCGATTTATTTTCGGTCTGCGCAAGTTCGATCACGTCTCTCACTTTCGAACCCAATTGAAATGGCTCCCTATACGACGTCGTCGTGACCTTCACGTTCTATCTTTTCTTTATTATATTCTTCACAACCCTCTCTCCCCCCTTACCTCCGTGAGCGCTTTGATTTTCTTGTCCCTCGTGGTGTGCCTTGCAGATCGACAAAATCTCTACTCCTCAAAACTCCATCTCATTCTTCTTGCTGCTATGGTGAGTCATTCACTATTAAGTCAGTGAGATTATGGAACGCCCTTCCTCACTCTATCCGTGACAGTTCGTCTCTTAATATCTTTAAATCGAAGTTGAAAGAGCATTATTTATCTCTACTATCTTTGTAGAACCATAATATTATAGTTTATGTAATTATTTATATGTTAAGAATATGTATGTAGTGATGTTTATTAAAATTTTTTTTTATGTATAGTAGGTACTATTTTCATATAGGTTAGTTGGTATTTTTTATGTAGGTTTATTTAACTATTTGAATGTAGGTTTATGTAAATATGTAGGTTTAAGTATAATCTTAAATTTATCTTATCCATCTTACATAAGTACACATGTATCTATCCTTCTCTTTTTATTTTCTCCCAATACCCAAAGGTTTGCTGTAAGAAAACTCTTTCAGGGTTAAGCTCGCCTTTGTACATAGCATATAAGTAAAAATTATTCCTGTATTATGTTTTCGTGTACAATAAAGAATTAAAGAAATTAAAGAATTAAAGAGTACTCAGTTAGTAGAATATACTTTTGATAACTTGAAGATTCCAGAGCACTAACTCTATCGCGTAGTAGCTTTTAAGTTAATTCATCTGATTTATTACCATAATATCTGTATTTAAGTAAAAACTTATGCTTTTCTTTAATTGCTTTTTTGAGTGATACCCATATGGGATACGAACTATTATTATTCTTTTTTTATAGGTATAAATTTATGATGAAGATCTAGTAAAGCATGATTAAAGAATTCAACAGATTCGTCAATTGAACGGGACGAGAACTCACTAGTCCCAATCAATTTAATTAATAGCACTATTTATAGATTAAAAATCATCTTTGTCAAATAAATATCGTATGCGCGGCGCATAATCTAACACGGGGGTTTCAAACGACGTTGCGCTAATCAGCAAGACCGGGTGATGTGAATCAACAACGGGCGTTAAGGGATCCATACATTCAGTAATTGAAATAGTTTGATTAGAAAATATTAAGTCCAATAATCTGCTTCGTTTGTTGACAATTCAAATACAGTCCAAATTGAAGTCACCGACTACTAGAAATGCAACTGAAGGGTTAACAGAGACTAATCGATTTAGTTTAGTGAGCAAGTGGTTGAGCTGACAGCTAAATGTAAGACCATTCTTTTGCTCGCATAAGTAAATGACACATATAAATAAATTAAACCACTTCCGCGTATTTACTTGCTACAAGATCAACCAGGGTATGGCGGCCGAGCCTGCGCCAGGTAGCTTCACTATGCATAATCTAATTTATTTACAACTTTAAAGTGTTTCAATTTGTATTTTGTAATATTTTACATAATATGAAGCAAACGTCAGTAGCCATCGAGATTCAATCTCCTTAGGCCACCAAACTGAACGTTCTGTTTTGAGATCCAAAGCCTTCACGTTCTCGGCGCGAGCAGCGACCCCTGACACGTTAGATGATCACTTGTCTCGCACATCTGCGTTCCTGTTTTATCATGAGGGGTGAGAAGAAAGTTGCTTAAAAAAATCTATTGATTACGAACTTAAAGTTGACTTTGAATCGTCAAAGTGAGGGGTTCCACGTCCATCTTTCGAGGCCAAGCCCATCTCACCTGCCCGTGGTAGTGCTAAGTAACGGGCGGGGCTCTGGCGGGTGGCGGCCGTGCGATGGCGGCGCAGCGACAGGGGAGTGGGCAGGTGCAGCGGCAGGGGAGTGGGCCGGTGCAGCGACAGGGGAGTGGGCAGGTGCAGCGGCAGGGGAGTGGGCAGGTGCAGCGACAGGGGAGTGGGCAGGTGCAGCGGCAGGGGAGTGGGCAGGTGCAGCGACAGGGGAGTGGGCAGGTGCAGCGACAGGGGAGTGGGCAGGTGCAGCGACAGGGGAGTGGGCCGGTGCAGCGACAGGGGAGTGGGCGGGTGCAGCGACAGGGGAGTGGGCAGGTGCAGCGACAGGGGAGTGGGCCGGTGCAGCGACAGGGGAGTGGGCAGGTGCAGCGGCAGGGGAGTGGGCAGGTGCAGCGACAGGGGAGTGGGCAGGTGCAGCGGCAGGGGAGTGGGCAGGTGCAGCGGCAGGGGAGTGGGCAGGTGCAGCGGCAGGGGAGTGGGCAGGTGCAGCGACAGGGGAGTGGGCAGGTGCAGCGACAGGGGAGTGGGCCGGTGCAGCGGCAGGGGAGTGGGCCGGTGCAGCGGCAGGGGAGTGGGCAGGTGCAGCGGCAGGGGAGTGGGCCAGTGCAGCGGCAGGGGAATGGGCCGGTGCAGCGGCAGGGGAGTGGGCCGGTGCAGCGGCAGGGGAGTGGGCCAGTGCAGTTGCTAGCCGCTGTAACGTTGTGTCGTTCCGCAGAGTGGACGCCGCGCGGCGCGGAGAGAGACGACGCGACGCTGTCGCCGCAGCAGCTGCGAGCCGCACTGGACAGACTGACGCAGGAGGTGAGCTGCATTGCATTATTTGACAAACATTATGTTACGTATAATTAATGATAAAACTAACTTACCTGTTGGTGAAGTTCTATCATAATTATGTGAGCTGCTCAATTTGAAGCATTTAATTTTTACTTGTTACTGTTTCGTATTTCAACACGATATTTGTGTTGCAGAAGAGGGCTGTTCGTGCAATTTATAATATGGGCCCCAGAGAATCACTTAGAACTAAGTTTAAAGAAATAAATGTTATGACAGTGCCGTGCCAATATATATATGAAAACTTAATGTATGTCCGAAAACATATTAACATGTTCAAGAAAAATAGCGACTATCATAATGTTAACACTAGAAATAAAGATAAACTAGCTGTTCCCACTGTAAGGCTCCATAAAGTTAGTCAATCTTTTAAAGGGATGTCTGTACGATTTTTTAACAAAATCCCAAATGATGTGATTAATCTATCTGTAAATAAATTCAAAAATGTTGTTAAACGTAATCTATGTAATAAAGCTTATTATAAAATATCTGATTATTTAGATGACAAAAAAGCTTGGGATGAAACTGCCTCCAACTCCATCAAAAACAATGTAATAGATATTAAGTACAATGACGTTAAAAAAATATAAGCCAAGCAGAGTTTCTTGCCAATTCTTCTCTGTTTGGTCACGTTACGAATTGGTGGTAAATTTAAAAAAAAATGACGTTTCAAAGTGTACTATACAGTTCCTACTGAATAAATGAATTTTGTATTTTGTATTTTTTGTATTTCTCGGCTATTAACACGAATATTATAAAGATATAATAAATAATCTGAAAAATAAAAAGTGACTACTCGAGCAAGCCCTCCCCCACCACTGCCGAGCCTGCCCCACCGCCAGCCCTTCATTAAGTTTAAAGCAATAGGTTCCTGAAACATTTAACA
Organism: Horisme vitalbata; assembly: GCA_951804965.1. NCBI lineage: Eukaryota > Metazoa > Arthropoda > Insecta > Lepidoptera > Geometridae > Horisme > Horisme vitalbata. The sequence continues at coordinate 27,749,571 of OX638094.1, read as the reverse complement.
ATGATCATAATATACATTAGCCTAGCTAATGTATGTTTATCACACCTGTAGACAACATGGGCTAAACAGATTTTTTAGCATAGTTACGGGGGGGATAATATTCTTAGTCTTACTACGGAGTTACATGGGAGGATTAGTATTAATCGCTTCAAATTGAGCTCACATAATTATGATAGAACTTCACCTACAGGTAAGTTCGTTTTATCATTAATTATGCTTCACTGCTCAATTTTCGCGATTAATTTTTACTTGTAGATGTTTAAAAACGTTAAAAATGTGTTCTAACCATTTGTTAATCGAATTCTATGATAATAATTCCAATTCCTAGTCCTAGAACTTATATAAGTCATCGATATAACATAAAATAGACAATTATTTGCAAAATAGAACTGGCAAAAAACAAATCTTTATTGTACAAAACGTTCTGCACCATGCGGTTTTTAGAATGTCTACATTCACTCTTACTGTATTTGTTAGCAGTAGGTATGTAGTATAATATATACAATAAACCAAATGTATATTTATAACACATGCATACTCCATTTCTGTTAGTTCGGAAAATTATAAATAACTCTGCATACAAGCCTAGCTTTTATTAAATCTAAACAGATAACAAAACGCAGCACTCGGCGAGCAAGCTTTCTTGTTCTGCTCAAGGTCAGAACAAATTATGGTAAAAAGATGTTTACATTTGAAGGTGCACAACTTTATAATAAGCTACCCTTAACTCTTAAAAATGTTAGTTCATTTCATGCATTCAAAACATAGAACTAACTACTTACTACTAAAATGTGTATAACAAAATGTTAAATAACTGTTCTCATGTAAGTGACTATGTTTTTACGAGAATAAATTTCTTTAAACCTATATAGGCTGATGTCAATACCGCATTTAGCTAGTCACCTGTACTCCTGTGCATAAGGTTGTCTGTAACTTATAAAAAAAAATAAAAAAAAAAAACTGTCGTACTTAATTCAGTCCTTTTTTTTAGCTCATTATAGTAAATTCTGGAAATTTCAGGTTTGTTTTTATTATTATTAAAATTATAATGGTTGATGAAAATTTGTTGATGATAGATAGATAGATAACACTATTGATCACCACATGAACACAAGGAAAAGTAAGAGTAACTTAAGTCTAAGCATCATGAAGGTAACACAATTAGCGGCCTTATCGCTGAAATCGATTTCTTCCAGACAACCATCGTACGGATAGGAAGAGCAAAGCTTTAGAGGATTTTAATTGTTATAGGTACAATTAGAATCAACCTATAGTCTTTATTTCAATCTTCTGTGCGCTGTGACAATAGATAATATTGCAATTAGTTTTATAGATGATAACACGAATTAATATTGCCATTAGTTTTATAGATAATAACTCGAATTTCAGGTCTTCATTTGGAAACATATGTGTGATCAATAGTTCTACATTCAAAACAAGCTGGTTATTTGGCAGTGGTCAGCAGGTTCCGAAAACAACATTGAAGATCTTTTTGATTCTATCGACGTTCAGCAGAATTCGACCTCAAATGCTAGAACAGACTTGCAGCAATAAGGACTGCCAGATATTTTATTACCAGAGTTACACTGTTTATTGTTCCGTTAAAATAAAAAAAATTATCCCTACCATAATTAAACCACTCTTTTTGAGTATTTTGGGGCAAATATTATTTTCACTTCTCTTGCTCAAAAAGTGTATCATAATAGTGTAGCTTAGCGGGCCTAAAACTCGAGTTTAATACCTAGGGCTAAAAAGTATTTTTTCTTTTTAATTTTTGTCTAAAATCATCAGCCCGTACAAAGCATTCGTTCTCTTATATAAAAACTCGACTTCTTGGTGCTCCGTCAATCTTTTTTTTTGAAAATAGAACCGTCTTGGTGATGTTTTATGAAGGTTGATTCTTCCCTTCACGGTAGAATGCGAACTGTTTCGTTGAGGGTTATTGAAGGTATAGAGATTTAAAAAAAAAGATGGTATTGGCGCTAAATCTCTAGAATTTTCTTCATTCCAAATCACAAACTTTTACGTTTAACTTCCTGACTTTAACTTTCAAATTGTGAACGTGAAAAATGTCATCAAGTGATAGTGAAGATGCTAATATGCAAATGGAAAAAAAGGGCAAAGAAATAATTATGAATCTGTTGCCGACAAAATCACGTGAAATATATTTAAAGAGTTACGAAAATTTTATGAAATGGAGTGATGAGAAACGTGTGGATTCTTTTACAGAAGGGGTTTTTCTCACTTATTTTGATGAATTATCGAAAAAATTCAAATCGTCGACTCTTTGGAGCACATATTCAATGTTAAGAATGACCTTAAAAACGAGACACGACGTCGATATTAAAAAATATGTAAATTTAACGGCTTTACTGAAGAAATTGTCCACTGGATACAAGGCAAAAAAATCTAAAGTCTTGACGACACAAGAAATCGAAACATTTTTAAATAACGCTCCAAATAAACAATACTTGGCAACAAAGGTAACCTACTTATGTACTCTACTCAAACTAAATAAATAGATACCTACCTACATACCTAAATTATGTACCTAGGTTATTACGATTATTAACACACTTATTTTTTTGTTCAACAGGTTGCTTTAATTTATGGAATCAGCGGTGCATGCAGAGGAATAGAGCTTGCCAATATAACGCTAGAAGACGTAGAAACGGATACAAACCTACAAGCTGTGAGTCTGCCGAACACGAAAACAAACAAAGAGCGTAAATTTGTCATCAGTGGAGAATACCTTAATATAGTTAAAGCCTATCAGGCGTTACGTCCCACTAATGTTTCAACGAGAAGATTTTTTCTAAATTATCAAAATGGTAAATGCACAAGGCAAGTCATAGGCAAAAATAAATTTGGTAACATGCCTAAAGATATTGCCACTTATCTAAATTTACCAAATCCGGAACTCTACACGGGCCATTGTTTCCGCAGAACATCCGCGACTCTGTTGGCGGACTCTGGTGCGAATATAACGACATTAAAACGCCACGGTGGATGGAGGTCCGATCAAGTGGCTGAAGGTTATATAGAGGACTCTATACAAAACAAGTATCACGTCACGCAGCGGATTATGGAAGGAATCAATATTCTACCAAACATTACAGAACCCCAAGCATCTACATCGCGGGATTGGATGAATATGTCAACTCAGCTGAAGCCGCACTCAGATCTTAATAATGCAGGAAACTCAAGCATGATTCGAGTCTCTGCAACTTTTACTCCACAACAATCAACTCAAAATATTATCACATCCCAATCACAGAGAACCGAAATAAAATTGCCCGGGAAAAACATATCACTAAACATTCAAAATTGCTCTAACTGCACATTTAATTTTTAATAAAATTTCTGAAAATTGACTAATTTGGAATTGTTTTATTTTCTCGCAATCGAAGTGAAAAGTAGAGTGTTTTACTCGGGCCAAAACCACCCATTATAACTCGGTCTTGTCATCCTCCCTCGCTAAGCTCGGGAGTATAACAACCTCGTATATAATGGGATGGTTTAGTCCCTTGTAAAACAATCTACTATTCTATAGAAGATCGGGATGTAAAAGAAAGTTTCCCGGATAATATTGTTGCAGCTAGGGTGTGTTGTAATATACACGTATCAAATTAATAACCTTTTTTGAAGTCAGTAACAAAAAGAGGCCGAACCCAAAGCTAAAAAAGGTTCATTATGCAATCCGATTTTTATAAGTTAAAATAAGTTGTGTTGTTTGCATATCAAACAACACTTTTTAAAACAAATTAACAGAATTAAAGGACTACACAGGTATATATTTATAATAAAAATAAAAATGTTACCAAATTCGTTGCTAGTAAAAAGCTAACGGAATAAAAAGTCCACCAAAATCACATTTGATCCGAAAACTAAGCAAAAGCCCCTGCGCACAGCAACACTGATAGAAGTAGTGATTTTAGCAATGCAATACTTGGTTTAGCGATTGACAGCATAAAATCGATAATCGATTAAACTTCTCGGTAATTAATCAGCGAATCGCAAGTATGGGATTTGCTCGCCGTTTATGTTTATGCCCATGCCTTTCCAGTCCAATGTCTTAAACATATCCTCCAACGCGCTTGTCATATCAGTTTCGGATATATGACATCTCCCTGTCTCACTGCGCGACGCAGTTAGATGGGTTTAGACTGCTGGTCCTGTACTCGGACACTCATTGAGGCGGCTTCGTACAGACATCTCAACACTTCGATATAACGATAGTCCACTTGGCATCGCTGCAAGGATTCCAGGACAGCCCAGGTTTCGACAGAGTCAAAGGCCTTTTCATAATCCACAAAAGCCAGAAACAGGGGCTGAATATACTCTTCGAACTTCTGTATAATCTGCTCTGATATCGAATCTGATAATCTAATTCACTGTGTGAATGTGGTCTATGGTGCCATACCCTCCGCGAAACCCGGCCTGCTCCGGTGGCTGGAACTCGTCGAGTCTTCTGGCGAGACGATTTGTAATAACCCTTGAGAACAGCTTATAGACGTGGCTCAGGAGCGAGATAGGTCTGTAGTTTTTAAGAAGGGTTTTATCTCCCTTCTTAAAAAACAGAACCACCAAGCCCTCGTTCCCCGCCTTAGGAGTTCTCCCACAGTGAAGGACGGAGTTGAACAGGTTCTGCAGCTCCTGCACAACAGGAGCTCCTCCAGCCTTCAGATGTTCTGAAGTAACCCCTCTTCACCGGGGGCTTTTCTATTTGTAAGCTGTCTCAGGGCGAATACGATGTCGTCTTGGCTGATTTCTGGCAGTTCGTCGGTGTAGTGGCGGGTGAGAGTGGCTCTAGAATCGTGGTTGTTACGTTGGGGGCAAGGAGCATGGACCGCGTACAGTTGGCCGTAGAAGTCCTCGATCTCTGATAATATCTCCGGCTTTGACAAGACTGTTTGGCCATCGTGTGTTGTTAACTTCGTCAGATGGCTCCTGCCAAGCTGCTGAGTGAATACTTTGGACCCTCGGTTTCGCTCTATTTCCTTTTCAATGAGGCGTGTGTTGGAGCTCCGAAGGTCGCGCCGTATCATCTTCGCAATTTACTTGTTTAGGTCTGACCTCTCTGACGAAGTGGCTTGAGTGGTGTCCCGTCTTTTTGTCATGGGCCGAAGAGTTTGGACCGAGTTTGGACTTCTTGCCTTTAGGCTGCATTTGGCAGAATTTGATGCCCTCGTGGTGTTCCAACCACGTTTTGTAGGGCCTCATCTACGTCATTGGTGGGTTCCGCAGCAACGAATCTATCACCAAGAAGCTTCTGAAACTTCTCGGTGCCTGCCATGATCTGGAGTAGATTGGGTCATAGCGTGGACTTCATCATACGGTTTCTTTCCAGCTTGAGATTGATAGTCAGCGAGCCTCGGACAAGTCTATTATCAGATCCGGTATTGAACCTGTTGATCACGGAGACGTCTCTGAATGTGCTTTTTATCCGTCATGGCGTTCCTATTAAATAAATAATTATATAAATAAATAAATGATGAAGTCGATCTCGTTTTTAGTCACAGTGTTGGGGCTTCGCCATGTCCACTTCCTGTGGGGCTTCTTCTCGAAGAACTAATTCATCAAGAAGAGCCCCTCCTTCTCTGGGAAGTTGACCAGCATTTGCCCCCTGTAATTTCTACACCCAAAACCATGCGGGCCCACTCTGGATTCGTCGCCAATTCGGACTCCCACTTTGCCGTTAAAGTCCCCCATAACAACGTTGAAGTGAGCCTTCGTGATGTTGTGCAAGGCTTTGGATATGTCCTCGTACATATCCTCCACTTCATCATCCAAATGTGCCGAGGTCTGTGCTTAAACCTGAATAACCTTCATACTGTATCGCTTTGAGAGCCGAAAAATCAGGTACGCTACCCTGTTCAGACTGCACACTGGAGACTTCTTTTACGTTGTTAGAGAGGGCCTTATGAACGAGAAACCCTACGCCACCCTGGGATAGTTGATCACCCTCGCTGAAGTACAGAAGGTGGCCCGATTCTGGGGTAATGGTGTCCTCTCCCTCTCTACGGACTTCACACAACCCTAGAACATGCCACCTAATGTTCTTCAGCTCCACTTCCAGCTGCGCTAGATGTTCGTCGAGCCTCAGAGTGCGTCCGATAAACGTAGCCAGGGTCAGGTTGTGCAGGTAGCCAGAGGTAGCCCGGGGATTCCTAGCACCCCCTGTCCCGCCGTTACCATGGCCGCTACCAGCATACCCAGGAATAGCGGGGCGGCCCACAGTGGTTTGTCTCCATACAAGAGGTTGGACATAAGATAGTAAAAAAAACAAAGTCGTTATTTCAAAAAACTAAATATGCCATCACATTTGTCTGTAATACAGCAACAAATTATACTATATTCATTTTTTCAATTGGACTTATAGTCTAGGAGATAGCGTAGTAAAACTGTTTTTCTTGTATGAAAAGCAACTTATAAATGTCAATATCTTCCCATTTTGGCCCATTTTCGTTTTGAGATTTTATACTCATAATCTAACTATGTTAAGCTATATTTTCTCCAAAGACACATGCTGCTACTTTTGTGCACTTTTTGAGATATAACGAAAAACAGATAAAAAAAATATTTGGTTTAACGGTATGTTTTGAAAGGACGAAAATATCTCATAATAAGTTGCTTGCCTTGTTAAAAAATAATAAAAATCTTCAGCAGACATAAAAAGGCGAACACACTTATTTGTCTTTTTACAAATAAGTGTGTTCGCCTTTTTACGAAGTGATTAAGTTTTTTTTTTATCAAAACAGTTAAATAGTCAGCATTTTTATTTAGCTATACTTCGTCTGTCTACAGAGGAATGTTTTCTTATCAAATACCACTTTTAATATTTACCTACCTACCGGACCGGGATTGTTTATGATACCTTGCAAAAAGCATTTAGGTCCATTGTTCAACTAGGAACCTATTTATGGTTGATGATGTCACTATACCTAGTTACCTGTCTTAATTATCTACCTGATAAGGGTTGTTAGTGTAATACCTGCTATTTTCAAATCTAGCTTGTAATTGGCTAAGTGACAATTGCTACTTGTATTTAAATAGCCGTAGGTAGGGTATCATGTCAGTTATAATTTCAACCCTCTAAGCGTTGCCATTATGTCTTTCGGTAGTTTTGTAACGAATTTAGATCTCTATGTTGCTTTACGTCAGCATAACGATCTCCATGACTATAATCATTTGTTTAGTATTTTAAAGTCCAGTTGTAGTGTTCAACTATGTGAAAGTGCAGAGAAAGAACTGAAGAACTGGTGTCGTCAATTTTGTTACCGCATTAATGTCAAATGGAATAATTGCAGAAGAATAGTTGACAAATTTACACAGAGGAATTCTGAGTGGCTAGATTCTGATATAATTTGGCCAGAATGTATCAAAGAGAATGTGGACCGTTGTTCGGTAGAAACGGTTGAAGTTATGTCGAATGAGGTAGTGAGCCCGGAAAAATCTGATGCGTCAACTTCAATGGTAAAGACACCTAGAAAATCTTTTGAAGATTTGTCAAACCGACAAAAAAGAAGACGCACCGAAGAATCTCGTGCAAGTAGTACTGAAAGCGAGTTAGTATATTCCACGGAATGTGCCCTAAAGTCTGCTGGAAGAGGTGATGTGGCAAAAGTACTAAAGTACTTACTTGAAAATCCTCGAGAAGTTTCCAGGGTACTTAAAGTGATAGGTGACGAGAGCATAACACCACTTGAAGTTTCTCCCCAGAAAGCTCTTGCTCTATATATAACTATGCGTTTATCCAAATGGCGTTACATAACGTTACGAGAATTTAGTCTCAAAGAAGGTCATATGAAGTATCCCAGCTACTATATGCTACTGAAGGAAAAAACAGAATGCTATCCAAAAACAGAAGACGTCACAGTGACCGATGTTTCAGCAAAGATAAAGTTGCAGTCACTTCTAGATTTGACAGTGAGAAGACTTGTAAAGTCACTGAATAGGAGCTTTGATGCAGGTGAGCAGCTTTTGTTACATAGCAAATGGGGATTCGATGGAGCATCAAGTCAGAGCATTTACCATCAAAAGACTACAGTAAGTGAACAAGATTTGTCGACGGTCTTCATGGCAAGCCTCGTGCCTTTGAAGCTGGTGAAACAATCGTCTGGAGATATTGTGTGGCAAAACGAACGACCTTCATCAACAGTATATTGTCGTCCAATCTCCTTCAAATTCATAAAAGAGACAGAGGCCAATGTGAAGACGGAATTGGCTGCCTTTGAATCGGAGATTGCGTTACTAGCACCTACCGATTGTGGAAATGCCATGGTCACACACAACCTAATGTTGACCATGATAGATGGAAAAGTGCATACATACATTTCTGAAACATCAGCTGCTGTTTGTGATTTATGTAAAGCTCGACCTAGTGAAATGAACCAATTAGATGTTGTTAGGTTAAAAACAGTGCAACAGGATTTGTTAAAATATGGGCTAAGTTCTCTGCATGCATGGATCAGGTCTATGGAATGCTTATTGCACATTGCATACAAACTCGAAACTAAGTCATGGCAGGCGAAAGGAGAAGAAATTAAGCAAAAAGTCAAAGAAAGGAAAGAAACTATACAGGAAGCTTTTCGCAGAGAAACTGGACTACTACTAGATGTAGTTAGGCAAGGAAGTGGCAGTACAAACACAGGAAACGCAGCCAGGCGGTTTTTTTCCGATCCAGAAACGACAGCCCGTATTACAGGAATAGATATTCTCTTGATTAGACGAATCGCAGTAGTACTCCAATGTATTTCTTCAGGGGAGAAGATCAACGTTCAAAAATTTAGTCAGTACTGTAATGCCACTGCGGATTTATATGTTAAACTTTATCCATGGTATTACATGCCTTCCAGCCTTCATAAATTATTAATGCACGGAGCTCAAATAGTAGAACATCTTTCGGTGGTGCCTATAGGTTTCTTATCCGAAGAAGCTTCGGAAGCTAGGAATAAAGACTTCCGCAAATACAGGGAAAATCATACGCGAAAACATAACAACATCGCGACAAATGAAGACATTCTTCACAACCTTCTTCTGTCTTCGGATCCACTGCTTACCAGCATACGATCTAAGTTAAACAATAAAATGAAAATGTCTCCATTCAAAGAAGTTGAAGATTTACTTATAATTAATAAGAATGAAATCGAGTTTGTTGATGTATCTACACTTCTTGATGTAGACTCTAGTGTTATTGATGACGATGAATCTGATGATAGTAGCAGCGATGTTGACGAAGACCATGATGATAATAGTTAGAGTTTAAGAACCTTAGATTAACTAAACATTACGATTTTGTATATTATTCATTGTGATCGTTTAAATTTTATTTATGTAATAATATTTTATTTTATAGCCCTGTTTTTGAATTTAATTGCTTGTATTTAATTAGGTGATTTGTAAAATAGCTTACCAAACATCCAGCTACTAACAATACAATTGGAATGTAAATTTTCTAGCATTTTCGTGTATGTTATGATAATAAATCTTAATGTAATATTTAAGCGACAAGCTATTAATGATGGTATTGTCAGTTCATATTGTAATATTATATCATTTTGTGGAATGTATTATTTGATTATTTTGTTATTAAAACATAATATTAAAAATATTTTTTAGTTTTTTTACTTGTACTTGTTACCGATAACAGGGCGTACCTAGATAGAAAACATTAAAAATGACTCGTATGTATAGAAATTTGCATTTTACTTCACAATCTTCAGAAATTTGAAATAGCAGGTACTTATACACTAACAACCCTTATCAGGTAGATAATTAAGTCAGGTAGCTAGGTATAGTGACATCATCAACCATAAATAGGTTCCTAGTTGAACAATGGACCTAAATGCTTTTTGCAAGGTATCATAAACAATCCCGGTCAGGTAGGTTGGTAAATATTAAAAGTGGTATTTGATAAGAAAACATTCCTCTGTAGACAGACGAAGTATAGCTAAATAAAAATGCTGACTATTTAACTGTTTTAATAAAAAAAAAACTTAATCACTTCGTAAAAAGGCGAACACACTTATTTGTAAAAAGACAAATAAGTGTGTTCGCCTTTTTATGTCTGCTGAAGATTTTTATTATTTTTTAACAAGGCAAGCAACTTATTATGAGATATTTTCGTCCTTTCAAAACATACCGTTAAACCAAATATTTTTTTTATCTGTTTTTCGTTATATCTCAAAAAGTGCACAAAAGTAGCAGCATGTGTCTTTGGAGAAAATATAGCTTAACATAGTTAGATTATGAGTATAAAATCTCAAAACGAAAATGGGCCAAAATGGGAAGATATTGACATTTATAAGTTGCTTTTCATACAAGAAAAACAGTTTTACTACGCTATCTCCTAGACTATAAGTCCAATTGAAAAAATGAATATAGTATAATTTGTTGCTGTATTACAGACAAATGTGATGGCATATTTAGTTTTTTGAAATAACGACTTTGTTTTTTTTACTATCTTATGTCCAACCTCTTGTATGGAGACAAACCACTGTGCGGCCGGGAACTAGGAGCCATCTTTTTCTTGCTTCTTTCATTTTGGGAGGATATGCCCATAATCCCCACGCTGGGCATGCGGGTTGGGGATCGCAGGACACAGCTTCTCGCAACGCCGACGCTGCTGCCCGTCTGCGGCCAGGGAATTTAGCTGTGCCGGTGTAGGCTGCGCTATGCCGCAATCAGCCGGCCACCATAACTTCGTTCGTTAGTCAGCAGGGTGCACCGCGTGCAGGTGAGGTTGGCTTGGGTCCGGAAGTTGTATGTCAGAGCCCCTTACACCCCGTACGTACGTAAGAATGTGGGGCTTTTTACACTACCATGTCACTTTATCAGCAATTTATTTTTATATTTTTCTCGTGTATTTTTTGTAATTTTATCGCCTCAAATTGTTTTCTAACTTTGTTATGCAAAGGTACTTTATCTTGTTTACTTGTTTTTTTTTCTATTTAGCTCAAGTTTATAAACACATTTTCTGTCCACTTAGCACTAATATATTGTTTTTAAAGTGCGCACTTAAGTTATGTTTCAAACCAGATAAAAACCGTTGAATTTAATAAGATGCTTACTTTTATTGCTTGTAATGTGTAATGTGTCAATAAACAAATAAAAAAAAAAAAAAAGTTTGTCAATAATCTATGAAGGTCCTGTTGTAAGAGTATGCAGTCTTGCTCTGTGTTAATAACCTTGTAAACTTTCATATCGTCTGTAAGAACTTGTAATATAAGAAGCATTCATCGATACATTTACAAATATTATGAATAATAGTGCTCCTAAGATCTGATTCAGATTTACAGATTTTATTTATTTACCATAACGTTACATAACATAACAGGCAAGTCAAAACATATTTACAATTTCAATTTAAAGAATTAATTATTTACAATTAGATACTACCTTATAATATAATGTGCCGATCACACATCCTACAGATCAGAAGATGACATAACATTAAAATCAAAATCAAAATTCATTTATTCAGTAGGAACTGTAAAGTACACTTTGAAACGTCATTTTTTTTTTTTAATTTACACCATTTCGTAACGCGACCAAACAGAGAAGAATTGGCAAGAAAGTCTGTTAGGCTTATATTTTTTTAAAGTCCATGTTATTACAAATTTTGTTCTTAACTATTACATTGTTTTTGAGGAAGTTGGAGACAGTTTCATCCCTAGCTTTTTTTGTCATCGAAATAATCCGATATTTTATTATAAGCCTTATTACAGAGGTTACGTTTAACAACATTTCGAATCCTTGAGTACTCTTGAAGGTTTGACGACAGTTGGGGGTGAGATGAGAAGCTATTGTAAAGCGCTGTTTTACATTGATCTTTTACATAAGCCTCGTATGCCGGTGGTTTCGAGCCTAGTTATTAAAATACTGTAAAAATAAAAAGTTAAAAATAATTGCTTATTTTTTGGTTCATCCACATTTTTTCTATAAATTTATCATTTCCGAAGTTTTAGTAAATCTGACTTTAAGACGATTACTAAAACTATTAATAAAATTCAAATCCATAGAAATTTTATTCCCTATTGTCTTACCTCCGAAAAAACACAACGAAAAAGAATTTTCCTAATTGGTTCATAAATGACGGAGTTATGAGGTAACAAACATAAAAAAATTATAAAATTCGAGCCCAAAAAAGGTTCATTCCCAATTTTCTCACCCTTAGGGTTGGTATTTTTTCTTAATTTTCAAGAGACCAATTAGGAAGTATACCCTCTCCATTTAAAAAAGAATTTTCCAAATCGGTTCATAAATGACAGGGTTATGAGCTAACAAACATAAAAAAAGATACAACAGAATTGAGAACCTCCTCCTTTTTTTGAAGTCGGTTAAAAATCTGAGGGTCGATCCTATCGAATGCTTTGCCGTTGTCCGTGTAGATTGCATCCACTTGTCCTTCAGACTCCATTCATCAAGGGCATCAGTTAAAGCCAAGGTTACTGACAATATGTTATTAAAATCACTGAAGCAAGCGGGTCTTGAACCGGCATCTCCGCTTGAAGCCAGCAGTGCACTCGATTATGTTACAGAGGCCGAAACACAAGTATTTTGACAGGTCATTGGTAAAAAAAATCGATTCGCTTATGATACGACCAAAATATTCGCGCGTCGTTCTCAGGTCCGAGTGACGATATGGTCGAAACTAAATATTGATCGAAATAAATCCCAACGTCGTCGAGCGCACAAAACAGTGAAAGAAAACACCGTGTAGAAATCGTTAAGCCAGAATCAAAATTCGAAGGCATGTGGTAGGTTAGCGTTTCGATAAAGCCAGCGATGTCCGACTCGACAACCTGTCACGTGCAAGGCTAAAGTTAATGTTTGTAAAACGTGGGCATGAAATGAGCGAAGTGCTGATGTAGGACTGCAGGAGGGGGAGGTAAGAAGGGGGACGGGGGGCGGGGGGGGGACGCTGTGTGGTGTGGGGAAGTCTGTCGGGGCGGGGGCTCGGCGGGGCGAGTGTCAGGGACGAGCTCGGGGCGGAGGGTCCTTATTTATTTATTTATTTATTTATTTATAAAGGAAAACCAACAGCTAAAGTAACACAATGGTATAGACTTATAAAAAACAGAGAGCTAATTACAGGTTTTCACGAGTAGAAGCTGCTTAGAAACAAATAGTGTGAATAGCTTGAATAACAATAATAATTAAGAAATATTAACATAATTAGGAAGGTACACTGTCAAATCAAATCAGACAATCAACATCACTGGCAAAGAATTCCGCACTCAACCGCTGTCTGGCGGAGTTGACGCTCGTGGTGAACAAGTCAAAATTCGTGCGCTTGCAAAGCTTATTAAAATTGTTGCTTACTCGCCATAAAAATGAATTTTGCCTGTAATTAGTTCCGACTATAGGGGTTGAAATAGGGGGATTATACCTGGTGTTTTTAAAAGGGACATTAATATTTATTTTATGGAGTAAATCGGGACAACTAATGTTGTTCGAGGTGATTTTTAACAGAAAAGTTAAATCTGCAATTTCACGTCGCTTGGAAAGGGGAAGAAAATGGAATCTTTTACAGACGTTGAGGTATTTAGAAGATTTATATGAAATTTTCAATCGAAAACATAGATATTTGATAAATTTAATCTGGATTCGTTCAATTCTTTCAATGTATTTATTATATAGAGGGTTCCAAACTTGAGATGCGTATTTCAGAATGCTTCGGACGAAGGTGCAATAAAGTATTTTAAATGTTTTGGCTCTATTAAAGTTTGACGAACTTCTCATTATAAAACCCAACGCTCTAGAGGCCTTGGATATTATCGCGCTGTAACGGAACAGAACCCTATGGTGTGTTCCGTCACTCACAAATATAGGAAAATATAGTATCTAAATAAACCTTTTGGTAGACCAGTCTCTTAGAACGTAAAATTAACTCTTAACTCGATGGTAAATAAATAAACCTTTTGTTTTATTTGAAAATACGCGGGCAAAAACACTAGCGACAAGAACTAATGCATTAAAGAAGCTTAGACATAATATTGCTTAATAAATTAAATAGATGGCATCACTGCTTGCGTTATTTGAAAATACGCGAGTGAAAACACTAGCGACATCAATCAATGCATTATAGAAGCTTAGACATAATATTGCATAATAAATAAAAAAGATGGCATCACCGCTTGCTTTATTTAAAAACACTAGCGACGTCAAACAACGAATTATAGGAGATTCAACCATTTATTGAAAATATAATATGAACTCTAACGTATCAAGTATAAGAACCATAATTACTAGTTCTAAATAGTTGGGTGGGTCAATCAACAAACTGAAGAAAAGTTATTTAATTATTGCTAGATTAATTGAATTCATAAAGCTTTATAAAACATCTTGAATTTCACGAATGAATATAATCATAAAGTAAGCATAACAATAACTATTTTATTGTAATAATTTAACTGCAGAAATGCTACATTTAATATAAATGAGGGTAGATTATAAATGAGCTAACATCCGGATTTTGTTATTGCATTTTGTGAAAAATGCAGCGTAAACAATAATGAGTGGAAAGTTTTAGGTTGAAAACACACTTTAAAGCATAATTTAAACCTTAACTTTATAAACATAAAGACCATATTGGACTGGATGGGTCTGATCATCGAGTTAGCAGAGCTGCCAAGCGGGACTATATGGAGGTTCACTCAAATTTAGATAATGAAATGAACTCTTAACGCAATAGATATAATGTTCAGAATGGCCTGTTTTAGAATAATCCATCAGTTCAAGCAACGTAATACGAAAGGTATTTATTATCGCTAAATTAATGAAAATCCTGTAAGATAATTATTACTATTCATAACTGATTAAAAGGATAAACTTTTGATAGAAATACTTTATATAATGTATCACTTTTCTATCAAAATATTGACTGAGGTAGATTTAGATTGAGCGTAACTTCCGGAACTTGTTATTGCGTTTCGAATGCGATGAGGCGGAACGAAAAAGGTTTAAAAAAGGGGAATTTAGGTACATTCGGGATCATTCCACAATTATCGGTACGGCGAGATGATTCCACAATTATCGGTACGGCGAGATCATTCCACAATTATCGGTACGGCGAGATGATTCCACAATTATCGGTACGGGGAGATCATTCCACAATTATCGGTACGGCGAGATGATTCCACAATTATCGGTACGGGGAGGAACAAGAATAAGTCGAGGCGAAATTACGGACGGACGGTCCACGGTTCCCAAGAAGTTATCGTTCATCCAAGCCTTATCGCCATTTTTATACGATTATAATTCGTAAAGTAAATTCAGTGTAAATTATCAAGTGATATTACGTGGCTAAGACACCTTCATGCCCTTAAATTGGTCTAGTGAGCCTGCTGACCAAGCGTAATTTAAAGTGAACTTTCGACTATTATCTATTACGTGGCTAAGACACCTTCACGCCCTTAAATTGGTCTAGTGAGCCTGCTGACCATGCGTAATTCAAGACAGATAATAGACGAGAGTATAGCGAGTTCAGAGATGATCTGCTCTTTCTTTGCTTCTCAATACGTGGCTAAGACTCCTTCACGTCCTTCAATTGGTTGGTGAGCCTGCTGACCATGCGTATTGAGCAAGTAAATGAGAAGGGTAGAAGGCTTGTTTGAATGATCACTTCAAACGTAGTCCGTAAACCTTGCGGTGTTATACCCAAGGGCTACGTTCCTTGCCCTTAGCTTTGTGGGGTTCCATCATCCTCTCACTGCGGCCAAGACACCTTTAGCCGTCAGCACCCTGATCGGTCTTGTGAGCCTGCTTGACCGGCAGTGAGAAAATCTTTCCCTCATCCTTACTTCCTACCCACTTTCCATCTGTTGCCTTAGGTCGCTTGGTAACAGAATTCCTGTACTTATCTATATATTTATCTATCACACTTATATGTTTAGGGCTAGGGTGGTAGGTACACGTACATATTTGTAGGGACGTTAGGTCTAGCAGTTAGCCAGGTATCTCATCATTACACCCCGATGAGAGACACGCACGTTTACATGTAAATGAGAAGGTTGTACTTCTAGTTTTGAAAGAATCACACACTTAGCTATTTTAGGGCCTACGTAGGTTCAGGTTCAATGGTAGGCTAGGAAAAGTAGGTAGGCAGGAATTTATTTAGTATATTTGTTAAATCTAGGTCCTGTATTTTCTTCACGTTAAATCCGGCGGGCCAAGCCGTCCTTTTTGTAGATTCAATAATATATATTACGTTATAAAGTCAAACCTGCCTGAATAGGCCTAGCAAAGTAGGCAGGCAGGAATTTATTTAGCCTATTGGTAAAATCTAGATCATTATGGTGGCAGCGTCCTAGCTAAGTCCAGCAGGCCAAGCCGTTCTATTTTTAGATCCATAATATATTGTTTTAAAATGTATTCTGCCTAAAAAGGCCTATTAAATATAATTATCTATCTACCTATTAACTGGAGAGAATGAGCAGTTAAGTTCTATGATTCAATATAAAATTGTCCAGGAATGGAATCCTTTGTTTTCATATTAAAATCCTCGCACAAGATGAGGTGATTGCCTGATAAAGGTATTGATATATTTTATCAAGCTATTGAAGCTACTAAGACAAGCAGATGCAGTTCTTATCTACACAATAAATCCTCGCAATAGATGAGGTACAACCAATAAGGTTCACGCTACAAAGACAGGCAAATGTAAGTCTTTGATACTATCAGTAATCATGGTGAAATATATCATTGATTTCATATTCAAGTGTATAGCTAAGCTAACATTTTAGGAATCTAATTCCTTGGACATTTTGTATTGTATTAGCAGACAAATAACTGCTTCATTTTACCTAAGTTATAGGTATTATCAATATCAGTGATTTGATGCACCTTAGCTGAAAAATCACTCCCTCTTACTCCTTTGCTTGTCAAAAGACTGACCATACAATTACAGACAGTAATGAGGCATGTTCTCAACCCCCAAAATGAAATCTTGGTGGGGGGTACCCAAGTAAGGAGACGAAACCCACAGGACGCGCGGGGCGGAGCGCGTCCCTATGCCAATTTAGAGTCAGAATGTGAGAGACAAAACTATTCATGATCACATGCCGATCAAAAGAGCCAGTATGAAAGATTCACAAGATTCACAAGTTTTACGTCGAACGCTAAAGCCAGTATGAAAGAGAATTAGATCCATTAATCCTATACCGAATTTAGAGTCAGAATTAAAGATTTATATCAATATAATGTATTACGTTTTAGCATATCTAATATACTATTTAATAACTATAGGCTGTAAACCACTAGATTCAAGAGTAGAGAATGAAACTCCAAATAAGTTATTAGGTTATGTGTAGGAATCGTAGAAAGTAAGTTCAGAAAGTGTTTCCGATCAGAATTGTGTTAGAATAGATAATTTACAGGTAGGTAGAAAAACTAAGGGTAGGCTAGAGAAATCGTTTAATTTACAGGTAGGTAGATAATCTTAGGGTAGGCTAGAGAAATCGTTTTAAAATACCTCAAAAGAATCGCGGGTTGTGTACGGTATATGCGTAGGGTTCTAACCAAACTAGACATCATATGGCCAAATGAAAATATAAAAGAAAGTTTTTATGGGGAAGTATTTTTAGGGGGGGGGTTACAGCGTCAATATGATCGTCGAATAATAACTTCGAGTCATGTAGTACACCAAGGTCCCTGATGACGTTGCGTCTAATCAATACTTCTTGTTTTAGACAATATTGCGAGGGTACTATAATAGTTTTACGGGTGAAAGTAACAACTGAGCATTTAGACGGATTGAGTTCTAAATGATTAAAATTACAATAAGCGTCAAGTCTTGAAAGATCAGATTGAAGTTGACTTACATCATCCGAAGATTTAATAATTTTGAAAATCTTCATATCGTCTGCAAAGCATAGCAATTGGCTGAATTGAAAACATTTAGATATGTCGTTGACAAATATCAAGAAGAGTAAGGGACCAAGTAAGGATCCTTGTGGAACACCACTAGGAATAGATACCCAACTAGAAATATAATTTTTGATGACTATAGCTTGCGAGCGATTGTTGATATAAGAGGAGAACCACCTAAGTAAGTCACCTCTTATACCGAACAGTTCGAGCTTGTACATGAGGAGTCTGTGATCTATTCTGTCAAAAGCTTTACTGTAGTCTGTATAGACTACATCAACTTGATGACCGTTGTCCATGGCTTCTGTTAAAAAGTCATTAAAAAGAATAAGATTAGACGTGGTGGAGCGGCCCTTAATGAAACCATGTTGCGTTTGGTGGAAGGAATGTTTCAAAGCAGCAAAGACCTGGCTATAGATAATCTTCTCAAATATTTTGGCGATGATGCAAAGTTTGGAGATCGGTCTATAGTTGCTGACTTCAGATCTAGATCCTTTTTTATGAATCGGTGAGACAAAAGCGGATTTCCAAATAGAAGGTACAGTACAGTCAGTAATAGATTTTTTAAAAAGTAACGTTATTGGGACACATATTGATTTAGCGCAGTTTGTAAGAAATATAGGGCTAATTTTGTCAGGGCCAGCAGATTTAGACGTATCCAATCTTAAAATAAGTTTACAAACTTCATTTTCGTTTATTTCTATGCTGTGTATATCGTAGGCATTGCCGCACTCAAATTGGTGTAATGGGTAAGTAACGGATAGATCAGTTCTTTGCGTGTCCGGTGATAGAAAAGTGGAATAAAAATACTTTGAGAACATATCACAGATAGACTCACCATTATTTGCCTTTGAACCAAGATAACTAACACAGGTCGGGATACCATTTGAATTGGATCGATTTTTGATAAATGACCAAAAGTGCTTCGGTTGGTCTTCTATACCATTTTCAATGAGCGATATGTAATTCTCATAACACTTACCCTCCAATGCATGCGCTCTATATCGCAGTAGCATAAAGGTGTCATGGTCAGATTTCCTACCATAGGTTTTAAACTTTTTGAAATATTTTGACTTTTCCTTGATAACTTTAATTAGTGCAGACGAATACCATTTGGGATACAGACCATCACATACAGCTTTAGCGGGAATATACTGATTTTTTAACCGGTCTAGAACGGAGTAAAAATAATCAACAGCAGCATCAATGGACCTACATGAAAACTCAGTGAACCAGTCAATATCAGATATTTTTAAGTTAATCAGTTCATAATTACCTTTATTATAAATATATTTGCTGTGAGATTGAGATTTTAAACATGATAACGATATAAAATTTGCATTAATTAGTAGGGCTTTATGATACGGATCAATTGGCACAAGAGGGTCTAAACATTCAGTGACTGAGACGTCTTCGTTAGACCAAACCAAATCTAAGAATTTCCCATACATATTACTTACGCCGTTGTACTGACAAAAATTGTGTGTATTCATATCATCAATTAAAAGAGTTTCAATAGGATTAGAATAAGAAGGCAAAAGATACGATTCTGAGCAAAGTGACCAAATTATATTACTTAGGTTAAAATCGCCCAACAAGATGAATTTATCTGATGGGTGAGAAATAACCAAATCGTTGAGTTTACTGAGGTAGTTTTCAAGCTGCTAATTAAAAAAAGAAACCTTATTTCTGTTCACAAAGATATAAGCAAGATAAGTGAAGATTAATGCATGTTTTATTTTTATGTCTGAACGAGATAGTAACCCAGAGGTCTTCTGCGGAATATTGAAAAGAAGTTTGGGAGATAGCATAGATATCTTTACGTACTGCAATCAGTACTCCACCTCCATACTTTTGCTTAGTTAGATTGTAATCACGGTCTCGGCGCCACACCACGTACCTATTGTCAAAGAGCTCAGACGTCAGTATGTTCTCTGGGAGCCAGGACTCGGTCAACACTATTACATCGTACGAACTCAAGCAGAGATTACGAAAGAATGTAGTGGTCTTCGTACGAAGCCCTCTTACGTTCTGATAATAAATGTTTAGGTTAGTATGAGTCGCATTATCCATAAAAAAACCCCTACACATACCATCAGCAAAGCAACAGTTATAATTAAACACGTATTATAGTAAACATTAATGCATAATGTAGTATGAGTACGAGGCATTCTTTTATATCCCACGATTTTGGAACAATTCTCAACAGTGTTAAAGTTTAAGCAATAAAGTAACATAAATAGAACGAGAGTTAACATTTTAATTAAATAATAGGGTAGAAAAATTTCTGTGTATTCATAATGGTTATTAGCAGCGCAAGCGCGATGAGTCACCCGGCCCCGACGACGGTAGGCCGCACGACAAATTCCAATAGAACAAAGGCGAGCGAGCCGGACAGCGGTAAAGACAGGTGTAATAAACATTTTTTCAATGATGTTGATTGTGATTATTGAATTTAGAAAAAAGCAAAGTAAATATTGGTAACGTATTAGAGAATAGAAACGGATTAAGACAGCTTGTTTAAATCACTTTCTTGGCTGACGATGAACACCGGAGAAGTATCATTTTTTCTGACGTGGATTTTCCCAAACTTCACCCAAACGTAGTTCACGCTTTCTCCCTTCGCTAGGGACTTCACCTTGTTGAGCAACGTTTTGGACTCCACATTAAGATGGTCATTTATGTAGATGCGACGTACTGAGTCACGGAACCCGATATCAGGAGCCGTTAGACTCTTGCGAGCTCTCGCTGCTGCAACAAACTCCTCCTTTGTATAGCGATTTGTGAAGCTCACCACGATTGATTTCTCTTTAGATCCGTGTATCCGTGTGTGGAACTCGGTAAAGATAATTTATTTGAGTTTTAGGCAAGCTAAAATCGATCTCTTTGCCAATGGCCTCGATAATGGAGAATAGATTTTCGTCTTTCTTAAGTGGAACTCCCTTAATCTCTATGTTGTTGAGACGAGATCTTTGATCAGACGCGGTCAGTTGGACCTTCAAAGTCGCAACGTCTTTTTCTAGGCGATCCACGGCAGGCTACATACGCTCCACTTTAGAGACTCTGTCCTCCACCTCAGTAATCTTGGTGGAAAAATCATCAAGCCGTGCCCCCATAAAGTCACAGCTTGCCTTGAGGTCTAAGAGTTCTTCTTTGATAGTTTTAACATCCTCAGCTAGTGACGGCAGGCTTGCCAATTGGCGCTTTAGACCACGAACTTCTTTGAGAATTTCTTCTAGCGAGGCTGGTCCCGACTAAGCTGCAGGTAGAGGGGATGTATTTTTGCACGAGAAGCACCTCCAGGCCGCTCGTTTTTCAGTGCCCATCTTCCTCCATGTGGACTCAGATACTTGGGCACACCCAAAATCCAGGTGCTTATTGCAGGCACCACACTGCACTCCATCATTAAAGTCCAAGCCACATGCTGTGCATTTCATTTTGATATACAAAAGGTTGACGATCTATGAGTTAAAATAAAAATATTCAAAGACGTGTTAACCAAGCGAGCACTCACACTGCAATGTGACAGGATAATGTGACGCGCACGTAGATCAGCAGTCGTAACGTGTTGTGTGTCGGCTTGCAGCGGGAGGCAGCGCCGCGCAGCGCGACGAAGGCGGCGCCGTACTGCTGCACGGCGCGCCGGCAGCACGCGCTGCACGCCGCGCGCACGCGCATGGCCGCGCGCTCCAACCGTGCGCCGCCGCCGCGCATAGACATACACGGGTCAGTACCGCCGCCGCGCATAGACATACACGGGTCAGTACCGCCGCCGCGCATAGACATACACGGGTCAGTACCGCCGCCGCGCATAGACATACACGGGTCAGTACCGCCGCCGCGCATAGACATACACGGGTCAGTACCGCCGCCGCGCATAGACATACACGGGTCAGTACCGCCGCCGCGCATAGACATACACGGGTCAGTACCGCCGCCGCGCATAGACATACACGGGTCAGTACCGCCGCCGCGCATAGACATACACGGGTCAGTACCGCCGCCGCGCATAGACATACACGGGTCAGTACCGCCGCCGCGCATAGACATACACGGGTCAGTACCGCCGCCGCACATAGACATACACGGGTCAGAAGCGCCGCAGCACATAGGCATACACGGGTCAGTACCGCCGCCGCGCATAGACATACACGGGTCAGTACCGCCGCCGCACATAGACATACACGGGTCAGAAGCGCCGCAGCACATAGGCATACACGGGTCAGTACCGCCGCCGCACATAGACATACACGGGTCAGAAGCGCCGCAGCACATAGACATAGACGGGTCAGTACCGCCGCCGCACATAGACATACACGGGTCAGAAGCGCCGCAGCACATAGACATAGACGGGTCAGTACCGCCGCAGCACATAGACATAGACGGGTCAGTACCGCCGCAGCACATAGACATAGACGGGTCAGTACCGCCGCCGCACATAGACATACACGGGTCAGAAGCGCCGCAGCACATAGACATAGACGGGTCAGTACCGCCGCCGCACATAGACATACACGGGTCAGAAGCGCCGCAGCACATAGACATAGACGGGTCAGTACCGCCGCAGCACATAGACATAGACGGGTCAGTACCGCCGCAGCACATAGACATAGACGGGTCAGTACCGCCGCCGCACATAGACATACACGGGTCAGAAGCGCCGCAGCACATAGACATAGACGGGTCAGTACCGCCGCCGCACATAGACATACACGGGTCAGAAGCGCCGCAGCACATAGACATAGACGGGTCAGTACCGCCGCCGCACATAGACATACACGGGTCAGAAGCGCCGCAGCACATAGACATACACGGGTCAGAAGCGCCGCAGCACATAGACATACACGGGTCAGTACCGCCGCCGCACATAGACATACACGGGTCAGAAGCGCCGCAGCACATAGACATACACGGGTCAGAAGCGCCGCAGCACATAGACATACACGGGTCAGTACCGCCGCCGCACATAGACATACACGGGTCAGAAGCGCCGCAGCACATAGACATACACGGGTCAGAAGCGCCGCAGCACATAGACATACACGGGTCAGTACCGCCGCCGCACATAGACATACACGGGTCAGAAGCGCCGCAGCACATAGACATACACGGGTCAGAAGCGCCGCAGCACATAGACATACACGGGTCAGTACCGCCGCCGCACATAGACATACACGGGTCAGAAGCGCCGCAGCACATAGACATACACGGGTCAGTACCGCCGCCGCACATAGACATACACGGGTCAGAAGCGCCGCAGCACATAGACATACACGGGTCAGTACCGCCGCCGCACATAGACATACACGGGTCAGTACCGCCGCCGCACATAGACATACACGGGTCAGAAGCGCCGCAGCACATAGACATACACGGGTCAGAAGCGCCGCAGCACATAGACATACACGGATCAGTACCGCCGCCGCACATAGACATACACGGGTCAGTACCGCCGCCGCACATAGACATACACGGGTCAGTACCGCCGCAGCACATAGACATACACGGGTCAGTACCGCCGCCGCACATAGACATACACGGGTCAGTACCGCCGCAGCACATAGACATACACGGGTCAGTACCGCCGCAGCACATAGACATACACGGGTCAGTACCGCCGCCGCACATAGACATACACGGGTCAGTACCGCCGCCGCACATAGACATACACGGGTCAGAAGCGCGGGGTGTCGCTGGGGTCGGTAGTTATCTGTGACACAGCACGTTTGTCACCGGAGGGTGCCGAGCGGACGGTGTTGTAGTGCAGTGTTCGTGTTTGCAGATCGGGCGAATGCGCGCGGCGCGGCAAATGTTCGTGCTGCTGCGCGCAACTGCTGCAGGTCGAGGCGCAGGCCCTCGGGCTGCAGCAAGAGTGTGCGGGAATACACGCCGCGCTAGCCAAGCTGCAGCACGCGCAGTTACAGGTACGTACTGCTGCAGGTACAGGTACGTACTGCTGCACCAGTACACGGACTATACGTAGTGTACTGATAAATAATAAAGTGTAGTCGACACGACTGCGCTCACTCTGGACGCAGCGGTCGAGGCGAGCGGACGTGCTATAGCGATATAATTTTGTGCATTGTCATTCAACCAGAATATAAAAAAAAAGTAGTATAGTAAAAAGAAGTAAAAAACAAAAAAAAGTAGTATAGTGTAGAGTACATGAAATGTACTATTATACGAGTACGTATACTACTATTGATCTGTCTCTAGCCTTTGCTTGGAACAGACGTGTCTTTATTAAATTAAAATAAACAAATAATCGCTTGCTGAGTCGTGCCCTTGTGTTGTCTAGTGGTAGGAAGTGACTTTAAAACTGTGTCATACGATAGGTATGGGCAATGTGTAATGTTTTTGTGGAAATGACAAATTAACGGAGGTGTGATCATCAGCACTGACTCAAAAAATAACATCGAGAAGCTCAAGCGATCGGTGCAGCTAACACAATCTGGCCTTATCGACCTTATCGACGAGCCGCATTAACGTAACCATAGAGTTGTAGTTGTCGGAGTGCCCTCAGCGATGGACGAAAAACAAGTTTTCAGCTGTGGTATATACAGCAAAATCAAAATCTGGCTGAAACACTTCAAGATTGCAATCTGGATAAGTTTTTGAGTTCAATTACGTTAAGCCATAAATCGGGTAAAAGGCATGCAGAATACTGCAATTATGTAATAGAAGTGCCTGCAGTCATACGTAAAGCCGTGATCTTTTGTAAAAAAGATCGAGTGTTCGTGAACGCGGCTAACGGCCGGTTCCTATATTATACCGTTACCGATTACGCCTCGTTTTCTCTAGAAAAACTGTCAAATTTTCGACGCCTCGTTGTTAATTTTTGATAGTTCTTCAAGGGAAAACGAGGCGTAATCGGTAACGGTATAATATAGGAACCGGCCGTTAGACCACTTCACCTGCGGCCACTGTGCCGGTCAACCACACGCGATCAAACAATGCACGAAGAAAGCTGATGAAGCAATTTGCGCAACTTGCTCGCACTTTAAAAAGCCATGTGAGCACAATACGGGTGCGGCTGACTGCCCAGCGAAAATAATGGCAGAAAAAAGGTTTATTCTTTCCATAGACTATGAAGGAGCCTAAAAGCACCGTTTTTTATAATATTTTTTTGATCTCTTTAAATAAAAATATAAATGCATTATTTACACATTACATTTTATACATTCTTACCTGTCTTAATATGAATATACTAGTTGTACCTTTAATTAAGTAGGTGATTATTTTTAATTATATTTTAGCTCTTCTAGCCTGAAACACAGGATGACCTAGTTCTGGCTCATGGGTTACTTGCCTGATGTTTAAACATGATCTTGTGTTTGTTTAATGTACCATGTGAATTTTGTGAATAAAAATTTATTATTATGTATTTATTATAATCCGTGCAATTATAATTAAGGAGCTCCGCAACCAAAACCGATAAATCCACTTAACGTTAGTTTTGGGAAAATACAAAACATTGATTGATTTAGAAATCGTAATGCTTTTCGATCAACAAAAATATGATCAAAATGGGTCGTAGAAAGGGCTTTCATATAGTTATTAAAAAAAAATGTAGTATGAATATGTCCTGAGCATTATAATAAAGCATGATAATTTGCACGGATTTATCGGTAACTGGTCCGAAAACCGAAAAATCTGTTACGAATTGATAAAAAATCAACATTAACATTTTTCATTTTATTTTCAGGATAATGAAACTTCTAATGGTGAGTTTATTTTTATATTAAGTCGTCTGTATTATAAAAAATATTAAATGGCAATTATCTAACATATATTCGAGGATCATGCAAACACTACTAAATCTTATGGTTCTTTTCTATTTTTGTATTATATTTTATAACTTAAAACAGGCAATATTTGAATCAAAACCGGGCAAGTAGAACCCGAGATTCAGTTTGAAGGTTGACTTTTCCTAGTCCAAGTTGAGTTGTCAAAACCACTCAACAAAAGGAACTGTGTAAAACAATATAACATTCAAATATTATCATATATAAAAAAAGAGTCATAACCGAAATCATAATAGTTTATTCATATAGTTTATTTCTACAAAACGGCACATAAGTATACTTCAACACAAAGTAATAAGCTTGTTGCGGCCACGCGGACACCGCAGGCTCCATGCATCCAATAATTAAGGTATAATTTAATATCGGGTGTTTAAAGACATCTACCGAAAACGAAAGGTTGTGGTACAGCACACCAAAACCCAGGTAAAAAAAATATGGTGTCAGAAAAAAATTTCCCAGCGAAAACAATGTTTCAAAATTTGTATTTATTTTGGCCGCTCGCTGCAGCTATACTTTGCTGGTTTTTTATTTTATTTGTTTTCTGCGTAATTTAATGAGATAGTTATGTAGGTATTATTTTTAACTAGAAACATTAAAGTTACGTAAATAAGTAAAAAAAAATTGCATTAGTTTTTCGCTAAATATGTTCAGAATCCTGGTATGATTGCGATGTATTGCAACCTGCCAGTTTTCGGTAGTAGTCTTTTTACACCCTGTATAATAATAACCGTCAAAAAAAAGAATAAATAAATAAATAAATAAAACGCGTTATATTTAACTAAAGCTAACACTATGAACTAGCCACACTGTTCCGTGTACCAGTACCTCTGTCAGGGGCCAATCTATCCCTGACTTATAATGTGAGCTGAGACCTGTATCGAAAACTGTCAAAGTGTGCTCGAGTCGGACAATAACAATAGCAGTGTATAGCCACAGCTGGACGTAGACCGCCCCTGAGGGGGTTCATATCATCTTATTGGGATCGTAGGGCTGTGCTCGCAGCCGACGCTGCCGTGCCGGTGTGGGGCTGCTCTATGCTGCCATCAGCCGCCGCCAGAGTCCCGTTTGTAATCGAACAGGGTGCACCACGAACCCGTCCGGTTGGTTTGGACTTCCAATGAATTGGAAATTGGAATTGGAACCCCTTACCTTACCTTGGGAGTCACTATCGCCTTTAAATTGAATAAGAAGTTGTTGAGTTTGTTGGATTTGGACGTTAGGCCCCTCCCCTGGCCCCGGGCGGACCCCCGCGCCCCCCGCACCCCCCGCGCCCCCCACGCCCCCCGCGCCCCACACGAACAAGAAGAAGAAGAGCAATCGACTTCGCAAGACCACTATCGCCAGTATGTTGTCTATTTAATTAATGGCATTAGTAGTTGTTTGTGTCGTAGATAGAAAAGCTATCACTTTTCACACAATCTTTTCATCCGTTTCTAATTTCTGTGTTGCTACTTCTCGTCATAATATTATTTCTGAATATGAGACATTACTTTTAAATAATTTATTCACTTGTATTTTAGCACACTCAGCAAATAAACTATATTTTGATCATTATCACGATTATCCTGCAAGTGTAGGACAGTTACCAATAGTTATTTTCGTAAAATATTGGCCAATGACATAATTTGATCTACACTACGCTTTCTCACTGGCCGAAATTGCACAATACGCTTACGATACAAAAGGTTCAAATATTTGTGGTTCGCATTCAGCTTCAACGTCACGAGACTCGCTTACCTATCCGTTTCAGAAACTGTATTCGTAACGACTTACAGTTTGTTAAACTTATGGTTTTCATTGCCTTCTGCACAGACTGTTGTTTAGTTTGATTAATCACTAAAATGTCCGTCTCTCTAGCCTTCTAGACAAAGGATGTTATACCACCATCAGTTTGCGATCGAAGCTTGCGCGATTCATATACTTGTGCTGTTAAAGACACTTCTCTGTATAAAACTTGAAAGTGCGTGTAGTGCAAGTTGAGTGCCGGTGTGCTACCACTATTTTTTCCATTTACAGCCTGTATCCATGTACGCCTCTCCCCAGTAAGCGCCTCTGAGCCCTCCCAGCATCCACCATTTATGAGTTTCATAAATCGAGTCATAATCGATCGATATGTCCTGTTTCATTGGTTGAAATTGCTACGGGACTTACTAAGATTTTAATAATATATCTTGAATTTCGACTGAGGGAGGAGTCGAGGAGTGTGTGATCATATCTAGACAAAGGTCTTGGGCTCGAGACCCGCCTGGGTTCACTTTTAGGAATAATTCAAAATGTTAGGCTTGTATCCAAGAACCATGCTCCGGGGCCGTTCCATCCTGAGGAAGCAATGTTTAGCTATTTGTGACAACCCTTGCCTTCCCATCTTTCGCGACACTTGTCGCCATTAGCCGTGAGATCAAAGGCGTCGGACTTCTTTATGAAAGTAGGCTAAATGAAGTCAGTCAATATTCCGAATATACAGGGTGGGGCAAAATGTTACCTCTCTCCATTGAGAGGTAACATTTTGCCCCACCAGCCAGGGCAGCCACCTGCAGAAAAAACTGAGTTAAGTTGAGTTGACTGTAAGTTACTTTTGGAAAAAGTGTTTTTTTTTCTTCTTCTAAATAAACCTATATGGTCTTATTCCAAAACGAAGACTACAGATAGTCTATGTTTAAAACTGGTATTTTGTATATAAAATGTCAGATTTAAACTTAGACTATCTTTAGTCTTCGTTTTGGAATGAAGGGGATAGATTCCTAAGAACAACCCCCCCCTATATGTAAAGTGAGCCCGCAGGGTGTCCAAGACGTTCGACCGTGACGTCACCCCGGCCGGGGCACGATCGGATAGTGCGTCCTCGCCGCTTCAGGCGGAGCGCCTTCCGGTC
The DNA here is from genome assembly GCA_951804965.1 of Horisme vitalbata. Classification (NCBI taxonomy): domain Eukaryota; kingdom Metazoa; phylum Arthropoda; class Insecta; order Lepidoptera; family Geometridae; genus Horisme; species Horisme vitalbata. The sequence goes on along the minus strand of OX638094.1, from coordinate 27,721,023 downwards.
GAACGTCGTCGATAGCTTGCCAGTTCGTCACCCGTGCCGTGTCCGCTCCGCAGTGAAACGTCCCCGGAAGAAGGCGAAGCGTGACCGCCGCGTGCCGCGCGACGAGGAGCCGCCGCGCGACGACCCGCTGCAGGAGTGGATCCGACAGAAGAACCTCACCAGGAAGTACTTCGACCTCAACCTGAAGGCCCCGCGCCCCGCGCCCGCCCCGCGCCCCGCCAGCGCCATCACGCTGCGCCCGCCGGGCGGCGCCGCTCCCCTCCCTACCCCGCGTGCTTCCGACGGGAATACCATCCGCGCGATCCCCGCTCACGCCAAACTGCTCCCCTCCGGCCCGGGCTACACCGCCCTCATGAGCTGTACGGGAGGCGATGTTCGTTTCCCTCTCCCCTCTCCCCGGAGCACCCTCTCCGGCGCGAAGAGGAAGGTTCCTTTTGCGAGCGCGGTCAAAATAGTGGAGAGCATCCCCGTGGGGGTCGACGGGAAGGTTCCCGTTAGGATCATAAAGCTGATACAGCGGCGGTTCTGCGACCAGGCCGCGACCCGCGCGCCGGTCAAGATCGCGCCTAAACCGAGCGGAGCCGAGCGCGAGCCGAGCGGCAGAGCCGAGCGCGAACCGAGCGGAGCCGAGCGCGAGCCGAGCGGAGCCGAGCGCGAGCCGAGCGGAGCCGAGCGCGAGCCGAGCGGAGCCGAGCGCGAGCCGAGCGGAGCCGAGCGCGAGCCGAGCGGAGCCGAGCGCGAGCCGAGCGGAGCCGAGCGCGAGCCGAGCGGAGCCGAGCGCGAGCCGAGCGGAGCCGAGCGCGAGCCGAGCGGAGCCGAGCGCGAGCCGAGCGGAGCCGAGCGCGAGCCGAGCGGAGCCGAGCGCGAGCCGAGCGGAGCCGAGCGCGAGCCGAGCGGAGCCGAGCGCGAGCCGAGCGGAGCCGAGCGCGAGCCGAGCGGAGCCGAGCGCGAGCCGAGCGGAGGCGAGGACCTGACGGAACGGACCGAGCAGACCCTGCACAGTGATGACACCGACCGAAGTGATCGAACCGAACGGACTGTTCAGGCTGGACCGATCGATCGGAACGGTCGGAGCGCTCGAACCACCGAACAGAGTGATAAAACCTTACTGAGTGATCGAACGATCGAACAGAATCAGACAAACCGAACTATTCAAAATAATAAGAGTATTCAGCTGAAACAGATTGTTCGGAACATACGGAGTCATCAGCCCAACCGGACGGATCAACACAAGCAAAGTGTTCAGAGTCAACAGACTAATCAGAAAAAACAGAGTGATCAGAGCATACGGAGCGATCAGAGCGATCAGAACGTTGAAAGTGATCGAAGCATGCAGAGCCACGTCCCGCTGGGTTGGTCGCCGCACGGTGCGGTCACGATGCGGCGCGATGCGGTGACGATGCCGCGCGGTGCGGATACGCTGCGGGGCACCGGAATGAGGGTAACTATACACCACCTAACCTATATACCTACCTATATATAACATACCACATGTCTAGATACAACATTCTACAACTAATAATAGCACCTTACCTATTCAGTCTTATATAGTGACAGCAGCACAACGGTGAAACTTTTCTTTTAGACATAGTAGGTATTAACTATTTCTTAATTTTCAGTTATTTTTTGTCAATTATTAAATTTAGTATATCGTTTAATTTTAAACAAACAATGCTTTTGTAATACTTGCTCTGTGGACAAGTACCAACGATCACTAATTATGAAAACAGACAAATTGTTATTAGCACAATAATCTAAAGATTTACATACTGCCAAATGGATTATTTTTTGTTCTGTGTTTTTTCTACGATTAGTGTTCAGACTATGAGCGGTTTTTCAAACTCAAACTATTTGTACTTATATATTTTTTTGTTTGGTGTTGGCCTGATTCAGCATGTAAGAGAACTGGTCCAGCGATCATTTCCCCTTCCTTATTCATCATCACCATTCAACAAGTTCCATGATGTGTTGCTGCGCAGCATTGGGTATATGATGGTGGTTAGGGTCATACAGCCGTCTTTAGTATTTTGAAGAGTATATTTTTAATCTTAGAGATCTATAAGGATTGATCTATCTCCTGCTGTATGAGTAATTTCATATGCAGAATAGTTATATTATTAGCCAATAACTGTTGACATGCAGAGTGAAACTGTGGGAGATGTTCCAATCTAGTTTTTGAAGGTAGTAGAGTTCTTTGTGGAGGGCTCGTCCGGGGAGGTACTGCCACCATGCCTATTTCTGCCGTGAAACAGCTGAGCTGTGTTTCGGTTTGTAGGGTATGGGTGCCGGTGAAATAACAGGCACAAGAGGCTTATCATCTTCATGCCTCAAGTTGATGGACGTAAGGCGTTGCATCGGTGAGCACGTTCCGGAAAAACGTGATCTACGGTACAATGCTTTATGATAGGTATAGGTATCTTCAAGAAGTATTAAAAAATAAAAAAATCTTATTATCTTTCTGCTGCTTTCGGTACTGTTGAGAAACCTTCATAAGGCCATAGCACATTATCATCAACGTTGAAGAAGTTTCCAGTGTGTCGAACAGGGTAGCGTACCTGATTTTTCGGCTCTCAAAGCGATACAGTATGAAGGTTATTCAGGTTTACGCACCGACCTCGGCACATTTGGATGATGAAGTGGAGGATATGTACGAGGACATATCCAAAGCCTTGCACAACACCACGAAGGCTCACTTCAACGTTGTTATGGGAGACTTTAACGGCAAAGTGGGAGTCCGAATTGACGACGAATCCAGAATGGGCCCGCATGGTTTTGGGTGTAGAAATTACAGGGGGCAAATGCTGGTCAAATTCCTAGAGAAGAAGGGGTTTTTCTTAAGGCGACTATAAGGGTCGAACCTCCCTCTCGCTCGCACTATTCAACATTTTTGAAAATATAAAATCACTGAATCATCAATCACTAAAATCGTTTTGATTCTACCACGTTTTCTTACCAAAAAACTTGCACCAATGTTGTGGCGGATTCAGTACACCACTACCTGCCTACCTATCGGGCTTTGGTGACCTACGCCCAGCCTAACAGTTGTTCGCCTAAGGATATTGGTTACTGCAAATGAAACTCGAGTTAAAAATTCAAAGAACACAACAACCGTGTGCACTGCGCGGCGGCGAATTGGAACTGAGCCCGTGAGGCGCGCTCGGCCAATATTTATAGGCGCGCATGCAGTGTGCGCGGCGGAGGGGCGGCGACAAGCGCTTTATTTTATAATCTTACTAACTATTAACAATAACCACTTAAATCTTAGCCTACTGAACAAAATATCAAATTCTAAATAATATCACAATTAAAATACTAATAAAATCAAACTTAACACAACACAAATTAAATTGTCACACTATCACATCGTCAACAAATGTGATCAATTTTGGTGCAAATTTTTTGGTAGAAAAACGTGTTGGGTTCAACATGATATTCTTTCTGAACTGTTGTATTGTTATTTTCTAGGCCGTGAAGGTTTGCTATTTTGCATAACTAGATTCAGTGATTTTATATCTTCAAAAATGTTGAATAGTGCGAGCGAGAGGGAGGTTTGACCCTTATGTCGCCTTAATGAATTCGTTCTTTGAGAAGAAGCCCCACAAGAAGTGGACATGGCGAAGCCCCAAAACTGTGACCAAAAACGGGATCGATTTCATCATGATGGAGAAAAGGCACATATTTAAAGACGTCTCCGTGATCAACAGGTTCAATACCGGATCTGGGTGCTTACCACCGAGCCAAATCAAGAACGGGATTAGGATTTCACTTCTGTCATTGGTAAACGTAAACGTAGTGTAGGACGCCCTCCGGCCAAGTGGAGACGATTTGCGAAAGGCTGCTGGCAGAAGCTGGATGCGTTGCACTCAGAACAGGGCGCAATGGCGCTCATTAGGGGAGGTCCATGTCCAGCAGTGGACTGCTATAGGCTGATGATGATGATGATCATCATCACCGTATCAACTCGTCCAGTATTCTTTTTATGAGACCCCCTACTGCAATACACACTAATGTGATTATGATTCCACATAAGGTAATCAACTCGCCTCGGGACAAGCTCACGAACCGCTGTGCAGTGCGTGCTCCCGCGCTTACGTCTCGTCGTCCGCGCGCTTACGTCTCTCCATACCCGAGCTTACGTCTCTCCGTACCAGAGCTTACGTCGCTCCATACCCGAGCTTACGTCTCTCCGTACCAGAGCTTACGTCGCTCCATACCCGAGCTTACGTCTCTCCGTACCAGAGCTTACGTCGCTCCATACCCGAGCTTACGTCTCTCCGTACCAGAGCTTACGTCGCTCCATACCCGAGCTTACGTCTCTCCGTACCAGAGCTTACGTCGCTCCATACCCGAGCTTACGTCTCTCCGTACCAGAGCTTACGTCGCTCCATACCCGAGCTTACGTCTCTCCGTACCAGAGCTTACGTCGCTCCATACCCGAGCTTACGTCTCTCCGTACCAGAGCTTACGTCGCTCCATACCCGAGCTTACGTCTCTCCGTACCAGAGCTTACGTCTCTCCATACCCGAGCTTACGTCTCTCCGTACCAGAGCTTACGTCGCTCCATACCCGAGCTTACGTCTCTCCGTACCAGAGCTTACGTCGCTCCATACCCGAGCTTACGTCTCTCCGTACCAGAGCTTACGTCGCTCCATACCCGAGCTTACGTCTCTCCTTACCAGAGCTTACGTCGCTCCATACCCGAGCTTACGTCTTTCCATACCCGAGCTTACGTCTCTCCGTACCAGAGCTTACGTCTCTCCATACCCGAGCTTACGTCTCTCCGTACCAGAGCTTACGTCGCTCCATACCCGAGCTTACGTCTCTCCGTACCAGAGCTTACGTCGCTCCATACCCGAGCTTACGTCTCTCCGTACCAGAGCTTACGTCGCTCCATACCCGAGCTTACGTCTCTCCGTACCAGAGCTTACGTCGCTCCATACCCGAGCTTACGTCTCTCCTTACCAGAGCTTACGTCGCTCCATACCCGAGCTTACGTCTTTCCATACCCGAGCTTACGTCTCTCCGTACCCGAGCTTACGTCTTTCCATACCCGAGCTTACGTCTCTCCGTACCAGAGCTTACGTCTCTCCATACCCGAGGTTACGTCTCTCCGTACCAGAGCTTACGTCGCTCCATACCCGAGGTTACGTCTCTCCGTACCAGAGCTTACGTCGCTCCATACCCGAGCTTACGTCTCTCCGTACCAGAGCTTACGTCGCTCCATACCCGAGCTTACGTCTCTCCGTACCAGAGCTTACGTCGCTCCATACCCGAGCTTACGTCTCTCCGTACCAGAGCTTACGTCGCTCCATACCCGAGCTTACGTCTCTCCGTACCAGAGCTTACGTCGCTCCATACCCGAGCTTACGTCTCTCCGTACCAGAGCTTACGTCGCTCCATACCCGAGCTTACGTCTCTCCGTACCAGAGCTTACGTCGCTCCATACCCGAGCTTACGTCTCTCCGTACCAGAGCTTACGTCGCTCCATACCCGAGCTTACGTCTCTCCGTACCAGAGCTTACGTCGCTCCATACCCGAGCTTACGTCTCTCCGTACCAGAGCTTACGTCGCTCCATACCCGAGCTTACGTCTCTCCGTACCAGAGCTTACGTCGCTCCATACCCGAGCTTACGTCTCTCCGTACCAGAGCTTTCGTCGCTCCATACCCGAGCTTACGTCTCTCCGTACCAGAGCTTACGTTGCTCCATACCCGAGCTTACGTCTCTCCGTACCAGAGCTTACGTCGCTCCATACCCGAGCTTACGTCTCTCCGTACCAGAGCTTACGTCGCTCCATACCCGAGCTTACGTCTCTCCGTACCAGAGCTTACGTCGCTCCATACCCGAGCTTACGTCTCTCCGTACCAGAGCTTACGTCGCTCCATACCCGAGCTTACGTCTCTCCTTACCAGAGCTTACGTCGCTCCATACCCGAGCTTACGTCTTTCCATACCCGAGCTTACGTCTCTCCGTACCAGAGCTTACGTCTCTCCATACCCGAGCTTACGTCTCTCCGTACCAGAGCTTACGTCGCTCCATACCCGAGCTTACGTCTCTCCGTACCAGAGCTTACGTCGTTCCATACCCGAGCTTACGTCTCTCCGTAACAGAGCTTACGTCTCTCCGTACCAGAGCTTACGTCGCTCCATACCCGAGCTTACGTCTCTCCGTAACAGAGCTTACGTCTCTCCGTACCCCAGATTACGTCTATCCGTACCCGAGCTAACGTTTCTCTGTACCCGAGCTTACGTCTCTCCGTACCCGAGCTTACGTCTCTCCGTACCCGAGCTTACGTTTCTCTACACCCAAGCTTACATCTCTACGTACCCGAGCATACGTTTCTTCAGCATAACGTAATATCAGCGTAATGTGTCATCTAATAAGTAATTTCGGCTATAGTGTTTAGACACTTGGTGTCTAAAATTTTTAATTATTTAATTAATTTAATGATTTAATTTAAATTTATTCCATTAGTGTCTAATTTTTGTAAAAAAAAATAGATATTACGCGATGTAACTTCGGCATGATTACGCCTGCAATGCTATTTAAATTACAGATGACACATTATGCTGAAATTACGTTGCGTTATGGCATACAGCCGAACTGTGCCTGTGCAAGAAACACACCCTCCGAATGTTTGCAATTGTCAGTCATTCCGCTTCAATACTTTTGAGAATAATTTGAATGCTCGTTGGACGACTGGAACTCAATATGCAGTGGATTGGGGAGTTGACATAAGTACTATTAATTATTTTGTGTATATTTTAAGTCCACTAATTTATTATTACGATATACATAGATTTTGTTTTTTTGTGTAATAAAAAAATCATAGATTTTCCCTGAAGTGTTAACACTTCAGGGAAAATCTATGATTTTTTTATTTGTGGGCTGCTACCTTTTCTTTGGTAGTTAGAAGGTTTTATTCTAAAAAAACTATACGTTTATTTTGAAGGAAAAAATAACCGCATTTTCGGATTTTTGAAAAAATGAACAGTCAGCCCAGAAAATGACATTCGTCAAAAAAACATGGTCTCAATCAACTCTATTTCCCAACAGGAACACTTCTTTCTTAGTAACTTACCAAATCAAATCGTAAAATTTCGCGTAAATTCAAAAAAAGTCTTCGATACAATTTCTATGAAACATCATTCGCCATAACATTGAGTTCATGCATGGAATTCGACGCATAGTGGTAATCAGGGGTATCATCATTCTGACCCGTCTATCCCGTGAACTTCGACCACGCCGTACTTTAAATAAATTTAAAAAAAAAATTGACACTAAGGGAATAAATTTAAATTAAATAAATAAATTAATTAAATAATTTTAAATTTTAAAATTTAGACACTAAGTGTCTAAACACATTATAGCCGAAATTAGCGACGTAAGTTCGGCATGACTACGCCTGCAATGCTATTTGAATTACAGACACGTTATGCTGAAATGACGTTACGTTATGGCATACAGCCGAACTTGTCAAAATCAGCTTCGGAATTTACGTCGCGTAATTTTCAGCATAGTGTGTTTAGACGCTTAATCTCGGAAACTATCGGGTCTACAGAGACAATTCTAGTATCATATTGTAGCAAATTTAGTCTAATTTTTAATTATTAAATTTCGTCGACCTTATTAAATTTCGCAGTGGGCGAAGGTCCGCCTGAGACGCAGGAGGTCGCGGGTTCGATTCCCGCTGCGGGACAAATGTTTGCATGTTCTGTAGATATTTGTCTCGGGTCTGGGTGTTTTCTATGTATGATATGTATGTATTTACAAAAAAAAAAGTTATATGTGTAGTATATCAATCATGTGGTTCCCATAATACAAGCTCTGCTTAGTTTGGGGCTGCATGATGCTGTGTGATTACGTCCGCGTTAAAAAAAAAATTTAAAAGAAAGATTTCCAAAAAAAAACTAGTCCTTTAGGGTTTATCGCAAAATTTAAAAAAATAAAATTATATGTCCCACAAAAAAAGGCGCTTAGCTTGGCAGCGCAGTTAGTTAGCGCGTCCTTGTATTTATAATATAATAATAATAATAATATAACGTTTATTTCCGGCAACATGACGCATACAAAAATATGATGACTCTAGACGATACCCGGCCAGAATCCGGGTCTAAGAGTAAATCCTTGTGCTTCACCAGAATCTGGAGAGAGTTGGACTTGAAACTAGTATCTCTGCTGCTCTCCAGCCTCTGAAAAGACATTCGAAATGACCCCTGAGCTAGACTCTGGACTCCCTCTTTCACAAATCTTACATCTCACAAATCTCACAAAGGTAGATCTTGATAGTGGGCTCCACTGCATGCAGCGTCGCTGACTCGGCGGGTATCGTGGCGGTACCGCGCAGGTTGCGGCACGACCTCGGCCGACGTCTCTTCGCCACAAGGGTGAAGCCGTCCGCGTCGACCTTATTCGTACCAGGAACGGTGTTTTTCGGTTTCGCCAAACTCTTCCTTGGGACTCGGGACGCGAGGCGCCGGGTGCGATGGCATGCGATGGCGGGACACTTGCGCGCAACTCTTCTGCTGGCTAGGACACGAAGCAGGAGAACTCGTTGTAGGCGGCGGTATAGTAGACGTCCGGGAGGGCGAGGTCGTCGGGACCTGCAAAACTGTGTCAGGAGTCGCTACTGTAGGTGAGGTTTGGCATCGGGTGACGCCGCGCTGCACGCTCACGTTACGTGCTGACGCAGGACAAATTGCCGGTGCACTGAACTTACTATTGCGCAATTATGTGACTTCGTTCCTTAATTCGGTGACAGTTATTTCAGAATTTTCCAGCTTTTTCTGAAGATTTGTGATATCGGTCCTCAGCAGCACAATGTACTTGAGCAACCTTGTGACGTCGACGTGGTCGGAGGTCACGGGATAGACGGGTCAGAATGATGATACCCCCCCTATTACCACTATGCGTCGAATTCCATGCATGAACTCAATGTTATGGCGAATGATGTTACATAGAAAATGTATGGAAAACTTTATTTTTGAATTTTCGTGAAATCTTACGATTTGATTTGGTAAGTTACTCAGGGAAAAGTTTTCCTGTTAGGAAATAGAGTTAATTGAGACCATGTTGTTTTTTTATGGATGTCATTTTTTGGGCAGAGGGTCCTTTTTAAAAAATCCGAAAATGCCGACATCCGAAAATGCCGTTATTTTTTCCTTCAAAATAAACGTATAGTTTTTTCAGAACAAAACCGTCTAACTACAAAAGAAATAAAAAATCTTAGATTATCACTGAAGTGTTAAAAATTTGTGGACTTTTTAATACACAAAATAATGAATAGTGTGTCAACTCCCCAATCCACTGCATATTGAGTTCCAGTCGTCCAACGAGCATTCAAATTATTCTCAAAAGTATTGTATTGTTACAAGTTTCAAAGCCAAAGATATACGGAAAATTATTCAGAACATGCAAAGAGGAATCTCCTGGGCATGACAGTCTCAGCATTGAACATATGAAGTATGCAGGTGTTCATTTGCCGCGTGTGCTCTCCATGTTTTATAATTTGTGTTTATGTCATGGTTATCTACCAGACGATCTAACCAAAACTATAGTGGTACCAATTATAAAGTGCAAGACTGGAGATGCGTCAGATAAGAACAACTACCGGCCAATCTCACTTGCGACAATAATGGCAAAAACTCTTGACAGTCTGCTTAATAATATAATCATGCAATGGCGTTTGGTTAGGAATTCCAAATTTAAATTTATTTTAAATGTATGCTTGTGTATCTGTGCTTGGGATTTAGTGGTACATTTGTTTTCGCGCCATTTGATTTTTCTTTGACATCGTTCTGTTCACACTATGGAAAACTTAAAATATCGCGTTATTTTTGAATACGAGTTCCTCCGAGGAACCAGCGCTGCAGAAACAGCTCGAAAGATTAATGATGTGTATGAGGAAGATACAGTAAAAGAAAGCACGGTACGATTTTGGTTGCAACGTTTTCGTTCTGGAAATTTTGACCTACAGAACAAACCCCGTGGACGGCCGGAGACCCTCGTTGACAATGAAGAATTAAAAGTGATGGTGGAAGCGGATCCATCGCAAACTACGTCAGAGCTAGCGGCAGGCTTCGGTGTAAGTGATAAAACTATTTTAGATCACTTGAAGCAGATTGAAAAAGGAAAAAAGTTGGAAAAATGGGTACCGCATGAATTGAGCGAAGCACACCAACAAACACGCGTCGAGTGCTGCGTTACTCTACTCAACCGTCACAATAACGAGGGAATTTTGAATCGCATCGTAACTTGTGATAAAAAATGGATCCTATACGATAATCGGAAACGCTCATCACAATGGTTGAACCTAGGAGAACCGGCCAAATCCTGCCCCAAGCGAAAGTTGACTCAGAAGAAAGTTCTGGTTAGTGTCTGGTGGACCAATGCTGGTGTTATCCACTTCAGCTTCTTACGGTCTGATCAGACGATTACGGCAGATCTGTATTGTCAACAATTGCAAACCATGATGGAAAAGCTAGCTGTTAAACAACCGAGACTGGTCAATTGCTCTAGCCCGCTACTGCTTCATGGCAACGTAGACCACACACTGCACAATAGACGGTCTCTAAATTAAAGGAGCTGCGATTGGAATGTCTCCGTCACCCACCATACTCCCCGGACCTTGCTCCAACAGATTACCACTTTTTCCGGAATTTGGATAATTTCTTGCAAGGAAAAAAATTCAATTCCGACGAGGCAGTCAAAGCCGCCTTCAAAGATGTTATAGATTCCCCCACAATTTTTTTAGCAAAGGAAACAATGAACTACAAAAATAAAAACCTGTTATAGATTAAGCAAATCAATGCCTTTCAGATAACACCCTATTAACCGTGTAACTCTCCTTATAGCTTGACCACTTTTTTTCTTACATTTATATACATAATCTTTTAAAGGGATGTGTGTAGGATTTTTTAACAAAATCCCAAATGACGTGATTAATCATTCTGTAAATAAATTCAAAAATGTTGTTAAACGTAATCTCTGTAATAAAGATTATTATAAAATATCTGAATATTTAGATGACAAAAAAGCTTGGGATGAAACTGTCTCCAAATCCATCAAAAACAATGTAATAGTTAATAAGAACAAGCAGAGTTTCTTGCCAATTTTTCTCTGTTTGGTTGCGTTACGAATTGGTGGTAAATTTTAAAAAAATGACGTTTCAAAGTGTACTATACAGTTCCTACTGAATAAATGAATTTTGAGTTTGAGTTTGAGTATATTTTTTTCTTTCGGTTCCGGTGGTCGTAAAGTTAACACGCACGTAAAAGTCCTCCGCAAAAAAATAATAATAATAGTGTAAAGAGTGTGAAATAAAAGTGTCACAACACGAACTCCGCCAAAATAAACAACAATAAACGTTTTATGAAAGTGAACGAAGCGTAAAATAACACTATTGGAATAAAAAGTGCAATAAAAAACAGTCAACAATATAACCTAAAAGTGAAACCTCGTCATTGCTTGCTACCAACATAACCAAAAGTCCAAAACCAACACAAACAAACAATCTGTCAAATCAACAAATCTGTCACGTAGCAATAAACGTCATTTTGACACTGACTTATTGAGTGCTGCCAGCAACTTAAACCACCATCCTGCCAGTGTTGACAGTAAATAAACCAGAAAAAGGACAAAAGTATGGAATTATTGTTGTTAAAACTGGATGAGAAATTGAACCAGCAAACCAAACTCATAACAGTGTCGGTGACGCATAATGTTATGGAAGCATTGGATGAGAAATTAAAAATAATAACTGAAGAAAACACTAGACTAAAAGACAAAATATCTACATTGGAACAGAAACTCAAGGTCATGAAAAGGGAGAAAAGAAAATACAACTTAACCTTTTTTGGCATTGAGGAGATAGGAAAATCAAAAGCGGAACTGGTAGACTACCTCAAGGACACAATCATAGAAACAGGAACACATCTCCAGGAAAAAACACATGGTTTTGAAAAAATCAGCCAGGAAATTAGTAATATATATAGAATTGGCAAGAATATAAATGCTAAAAACCGCCCCGTCGTAATTTCCGTCACATCGCTGTGGAAAAAACACATGATTTCGAAAAACAAGTCAAAGTTGCCGCCAGGAATATATGTGAAAGAAGATTATCTTTAAGAAATGTTAGAAAAGCGCAAGCAATTACAACTACAAGTGGAAGAAGAAAGAAAGAAAGGAAACATCGCCTTTTTAAAACATGACAAGATAATAGTAAAGAAATCATCGGGAATAAATAGAGACAAAAGAAAAAGAAGGCCATGATTCACCCAATTCATCACAGAAAAAAATAGACTTGAAAGGCAATCCAGCTGCTACATCCGCCAGGGGTAGGGAAATCCTAAAACCCAACATACTTAACTACGTGGAGCGAGGAAGACCTGCTTCACTGTCAGAGATTTCAAAAAACCTGTTATGACCACCGGCACTCGAAACCAAGCTAGAACAATTACACATAAAAACATACACTAACTGAAAAATGCACCCCAAGCCGGCTGGTCACCGGGGGAAAGAAGACCACTACCCTTCAGCAAATGAAACACCTACAGAAAAGGAAAAACTAAACACCCTAAACACACTTTCATTAAGGACGACAGAAAAACTTCTCGAATTAGAGATAGCTTTGTGTAAAATTAAATGGGATATTCTTGGTATGAGTGAGGTAAGACGAACAGAAATCCACAACGAAGAGCATGACGACTACATCCTGTACTACATCGGTGAAACAAAAGGTCAAAATGGAGTTGGATTTATGGTGAAAAAACATCTAAAGAATCAAATCTTAGAGTTCAAAGGCATATCTGAAAGAATAGCTTTACTAAATATACAGCTACAAGGCTACAAGAACAAGTGGACTATAGTACAAATATATGCACCAACAGAAGCAGCGGACGAAAAGATAAAAGATGATTTCTACAACCAACTTACAACTACACTAGAGAATGCCCATAAAAATGTCAAGAATATGATTATCCTATATACATGGCTTTTGTAGACTATAACAAAGCATTTGACTGCCTGGAACATCAGTACATTTGGGAAGCCCTGAAAAATCAAGGAATAGAAAATAAATTTATAAGGATTATCAAAGATGTATACTCCAACAGCAAAGCACGAATAAAACTAGAAAAGGAGGGGTAAATTTTCCCAATACACAGAGGAGTGAGGCAGGGAGACCCACTCTCACTAAAACTTTTTTCATCCGTGCTAGAGGAAGTCATCAGGAAGATGGAATGGGACAACATAGGGATTAACATAAATGGAACACGTTTAAATCATTTGAGATTTGCAGACGACATAATTCTTATAACAGATAACTCAGGAAACCTTAAAAAAATGCTCCAAGATTTGTCATATGAAAGTAAAAAAGTGGGACTAACAATAAACAAAACAAAGTATACAATACATGCATATTACCAATTCTTACCTATGGGTGCCAGACCTGGGCAAACACACAAAAACAAAACCAAAAACTGATTACATGCCAAAGAGCCATGGAGAGGAGTATACTGGGCTATACAAAAAGAGGCAGAAAGGGAGCTGTAGATTTAACAAAAATCACGAAAATAGAAGATGTTGTAGCCAAAACCAAAAAACTCAAATGGAGGTAGGTAGGCTACATGATGAGAGACAATAGAAATAAATGGACGAAAGACTTAATAGAATGGACCCGTAGATTCCAAACGAAGATAAAACGAGGAAGGCAAAGAAAACGTTGGTCTGGTAATTTCAGCATAATCTGTAATTCAAATAGCATTGCAGGCGTAATCATGCCCAAATAGAGAAGACCTAACAAAGAAGAATTGGCAAGAAACTGCTTGTTTTTTTTAAATGTCGTTGTTCTTATTAACTAATTTATTGTTTTTAACCCTCGGACTGGCAAAGGAGCTTAGGCTCCCGGCTGGTTCGAAATTTCCTGTGTCTTGCAAACGGCCTGCTCCCGGCCGCGCGCCCGGTCGCTGAACCGGAGCTCTGCTTTAGCACTTTTAACTGTATTAAACGGTTGCCACGCTCTACTAAGAGATTTCGCTGCCTTCCTTGAAAACAGGGGCAGGTAATGAACGAAGAATCGAGTTTATGTCCATAGAGTTTTTGTTCAGAAATTCATTCAAGTTTTCACAGATGGCAGTCAAGTGGCAGTCAAGTGGTTGTGGGAGTTGGAGGCAGTTTCATCCCAAGCTTTTTTGTCATCTGCATTATCAGATATTCTATAATAAGCTAAGTGTATTGTGATTACGTTTAACAATATTTAGCCTTACATTAACATACGTTAACATTATGATCGTCGCTATTTAAAAAAAAAAACAAATTAATATGTTTTCGGTCATTAATAAAAATTTCATATTGGGACGGAACTGTCATAATATTTTATAATATTTATATTTATTATTTTACAGTTGTTGCTCAAACCAATTTTTTTTTCTATATTTTCTTAAACCGCCCTGAGGCGGTATAAGAAAATATAAATATCAGATGAATGCTGACATTCATCCGTGAATGTATCTCTGTCGCTACCCTAGCTCCTTGGTGTTGTGTTGGTTTTGTCGCCAAATTAGTAGCCGTCATGATAGGCATTGTGTTCTGCAGGTGATCAAGATATCGTCGTCGCGCAGCCTGCTGCGCCCCCCGGCCCCCGCCCCCCCGGGCGACCCCGCCAACCCTCGCCCCCCGCCCCCCACCACGCGGCGGCTGGTGGTGGTCTCCAAAGACGGGGTGCGGAAGGAGATCCCGCTGCACATCTCCAGGCCCTCGCAAGGTGATACGATTCATCATCTGTACATAATAGAACACATCATTTTTTCTTTATGTTTGTATGATTATCTTCTATGCATTCCTAAACTATTGATCATACTGTGGTGTCACAAACACGAAATTGCAGCTGGGTCAGCTAGTTTACATGTAAACTCGTTCAAAGGACAATGGCCAAAAATGTATGGAACTTGCTCCAAGAGCCTTCACAATAAAACCCCGGAATATAATTTAATGCCCTTTTGCCAGAATCTTACAACAACTATGCCCTTTCATTTCCTGCAAGTCTCATCAGTGGAAGCTCTTGGACCAATTTTGCCCATTGTCCTTTCATACAAAAATATATATATTTGAATTCAACGCTTTAAATGCTACCAACTCTGCTTTCGGTAAAGGTGATAAGTTTTGTAAAAAGTCACAGCAATAGCTGTGGTTCAATTCTCGTGGCACATGCCAGCTTGTCAGTGTTTCGCCGATAACCCTGTATGCCATCTATCAGCGGCACAAAACAAATAAATGATTATCAATGATCGATTATTTGCATGAATATATGTACAATGTACAAAATGTATTAATCTATTATTATTATTATCAGCCTGAATCGTCCCACTGCAGGGCAAAGGCCTCCCTAATCCCCTTCCACTCCTTACGGTCTTGTGCTTTTATAGTCCAGTCCTTGTTATAGGTGTCGAGGTCATCCCGCCATCTCCGTGTGGGTCGGCCGCGATGCCGCTTCCCGTTGTGAGGGATCCATTCTGTTGTTGTTCTTGTCCAGAATTCTTCCGACATGCGACATACGTGGCCGGCCCAGTCCCCCTTTAATCTTGCTGCTTTCTGAGTGATATCAGCTAATTTGAGTTTTGGAGCGTAGTATGGTGTTGCGAATGCGATCAGTAAATTTCACGCCGAGAATACTATGCTCCATTGCCCGTTGGCAAACTGCGAGCACAGACCTCTGCAGAGCAGTCAAAGACCAAGTCTGAGCGCCGTAGGTAAGGATGGGGAGAATGCCATGAGTTTACGTTTTAGGGATAGAGGTAGTGTTCCCTTCATAAGGTCTTTCATGGCCCAATAACTCTTCCAGGCGTTTTCGGTACGTCTTGTGATCTCTTTGTCTTGTCTCGCCTGGAAAGATATTATTTGGCCAAGGTAAACGTATTCATGGACAAATTCAATTCCCACACCCTCTACAGATATTATATGTCTTGCGCTATTGGTCATCAGCTTGGTCTTCGACATGTTCATCCTAAGTCTCACCTCGGAGCTCGCCTTGCTGAGGTCGTCTAGCATTTGCGTCAACTCAGTTGCTGAAGATGAGAAAAGGACGATGTCGTCAGCGAAGCGTAAGTTGGTCAGCCTTCTTTCTCCAACAACGATTCCCTTCTCCGCCCAACTAACAGCAAGAGTTCTGAAAACTTCTTCTAATGTTGCAGTGAATAATTTAGGAGACAACGGGTAACCCTGTTTAACACCTTTTTGTATAGGAAATGTTGGCCCTATTGAACTTTGATGGCTGCAGTACTATTATTATAAATATTTTTAAGAAGATATATGTAAGTTTTAGCAATACCTTGGTTTTGAAGAGAATTGAATATAGATACATGTGTGACACTGTCAAAAGCTGTGGAAAAATCAATAAAGGCTAAATAAAAGGGGAGCTTAAACTCAATATGTTTCTAAGCTGATTAATAGAGTGAAGATGGTCAGTGGTAGAGAGGCCTCGACGGAATCCTGCTTGTTCGGGCGGCTGATGCAGGTCAAGTGGTCCTGATATTCTTTGCTCGATCACTTTAATTAAGGCTTTGTAAAGATGGGATACAAGACTTATGGGCCGATAATTTCCAATATCGGACTTATCACCCTTTTTATATAAAAGTATTAAGTTTGAGTGACAGAAATTTGTGGGAAGAAGACCGGTACGTAAAATATCGTTGAAAAGGTTAGTGATATGTGGAAGAAGCGCTGGTTCTCCAACTTTCAGGGCTTCAGTTGTGATACCGTCGTCTCCTGGGCTTCTATTGTATTTCATGATGTGGAGAGCTTTGTGAACTTCTTCTCCAGTGAACGGTGGAATATCATCAGAGCACGAATACAAATTTGGACCGGGACAGATAATCGAACTAACAAAATATAAGTCTTTGTAGAAGTCTGAACTTATCTGAAGAATTTTGTCTCTGTCTCCATGCTTAATACCCGCTCGGTCCTTCAGACAAACGATGGTGGATCGCCCTCTTTCTATGCCCTGTTTAGCAATTTTTAACGATTGGGTATTTTCTAAGTTTTTATGAGTTTGACATTGTGGTCTCGAAGGTCTCTGCGGATACTGCGTTTAGTGGCTATATCTTTTTCACTATATTCTGGTGTGTAGTAAGTTAATTTTTGTTTTTCTTCGATTAATAATTTAGTTCTGTTGCTTAGTTTTTGTTGTTTAGATTTGGTTGATTTCATTTTAAGGCTTGCTTTTCGGATGCTCTCAGTGATATTTTTGTATTGGACATTTACATCTAAGCTGTCATTTTATAATTCACTGAAAATATTTTTTAAATCTAACATAAATTGTTCTTGGTTATGTAGAAGAGTTAGTTTGTTTAATTTCTTTATCGATTTATTGATCAAAACATTGCGTTGTATCTTTCGATTTAGATTGACGGTAATGCGTAATGGTCTATGGTCGGAGCTAAATTTAAAATTATTTAATGTTTCTACGTTTTGTATGAACTGTTTGTGAAAGACAATAATCTATTTCATTCTTGGTGACTCCATCAGGTGACATCCAAGTCCAGCGACGTTGTAGTTTTTTGAAAAAATAACTATTACTTAAATTGCTTTGTCCGAATGCGAACTGTAAAAGACGTGTGCCACGTACGTTTCTAGTTCCTAGACCATGGGGTCCCAGCACATTACAGTTATCAAGTTCTTGTCTTGCACCGATTTTCGCATTGAAGTCTCTTATTACCATGGTCCATGTTCCTCGGTGTTCGTCACAGGTTTTATTTAGAAGATCGTAAAATTCTTCAATTTCATCATCGTGGTGGGTGGAAGTCGGTACGTAAACTTGTATAACAGTAAGTATTTTCTTATTCGTTATGCGAAACTTTAACAGCGCAATTCTTTCGGAGTATGCTACGAACTCTATTATGTTGTGCTTCCATCGCTTGGCGACCAAAAATCCCACGCCGTATTGGCTTCCTGTACATCCATTGTAATAGAATATGGTGTTTATTCTATTACAATGGATGTACCATTGTAATAGAATATGGTGTTTATTCTATTACAATGGATGTACAGGAAACCAATACGGCGTGGAATTTTTGGTTTCCTCTCTAAGGTGTCTTCTCCTTCTCGTCTAACCTCTGCCAAACCAATGACATCCCATTTGATTTGTTTTAGTGCGTTTTCTAATTTCCAATCGTTCTTCCGTTCTTAAAGTTCTTACATTATATGTCAAAATTTGAAGCTTATCGGAGTCCTTTAAACATGCGTTGGTTGTCTGACAGTTAATCGACCTCACCCGGAGATTGTTCCGCCTCCTGGCTCCAAGGAGTACTGACCTACTGTCATCGGCAGCGTTTCCTTGAGAGCCCCCGGGCACTTGGGGCAAACCGTTTGTTGTACTTGTCGAAGGGGATTGGGGTTGGACATCAAAAAAATCCACCACGCTTGTCCAGTGCGGGTTGGTGGGGTGCATTTTTTGGGGATATTTAGTCCCCAAGGCTGACTACGCCTCATCCAGTCAGTTGTCTGCCAGGTTTGTGGATATACCGCCACGATCGGTTGCTAGGCTCTTCCGTTGATCAGCAGGAGGACCGCGGGCAGGCAAGGCTAGTTGGGGTACAATGATGTTGAGTGTACAGTATTAATCTAGTATGGCCAATTATATCCTACCTCGGTCAGGCGTCCAAATTTTCAATCAAATTAATAAAAATCTGACCTGTAACTGAAGAATGTCAATTGATATAAAAATAATGAAATTAGAGAAAAAATAAAAATGAAAAATACAAATTTAGTCAAAAATAATAATAATTCTGTAACCACCACCTGCTGGCCACCACATCAGTTTAGATCATTCCACTGCTGGACATAGGCCTCCCCTATTAAAAGGGGACTGTATTCTGTAACCGTCTTTCTTAAAATTTAAATATTCATTAATGTCATAAAAACAATGCTCCAACAACCAGTCAATTCTTTTAAATAAATTTAAAAAACATTCGGTAATTTTGTAATGGCGTGATGGTAAACGTTCCGCTTAACAATTTTTAGACGACACGGAGGTACATACAGTTTATGTGTCTCGTGTTCTTGGATAGTGCCTCTGAGTGTGTCGAAATAGTGAGGATATCGTTTGATAAACATAAATGGCCTTACTTATGAACATCTTTCAAAAGATAAACGATGCTTAAAGTATTGCCATCTCTATCAGTTGGATAATGACAAACAGTGACAGGGCTAACTTTGAGCATTGATTAGCTTCAAGTAGCGTTCATAAGTAAGGGGGAATATACATAAAAATACACAATATACATAATAAATAAATGTCATCGAAGTCCTCACAACTCGATTCTATGAAAAATTCCCATGTAGCGGCGATGGGCTCACAAGCGGGATCCCAAACGGCGTCGGCGTCGCCCCCGGCCGCCCCTAGCCCCCCGGCGGGGGTCGCGCGGGTCATCAACCTGCAGGAGGGGGGGCGCTCCCAGCCCGCCTTCGCCACGCCGCTGCTGGGTGAGTGACCGCACAACCACAACAACATGTCAAAAAAAAAAAGTCAAAATTCATTTATTCAGTAGGAACTGTATAGTACACTTTGAAACGTCATTTTTTTTAATTTAACACCAATTCGTAACGTGACCAAACAGAGAAGAATTGGCAAGAAACTCTGCTTGGCTTATATTTTTTTAACGTCATTGTTCTTAATAACGATTACATTGTTTTTGATGGAGTTGGAGGCAGTTTCATCCCAAGCTTTTTTGTCATCTAAACAATCAGATATTTTATAATAAGCTTTATTACATAGATTACGTTTAACAACATTTTTGAATTTATTTACAGATAGATTAATCACGTCATTTGGGATTTTGTTAAAAAATCGTACACACATCCCTTTAACAGATTGACTAACTTTATGGAGCCTTACAGTAGAAACAGCTAGTTTATCTTTATTTCTAGTGTTAACATTATGATAGTCGCTATTTTTCTTGAACATGTTAATATGTTTTCGGACATACATTAAGTTTTCATATTTATATTGACACGGCACTGTCATAACTTTTATTTCTTTAAACTTAGTTCTAAGCGATTCTCTGGGGCCCATATTATAAATTGCACGAACAGCCCTCTTCTGCAACACAAATATGGTGTTGATATCTGCAGCATTCCCCCACAACAAAATGCCGTACGACATAATGCTATGGAAGTAGCTGAAATAAACTAGTCTAGCCGTTTCTACGTCAGTAAGTTGACGGATTCTTTTGACTGCGTATGCTGCAGAACTGAGTCTGTTCGACAACCCATCTATGTGAGCACCCCATTGAAGCTTATTATCTAAAGTTATGCCTAATAATACAGTACTGTCCACAAGATGCAGATCTTCATCTTTTATTTTAATGTTAGGTTTAACTTGTTTAACATGCTCTAATAATGCTGCAAATTCAAAACCTTTAATTCATTAGTATCCTTGGATGATAAGTATGTATTTACAAAAGATATATATGTGTAGTTTAACAGTCACGTGGTTCCCATTTCCCATAATACTACTGCTTAGTTTGGAGCTACACGACGCTGTGATAGTGTCCAGTATTATTAATTTTTCACTTTTAATAAAATCATGTTGAAGCGATTTTCACAATTCATAACAGTTTGTTTCGTCACTAGGCTAAATCTATGTGTATCGAGGAAACTTGGGTACGAGCTATTATTATAAATATTAATTAGGTATTGGTATTCTAAAATTGAAAGCTCAGTAGGCAATATTGTTACCGTTCCCAATAAATCTTAATATGAATGACTAGCTTCCGGCCCCTCTCGCGTGGTACCCGGATAAAAAGTAGAGTAATGTGTTAATCCAATTCACAATCTATGCATATTCCAAGTTTCACCAAAATCCGTTCAGTAGTTAGTGCGTGAAAGCGGAAAAAACATCCACCCATCATCAAGCCTCACAAACTTTCTAATTTATAATAATAGTTGGATAGGATAGAATTATTACCCTCCCAACCTTCCCATGGTCCTACCGGCCGTGTAGTTACGGACCGCATCGCTACTCGGGTGCATCCATGATGCACTACTCGGGTAGCTCACTCGTCTACAAATATCCTACACCCACGTCCCGGCACTCTCCCGTACGGACGTCATCGCCTTCCGCTCCGCCCTGCTCGGTACCTATGGCCCACGTCCCGGCACTCTCCCGTACGGACGTCATCGCCTTCCGCTCCGCCCTGCTCGGTACCTATGGCCCACGTCCCGGCACTCTCCCGTACGGACGTCATCGCCTTCCGCTCCGCCCTGCTCGGTACCTATGGCCCACGTCCCGGCACTCTCCCGTACGGACGTCATCGCCTTCCGCTCCGCCCTGCTCGGTACCTATGGCCCACGTCCCGGCACTCTCCCGTACGGACGTCATCGCCTTCCGCTCCGCCCTGCTCGGTACCTATGGCCCACGTCCCGGCACTCTCCCGTACGGACGTCATCGCCTTCCGCTCCGCCCGGCTCGGTACCTATGGCCCACGTCCCGGCACTCTCCCGTACGGACGTCATCGCCTTCCGCTCCGCCCGGCTCGGTACCTATGGCCCACGTCCCGGCACTCTCCCGTACGGACGTCATCGCCTTCCGCTCCGCCCGGCTCGGTACCTATGGCCCACGTCCCGGCACTCTCCCGTACGGACGTCATCGCCTTCCGCTCCGCCCGGCTCGGTACCTATGGCCCACGTCCCGGCACTCTCCCGTACGGACGTCATCGCCTTCCGCTCCGCCCGGCTCGGTATCCCATACTCGCACGCCGCTCCCGCCGCCCACTTCGTAATGCCAGCTTCGAGCGAATAGGATTACAAAATGGTATTAGGAGTAGGATAGGATTGAAATAAAATGAGTGTCGTTGCGTCAGGCGGCGGCGCCGTGCTGAGCGCCCTCACGCGGCGCCGCAACAGGAGCAGCGCGCGCCTGCTGCCGGCCGCAGGTGAGGCACGCGTGTGCACAGCCACAGCGACGACGCATCGCTCCGATGTATGCCGCCGCTCCGCACCCATCTGCGATGCGACCAGATGGTCAGAGCTTTCTCGTATTAGGTCCTTTCAAATGAAATCAAATTGGCATTTTTTCACTTTTTTTATTTTGTACATATTTTTTTTTAATTCATCATTCTTATACCAGATTAATTTATATTCTGAACGTAACATTATTGCCAAGATTGAAAATTCAATAAATACTATTTTGTTGGGAAGTTTATCCCCAAATTAAATAAATACAATTTTTTGTGAAGTTTATCACCAAAAAATTAAATTTAGACACAGTTCATTTCATTTATTGTTGCTTTTCATGCTTAAATTCGTTGTTTTCTTTTATATAAAGGCTACGGATATTTTTCACAATGTTGTCAATTACACGCCCGACATTTTAGGGGAATTTTAGGGGATTTGTAGTTCCAGGAAAAAATACGTAAAATGTATTGAGAAATCTATTTTCTTGAAATTCTCCGTACAAAACACCAATTTCTGGATTCTTTTTTATTTAAGGACCTATATGCGTCGTCAGTCTTTTTTGCGTTGCGTCATCGTTAGTGTTGTGGCCTCGCCCATGTTACATATCTACTAATCAATTTCCACACCGCACCAGCCTATACCAGTCGAATGGTTGACATATGACTCCCTCAATGGAGAGAGATATATGCTCATAATCCCCACGCTGGGGGTGCGTGTTGGGGATCGCAGGGCGCAGCTTCTCAATCAGCCGCCGCCAAAGCCCCGCTTGTGGGTCAGTGCGCACCACGGGCAGTTGAAGTTGGCTTGGATTCCGAAGATGGAGATGCCCTCACACCCCATATCATATTTGAGTGAGGGCCTGCTCGTCGGAGTTGTGGCACGAACCCTCTCCGCCATAGCTCAGACGCGCGGGCCCGTTCGAAGAGTCGCGCTCGGGGAGCGGTCTGTCCCCGAGTGACTGTGACTGATCTGAGCTGAGATTCGTTATTGAAAACTGTCAAAAATCTGTGTTTGTTGCGATCAATTTGAATTGAGTCGTGGATTAGTCTGAAACAGTAGAAACCAAATAGAGCGGTGCGTTGTAGGAGCGTGAGCGTGTCGTGCATGCGATGAGCTGCCGCAGTCTGACGCCGTCTGTTGTTGCAGAGCCGGCGTCGAAGGACGCTCTCTATTTGCGGGATTTCCGGATGCGAAACCACTTCAAGGATTGCGGTATGTTTGCATATATTATTATATTCATATTTTTCAATTACAATATATTTTAGTAGCAGTAGAGTTCCTTGTAGAGGGCTCGTTCGGGGTAGTACTGCCACCATGCCTATTGCTGCCGTGAAGCAGCTGTTCTTTGTTTCAGTTTAAAGGGTTTGTTTTTTTTTTTAAATAATTTTGAATAGATTAAGTACTAACAAAAACAGTTCTTACAACATACAAAAGGTTCACAAATTAATTTATAGCATAATTAAAATCCGATTCTTCAATCATCAGTTATTCAATAGATGTGCTATTTATGTAGGTACTGTGGTGTCTGACAATTGAAGTTGGGTACCGGTGAAATTACTGGCACAAAAGGCTTATCATCTTCATGCCTCAAGTTGATGAACGCAGGGCGTTGCATCGTAGAGTACGTTCCGAAAAAACGTGATCTACTATGCAATGCTTTGTGAAAGTTTCCACTCTAACATCAGGTGGGCCATGTGCCAGTTCCATCTTCAAGTACCATAAAAGATAATTGTATAGGAAGGGATATGTTATAGAGGCCGAAAAGTGCATCATCAGTGATGAGTGAGTGCAGTCCAGTATCAGCGAGAGATCAGTCTCGGCCCTGGGGGTCTACTACAATACACCGAAGTACGAAGTTTCGTGTTTCGTTTAGTGCGATTGGTCGTATTTCATACTGTCAATTCCAATATTGCGGTCGTATGTTTTCTGAAATAGAGTAGGATGTGCAACGTTCGGACTGTTACATTACAAACTTCGTGTCGAAATTTCGTTTTTAGTTTGATTATAGGTACCAATCGCAAGAAACGAAACACGTAATTTCGTTCGTCGGTGAAATGTAGTAGACCCCCTGATCTCACAGATTGTCACATCAGACATTAAGGGCCACAACCAATGGGACCTGTAGAAATTGTACCAAACGTGTTGAAGAGAGAAATTCACTTAAATTAATATTTTTATAGCTGTTGAGAAAAACTGCATTCTGAGAATTAAAATAAAATCACTCCTGACTCGGGAATCGAACCAACCTAAATACAAAAAAAAATACTTCAAATGGATTGATTCTTAGAACAAAAAACACCACCCGTATTTTTATATTAGGGTACCCTCAAGAAATTCTGAAATTAAGAATCCTTGATATCCTCTATTTGTGTTTGTATGTTACAAGCATGCAGCGGCCTCTTAGGATTAATGTACTCTTACTATTAGCTTTACTATAAGTGCCATCTGTGTCTCAAAGACACCGCGTGCTCAATAACCATTAAAAACAACTATTACAATTGCCAAACATTACCATTTGGTATAACCAAATTATGACGAAAGTGTGTTGCGAAGTTACATTATTATAGCTTGTTTTAATTATTAAATTAATTATTGTACCAAATCAACCAAAACTTTCAGCCAAAAAAAGACGTTCTTTCAATCAACATAAACGCTAAAGAACGATTCATTTTACATGCATTTTTGTTGCTACGTATCCGCCGATAATCCAGTATTGCTGGCTGGATTAGACAGCGTAAGACGCATTCCTCTATGAAAAGTATTTACGGATTTGATTCGGAAACTTTTCGATTGTTTTAAAATACCCCTGCTGGTCTTCAGGATCCTGGTGGTTACCTTCAGTCTAATGAACAGCACAACTCATCCCTCATGCAGCACATATAAGAATGCAGATATAACAGACCTTCAGTGTAATGAACAGCACAACTCATCCCTCACGCAGCACATATAAGAATGCAGATATAACAGACCTTCAGTGTAATGAACAGCACAACTCATCCCTCACGCAGCACATATAAGAATGCAGATATAACAGAAGACACTAGTATCTGCAATGCCTTTGCTAGTTTCTTTGACTCTAATTATTTAGCAACCTCACACCCAACTCACTGCAACCAGGGCCCTCCTCAACGATATCCACTATCGAACATACATCTGCAGCCGGTTTGAGCACGGTTCAAATATCTCCTTCTCGAACCTTAAATGTCTTGAAAATCTAGATTGCAACAAATTGGCTGGTCCTGAACGTCTCGATCCATTTCTATTTAAAAGTTATGCAGAATCTCTATATTTCCCTATCAGTTTACACTTTAGCAGTTCCTTAAAAGAAGGGATCATGCCTTCATTATTGAAATCTGCGTCCTTAACTCCAATACATAAAAAGGGTTCTGAGCGTGAAATATGCAACTACAGGCCAATTTCAAAATTATCTGTACTTGCTAAAATATTTGAGAAGATTGTACATGAACAATACTTTACCCAGTACTTAAAAATATCATTTTTAAGCAGCAACATGGTTTTCTCGGAGGAAGATCCACGACAACTACTGTAACCGACCAAACGACCAAATGGACTTAGGGAGTCAAGTCGATGAAATCTATACAGATTATAGCAAAGCCTGCGATCGTATTGACCACTCTATTCTTCTTGCTAAACTTTATACTGCCGTTATCAGAGGAGATCTCCTAAGATGGTTTACCTCTTATGTTCAAGGTCGTTGCCAAACTGTGGTTCTGAAAATCAATATTCTGAAATGGATCAAGGTCCGTTTACCAGTAAAGGGAAGAACCTTGTAACCTATTTAATGTTAGAAATGCCTATTTACTATTAAAGTGTTTGTGATCATACTAATCCTACTTCCTACTTAATATTATAAATGCGAAAGTTTGTGAGTATGTATGAATGGATGAATGTTTGTTACTCTTTCACGCAAATACTTCTGAGGGCTTACCACGAGTTTTGATAGTTTTTGAAAACTATCAAAACTCGTGAAGTTTCGGTATGTTTCCCAGTGTTGCTATTTTAGCATTAGCATTAGCATATTAGCATATTTTTATGATTAACATTTTTTTGTACGTTACCTAAAAATTCAAAATTCCTAAGGAATTCAAAAGAAAAAATATAGATTTTAGCATTTTATTTAGCATTTTTTGCAACATGTTTTAGCATTTTCTCCAAATAAAAAACGGCAACACTGATCTTTCCATACATTTTCGTAGTTCATGCACGTTTCCCTAGAGGCGCTGTACGAAAATGTATGGAAAGATACCAAAATCTAAAAAGTTTTCGAAAACTATCAAAACCCGTGGTAAGCCCTCTGAACGGATTTGGATGAAACTTGAAATATACATAGTTTGTGACCTAGATTAAGGTACTTTTTATTCGGGTACCACGCGAGCAAAGCCACGGGCGTAGTATAAGCTAGGAAGCTAGTAATAATATTATAAATTAGAAAGTTTGGATGTTTGTTCCTCTTTAAGGCACTACCCCGACTCAAACTATTTATCTAATTATTAGATACTTTAAACAAAGGAACTTTCAAAAATTGTTTGGGCAGTTGGTGATACCTATCATTACCGTTTTTAATATCTCTGTAATCGTT
Organism: Horisme vitalbata; assembly: GCA_951804965.1. Lineage (NCBI taxonomy): Eukaryota > Metazoa > Arthropoda > Insecta > Lepidoptera > Geometridae > Horisme > Horisme vitalbata. The sequence continues at coordinate 27,694,476 of OX638094.1, read as the reverse complement.
TTATTTTGTATACTTTAGGCAGATGCGAAGTAGCACTTAGTGGCCACCAAACTTTGTTTTCGCCTATCTGGGTATTACAAAAAGCGTAAAATAGGTATCAAAAACTGTCCAATCAATTTTGAAAATTTCTTTGTTTTAATTTAAAACATAGGTTAATAGGATAGTGGCCGGACCGGGAATAGGATAGTGGCTAATTTTTATCCCGGGAAAAAGGAAGGTTCCTGTGGGAATATCAAAAAACAAAAGTGAACACGGAAGAACTCGCAGGCGACAGCTAGCTTCTCTATAACTGTATTTTATTTTTTAATCCAATTCTTTCTTTGTAGTCTGTACTTCATTCCTGAAGATCGGGATCACTATGTGATGTCCGGCAGGCGTGGACGGCCTGTCTCCAGCGATTTCGATGTGTGGTCATTTGCACCACACTGTAGAATGACGTTCCCTTGTCTCTGAGCTGGTCAGACCATCGGGTTGGGGATCTTCCACTGGAACGTTTCCCCTCTACATGACCGACGATGACCAGCTTTTATAAGTTATCGGCTCTACGCCTCGGAATGTGGCCGAAATACGGCGAAATCCGGCGGTGGCATATCGTGGAAAGCCCTTCTTTTATACTGAGCTGTGAGAAGATTGATGCGCTTAGTCGTCCACGGTGTCCGCAACTTTCACCGCCACCACATCTCGACTGCATCAACTTTCTCTCTCAGACCACGGCTCCGACGGCATCAACTTTCCCTCCGGATGGTCCACGGCTCTACACCATATAGAAAAATATTTGGAAATTTTAGGGACCTTTGTTTTCCAGGCTATTTTCCGATTCTTCCAAATCCCTTTTGTAAGGTTTTACACCTTTAAATGATAGATGATACTAAGTTTTTATGATTTATTCTAAGCAACTCTTACGATACTAAATGATAGTGATGATGATAAATTGATACAATGAGACACGCGCTGTTTATGGGAAGCTAACGTGAACTGTGTTATGAGCGCGCGCCTCGCGACGATGCCGTAAAGTGCTGACGCGAGTTAAACTCACGGTTACACCGTACATGCTCCCGACCGCGAGATGAGATGTTAGATTATGATACCTAAATGATAATAGAGGTGAAATGATAATGAAACAAGATGATAAGACAATAGGTAGTTTGATTAACAAGGTGAAAAAACAATGTTTTTGTTATTAAATTTAAAATTAATCTTTTAAAAGTCTCTACCTAACCTACATTCTAGTGTCAGTGATATTGAAAATAGGCGACGACGCCTTGTCATGACGAACACTGTGCACTAATTCACTTTACTTTGCTATTTCACTATATACTACTCTGTTACTATTGTTGATATTAACACTCGCACTAGCATCACTGCGCCGCAAGGTGGCGAGTGGAGCTGGAGGCTGCACCCTCTCGCCGCGCCCAGCGGCGGGCGTGGGCGGCGTCCCGACCGGCCACACGTATGCTGCTCCCAATACGAGACCCGTAGCTATGACGAAGTATATGACCGTGTAATGGTGCACGTCATGATAGGATAAGCTATCATCTGCCGTAGAGCTCTTCTTTTTCATTTGATCTATCTGTTGTTTTATGTTTTCTAGATAGATCTTCTCTTCTATGGAATCGTTGTCAGATTTCCAGTTGCTAATAGGGACTGATATATTGATAACATGATTGATAGGCGCTATCACCGGTAGGTATAGATCACGTTTCACCGTTAATTTTAATGATTGTCGCAGAGGTGAGTATATCGTGAAATCGTCTCCTTTGACTATGCAACCTTGACTGAGACTTATACTGCCGGCCTTACTTAATTGCATTATTGATATTTGATCTTCACATATGACTCGTAATGTACATACGTTGCAGCAAAAATAAAAGTAGGTATTCTGTGAGTGTAGTTTTCGCCACTTATTTTTGCAGGGTGTTGATAATGTTTGGCAGTTATTTGTTCCTGCTTCATTGATACACAGGCTACTGTCTGATTTGATTTTATATACGGGACCTGGAATATTACACAGGTACGTAGTTTGGTCTGAGTTGATACATGATTTGATATCTGGTATAGGCACGTAAGTATCTTTCTGGATGTTTATTGCTAAATTGTTTGATACTGGAATGATGCTGATGGCGGTTTGTCCAACTTGATGGGGAATCGGGATTACTTGATAAACTTCGAACTTTTCCCTGCTGACGAGGGAAACCTTAATTTCGAAAATAAGATAAGTTTTGGTCATTCGCGTTCTTACTTGCAATAGATGATAAATATTCCACAAGTCTGTCTGTATATTGTTGATGGGTAAAGACAGATCTCGTTGTAGTTGACCTGAGATGATGTTCAGCTGCTGTTGAAGTTGTTCCGGAGTCAGTAGATGTATGTTGAATTCCCCACTATACACGTTGGTGATGATGTCCAAAAGCGATTCTTGTATTTGCACAAGTTTCGTTAACATGTTGTTTGCGACGATGGCTGATAAAATAAATTCGTTCGCAAGTTCAAGTTGTTGTAGTTCTGTGTTTATTAGATTAGTAGCATTTTCCAACTTCTGCAGGTGTGTGGTGAACAGATTGTGTTGTTTGCTCATTGATTTTTCCATTCTTTTGATTAAATTGTACTCCGATTCAATGACAGATGTTTGTTTTTTCCATGACAACGCTAAGTGTTTGTTATTTTTATGAATGAGATTGATATCTTTCGCATATTGTTGTGCAAATTCGTCGTCGAGTACTCCAAACAGCTGGTGTGCTATGTAACCTACACCGTTGATAAGCCCTCGCCGCTTGCGATGACTGTCGCGTGCCGAGAACTGCTGATTCAGTAACTTTTGATCGTAGTAGTGTAGTTCTGAGAAGCCGAGTTTTAATTGAGTTATTATTATGTTACAATGCACTAGTGCATTGCCCCTTGTTTTCTCGCACGTGTTTAATACGTAGTGGAAGTATTTTTCCATGGCTACGAAACCTTCCCAATAGGGTTCCATGTCGTAATAGACTATGATTTTCCAGTCGTCTCTGATAATCTGCATGCTTGAAATCTTGTCGAAGTAGAGCCCTTTTGAGTTGTTAAATGCTGTGTTGTTATACGACCCAAATGCTGATGTTATTAGATTCAAGATCACAAAAATTGATAAAAGGGTTGATAAAAGGCTTGATCGTGTTTTTTGTTTTTTGATAGGTTGAGTTGGTTTTTCTGATCTTGTTTCTTCTTGTTTTTGATATAATGTCGATAGCTTGACAATGGGTCTTTTAATAATTCCATTTTTTGTTTTTAATGATACGACGCGAATACAACCGTCCTTCCCAGAATGTAAGTCAACGACTCGGCCTAAACCCCATTTTCCTGGCGGAAGATTAGCGTCATTGATGATAACTATATCGTTGATTTTGATATTAGGTTGTTGTTGTTTCCATTTGCTTCGTATAGAAAGCTGACTTAAATATTCAGAACGCCACCTTTTCCAGACGTCATTAAATATTTTTTGTGTAAGTTGCCACCGAGTGCGAAGATCTTTTTCTGTTTCTATAATAGTCAGAGTTGGTCCACATGACAGAAAATGTGCTGGTGTGGGGCAGTCAAGTTCGTCGGGGTCTTCTGATAAAGCGCAAAGTGGCCTGCTGTTTAAGCACGCTTCTAGCTGGGACAAGATGGTTGAGAACTCTTCAAAAGTAAGCTTTTGTTCTCAGATCACTCTCTTCATATGAAGTATGATATTTAAGGCTTTTTACAGAGCTTTCCCACAAACCTCCGGTGCTAGGATACGATGGAGCATTAAAATGCCACTGTATCTCCATGCTTGACAATTCATTGATAAATGTTTGTTCTGATAAAATCTGCTTGATATTGTTAAATTATTTTTGTATGATATTATTGGCTCCAATGAAGTTCGTACCGTTGTCACTATATATGTGACCGGGTGCTCCACGTCTTGCTGCCATCCTGCGCAGCGCCGCCAAAAAAGCCGCTGCGGTCAGATCTGATACTAGTTCTAAGTGCACACCTTTGTAACCATGCAGACAAAGACCGCGACATAGCCTTTGGTTGTTTTGGCACCTCTTCCCTTGTTGTACTTTACGTCGACATATCCTGTAAAATCGACACCGACATGATAGAATGGGCGTGATGGGTTTATTCTAGGAGCGGGCAGATCAGCCATGATTTGATGTTGTTTGTAGGGATCGTTTCGCCTACATTTTACACAACCGCGTAGTGTCTTCTTGACAGTACGATTCCCACCCAAAATCCAGTAATTTTGCCTCAGATGTGATGTAGTCAGGCGGGCCCCACCGTGGAATGTTTGTTGATGTGCTTGATCTATTAACAACGCAGTAAGCCGGTTATTGTTTGGTACAATTAAGGGATGTTTTCTATTGTAGCTGATATTAGCATTTCGCAGTCTTCCCCCAATTCGTATCAATCCTGCCTGATCCAAAAACGGAGAAAAATTAAGAAGCTGACTCTTTTTTGACATTTGCTTGTTTGATTTCAAGTCCGCTATTTCCTCTGGGAACTCAGATTCCTGAATGCATTTGATAATTTTGTCATGCGCTGCTCTCAATTCTGATATAGATAGGTACGATGAGGTAGCTTTACAGCGATGAGTCATTCGTAGTATCCACGCCAACACGCGCACTACTCGCGTAAAACTGCTGTATTTGCTCAACAGTTCTTGAATGATATTAGTACTTGTTGTACTATGTATGATTGTTACGTTATATTGTGTTGTTTTAATATCTTCGTTAGGTATATATATAGGTCTTTCATCTTCTTTTTGGGTGTCAAACGAAGATAGCCATGTCGGACCATTCCACCACAAAGAGAGCTCTGATAGTTTCATGGCTGATATTCCTCTACTAGCGCAATCAGCTGGGTTGTCAGCTGACTTGACATAGCGCCAGTTTTCTGCTGGAACGACTTTGACTATTTGCCTGACTCGGTTCGCTACATACGGTTTCCACTTGTTCGCGTCCCCATTGAGCCAGCCTAGTACAGCCATAGAATCAGTCCAGCAATGTACTTCGATTTTGTATTGCGGTAGACATTTTTGCACCTTAATAAGTAGCTTTGATAAAAGCTGTGCTGCACACAATTCTAATCTTGGTAGTGATATGTTTTTATTTTCAGCTACGATTTTTGCTTTTCCAGTGACCAACATGATATTATTTTCGTTTATGATTTTACAATAAATTACACAGGAAATAGCTTTTTGGGAGGCATCGGAAAATCCGAGCAACTCAATGTGTTTGTTTTTGTTTGTTTTTAACCATCTAGGTACTTTTACGTTGTTGATATTAATAAGATCTTTCCTGATATTTACCCATTCGTTCTTGATTTCTACAGAAACTTCTTCATCCCATTGTGTATTATTCAACCACACTTGTTGAAACAATAGTTTTAGTTTTGTAGTAACAGGTGAGAGCCAGCCTAGGGGGTCAAATATTTTGGAGATGTTAGAGAGTAACGTTCTTTTGGTCAGTTTTGATTGCATATTCTCCTCGTCGACTTTTAATTTGAATGTAAATTGATCTTCCAGGGGATGCCACATCAATCCTAAGGTCTTCGTACTCTCCGGTAATCTGAATTGATAGGTATTTTGATTGTCTTGATTTCGTTCGGATTGATTTAATATTTCAGGTCGATTTGAGGCCCACTTACGTAAGTTGAACCCCCCTGATTTTAATAACTGAATCAAGTCTGCCTTCAGTTGTTTAGTAGCCTCTATGGTCTGTTCTCCAGTTAGAAGATCATCCATATAAAAATCTTCTTCCAGTGCTAGCGCTGCTCTGCTACTAGATTGATAGTGATGAACCTCGATTTTGGCTAAATGTTTCAATGTCTTCATAGCCAAAAAAGGTGCGGCTGTTGTGCCATACGTGACTGTTAACAACATGTACTCACACCATTTCTGTTGATCATTTTCATCTTTCCATATGATTTTCTGATAGATTTGATCATTTTGATTTAACATAATTTGTCGAAACATTTTCTCTACGTCAGCTATGATGACAAACTCATGTTGGCGCCACTTTAATATCAACTCGAATAGATCTTGTTGGAGGTTTGGGCCACGGCATGTTAAATCGTTGAGGCTGTTTCCTGTAGATGTCTTCGAAGAGGCATTGAAGACAACTCTTAGGGCTGTTGTAGTAGAATCTGTACGTACTACTGGGTGATGAGGTAGATAGCAGCCATGAGGTACAATTTCATCACACCGACGCATGTGATCCAGGTCTATATATTATTTGATAAATGATTTGTACTCCTGCGCTAATATCGGCTGTTTAACAAATTGTTTTTGAAGTTGCCGAAATTGAGCTACAGCAGCTGGTTTTGATTCTCCCAACTTTTCTGATAAATCTGATTTAAATGGTAGTCGCACTATGAAGCGACCATTCTCCATTCTCTCTGTTGTTGCTTCATAATATTCCAAGCACTTCTGTTCTTCTTCTGATAAGCTCTGCTCTTCCGTGATACTTTCCATTGTCCAAAATCTTTGCAAATCTTCCGTGTTATTGATAATAACGTTACACTGAAAGCTTTTGTGTACGTTTCCACTAAGAATCCATCCAAATCTAGTTTCCTGAGCGACGGGGTGGTTATCCATCTTAATAATTCCACTCTGTATAATCTCCGCGTATACTTCCGCTCCAAAGAGTATGTCAATTGGGCTACTGATATGATATGTATCGTCTGCAAGTGACAAGTGTTTCAAATATGACCATGCTGGTCGCGCGAATGATTGATTTGGCAGATTGTTGATTAGTGATTTCATTATAAAAACTTCAGCATGAAGTTCATAGTCATTGTGCATAGATACACAATTGATATTCATTATACCTTTACAGTTGTTATTTTTAGTGCCAACTCCGGTTATCACCCCTTTACATTGATAACGAGGCAACCCTAAAATTTGAGCCGTATTTTCAGTTATAATAGATGTTTATAATGATCAGCGCTCGAAGTATAATACCTACTCATAAAAATCTACCCACCTAAAATCTAATGCATGAAAGCCTCGGTCTGCCTTCTACATATTGCCATGGCCTAAGGGGTCCACATGTGATACTACCACACTACTGTGTTAACTCTGTTACCTTATAACCATGTGATGACAATAAATATATTGAGTATTGAGTATTGAAGTGTTACATAAGTTCCATCCGCTTTTTGCACATAAATTTTTGCAGTTGCTAATAAAAATTCCTTGTTATCGTTATTTGCTGCGTAATTGTTGCTAGCTCGCTGTTGTTGAGTCGGAACGCTTTGTGCTAGGGCCGGGTTACTGTTCTTTGAAGTCGAAACCTGCGGTGTTGATTTTGATTTATAATAAACATTATGGAGAATCGTATTATGATTATCGTTACATTCCCGGCAACGTTTCTCAGAAATGCATGTTTTTCCATAATGAGGATAGAGACAGTTCTTGCAAATATCCAATTTCGTAATTGTATTCCGCTTTGACTCTGCCGACAGTTCTAGAAATTTATTGCAGTGTGTAACCCCCCCCCTAAAAATACTCCCCCATAAAATACTTTTCTTTTATATTTTCATTTGGCCATATGATGTCTAGTTTGGTTAGAACCCTACGCATATACCGTACATAACCCGCGATTCTTTTGAGGTATTTTAAAACGATTTCTCTAGCCTACCCTAAGTTTATCTACCTACCTGTAAATTAAACGATTTCTCTAGCCTACCCTTAGTTTTTCTACCTACCTGTAAATTATCTATTCTAACACAATTTTGATCGGAAACACTTTCTGAACTTACTTTCTACGATTCCTACACATAACCTAATAACTTATTTGGAGTTTCATTCTCTACTCTTGAATCTAGTGGTTTACAGCCTATAGTTATTAAATAGTGTATTAGATATGCTAAAACGTAATACATTATATTGATATGAATCTTTCATTCTGACTCTCTGAAATCAGTAAAGGATAAATGGATCTAATTCTCTTTCATACTGGCTTTAGTGATCGACGTAAAACTTGTGAATATAATTATCTTTCATACTGGCTCTGTTGATCGGCATGTGATCATGAATAGTTTTGTCTCTCACATTCTGACTCTAAATTGGCATAGGGACGCGCTCCGCCCCGCGCGTCCTGTGGGTTTCGTCTCCATACTTGGGTACCCCCCACCAAGATTTCTTTTTGGGGGTTGAGAACATGCCTCGTTACTGTCTGTAATTGTATGGTCAGTCTTTTGACAAGCAAAGGAGTAAGAGGGAGTGATTTTTCAGCTAAGGTGCATCAAATCACTGATATTGATAATACCTATAACTTAGGTAAAATGAAGCAGTTATTTGTCTGCTAATACAATACGAAATGTCCAAGGAATTAGATTCCTAAAATGTTAGCTTAGCTATACACTTGAATATGAAATCAATGATATATTTCACCATGATTACTGATAGTATCAAAGACTTACATTTGCCTGTCTTTGTAGCGTGAACCTTATTGGTTGTACCTCATCTATTGCGAGGATTTATTGTGTAGATAAGAACTGCATCTGCTTGTCTTAGTAGCTTCAATAGCTTGATAAAATATATCAATACCTTTATTAGGCAATCACCTCATCTTGTGCGAGGATTTTAATATGAAAACAAAGGATTCCATTCCTGGACAATTTTATATTGAATCATAGAACTTAACTGCTCATTCTCTCCAGTTAATAGGTAGATAGATAATTATATATAATATACCTTTACAGGCTAGATAAATTTTAAAACAATATATTATTGAATCTAAAAATAGAACGGCTTGGCCTGCTGGACTTAGCTAGGACGCTGCCACCATAATAATCTAGATTTTACCAATAGGCTAAATAAATTCCTGCCTACCTACTTTAATAGGCCTATTCAGGCAGGTTTGACTTTATAACGTAATATATATTATAGAATCTACAAAAGGACGGCTTGGCCCGCCGAATTTAACGTGAAGAAAATACAGGACCTAGATTTAACAAATATACTAAATAAATTCCTGCCTACCTACTTTTCCTAGCCTACCATTGAACCTGAACCTACGTAGGCCCTAAAATAGCTAAGTGTGTGATTCTTTCAAAACTAGAAGTACGACCTTCTCATTTACATGTAAACGTGCGTGTCTCTCATCGGGGTGTAATGATGAGATACCTGGCTAACTGCTAGACCTAACGTCCCTACAAATATGTACGTGTACCTACCACCCTAGCCCTAAACATATAAGTGTGATAGATAAATATATAGATAAGTTCGGGAAGTCTGTTACCAAGCGACCTAAGGCAACAGATGGAAAGTGGGTAGGAAGTAAGGATGAGGGAAAGATTTTCTCACTGCCGGTCAAGCAGGCTCACAGGACCGATCAGGGTGCTGACGGCTAAAGGTGTCTTGGCCGCAGTGAGAGGATGATGGAACCCCACAAAGCTAAGGGCAAGGAACGTAGCCCTTGGGTATAACACCGCAAGGTTTCCGGACTACGTTTAAAGTGATCATTCAAACAAGCCTTCTACCCTTCTCATTTACTTGCTCAATACGCATGGTCAGCAGGCTCACCAACCAATTGAAGGACGTGAAGGAGTCTTAGCCACGTATTGAGAAGCAAAGAAAGAGCAGATCATCTCTGAACTCGCTATACTCTCGTCTATTATCTGTCTTGAATTACGCATGGTCAGCAGGCTCACTAGACCAATTTAAGGGCGTGAAGGTGTCTTAGCCACGTAATAGATAATAGTCGAAAGTTCACTTTAAATTACGCTTGGTCAGCAGGCTCACTAGACCAATTTAAGGGCATGAAGGTGTCTTAGCCACGTAATATCACTTGATAATTTACACTGAATTTACTTTACGAATTATAATCGTATAAAAATGGCGATAAGGCTTGGATGAACGATAACTTCTTGGGAACCGTGGACCGTCCGTCCGTAATTTCGCCTCGACTTATTCTTGCTCCTCCCCGTACCGATTATTGTGGAAATGGTCTCGCCGTACCGATAATTGTGGAATGATCCCGAATGTACCTAAATTCCCCTTTTTAAAACCTTTTTCGTTCCGCCTCATCGCATTCGAAACGCAATAACAAGTTCCGGAAGTTACGCTCAATCTAAATCTACCTCAGTCAATATTTTGATGGAAAAGTGATACATTATATAAAGTATTTCTATCAAAAGTTTATCCTTTTAATCAGTTATGAATAGTAATAATTATCTTACAGGATTTCCATTAATTTAGCGATAATAAATACCTTTCGTATGACGTTGCTTGAACTGATGGATTATTCTAAAACAGGCCATTCTGAACATTATATCTATTGCGTTAAGAGTTCATTTCATTATCTAAATTTGAGTGAACCTCCATATAGTCCCGCTTGGCAGCTCTGCTAACTCAATGATCAGACCCATCCAGTCCAATATGGTCTTTATGTTTATAAAGTTAAGGTTTAAATTATGCTTTAAAGTGTGTTTTCAACCTAAAACTTTCCACTCATTATTGTTTACGCTGCATTTTTCACAAAATGCAATAACAAAATCCGGATGTTAGCTCATTTATAATCTACCCTCATTTATATTAACTGTAGCATTTCTGTAGTTAAATTATTACGATAAAATAGTTATTGTTATGCTAACTTTATGATTATATTCGTGAAATTCAAGATGTTTTATAAAGCTTTATGAATTCAATTAATCTAGCAATAATTAAATAACTTTTCTTCAGTTTGTTGATTGACCTACCCAACTATTTAGAACTAGTAATTATGGTTCTTATACTTGATATATTAGAGTTCATTTTATATTTTCAATAAATGGTTGAATCTCCTATAATTCGTTGTTTGACGTCGCTAGTGTTTTTAAATAAGGCAAGCGGTGATGCCATCTTTTTTATTTATTATGCAATATTATGTCTAAGCTTCTATAATGCATTGATTGATGTCGCTAGTGTTTTCACTCGCGTATTTTCAAATAACGCAAGCAGTGATGCCATCTATTTAATTTATTAAGCAATATTATGTCTAAGCTTCTTTAATGCATTAGTTCTTGTCGCTAGTGTTTTCACCCGCGTATTTTTAAATAAAACAAGAGGTTTATTTATTTACCATCGAGTTAAGAGTTAATTTTACGTTCAAAGAGACTGGTCTACCAAAAGGTTTATTTAGATACTATATTTTCCTATATTTGTGAGTGACGGAACACACCATAGGGTTCTGTTCCGTTACAGCCAACCCCCAATTTTTACGCAGGTGAGTAAATATTTAACCGAAGGAAAAATTTTAACCCATTAATTTCACAAATATATAATATTATTTCATTGATAAGTCATTTAACTAAGTACAAATTTCTAATTTGCTAACATTTGAATCCAAATATTTGAATTGGCGTCTGTATGTAAATATGTTGTGTGTTCTTACAATATGTTAATGTGTTTAAACTGAAATATAAACAAGCATCAATGAGCATTTAATTTTTTTATAGAATAATACTCAAAGTCTATATCTCTTGTTGAATTCAGATTCTTCGAAAAAGGAACTTGGTTGTGAAGCAAATCAATCCTAATGATTTGATGTAAGAGCATCCCATGAACCTCTTTTCCTCAGTAATACGAACACTTACACCACCTTCTCTCAAACCCAAATTCATCAAGAGCATTTAAGCTCTTTAACTAAATTAAAACTTGATTAATATCACAGAGCATGTATAGTGTGCGTAAATTTCTTTCGTGCGTGTAGAGTAGGACTCTTTATGAGATCAGCTATATTAGAATATACTGATGAATGTCTTCAGACTTAACCTAACACCAAACTTCCCCATAAAAGGTCCTTGTATGTATTCTTAAATGTTATTTGCATTCAAAGTCAACAAACCGTTTCTAGTCATGTTATTGATTAATCATCTAGGCCCTCCATAATTTTTTTTTCTATAAACACTACACTTGCATTGCATTAACTTTCATTGCCATTCACGCCACCTTAAACAACTAATCAACGCATTGAAACCAGAAACTACGAAAAAATTGTACTGTTTCTCTAACAGCCAAAACCTTGTTGAATGTAACGAAACAACCCCCCAGTTGGGTAATCCCACTCACGTTTCACCGCATTTTATTTTTAAATTTAATTAATTTTGATTTAATGTTCGTATTCGACAAACGTCAAACCCAAATCAATCAAATTTAAACTGAAAACTAGCAATTTATTTGATTTTTGCAGTTCACTAAATTGTTTATCTTAAAATATTTCCTTTCCCATTTTTAAATGTATGCTATATTTTATTTAAATTATTTTATTTACTTACTTGATATGATTTAACTTATCCACTATCTATAAATTAAGCTCAGGTAGTCATCTAATCTGATTTTCTATCTGTTTGACAGACTGAATGAGTTTTATAACGACTTTTCTATGTATATTCGTCAGTTTTTTTTTTAAAGTATACTCACTTATTTTAAAACGTCTAGATATTTACTAACATCAATTTGTTAATAACTCTTTTACTAATATAATACTAACTTAATAACTATTAGATGTCCGCTAATTTACTTAAATTAGATATAAATAATTTTCTAGATTGTTTTGTTACTTTTTGAAAATAAGTTATGATATAACTTTCAATTACTTCAGTTCTTTCAGTTTTTCCCAAAACAAAAGAACTGAAGAAATTGCTAACAACAAATACTTCCTAATCTCTACTTTAATTATTTCCTACGTAAATAGTACCATACAATGTTAGTAGATCTTATTAGTTATGGCCTAAATGAACTATACCTACCTTCTTTCTTTATTGACCTACGAGTATGTGCTGAACTCAAACTATTAACCAACTAGAGACGTTTAAGTTAATTTTAGATGTAATCTATATAATCCCCATAATCCGCTTATTCTAAATTATTTGAATTGTTTTTCATTTATCTTCGTTATATTTTAATTTATCTAGTTATTTATTTTGCTTGATAACCGTGTATCTAGAATTACTTGTGTTTGTTTTATTAGGTATAGTGGAATATATATTTATTTTGTAAAAAGGCTTCAATTATTTCCGATATAATTGACAATTCCTACCATACCTACATATCTATATGTACCTCTAATTACTTATTTCATTTTTATTTTCAGTAAAATTCATGAAAATGAACTTAATATAAAGTATTACGACAAAACTTTAAATATCAACCCCCATTTTTTTAAACTAATCCGTATTTATGATTTGTTTCTATTATTTTAAATTGCAACCCCCCATTAATTGAACTAAACCGTAACTGTGATTTGTTTCTGTTTTTAAATATCAACCCCCCATTAATGAAACTAAACTGTAACAAGGTTTTGTTTCTGTTTTTAAATACCAAACCCCCAAATATTAAACTAAACCGTAACAATGTTTTGTTTCTGTTTTTAAATACCAACCCCCCATTAATTAAACTAAACCGTAACTTATGTTTTGTTTTTGAACTTTAATAGTAAACTACTGAAATACTTAAATAGTGAACTAAACTGCTTTTATAAATTAATGAAACCAAAATATTTAACAAAAGACAAATTACCTAGGCTCTAAACTACAAAACCGCAAACAATTTTATTCCATTCTATCTATCTGAATTTTATCTGAACTGTAAAATATGTATCTGCCTAATAGCACATATAAGTTATAACTAAATTGCATTTTTAAATTAACGAAATCATAATATTTAATAAAAACGACCCAAATTCTAAACGTTCTATCTATATAAATCATACCTATGCAAACGGTGAAATAAGTATCCACCTAAAGTAGATGTAAGTTATAAGGTTCCTATTAAAAAAAACAATGTTGAGGAAAGCGGTGTACCTGTAAAAACTTTCATTAGTAGTATCAGTAGTTATGAGAGTTAATGGTTAAATTTAGACTACCTTAAAACAAGCCACTACCTACCCTAGAATGAACGCTAGGAAATTTTAATAAAAGTATTGTACGAACCTACCTTCCTATCACGTTATGCAAGTAAATTAAGTGTAACTTACCTACCTTCCTATCACGTTATGCAAGTAAATTAAGTGTAACTTACCTACCTTCCTATCACGTTATGCAAGTAAATTAAGTGTAACTTATCTCAATTATCTACCTCCCTCAGTATTTTATCTTACCTAGTTATGTTGTGTTACATTAACATAATATTTATCGTACATAACTTACAAACCAAACCTATCACCAATGAGTAAGTAAGTAGCTCAAGCTAGCCGAAAATCGAAATGAAGGAGAGGGCGTGATTCTACGACTACCTACTACTTCAAGTAGATACTATACTTATTTCAGTATCTAGTTGTCTCCCAAACTCGAGAAGTCCTAATGCATGAATACTACCTACTTACTAAATTTTACGAAAACAACTGTTTCTATTTTTATAAATGAAATTAAATCTTACGAATACAGAAATTAAGGTTATGAATTTTAATATGTAAACACGTCTATCTCTTTCTTAAACTAAAAATAAAGTGCTGAACAAATTTAGGTGAAACTCCGCACTTGGCCAGTTCCAATTTAGGAATCCACACAAGCGAATCCGCAGACGTTTACCAGTAATAATCTAAACTAACTCACTTCCTATCGCAACACAAAATAAACTATGTGCTGAACTAATTTAGGTGAAACTCTGCATGTGGGCAGTTCCAATTTAGGAATCCACACGATAACTACTAAGTCGCATTTACCTAACTCTTTCCCAAGAGTCAGAAATCAACAACCTACAGAGAGAAAGAGAGAGAGAGAGAGAGAACCTACATCCCTACGCGTCATCAAACGGCCCCCCCTCCAAACAGTGTCTGAACGAAAAGTTGCTGAACTATTTATGACTCCGAAAACTTTCTACAAATTTTATTTTCACCGAAATATAAAACTAAGTAATCTACGAAACAACATTTTCTAGACTTATTTTTACAGAACTAAACGACGCCACGAGCGTTTTTGCAAACTTTTTTTTTTTTAAATAAACTACGCCTCGATCGTTTTTACAGACTTTAATTTTTTTAACTGAAGCTACGCCACGAGCACTTGTTTTGTTTATTTTATTTTCGTGTAATGAGCTACCCCACGAGTAAGTTTCCGATTTTATTTTTACGCCACGAGCACCTTTATCCAACTACTAGACGATCACGGCCTATGTGCACTAACACTGTCGGACGTAAAATGGCAATCTAGCCTAACCCACGTTCTTGCTAAATTTCAGTCTATTATATGTTAAATTATCACCTTTACTATTAGTTATTCTGCGTATAAACTTAAGAATATACGTATCTATTTATTACTTTATCTCATTATCCTATTATTATCAATCAAGTTTTGGAATAAGAATCTGAACCCTACGAATAATCTGCGACTAAAAGTAACACCATCAGTTCGAAGAAGTGCACTGCTTGAATTTTAAATAAATATACAGACACTGAGCTACCTACTTTAAACTATTTTTTTGCTACTTATTTTATACTACCTACTTACTTAATCGTTTTAAAACCTCTCCTCTACACGCGGCAACAAATTGTGCGAAATAATTCCGCACTGTACACTACTTATAACTATACCTAAGCAAATCTTCAAACCTACATAATTTCTCAAATATGTACATACTTCTTACATTTTATGTAGAATCTTAACAGATAATAATACTAAATTATGTTAAATCAATAATCTATACTGCTAAAATAAACCGCATTACTTGTATTAATACCAAATCCTGGTCACGGCACCAAATTGTAACCCCCCCCCCTAAAAATACTCCCCCATAAAATACTTTTCTTTTATATTTTCATTTGGCCATATGATGTCTAGTTTGGTTAGAACCCTACGCATATACCGTACATAACCCGCGATTCTTTTGAGGTATTTTAAAACGATTTCTCTAGCCTACCCTAAGTTTATCTACCTACCTGTAAATTAAACGATTTCTCTAGCCTACCCTTAGTTTTTCTACCTACCTGTAAATTATCTATTCTAACACAATTTTGATCGGAAACACTTTCTGAACTTACTTTCTACGATTCCTACACATAACCTAATAACTTATTTGGAGTTTCATTCTCTACTCTTGAATCTAGTGGTTTACAGCCTATAGTTATTAAATAGTGTATTAGATATGCTAAAACGTAATACATTATATTGATATGAATCTTTCATTCTGACTCTCTGAAATCAGTAAAGGATAAATGGATCTAATTCTCTTTCATACTGGCTTTAGTGATCGACGTAAAACTTGTGAATATAATTATCTTTCATACTGGCTCTGTTGATCGGCATGTGATCATGAATAGTTTTGTCTCTCACATTCTGACTCTAAATTGGCATAGGGACGCGCTCCGCCCCGCGCGTCCTGTGGGTTTCGTCTCCATACTTGGGTACCCCCCACCAAGATTTCTTTTTGGGGGTTGAGAACATGCCTCGTTACTGTCTGTAATTGTATGGTCAGTCTTTTGACAAGCAAAGGAGTAAGAGGGAGTGATTTTTCAGCTAAGGTGCATCAAATCACTGATATTGATAATACCTATAACTTAGGTAAAATGAAGCAGTTATTTGTCTGCTAATACAATACGAAATGTCCAAGGAATTAGATTCCTAAAATGTTAGCTTAGCTATACACTTGAATATGAAATCAATGATATATTTCACCATGATTACTGATAGTATCAAAGACTTACATTTGCCTGTCTTTGTAGCGTGAACCTTATTGGTTGTACCTCATCTATTGCGAGGATTTATTGTGTAGATAAGAACTGCATCTGCTTGTCTTAGTAGCTTCAATAGCTTGATAAAATATATCAATACCTTTATTAGGCAATCACCTCATCTTGTGCGAGGATTTTAATATGAAAACAAAGGATTCCATTCCTGGACAATTTTATATTGAATCATAGAACTTAACTGCTCATTCTCTCCAGTTAATAGGTAGATAGATAATTATATATAATATACCTTTACAGGCTAGATAAATTTTAAAACAATATATTATTGAATCTAAAAATAGAACGGCTTGGCCTGCTGGACTTAGCTAGGACGCTGCCACCATAATAATCTAGATTTTACCAATAGGCTAAATAAATTCCTGCCTACCTACTTTAATAGGCCTATTCAGGCAGGTTTGACTTTATAACGTAATATATATTATAGAATCTACAAAAGGACGGCTTGGCCCGCCGAATTTAACGTGAAGAAAATACAGGACCTAGATTTAACAAATATACTAAATAAATTCCTGCCTACCTACTTTTCCTAGCCTACCATTGAACCTGAACCTACGTAGGCCCTAAAATAGCTAAGTGTGTGATTCTTTCAAAACTAGAAGTACGACCTTCTCATTTACATGTAAACGTGCGTGTCTCTCATCGGGGTGTAATGATGAGATACCTGGCTAACTGCTAGACCTAACGTCCCTACAAATATGTACGTGTACCTACCACCCTAGCCCTAAACATATAAGTGTGATAGATAAATATATAGATAAGTTCGGGAAGTCTGTTACCAAGCGACCTAAGGCAACAGATGGAAAGTGGGTAGGAAGTAAGGATGAGGGAAAGATTTTCTCACTGCCGGTCAAGCAGGCTCACAAGACCGATCAGGGTGCTGACGGCTAAAGGTGTCTTGGCCGCAGTGAGAGGATGATGGAACCCCACAAAGCTAAGGGCAAGGAACGTAGCCCTTGGGTATAACACCGCAAGGTTTCCGGACTACGTTTAAAGTGATCATTCAAACAAGCCTTCTACCCTTCTCATTTACTTGCTCAATACGCATGGTCAGCAGGCTCACCAACCAATTGAAGGACGTGAAGGAGTCTTAGCCACGTATTGAGAAGCAAAGAAAGAGCAGATCATCTCTGAACTCGCTATACTCTCGTCTATTATCTGTCTTGAATTACGCATGGTCAGCAGGCTCACTAGACCAATTTAAGGGCGTGAAGGTGTCTTAGCCACGTAATAGATAATAGTCGAAAGTTCACTTTAAATTACGCTTGGTCAGCAGGCTCACTAGACCAATTTAAGGGCATGAAGGTGTCTTAGCCACGTAATATCACTTGATAATTTACACTGAATTTACTTTACGAATTATAATCGTATAAAAATGGCGATAAGGCTTGGATGAACGATAACTTCTTGGGAACCGTGGACCGTCCGTCCGTAATTTCGCCTCGACTTATTCTTGCTCCTCCCCGTACCGATTATTGTGGAAATGGTCTCGCCGTACCGATAATTGTGGAATGATCCCGAATGTACCTAAATTCCCCTTTTTAAAACCTTTTTCGTTCCGCCTCATCGCATTCGAAACGCAATAACAAGTTCCGGAAGTTACGCTCAATCTAAATCTACCTCAGTCAATATTTTGATGGAAAAGTGATACATTATATAAAGTATTTCTATCAAAAGTTTATCCTTTTAATCAGTTATGAATAGTAATAATTATCTTACAGGATTTCCATTAATTTAGCGATAATAAATACCTTTCGTATGACGTTGCTTGAACTGATGGATTATTCTAAAACAGGCCATTCTGAACATTATATCTATTGCGTTAAGAGTTCATTTCATTATCTAAATTTGAGTGAACCTCCATATAGTCCCGCTTGGCAGCTCTGCTAACTCAATGATCAGACCCATCCAGTCCAATATGGTCTTTATGTTTATAAAGTTAAGGTTTAAATTATGCTTTAAAGTGTGTTTTCAACCTAAAACTTTCCACTCATTATTGTTTACGCTGCATTTTTCACAAAATGCAATAACAAAATCCGGATGTTAGCTCATTTATAATCTACCCTCATTTATATTAACTGTAGCATTTCTGTAGTTAAATTATTACGATAAAATAGTTATTGTTATGCTAACTTTATGATTATATTCGTGAAATTCAAGATGTTTTATAAAGCTTTATGAATTCAATTAATCTAGCAATAATTAAATAACTTTTCTTCAGTTTGTTGATTGACCTACCCAACTATTTAGAACTAGTAATTATGGTTCTTATACTTGATACATTAGAGTTCATTTTATATTTTCAATAAATGGTTGAATCTCCTATAATTCGTTGTTTGACGTCGCTAGTGTTTTTAAATAAGGCAAGCGGTGATGCCATCTTTTTTATTTATTATGCAATATTATGTCTAAGCTTCTATAATGCATTGATTGATGTCGCTAGTGTTTTCACTCGCGTATTTTCAAATAACGCAAGCAGTGATGCCATCTATTTAATTTATTAAGCAATATTATGTCTAAGCTTCTTTAATGCATTAGTTCTTGTCGCTAGTGTTTTCACCCGCGTATTTTTAAATAAAACAAGAGGTTTATTTATTTACCATCGAGTTAAGAGTTAATTTTACGTTCAAAGAGACTGGTCTACCAAAAGGTTTATTTAGATACTATATTTTCCTATATTTGTGAGTGACGGAACACACCATAGGGTTCTGTTCCGTTACAAGTGAAATAACCCGTGACTTTGTTTGCAAAATGGGCAGCTCGTAGCATGCATGTTGGTATGATATGCTCGTGGCGTTGATAAGTTTGGTTTTTGATAATTTTGATATTTTTTGATAAAGTTTGGTGCTTCTTGGCGTTGTTGCTGAGTAGCTTTGGCAGTTTCTGTCTTACGTCTGGAAGTCTAGACGTAAATTTAGTCTCAAGATAAGCCAAAAAATCCGCGAGGATGGGCAGCTCCCTCGGGTTCTTCACATCTAAGACGTAGTCATTGTGCGTGTCGGCGTCCAATTTTTGTGACAGAATGTGAACCAGAAGTGGGTCCCATGTTGATACATCCACACCCAATTTTTTTATAGCATTTAAGCATTCATTTGTAGTGTCGTGGATTTTTTTCAGCTGAGCGACTGACTGCTGTTGCATGACCGGAAGGTTCATGATGAGATTGATATGCGAAGTGTAAATCATCTTTTTGTGATTGAATCTGTTATTCAAAAGATCCCAACACACCTGATAGTTTTCCGAAGTGATATGAAGATGCTGAATGAGTTTCTCGGCCTCTCCTTTGACCTTACTCTTCAAATACTGCATCTTCTGCGCGTTTGATATTGCTGGGTTTTACTGAATACTTTCCGTAAAAAGATCCTTGAAACTCACCCACTGATGGTAGCTGCCTCCAAAACGTGGAAGATCTATTTTTGGTGTAGATTGATCTCGATGCACCATAGAACTCATTTTGATATTGATCTGCCTCTTGATATTTTGGTATTCTAGTTCATACTTACAAAATGCCTGTTCATACTCATGATTATTTCCGTTCAACTCAATGTCTAGGTCCCAATGGAGAGAATCGATCGCACACCAACGCGATTCGATTGCCTTCAAGGCATCCTGGAACTCCCATTTGTCAGACATACCTTCCAGATTGATGTTTCCAACTGTTCGAGAAAAAGCTTTGAAGTTGGTTGCCTGTTTCCGTAGCATTTCATCAGACTTACTGTTTGTTCCGCGTTGTTGATAAGATGTTGGCGGAAAATACCCTGTACTACCACTAGGCTGTGGAGTTGTATTTCCAGATGTAGAAGGTAACTTCCCTGCAGTACCTAAAGGAGTTGCTGGACGCAGAAGAAAGCGTTATTTTTCTTCCGTCCCATCTGATAAGTACCTACTTATATGTGTTCTGATTTCTTCGTAATATGTTAATGATTTTTGAAAAAAATTCGCCGTCAAATATTCGTGAGACTTGTCCTCACATTCGTCGAGCTTGATATTATTGTTTTGGATTTCCAACCAATAGGTTTCCAGAGTACTCAGCCGTTTCTTGACGTTGAGCACGGTTTTCC
Organism: Horisme vitalbata; assembly: GCA_951804965.1. Classification (NCBI taxonomy): domain Eukaryota; kingdom Metazoa; phylum Arthropoda; class Insecta; order Lepidoptera; family Geometridae; genus Horisme; species Horisme vitalbata. The sequence goes on along the minus strand of OX638094.1, from coordinate 27,673,751 downwards.
TTTCTGGACCGTCCTTTTTAAAGTTGACGAAGAGCGATTCCATCGCCCCCATTAGTTGATATTGCGTTTGGATAACATCTTCCATCGTGGTCACCATGATGCTTGATGTCTGATATTTATTGATTTGATAACTCACCGAAGGCTGGTTACCTTACCAGCGGTCCCAAAGTGGCAATCCAATAATTAGGCAAACACACACTAATTTCACGAATGCACCACACGCGATTAGTCCCGCCTTCGGCGGCTCGAAGGACCATAAAGATGTAAGGTTTTACACCTTTAAATGATAGATGATACTAAGTTTTTATGATTTATTCTAAGCAACTCTTACGATACTAAATGATAATGATGATGATAAATTGATACAATGAGACACGCGCTGTTTATGGGAAGCTAACGTGAACTGTGTGATGAGCGCGCGCCTCGCGACGATGCCGTAAAGTGCTGACGCGAGTAAAACGCACGGCTACACCGTACACCTTTCAACCGAGACATTGCGTCTTTGCCCATGGCCATCCGTCGTTTAATCTCCACTACACAGCTTTCATCGTTATTATTAATAGATCTAAGTTAGATGAAGCTGTCTACCTTTTCAACGTCCGGGCAGGTTTTAGGGCCTGAGAGGATTCCAGCTCTATCAATTACAATGAGCTTGGTTTTGTCCTTGTCCTATCAGGAAGTCCTATGGCCTCGCTCTTAGTGCCCAAACGATGTAGAAGCATCTTCCATGCTGGTGGTAACTATTATTTTTTCGAACAGTATTGGTTTATTTCACTTTATTCTAATGTTGACTGTACAAAATCCACGATGGAAGAGCCGGTACCGAATTTACCCATAAAAAATAATATTTTATTCGACTGTGACCTTTTTACCCTCAAAGTATGATACTTAAAAGAAGCACAAAAAATGGTCCGATGACATTTTTACCCTAACCCAGCACCAGCCTGAAAGGAGTAATGTCATGGGGGACCACCACATTCCTGGCTATAGGGAGTGACTTCAGCACTGTTGGTGTCTGCTGACGTCACTACCCTTATCAACATCTATCTATGGAGCGTACTTGCTCCGTCATATATTATAGAGGTCTCAGCCGCAATTCGTAAAGCCCTCATTACTCAAGACAGAGTCTTTGTAAATTGGTCTTCGTGTCCTGTGAGAGACTTCACTTTGGTTACCAGGTGCTTCAAGTGCCAACAATTTGGTCATGCAGCTAAAACGTGCAGAGCAGAGGCCTATACTTGCATAGACATTGCGGTGACCTAGGCCACCAAACAAACGAGTGCCCTAAGAAAGAAAAGCCCGCAAAATGTGCGACCTGCCTTCGCTACAAAAAAACCCTGCAACCACAAGACAGGTTAATTAGGATGCCCTGCCAAAAAGATAGCCGAGCAAATGTATTAACTCTATAGATTATGAAGGCGCCTAAGAGCGCCGTTCCCGTGTTATATTTTTATGTTTAGTCTTAACTTTGATAAACGAGATACAAGATACAATATATTTATTTGCATAAATAACTAACTAACTATGACTTAATCAACGATCTATATACCTAACTTTACAGTTTCCGAGTCAAGGTTTTGTGATGTTGTAAACTCTAAACAACATATTCCTGCTTACTATGCCGCTATAAGAATACTGACCCAATTAATTCGCAACAATTCTAAGTTTTCACAATTAATCATGTCTTTAATTCCAAGCAAAGGCTCAATGAAGAATTCTTGTTTTGTTTGTGTTTGTAAATTTTGACTAGAATGCTGTCTTGCATTTTACATTAACAATTTGCCTTCTAGTCAAGGTTATAGATTATGTTATTAAGGTTACCTACATTAGAACTTATTCATAAGCTTGTCAAAAGTTATCCCTAAATAGCACTAAGATTATTTTTATAATTAGTATTAGTTTATTAAGTTTATTGATTTGATTTATTCATTTACATAAGTTGAATTTTTAGCATTAATTTTCGCCCGAGATACAGGTCCTCCTAGTTCGGACATATTGATAAATTATTACCTCTATTTCAATATTTTAATCCGTATGTTAATTTTGGCACTAAGAAAATGAATAAAGATTATATATTTATTATTACTTCAGAGTGATTTGGACAAACTTCACTCCTACTGCAGACTAAACAAACTCGATCTCAATGTTGAGAAATGTTTCTGCATAAACTTTAGTAGGTCACCTAACGCATAATCAATCAGTTACAATATCAATGGACAAGCTCTTGTCAGAACTAGGTCTGTCGTGGATCTTTGAGTTATTTTTGACCCTAAGCTAGTGTTTGATCAACACCTTGAACTACTATGCTTCTAGGGCAATGAAGATGCTAAGCTTCCTCTTTAGGGTAGGTAACTAAAGATTTTACTTCTCTTAAAATTTTAAAAACCTATACTGCTTACTCGTTCGGAGTCACCTGGAGTATGCTTCGCAGGTTAAGAACCCTCAACCTTACGATAAGTATGTCTCGCAACTTGAAAACCCCTAAGAAAGTTCCTTAAATTTATCAACTTTCCTTAAATTAGGCATAAGATCCGCATCTCTGACTACATTGAAAGCTGAAGACATAACCACCTGCTGCCACTCGAGATGAGAAGTGAAACCACGGACCTTAGCTTCTTGCCCAATATTGTTCTGAGTCGTATTGATACTCCCTCACTCCTATCCGAAATTAAATCAACAGTTCCATCAAGCAGAACCTATCGCAGAAACAATCTAAAATTGCATATTCCCCGCTGTTCCACTAACTACCGCAATTACTCATAACTGTTGGGGACCGCTCAAGTTTTTAATACTAACTATACTAAAAATGTAGACCTGTTCAACATAAGACAGAATGCATTTAAAACTTTTATAAGCAAAAACTTTTTATTGAGTGATAATCCAGTATCATGTATGCACTTATCTACTTATTAAATAACGACATCCTGGCTTCTTTCTTCTGTTTGTGAGCCAGTGGCTAACTATGTCGTTGGAGTTTTAAGGCTGCCAATAAGTACTGCTTTTTCTTATTTGTATGTATTATATTTCTATATTTTAGTTATCTTATTCTCTACTTATCTAAGTATGACTTTTAATGTAGCACACTCTGATTTCTAATTTCTTCTTGTTATTACTTCATTAAACTAGTTTAAAACTGCTAAATGGTTTCACTTATTCTATTTTGTGCAATTTTCTTATTTCTTAGTCAATTGTAAGCTGTTATTTTTCTATGTAAATAAAAAAAAATGTAACTTCACAACGCACTTTCTTCACAATTTGGTTATACTAAATATTTAATGTAATTTGAATATTTATTTTTAATGGTTATTGAGCACTGGTTTATCAGCAGAAATCGCGAGCAAGTGTATATTAATTGAGTTCGCAGCAAAAATGCGTGTTCGCCTCTCGTACCGCCATCGCTGCTGCCCGGCGGCGGTCAGGAAATGTAGGCTGCGCTATGCCGCAATCAGCCGGCCGGTAGCAGGGTGCACCGCGGGCAGGCGAGGTCGGTTCGGGTTTCGAAGACGAAGGTCGGAACTCCTCACCCCTGATCATCTGCGGCATACTACAGTTCAAGACCTGCATAGCGACATGGCCGCCGCAGGGCAGCAGCTAGGGCGGGGTGGGAGGCTCTGCGCTGCGACCCCGCGCATGCCCAGCGGGGGGATCTCGGGCATATCCCTCTTGTTTCGGGGGACGGGAGTGAAGCGAGTGAAGCGAGGGAGGTGTGAGGTTGCAGAGCGCGTGGTGCCGCTGTGGGCGCTGTGGTCGGGCGCGAGCTGCGTGCTGTGCTGCAGCGCGGACGGCGCCGTGCTGACGGCGCGTGCGCACTGGCTAGTGACGCCGCGCGCGCTGCCCTTCGCGCGCCGTCACTACTGGACGCTGCAGCCGATGCACTCCATGAGGAGGTAGGTCTGACGTGGTGCTGCTGCGTGCTGTGCTGCAGCGCGGACGGCGCCGTGCTGACGGCGCGTGCGCACTGGCTAGTGACGCCGCGCGCGCTGCCCTTCGCGCGCCGTCACTACTGGACGCTGCAGCCGATGCACTCCATGAGGAGGTAGGTCTGACGTGGTGCTGCTGCGTGCTGTGCTGCAGCGCGGACGGCGCCGTGCTGACGGCGCGTGCGCACTGGCTAGTGACGCCGCGCGCGCTGCCCTTCGCGCGCCGTCACTACTGGACGCTGCAGCCGCTGCACTCCATGAGGAGGTAGGTCTGACGTGGTGCTGCTGCGTGCTGTGCTGCAGCGCGGACGGCGCCGTGCTGACGGCGCGTGCGCACTGGCTAGTGACGCCGCGCGCGCTGCCCTTCGCGCGCCGTCACTACTGGACGCTGCAGCCGCTGCACTCCATGAGGAGGTAGGTCTGACGTGGTGCTGCTGCGTGCTGTGCTGCAGCGCGGACGGCGCGTGCGCACTGGCTAGTGACGCCGCGCGCGCTGCCCTTCGCGCGCCGTCACTACTGGACGCTGCAGCCGCTGCACTCCATGAGGAGGTAGGTCTGACGTGGTGCTGCTGCGTGCTGTGCTGCAGCGCGGACGGCGCCGTGCTGACGGCGCGTGCGCACTGGCTAGTGACGCCGCGCGCGCTGCCCTTCGCGCGCCGTCACTACTGGACGCTGCAGCCGATGCACTCCATGAGGAGGTAGGTCTGACGTGGTGCTGCTGCGTGCTGTGCTGCAGCGCGGACGGCGCCGTGCTGACGGCGCGTGCGCACTGGCTAGTGACGCCGCGCGCGCTGCCCTTCGCGCGCCGTCACTACTGGACGCTGCAGCCGCTGCACTCCATGAGGAGGTAGGTCTGACGTGGTGCTGCTGCGTGCTGTGCTGCAGCGCGGACGGCGCCGTGCTGACGGCGCGTGCGCACTGGCTAGTGACGCCGCGCGCGCTGCCCTTCGCGCGCCGTCACTACTGGACGCTGCAGCCGCTGCACTCCATGAGGAGGTAGGTCTGACGTGGTGCTGCTGCGTGCTGTGCTGCAGCGCGGACGGCGCGTGCGCACTGGCTAGTGACGCCGCGCGCGCTGCCCTTCGCGCGCCGTCACTACTGGACGCTGCAGCCGCTGCACTCCATGAGGAGGTAGGTCTGACGTGGTGCTGCTGCGTGCTGTGCTGCAGCGCGGACGGCGCCGTGCTGACGGCGCGTGCGCACTGGCTAGTGACGCCGCGCGCGCTGCCCTTCGCGCGCCGTCACTACTGGACGCTGCAGCCGATGCACTCCATGAGGAGGTAGGTCTGACGTGGTGCTGCTGCGTGCTGTGCTGCAGCGCGGACGGCGCGTGCGCACTGGCTAGTGACGCCGCGCGCGCTGCCCTTCGCGCGCCGTCACTACTGGACGCTGCAGCCGCTGCACTCCATGAGGAGGTAGGTCTGACGTGGTGCTGCTGCGTGCTGTGCTGCAGCGCGGACGGCGCCGTGCTGACGGCGCGTGCGCACTGGCTAGTGACGCCGCGCGCGCTGCCCTTCGCGCGCCGTCACTACTGGACGCTGCAGCCGATGCACTCCATGAGGAGGTAGGTCTGACGTGGTGCTGCTGCGTGCTGTGCTGCAGCGCGGACGGCGCCGTGCTGACGGCGCGTGCGCACTGGCTAGTGACGCCGCGCGCGCTGCCCTTCGCGCGCCGTCACTACTGGACGCTGCAGCCGCTGCACTCCATGAGGAGGTAGGTCTGACGTGGTGCTGCTGCGTGCTGTGCTGCAGCGCGGACGGCGCCGTGCTGACGGCGCGTGCGCACTGGCTAGTGACGCCGCGCGCGCTGCCCTTCGCGCGCCGTCACTACTGGACGCTGCAGCCGCTGCACTCCATGAGGAGGTAGGTCTGACGTGGTGCTGCTGCGTGCTGTGCTGCAGCGCGGACGGCGCGTGCGCACTGGCTAGTGACGCCGCGCGCGCTGCCCTTCGCGCGCCGTCACTACTGGACGCTGCAGCCGCTGCACTCCATGAGGAGGTAGGTCTGACGTGGTGCTGCTGCGTGCTGTGCTGCAGCGCGGACGGCGCCGTGCTGACGGCGCGTGCGCACTGGCTAGTGACGCCGCGCGCGCTGCCCTTCGCGCGCCGTCACTACTGGACGCTGCAGCCGATGCACTCCATGAGGAGGTAGGTCTGACGTGGTGCTGCTGCGTGCTGTGCTGCAGCGCGGACGGCGCCGTGCTGACGGCGCGTGCGCACTGGCTAGTGACGCCGCGCGCGCTGCCCTTCGCGCGCCGTCACTACTGGACGCTGCAGCCGATGCACTCCATGAGGAGGTAGGTCTGACGTGGTGCCGCTGCACTCCATGAGGAGGTAGGTCTGACGTGGTGCCGCTGCACTCCATGAGGAGGTAAGTTTGACGTGGTGCCGCTGCACTCCATGAGGAGGTAGGTCTGACGTGGTGCCGCTGCACTCCATGAGGAGGTAAGTTTGACGTGGTGCCGCTGCACTCCATGAGGAGGTAGGTCTGACGTGGTGCCGCTGCACTCCATGAGGAGGTAAGTTTGACGTGGTGCCGCTGCACTCCATGAGGAGGTAAGTTTGACGTGGTGCCGCTGCACTCCATGAGGAGGTAGGTCTGACGTGGTGCCGCTGCACTCCATGAGGAGGTAAGTTTGACGTGGTGCCGCTGCACTCCATGAGGAGGTAGGTCTGACGTGGTGCCGCTGCACTCTATGAGGAGGTAGGTCTGACGTGGTGCCGCTGCACTCCATGAGGAGGTAGGTCTGACGTGGTGCCGCTGCGTGCTGTGCTGCAGCGCCCAAAGGTTGTTTAAAACAGAACAGCGCATGTTACGAATGAAGCCAAAACCAGTGATAGACATCGTTTTGAGGTATTGTCCTGTGGTGTATACAATAATGGTTATGTACCGCCGTTACTTTTTAGATTTCTGATAATCGCAGGTAATCTAAAAAGTCCATAAGAAAAATAACATGGTATTGACCTTGTCCGCTCGTCAACTGAGACTCACATTTGATTCGTGGATTGTGATGCGGCACAGGTGGATGCTATTTCCATTGATTTTAGGCGTGCATTCGATGTTCTTAATAACGACATATTTGCTTTGGCTGGACAACCATTGATCATAAAAAGACGTGTGGCACTCGGGGACTGCCGCGGTAAAGCTATTGCATAGCATTTTATATCAACTTATGCAATTATAATTATTTATTTATTTTATTTATGCAGTATTTCTTTTTCTTTGATATTAATTCAAGTTACACTTTTTGAGCGTGGTGACCGATAAGAAAACATTTTTTTTTCTTTTATTAAATAAAAATACGTCTAGTTGCACGCACACAAACACCGTGTCGAAGACTGCCGAAAAGAAACGACGTTAGACAATGCACGGCCTTCAAGCCACACCTCCGTGCCCGTCGGAGTGGGGAGCGTGACGTTTTTTTTCGTTACGGAATTTCTGGATTCGGTCCCCGCGCTCAAGGCCCTCGATAGAAGCTATGCAATAGCTTAATACGTATGATTATTATACTTATGTCACTAAATAGCGCTACTAAATTTGCACGCTATTCAGAGGTGACGCGAGGTGACGAAAACCTCCCGCCTCACATGGAGTGTCGTAAAATTTTAAATTTTTTTCTTTCTTTCAAAAGACCGTAGGCAATATGTACAGTTTAGCTTTTACAAGTGAGGTAGATTCTATACATTTAGGGTAAGTCAGGGGAGCACTCACGGACCGATCTTCTCTTTTTTTTGTCTGAAGCTTATACATTTTTATTATTTCTACCGTTAGTTGCACCGTAAGCTCCACCCATGCAAGTCTCCTGTGAGACCTATTCAAGGCACTCTTATTCTATATAAGTCGGGTAATAATACGGTTTTCTGCTGTTTGTCATCCTAAAATAAATAAAAGAAAAACATTACAACAAAAGTTATGTGTTCACTGTTCTAATTTGATATGGCTCATCATTACTTAATTCTGACTCTTAACATATACAGATAGATATAAATCCTTGCTAGGATGCTTTATTTTGGTTTGTTTTTTCTTTTCAATACCGTTCTATATGTGAAAACTGCTTAAGGCTTTCTTGCTCTAGCTTAATCTTTATCCATAATCTTATCGTATAGCTGTTAGTTTTCTAATTGTCTCATTAATTAAATAAGTAAAAAGTTTTCCCAAACCACGCGCGCGGCGCTCCGTGATCGAGCCCGCGTGAGCGAGCGTTGGGAACAGTGACGAAGGTCGCGCGTCTCTCCCTTCGCGCGGCCACGTCATCCGCATCCGCAGCGCTGACGCCGTGTGTCTGCGCAGGGTGGAGCTGGGCGAGGGCGGCGCCGGGCGCGTGGAGCCGGGCGCTGCCGCCGCGCAGAACCACATGCGTCTGCGCGTGCGCGACGACCCGCCGCTCTACAGACAGGTGAGGGCGCTGCGGCGGCGTGAGGCGCGGGCCGGCGGGCTGGCGGACTGACGCGGCGGTGTCGTTGCAGATCCTGTACCTGGTGCGCGACGTGGCCGAGTGCGTGCGCGAGATGTCGCGCGGCGCGCCGCTGCTGGCCGTGTCGCTCTGCGCCGAGCTCACGCGCCTGCGCGCCCGCCCGGACCTGCTCGAGGTACACATACACTCCCTGCCCGACACACGTCGCGCGGCGCGCCGCTGCTGGCCGTGTCGCTCTGCGCCGAGCTCACGCGCCTGCGCGCCCGCCCGGACCTGCTCGAGGTACACATACACTCCCTGCCCGACACACGTCGCGCGGCGCGCCGCTGCTGGCCGTGTCGCTCTGCGCCGAGCTCACGCGCCTGCGCGCCCGCCCGGACCTGCTCGAGGTACACATACACTCCCTGCCCGACACACGTCGCGCGGCGCGCCGCTGCTGGCCGTGTCGCTCTGCGCCGAGCTCACGCGCCTGCGCGCCCGCCCGGACCTGCTCGAGGTACACATACACTCCCTGCCCGACACACGTCGCGCGGCGCGCCGCTGCTGGCCGTGTCGCTCTGCGCCGAGCTCACGCGCCTGCGCGTCCGCCCGGACCTGCTCGAGGTACACATACACTCCCTGCCCGACACTCTCTGCCCGACACACGTCGCGCGGCGCGCCGCTGCTGGCCGTGTCGCTCTGCGCCGAGCTCACGCGCCTGCGCGTCCGCCCGGACCTGCTCGAGGTACACATACACTCCCTGCCCGACACACGTCGCGCGGCGCGCCGCTGCTGGCCGTGTCGCTCTGCGCCGAGCTCACGCGCCTGCGCGCCCGCCCGGACCTGCTCGAGGTACACATACACTCCCTGCCCGACACTCCCTGCCCGACACACTCTGGCTGACACTCCCTGCCCGACACTCCCTGGCCATCACAATTCCTGATCGACACTCCCTAGCCGATACACCATGGCTGACACTCCCTTGCCGACACACCCTGGCCGACACTCCCTGGCCGACACTCCATGGCTGACACTCCCTGGCCATCTCACTTCCTGGCCGACACTCCATCGCTAACACTTCCGGGCCGACTTTCCATCGCCTACACTCCCTAGCCGTCAGTCCATGGCTGACACTCTCTGGCCGACACTCCCTGGCCATCACACTTCCTGGCCGACATACCCTTGCCGACATTCCCTGGCCGACACTCCATGGCTGACACTCCCTGGCCGACACTCCCTGGCCGACACTCCCTGGCCACCACACTTCCTGGCCGACACTCTATCGCCTGCACTTCCTGGCCGACACTCCATTGCCTACACTCCCTGGCCACACTCCATTGCCTACACTCCATTGCCGACACTCCCTGGCCCGCAGTCCCTGGCTGACACTCCGTGGCCGACACTCCCTGGCTGATGTATCGTACAAATCGTGATCATCGATCGCCGTCATCGACAGGCGCTGTCCCAAGTGGCGGGGCCGCTGCCGGAGCCCTACAACCTCGGTGACTCCTCGGCGGGGAGTGAGGGGGAGTCCAGCGACCCCCCGGGGGCGGGGGCGGGGGCGGCGCGCGCCCAGACCAACGCGCGAGCCGAACGCATCATGAACATCAACCACGGGAACCGACAGCCCATCGAGATGGTCTACGTCAGCGACGACGACGACGCACAGGGGGGGCAGGGGCAGGGACAGGGGCGGGGGCAGGGGCAGGGGCAGGCCACGCGCGATGAGAACACGCACAAGTTCCGGGGACTCGAGATGTTCGAGGAGATGGAAGAGTTCGAGCTGTAGCTGTAACTGTAACTGTAACTGTAACACGGCCACGCCGACTAGCGCTCCGGATACGGTGTCGCGTTTAGAGTTAACGTTAACGCTGATACAAACATATTTTATAGATTAATGGATTTATTTACGAAAGGTAACAGCTTGCAACACTTACTTAAAGGACAATGGGCAAAAATGTATGAACTTGGTCCAAGAGCCTCCACTGATGAGACATGCGGGAAACGAAAGGGCATACTTGTTGTATACGGAAGTACAGGAGGTGTCGAGTCTAGGGTGATGGTGTCCACTCCCTCTCTACGGACTTCACACAAAAAGGACGGTAACTCCACTTCCAACTGTGCTAGGTGTTCGTCGAGCCTCAGAGTGCGTCCGTTGAACGTAGCCGGGGTCAGGGGTTGTAGGTAGCCGAGGGTAGCACGGGGATTTCTCGTCCCTCCTACCCCGCGCCCCGTTACCATGGCTCTTACCTAGAAATAGCGGGATGGCTGGGAACTGGGGCAATCTCTTTTTGGTGTCCATCATCTAGCGGGTTTATGCCCAAAATCCTCACGCTGGGCATGCGGGTTGGGATCACAGCACACCGCTTCTTGCACCGCCGACGCTGCTGCCCGTCGACGGCCAGTTATTTGAGCAGTGTGGATATCGGCTGCGCTAGGCCGCTATCTAAATCAAAATAAGTTTATTCAATAAGCACATACAGTACTTTGAAACATCAATTTTTTAAATTTGAATTTACACCAATTCGTAACGTGACCAAACAGAGAAGAATTGGCAAGAAACTCTGCTTGGCTTATATTTTTTTTAAGTCTTGTTTTTTACAAAGTTTATTATTAACTATTACATTGTTTTTGAGGGAGTTGGAGACAGTTTCATCCCAAGCTTTTTTGTCATTTAAATAATCAGAAATTTTATAATGAGTTTTATTACAGAGGTGTTACGTTTAACAACATTTTTGAATTTATTTAAAGATAAATTATGCATATCATTTGGAATTTTATTAAAAAACCGTACGTTTTAAATAAATAAATAAAATAAAATAAAAAGTTTAAAAAAAAGTAAGTTTTGTCCTATAAATGATTGACTAACTTTATGGAACCTTACAGTAGTATCTTTATTTCTAGTGTTAACATTATGAGTGTCGCTATTTTTCTTAAACAATTTGATATTTTTTCGGACATACATTAAGTTTTCATATATATATTGGCACAGCACAGTCATAACATTTATTTCTTTAAACTTAGTTCTAAGTAATTCTCTGGGGCCCAAATTATAAATTGCACCAACAGCCCTCTTCTGCAGCACAAAATATGGTGTTGATATCTGCAGCATTCCCCCACAACAAAATGCCGTACGACATAATGCTATGGAAGTAGCTGAAATAAACTAGTCTAGCCGTTTCAACGTCAGTAAGTTGACGGATTCTTTTGACTGCGTATGCTGCAGAACTGAGTCTGTTGGACAACCCATCTATGTGAGCGCCCCATTGAAGCTTATTATCTAAGGTTATGCTTAAAAATACAGTAGTATCCACAAGAATTAAATGTTCATCTTTTATTTTAATGTTAGGTTTAACTTGTTTAACATTTGGTAAAATAAATCATATACATTTTGTTTTATTTCCGTTCATTAATAAGTTGTTTACATCGAACCAGTTAACAATTTTCGCTATTGAATTGTTTACGTCATCAAAATTGGTCTGCCGTCGCTTTAGTTTAAATAAAAGAGACGTGTCGTCTGCGAACAATACAATTTCGTGGTTGTCCCTCACAAGTTGAGGTAGGTCGTTGATGTAAACTAAAAATAGGAATGGGCCAAATATTGACCCTTGAGGTACACCCATCCTTACCACAGATACCGCAGAGCATTTTCCATTTACGTCGACTTTCTGTATTCTGTCAGATAGGTAAAAAGTAAGAAGGGCTAAAGCCATACCCCTGACACCGTAATGATCTAGTTTCCTGATTAATGTTTCATGGTGTACGCAGCCAAATGCCTTAGACAAATCACAAAAGATGCCTAAAGCAGCATGTGAATGTTTCATGGTGTATTATATTATTATATTATGTTTTATTTGTTAGTATTATATTATGTTTTATTTGATCTAAATCAGGGAACTCACCACAGTCAATACATTCATTTAATATAAACGCTAGTTCTGGTGCGATAATGCCAATCAAAGATGTTACAACGCTAACAGCAATCAGCCGGTAACCAGAGCCCCGTTCGTTAATTAGCAGGGTGCACCACCTGCAGGTGAGGTTGGCCTGGGTCCCGAAGATGGTGGTTGGAACCCCTTACACCCCCTTCTCTACCTTGTTTCTTTTATCTGGACTCGAACCGACAATATAAACGAGTTACACGGTCACATCTCTGTACCTAGCGTCGAAGACGTCACATCGGTGTTCTGGTAGGTTATGTTAGGGTACGGTATTTGCTGGGACGGGGCGAGCGCGGAGAGGTTGAAGAGAAGCGGCGGGAGGGGCATCGCATTCAAGATACTAGATAAAATACCATGAAACCATGCCAAAATAAACGTAAAATTATAGTATTTATAGTAAGAACAAACATGACCATAACAAAAAACCCCAGGACAGAATTTAATAACTTTTTCCCAGAATCATACAACAACTTATGCCCTTTCGTTTCCCACAAGTCTCATCAGTGGAGGCTCTTGGACCAATTTTGCCCCTTGTCCTTAAAGTTTTAGTACAGACCATGTAACGAATCTTGTGATTTTGTGTTAATAAAATAAGTTAAGGCTCCCCGCACTTTATTCAAACTTAGGCTTAAGAAATGGTATTTGTTAAAGTGTTTTTACTCAATCAATGAATATTTTAATTTCAAATAGTTTTTGTCAATTTGATTTTGTTAATAAATATTAGGGTATTGTAGTTTATTTAAGAATTATGACAAAATGACATGTATATTAAATTAATTAAATCAATCTTATGACTAAATATTGACACAGCAGGACAACAACTGGTAGAATGTACATTGTTCAGAATGTATCTACTTGTAACCGTAAGAGCAGTGCCAGTGTAAACTATCTACAATGTACATACATTCAGTGAATAAATGATTTATCTGTTTATCGCACACGACCGACAATCGGTGGCCGATGTTTTGTAGGAGGAAAATGGAACGTACTGAGTGCCATACTGCAACGCACACGTCCTACAAAGAGTAGGACAGAAATAACGTAGGTATGAGGTTGCGGGTTCGATTCCCGCTACGGGACACATGTTTGTATGAATTTTAGATAAAAGTGACTGAGACGAAGGTTGTGGGTTCAATTCTCGCCGTGGGACAAATCTTTGTGTGAGCTTCAGATAAGTATAACTTAGACCACAAAATACAGACAGGATTTAGATATCAAAGTCTCCCGTATTTACTTAAATAGATAGGTACTTAGGTAAAGGTTCTACTTGAATGCAGTACTTTTACAAACATAATTATAATGTAGGTATTTTTTCATTGACAATTTTTCTGCCTTAGGTAGGTACAGCTACCTACATGGCTAGGCATAGGCAGCACCTATTATGATTTGATGAAAGTAAGGCTCTAAGAGCTAGAATGTATTGGATTCTACGTATTGATATAGATATTTAGATATTTATTCATACAATTATAACACAGCATTACAGTATAATACCAAGGCGCTATGATATACAATACATACAAAAGAAAAAGAAGAAACCTTAAACAAAATGAACATAAAACATGCATAAAAATTATGAAAGCAAATATAACAAATATCAACAGATTGTACTATTTCTTACACTATCAATCATCTCACAAAACTTCATACATACTTCGCACACTTCAGTCCATCGGTCAGCAAACAGATCACACAATGGTGCTGATGCCAGAAGCGCATTTAATAATTTTAGGGCTCGCACGAGAGGAGAATTGCTGTGCGCCACGGTGCGCGTCCGTGACACAGCTAGTAGGGCATGATTACGAGGCCTAAAAAAATATCTTGGCACTTCGGGTACAGACAATCACACTACTCGAGACACTAATTCAGGGCAGTCAGATACACCGCGTAATATTTGACAAGCTGTTGTCAGTAGGTTGTAGTTACGCCTTGCCTCCAGAGAGTTAAAACCAAGCATACCAAGTAAATATATTGTAGGGTAAAGAAAAGGAAAAGGAAAATACACGCCAAGGTCCTTAACAGTGTTGACTCTAACTATGGGCTCCGAGCCTAGCAAATACTCTTTATTAACCGGCACGCGCGCACGGCTGTAAGTCATTGTACAACATTTGGCCATATTGAAAAATAGCTTATTGGAAACGCTCCATTCAAACACAGCGTCGATGTCTTCTTGCAGATATGTGGCATCATTAATTTGTTCCAGACCATAAATCAATTTTAAGTCGTCAGCGTACAAGAGGCACTTCGAATGTTTGAGAACAGCATCGAGGTCATTTGTCATTATGCCGAACAAGAGCGGGCCTAATATGGAGCCCTGACTAACTCCTGACCTCGTATGATATGGAGGTGAAACAAAGCATCCATGCTGCACGAACTGCTGTCGATCACGCAAATAACTAGCAAAAAGCTTAAGCAGTTTGGTTGAAAAACCAATGTTGCTAAGCTTTCTCAGCAACACATCGTTGTCCACTCTATCGAAAGCTTTTTTAAAGTCGAAATAGACAACATCAACCTGCTTACCTTTGTCCAAGTGTTGCGATATAAAATCAACTAGAGTTAACAAGTTAGTATTTACTGAACGATTTACTCTAAAACCATGCTGCGAATCGCATAAAAATGGTTTTATTTGCGGAGATATTGAGTTATGCAGTATTGACTCAAAAAGCTTAGCGAGCGCGGAAAGAATTGCAATTGGACGGTAATTGTCCACTTTAGTCGTATCTTTACTTTTAGGAATTGGTCTCACTCTTGTGATTTTCCACTTGCGCGGATAATCACCAGTAGCAAGCGCTAAGTTTAAGATGTAGCAGATTGGTAATGCTAGGTAATCTTTGCAACCTTTCAAAATAAATGCAGGACAGTTATCAGGCCCAGGAGAGCTTGTTGCTTTTAGACCATTTATTGCTAGATCTACCTCTTTCAGCGTAATTTCATTAACATGCACGTAGTTACTGCCATTTTCAGACTCAGCCGAGTGATAGTCGAGTATAAGTATTTTATGTTCTATTACTTTTTTTCGTAAGGTTCATAGTTTTGGAGTTATGGCACTTTGAAATATGTATGAAATAATATTTCATATAATGTCAAAGTTTTAAAGTGTGAAATTGTTGAAATGTTGAAGTGTTGAAGTGTTTCCTGTCTCTCTTCTGTTTATCAAAAACCAAACAAATTTTCCTCCGTAAATCCAACCTAGTTGGTATAAGCTCTGTCCATGACGTGCTCTTCCCTATCAGTCCTACAAAAAATCGGTCGAAAAGTCGGTCGTCTGCGGGGAGCCTTAATGTTTGTCATTCAATTTATAATGTAGTAGTGTTGTATGTTAGACTAAGTGGACGTGTTAATACGTATAACCAAAGTTTTACAACATGTTAAATATTTTGGACTCGCCTTGAGACGAACAATTGATACAGATTGGTAACTGGAAGCCTCTTCCATCAACTATTGTTGGGTTCAAGTTGGTGATACAACATAAACCTTTCTCTAAATATTATTATTCGTGGTCTGGAACAAAACTAAGGTAGAAGCGAGCGAAGTCCTGGGCGTGAACTGGTTGATTATCATGTGAATATTATCAGTGTATGTATTGTACTGTCGGCGACACTCGCATCACTCATTAACATAAATCAAATTAGTTTTTTATTTACAAATTACTCTTTACTCATTTAATAAAGTTAAACATTTCATTTTTCTGATCCAACCTCTTTGATTTAAAGGAACGCTTGCTCAATTCGTTCGAAATTATATGAACCTGCACCGGATATAAACATTAACTACATATATCTATATTCATAATGAACCTGCACCGAATATAAACAAGGGACATATTCATACTTTGCTCGTACGTATTGTTTGACTTAATTTTTTCCAAGAATTTGCTTGATAATTATTCCAATTATTATAATTGTTTTCATCCTATACATTAATTTATATTATTTGGTGTTAGTTTGGAAGAAATAGTAAAATTGTAAGAACATAATTTTAAGCGTTCATAGAATAATATAAATATGTAGGTAGGTAAGTAGTAGGTATAATTCATTATTAAATTTAAGTTTTAGTATCCGATTATTTTGTCGATAACAGTATTGTTGTAATGAAAAATAAAGATAAAATATCAAAATGCATTTTGACTAATGTTTCCGTCCCTCCTTGCATTTCACGTATCCGTGGCACACGTCACATCCTTATTCCATACCTACCTTGACGGTATACCTATTTATCCACCCCTTCTGGGTTCCCGCCTCCTCGCAACCTAAGCCAACCTTTACCTGCTAAAACTAAAAAAAAGGGGCTCTGGCGGCCGACTGATTACGGCATAGCGCAGCCCAGCATCGGCATAGCTACATCCCCTGAGTGCCGATGGGCGGCATCGTCGGCGGTGTGCGAGGAAGTGTCCTGCGATCCCCAACCCGCACGCCACGTGGAGTGCATGGGCTATGGATATGCCTACGACGATTTAACAATCGTATATCCACTTGTTATTAGGGGAGGTCTAAATAACGATAACCAAACTTGTTACAAAATTGAAGAGTTGTTCTAAGATAAAACTATCATAGAGACTACGTCTGGTCAGTGTAAGTACCAGAGGTGGAATGGCGTCCTGGCCTTTCCACGAAGCGAGCGAACGAAGGAAAGAGGTCATTGCTGAGTCGGCAGTAGGTACCTACTTAGTGCCTACCAGTCGAACAACATCGGAATGCCTCAGTGGACTGGTACAGGCTGGTTTTGTTGTAATTTTTTTTTTTTAATGATACTATAAATTCATCGTTTCGGCAGCCGTTCCCAATACACTAAGTAAGTAATACTATAAATGTTTTATGTTTTAGCAAATTAAATTTATTTATTTACTTTTAGCAACGTTGAGACACTGATTAGGTACTGAATCAATATAAAAATAGAGAAATCAACATCAAATCGATCATTATATCATAATAGATAAGATCCATTAAGCTACAATGCAAGAGAACATTTCTTTTTTTCTGTTAAATAAATAAGTTGTTTATTTTAGAGAGCGAGGGAATTATTCTAAAAATTGTACGCAATAGCACAGACAAGCTGTGGTAGTGGTGACGTCGTACTAATCAACAGGATCATCAACCTCAAGACTGCATTTATGATCGCTATTTCCTATATTTTTGGTTTTGGCCATCGACGCCCACCGGCCCACGTGAATAACTCCCTGTAGCTCTAGATATGCATACCTACCCACATCTAGCGAAGCGTCTCTCGTGTGATGGGATTTGCCCTTTGTAGTGAGTGTCGCGACTGACTGGCCGCAACACTCGCACAGGCAGAGCGGGGAGCGGAACTTGAGGAAACCTAGAATTTGGATCAGGTTTAGGCTTAGTGTACCTACATGTACCTGGGTAGCTAGCAAAATTAGAAGATCTATAAATTTGACCTATAACATATGAAATATTATTCACAAAAGGTTTTAAAATACAAAAGCCATTGCGGCATGTTGGGGGCCTTTGGGCAGCCTAATCATTCCGGCTCCGACAAAGTTTAGAAGAAGTCAGTCTAGAAAAATTCAAGAACATTTCATTTGCCGAAACTATTAGACTAGGTAGGTACATCTACATTATCTTCTAGGTTGCATATAGAGTTCTTGCAGTTCCTTAAAATAAATTTTTTTTGAAAAGAATTAGCTGTGGTTGTCAGGTACGCTAGTCGCTCCGCTCGTGCGTGAGCGCAAACACTTTACCTCAAGATTGTCTTTTGAGAGCATAATATCCGCCATCTCCACATAAACGAGAACATTTAAATATTAATGCGGCTATAACCTCACGGCTCCGAACAAAACCTTTTCTTAAAACTTTTTCGGTTACGTTTAGTTTCCTCATTTATTTTTTCTTCAGCCTCAAGTGTTGCAGTGGTGCAAGACATATAGGCCTCTTCCTCGAACAAGCTTCCTCAACTCAATTGGAAGCCGGTTATTAATTGAATACCTACATTTTCATTTCGAGAGTCCTATCTTGGGTCCGCCTCTTGAGCTACTCGTGCATGGTGTGAAACATGATCCTGAAAACGTGCTTACAAATTAGGTTTCTATTTAGAACCTAATAAGGCAATTTATAATTAATTATCAATTCTCTCTCCCATGGTGATGGGGTCAACTTTCCTACACTTCCTTCTTCCATTTCGCTCTATCTAACACGTTTGAGTACGGATTATAGGAAATACATAGAGCTAAAATCTGGTTTGTACTCTGACTAAAATGATGGCTGAAGTGAGTGCCGTCAGACACGACTCACTCAGCTCAACAGCTAGTTACGGAGCGAGCTGACCTCCTGCTGAGCGGAGCACCTGCGTCCCCCGGCCGCGGCCAATTCACGGGTTCACGCGCGCCGATTCTATTTGTGGTTCAGAGCTTTTGTTTCTTAAGGGTATCTAACTACGCACTGTAACTACTGTACCTACTTACCTACGTACTTAATAAACTTAAATAAAAATAAGAAGAAAATATATCTAGGTATATAGGTTTATTAATATTATAGGTCATGTTCTTGTTTATGTCAGTTCTTGTGGTACGTACCAACAACAATAAAACGTAGATACATTTCTTTTGTTAAAAATCTTAGTATTATAGTTTAATGTCTTTAGGTATAATTTGTTAATATTAAATTTGCTTCTTTTTTTAAAGTCACATGCAACGCTCAGAGCGACGCGTATTTACCTCATGTAACCGTGCCTGGTACTCTAGTTGGTAATGCACTTTCGAAGGCCAAGATACAAGATTTCCGCTTAGTTTGGTTCTTCACAGGCATCTTTGCGATTTAAATATAGTACCTTCATTCATTGTTAAAATGTTGCCAATTTTGTCAAACGGCAAATTAACTTTTTTACCCCCAAGATTAATTACTACCTCAGCAACAACAAAATAAATTCTTTTAAGTCTCAAAAAGACTTAGGTGTTTTGATTAACTTCAACTTGAAGTGGGAAGATCACATTGAGGGGATTGTGAAAAGAGTAAACTGATTTGTTTATGTAATTAAAAGATCATTCCTATCCATGACAGTAGAAGTCTTTCGTAAAATATACAAAACTTATATAAGGCCACTTTTGGAATATGGTTTCCAGGTCTGGAGCCCCTACTTTCAGAAAGATATAGACCTGCTGGAGAGTGTTCAAAGGAAATCCACTAAAATTCCACAAGCCCTTCGTCGTTTGCCCTACCCAGAGAGACTGCGCGTACTACGCCTCACTATCCTAGAGGAAAGACGTCTCCGTGGCGACCTCATCGAGACCTTCAAAATCCTTTCTGGCATCTATAATTTGCCTGAATTTCACAAAATTTTTATAATGAAGGAAAGCTTGAAATCTGTGAGAGGCCACAACTGTAAAATAAGCCGTGCACAATTTAACACCAATACCACCAATACTGGGAAACACTTCCTCAGCAACAGAGTGGTCCTCAACTGGAATCGATTGCCAGAAGAAGTTGTTACTGCTTCCTCTATAAACTCGTTCAAGAATAAGCTGGATAACTGGTTACAAACCCACAAACTGTTAATAAACTAAATTAATTAAATCAGTGCTAAAACAGTTACAATATATAAATTGGGACATTTCGACACTGTGAGATGTAGACACATCAGCTATAACTGCTCGTCTATAAACTAATAAATAAATAAATAATTTATTATTCAATATTCAATTGAATTTCAAATTAGTCTGCTGTATATCTATTCATTGTTAATTCTTTCTTAAGTTGTACTCGGTGGTTATTTCGCCACCTATTCATAAACAGTCAATTTAAACATGTTGATGTTAGATCGAAATGAAATATCAATGTTGGAAACATCGATGTTTATGAACATAAATATGATGTCGTAGGATTTGTCTGTCGATGATAACATCGACAAATCCTACGACAAGAAATGTCGTGTGCTCAGGACCACTCGTTGCATGTCTCTTAATTTGAGTCGACTTTTATCTGTTGGTGATTTCACGAGAATAATGTTTTTCTGCTTCGAGAGACAAAATGGTGGATCACTCTACCTAAGTCTAGTAGTAGTCAATGTCTCTGGCTTGAGAATGGCCCCCCAGGACGGCGGCGAGCCATCCGTCAGTGTGACGCATCGGCCGCCAACACGCATTACGTTTACGTCGGCTATCCCAACATTCTCAACACATAGGTAGGTACTTACGCATTACGGCCGCCCTGGCGCATGGCGTGTGGCGTGTGCTGCACGAAATACAACTACACATGAACTTGTATAGGACTTAATCAAATGAAGGAAATTACTACTTACTGATTCGGAAACTTTTCACTCAACTCATCTCATTCATTTATAATTCTTAAATGAAATTATATTTTATTCTTAAAGAAACAGCTCCTATTAAGGTTATTAAGGCTTTAAGACATTTTTAATTTGCAACATTATATGAACAAATAAAAAGGTTTATTAATAACAGTTACACTATCGTAGCAATAATTCTAAAAAGGTAATAACAATACCTTTCTTATAAATGGGAATAAAAAAGACGAAATTACTTTTGGCTAAAAGTCTCTAGTTTTTGCAATAGATAATGTTAGGTTAATTCACCACAGTACATATTCAGAGGTAATCATTTATGCCTATACCTTACCAAAACTTTTATTGTTCACAATCTACATAAAATGTAGGTTCAATCTCCATATCAAGATTTAACATGGATTTCGTCAGGATAGTTTCTCAAGTTTTTGCTGTAAATGCTAATGTAAATCATTTTGAAACACCATATCGAGGACAGTTGCGAGAAATCAAACTCTGCGACCTTCAAACTCTGACCGAAATTCAGAAGCTTACGATCTTCGGGTAAGTATTTTTTCCTCATTTTGTTGTGATAATAACGATGTTTACAGAGACTTTGTTGTTCTATGTGCGTAGGCCGGGCCCGACACTCGCAGGCAGTAGGTGGGTAGAGACCTCCCGGTCCCGGGCCATGCCCGTGGCCATGCTCGCTTCAACAACTCACTAACACGAATAATCACGTTACCTTGTATCCGCACACCGCGGCACCGGTCCAATAATATATTCCACTCAAATCTATTTGTGCTGTTAGGTATCTACCTGCTTTTAGGTGCCTAACTTACCAGCTTTTATGGTTTATGAGAATTAACATCTAAATTATCGGTATTATAGGTGGCTTATACCCAGAGGTCCACGACTCCATTGTTTTCAAAAACATAGGTCCCAACGGGTCCATGTCATTTTAAAATAAATAATATTTCCTTTTCCAACGGGTCCATGGAATTGTTTGGTACAGTTAGCAATAAAAGCTTCGATAAGATAGGACAAATGTTTGTTTATTCGTGAAATAAAAGACAATAAATAGATAAATCAGAACTCTTGGATCAAAAAATATATAAACACGTTCTATGCCATGTCGGTCAACGGTGTCCGTCATCAGGCATTTCTCATAGGGCCAGATAAAACGTCAATATTTTCAAATATCATTAATCTTTATATTTTTGTTTTAATGAAACTCATCTGACTCATAACTTCGTTGTTTCTTTGGTATAGAATGTGTGAATGTATAATATCGATCATAATATTAAATAAACTTAAAAATTTAAGAATCACAGTTTTGCTATAAATACAATAAATCACCTAGAAAAATATTTTAAAAATCCTCTAGTTTTTGAAAAAAATAATAAAGACGAAATGTCATGTGAGAATAAAATGTTTCTGTGTAGTTACTTTTTTATTATAATTTTAATAATAAATAGACACGTACATCGGTTTATTGCCTAATTAACGTTATAGAAAGGATTTTGATACCTGAAAAATTTTAGGGAACGGTTGGGCACAGGGTGCGAAATTCAGGGGACCCGTTAATTACAACCCAATTAAAATATAACGTATGTAGGCTACCTATTGCTACCTACTACTATCTACCTATTCCTATCTATTCCTTCCTGTAGATATCTTCATTATTTAAGTAGTTTATTATCCCACCTACCTATCTTCAGTATTTACATTTATTTATCAAGTATTACCTACCTACTTACCTATTTATATACTTACCATATACCTAGTCACATTATATTTAGTTTATTCTATCATATATTAATATACGTCCATACTCACGATACTTTGCCGTCGCACCATTTTCTCCACGAGCTCGCCGTGTGCCATGGAAACAACCGGTCGCGGCCCGCATTCCTGCGCGTGCGCCGGTCGGCGATCGAAACCAGTCCGTTACAGCCTCTGGACGAGACACCCGTGTCGCGCGACCTCCGCTCTGTACATACCTCTCGCCTCGTACGCTTGCTTGTGAACTGATTGTTTTCGTGTCTATCTCTGCTATCTTCTTCTACTTATCTGTGCTCCTTCCAAATCTACTTTTCTAAACTCTGTGACGTGTGTTCTTCCTGTGCCGTGCTTGCTGTAAACTATCTGTGTGCTGTACAATAAACTTTACCTGTGTAATCTGGAGTCTTCATTCACCTGGACCACCTACTCGACCCAGCTAAATCTACGCAGGTACTACACACCACAACACACCCCCTACCATAACTGGTGACCCGACTAAGGACACGAACTCAAGATGAGTGAAAATAAAGACGCAGAATCAAGCGATCCCGGCGATTTACAAGATGGCCCCGAACACAGCAATGTGAACACAAAACCGCGTGCTTGCAGAAAAGTGCGCGTGTCCACTGCATCATCCGACTTTTTCAGAGCGAAAATAAAAGTTCCTCCATTTAGTCCTGATGACCCGGAATTGTGGTTTGCACTGTTGGAAGGTCAGTTTGAGAGCCTTGGAATTACGGACGACGCCGACAAATTCAGTAACGTCATTACCAACTTGGATCTGCAGCACGCGAAAGCCGTGAAGGATATTATCATCAATCCTCCGGCCTATAATCGTTACGAGAAGCTCAAGAACGAGCTTGTCCGTCGTCTCTCCGCTTCGCACGAGAGGAAGGTGAAGCAGCTCCTGACACATGAAGAACTCGGAGACCGGAAACCGTCGCAGTTCCTGCGCCACCTGCAGGACTTAGCTGGACCTTCCGTGCCCGAGGACTTTATCCGGACCATCTGGAGTAACCGCCTGCCCAACAACATCCAGACAGTGCTGGCTTCCCAGACTACCCACTCCCTGGAACAGCTATCGGAACTGGCAGACCGCATCCAAGAGATTACCTCACCTTGCAACGTCGCGGCCACTTCATCCACCGCAGCAGTAAGTAGTGGCCCATCCAGCGAGATCGCAGAACTGCGGAAGATGGTCGAGCACCTCGCGCTCAAGCTTGACGAGCACACACGGACCTTCCGCTCCAGAGACCGCTCCGACGATCGCGCCTACAACCGCACCGATCGTTCCAGACCACCTCACCGCCGTTCTTCTTCACGCCACCGATCGAGATCGAGCTCCAACTACGAGAGGTATCCCGTATGCTGGTATCACTCCAGGCACGGAGCTAAGGCCAACCATTGCGTCAAGCCTTGTGACTTTCACAAGGCGGGAAACTCCACGGGCAGTCGCTAATGGCGGCGGACGATTGCCTAGCCTCATCAAGTCGCCTCTTCGTGACCGACCGCAGCACGGATACCCAGTTCCTGGTTGATACCGGCAGTGACCTGTGCGTTTTCCCCTACACTGCGCTTCGCGAACGTCGAGCCAAGCAGACAGACTTTTCGTTATGTGCGGCCAATGGAACACCCATTGAGACTTTCGGCTATATCCAGCTAGATTTAAACTTAGGCTTAAGACGTAGCTTTCCATGGCGTTTTACCGTTGCTCAAGTAACTAAACCCATAATTGGCGTCGATTTCCTTAGTTTTTATAATTTAATGGTAGATGTACGTAATCAACGCCTTATTGATAATACTACCACTTTAACTGTTGTAGCTTCCACTGCCATAACTAATATCTGCTCTGTAAAGGTTTCGTCGGGCGACACGAGGTACCACGAAGTTTTAAGTAAGTTTCCTGAGATTACTCGCCCTTCAGGCACACCGTGGATCCCAAGGCACACGACAGTTCACCACATCAGAACCACACGGCCCACCCATATTTTCTCCTCCCCGCAGACTCGCCCCCGACAAGCTCCAGATATCTAAGAAGGAATTCGAACTCATGCTGTCCAACGGCACCGTACGTCCTTTCGAAAGCTCCTGGGCTTCACCGTTGCACCTCGCACCCAAGAAGGACAACGGTTGGAGGCCTTGTGGCGACTACAGGATGCTTAACGCACGGACTATCCCAGACCGCTATCCCATTAGGCATATCCATGACTTTGCCCAAAGTATTGCTGGATCCAAAGTCTTTTCCACAATAGATTTAGTTAAAGCCTACAACCAGATCCCAGTCTACGAGGAGGACATCAAGAAAACGGCCATAACGACTCCGTTTGGGCTGTATGAATGCCCGTACATGTCTTTCGGTTTGAGAAACGCTGGCCAAACGTTTCAGAGGTTTGTTGACGAGATGACGAGAGGCCTCGATTTCGTGTACTGCTACTTGGACGACTTTTTAGTCTATTCACAAGATGAGTCTCAGCACGAAATCCACCTCCAGCAGCTCTTTACCCGTATGAAGGACTACGGCATACTCGTCAACACCTCGAAATGTGTTTTCGGGGCCAACGAGGTTACCTTCCTAGGTTACCGCATCTCCAAAACCGGTACCAAGCCTCTCGAGTCGAAAGTCGAAGCCATTAAGGAATTCCCAGTCCCAAAAACAGTCAAGCAGCTCAGACGTTTCTTAGGGATGCTTAACTTTTATAGGCGTTTCCTGCCTCAAGCTGCCAAGATACAAGCCCCTTTGAACGCTCTTCTCGCTAGTTCCGTCAAGGCATCCCATCCTGTCAACATCACTGGTGACACACTTCTTGCCTTTGACCAATGTAAAGAAAGCCTGTCTAACGCTGCACTACTCTCACACCCAGATTGCAACGCCAAACTCGCACTGGTAACAGATGCCTCTGACCTTGCGATGGGTGCAGTAGTGCAACAACTTAAAGACGGTGAATGGCAACCTCTTGCGTTTTTCTCGCGAAAACTTAGCCCTTCCCAACAAAAATATTCACCCTACGACCGCGAACTCTTGGCCATATACGAAAGTATCAAATACTTTCGGCACATGTTGGAGGCCAGGCATTTCGTGGTGTACACTGACCACAAGCCGATCACTTTCGCTTTTCACGAACGGAAAGCCAACTGTTCGCCTCGTCAGTATCGTCATCTCGATTACATCTCGCAGTTCACAACCGATATTCGACACATTTCTGGCAAAAACAACGTCGTAGCCGATACGTTATCACGTGTTGACGAACTGCAGATGCCAATCGATTATGACTTACTCGCTCAATCTCAAGCTGTCGATCAAGAGCTTCTCCATTTTCTTGGTGGTGATTTCTCACTCCGCCTCTTGAAGCTCAGGATCCCCAACACCAACCTAGAGATTTATTGCGACGTAAGCACTCCGACACCAAGACCGTTCGTGACAAGACCTATGCGAAAGCAAATTTTCGACAGCCTGCACAATCTTAGCCATCCAGGCGCCAAGGCAACCACAAAGCTGGTAGCCGAGCGGTTTGTGTGGCCTGGGATGCGCAAAGAGTGTCGAGATTGGTCACGGAAATGCTTGGCTTGTCAACGTGCCAAGGTAAACCGCCACGTGTCCGCACCATTAGGCACTTTCGATTTACCCCGCAGTCGCTTTGCTTTCGTCCATGTGGACATTGTTGGCCCCCTTCCACCATCTCAAGGCTACCGCTACTGTTTTACAGCAGTAGACAGGTTCACCCGATGGCCTGAAGTCACACCCATGGTCGACATGACAGCCGAAACAGTCGGAAAGGCGCTGATATCGTGGATATCCAGATTTGGATGTCCAACGGATATCGTCACTGATCGTGGTCGACAGTTCGAATCCGCACTTTTCCAATATCTCGAAAAATGGTAGGATTCAAACATCGTCGAACAACCGCGTATCACCCGGCTTGTAACGGCTTAGTCGAGCGCTTTCACCGTCAGCTGAAAGCGGCCATAATGTGCCACGCCGACTGCAATTGGGTTGACACCTTACCCCTAGTGCTCTTAGGCATCAGGTCCTCTTTCAAAGACGACCTGCGAGCTTCATCCGCTGAGCTGGTTTATGGCGAGCCACTACGTCTCCCTGGAGAATTCTTCCAGGCGACCGAACCCGAATCCACCGACATTTCGGATTTCACCACTCGCCTACGCCACTTCGCGGCGAAGCTTCGCCCAACTCCCGCAGCACGTCATAGCAAAGGCAAAGTCTTTATCTATAAAGAACTGAACTCTTCGAGCCATGTCTTTCTAAGGGACGATGCATTACGAGGCTCATTGCAACCTCCATACACCGGCCCATATGAAGTGTTCGAACGTAGTGATAAGGTTTTTAAGATATTGGTCAAAGGCAAGAGTGTCACAGTATCTATAGACCGCCTTAAGCCGGCCTACCTACTCGTAGACCCATCTCCTACACCCACAAACCCTATCCCTACTCCCGTTCCAACTCCCACCTCCACTCCTACCCCTTTACCCGAACCTCCTCCCGCACGGTTGGACGCCCCTGTTCAGGGAGACGTCAAAAGAACTCGCTCTGGTCGCATAGTTCGATTTCCTGACTACTATCGACCGTAGTGACGGTCTCTGGAGGGGAGTGATGTAGGCTACCTATTGCTACCTACTACTATCTACCTATTCCTATCTATTCCTTCCTGTAGATATCTTCATTATTTAAGTAGTTTATTATCCCACCTACCTATCTTCAGTATTTACATTTATTTATCAAGTATTACCTACCTACTTACCTATTTATATACTTACCATATACCTAGTCACATTATATTTAGTTTATTCTATCATATATTAATATACGTCCATACTCACGATACTTTGCCGTCGCACCATTTTCTCCACGAGCTCGCCGTGTGCCATGGAAACAACCGGTCGCGGCCCGCATTCCTGCGCGTGAGTTCGTTCGCCGGTCGGCGATCGAAACCAGTCCGCTACAGCCTCTGGACGAGACACCCGTGTCGCGCGACCTCCGCTCTGTACATACCTCTCGCCTCGTACGCTTGCTTGTGAACTGATTGTTTTCGTGTCTATCTCTGCTATCTTCTTCTACTTATCTGTGCTCCTTCCAAATCTACTTTTCTAAACTCTGTGACGTGTGTTCTTCCTGTGCCGTGCTTGCTGTAAACTATCTGTGTGCTGTACAATAAACTTTACCTGTGTAATCTGGAGTCTTCATTCACCTGGACCACCTACTCGACCCAGCTAAATCTACGCAGGTACTACCACACACCACAACACACCTACCTACCATACGTACTTACTTGGACCGTCAATGAAAGTAAATCCTGAGGCCTTGCTAGGGCCAGCGCAAGCGCCATCCTGATTTGCACTCATATTGACACAAAAACACTTCACCTATCCGGCGCAAGGGTAACTGATAGTAAATAATATCTCTACCAAATGTCAACTGATAGTAAACAATATCTCTACCAAATTCATGCATGCTATCTGCTCAAACCTGTAGTCTATTTCGCTCTAATGACAAGAAGACTCGCTAACTAAAAAAATACCCTTCCTTATTGTTATTATTCCTTATTTCTTATTGTTTTTACTAACTGTACATTCATTAAATCTCATGGACCGATTGGGAATTCATGTATGAACATTAAAAATTATAGTTAAATGTTTCATGGACCGGCTGGGAAATACAAAACAATAGAATCATGGACCTCTGGGAATAAGCCCAATTTTGCCAGAGACGAAGGTTAATGCTGCTGAAATAGGTCAATCTATTATTAATTTTGATAGGTATCCATCCCTAAACAGATTGCAAAGATCATTTGCTTACGTGCGTCGGTTCATATTCAATGCAAAAAACATTCACAATGAGCGCGTAGGTACTTTGTCAGCTGATGAGTTGCGTGAGTCATTCAATCTATTGTGCACTATACCTCAAGGTCAGTCATTTCCTATTGAATACGATTTGTTATTGAAAGGTAAAACTAAGTGGTAAAAGTAAAATCTTGTCACTGACTCCGTTTATAGATGAAAACAAAGTAATTAGAGTAGGCATAGTAGGTAGTACTAATGTCTACATTGATGCGTCAACTTGTACTTGCGACAAGAAACATCCTATTTATTAAAACATGCTTCGCATAGATTAACGAGGTTATACTTTGAAAGGAAACACATAACTAACATGCATGCTGATCCATAACTATTACTGTTAGAAAAAAATATATGACCAGTTAATGGACGTCATCTTGCTCGACGTACCGTCAACAACTGCGTGCGATGCAGACGTCTACGAGGTGAAACTTTATGCCCTAAAATGGGAAATTTACCACCCCAAAGACTAGGTATAGACTATCCCTTTATATCAGTAGGTATAGATTTTGCCGGTCCATTCATGATTTTAAATCGCAAGGGACGTGGAAGTCGATTAATTAAATGCTATCTGTGTTTATTTGTGTGCTTACGTTATAAATGTTTGCACCTGGAGGCTGTGAGCGATTTAACCAAAGACGCTTTCATAATGACTTCACGACGTTTCATAGCACGTCAAGGAAAACCAACTGAAATATTTTGTGATAATGGAACTAATTTTGTAGCCGCCGCTAAAGAGATAGGACATACAACATTCATACAACAAATGCTGGAACCTGTTTCTGACTTTTCAGGTCAGCAATCAGTCAAATTCTCATTCATACCAGCTTACACTCCTCATTTCGGTGGCATATGGGAAGCCGGTGTAAAGTCGGCAAAACACCATATTAAACGTGTCAACGGCAACAACCATCTTACTTTCGAAGAAATTTCTACCTTGTTTGCACAAGTTGAGGCGATTTTGAATAGTCGTCCCTTGTGTCCCCTATCATCCGTCCTAACGACCTCCTCTCCCTTTCCCCAGGAGTCAGGACACTTTATCGTCGGGAGACCGTTGACTGCTCTGCCCTCGCAGAACCTGGGAGACCTCAGAGAAAGCCAGCCTCATCGATATGAGCGCCTTGAAAAAATAAGGCACAACTTTTGGCAACGATGGCAGAAAGAATATATGGCCGAGTTGCAGCAGAGAACAAAATGGAGGTTCAATAAGGATAATCTTAACATTGGGGACCTGATACTTTTGGCTGAAGATAACACTCCTCTCCTTTGTTGGAAACTCGGCCGCGTTCAGCGACTCATCACTGGATCGCAAGGAATAGCCAGAGTCGCTGACGTCATCACAAGCAGGGGCTACGTACGGCGTTCCTTAGTCCGGCTCTGCAGACTTCCAACGGCGGAGGAAATGAAATGGAGTTGAAAGCTGTGATCTTTCAACGGCCACATCGTCGCAAGTCATCCAAATGTCAAATTAATACTGTATAAACGTCATGCTATCGCGACGGTGGGGGTAGCTCACACGATATACATGTGTGCTCCGTAGATTTTTATTTCTTATAATTCGAAAATGGCGCATAAAGCGCTAGAAACTGCAGTACGCGAACTACAAAAGTAATTAGTGATCTCTCTATTAAAATTGACCGGATGAAAACAAAAATCGACGACCAAAGCCGGATAATCGTAAACCAAAATGAAACGATTACAACACTCAAAACAATGGCGGAAAGCAAGCTAGAGCCAGTGACTCAGAAAACAGGTAAACAAAATCCAACAACATCAACTGTGGAAGACAAACCCCAATCCGCCGTTTCAGCGCTGCAGCGCCCGCTACGTCAAGCGCGTATTAAAGCGGCTGAAATTAAACTAAGTGGATAGTTAAGCGCTGCTCCAAAGAAACCAACTGCTAAGTTGCACCATGCATCATTGTCTATAACTCCGAAAGCCCCCGAAAAAGGACGAACCGAGGACACCGATACCACAAAGGATGAGCCGATTGGTGAGAGCGAATCGGCTCGCACGGCAGCTGTTACGAGGAGTGAAGTCGGTCAATTGGATACCGGGGGAGAACCGGAAGGCGAGCGTGATCAATGGCAAGTAGTAGTAGTTAATAGACAACACCGAAGTAGGAAACAACAACAACCCATTACGGTCGGAATGGGGAAGGAAAATGACGATCTTCAAGCTATTGAAAGAGTAAAGTACATTCAGGCATGGTCTTTCAGACTAGAAACGACCACTGAGCAAGTAAAAAATTTCTTAAATAACATAAACAAAACGGACTACATCGTGAAGAAACGTGAAATCAAATCGGAACTACATGCATCATTCCTCATCGGAATACCAGAAAGTGTATTTATCGATGTAACAAATCCGACTGTTTGGCCACCCCGGGTACGTTATGCGCCTTGGATCCCCTTTCGGCCTCGTCCCCGCCACGGGTGGGGGTCCGAGCGCGCCGTTGCCGGCGCAAGCACATTACGATGACATTGATGACTCACTCGTAAGCATACCCGCAGAGCGAGATCGCCGTCCGCTTCGCGATTGCAACCGCTCAATGCTACCTAGTTATGTGTACCCCTCACCCCTCAGCCTTAGATTAAGTTTATAATATTGTTTTTGCTTGCATTGGAATGCAGCTTCTTAGAATTGTGTAATGCTGATGCAGCCGTCTGGGTGTCGTCCGGCTGCATCCGAACCTAATGTACTTAATTCATTATTAAAGCGCCTCCAAATCGGTGTGGACGTAATCACCCTAGTTTTATTTTATTAATTAAGTAAATCAGTTAGCTTTTTAAAAACCCGTAATAACGTTCCCAAATTAAGAGTGGCGCAGCCGGCGCGGATTTTCATCATTGTCACGGGTTTTCCGCGGTTTTTCTGATGTCCAAATCCGTCAGAAATTTTTGCAAGAAAATCTACGAATAACGTAAATCCGCCGAACCAAATAAATTTCTCTTACGGGTAAAGAAAAGCTGAGCATGGGAGTAGCGGTCGGTTGGTGAGTAAAACTTTTCGCCATTCCTTTCCCTAATCCTCCAGTATTTTTCATGGGTTATTAAAACTTTAACTTAAAGTTAATATTTGAGATCAAACTTCTCTCAATATAACGTGTCTGGAATCTTTGTATGTAATTCTACGAAGGTTAACCAATATTCTTAGAATCGAATAACCATAGAGTTAGGAAAAGATAGATGGTACAAATTTTAAAATTCAGATTTGTATCGTAAGTTATAGAATAGTGTTAGGTAACGATTAATTGATCTTAACATCGATCATTAATTGATTTATTATATATAATATTATATTACAAATTTTACAATTCTGATTTGTAATGTTAGAAATAGAATAGTGCTAGGTAAAGGTTAATTGATCTTAGCATCGATCATTAATTGATTTATTTAAGCATAAACTATATTTTTAAATAAAAATTTTATAACTTTTACAAAAAATATTCCTTTTATATTCCTTTATTGTTTGCTTTTATGTGATTTTATTGTGCTGTTTTATTGTGTTACTGTGTAATTTTTGTGTGTTTAATTGTGTAAGTGCAAGTGAAAGTTGCCTTCTCTGAATCGTTCGTTGCTCTACCGTAAAAATGACGAAATCAACTCTCGAATTAATTCCTACGGAAATTGTACACTTAATTCCTTTGTTCAGTGGTGATAAAAGACAGTTAAGTTTATATTTGCGTAAATGTCAATATGTAATTGATAAATATAGTAGCATTAACGAAGATCAGAACTTGTACGTTTTCAACGTCATTACGAGCAGACTTTCCGAGAATGCAGCTGCGCTCTTATCAGAACGAGAGGATATTGTGACTTGGTCCGCTCTGAAGGAACTGTTAATCCAACATTTTGGAGACCCGCGTAGTGAAGCGTGTATTAACATAGAGTTGGAATCTTTAAAAATTAAATCAGGTGAAAGTTATTTGGATTTTTGTAATCGAATTCAAAGTGTGCGATCGTTACTGATTTCAAAAGTCAACATGTACGCGGATAGTGATTTGAAAAAGGCAAAATTAATAATTTACGATAATACGGCTCTGAATGTATTTTTATACAACCTTCCGGAAAATATGGTACGGATAGTGCGACTTAAAGCACCCGCGACTTTAGAAGCCGCATTGAGTGTCGTGCTCGAAGAAGTCAACTTCTTAGAGCAGTATAATATGAGAAATCGTATTCACGGTAATAGTCAAATATCAGGTTCAAGTTCAAGGCCATTGACAAATAATTCGTCTGGGTTTAAACCCCTATTGCCTAGCAACAATGTGACGCCTAAATTTAACTTTGGTATACCGCAAAATGCGCAAATTAAAATGCCCCAAAATCAAGGGCAAGGTCAGGCACAGAGTTTTGGAGTCCGCCCACACACATTCGGGTACCGACCCCAGTTTGGCCTTCAGCCACAACCGTTTGGCCTTCAGCCACAACAAAGACATGGCGTTCAGTCTCAACAATTTGGTTATAAGCCCACACAACAATTTGGTTATAGACCACAATTGAACCAACAATTTGGTTACAAACCACAATTTGGTTATAAACCAAACTTCGATAATAGGCCGTCCCAATGCGGGTACCGTCCTGCGCAGGAACAAAAACCTCAATTGGAAGTTAGTGATGTCTCCATGAGGACAGCGCCTCTTAGACCACAGCCACAAGTATCACAAACAGGTTTCAAGTTAAACGAACTTACCACGAACATGAAGTTCGATCATGAACACGAACCTAATTATGACGAAAGCTTTTATTATGATTATGAAAGTAATGATAATGTAGTGAACTATTGCGACGCAAATGAATCTGAAAATTATGAACAAAAACAAGAACAACTGACAGACGTACCTCAGATAATGACATTGCACGAAACTATTTCAGCAGACTTGTCTATTCCAATTAATACTTTGAACTCGGATCATGATAATCAGCCATGGACAGTTGAGGATGTTGATGATGATGAATTACTTGAAAATGATTTAAATGGTGTAGTTCATTTGATTGAAGTAGATCAGAGTCCAGAAACAACAGAGAAACAAACGTTACTTAGTGATACATCTAAAATTAAAGTTTTGAACAAATGTTTGGCAAATGAGATGCAAATGATTAAAGAAAATAATAAATTAAAGAATGGTAAAGCTGAAAATGAAAAAACTATTTTTGCTCAGGATGTTAATAATGTTTTAAATGAATATTTCGCAGATAAAATGGTAGCGGTTAAAGAAAAGAATAAAGCAAAGAAACAATGTGAAACTGAAAAACAAGTGTTCAAAGAAAATAAAAATTTTGCTGAGCATATTAATAATGATGATGATGATGATGATATGAATAACGGTAAAACAATACTAAATAAACCGAGTTTTGTCACAACGAAAGTTAAAGGTGAACCTGGCTGGAACGTTTTACCTATACAGATTAAAGAAAATAAAACTAAATCGCCATTCAAAGAGAAAAAAAAATTATGACTTTCCCATAGACCTCCGATAAAAAAAAAATGATTAAGGCTCTTACAAACTGACTATTGGACTAGAGTTATCTAACGTTATTAAAATAGAATTTATAATGATTATAATTATGTGTTTTTAGAACTTTTATACAATTAATTCACTTAAACTGACTTAACTAACTTAATGCAAAAATATTTATTAAATTCTTAAGCGTAAAAATAATTCATACAGAGTTCAAACAATAAATCATTGAACTAGAGTATGATACCGCCTACTTGTCTCGCATAGGTACCATTTTGATAAACATACATACTTCTGAAGTGAGTCATGATCAAACTATCATTTCTTAGAAATTAAGCTTGGTCTCTGGAATGTCTGAGAGCTTTATCAGTGGTGCAGAATAAATTAACCAGATAAATGTTGTGCACTAATTACAAACGTAAGCTTGAGAGTTATGAGTTTTAAGTATTAAAGAATTTAGAAATAATGTTAAATTTTTTTTGTCGCAAAACCGAATAGTTAAGTTTTCTATACATACTTGTTGGATTGTTCTATATTTTTACGAATAGTTTCAGAACTAACTTTATCAGATTAAGTCAAATCAAAACAGCCTTAGCTTCTACTTAAGCTTTTAGCTCTAAAGTCTCTATATTATAACAGTGTATTGTGAATTCAGTCGAACTATTATATTATTTAAAATTGATTTCTTACGTGAAAAGCTAAGTTAAGTCGCCTAACGAACAGAACTTGTTAAAATTAACTTTAAGTGTGAAATCATATGTTAAGAAAAACCAGATCACGTTTAGCTTGGAAATGTACTTATAACAATTTTAAAATGTATCCCTTACCAATTTTCCATCAATCTGAAAATAAAACCTTATCTATTTTCCCTAAATACCCTTACCTTTTGGCGAAAGGTTTGAAATACTTACCGATTGTAAAACCGTGCCGCCCGTTAACAGCTGGCGACCATTTTCTGTGTTCAACAGACAACACCATGAGCTTTATACCATGAGCTCACCTATATGGAACAACTCATGAACTACGACGATGACCCCACTCATTGTGAGCAGCATCAGGTCCTGATTATAAAGGCCAAGGTCCAGCGAGTCACAGCTCACACTTGGATTATTTTAAGCAGACTGAAATCTACGTTAACCAAATATTGCGATAACGAGGTCAGTAAGCAGCCTATCTTCGTGATCTTCCTCGTGACTATCGACGAGCCTTGTGATTTGGAGATCAATGGAATTCGTAATCGCCACCGTATCTTGATAGAATCAGACGTTGTAGAGCCAATTCCTCTAATCGCCATACCGCAGCTACGTGTGAACGCGAGCCTATCAGGTGCACGCGCACTCAACATGAACGGTGTCAGCTTAATATTGTAATAAAATACATGGCGTATTCCCATAAACATAGTGCAGTGATTCAAAGTGTTTTGAATGAAAATAAGTTTAGCTTCAGTGACAATTTAGGATACGCAACTTTAGGATTTTTACTGTTCTTATTTTGTGTTTCGGCAAAAATTGTTAAAAATTGTTTATTTTAAGAAAAATTATCGGCAACAATCTCAAATCGATTCACCCGATAATTTTCCTCCTGGGGATGGAGGAGTTATGTGTACCCCTCACCCCTCAGCCTTAGATTAAGTTTATAATATTGTTTTTGCTTGCATTGGAATGCAGCTTCTTAGAATTGTGTAATGCTGATGCAGCCGTCTGGGTGTCGTCCGGCTGCATCCGAACCTAATGTACTTAATTCATTATTAAAGCGCCTCCAAATCGGTGTGGACGTAATCACCCTAGTTTTATTTTATTAATTAAGTAAATCAGTTAGCTTTTTAAAAACCCGTAATAACGTTCCCAAATTAAGAGTACCTAGTAACCTTGTTGTTTGTCATCAAAACATAAGGGCGCTAAAAGAAAAAAGATCAGACGAATAGACGAATAGAAGTTATGTTAGAAAATAATCTAAAATGTGACGTTTTGTGTATCACTGAGCATTGGCTGAGAGATTTCGAACTAGACTGTATTCATATTAATAATAATACTTTAGGTAACTACTATTTTAGAAATACAATCGAGCATGGCGGTGCTTGTATATTTTTAAATAATAAGATTAAATTTAAAGAACTAGATTTCAGTAGTATCTCAGTTGAACAAAAGTGTGAGATTGCCGCGGTAGAACTAATTGAATATGAAATTATTGTTGTGTGTGTGTGTATCGATCGAACTTGACGAAGACTAGTGATTTCTATCCTATTTTTGAAATTTTGCTATATATATATACACTCGAGAGCATAGAAATCGCACACCCCCTACATTTTCATTTTGACCGCAAATATTTTAGAAATTAATTTTTGTTTGCGAAAACAACTTAAATTAAATTAAAGTACACACTGTTAGCTTCCTAAAAACCCATAATGTCTAGCCTTGACCTTCAAAATCATTACAGTAGGAACATAACAATAGAATGACCCTAATTTGCTCGTTTCAGGTAGCTTGGTTTGTGGGACTTTGAGTAGGTATAAAAGGTTAAAAAAACATTTTTTTATAATAATAATGGTTTATTAATACGAGGTATTGCCCCCCCTAGCCTTAATAACGGCTTCCATTCGATGTTTCATCGAAGAAATCAATTTTTTTACAAAGTCTTGCGGTATGCTATTCCATTCTTCCTTAATTGCGGTTTGGAGCTCTCTGAGACTCGTAGGTGCTGCGTTTCTGGCCCTTACTCGTTTCTTTAGTTCGTCCCATAAGTGCTCAATAGGATTGAGATCTGGGCTTCGAGCAGGCCACGTCATAACGGGTATTTCAACCTCCTCCAAGTACTGGCGTACTATAGCGGCGGTGTGTGGTCTTGCGTTATCCTGCATAAAAATGAAATTTTCGTCGATAAACCCCGAAAAGGGCACAACATGTTCTTCCAGGATCTCTTCGACGTAACGTCGGGAAGTCAATCCACCCGATCGACGGTCGGTATCGGGCCCTGTGATGAACACAAGTTCAGTTTTCGCTTCCAGTGATATGCCTCCCCAGAACATGCACGAACCACCGCCGTATGAAACCCGTTCGGAGATGCAGCACTGAGCAAAACGCTCACCAGATCTTCGGTAGACTCTACCCCGTCCGTCGTTACCATGGAGACACATCCTGCACTCGTCAGAGAATAGTACTGCCTTCCATTGATCCATAGTCCAATTTACGTGATTTCGAGCAAACTGAAGGCGCGCTTGTCTGTGCGCTGGGGTCAATTTTGGGCCAGTTGCTGGTCTATGCGCTATCAGGCCTCCTTCGGCAAGTCTTCTTCTAACCGTCCACCGACTAACTTCCACTTCTCTACATTCTTGGAGCTGCTGTCCGAGTTGAAATACATTCAACCGGTGATTTCTTAATGAAGTCGTCACTAGAAAACGATCATCGCGTTGTGTTGTCGCACGTTTTCGGCCTGTTCCTGGTCGCCTGGTAAAGCCACCAGTTTGTTGATATCGCTGGTATACACGTCGAACAGCATATCTGCTCAAATTTAACTGACGAGCCACTTGACTTTGGTTCTGTCCAGCTTCAATTAGTGCAACCACTTGAGACGCTGCTTCCGGTGTGGTATCCATTTTCTTGTGCAGAGTGATGACGTATTCGATAAAGGACCTTTCTGACTGCGAGTTGGTATGCAAATGATGTCATTTCAATCATCCCTTAACCTTTTATACCTGCTCAAAGTATCACAAACCGAGCTACCTGAAACGAGCGAATTTGGGTAATTCTATTGTTTTGGTGCTACTGTAATGATTTTGAAGGTCAAGGCTAGACATTTAGGGTTTTTAGGAAGCTAACAGTGTGTACTTTAATTTAATTTAAGTTGTATTCGCAAACAAAACCTAATTTATAAAATATTTGCGGTCAAAACGAAAATGTAGGGGGTGTGCGATTTCTATGCTCTCGGGTGTATATAGGCTTAATGATACTGATAAGGACTGCGTCGTGGTGGACGATTTCAACATAGATTGCATTTGCCCAATTTTTGCTAGTCGCTGCACAGAAAATGCACCCTCATCATGCCTACGTTAAAAGTGATAGCGCGAAGTCGGGAACCGTACTCGCAACCGCTGTACACACAGCCCTAAGTGACCACTACGCAGTGCGCGTAGAGATCCCGCGTGAGTTACTCCGTAACGGCTCAGCTAATTATAGTGCTAGGGTATATTCTCAAGCGAATAATTGTAATTTCATTGCAGCATTGGGTTGCTATCTCCCAAAAATATGTAACACCTAATGAGCTGGCTAATGCCAAAATGTAAATATCGTAAATAATAAATTAGAGGCGAGTTTTCCACTTAAATAACTTACGAACCGAAATAATAAAATATCTTGGTTATCAAACTCAAACTCAAACTCAAAATTCATTTATTCAGTAGGAACTGTATAGACTTTGAAACATCATTTTTTTTAATTTACCACCAATTCGTAACGCAACCAAACAGAGAAGAATTGGCAAGAAACTCTGCTTGGCTTATATTTTTTTTAACGTCATTGTTCTTAATAACTATTACATTGTTTTTGATGGAGTTGGAGGCAGTTTCATCCCAAGCTTTTTTGTCATCTAAATAATCAGATATTTTATAATAAGCTTTATCACAGATATAACGTTTAACAACATTTTTGAATTTATTTACAGATAGATTAATCGCGTCATTTGGGATTTTGTTAAAAAATCGTACACATCCCTTTAAAAGATTGACTAACTTTATGGAGCCTTACAGTGGGAACAGCAAGTTTATCTTTATTTCTATTGTTAACATTATGATAGCCGCTATTTTTTTTGAACAAGTTTGTACGTTTTCAGACATACATTAAGTTTTCATATATATATTGGCACGGCACTGTTATAACATTTATTTCTTTAAACTTAGTTCTAAGTGATTCTCTGGGGCCCATTTTATAAATTGCACGAACAGCCCTCCTCTTCAACACAAATATGGTGTTGATATCTGCAGCATTCCCCCACAACAAAATGCCGTACGACATAATGCTATGGAAGTAGCTGAAATAAACTAGTCTAGCCGTTTCTACGTCAGTAAGTTGACGGATTCTTTTGACTGCGTATGCTGCAGAACTGAGTCTGTTCGACAACCCATCTATGTGAGCGCCCCATTGAAGCTTATTATCTAAAGTGATGCCTAGAAATACAGTAGTGTCCAGAAGGATTAGATCTTCATCTTTTATTTTAATGTTAGGTTTAACTTGTTTAACATTTAGTAATATTGCATTTTTTGCGAAACAATTGCATTTGAACACTTGTTACGCGAAATGAAGTTATTATCGGTATTTTTTCCAGATATTGTAGCCTTAAAGTCTCAAATAGAAGTTTTTCAGTGTCGTTCAGACAGGGTGCTGCGATCGGAACGCAGTAGTTTTTATTGCAATCTAATCGGTAAATCGGGTAATACAGCCAAAACCATGTGGGATATCGTGAAACTGGAAACCGGTCGGAACAGAAAGTGTCTTGACTTTATAGAGTGCTTGCGAAGACCTGACGGTACCGAATTCCCGAGGGAAGTAGACATTGTGGACGCGGCGAACCTGCATTTTGTGAATGCCGCAGCGACGTGCGGTGCGCCCGCAGCTTGCGTATTGTCTGCGATGCGGGCCCTGGCGTTATCTCGCCCGCCCTCTAATTGCTCGCTAAGATTCAGATCATTTACCCCTGCGGAAATTTATGAAATACTAATGGTGGGTGTTGCTCATAAAAAAACGAAAGATATTGTAAGAGTCAAGGAAGCAGAGAGCTACAGCTATGTCTACTGCGCAAGGAAATACGTGGCATTATCAGATGCTGTAACAGAAGCTCTTCATCTCAGAATATTGCTAAAAGACATAACAACATGACATAACGCTTAAACAAAATGAAGTTACAATCTTCAATGACAATCAAGCTGCAATAATAAGCAGTAAAACTAAGGCACTTTGATCTAAGAATTGATTTTTTGAAGGAAAATATAAAAAATGGAGTGATCATTGTGATATATAAGGAAACATCCAAGATGTTATCTCATTTGTTAAGAAAAGGAGATCCGGGACCTCGGCACCTAGAGTTGAGAAAATATTTCGGGTTCCCATTGTGACGAGGAGTGTTGGTATGGAACTCTTTGCAGAAGTAGTCAACCTTATGCGTGTGGCGAGAGTCTGTCAAAAATATATGTCATGTGTGTTAAATGAGAAAATATATCGTAACATACTAAAATTTAATTTATTTTAATTAATCTGAGCCATTGGACCTTCAGGCATTTAGATTATTCCATACTAAATATAATAACAGTATTCATGAGCTCAGTCATTCATTTCTGTGTGCAGTGGGTTGATCTTAAAATAAATCTCCTGGGATATTATTTGCTTTGCCGTCGCCCCCGGCTCCTGTCGAGTGCCCGTCGGCGTCGGCCCAATAACAACAACACGCCTATGTCAACTAACGGTATTTACAATAATTGTTTTAGAAAAACTCTTCTATCGACTAATGCAAACATAACAGAATAAATAAGATCATAAATAAACTAATATATAAATATGAACATAGAACGTGGGTAGTGAAAAATACTTCTTGTATCTACTTACGAATATTTGTTGACAGTCAGTGCGACGTACTTGTACGGCGATCACGAATATTCAATCTGACGTATCGTGAGCGTAACGAAAATGTTGGCCAATGACAAAGCGTTATTTTAAATCTACGCTTTCGCATTGCCTAAAATATTACGTTTATGTACAATTACTTTTTCGTTAGTCTTTTTTTTTTGTCAGTGTGAAAATGCGTTACTCATGTCCTTCAGCTCGGGGAGAGTTGGAGCGGTCTGTTGGGTTCTCCGCCAACTACTAGCTCTCGCTGGCTCGGCGGCCTACCGACTAAAAACACACCGCGTTCCTTCACTCTCCGCAGTGTTAGTGCATCATCGAACCATTCATCGCCTGATGAAAGGCTCGACGCTACAGTAGCACTTGATGGGGTCCCATGACCCCGTCAAGAGATCCCATGATCCCGGTAGGATTCTACCACGGCCCCGTCGGTGATCGTTCGCCTGAGGCGAACCCCTCGTATTATCCTCGTAGCATCCATGAAAAGAGATGACCTCAGTTTTGCTGAGTGCCACCTTTATCCCAGTACGGCCAACCAAGAGTGTGGAGCCTATTGAGGTCAGATGAGCGACCTCCTTGTAATTTTTTCCTCGGGCAATGAATATCGTATCATCCGCATAGCAGATTAAATGCGTCTGGGGGAGCAACTCCCCACGAAGTACCCAATTGTAGCCGATATTCCATAGCAAGGGGCCATAACCGACCCTTGCGGAACACCGGACGACATACGCCTAGCACGCATTGTACCACAGTCATCCAAATAGAGCACATCTCTCCCTCTTAGATTCCCCACCAGACGCCGTAGGTATAAAGGTTCTATATGGTAACGAAGCGCTTCATCTATGCATTCATAGGGGAGGCTATTAAATGCATTAGCAATGTCCAGGGATACCGCCATTACACGCTCTCCTTGTGCTATAGCCTCTAGAGCGATGTGCTTGAGGTGCATGCACAGTGGATCGTCCGGATCTGAATCCAAACTGCTCATCCGCTAGATTAGGCCCCTCCATAAAAATGTAAATGTAAATGGACTCCCTTTCCCGTAATTGGACTCCAGTTGGTCCACTGTGTGTGTGGGAGATCGGGTTAAATACTTAGCCAGCCTAACTCCGTCCAGAAGCACAGAAGTTTCCTGGGGTCTTTGCAGACTACGCGGAGTGACCTCGGTGTTCCAAGGATTTGTTCGTGTTGTGATGCAACTCCCACGCATTCCAGGATTACGTGGGATGCCGATTCTTCTTCGGTCAGACACCCTCTGCAGAGTGGGCTGTCTGTTGCTCCGTTGTTGTAGAGGTGTTTGTTCAGAGAAGAGTGTCCCGTGATGGTACCAACGGTGGTGCGAAGATCTTGTCTTTTGAGTTTTAACAGACGACGGGTCAGCCGCGGTAAGGTGGCCGGTAGTGCTGCTCTGGACTGCCTGCAGTCCGTCGTCCGTGCCCAGGGTTCGTTGTGTGGGTTAAGGGTACGCAGCCGCATCCATGTGCGTAGCTGAGAGAAGGGCAGAGGTAGGAACGGCGGTGGACATTCTGTAAGGGTTTCTGATCCCCTCCTCGCTAGTTCATCTGCGGCGTCGTTACCCAGTGATCCGCTGTGCCTCCTTATCTACTGAAGAGTAACATTATTCTTTGTAGCGATACTCTCCAGGGCAAGGTGGCATTCGTGGACGAGCTTGGAGTTACAGCTGTGGCTCTCCAATACTCTGAGTGTTGCTGCGCTGTCTGAGAGAATTCGTATGTTGTAGCCGTCGACTTCTCTTCGGTTGATTGCAGCGGCAGCTTCGGTTATGGCCACACATTCACATTTAAAAATAGAGCTGTGTGTGCCAAACGTTAGCTATATGTTGATATTGAGATCCAGCGAGTGTACCCCAGCTCCCGTTCCCTGTTTGGTTTTCGAGCCGTCGGTGTACGGACTTCACGTAGTTGGATGCGGTAGTGCTTAAGGTATGTTTGTTGTTTGGGGATCCTGCCGCACTGGGCAGATACTAGGGGTTCGTACGCTATCGCTCTTAGTGTTGGATTAACTGATAACCCGTGACTCGTGCACCAGGTTTCAATTGTCTTCAAAGCAGATTTTATGAGGTCGTATAGTATGTTTTCGAAGCACCCGGTGGCTAGGATAGCAAGATCGTCTGCATATCCCACTGTGAATAGGCCCCGGTCGTTCAGTTTACGGATGAGTTCGTCTACTACTATGTTCCGAAGTAGCGGCGAGAGAACTCCGCCCTGTGGGCAGCCTCTGGCTACAATGCCTCTGGTAGTTGTGTTGATTGTGACTTGTATTGCTCTATATTTCAGCATGTTGTTTATCCACTCAGCTAGTGTCGGAGAGACGCCATATCTTTCCAAGGCAAGGTTAATACTTGTGAATGTTGTTTTGTCAAAGGCTCCTTCAATGTCTATGAAGGCTACCAAGGTCGGTTGTTTTGAGGCTAATCCATCTCCGATTCGGAGATACGACACTGTGTAGTGCACTGTGTAGTGGTGAACCGCGCCACCAAACTCTTCCTCAGAAGTCGGAGGCACCTCTTCTGCGGACTCCTTAGTTGGATCAGGAGTGACCATAAAAGGCAGTTCATGAGGCGAACATGAAGGAAATAATCCCGTAACGACATCTACGAGAAGTTGGGGCTGAAACGACTCTTGCTACTTAACCCAATTTTAAGGTTCTCCTATAAAATAAAATTACTAATCGGATTCCCGCCCAGGCGGGAGTCGGGACCAATGTTTGTTCTGTGCCTAGCGGTGTGCACTCTGATTATACGTATATAATATGTATGTTTATCGGTCTCTTGTAAATAGTATAGTCTGTGACACACATACACATACACATTATCTTACTTTGCTACATTTTGCTACAAAGGCTAAAAGCGTTTTAGATGACCCGCTCATGTTGCTGATGTCACGCTGCTGTGGAATCCTGCTTATATAGCTAGCCGTCGACCGCGCGTCGTAGCACGTCGTAGCAGCTCATAGAATCTCGTAGAATCTCGTAGCACGTCATCATAGCAAATCGTAGCGCGTCGTAGCACGTCGTAGCAGCTTTTAGAATCTCGTAGAATCTCGTAGCACATCGTACCGCGTCGTAGCACGTCGTAGCAGATCATGGCATCTCGTAGCACGTCGTAACAGCTCAAAGTTGTTAATTAGTAGTCGTAGCAGATTGCGTGTACGTGGTCGTTGTCGGCGCGGCGTAGAGGAGGAGAGAGGAGCAGGCTCGTGCTGAGTGAGACCGAAAATTAGGTCTTCATCATGATCATCCTTATCAGCATATAGTAGTCCACTGCTGGACATAGGCCTCCCCCAATGAACGTCAATGCACCCTGTCAAACCGGCCGCACCGGCCCGTGGTGGCCCATCCTATCAAAAATACGTAGCTTTAGCGGCCTCCTGAAATTGGCGTAGCGCAGCGGAACATCGGCACAGCTGAATTACTTGACCACTGACAGGCACGGACCCACGGGCACGGGGGCTAAGCCACGTTTTTTTGATAAGGGGTTCCAATTTTCATTTTCAAGCTTTTTTCAATATTTCACGCAAGCCAACCTCACCTGCCCGTGGTGCACCCTGCTGGATAACAAACAAGGCTCTGGCGGCCGGCTGATTGCGGTAGCAGCGTCGGTGGTGCGAGAAGCTGTGCGCTGTGATCCCCAACCCGCATGCCCAGCG
The DNA here is from genome assembly GCA_951804965.1 of Horisme vitalbata. NCBI lineage: Eukaryota > Metazoa > Arthropoda > Insecta > Lepidoptera > Geometridae > Horisme > Horisme vitalbata. Next base: position 27,629,891 of record OX638094.1, on the reverse strand, counting down.
TGGGGATTATGTGCATATCGCCCTTATTAGGGGAGGCCTATGTCCAACAATGGACTGATATAGACTGCTGTTGTTGTTTGTGTTGATGCAGTAGACTGTTAAAGGCTGTCTGTTAAAGGCTGTCGAAATGTTGTTGTTGTTGTACCTACATACACCTAAAACATAAATTTCCCATGTCAAAGTAATGTAGATAACCCAAAGAAATAGGACTAACGGCCGGTTCGTATAACATACCGTTACCGATGACGCCTCGTTTTCCCGCGTTCCGCGTTATCGGTAACGGTATACTATAGGAATCGGCCATCAGATAACCAGAATCGGGCAAAAGTCACATCGAAAAATTATCCAACTGCAACAAAGAGTTTGTAAAGTGTGGTACCTAACGAGGTCCACCATATGGATGTATGAAACATTGTAATACTGTTATGGTATGAAGGGTAGGCGAACGATTCGTTTTTAGTTTATATTTCTCTACAATGTGTAGACATTGTAGAAATAAAATGTATCCTATTTAGTAAGTTGGATATTAAGCTTTCTAATTTTTCAAAAATGTTATTCGGTTTTAGCTTTTTTATGCTTTACTGAATACACTTTTGCTAAAAAAACATAGGTACATAATTTTTTTGTTCTTCTCATTTAATAAGAATAAGAATAACTTTATTAAATAAATAAAAACAAAAACTTATGTAAACAGTTTAGATAGGTAGGTACACATCGTTATGGTAGTTAAGTACCTAAATTTAAGTTATAAATTATCATTGATATGCTAGTTATGTACCTAAATATAAGTTATAAATGTTAGACTAGTGTACTACAATCCTATTTTATATAAAATTAAATGACGTTATTTATTAATATGCATAGATTTTTGTGTAAAAATCTGAAAGTACTTCCATTAAGTGTTTGTGATAAGTTAAAGGCATAAAGGGTTTGTAAACACATATTGTACCTATGTATTCAGTTTATACATTAGTTTAAGTTTTTGAAAGCCCAAGGTCAAACGCTAAAAGTTGTGGGTGTGGATCTATTAGCTGTTTTTCGCACAGTCAGTTTTATGGCTCTGTCACATGTTAGCAGCCTGTATGCTTTGATCCCCGATGGCTCTACGTTTAATATCGTGTATAGAGAAGCATTACTGTGGTTTTTTTTTAATACTCAAACGACTGTGTTTATAATCCAGAATAAACCAAAACATGTCCAAAATTCTGCCCAAAGTCACTATTCCACGCGGACGAAGTCGCGGGCATAGCTAGTATTAAATAAATATATATTGCCGAAATAAAGTTCATGTTGTTTCCAACGGTTACCCAAGTAGTTCTGACATCTAACATTTAACATCTGTGATCTGTTTGTATGGGAGCAAAAATAATGATAATAGGTGTTCCCATACATACTCAAAATTAATGGCTTTGGTCTAATGGCCGGTTCCTTTATTATACCGTTACCGATTACGCCGCGTTTTCCCTTGAAAAACTGTCAAAAAATAACAACGAGGCGTCGAAAATTTTTCTGTTTTTCAGGGGAAAACGAAATGTTTTTAAAAACGTTGATTATAGTTGTAGAAAAGACGAGAAAAGACGAGACGTGGAAAATCGACCTTCACCAATCATATAACTCGATGAGACATTTTTATCACTTATAACTTGACTCTCGAAAAGTTGTCATAGCTATTTTTAATTCAATTAATTTCAAATAGCTATGAACACTTTTCGATAGGGAGGTTATCATAGGCATGTTTGTTAATAAAATATATTTGATAAAAAGAATGTCTCATTATGTTATCTGCTGGGTGAAGGTCGATCTACATTCTACACTGGCCTTAAGACTATTAAAACAAATGAACAAATCAGTGATAATTTACATGATCCATGATTTTTTTCAGGCTCACAATAGAACTTGATATTTAGGAAGGGAATAAATAATAATAAAAGAATAAATTCAAACTTCATTTATTAGTTAGAACGAATAGTCAACAGTAACATTACAATATTTAAAATACGTAGATATTAATAATTAATAATATACAAATTTTGATACACCAGGTGTGACTGTAAAATGGCTTGGTATTTGTACAATGATCAATGAAGTTACGTATCATGAGCTCAGAGTACTTCGGCGACCTGGGACCAAAAAGGTACCAAATGTATTTATTTATTTATTATTTAGAAGACAGATAACATCACAGCAGGTTTTTTTAACCCTAAGGCGATGGTATATGTATATCTAAATAGTTCGTTTCTATTACTACCTACAACATCCACGCTGTTCGCAGACAAGATGATAGATAGCGAGTGACTTGTTAGAAGTAACTCTTATGTCGGTAAATGCATGGTCTGTCAAAATATATATTCTGCAGTGATTATCACGTTTCAAGTTGATTCTGGAATTGAATTGACATTCGCATTGAAACCAGGAGCTCATACTGTTCATGTAGTGCGCGATCATTTGGTACCTCTAAAACCTCGCGATTGACTCTGAGGCAGGTAGACGCCGCGCATCGTGGCGAACCCCAGCCAGACTCGCCACGACGCGATTTCATATTCGAAGCAAATATTAAATAAATAGGTATATTTTTAGTTGTTGGTTTGTTTACCTTGTTAGTTAGGCTTGAAGTAGATATCTATTTTGAGAATGAGTAGATGATTATCATACTTTTTTACATTTTATATCATTTTAGTAAACTATTAAAATGTAAACTATAGTTTAATTATAAGTATTCGTATATAGGCTGTTTCAGTTTAAATAATCTGTAAATATAATATTGTCGATATAGTTTATCTGTAAATAAGTGAACATCACACAGTTAGTATCGAATGTTGTAATGTTTGTAGTGAGCATGTGGTCGGTAGCTGGCGTGCCAGTGGGCCGGTGAGTGATGTACAGTCAGTCGTGGTCTACCCGTCGTGGTCAGGCTCCGCGCCTTCGCTACTGCTGCTGGAATCAAAAATTTGCATTTTAGTAGCACTCGAAGAAAATATTTAAAACTGTAATGAAGTTGTTCGACTGACTGACAATGTGCTAGACCGCTTGAACTTTTGCACGGACGAAGTCGCGGGTCGCCCGCTAGTCGGCCATCAAAAATACAGTAGTTATAGCGACCGGGGACCTGTCAACACGTTTGCTAAATTATAGGCATCAATAAATAAATAAATAATTGTGGACACTATCACACAGCATCATGTAGCCCAGCAAGCAAAGCTTGTATTATGGGAACCACCTCACTGATATACTACATTAATACATTTTTTTGTAAATACATACATATTGGAACCGAACTTGCAACCTTCTGCGTCTCAGGCGGACCTTAGCCCACTGCACCACACAGGCAGAATTCCTAATCATGAATTCCTAATAAGAGCTCATAAGCCTTTCAGTTGCCTGGGTTGTCTCTAGATATCCTATTTAAAGTATGTTATTGTATGCGATGGTTTGGCTGTGCACAGTGCAGTGAAGACGTAAGGTATCTCAGGTAAGATGTCCTCACGGGTGGAAGAGCACGGCGAGCCCGGTGCGTCCTCGCGCAGTGGTAGAGCGTCAGCACGCCGGTGTACTCGCAGTACAGCGGCGCGCCGCCAGCCGCCGGCGCCGGCGGGGACCACTCGGCCCGCTTGCCGTACCGCGTGCTCATCATCCATCTAAATGCAAAGGAAGTTTTAGTCTGTTGGCAGGTACATATGTAGATAGAGTGAATTCTGAATATGAGCCATATTTAAAGATTAACAGAGCAGCTGTCACATGTTTCCCTCACCTAGTCCGTGTATAGAAATAATGGGGCAAGAAGTCACCTGTTTGGGTACAGAACTAAAACCTACAGTTTCGACAACGTAGATCGCGTGAGATTTAGGTGAAAGACAGACTGGTTCCACGTACGACACGTATGCGATGTCACGTGGGAGAGTTGGTGAGCACACCTATCCCAAAGTTTAGTGTAATGCAATAAAAACTGATTTGGACTGGAATTCTCTGATGAAGAAAATTGTTCGCCCATCGTTTTTTGTTATAGTCGCCATTAGCAGAAAACAGGACCTGACTGAAGATTGGACGACTGGACTTATAAACCGTACGTTGCCTCATATTATTGTGTACAATTATTCTTGTTACTGGCAAAATTGTGGAGAACTATCCCAGAAGCCATTAAAAAGAGAAGTGAAATGAAGCGTTCTATTCGCGTTTAACGCGTTGCATACGTAGGAAACACACTGGTCTCACAGACTCTCACGCGTGGGATAGCGTACAAACATCTCCTCCACCTTCCCTTGATCTAAGGCTCTACTTACTAACCAGTTACACACCGAAACTGTCGACACCGGACCTATAATTGCAAACCTTGACATATTATCTGTCAAAATTCAAAGAACGTCAATTGACATCTGTCACAGTACTTTGTAAAAAAAACCGGCCAAGTACGAGTCGGACTCGAGCACGAAGGGTTCCGTATTATCTATACATGTCCCCATACAGCTTCCCTTAACTTATTTTATTTTAATTAAACTATTTATTTTTGAAGTGAATATACAACTATAGTTATTTGTCATACAAGAGTGCAAAGTTGCTTTTTAACCGCGTGCTCAATTTTGATGACCGAGCAAGCGAAGGATTCTAAAATTGAATCACGAGCGTAGCAAATGATTTAACAATAAGAATCCTGAGTGTTAGCGAGGGTATGCATTGCATTATGATATCTGAACGCTTGAGTAAACTATCGTAGTTATTCAGGAATACATCTTAGCAAATCTATAATTTCATCAGTAGTAGTAGATAGTTTATGACACTGGGTACCTATGAGTATATTTATTATTTAGGTATACTGTGTGTTATGTTACCTGTCGTTCCTGGGCGTGATGAGTCGCTCGGGCGGCGAGCGGCCGTAGCGCGCCGCGAACGTGAACGGAGCCGGCGACACTGCGCACACGCGGTCCCGATAATACAAGCTCTGGTTAGTTTGAGGCTTTGATGCTGTGTGATAGTATCCACCATAGTTATCACCATAGTTATTAATCATTAATTGCGCCTGGTCTATTTCTTTGGGCTATAAAAGTCCATGACAGTTTTTTCCTAATGTTTTCGTGTTACTTATTATTTCATAGATACACTAGGCGGGAACTTGAACATTATACGGTACATCGTATAATGTGTATAAGCGTAAGCGATAAGTATTAGTTATTTTGTCAGTAGATACTTCGTCTTCTTTGGGCTATTTAATATCTAATATTCAGAGGTAATAGAGTATTCTTCCATGATCTGGAACCCCTGCTACGATAAATATATCTCAGGAGAGAATTCAGGCCAAGTTCTTCAAGTATTTTTGTCATCATCAGCGAATACCGTACTCCTCTGACAGCGACATAAGCTTATGCAAGCAGTTCCACATCCATCCACTTATAAAAAGACGTGAAATTGCAGATATCAACAACAGTGATTGCCTTGAACTTATATTATAATAAAATAAACCTATATATTCCTTCTAAATTAAAATAATTTAATGCACCGTTGTACATTCCATAGTTTCAACTAATTATCGACAAAATACATATCTTTGGCGAGCATGTGACTACTTCAATAAGCAGAGCAAGCACTATGATTTAGACCTGTTCTGTAGCAGCGCCTCCTCAGCACGAGTGCAGCTGAGCAGAGAATGTTTCAGAGTAGTTAGTTAACGATTCGAATTTAAGACAACAGTGCAGTTTGTAAGTGTGCGATAAGTTGAGTGTCTCCTACTCTTAATTAATAACTCAAACATTCTAAGTTTTAATATTTTTTGAAGCTTTCACGAGTATTAAACATAATAATTATTGTTTAACGGGTCTTCCCCGCCTTTTACCTTATTTATTTTCCCAACGTTTCAATCGTGTTACAGCTGTTAGAAAGCGCCACACTATCAGCTATAGTGGATTCGGGACCAAACCATTGAGCTACATGACCATAAAGTACATATAGGGAACCTCACTGCTATAAAAGAATGGTGCGTGAGGCGAGACCACAAGACTAGGTGGCATCGGGGTGCTCTGTGTCGGTTCTGTGTTAGATTTCGAACCTAATCTACTCAAGTCGGGGTGTCCTAGAACCTACTTGAGAGAAGGATTTCCGGGTGGTTATAAAAAAAAACCTACTGTTTGTCTGTGTCAATTTTTACACGACTAAATTCAATCAATCAATCAACAAAAACCGGCGGGAAAACAACAAAAGATGTCATTGTCATTGTCAGATTACCAAAAAATTGCCGCAAAAACCACGAGAAATGTCATTGTCATTGTCAGATTACCAAATAATTTGCAATCAATAGCAAACAACATCAAGTTTGACGAAATTACGTGAAAAATTGGAATTTTCAAAAATCCATATCTCAAAAACTATTCGTTTCCGCACTACGCCATTTCAGATTTAGGCTTCCTAGATGTAGCCCTACCTGTGACAAAAGTTTCAGCCGCCTAGCTCACTACACATAAAGGAAAGCTGAGCCGTAAAATGTAATCGCCGTGATCGATCTTTGCGTTCTGTAGATACGCGGTTGACACTGACCCTGTTTTAACAAACTGTGACAGTTTATCAATTGACGTCCATTGAATTTCGACGAATGAAATGTCAAAGTTTGTAAAAACAGGATCGGTGTCAATCATTTCTGTTTGCAAAGAGTTAGCAGATCACCCGGCGGTTAGTGTGGGGTGTCGTAGTGTGAATACGACATTTCTGAGTGTGATGATGAAATGCGGGTAGTTGCGGCAACTACTTGCGTATCTCGGCGGTAGCTCCAGTACTCCAGTCAGCCCGTGACCACGATCGTTGCAACACGGTCGAAACGTCGGGAAAATAAATAAGGTAAAACGCGAGGAAGACCCGTTAAACAATAATAATTATTCTAAGTTTTCACCATAATGCTACGTACCTAGTGTAACAACTATACGCGAGAACCTTTCTATTGTATAAACTATGGATATTGGTATGGTCTTTTATAATGAAACTGTTGGTTTTCTTATAAGTAAATAAATAAATAAAATTCTATCAAAATATTTTTTGAAAGTAAATAAGATTATGTTTCATTCATTCACTAATGGTAAAAGTATAAATAAATAAATGGAACGTGCTGCCATTCAGTGTAAAGTTAATTTTCTATGTTATTTTAACTGTAAAATAACAATTTCACTGGAAAGCGGACACTAGTATAAAGCTCGATCACGAGACAAGTGAAAATCTGAAAATGTATTCGTATTGTAGGCGAAAAATGTTGGCCAATGAGAAAGCTTAGATTCAAAATAACGCTTTGTCACTGAGCGGGCGAGTCAGACGTCTGTCACAATTAGCGTGTGCCTACGACTGACTTTCTTATGACTCTGACAAAACGGAATGTGCGTAGAACAATCGTACAACGGATGGTGTGGTGTATGTACCTATGGCGGACTCACTCTCGGCTCGCGTGTGCAGCGCGTGCGCGTGCGCGTGCGCGGTGGCGGCGGCGAGTGCGCACAGCAGCGCCAGCGCGAGGCGCCCCTCCGCCCCGCTCACTGACATACCGGGAGCGATCTGCGACCACGACTCACTGAGAACAACAACCACATCACCCTTCTATCACTCCACTGCTGAACATACATCTCCCCTGATGAGAAGGGGGTTGCCCATTATCAATTCCTAGAATGTGTCGTCTTTATAATGAGCTGGTTTCCATCGATAAAACCACGCAACAGTACTCATGTTATGTTTACATATAGGCCTTCAACCTAGAACTAAATCATTTTTCTTGATAGTGTATAAGTCATTCGGTTGTAATCTGCTTTGTAAACTAAATAAATAAAATATAATCCCCACGGTGGGAAGGCGGGTTGGGGATCGCAGGGCACAGTTTCTCGCTGACGCTGCTGCTCGTCGGCGGCCTACGGGGGATTTAGCCGGTGTTAGGCTGCGCTATACAGCTGTCAGCCGGCCACCAGAGCCCCATTTCTATAACACTTTGGGTGTTGAAAACACAACTGTGCAACCAGAGCACAGAGTCCTCAGTCAACGTGTTACCACGGGCAGATAAATAAATAAATAAATGAAAATAATATAAATAGTATCTAAATAGTCCACCAGTTAAGTTAGCGAGCTATGCTCGGAGTTTATTTGAAGGATAGAATACGCTACGAGACTATCCGGCAGAGTTGGCAAGCTAAGGCTGAAAACACAACTGTGGTACTCGGGCGGGAGTGATCGCAGTCAACGTGTTAAATGTATAGATACTGCTTCTTGGTAGTTGGCGTGGGCGCGCGCCAAGCCCAACGGGACTTTCCAAATATAAGCACAAACTTCAACATAATAAACAAAATTATACGTTATTTTGTTTATTATTTTGAATCTTTTGTAAGAATAGATAATAAAGTTTTTACAAGCAAAAGTGTCGAAAATATAAAAAATGCAACAATAAACAATGAAACATCCGTAAAGCGCAAACTTGATTTCATGACCTACCTAATAGCGATTTATAAACGAAACATAATGTACTTAGTTATGTAGTAAATAAATACTAAAACGTAACGAAAATATTAAGATACAAAATTACTTATCTGAAAAGCTAAAAGTAGATCTTTTCTTAGAGTGTAAAGTGAGGTGAACCGTTTGTTGATGTAGGGCGGGCAGGAGTAGGGCGGCTAGGGCGGCTAGGGCGGCTAGGGCGCGGGCGGCTCATTACCGGCGTGCGCGTGTTGTCTCGCCTGCAGCGGTCGTGTCCGGTCGCGGCCGGTATTTGCCGACGAGGCGAGGGGTGAACCCTACGTTTGTTTGTACAGACAGACGAGACTGCCAGAACAGCGAAGTAGATAGATAAAACATTGTTCAACACAGCACAGGATTCAACAAGTACTCAGGCGAACTTAAAGCTAAAATAACATTTTCTTCCAGGTAACCTTTGTGTAGTATATGTGTTAAGTATGAATGTGTATATGCGAAGTATGTGTTAGAATCCGTGATGTATTATGCTATTCGAGCAAAAAATACCTTTAAATTTTAATATACTGTTACTATCGTAAACAATGTTTAAAAATATTGTATACTGTTACTAATTTATCTCAATTTTTAAAACTTAAATCACACTAGCACACTACCGACTAATATTATGAATGCGATATTACAAATGTTTATGTGTGTGCGTATGTGTGTGTGTTTAAGTATGTATGAAAACTATATATTTTAACTATTAACTTGGAATACATACATACATATAATAATAATAATAATTTTGAGGCTCTCGCTAGGCAGCTGGATCAAGGGTCAGATACAGAAGGCGGCTCTCCTGGACTCGGCACGCCTCCGCACAGGAGGTTCCTCTCTCTGCAGCCCTAGCCACCGACCGTTTGAGCCCTGCCCCGCGGTCGGTGGTCCACCATTTTGGATATATTTTTTACTATAATGTTTTTTTATATTATTTTTGTACATAGTAGATTAATAATGTTTTAAATTTTATAGGAAAAAATGTATTTTTTATGAGTTTTAAAATGAATAAAGTGTCATAATAATAATATTTTTTATTCAAAATTTCTTAAAATAGTAACGTAAAAATATTAGAAGGTACTGAAATCTTAATTAAACATAGGTAAAATAAAACATATACTTAGTTTGTGACCTGGACTAACACGTAGCATACTTTTCATCTGGGTATGACGCGAGCGAAGCCGCGGGCGGCAGATAGTTATACACTAATTTCATAAATGCAAAAGTTTGTCTGTATGTGAGTATAGAGTTGTGTATGTTTATTCCTATTCAACTCTGTAACGGCTGAACGGATTTGGACGAATTTTTTATCCGAGTACCACGCGAGCGAAGCCGCGGGTTGAAGCTAGTCTACTATAATCCTCCCTAAACCTAACTAGTTTAGAAACTAAAGTTAAATGTTTGAGTAAGTTTGAGTACTACTTACTATTTAACATAGACTTCGTCAATATTCTAAGGATCATTTTAAGGTATGCAAGTACCTACCTAATAGATACTAAGAGTAACTATGTAAATGAGTAGGTAATTTATAACAATATATCTAAAGGGTATATAGTTTATTATTTGCACAGTACTAATGGTACCAAATATAAATGTAATGTAGCCACATTATAAATGTTATTGTTTATTAACTTTTAGAACACCGACTCGATAATTTATTATGTAAATGTACAGGTGTTCCCCCGTGACTCCGCTCGCGTGGTACCGGGGTAAAAGTAGCCTTCATGTTATTCCATGTCACAGACTATGTATATTACATATTCGTTCAGCCGTCACCGAGTTGAGTGGGTCCTAACAAACATACCTACTAGCCCATACACAACACAAACTAACACACTAACAACCCCAATTCTACATTTATATAATTGATCTTTGAGTTTGTCTATAACTGAGATTGGTACTATTTTTGTATAGTAGTGAAGCAGTATGGACCTTTCTCGTACGTACAACAAACGCGAGCAGTAGGTTATTGTATCTCGATGGGTTTTTGTCAAATGTATAAAGGTTATACGTTCCTGACAAAACTGCCGTTTGCAAGACGTTGCTCGGCAGTGTCGACATTTTTAATTCAATGAAATGCAGTTGCAACTAATGTGTACTTATTTATGGTTAATAGAACTTACCTAAAGTGAATTTCTACCATAATTACATGAGATGTTACATCCTCTAGATTTAAGAGAACCGTGTAGTCCGCTTCTCACGCATACATCGTTCACAATGTTTACAGCGGTATATTTTTTGGTTTATATCAAATACTACTAACGTTAAACGAACGAAACGAACGTGAACGTGAGTTCTTAGCGCTACAAGAATCAAACAATAACCATAATAAATTGTCAAATGTACATACCTTAAAAATGACCTGCAAGAAGACTTTGCTTGGTGGTCTACTTTAGCTTGAAAGCCGAAAATAGTTTACATAGAAATAACTTTGTGATAGAAATACTTACCTATATTCTGACTTATCATTGATTCTGATACTCATATGAACTTTTAGCTGCCCTTTTAGGTCTAAAATATTTTTTAATTACAACACTAATATGTCATAATTAGCATCCATCCTACCTACGAGTGGTGTTACCAATGTGATTTCATATTTATATAGGTTGGATGGAATACGATTCCTTAACCACAATCAGGAGAATACCGAGAACCCGTACCAATTGCGTAAAAACCAAACGTGTCCCATGGAATTTATTATACCTATTTTGTAAATGGCATTAGCGTTTTATTTAGTTTTACACACCGACGGGATTAATAATCGAGTAGAGGAATATTTTGTTGATTTGGTTTCCGCCACACGCCACCATTAGACTGCAACAACCAATTATATATGCGTTACTATGACACATATATTGATATGGAATGTTACTATGGCAATAACTCTATTTTTTTATTATTTAGACGGTGGATTCGACTAAAAACTCTATCAAAAAGTACACCTAACGCTAAAATGTGGCAATTAAACGGTCTTATTGTAATAATTCGTCCAATTAATATATTCTTAGTTTTTTGACGGTACAGTTCAACAGTTAGCTAGTTTTAAGGATCTAATACATTTCGGCCTACCTTATCTGTAATCATTACTAAAGATACTTGCAACAGTTATTATATTAGTAGATACTTGATTGCGGTTAAAAAAAAAACTAAGGTACAATAAGTAAGGACATGTAACTCTGAATGCTTTGTTCATTATTAGTTGGTTCTTTGTTGTTAAGTCCTTTAACCAACATTTGCATCACATTGAAGACGCATCTTTTGCTGAGGCAATATTGTCGAACAAGATGTACCTAGGTAATAATAATAAGTTTTATGAACCTATGGAAGTTGAACTATTGAATTTATTTAATTATAGTAACATGTGATTATTTGATCCAGTTATTAAATGATTACTTTGCTTTTATAATTATTATACTTTCATTCTACAACATACGCTAAACATCTACACGGTTCTCTTAAATCTAGAGGAAGTAACATCGAAATGTAATTTATGGTTAAAAAAACTTACCTTATGTGATTCTATCAGCAGATACTTGATTACGGTAAAAAAATGCTTTGTTCATAATTAGTTGATTCTTTGTTGTTAAGTCCTTTAACCAACATTTGCATCACATTGAAGACGCATCTTTTGCCGAGGCAATATTGTGGAACAAGATATACCTAGGTAATAATAATAAGTTTTATGAACCTACATAACGGAATGTGATTTTGAAATAATATTTTTCAGCCAAAAAATATAATGATATAAACATTGTGAACGATGCATGCGTGAGAAGCGGACTACACGGTTCTCTTAAATCTAGAGGACATCGAAATGAAATGTGGGATGAATTGTTAATTTTTATCGACGCTGATTCTCCATAATATTGTCCCGTAATGAAGCATATAAGTATATGCATAATAAGCTGTCATTGCTGTGTTATGATAACTTATAGCTATAGCATATATTTAAGCCCAAAAGGGTGCAATCATCAATCAACGTCTTCTATTTTGAGATTGGGAGCAAGGGAGGGGTTCTTTTGAAAAGAAGCAAATTGAATTATTTTGTATTTTTTTTAATATTAGCTTACGTCATGTTCATCTAACCAGGATTTCATGCCAAATAAGGTTTGTTTGTGAAATTATATATTTCTTGTATATGATTTTAAAATACTCGTATGATTCGTTGAACTGACACCGAAAAATAGAAATTTTGTGTGGTGTGCATTGATATATATTGTTACTATCGGACGTGTGTATACCTATGTATATTAAATATACATAGGTATATTAAATATACATAGGTATATTAAATATACATAGGTATATTAAATATACATAGGTATAGATACAAATTTTGTATCTGTGTTTCTGTCTGTGGCAAACGGCTGAACCGGTTTTGACTTTGCATTATTACTAGCAGTAGTAGAGTATTTTTAGCTATGATTCAAGAAGATCCGTTCAGCCGTTTGAAGATCATCAGCTCTATTCTCGTGGATGAAGGGATCTATGCAACTGGCATGGGTCTGATCGATCCAAAATTTGGTATTCTGTCACATCGATGATATTGCAAGAACATGGTAACCTTGACCTGATGCTGCAGTATCATCTTAAATCTGCAGGTTACCCAAATCCTCACAAACTTACAGCTGAGGTATCGTGTTTGGGCTCATTGGAATGTTTTAGTTGGTTAGACAGATAGTGGTCAGGATCACTCTCTCTGGATCAGGATCTGATGATGGAGTAGGAAAGTGAAATGAGGCTTTCATGTCGGAGGTTAATGCATTTTGAATGTATACTTGTTATTTGACTATATACAGGGTGAGTCCGAATTCGTATGAAAGGAGGTGATTTGGACCTTTAAAAATACGTTATTTAAAGTTAAACAAAACTTGGCTCCAAAAAATTTAGGCTTGTCTTTTTGTTGTGTGTGTGGCACCCTTATAATTAAGGCAGGAGCTACAATCATCATCATCAATAAGTCAAATTACACAAAGTGACAAAGTTCAATGAAATCAGCGGTTCTAGAGCTGCCTCAAGTTTTTGAGATAAGTTACTGCGTAGTGCTCCAATGAAGAACTACAAAATTCTAAATGTCTTCGAACAAACGATGTTGACCTTCGGGATTAGATTTACCCCTTTTCAGGATAACATACGAATTCGAAATCACACTGTATAATTTAATCATGATTAAAATTGACTAGTTTACTATATTCACTATCCGCAGCTACACTCGAATTAATTTGTTAAAAATAGTTTATTTACCCTTATACCTTTATTAGAATGATTAACTTTGATGAAGTTTGTAATTGTTCCGTAGTATTGCAAACTCTGTTATTGCTATGGTACGTTATGAGTAACGGTATGCGCCGACGGTCGGCGACAGTCGCGACACGTGTCGCATACCGTAGGAGGCGCGTGACGTGTCCCAACTAAGACAACGCTCGCTGATTGCTCAAAGAAAACATTTTCAACTCAATTAGGAGCACTTTTCCAAAGCCTTCTCCGAGTAGGTCTCACACAATAATCAGCTCGTGTAAGTTTTGTTTATTTTATGCTTTCGAACCAGCTCATCGATCGTCATTACTCATACTCATTTATTTTTAGGTACTGATTAAACGACCAATTAATGGATCATCATTATCATAGGTCAGAAGAAGTTAAATATTGTCCCCCAATATCCATGGCCAATTTCTTATTTTATGTTTATGTATTTATTTGGAAAACTGAAAGCTAATATACATACTATTATGTAAATATATATAATATATACTAGAACAAAAAAATGTGAAATTCTGATCCCCATCATATTCGAGCCAGTCCATCCCTTAATATTTTTAAAACAAAATTAAAAGAGCACTATCTTTCTCAACAGTAGTTCATAATTGTTTAGGTATTTATGTATGTGTTAGTATTTATTTATATAGGTATTAGTATATATTATATTTGTATTCTTCTATTTTAATTATATGAAGTTTGTATATGTTTTGTTATATATATTAGTATTAAAAATGATAAATAAAACCCAAGTATAAGTATAAGTAGTAAAGGTATTAAATTATAAAAAGGAAAAGAACGCAAAAATCTGTTTTTTATCGATATCTCTTGAATGAGATCCGAATGAATTGCGGTCCCAGGGCTCCTCCAAACCTCCAATCAATGGTTTTATTTGAGCTGCGCATTAAGACCAAGTACCCATCTCGGACGATGCGCTATAAAACATCACATCAAACCTGATTCAATTGTAATGCTCATCTATTTTCAGACATTTTAAAAGTCATTATTTTCATTTCGTTATTGTTTTGTCATCCCCCGTCTACACCTTCGCCCTTCGGCGAACATTCGCGCTGTGTGTAAAAGACATCATTTCGGCAAACAGATAATCAAAATGTGAATCTTCGCCTGAGGACGCAGGTGAAGACGAGGTGTATTCGAGGGTAATTGAAGCACGATTTATGTTTTAGCAAAAATAATAACGTTAAAGCATCCTCAAAGAACGAAAGAAAAAAACTACGCAATCGGAATCCTACTTGACATGACAAAAGCTTACGACAAAGTGAAATATAATATATTGCTAAATAAACTTTACGGGATAGGAATACGCGGAATAACCTATGACTGGTTTAACTCGTACCTAAAAAATCGAGAACAGCTTGTGGAGCTTGAACATTTTGACAATGAGACGGGTAAAGTAAGCAGGATTAGATCCCAAACCATACAAACTCATAACTCGATCCCACAAGGAAGTGTCCTCGGATGCATCCTTTTTTTAATTTATATAAATGACCTCCCTAAAATCCTAAATGAATCTTGTATACTTTTTGCTGACGACATATCTCTATTGACATCAAATAAAAATGACATAAATTTATATAATAAACTAACTGACATATTTAATTTAATACAAAACTGGATGACTAATCACAATCTTGACATTAATTATTCAAAAACTAAAATAATGCAATTTAGACCATATCAAAAAACTCCTCTTGACATAAATTTTATTTATAATAACACTAGACTAGCATGTGTAAACTCTTTTTCATTACTAGGATTAAACATTGACTCAAATGTAAACTGGAAAAGTCAAATAGAAAAGTTAAAGTCCAAGTTATCAAGCTTCACATACGCCTTGAGGGAGCTAAGAAAAGCCACTGACCTAAAAACTGCGATATCAGCTTATTACGCTTATGCATATGCCTGGCTTAAAAATGGAATCATACTCTGGGGGAATAGTGTAGACATTCAAGATCTATTTATACTGCAAAAAAATGCGTCCGTATTTTAGTAAACATTAAAGAGCCAAATAGCTGCAGACCACACTTTTGTCATCAAAAAATACTAACACTCACAGGTATTTATATATTAGAAATAAGTAAATTCGTAAGAAAATATCCTTACTTTTTCCAGAAAACCAACGACTTTCCGCGACGTTACCCTAGTAGACAAAAACATAAATTAGAACTACCTAGTTCAAAACTGAAGATACACAGTTCTGGCCCAAATACAATGGCTGTAAAAATTTATAATAAACTCCCGGAAAATCTAAAAGACGAGGAAAATGACAAAACTTTTGAACGACGTCTAAAAGAAACGTTAATAAATAAATGTTATTATAGCTTAAAATATTTTTTCAGTGACTCACTTAAAATTCCAGAAATTAACAATCAAATTGAGTTAAATCTATAATTCACTTTACATACTTTTAACGGGCTGACTCCTACTCCATACCATTGCTGTGCCCAAAATTGGGCTCATAGTGTTATACTAATCATCCATGTTTTGTACCTAACATTATGACTGCAATAAATAAATGAAATGAAATGAAATGAAAGTCAAAGATAAAATGGGATACTTAAAATATTTCCACATTTGCGTTCTGATTTTGTTTGAATTTCCTAGAAGTTGTATTATTTGTAGGTGTATGAACTATCCCGCAAATTAAGTTTTATAATGAAGTTATTGGATATGGGCAATCGTACTTTCCCTGTACAAAAGACGTGAACGCGCGCTCAGCCGCCCGCCATCTGCAAGCTTTTATTATAATCCAACAGAGCTTTTTATTAACTTATTTGTCTATTTATAAAGATTGATATTTCTATTTCCTACTCAATAAAATATTTTGGTTAGTCATTTGAGTAACTGCACACGTGCACCAAGACACATTTTGTTTGCGGTTTACTAAGTTCTACCCGACAAATTGAATATTAATAGAGTTTTAATCAGTGAAAGAAGTTCAAATGAGTACAACACGTTGATAGCGTCACTTCCACATTCCCTTTGCGCCGTTACGATACTTAGCATCTAAAGTAGATATCAATTCTTTGCCTTTGTGGTTAGTTTTCAGGCTCTGTATTACAATTTTCCGTGAAAATTAATTATAATTATTAATAATTTTTATTTATTTTTATTTTCTCATTATAAACTTCCAATAGTTATTATATCTAATAAAATAACTTCTAACATCATATCACATCACACAAATAAAAAATAAAATAAGCAATTAAACACATACATAGTTTGTGACCTGGAGTAACACAAAGGCTACTTTTTATCCGGGTATCACGCGAACGAAACCGCGGACGGAAGCTAGTCTTAAATATACAAAAAATCAATTGATTGCTCGACCGATTTGAATTATTATTATTTTGTTTGGCCTCCCTTTTGTTTTTCCTTCCCTCCTTCCCTCCTCCCTAGCCTCCCCTGGATAATTAGAAATCTCGAACATGCCAATAATTTTAAATTCCAAATTTTGTGGGATTTTTGTAAAAACTCTAGAATTATAACAGGACGACATCTTTCGAGTCAGCTAGTAATCAATAAGTATTAAACGTTAAACGATAATGCACAAGTGAACAATTTTTTCGGGTTATTCTTTCTCAAAAAAACAACACTTGTGTTCAAAAAAACACTTCAAAACATAAAAGGTTCGTTATGTATAAACATACAGTGCGGTACTGACCTGGTCCCGGGCGGGCGGCGGCGAGTGCACTGGCCGGTGGTCGCGCCGCCCGCCCTATATACCCGCCGCCCGCCGCCCGCCGCCCGCCGCCCGTCGCCCGCCGCCCGTCGCCGTCGCGCCGCGGCGGCAACTACACCGACTTCATAGCCAATGTTAAACTGAAGGTTAGTTTAACCCCGAGCTAGGGTAAAGGAATGCTCAGGTTTCGTTTTTGAAAACAAAAAAGCATACGCCAATTTTTATAAGATCATATAAGGTCTGTATCTAAGAACTGAATTCAAATGTAATAGTGACATAGATACCTACAGTAGTTTCACAGTTTTCAATATAATCTCAGCTCATACCCAGAATATGAAACGGGGTGCCTTATGCTCTAGTTTCTATGTATGATATGTATGTATTTACGAAAAAAAAAATAAGTATCTATGTAGTATATAAATCATGTGGTTCCCATAATACAAGCTCTGCTTAGTTTGGGGCTACATGATGCTGTGTGATGACGTCCAGGATTATTTATGTATTTTATTGTCGTAAGATTAAGTTTACATACTTACAGCTTAAAGTGTTTGCGTTAAGTTCTCAGTATCTCAATAAACTTACTCAGCTTGTGCTATAGGCACTATACGACTGATAAAATATACTACGTATATACTTGTTTGTAAATACATACTAATTATACATAGAAAACCTTATCATCAAATATTTATCTCGGAGTGGAAATCGAACCGGCACCCTTCTGCGTCTCAGGCGGGCTTTCAGCCACTGTGCCACTGTGTGTGGGTCGTCAATCGTTTCAGTCGTATTTTTAAATCTCGACTCAAAAAGAAGGATCTTATAAGTTTGACGTGTGTTTCTATAG
Source organism: Horisme vitalbata (assembly GCA_951804965.1). Taxonomy (NCBI): domain Eukaryota; kingdom Metazoa; phylum Arthropoda; class Insecta; order Lepidoptera; family Geometridae; genus Horisme; species Horisme vitalbata. The sequence continues at coordinate 27,611,634 of OX638094.1, read as the reverse complement.
CATCGCAACTCCTAAACAGATGAACCGATTTTGATTATTTGTTGTTTGAAAGATGATTTGATCGAGTGGACTTTGCTGATTCATGAAAATCTGCTCAGAAGTTTCAAGATCATCCGCCCTTATCTTGTTGATGAAGATGGATTTGAGCATCTGATCAATGCATCATTTGGTATCATCTTACTTCAATGATTTTGCAAGAACATGGTAAACTCGACTGATGCTGCAGCGTCCCCTGAATGTGCAGCAAACCCAACTCCTCACAGACTAACAGCAGAGGTATCAAGATGTTTGGGCTCATTGGAATGGTCTCGATGAATAGATTTTAGTTAAATGGTGATCAGCATCTCATAATGAAGTTGGATTACATTAGGAAAAAGAAATTTGGCTTTTAGAACAAGCGTTTTAAAAAAGTAAAAAACTTGTTAATTATTTACGTGAAAAGGCCGGGTGGGAAACCATCCCCACTCCGTCTTATGCCACTTGACACTTCAGACGACCTTTGCGGCGCACTGGCCGAAAGTAGCAGAATACATTTTGAAAATATCATGGTTGTGAATATATTTATTAATATCAACGGGATATTTACCATTATTTGTGAGGTCTATTGTTTCGTGATATATCGACGCAAATGCATGCGCCAGCATGCAACTCATGCGAGAAAAAAGACGCAGAAGGCAGCGGGTTCGATTACCACCGCTAGACAAATGTTTGGATGGTTTGCAAATATTTGTCTCGGGTCTGGGTGCTTTCTATGTATAATATGTATCTAGGTATATATAAGTAGTAAGAGTAGGTATATTAGTCATGTGGTAACCCTGATCCAAGCTCTGCTTAGTTTGGGGTTACATGCTGCTGTGTGATAGTCCAGCATTATTTATTTATTTATTTACTAACGCCTTACGATACAAATATTAGTATTCGAGACAGTACCTACCTACTTTCATTTGCGGTACAACTGAGCCATAATTTTCATTGACTTTCAATAATTCTGCGTCCATGATGTACTGCTTCATAAACTGGTTTCTCGGAATTTGCATAAAAGCATGATTCAATATCAGTTTAATATTGGCAATATTTCTGATTCAACCACGATAGGTCTTCATTGCTGCAAGTAATTTGAAATTAAGTACCTATCTACTTACTACCTTATTTTTAGCTTATGTGTAGGAGTTGTACCATCGAGATAGTTATATTCTAGAAGTCTAGAACCACAAACGCGGAAAAAAAGAGTCTGCACCAAAACGGCGCACGCTGCCGTGCCTATTACAACGACATTGAGACAAAGTGCAAAACTATTTACATAGGTATTTGATGTTTATGTATGTCATCGACGCTCGGACGATTTTTGGCAGTTTTCACTTGTAGAATGTGACTAATTTAATTCAAAATTCATTTATTCAGTAGGAACTGTATAGTACACTTTGAAACATCATTTTTTTAATTTACCACCAATTCGTAACGTGACCAAACAGAGAAGAATTGGCAAGAAACTCTGCTTGGCTTATATTTTTTTAACGTCATTGTTCTTAATAACTATTACATTGTTTTTGATGGAGTTGGAGGCAGTTTCATCCCAAGCTTTTTTGTCATCTAAATAATCAGATATTTTATAATAAGCTTTATTACATAGATTACGTTTAACAACATTTTTGAATTTATTTACAGATAGATTAATCACATCATTTGGGATTTTGTTAAAAAATCGTACAGACATCCCTTTAAAAGATTGACTAACTTTATGGAGCCTTACAATGGGAACAGCTAGTTTATCTTTATTTCTAGTGTTAACATTATGATAGTCGCTATTTTTCTTGAACATGTTAATATGTTTTCGGACATACATTAAGTTTTCATATTTATATTGGCACGGCACTGTCATAACATTTATTTCTTTAAACTTAGTTCTGAGTGATTCTCTGGGGCCCATATTATAAATTGCACGAACAGCCCTCTTCTGCAACACAAATATGGTGTTGATATCTGCAGCATTCCCCCACAACAAAATGCCGTACGACATAATGCTATGGAAGTAGCTGAAATAAAGTAGTCTAGCCGTTTCTACGTCAGTAAGTTGACGGATTCTTTTGACTGCGTACGCTGCAGAACTGAGTCTGTTCGACAACTCATCTATGTGAGCGCCCCATTGAAGCTTATTATCTAAAGTTATGCCTAAAAATACAGTACTGTCCACAAGATTTAGATCTTCATCTTTTATTTTAATGTTAGGTTTAACTTGTTTAACATGTTTAACATTTGGTAATATAAATCTTATACATTTTGTTTTAGTCTCGTTCAGTAATAAGTTGTTTACATCGAACCAGTTAACAACTTTCGTTATTGCATTGTCCACGTAATCAAAATTGGTCTGCCGTCGCTTTAATTTAAATAAAAGTGACGTGTCATCCGCAAACAATACAATTGCGTGGTTGTCTCTCACAAGTTAAGGTAGGTCGTTGATGTAAATTAAAAATAAAAATGGTCCAAGTATTGACCCTTGCGGAACACCCATCTTTACTACAGATCCTGGGGAACATTTTCCATTTACGTCTACTTTCTGTATTCTGTCAGATAGGTAAGAAGTGAGAAGGGCTAAAGCCATACCCCTGACGCCATAGTGATCTAGTTTCCTGATTAATGTTTCATGGTGTACGCAGTCAAATGCCTTAGACAAATCACAAAAGATGCCTAAAGCATCATGTGAGTCCTCCCAGGCATCGTAGATATGCGATACCAACTCAACACCGGCATCAGTTGTTGATCTGCCCCGCGTAAATCCGAATTGTTCGACATCTAGTAAGTTGTTAAAGTTAAAATGGCTTTGCAGTTGACTAAGAATAAACTTTTCAAAAATTGTACTAAATCTTGGCAGTACTGATATCGGTCTAAAGTTAGTAGGGTCAGAACTACTACCGGATTTAAATAAAGGTGTTATTTTACTATGTTTCATTAAATCAGGAAACTCACCACAGTCAATACATTCGTTAAATATAAACGCAAGTTCTGGTGCGACAATGTCAATCAACGATGTTACAACGCTAACAGAAATGCCCCAGAGATCCGTAGTTTTTTTGACATTTATCAGTTTGAACGTTTTAATAATATCATTACTGTTTACATATTTAAAATGAAACGGTATTTCACATTTTGGAACATTTTTATTTAGTAATGAATCCGCAATTATAGGAGAAGAGTTTAAGGATCTTGTGGTAGAAACTGGAATGTCTGTAAAAAAGGATTCGAATGCTTTGGCAACATCACCATCTTGTTTGATGATGGTATTACCAATATTTAATTTATACTCCTTAATTTTTGAGTAATTTTTAACTTTATCATTAAACTCTTCACTAAAATTATACTGTTTTTCACTGTAAAGCTCATACATTCTTTGTCTGCTTATGTGAATTCCTACTGTTGCCCACTCACAGAATGTAGGACTGTCAGAGACCATGATCGATTTATGTTTAAATATTGAGCTAAATTCTTTGATAAAATTATTAAAAAAAGAATTATATAAATAATTTGGATTATTATTTTGATATGAAAAAGGTGATCTATTTAACAAATTAGATCGCGGTCTGCCGCGTGCTCTCCTGATACCTTGCGGTGTCCACTGCGTGGCAGCCATCCGCCATGCGGCAACATGGCCCGCCCGCTCCCATTTCAGTTTCCCGACTAGTTGCCCCACGTCCACGATTTGTGTTCTGGAGCGCAGTTCTCTGTTTGTATATCAAAAGAAGATTCCGACGAATTGAAAACCTCTTCCTTTTATGAATGTATGATGTGATGAGGTGTATGTACCTTTTATGAATGTATGATGTGATGAGGTGTATGTACTTTTTATGAATGTATGATGTGATGAGGTGTATGTACCTTTTATGAATGTATGATGTGATGAGGTGTATGGAGATGTACCTACGCTAACTACGTTCGTGGGTTTGAATGTCGGTCGTACACCGATGGATATTTGAAAGAAAGAAAGAAAATAAATTTATTTGTAACACAAGACTTACAAATACCAAGAACAAATAACATAAAGAATAATATTATAAGTATAGTAAGTCCGGACGTCACAAAAGGGACTCCGGCTCAGCATGGGCTGGCTGACTAGCAAGCTAGTAACCAACGCTGGTCTTCCGTCAGAGCCTGTTGTTAACGTTACGGATAATCTACCCACAGTTAAAACATTACATAATAAGCGCTAGGAAAAACAGATTACTAGAAAAGTAAAAAAAAAAGGAACAAAAAATCTATTACAAAACCAAAAAATAAAACAAAAACAAACTTATTCTAAAAGTTTAAAAGATGCGGCTAGCAAAAAGATGGAAATATAAATCACAAACTAAGGTAAGTGAATCTATAAAAACAATTCAAAATAATTTTACACCTTACGTACTTATACATAAACCACTCTATGGTAACCACTACCATTAAAAAGGTAGGTACCCACTATGATATTTATATAACACTTGTGTCGTGTCTTTGACTTTCCTGCTCCATCTGATGATCAAATAATTTTCTTTTTGAAATTATGAAAAAAATAGGTAATTATGTGCGCATAATCACGTAAACGGTGTTGGAAAACATCGTGCGGAAACCCGTGGGATAGTCAACTCCACCCGTAGGTAGGTCTTTCCTAGGGGCAAGGGGGGCTAAGCCGAGAGTACGCGCAGGCCTCCTCGATCTACCCATGTCCCAGGCACTACAGCGTCCTAGTCCTACCACAGAATACAGAGAGGAGTCCTACTCACAAGTCTTCGCTTATTTTAAATAAGCTTGGCCACCTTCCAGCTCCATTATCAGTCCCTGGATACCATCTAAAGACAAAATACTCGTCAAGGCGAATCAAACTAGTCCAAACTCGATGGGGTTATGTAGTTCTATAGCGAGTTCCAATGGCCACCTTCCAGCTCCATGACATCATACATAACATTACATCGTTGCACGTTATAAATAATGCGTGCAAAATTTTAGCTCAATCGGAAAAGGGAAAATGCGTGAAAAACTTATGGTCTATTACTAAAGAGGAATCTTTGGTAAAACTTGCAAGATTTTATTAATATAACGAGACACGTGGAGCTTACTTAATTATTGACGACCAGATGTTCGCACATGCGCATCAATGAAAGGATGCTTCTGATGTGTCAAATTTTGGTTGTTTGGATGAATGTCAAAAATTTTATAATACAAATTCTTTCTCTGTTCCACTCATGGATGATTCAAATATAGCATATATAGCCCTATCTGAAAAAGAAAGATTTTCTTATCTTTTTTCTGTCTCTACTCGAATGTTAGGAAAAATGGAATGGGTCGGGGAATATAAGAAAAAACTCATTAAGTCAATAAATACAAGTATATTGTTGTATGTACTGCACAAGGCGGCCGCCGTGCGCGTTACAACTTGTAACACAATTTACACTTTATTACAATACTAATAGAGTTAGTATTTGCAGTTAGTTTTGGCGGAAATTGATAAATGTAAAGCTGAGCGCAGACGGACGACGGTACCGCCGCCGGTTTGCGCTGAGCCTTAAAAATAGATCACTTTAGCAGCTATAGGTATAAGAACTTGGATTTTTTACATAAACGGAGCTAAACAGGTAGCAATGAAACACTGGCGCAAATCTAGCACTGTGCCTTCCTTCACTTTCTTATGAGGAGAGGCTTACCGTGGACTGCCATAGGCTGATGTTCTTGCTGCAGTTGCGACTATCCATGGATAGTAACAAACAGTGAGATCAATGCGGCCGTGCTTCCCGGAGCCGTCACGTCGTCGGAGCCGCAGGAGGCTTCACTGAGGAACTCCACGACTTCGTGCAATGATTTACAATAAAATACAAAATCTACATAAAATTACAATAAAATACTAAATTTCGAATAAATAAAGTTCCAGTCTCGTGATTGGTGGGAACTCGCACGTGCACGTGGCTTGGCTCGGCTTGGACACGCCCCCTTCACTCAATGCTACTGATGAACTTGATTTAGCTAAGTAGTCAATTAGGGCGCGGTGAGACTGAGAGCGATAAACTATTAGCTAGTACCTAGATATTTATAGCTCACGTAGAATAAAGCCTGGGATACACTAGAGGGCAAATGAAGAAACAAGTTGCGAAATATGTCCTTCAACAATTACGTGAAGTGTCCCGAGACAATTGCGCGGAACATTTTGCCGGCCACACTCTCAGGCCAGTGCTCTTAGAAATGTCGCCCGAGGAGCTTGGGGCTATCAGTGCTGCGTCCATGCAGAGGTCGTGAGGACGAATAGGAATGGCTCTCCTGTCAGCATCTCTCTCTGAGGAATTACAAGTTGATTCTGCCAGTGAAATGGCCCCGAGGAGGAAAGTTTATCGGAGGAAGCTCTTATGCAGATTTTGCTGGCCATTAACGAATATGAGATTCCACCACCCGAAATAGCAGAAAACCTAATTTCATAATTTCAGTGGAGTAGAAGAGACACGGAGCGACCTGGATCGCTCTTTGGGATCGTATCACCAGTTCTCCACACTACAGACATATTAAGACGCGCGACTACACTCGGTCACAAATGGCGCGACACTGACGCGAGACACGTGGGCTCGCTCTCGAGGCTCTATGTTGCTCTATGTCCCAAGCAACATGCCCCGCCTCACATAAAATGTTGCGGCAACTTGCAGCGTCACGTACATTGAGTGTTGCGCGTCATGTTGCGGGACAAAATTTCGACAAAAAAATAGCTCAATAGACATTTAGAGCGAGGAGGTCCTCCCTCAGCGCACTAGTGGTCATACTCACTACCCTCACATTTAGCGCTCACTGACTGACCGCCAGCCACACACCACAAGTAAACTTGCACACTTCCCACTGCTTTAGGTCGCGGTCTGGCCGCCGCTCGCCCTGAGCCCGTTCAACTATATTGTGTCGGCATTTGACATGGACAGACTAACAATAATAACGAGTATTAAATATAAATTATTGCAATGAATTACTATTTCATATCCTCAAGTAATACCAATTGTTTGGAGCGCTCGTAGCGTGGCTTACTTCAGATCACCTCGGACACGATTGGATGGGTGACCGTTTAGTGGCATTTAGATCTGAGCGCTTCTGTGCGTCGGAAGGCACGTTAACATGTTGATTTTTGAGACGTTAAGTCGTGTCGGAGACCTTCAGGCACCGGGCACCAGGCGGGACACCAGAGAACTACGAGAGAAACCTGTTTGTCTGCTGCTATAACATCGTCGTACACCAGTCGCTCACTCACTCTAACCAAAACCACCCATTATAACTCGGTCTTGTCATCCTCCCTCGCTACGCTCGGGAGTATAACAACCTCGTATATAATGGGATGGTTTAGTCCCTTGTAAAACAATCTACTATTAGGCTTAAGTTTCTATTTTTTTCAACGCCATTATGTTATAGGTTGGATTAAATAAATAAGTAAGGAACTCAAACGTAATTCATGACTTGAGCACTGATTTTCGAAGTTTCCAGACGAAAGTCTGTCACAATCCAAGCTCGGGACACGACTCAGCTCGAGGTTCGTTCTCGACACTCAACACGGGCTCGAAAAGAAGAGTTGTCCATTTCTCCCACACATAATGAACTAGCTTTTGCCCGCGTCCCTGCTCGCGTGCTGTTATATAAAAAGCCTTTGTGTCATAAATAAACTATGTAATATTCGTAGTTCCATCCAATCATCCGTTCAGTGGTTTTTGCGTGAAAGAGTAACAAACATCCATCCACTTCTTCATCCTCACAAATCATGTCTACGAGTACTAAGATATGTACAAAATAAAATATGAGAATGTCTGCCTGTACTCCGTGAATGTCACCGAGTCTGATTCCACCTGACAGAGTCATCACAAACTCATTATTACATTATGTATTCAAATGTTTTTTTTATAAATATTCATATCCATTGTTACAAAGTGGGGACGCGCTGCCAAGCCATAAGCCGTCGCAAACTGAACCCTAACACACACGTGATAAGTAACAAATTCAAATCAGTCTAACAGTTCCATCTAAAAACTAATCAAAATCAGTACAACTCGCTGCATTCAGATAACGCTCGCGTACATTTGTCTAACGGACAAAAGTAAAGAAATAAATTAAAAATTGTATTACTTAACTTAAATTAAGTCAAATTATTATTAAATTATTCATTTCGTTTGGAGGACAATGTTCTGAGGGAAGGATAAGGGCGCGGTCACAGTGCAAGCGAGTCACGCCTCTAATATATTTTAACTTTTAAATCTCTATTTAAGGACACTGGAATTTGGAGATTTTTTACACTTATTTTTTTTTATCTATGAACGTGACAAGCGATTACAGTATGAACCCGCTTTTATATTATATTTATATGTGCAATTTCATTTATAGTGTTATTTTATTTAATAATTACAAAATCAGTAGTATTTACAGTGGAGACAGAAGGTTATAAGAAGTGCAATTTGAAACACATTTCATAATAGTTAATAAAACCGTGGCGTTCAACGTGACCTACAAAACACCTCACTTTATAAATAAAATAAAAAAATTGTCTAAAAACATAATAACGACCGCAGTTCAGCTACTTGTACGTTCTCGTACATGCTCGTACATTCACGTACATACTCGTAAATAATCGTATCAAAATGTTTACAATAACTTAGCGATAGTTACAATTACTAAGTGAAAAAATTGTGACTTAATTGTTAATAAGGGATAGTACATTTTTGACTACGAAAATTGTGTCAAGGCGCGAATAAATATATTACAATGAAGGGTACATTACAACTGATGTATGTAACTCGTACAAAAGTCATACACTTCTTTTGTTGACACTCACAATTTTAATTGAAAAATGATGAAAAAACTTAACACCTTGCTCCTCTTTACCTTAAAATTAAGGTTTTTTTTTGTCTTATTTTTAAGTTAAAATGGACCAGATTTGAAGACATTTTATTTATTTACAACATAAAATTGTGTCGTGTCCGCGCCTTATATTACGTATGTATAATATGTATATGCTGAATTATTGACTAGTTCTTTACATAAATCTTATCAAATCGTGTGTTATTTACAAATTAGGCAAACATCAGAAAACGTTCGAAAATATGAGCTTAGACTACACTTAGTTTGATGCGATTTGAGCTAACCGATAGGCCGCGTCGAGGAACATGCCTTGAGCGAGACAACGCCTTCTTATAATATTCATTATAAACAAGATACAAAGGATGTTTTAAAAAGATTTGTTCTTAATCTATTTTAATTAATCTATTCAATTATGTACAATCTTAAACTCTAACGTCACATAAGGGATCACATTACACTAGGAATAGTAGAGGGGTACAAGGGGGCTCAAAAAGGGTCAAAACGGGCAGTTCTCTTCTAAAAGGGGTAGAAAATCCAATCGGTGTGATTATCAAAACTGTGGTCAAATGTGTATGGATTTCTAAATACAATAATTTCGATGTTTTTCAATAGTTATTTATAAATATACATTGTATTTACTTACATATTTGTATATTCAGTGCAGGATAGGGGTACATCGTGGACATGTATTAATATTTATAAATTGGACCGATCGAAGTGAGATCTCTTGGTTCAGCTGCAAATATCAAATGCAGTAAAACGATTTATTTCCTTCTCTAGAATTATCTTACGCAAATACTTTGCTATTTCGCAATTTCAGAATTCCGCGGGCGTATCTATACTAATGATAACGATCACGTAAATACTTTGTTATTAGCGTATTCTCATATTTGTGCGGTCGTGTCCATGCTGATGATAACGTTTCAGGTCGTCAACCCCTCACTGTACGACCTGCTCCAGTCGCGGTGATTCATGAATCCGCGCACTCAATTGAAAGTACAGTCAGCGACTGCACGCGCTGAAATGCTGATCAGATGAAATGATACATTTGTAACTTTAACACTAGATTTATTTACGAACAACTACGATAAGTTCACTGAATGATAACAATGAGTGCAGCTCGCCCGCTAGTGAATACGTACTGACGTGGCACATGGCGCGATGCCTCGCGTAAGGCTCACGTGACCTGCGTTGTCTAAATTGCAAGCTATTAGACAGCTAGCTGGTAGCTGGCTTGCTGATTACTGCATATATGTTTCTGTAAATATTAAATTTCTGGCTACACTTTAAGCTTAATTTGAAGATTTGCCTTGAATTGTTACCTTTAAATTCATAATCATAACATACATTATCAACAATACTAATTATGTTTGATACTCGTGAAAGTTTAAAAAAATACTATACCTTATCAAATTCTGAAAACTCATTTTTTCAATCGACTTTCGTTGTTAACCGTACTTTTATTTTATTTATTCATCACACGTATTACTTAATCACCAGCGATCGGAATAGAACCTGTTACACCACCGATAGCCGATAGCCGATAACCGATAACGTCAACCTGGATCATATCGAATACATCATATTTGAGTTGGAGTCGAGTTAGACAGTTACCAATGAAGGAAGGCAGCAGGGACTGGTGCTCAGGAAGGTCTATGCCCACTAGTGGACTGCCGAAAGTCAGTGAGGGTCCCGTCAGCAGTGGGACTGGTGCTCAGGGGAGGTCTATGCCCAGAAGTGGACTGCCGAAGGTCAGCGAGGGTTCCGTCATCATCTCTCGCTGCATGGTGACGGCGGAGAGACAGGTGCAGGCTGCAGTCAGCAGTGGAACTGGTGCTGCGTGATGTTGGACAGGTCCTTCATGAGTCCCTCCAGGTTCATCATCTCTCGCTGCATGGTGACGGCGGAGAGACAGGTGCAGGCTGCAGTCAGCAGTGGAACTGGTGCTGCGTGATGTTGGACAGGTCCTTCATGAGTCCCTCCAGGTTCATCATCTCTCGCTGCAGCCGCTCGGACGAGCGCGACGGCGTCAGCGGCTCCAGCTCCGCCGGACATCCGCCTGCGCAGGCAGACAGACAGACAACTCACTTATCGTATCAAACATGTCTAAGAACCATCCCTACAAAAACTACTTTTAAATTTCAAAATCCGCACCCAAATCGGTTCACCCATTTCAGAGCTACGCTGCCACAGACAGACTCAGGTAGCGGTCACACCTCTCTTTGTGCGTCGGGGGTTAAAGCAGAGCCCCCGCCGCGTCTGTCTGTCTGTTCGTGATAAACTCACAAACTACTCAACGGATTTTGACAGAGTGATTCATGAGTAAGCTTTAGGTGTATAATTTCTTAAGGTTTTGTGTAAATTGCTTGAAATGATGATAATTATTGATAGTCGCAACAACTCCGATAGCTTTCATCTAAAACGGTGCGTAATCCCTTTGAGATATAACGGAATAATGTATGGTGGGTATATCCGTTTGAAGCAGAGACGGGTGCTAGTAACTCTTACATCCGGTGTGACGGAGGGGTGAGTCGGGGGCGCAGGACCCGCGAAGGGAGGCGGGGGGATGTTTGTCGATTTAACGCTCATGTATGTTCCCCGATATTGAGTTGTACAAAATATATTCGATTATTTTTTTACTTAGATTATTTATAGCACTTTAAAGTTTACTCAATACTAAATATATTTATAGTCATTTCATGGTAATTAGGTAAAAGAGTTAGCACAGTATGGTGTGGTAGTGTCACAGGTGGAGCACGTAGGGCAGGGCGATCACTAGAAGGCAGACCGAGACCGACCTAATGTCTATCGATTGAATCACCAAGTATGTTCCCTGCTATTTAATTGTTCTAAAGTTACATATTCGGAATAATTTGGATCATTTATGGACTATAACAGTTTTTTTTATAAAATTAGGTTAGCAGTTTCGTTAGGTCTATTTAAATAAATAAATAAATAATAAATAATGCGGGACGTAATCACACAGCATCATGTAGCCCCAAACCAAGCAGAGCTTGTTATGGGAACCACATGATGGATATACAATTTTTTTTTTTGTAAATACATATATATCATACATAGAAAACACCCTGACCCGAGACAAATATCTACAGAACAAGCAAACATTTGTCCCGCAGCGGGAATCGTACCCGCAACCCTCTGCGTCTCAGGCGGACCTTCGCCCACTGCGCCAAGGCGGCAGTCTTTTGGAATTTAATTAAATAATAGTCCAAGAAAATTAGTCAATTAGGGCACGAATCTCGGAATGAGATATAGTTGGCTATAAACTTGTATATATTTTTTGACCTTTGACCTTGGAATATCTGAAGAAATAAGTAGGTTTTGAGACAAGTTTGAGGGGGCTCAAATAAAGGTTTATACAAGTTTATAGCCGACTATCTCTCATTCCGAGGTGAAACCCATAATTTTCTTGGGCTATAACGACTCAAAGTGGTTTAGTAGAACAAGAGGTAGGTATTGATTAAGGGGCTATTGAGCTGCTTGAAGAAATAATAAATAATAGTTTAAAAAAAACTAAAAAAACACGCTTGCACGCATGCGTAGTTCGCGCACTAGCTCTGTCTCTCTTACTCGCATGCAAAGGATGCGGAAAGAAATTAATTAATCCTGGCGAATCTAATTAGGATAATCGGATATTTTTATCGGATTATTGCATTGTCATCGACCTTTGACAGGTGTGCAAAGTTTGAATCAAATCTGATCGTTTAAAGTAGGGCAAAATCGAGCTCAAAGGAGTCGGTTACATACATACATACATACATACAGGTGAAACTAATAAAAGCCTGTTAAAAAAGAACTCATTTTCTGGCTACACTTGCGACAGCCAACATAAAATCGGATTTATCCAAAATTTCCATAAATAGATAGATTAACTGAATATCGAGAAACATACATGAGGGTTAAATCGACAGGTATCGTGAGGTCCCCCTGTTGGAAATAAGGACGCAAAGTAGGTACGATCCTACCTACGAAGTGTACCTACGCCTACGGAAAATGAAGAGCAACACCTAGCTTTAAGTGCTGATCAATACTGCTAGGATCATACATACGAAACGGAAACTGTCATTCGATCTCTTTGTTCCGAGTCACCGTGGCTACTGGTTGTGATTATTTAAATATAGTAATAAACTTGTGCATTATTATTCAAAAGTCTCGCGTGTCATTTGAACACCCCCCACCACCCTGCCACCGTTGAAAATAATAATAAAGATTTTATAATAGTTGTATCGTGTTTAAATAAATAAATTAATAACATAAATAAATTACAGTTTATTTACTATTTCAATGGGGTTATTACAAAAATGACAGAATTGTATAAAATTAGTTACCGAGTTGCAATCGATTAGGCACGTGACCGGGACTCGAACTGGCACTCTTCTTGTAGGGAGACGTCTCTCGCACGCTACCTGCAAACGGAATATCAAAGTTTGGTGAAGAGCATATAGCGAGTCCAAGTATGTATTGCGGCGTCATTTGTCGAGTTAAAATTATTAGTTTTGATAACGAATGAACCCCATTTTTTGTTTAAAAAATTATGAAGTCATTAACATCTTGTGCGGCTCTCACAGCCATATTTAAAAGTAGGCTTGAAAGTAGCTTACTGAGGCGATGTTCTACCAGTTTTGTGAGTTTTGTGAACTTCCTTTACCTTAACTCAAATATTAATTTTATATAAATATATATTTTTTTGTAATAATAACATAATTATTTGTGATGACTTGTAATATTGGTGTTATTAATAAATTCTGTATTCTGTATTCGTGGTAAGTATAACGTGCTATGCCGCGGTAAATAGACGGGGTAGGTTCAAATGCGGCGCGGCGCGGGTAGACAACATAGGTGTCATCGATATCCACTACGGCTTATAAATGGCGCGTATCACACCTAGTCCGGTAATGTTGTCTCGTCCGGTAACGTTGCCTAGTCCGGTAATGTTGTCTCGTCCGGTAACGTTGCCTAGTCCGGTAACGTTGTCTCGTCCGGTAACGTTGCCTAGTCCGGTAATGTTGTCTCGTCCGGTAACGTTGCCTAGTCCGGTAATGTTGTCTCGTCCGGTAACGTTGCCTAGTCCGGTAATGTTGTCTCGTCCGGTAACGTTGCCTAGTCCGGTAACGTTGTCTCGTCCGGTAACGTTGCCTAGTCCGGTAATGTTGTCTCGTCCGGTAATGTTGTCTCGTCCGGTAACGTTGTCACGGCCATCAAATAACCAACAGCACTTAAGTCCGTTAGAAAAAAGCGGTCGGGACACTCGGTACAGTGTAACTGCAGGCGCCGAGCGGAGCGCACGTCGAGCTGTCTGTAGCTGATTCAATTATTAAAATGAAATGAAAGTGATTATTTAGAGACGCGATGTAACTCTATGAGTACCTCTGCTGTGCGAGTGTGTGGGCGTGGTGTGCGCCGAGCCGCCGTCGAGCGCGAAGCTGTGCAGCGGCGCCGCGTGCGGCTGCGGCGCGGCGTGCGGCGCCCCGTGCGGCCGCGTCGCGCCGCGCTGCAGCGAGCCCGCGCCGCTGCCGCCGCTCTCGCTCACCGACTCGCGGCTGCAACCACCGCACGTCACACGTCACACGTCACACGTCACACCTCACACGTCACACGTCACACGTCACACGGACCGACCCCTTCGAGGCTGGCTGCAAGTGTCGGAGCCGCGCCACGACTCAAGGCCGACGACAAAAGGCGTAAACCTCGATCCCGATGGCGAAATGATGGATATCTACGAGCGATTATGACTGAGAAATGTCCGGGATGAAACCATTCAGACTGGAAGATAATAATGATTGTAAATAAAAACTAAATAACCAGCAAATGTTTATTTCTCAAACATGCTTGGAAATTAGAGCATTATTTTGACAACTTTCTTCGAGATAAATCGAAATTGCTGCACCGGCCCAATACATGCGAGCAGCGGCCGGCAAAAGTTGTAAGAAAACTCATATCTGTCGTGTTATTTAAAAATGGAACGATCTTTTACTCCGAAACATGGCAACCAAGGAGGTAACTAATCAAAGGATTTATTTAAATTTGGAACTGGCTTGCAAATAGAATGCTGTTTATTGAAAAGTGTACAAGTTTTGCCTAGGAAATATTTTTTTAAAATTTCCTTGCATTATTTGAGTTATGTACGTACCTTGTACGTATGTATACGTACCTTGTTCACTAGACATTGGTGGACTCACGTATGTGTACACATTTACACGTTCGTCCAGCAATGCTTGTTTTGCTGACCTCTGCAGTAATGTACTAAATGTTATTTACAATAGTTGTGCGATATCAGCGGCGCGTCTATCGGCCATGAGTAGTGGCGCGGACTCTAGTTCGTATAAGTGCGTGGGATTGTGGAGTCGGCTGCTGAGGAACATCCGTTGTGCCGCCGGTGTGTGTGTGTGTGTGTGTGTGTGTGTCGTGCTGACGTCAGCTGCGCCCGTTCTTCCCGTTGGGGGTTCCAACCTTCATCCTTAGAGTCGAAGCCAACCTCCCCTGCCCGTGGTGCATTCGGCCAGCTAATGTAACTAACGGGGCTCGTGCGCCACCTGAATACACCTCAATACAACAAAGTGCACTCCCTCTACGATGCCAAAAGCAATGCCTCGCGATCCCCAACCCGCATGCCCAGCGTGGGGATTATGGACATATCTCCCTTCTAATAGGGGAAGCCTATGCCCAGCGGTGGAGTGCGTCGGCTGGTGTTGTGGTCGAGGATCTCTTCAGATAGTGCTCAGGGCGAGCATAGAACTCTGTTAAAGTCTTATTCAGTCCATCTTAGTAAGACTGTCTTAATGACTAATTAGTCAAGCGTTAAACTGACTCAGTGGCTTACTGTTACTACACTGCACTAAGTGTAAGACAGTCTCAGTGAGACCGAGTGAATAGTGCGTGTTGTAATAGGGGCGGTACAAAGTGTTTGTGTGCAGCTCACTGTATGTAGTGTCCGAGAGGTTCGTACGCGACGTAGTGCCCCCGCTCGCGCGCCGCGCACGCGTAGATGTCGCCCCCGCCCCCGCCCCCGCCCCCAGCCGGCCCCCCGCCCCCGCCCCCGCCCCCGCCCGGGGGGCCGGGCGCCGAGCACGCCGAGCCGAGCGGGCACGCGCCGGAACCACCTGACAACACATAATTATACTCATTTATGACTAGTTCAACGGTAACATTTTTATGTTAATATTTATGTTAATATTTTATGGGACGACACCGGCGACAGCGGCCCCACGCCGCACAGCAGCGGAGTGCTCTGTACATTATACTCACAGGGCGGGGGCGGGGGCGGGGGGTGAGCGGGGAGGGACGACACCGGCGACAGCGGCCCCACGCCGCACAGCAGCGGAGTGCTCTGTACATTATACTCACAGGGCGGGGGCGGGGGCGGGGGGTGAGCGGGGAGGGACGACACCGGCGACAGCGGCCCCACGCCGCACAGCAGCGGAGTGCTCTGTACATTATACTCACAGGGCGGGGGCGGGGGCGGGGGGTGAGCGGGGAGGGACGACACCGGCGACAGCGGCCCCACGCCGCACAGCAGCGGAGTGCTCTGTGGACACGCGGACAAACACATATCACTATGGATCACATTATTATTAAACTTCGTAGTGGTTCAACACCACTCCTAGACCCGGACCAATCCTAGTACAGCGTCACTACGTATCTATATCTCTCTGAAGGTGGCTGCAAGAAGCGACGTAGTTTCTATATTGATGTCGGATTGTACTAGGATTGGTCGAGTCGTTAGCTGAGACTAACTTCAAAGGGAAAACAGACACATTGAGTAGTCACATCGCATCTAGGTAATAACCGGGCGAGGGGTCGCATGACCAAGGTGATCTCCTAGCTATGAACATCGAACATCACAACTTAGAGTTAAGCAACACTCCGCCCGGTCACTACACGGATCGGTGACCGTTTAGTAGCTTGTAACGTTTCCGTACTCTGGAAAGCACGTTAAGATAACTCGTGGCTAATATTCCGTTCACAACGATGATCATTTCAATAGTTAATTCTAAGGTTGAAGTAAAACTCTACTTGCACCGGATTCGTTAAGGAACCGGCGTCAGTATCCCAGCGTGGGGCGTACCGACTTTTGCACTCGTTAAGATGACGATACATGTCAAACCTCCCTCGCGCTCGCACTATTCAACATTTTTGAAGATATAAAATCACTGAATGTAGTTATGCAAAATAGCAAACCTTCACGGGCTAGAAAATAACAATACAAAGGTTCAGCAATAATCTCATTTTGATTCTTTCACGTTTTCTTAACAAAAAACTGGTACCAATGTGATGAATTTTGGTGCCAATTTTTTTGTAGGAAAACGTGTTGGGTTCAAAATGATATTCTTACTGAACCTTTGTATTGTTATTTTCTAGCCCGTGAAAGTTTGCTATTTTGCATTACTACATTCAGTGATTTTATATCTTCAAAAATGTTGAATAGTGCGAGCGAGAGGGAGGTTTGACCCTACTAGTCGCCTTAAGTCACCTCGGAGGTCTTAGTCTATCTTCAGTCTGTCTTATGGTCGATTCCTATAACATACCGTTACCGATAACGCTTCGTTTTCCCTTGAAAAACTGTCAAAATTTTACAACGAGGCGTCGAAAATTTGACAGTTTTTCAGGGGAAAACGAGGCGTAATCGGTAACGGTATAATATAGGAACCGGCCATTAGTAAGTGTGCCGTAGTATATATGAGTACAGCTAACGGCACGTAAGTCGGGCGCTGAACGAAACGACTGCGCATGGCTCTCTCGCTCTCTCTCGCCTCTAGCTCCCATATGTTATTAGGTGCTTACTATGAAATTGGTGTTTTGTATGGAGAATTTCGAGAAAATTGATTTCTCCATACATACAGTTCAGTTCTATCTTAGCCTGTGAACAGACGTGCGGTCCGCTCTGAGCTTGGACTTTTTGCCTACAATTTTTCTATTGGCTGGTTTTATATTTTGGGACTTCTCGTTTCTTCTTGAAAGATTTGGACGTGAGGCTTCTCCCAGTGTCGGTCCGAGTGAGAAGAAACATTTGAAGACGTTGCCGGACGGTGAGGCTGAAATTTGTTAGCGAGCAAAAACTGCTACGCGCCGCTGACTTGAACTCGGAGTCGTTGCGTCGCGGTCGGGTGCTACACCAACTGAGCCAAGGATGCAGCGTTGCTGGGTCGCGAAATTATTGATTACCTACTATGACGAAATATGGCTGTTGTGAGTCAACGGTGGGAGACAGCGTAAGCGCCTTGGCATGTAAGTTATGCAAAGTTAGCTATCACTTCCAGTGTATATTGCCCGAAAAAAAAACAAATGCATCGAATTAATTCAAGTCTACGTGGATATGCCCTGACTGCTGTTCTAAATGAAGAAGGATATAGTCGGACAGCACTCCAGTTCGTGGTGGATCACGCGAGGAAAAAGTATGTGCCAAGGAATCCACTCCGCTGGCATTAGATGTTGCAGCGGCAAGCACGGATATTTATCAAAAAAGTTCATCTTTAAATAGCTCCCTGGATTTTGCAGAGCTTATTAGGATCAAAGTTAACAAAATGAATGTCGAACTTAGTGCGCATTTCAGGGAATTATTTTCGACAGAGATTTCCTCGTCGTTCCCTCGGGATATGACATATATCAAAACTTCAATAAAAAGGACCAAGAAAACCTTCAAAAAGAGCTTAAAACATTAAATCCTCAATGAAATTTACTAGCCAGGAGTAGAGTTAAGTTATTTGTTATACAAGAGTGCAAAGTAGCTTTTTCACCTCATGCTCTTTTGATTGCCACGAGGTGAAAAATCTTTGCACTGGAGTGCAATACGTAACTTTTCATCCCACTTCAGCGAGGAAATTACTAAATTAAAAAAAAGAATAACATTATTAGTTTAACACGTTTAACATTTAAAAAAAAAGTACACCAAGAAGGTTTTAAGTCTGAGGTTTTATCAAATTAAAAAAGGTTGTATGATAAATTCAGCACCATGGAGGTAGAAGTAGGTTTAATAATGTATTTAATTCACAAACGTAGTACATACGATGTTCTAAATTCAATTTTACTTTATCCTCTAGCGGATAAAAACGGCTTGAAATTTTTTTCTAAACCACAATTTTTTATCTATCATGGTTGACTGGCAGAAAATGATTCCTAGCATTATGTCCACCAATTGTACTATTATCTCTGTAAAAGTGCAAAATAGAATAAATAATAGTAGATTGTTTTACAAGGGACTAAACCATCCCATTATATACGAGGTTGTTATACTCCCGAGCTTAGCGAGGGAGGATGACAAGACCGAGTTATAATGGGTGGTTTTGGCCCGAGTAAAACACTCTACTTTTCACTTCGATTGCGAGAAAATAAAACAATTCAAAATTAGTCAATATTCAGAAATTTTATTAAAAATTAAATGTGCAGTTAGAGCAATTTTGAATGTTTAGTGATATGTTTTTCCCGGACAATTTTATTTCGGTTCTCTGTGATTGGGATGTGATAATATTTTGAGTTGATTGTTGTGGAGTAAAAGTTGGAGAGACTCGAATCATGCTTGAGTTTCCTGCATTATTAAGATCTGAGTGCGGCTTCAGCTGAGTTGACATATTCATCCAATCCCGCGATGTAGATGCTTGGGGTTCTGTAATGTTTGGTAGAATATTGATTCATTCCATAATCCGCTGCGTGACGTGATACTTGTTTTGTATAGAGTCCTCTATATAACCTTCAGCCACTTGATCGGACCTCCATCCACCGTGGCGTTTTAATGTCGTTATATTCGCACCAGAGTCCGCCAACAGAGTCGCGGATGTTCTGCGGAAACAATGGCCCGTGTAGAGTTCCGGATTTGGTAAATTTAGATAAGTGGCAATATCTTTAGGCATGTTACCAAATTTATTTTTGCCTATGACTTGCCTTGTGCATTTACCATTTTGATAATTTAGAAAAAATCTTCTCGTTGAAACATTAGTGGGACGTAACTCCTGATAGGCTTTAACTATATTAAGGTATTCTCCACTGATGACAAATTTACGCTCTTTGTTTGTTTTCGTGTTCGGCAGACTCACAGCTTGTAGGTTTGTATCCGTTTCTACGTCTTCTAGCGTTATATTGGCAAGCTCTATTCCTCTGCATGCACCGCTGATTCCATAAATTAAAGCAACCTGTTGAACAAAAAAATAAGTGTGTTAATAATCGTAATAACCTAGGTACATAATTTAGGTATGTAGGTAGGTATCTATTTATTTAGTTTGAGTAGAGTACATAAGTAGGTTACCTTTGTTGCCAAGTATTGTTTATTTGGAGCGTTATTTAAAAATGTTTCGATTTCTTGTGTCGTCAAGACTTTAGATTTTTTTGCCTTGTATCCAGTGGAAAATTTCTTCAGTAAAGCCGTTAAATTTACATATTTTTTAATATCGACGTCGTGTCTCGTTTTTAAGGTCATTCTTAACATTGAATATGTGCTCCAAAGAGTCGACGATTTGAATTTTTTCGATAATTCATCAAAATAAGTGAGAAAAACCCCTTCTGTAAAAGAATCCACACGTTTCTCATCTCTCCATTTCATAAAATTTTCGTAACTCTTTAAATATATTTCACGTGATTTTGTCGGCAACAGATTCATAATTATTTCTTTGCCCTTTTCTTCCATTTGCATATTAGCATCTTCACTATCACTTGATGACATTTTTCACGTTCACAATTTGAAAATTAAAGTCAGGAAGTTAAACGTAAAAGTTTGTGATTTGGAATGAAGAAAATTCTAGAGATTTAGCGCCAATACCATCTTTTTTTTTAAATCTCTATACCTTCAATAACCCTCAACGAAACAGTTCGCATTCTACCGTGAAGGGAAGAATCAACCTTCATAAAACATCACCAAGACGGTTCTATTTTCAAAAAAAAAGATTGACGGAGCACCAAGAAGTCGAGTTTTTATATAAGAGAACGAATGCTTTGTACGGGCTGATGATTTTAGACAAAAATTAAAAAGAAAAAATACTTTTTAGCCCTAGGTATTAAACTCGAGTTTTAGGCCCGCTAAGCTACACTATTATGATACACTTTTTGAGCAAGAGAAGTGAAAAAATATTTTTTACGCGTGGCTTTAAATCAAAATCTTGCTTAGTGCTTTTGCGGAGCTCGACAGTTTATATCATGGCGGTAATTTTCAAAAATCGATGGCGTGTTATTGATTTATCATTACTTTATTATACTCATGAACTATATTATATATTATTTGCAAGTTCTTCTTATTATGTACAAAGTTATTATTTACAATGGATCCGTTAAGTAAACTAAACATTTATTACCAAAATGTCAGGGGCTTACGAACCAAAACCAATATTTTCTTTAAAAACCTAATTAATTCCGATTTTGATATAATCTGCTTTTTTTTATAACAAATAGGCTTACGTTTGACTACATTTGCCTGATGGTAAGCGAAGATGCAGTCTACGATGGAGCACGCTTGCCTAGAAGAAACCTGTTCACTCGAGACTTGAAGACACCCAGATTATAATCATCGGGGAACACACATTCGGGTAGAGCATTCCACTCCTTGGCGGCTCCTTGCTTAAGTGAGACGTGGCTTTCGAATGGGATTCAAGTCATGGCCATCTTGCCTTTGAACTTGATTTTTTTGTCTTTTACGGGTTTTCAACAGTTCAATCCTGTATTAATTGTTAAGGATAGACTGCTTGATCTGATCATTAGTAATCGCCAATGTAATTTAGTAAGACACCTCTTTTGCCAGAGGATGCTCATCATCCAACTTTAGAAATAGAGTCACTAGAGCTTGTATATAGGAGTATTCGTCCGGCAACACCTACAATACGACAGTTCCAGGCAGCCGACCAGGAAGTAATTGGCAAGGCTCTATCAGATGTTGATTGGAGGTCTAAGTGACAGTAACATTTAGGTTGCAACTAACTCTTTTTATACCATATGTAAATAAAATTATTGATACATAATATGTACCAAAAAAGTAATTATATCTAATAATCGATATACAATATGGTTTTCAAAACCTTTAATTAAAATAATAACAGAAAAACTACAATTTCACACTAAATGGCAAAAATATAGAAATATAAAAGATTATGATACTTTTTGTTAACTATTTTTTATCATAGAGTAATTTATTTGATGTTAATCTGCATTTCCGTTTAGTATTTTAATTTAGTTTGCCTACTGGTTTTGATTTGTACTTCCGAATAGCTTTTGAAATTACCAATAATTCGCTTGACTTCACTTGGTACCTAGTCCAAGTGACGTCAAGCTAGTGTCAACGTTGGGGTTGTTGTCAAGTTGAGATCGGACATAAAAATAAAATCGGCATGGCATTCGTTAGCTAGACGTGGTTGAGAAAGGTTATTCTCCCTAAGCTCTTGCTGAATAAATAAGTGACTTTTGTGCGTCGATGTGTTGTTTTATTTAATGTTAAAGTCCAAGAATAGTTAGTGTTTGAGATCTGCTAGCAATATTTTATCCTGAGAACTGCGTGATCACTACTGGTTGGTGCCTTGGAGGACGAGGCCTAACAGCTCAGAAGTGGGATAATAAAGATAACAAGGTACGTTGAAGTGAACTCTTATTCTAAAATTATGTTTTTGTGTACCAGTATTCAATTTTGTCCTTGTTATCGACCATATGCCCACAATTATCTCGTTAGCACGTGGTCAGGGCACTCCCTGATAGTGTTAGCAAGGTAGATCAGTGGATAGCCTAAGATCGCAGTACCATTTGGCCAGGGCACTCCCTGATAATGGCTGAGAGTTTAGACTGTTTTATCCTTCCTAACCTATAATGAGATTTTTTTTTCTTTTAGTCATGATAAATAACATTGTCTTAATCGTGGTTAGTAATATCATGATTGATAATAAAGAACCTCAATTAGACATGTACTCACGTGTGGGTTTTCGTAAAATGATCATCAATGCACGGATGTTTTCCCTTGCTTTTATTTTTCTTTTCCGCATGAACTTATTATTCAAGTGATACCTAACGGTGTATAAGTATATACATACATACCTACTTAACTACCATATGCTATGAATGATAATAGGTAATTAATTATAGTTCGTTGGTAGGTACTTGAGTATACCAACATATTTGTATTTTACGTGCCTATACTTGGTCACATTATACGCTTACCCCTCTACTACTTATATTTTGCATATACTTTGTATTTTACTAGTTTTTTTTAATTCTGTTTTTGTAGCATGGTATTTAATACTTTTTTTTCGTGTTTGTTTGAGGTAATCTCCTGAGATGTCGAAATGAAAGAAAAGGGCAAGCTTTTCTGAAAGCAACTCTTCACATGGTGTCTCTCTCTTCCGGAGTATTAAGCATGAAGGCCGACGTCGGTATACACTTAGACGACGTGGCAAGGAGCGTTCGAGTCGAGCAAAAGTCAGAATAATAATAGTTTATTTATTTCAAAAAGTTTATAATATTAACAAAACCATCTTAAAAGTTTTATGTACCTACCTATTTAGTATTCTATTACTTTAGTATTACTACTACCGAAACTAGGCCGAGCCTGCATTATACGATGTTAATTCCTTCCAATGTTACAACTATTATTGTTCGAAATTATGCTGAAAGTTTTGTCCACGTTATTCTAATATTTTTACAACTACCCACAGAGCAGGGCTCGAGCCGGCTAATTAGTAATACAAGTGTACAGTTTGCAAGCCGTTGCCACGCATCAAACTTTGTCTGATTGAAGGTTAATTCTTGAACTACCATCTAATTCAGTAAATAGCTTATATAGTGAATAATTCAAAGTACCGGGTAGAGTACCTCCCGATAAATTAATACCCAAGAAAAGCAACTGAGTAGCCACAGCCCGGTGCAGTCGTCTACAAGCAAGTATATGATCAACGTCATGGATCATTCATGGGCCGAACAAATACAAAGATCAAATTCATGGATCTGTGTACTTATAACTGAACTGATCAAAGTCATGGATCAGTTCAGACCTCGCTGGCTGTTCAATGTCTTCGATCAGCCAGCGCATAATCCTACTCAAATTATACTGATCAAATTCATGGATCTGTGTACTTATAACTGAACTGATCAAAGTCATGGATCAGTTCAGACCTCGCTGGCTGTTCAATGTCTTCGATCAGCCAGCGCATAATCCTAATCAAATTATACTGATAAAAGTCATGTATCTGTGTACTTAAAAATTGATCTTGAACTGGTCAAAGTCATGGATCAGTTCAGACCTCGCTGGTTGTTCAATGTCTTCGATCAGCCAGCGCATAATTCTAATCAAATTATACTGATCAAAGTCATGGATCTGTATACTTAAAAATTGATCTTGAACTGGTCAATGTCATGGATCAGTTCAGACCTCGCTGGCTGTTCAATGTCTTCGATCAGCCAGCGCATAATCCTAATAAAATGACACTGATTAAGGTCATGGATCAAAGTTTATTTATTCACACAAGGCTTTGTTGAAAGTTTATTATTCGGTATAGAGCTGCACACCTCGTTGGCGTAACGGAAGTGAATGTTTGTAAATACAATTATACTCACACAAAAATCTAATTATTTGTTCAATTTATATTAGTATATGTCATTCATTAAAATATATATATACATATAAACTATTTCGTCAAAATTACAATTTCAAATGTCAGTGAGTATAGGTGTAAAAAAAATGAAAGAAATAAGACTTCATAAAATAAATAAATTTAACATAGGTATAATCAATATATTCAAAATTTAAATTCTAAGTATTGCTGTGTATTATAAAAACAGTGTTAAATGAGCGAAGTAAAAGGTGTTCTACTAAATATATTACCTTTGAGCTTTTTCACATGACTAGGCAGTTTATTATATATTTTAATCGCCATTAAATAACATGTGCGGCTGTATAATTTGGACATGACCATGGGCAGGGCTATGTTAGTCGGTTTTTGTCTTGAGCTAAATTTATATACATTTTCTAAAGATTCAAATAATTCTGGATATGATTTTACAAACTTACATTGTTCTTATATATAATATAGGTTGATATCCTATTTTTTTTAAAATAATCAATCAATTAAGTCAATTAGTGAAAATATAAAAACGAAATAAAATAACTCGTTACAAGCTGGTGTATGATCAACGTCATGGATCATTCATCGACAAAATAAATACACAGAGCAAGGTCATGGATCTATATACTTAAAACTTGAACTTGAACTGGTCAAAGTCATGGATCAGTTCAGACCTCGCTGGCTGTTCAATGTTTTTGTTCAGCCAGCGCATAATACTTATTATATTATACTGATCAAGGTCATCATTTAGATAAAATTGGAGGAGTTTTTGGCTGCCTGTAGGCCTTTAAAATGTATAAAGATAATTACCCAATTTAAGATCATGTAGTGTAGGTACATAAGATCAACGTCACGGATTATTCATTGGCAAAATAAAAACGTGTGCATCGACATGGCCATAATTTATTTATCACAAAATAGCACTCAAATACATTTAAAATTACAATTATTTTACGTAATAATATCACTGAATATACATAAATAGGTAAGTATTGTGTACTACAACAGTAATTAGGCCCCGAATCAGCGTGGTTCCGCCTGCGTTACCAGTAGGTAGACGCTGTTTTTCCGCCAGACACTTTGTATTCAGCCACAAGACGATGTGAGATCGTTCTAGTACAGTGTTACTAATGTAGATACCTAGTGTAGTATAGAGAAGTAATATAATTTTAAAAAAAATACAAGGGATCAAAGTCATGGATCTGTGTAGTTACTTATAAATGAAATGAAATCGTGTCAAAGTAAGATTTATGCTATTTTGGTGGGTACTTAATACCTACTAACACTCCGAATAAGCATCACAGTTACAACGACTCGTCGAGGCAGGTTACATGTGATGAAATAACATTAGAACGACTTGTAAAAACATATATCTTAGAAGTAATTTACCAATAAACATGTATATTTTCAAACAATTCATTGTGATAGGAAAAATATTATGGTTTGGATATGGGTTTTAAAAAAGGCCTTCGTCAAAACTAAAATTAAAATTGTAATACCAATTGCAATAGGAAAATTGAAAAAAAGAAGTGCACAAAAAAAAATTTGACTTGCCAGTGATAAAGAAGGTAGAATAAATTAGGTTCAGAGATAGTCTGGTTTTGTTATAATTTCAGGTAATTTATCCAACACAAAGGATATCTGGAAGAAAATGCTACTTAGCATTAATAAATAACTTAGCATTAATAGTTTCTTTGGAAATATTTAATCTGTGACTTACGGTATTTAGCTTGTTGTTATTTCGCAGATTATAGCAGTATAACTTTCCCTAGATATTAATTCGTTTAGCTACTGAAGTTAATATCTCTAAATTATTAAAATTAACTAAATATTCTATGAAATGTTCGTTAACTAGAACTCTGATTGCTCGTTTTTACAATTTTGGCATCCAAATCATCTTTTTTCACGTATTATCTTCATGTTCTTTCCAAGTTAACACTGTATCTAAATGTAAGCCTAATAGTATAACGGAGTTACTGGTGTTTATATCACTTCCGACTTTTAGTCGTACTTAACTTAGTAGTTCCTTATTTGCTGAAACAGCATTGATATACATGATGCTTATATTTGTTTTTAAACCATACATGGTAAACCTGTCGCCTAAGATGGCAATGGTTTCTTTAGTTAATTTTATTCAATCTAAATATAATCTGAGAGTCAGCAGAAAGGATTATTACTATGTCGGCGTATTGTTTATGTTCTCCGTCTATCGTTAGATGAACTGGTCAAAGTCATGGATCAGTTCAA
This sequence comes from Horisme vitalbata, assembly GCA_951804965.1. Classification (NCBI taxonomy): domain Eukaryota; kingdom Metazoa; phylum Arthropoda; class Insecta; order Lepidoptera; family Geometridae; genus Horisme; species Horisme vitalbata. The sequence goes on along the minus strand of OX638094.1, from coordinate 27,585,019 downwards.
GCCTCGCTGGCTGTTTAATGTCATGAATCAGTCAGCGCATAAACCTAAACAAAATCAAATTATACTATTGAAAGTCATGGACATTGTTAGTTCTCTAGCCACTGACCTTTCTGCCAGGACAGCCGCTGTAGTAGTAGAGCGTCTGTGGTCAGGCGGTTATGTCATATATAATATATATTTAATAATTTAAGGAAAATTTTAAGTATATAATCATAGGATCACTACGAACTAAGTTTAAAGAAACAGTTCCGTGCATTGGCACTAACGACTTTTGTATATTATATATATATATTTTTGTATATATATTTTGTATATTATATAATTGATAAGTAGGTATTATTATTCAAAGTTATGTATTGACATAAGTATGTGAATACTTAATGTATGTCTTCGGACATCAATATTGTCAAGAAAAATAGCGACAAATATAATTTGAACACTAGAATTTAAGATAAACTTAGTGTTCGTACTGCAAGGCTCCATAAAGTTGGTTAATCTTTTGAAGGGTACCTTATGGTTCTTTTTAACAAAGTCTCAAATGACGTGCTTAATTTAATAATCATTTATTTGCATATAGGCACAGGTAGCATAATAGCAAGTACATCTACCCTATAATGGCACTGCAATTCGGTTTGAGCCTATTCTAACATAATATCAAAATAATAATAAATATCTACATACAACTAATAATTATTAGTAACAATTATAATTGGAAGAGAAGATAATTAATTCAATTTGAATATATAATGCAATCATAATAAAAGCGATATTAAACTAAAATAATCAAAGGAATAAAAAATATATATATTTAATGTCATATCTACTTAAAAATGCTAATTGAATGTTACAGTGTTAGTATTGAATGTTACACTTCAGTAGACATTTTATACGAGTTATTGCTTGCCAATTTATGTTTAGTCGAGGGAAGGATTAGCTTATCTTGTTATTAAAGTCCATAATCATGTCATAATTTGATTTAAGCTTATGTTCAGCATTGTGAATAGTTTGTCAAATTCAACACTATTAACCCATAAGGTCATGGCGTAAGTAAACTTCTCATAACAGAAGCATAATAAGCAGACATATTTGCTATAAATGTGCTGTTTGGTTGTATAAATTGTGATAGCTTTGTTTTTATATATAGAATGTGGGCCTTCCAATTCAAGTTAGTCTCCAGCAATATTCCTACGAGGTTCAACTCCTTTGTTTCATCGATGTTTAGAATGTTTGATATTACGCTCAAGTCAATAGTAGGTTTCTTTAGTAGGTTCGAAACTATATTCATTTAATTATACGTATATTAATCTTTTAATTGTGATCGCGAAATCAATTGCTAAGCTACTGCAACAAATGAGGGACAAATCGTCGGCAAATAGGATACATTTGGTTTTAATGCATTTTGAAAGATGAATATAATAATAATAATATCAATATATAATAGAAAAAGCACAAGCACACCGTGGGGAAAAGAATTGGTTATTGTTTTGATGTCAAAAATTATATTATTTAATTGTAGTAATTTTTGTTACGATGTACTATTTTTACAAACTGTTCTGTCTTTTAGACAGGACTGAACCATTTATAGATTTTGCCTCTGATTCCGTCTTACTTTGTTATAAGGCTTCGACTATCTAAGAAAACTTCTGAAATTGTGTGAATTGATCTCTAGATTATTTCAAAAATGTTGTATAACGTTACATTTGTAATTAAAATTATTAGAAAATTTCTGATTAGGCTTAACTAAGTAAGTTAGATGTCAATAAATTATTGATGAAATTGTCTCCAACTCCCTCAAAATCAATGTAATAGATGCGAATAGAAATTGTAACATATGTTAAAAACTATGTAATAAGCCGAGCAGTTTCTTGCCAATTCTTCTCTGTTTGGTGGCTGAACGAATTGGTGTCAAAAAAAAAAAAAAACTACCTAGGTGATTAATTTACGAGGGACTCGTAAAGCTAACGGATGGCCGAGCTGTTAACTATTTTTTATCATAGAGTAATTTATTTGATGTTAATCTGCATTTCCGTTTAGTATTTTAATTTAGTTTGCCTACTGGTTTTGATTTGTACTTCCGAATAGCTTTTGAAATTACCAATAATTCGCTTGACTTCACTTGGTACCTAGTCCAAGTGACGTCAAGCTAGTGTCAACGTTGGGGTTGTTGTCAAGTTGAGATCGGACATAAAATAAAATCGGCATGGCATTCGTTAGCTAGACGTGGTTGAGAAAGGTTATTCTCCCTAAGCTCTTGCTGAATAAATAAGTGACTTTTGTGCGTCGATGTGTTGTTTTATTTAATGTTAAAGTCCAAGAATAGTTAGTGTTTGAGATCTGCTAGCAATATTTTATCCTGAGAACTGCGTGATCACTACTGGTTGGTGCCTTGGAGGACGAGGCCTAACATTTTAATTTATTAAGAAAAAGACAAAAGTTAGTTGAAAGTCAATGCTATAATTTAATAAATAATTTTGAGTCAAAGTCAAAGAAAAAAGCAGACGATCTCCCGGATGCTATGAGATAAAACGATAAATCTAGTTCTACCGTAAGTGACATTAGTAATATGTTTAACTCTCATTTCCAATCGGTGTTTGAACCTCAAAATACTTCTACCTAGAGTATTATCACAAATCGTAATAACCCAGCGACTATATTAAATAATATTGAATTATCAGTCCCCATCGTAAGAAAATACGTAAAGGGCTTAAATATTGCCGACGATATAAAAATCTTTATGAAAGTTAATTCAATTACAAGAGGATCTTGATAGACTCTACTCATACTGTAAGTTGAATGGCATATTTCTTAATACGAAGAAATGCATTATCATTTCTTTCACAAGGAAGAAAAAACCTATTATTTTTAATTACAACTTTGATAAAACTGCAATTTAAAGAGTATCAGAGATAAGAGATTTGGGTGTCTATCTAGATAATAAATTATCTTTTAAAACTCATTTTGATACAATTACGCCCAAGGCTTATAGAATGCTTGGCTTTATCATTCTTCTGTACAATAGCATCAATCCAGTATATAATATCCAATTCTGTACAATATCAATATGTCAGATCAATTTTCCAGTACGGATCAACCGTTTGGAACCCTCAATATAAAATACACATCGAGGAGATACAAAAAATTCAAAATACATTTAAGAAAATTTTAAATTTCCGCTTACCAACATCTCGTACAGACTCTATTGTGGATCTTCATATTCGCCGTACAATACGACACCAAATGTTTTATATAAAATACTAAATTTCCAAATTAAATCTGAATTATTACTTGAAAATATTTATCTGTTTTGCCCACGGGCTTCATCTAGAAAAAATAAGATTTTTTGGACCCCTAAGAACCAACTATAGAACGAATATGTTTTTGATTAGAGCTTGCAATACTCACAGTAATCTTTTTAACGATATTGACATTTCCAACTAACTTCCGCTGCGTTCCGTAGAAGCATGAGCATTGCCGCCACCGACAGTGACCTCGTATCATCGTAAAGCCGTCTTTTTCTTCTTTTTTTTATGTTACTTTCTTCGTTTTTGTTTTTACTTAAGTTCTACATGTAAAACTGTTATATACTATACATGTAAGTAGGTCTGTTAACTAGTTTTAATGCGCAGTGTTTATAGTGGAAACTTCACAGGTGTAAGATTTATTAATGTGTATTTTGGTTATTATCGTTTGTACCATCTCTTTCCCAAATAAAATAAAATAAATACATTTTTGTATTCTTTTCTGGAACAACTAATCCTAATCTCCTAAAATGTCGTGTGTATGATTGGACAACACAGTGAAAAGTATGCGTAGTCTTATTCACAAAAGAAAACAAACACATGAAAGTGACAATTCGTGAAATGAACTGTTTTTAAGTTTATTTTTTCGGATGAACTTACTCAAAAATAGTATTTAATTGAATTTTCAATCTTTGCAATAATGTAACGTTCAGAAAATAAATCAATTTTGTATATGACTATTGAATAAAATAAAATATGTGTGTAAGCTTTCAGCCACAGCTAGGGGGTAGAGTATTATAAAATAAATGACAAACACGAATAAATACCTTGAATACTTATATTTCCATCCACAATAGTACTTTACAGACTGTACTTCCACTTTCTCCTATTTTAGAACGTCTTTACTCGATGCCAGCCGTCAACCAACTGAGCGCTCGCCAGCCGATCACCCCACCCTGCGACATTGCTATGACGTCATCGCTAGGAAGTTTTAGCGACAACTTCACAGCAATGCCTTCGGGTTGCCAGTAAAATAAATAAATTATTACAAAATTTGTAAAAATACAAAAACCTAACACTCGACCATCCTGACCACGTGCGTGTCCTCAAGCACGCAAACAGGTCGATCATAGAAAACCTATCCTAACACTCGGTCGGCTTGCTTCCATACAAAAATAAATCATAAATCATCGACAAATATCAACCAAACACAAAATTTCCTTAAACTCTGCTTAACGTAACAAAAAAAAATTATATTCTAATTTTAGAGCTGATTATTAATTATATGAATTATTAAAATATCAATTAAAATTTTATTAAATTATTAACATGTCATATGTGGACAGACCCAATGTTTTAGCTATATATCTATAAACATTATGATACAATTATCGTTTGTTTGTTAATGTTATAAACCAAATCTTTCGTCATATTAGTTCGTTTACATAATTCACACTAAGTGGATTATCATACCTGGTTGGTGCGAACCCTGCTTCTCACATCCAAACAGATTAATAATACCTAAAGTTAATGTATTTACTCTATTTTAACCCTGCTTCTTACAATGGTAGGTACATTATCGATCCAAATAGTCTTTTCAGCGATGTGAACCCTGCTTCTCACATCAACAAAATGATCATTTGGCCGTTCATTCAAACAATAACTTTGCAAACCCTGCTTCTTGCAGATTATTGTACCTTTGGTTAGTATACACTTGCAAACCCTCCTTCTTACAAAAGTATACTACCCTTCAAAAGTGGTCATCTTACTGGTGTGAACCCTGCTTCTCACTTCCAGCAAAATCACCTTTATCCATTCATTCCAACAATAACTCTGCAAACCCTGCTTCTTGCAGATTATTGTACCTTTGGTTAGTATACACTTGCAAACCCTCCTTCTTACAAAAGTATACTACCCTTCAAAAGTGGTGATCTTACTGGTGTGAACCCTGCTTCTCACTTCCAGCAAAATCACCTTTATCCATTCATTCCAACAATAACTCTGCAAACCCTGCTTCTTGCAGATTATTGTACCTTTGGTTAGTATACACTTGCAAACCCTCCTTCTTACAAAAGTATACTACCCTTCAAAAGTGGTCATCTTACTGGTGCGAACCCTGCTTCTCACTACCAGCAAAATGACCTGCCAACCCTCAATTCTGGCATTACTATAATCAGTTGTTCATATCATCCTCCTCCGTCGTTTCCTCAATCCTGAAGATCGTGACTCTTTTGGTGAAGTCTCTTTTCTGTCCGTGTCCATTCTATCAGCTGCTTAACTTATTTTATACTTCAATAATTCAAAATAAATTTTAACCATTTACAGTGTTATCATCATCATCATTATCCCGCGATCTTTTCTTTCAAACTCATTCCAAGTCTAATAACTTTGCAAATTCCCAACTTCAGTTACAAAATTTACTATGTAAAATTGATTTAACCAGTCATAAATATGTTTGAATATTTTTAGGAAATTTTAAAAGTATTTAATTAGTTTTAAATGATACGCTGAAAATATGATCAGACTTGAAGTGAATTTTACGGTCTTAAATAATTCAGTTTCATATTAAAGCAATAAAATTGACAATATTTTTGTTGAAAATTGCAAAAAAAATTTAATAAGGCTAGTATTTCAAGAAACCTGACACTTATGCCTATCATGACATTGATGATAGTGTTTAATATGTCAGAGAATATGAGAACAGTGTGAAAACGAATAAGAAATTAACTAAAATCAAATATTATCTCTCAAATAACCTCAAAAATATAATAATACTCAATTCTTGCAAAAAAATCTCGTTCCTGAAATGTGTGTGAACAAGATCTCCCTTTCAACATTCTACACATCATTCAACAAATCCATCTCTTGCAATATGTAATTACATATGCGCATTTTTTTTTCTCATTAATGACACCAAATCCTTACCCTGAGCTATGTGCTTACGAAGGTTACCTTATTGTAAACAACACATCCATGTGATAATTGTTAATTGTAAAATTCCTTCTCACAATGAATTTATCCAAGATTCTAAACAATAATAACTCTACATAAACTCATAAAGTCAAGTTACTTCCAAATTTCATAACCAAACAGATATCTAAATTAAATTATATTACAAAAGAAACTAAAATAATTACATATATCCAATCACAATAATTTTAAATTATTGTAACACGTTGACTGCGGGCCTCGGTTATGATGCTATGCACCACGCCCGGGGAACGCAAACTGTTTCTGCTGCTTAGTTTAAAGCACTCAAAGCGTTAATCACTAAGTCTACATTCTTATTGCCTATTATATATTCTATAGCTATAATTTACCTATCTGGGTTTACAACCAATATCATCTACATCGTCAATAATGTCATCCTCATCAATAGCATCGGAATCATTATCTTTTTTTTGTAATTAGTTTTTTTTTTTATTTAGCACCTATAAGAAACGTTTTGAATCGTCAACTTTAAATATTTTTAAAATTTACACCAATTCGCTAACGCGACCATACAGAGAAGAATTGGCAAGAAACTCTGCTTGGCTTATATTTATCTTTTTTTTGTCTTTTCAAATTCTTAAAACATTGTTTTGAGGGAATCAAAGACAGTTTCACCCCAAGCTTTTCTTTTGTCATCTAAATAATCAGAAACTACATAACTTACAGAGATCACATTTAACACCTTTTTTTTTAAATTCATTTACAGATAAATTAAGCCATCAAAAAAAAATGTATACGTTGCTCGTTAAAATTGACCCCTGGATTCAGGTAACTCGGCCACTACTTTAGGTGTTGAAGAATCCAATGAATTCAGGCCTAATAGGACCTACATTAGACATCCATTCAAACTGGAAAAGTTATATTGATGCATTCCTCGAGATCTAATAAGGAAAGTGCTCAGGAAATAACAAATTTCTGAATTTTACACTCATTAAAGACATTTAAAAAGGCATAACAATCCAGGCGCTCTGTTCAGTTGCAAGCCAGTGATAGATTCGAAGTCAAATCAGGAGTCCACCAAGGTTTCACGCTCAGACTATACTCACTCTATAATACCATCATGGACCACCTAACGGAAAGTTGTCAGAAACGATTCCCTTGAAACATCCTATACGCAGATGATGTGACGCGAATCTCGAAGGATATAAACGATCTCCAACAGAATTTCAACTCCTGGATAAAATCACTCAAGAAAAATGGTCAAGCAGACAGAAAACAGAATACATACATAAGTCGTGCGTATTCGATGGTGCCACAGATATCTATAAGATCTTTATACAACTTCCAGACCTAAATCGATTAAAATACTTAGGTTCTATAGTCAGCGACGATGGCAAGATCGACAGTGATGTAACACACAGAAACACGAGAAACAATTCACAGGTGTAATGTGTGACACAAAGATGCCACTTAAGGACCATGCCAGATGCATAAAACAGTAATAAGACCAGCTATTTTATGCGGGTTTAAAACGATTACATAAGAGGCAGCTTCAAAGTCGCGCTGATAGCGGACTAAGTAAAAGAAGGACGCCTACAATGGTATGGGCATATTCAGAGGCGCCCTGAAAATCATAAATGGTTAAGTTTGCCCTAAATTTGCCAACGACGAAGCATAGACGCGGAAGACCACCCTCGACTTGGTTGACCATACAGAAACAGAATACAGAAAACGGACAAGGAAGGTCGCCAATTAAATGGGACCAACGCTCGAGGAATATACTCTACTCATTATACATTGATGTGTTAAAGAATAAACTTTCAAGATTCACTTACGCCTCAAATAATCTAACGCAAAACAGCAACCACCAAACCACCCCGTCAACGTACTCTGCTTATGCCTACTCACAAAAAAAAACAGAAACCTCAACTGAAAAATAACTGCAGCCACAAGAGCCAGGAAAGACATTCCAATTTTGCCCTAGTAAACCCCTACTTCCCTACTAGTTATTAGTAAAAATCTGTCTTTATTAAAAACACAAAAATTTTACTACCTACATTTGTCAGTTAAGGAAACTATCCAACTGGTGATGTGTCCCGAACTGGCTTTATCCTAAAGGCACTAATGTGAAGATGGTTTTACTCAACGAAAACGCAATCAATAAAAGTAACATATCTGCCTGGGCCAAATTGTCTTCTTTAATGACAGACAGAGAAAGGAAGTCGCTCGACGAACAGAAAATGCCTGGAAAAGTTACTGGTCAATGGGAAGCATAGTGAAGGGTGAACTTCCCATATCGCTCAAGCGAAAGTTTATGGACGTATGCATCCTTCCGTACTCATATATGGAGCGCAAACCTGGTCTCTAACTAAAATCCAAAAGTCCAAACTCAAAGTTCGTCAACGTGCGATGAAGTGTAGTATCCGGGGTGTCAGGCGAACAGAGAGTCCGAAACACCTAACTACGCTCAAAAATACAAATCGTAGACGTAGCTCTTAAAGCTGCTAAAATTAAAGTGGGATTGGGCTGGTCACATCTGCTGCATGTCAAATGACCTATGAGCAAAAACATGGCGCCCCGATCCAACAAGAAGCTGACGAAACGGTAGACCGAAACAATGATGGCTAGTATAATTATAACGTTCATGAAAAAAGTTACTACTCCGTTGCCGAATTTTCAAATGACTATAAATATAACATTTGAGGTATTAATTCTTGCCGACGGCATTGACATTACCTATTTACTGTAGTGTTTTCTATTAGACATTTAACTTATTCACTTTTGGGCGTTATAACCAATAAACTTTTGGTATCTGCAAATCAATTGAAAAACTAGTGCTCTAGTGTAGCAGTTACGACATTAAGTTGACGAATTCTATCAACTGCGTTTGTCGCAGAACGAAGTCTGTTCGACAACCCATTTGCATGCTTAATGAAGTTTATTAGGTACCTAAGGTACCCAAAAATACAATATTATCCACTAGTTGAGATTTTAACAAATTAAAAAGGTTGGTATGTCCAGCAGTGGACCGCTACAGGCTGATGATGATGATGATAAAAGGTTGGCAACATCTTTAGAAGTAAAAATTGGACTACGTGACCTGGTTTTCTGGGTTCTCCGGCGGCTGTCTCCACACTGCTTCAGGCTATGTTTCCGTCTGTGTTGGTCCCGCCGCTGTTGTTTTTCGCGCGAAGTCAGCAGGGTTGTACGATGGTCTTCCTGTTGACGATGCTCCCTGCAGAAATCTTCAACGCAACCGCAATCGCGGTTACTCAAGCTCCAGCTCGGGCTTCCTCTCTTCTTCTGGTGACTCACGCTGTAGTCGCGGCTTTGCACGCGTGGATACCCGCTGTGGCTCCACGTGGCCGGGTAATAAAAAAAACAATAAAGTTCAGCTCGCTGCTACGTGGCATTATAGAAACGAAGCAATAAAAGCATGCTATTAGATCAACTTACTTCAGAATTACCACGTGGTTGAGTAGCAAAAAATATATAATAATGCTTTTAACTCCTAAACGGTACGCTGTAGCTCAAAAATAACGAAAATTTGATCCCCCTTAATAACCCCCGACACTATAAAACTGACCGAGTAAATGTGAGAAATCTAACCTTAGTTATAATACATATATATTACAAAGCGTGGTGTGGGTAATGTCACTTCTGAAATGTAAGCTTTCAGCCACAGCTAGGGGGTAGAGTATTATAAAATAAATGACAAACACGAATAAATACCTTGAATACTTATATTTCCATCCACAATAGTACTTTACAGACTGTACTTCCACTTTCTCCTATTTTAGAACGTCTTTACTCGATGCCAGCCGTCAACCAAGTGAGCGCTCGCCAGCCGATCACCCCACCCTGCGACATTGCTATGACGTCATCGCTAGGAAGTTTTAGCGACAACTTCACAGCAATGCCTTCGGGTTGCCAGTAAAATAAATAAATTATTACAAAATTTGTAAAAATACAAAAACCTAACATGTGCAAAATGAAATAGAGAGAAAAAACGCCAATTTCATAGGTAAGGACCTAATACCTTACTTTTGACTTCTGCACAATGACGGTCAGCACTAGAGCTCCGTGCCACACAGGTGAGATCGGCTTCCGAAGGTGGGGGTTAGCACCCCCTACACCCCTATGATACTACATTACATGGCGACTTGCCAGGATTGCCAACGATCTAATGGATAAAGTTACCTGCGTCATTAGATACATTAGATAGGTACACGGCACCCGTCACGTACCTGGTCGGCATGCGGCATGCGATGCCTCCGGTCGCAGGTGGCGGCACACCCCGGCCCCATGCCCATGCCCATGCCCGTCATGGCTGCAACGAGCACAGTGCACAGTATATATACAACATTCGATACCATACTCATTTACAAAAACTAGCGAAAATGCAATAATAATATTTAAAACATAACAATTATGTATGACAGGCGATTTGTTTTCATAAAAAAGCTGACATGTTGCCTTCAAAGAGAAACATGATGTATTGGCTCGCTTTAGACGGCTTTAGATTTGGATGTGTGATGAATGCAAGAGAGTTCACATGGTTTCGTAGTTCATACCGAGGTGAACGTAGATGACGTTTAGCTATTTTTTGAAAACACAATCAAATAATCATATCTTATATTGTCACATGTTGATAGATAAATCAGTAGAACCTGTATCACTGTGTTTCATGAATATTATTATCAAACACAAAGCAAGAAATAAAGAAAACAAGTCAATAATATGAAAAATAAAAATTTAAAAAGTAGGCTCACGTTTATATGTATAGTCGTCGCAACGTGCGCAGAGGGGGGGCGGGGGCAGGAGGGGGCAGTGCGGGGAGGGGGAGAGGGAGGGGGAGGCGCGCAGCACGGCCGTGTCGTCACTTCCGCTTCCGGCGGCCGAGGACGCGCGGTAATCTGCCGCGGGGCGCGGGGGGGAGAAACAAAAAAACATAAAATAAATAAAAAAAAACAAAACAGCAAATAATTGTAATTGTATTAAAATACATTACGTAACAAATTTTTTATTATTTAAATTCATAGTTAAAATAACTGATAAGGATAACTGAACAGCGCCTGTGCTAGTCGCAGATCGTTTGACGTAAGTAACACAATATTCAAGATGGCCGATTGGAAGACAGCTTACTTTATAAAAAACTTAAAGAATATTAATCTGATCTCAAATTGCTTATAAAGCATGAAAGAGTATTTTGTATTTATTGATATTCATATTCATTTATTTGCTTACATGTACAAAATAACAAAGCTTAGATAGTAGGTGGCTTAATAGTTTAAACATGCACCCTGTTAGGGTATTGCTATTTTGTCTGAGCCTATTTCTACATAAATAATAATTTAAGAATAATTAAAAGCCTGAAATATGTACCCAGTAAGAATTTTAAATTTATTGACTGTTGTAGCGAGGGTGCGGAGGGCCAAAGTAATGAAAGCGGATGATATGATGAATGAAGCGTGTATTATAGAACAGAAGTATAAACTAATACAAGTGCAAGGGAGTTATAAGCGGAAAACGTTAAGGCGTTCAGCAAACTGTCCCAACAAGGTGGAAGCAGCAAGCATGCAGCACAAAACATTAGCTTTAGCTAGGTAGGTGAGGACATATTAACTAAATTACAGGCCGAAGGTCGTTGCGGAGCGAAAACACTTCGATAGCGCGATCTATCTTTTCCTGTGGCGCCATCTCTTGTAGCTTGCTAGGTACTAAATAAATATGACGCTATGTTACAGTCTCCCCCTCTGTCTACGATGACGTCACGGCGAAGGAGACAGTTGAATATGTTTGTTTAGGCATTCTTACGGCTGGTGTCAGAAGACGGCTCGCGTATTCAACAGGGTGCTCTTTTTCACCCTCCCCCTGCACTAAAACTGCTCCGATTGCAAAATTACTTGCGTCAGTCTTAATGATATATGGTTTCGTTTCATCGGCTTGGACGAGAACTGGGGCGGTGGATAGTAGAATACGAAGCTTATCAAAAGCACTTTTCTGGTCGTCGCCCCATATCCACTCGGTATTCTTTTTCATCAGCCTAGTTAATGGCCCAGCAATCTTTGCAAAATTAGGTATGAATCGCCGATACCATGAACACATCTGAATGAAAGAGGTCAAATGTTTTAGATTGCGTGGAGGTGGCATGTGCGCTACGGCACTTACTTTTTCAGAATCAACCTCCAGACCATCGGGTACGATGTAATGTCCAAGATATTTTACTTTCGCACTACAAAAGCTACACTTTTCCCTGTTTGCTGTCAAGTTATATTCCCGAAGTCTATCAAACACTTCTTGAAGCTCTTTCAGGTGGTCTTTTAATGTGTGCGACATTATTATGAGATCATCAAGGTAAACCAAGAGCTTGATGTGGCTGAGTGTTATACGGAATCTATCCATCATCCGCTGGAAAGTGGCTGGAGCATTTCTCAACCCAAATGACATCCTTTTGAAGCTGTAAATACCAAATGGCGTAACAAAGGCAGTCTTGCATTGGTCTTCCTCTTTTACTTTAATCTGCCAATAGCCAGCACGGAGATCTATTGTGCTCATATATGGAGTAGGCTTAGCATTATGTAGCAGATCGTCGATCCTTGGCAAAGGATATTCGTCGGGAGTCGTGATAGCATTGAGCTGTCTGTAATCTACGCAGACTCGGATACCTCCATCTTTCTTATTGACCATGACCACTGGTGCCGCCCATGGCGATGAACAAGGCTCAATGATGTTTTCATCTAGCATCTTACTAACTTCTTTCCTAAGAACTTCTGCTTTCATTGGAGTTAATCTGTATGGTGGTACAGCAATTGGTTTGTGGTTACCGGTGTCAATTGAGTGTTCAAACTCCTTTACCGGCATTCCATTAGCCTTAAATACTTCCTCGTTAACTCTAAGCAAGTCTTCCAGGGATTCTATACCTACAGAGGAAATCTCGGTATCAAACAATGTTGACGTACAGATGGAAGTGTCGTAATCTTTTAGGTTCTCCATGGCATCTCGATATAGGGCATCTATTACAGGAGAGTACCCGTCGAATAGTTCGGTGCGAACTTTTTTGTAAGGTGGAGTTGAAAGTTCTATTCGTCTTGGCGGGCCGTAAGGCTTCGGATTTCCATGGTCGAAACATGCTTCAGTATTGCTCGATTCAGGTTGCGCTGGTGAAAACGAGACATTCGTGGTAATGCAGGACAACGCAGTTGATTGTTGGAAGTTTATAAAGCTTTCTTCGAACATCTCATATTCCTGATCCGAGTCTTCGAGGAAGTGCCAAGTACACTGAGGCAGGTTAAGGACCATGTGTGCGTCCTGTATAAATCCTACGCCAAGTAGAGTGCGGTTTGTTCGCGATTCGGGCAGTACTATAAATGTTGTGAGGATAGTACGGTCATTGAGCTTCACTGGCGCTTTGGTTATAAGGACGTTGTGCTCTCGTTGTACACCATCAGCAAGCGTCATACCAATTCCACACTCCTTAAAGTAATACCCTTGTTGGCGTAGTTTACAATATAGATTGTACGAAGCGATACTTGATTTTGCACAACTGTCCACATATGCTGCTCCTTTCATGCCAGCAACTTCGATGAAAACAACTGGGCGATCCCTTGCGTCCGTTGTGCAGTCCATGGCACAGAATCCCACATCTTTTGCCGAGGCTGACTGCACTCTGGTTCCATGGCACGTTGGGCAGTTGCTCCTAACTACACCAGGTGCGCCGCAGCCGTAACAACTGAACTTAGGAATGGAGGGAGAAGGCGCTTGGGTTTCCATTTCCTTTTTCCCGATTTTCGACTTGGCGTCATCGGCATTGCGCTTCTTAATACATTCGTCAATTGAGTGACCCAAGTTTTTGCAGTACCTGCATTTAATTTTTGTAGGTCTAGGTCCATGTCCGGATTCCTTGAGCTGTTGTGATGGTTTCATGTTTTCATACTTCGGCTTATCTTTAAACTTTTCTTTCAATACGACTTCAACTGAACGGGCTGCAGCAACTAGCTGTTCAAAGTTCTGTACGCTTGCTCGAGGTACCTTTTCTCTTATTTCCAGTTTCAGCAGGCTAAATATAATATCTAGTTGCTGCGTTTCAGAATGCATTGGTGCGGGAAGTTGTGAAAACAGCATGCGCTTTGCCCGAATGAATGCTTCAGTAGATTCATCTGCTGTCTGTTTTATTTGGTGAATGTCTGCGTAAACTAAGTAGGCTTCCTTTCTAGGGGCAAAGTTGTATCGCAAATGGCGTTCGAATTCTTCCCACGATTGTATGTCATTTTTAACACCTTGCCACCAAATTCCAGCTTCATCCTTCAATAATAGCGGTAACTCCTCTAGGGCGGTCTTATCGCTAATATTTTCGGCACGTTTAAAAATGTTGCTCGCGGCTAGGAAAGCTTCAACTTCTTCTGGGTTCCTGCGACCATTGTAAGTATAATGACAGGTGGTGAAAGAACCCGATTTTGCCGTTGGTCTAGCCATTTGAGCCATCAACAACTCAAATTGTTCCTTGGTAAATTGCACCGCCATTTTGGGAACTTCGATGGGGCGTCTTTTCGGTTTATGGATGGTCGTCACACGACCTGCACGCGTTACGTATGTTGGGCCTGAAGACCGTCGTCCCGAACTATTGGGATCCTTGAGTTCTTCAGGGTTGTTCATCCAACTTCTTGACAGTAGCACAGTCCGCTTCGCTACCTAAAGTAGGTGATAAGAGCCTCTCAATCTCGATCGTTGATCAGCGCGCGTTCAGGGCTCCTTAGTTGGGCGTCAAATGTAGCGAGGGTGCGGAGGGCCAAAGTAATGAAAGCGGATGATATGATGAATGAAGCGTGTATTATAGAACAGAAGTATAAACTAATACAAGTGCAAGGGAGTTATAAGCGGAAAACGTTAAGGCGTTCAGCAAACTGTCCCAACAAGGTGGAAGCAGCAAACATGCAGCACAAAACATTAGCTTAAGCTAGGTAGGTGAGGACAAATTAACTAAATTACAGGCCGAAGGTCGTTGCGGAGCGAAAACACTTCGATAGCGCGATCTATCTTTTCCTGTGGCGCCATCTCTTGTAGCTTGCTAGGTACTAAATAAATATGACGCTATGTTACACTGTTAAGTAGATAAATAAACATTACGAAACAAATTTACCTTTGTTGTAAGTTGATAGAAAATATAATTATACTTTCTCTAAGTTCATATTATAGTACCAGTACGGGGCTCATGTTGCGGACCTCATTAATTTTAAAATCTAAAATAAATGAAACAATAAAATTCATGATTGCGATTAGATTAACATACAAGATGGCGTATTATATTAGCGGTACGAGTGAACTTACCGACATATGTAGGTACATAGTGGCGGCGGTCGAGGCTGGCGGGCGGCGGGTGCGGGTGCGGGTGCGGGTGCGGGGCGGGCTCGTACTCGGCGGGTGCGCTGCGGCCCAGCGTCAGCGTCGACGACATCAGCCCGCCATCCGCGCTGCCCGCAGAGACTGCCGGCCACGACATATCTTACGTACATATACATACAACGCGAGATATATACAATCGACACTAGCTTTCACCAGCGACTTTGCCCGCGAGCTACCCAGATATTGAATTACCTAGATTGCTGTTGGCGTTAGCCAAAGATGCGGGTTCGAGTTCTGTCTGTTTCGAAAAAATTGAAAACATTCCAAAGTTGTTCCGGAAGAGTGGTAAAAACACAACTCTTCATGTCAGCGGCAGGAGATGAATCAGAATGTGGCATAACTATTGCCCAATGGTTTAAGATGGTGGTTTGTTTTCTGTGGTTGGATTGCCATACTTTTAATTTGCCGCCATTTTTCGGTTTCTATTTTCATTTGACAGACTCTAGGGATGGTTAGTGCAAGATAGGGAGGGTATGTGTGAGTTAGGGATGGTAAATGGGAGTGTGTAGTGTGTGTGTGTGTGCGACTCACTCTTGCTAGCGGAGGTGTGAAGGCCCTTGTCCATGTGCTTGAGCTCCATCTGGTCGTGGTGGATCCAGAGGTGGGGCGGGGAGTGTGTGTGTGTGTGTGTGTGAGTGTGTGTGTGTGCGACTCACTCTTGCTAGCGGAGGTGTGAAGGCCCTTGTCCATGTGCTTGAGCTCCATCTGGTCGTGGTGGATCCAGAGGTCGGGCGGCTTGATGCCGGCCGACGCGGACGACTTCTGGTACGTGCTGGAGACCATCGCGCTGCAAGTTTCAATAATACTTGTAGTGCTAGTAGTAGAGTTCTTCGTCCGGGGAAGTACTGCCACCATGCTTATTTCTGCCGTGAAGCAGCTGTGCTGTTTAGGTTTGAAAGGTGTGGATGCCGGTGAAATTACAGACACAAGAGACATTGTAGTGTATGCCTAAGTAGCAGTAAGTACTTACCTTAAGATCTAATCTATGTTACCTAGGAATGACTAGTAATAGACCTGTCATAGCAAGATTCGGTCGTTTCTATTAAGACTCCCAACTCCGAACCCTACATGGCGTCCCTGCCATTTACGGTATCGAGCGGAGGAGAGATCGCGTTACGCACATTGCGATTGGATTTAAAAAAAAAATTGTAATTCGTAAATAACAATAAAAAATAGAAAATGTGTCGTTCCAAGATCGAGAAAGTTGAGGTGTTCATAACACAGAACGCCGCAGGTGGAACCAACTACACAGATTACCATCTTTCGAATATTAGTATGGTTATGTACATCATTTGCACGATGTTGGCGATTGCGGGATTGTACGGGCTGTACTTGCTGTACAAAAGATTTCAACTTGAATAGATAAGGGGTGAAAACTTAAGGCGGTCTTTCCGTCGTCGCTCGGCACCGAGACCAAGACCTGTGGAGGAGCCCTGCGTGTCTTGCGCCTGCCACGATAAGTAGCGCCCTCGGCCGGGGAAAAGTGTAAAGTGCTAATAAAATTATTAAAGCCATTAAATTAATCATATTTAAGGACTTAGGCAATTTATTTTTTTGTCTTATTTATGAATACCACTTTAATAACGTGTTTTAAGTGAAACAAAAAACTGTAAATATATATTTTTATGTAACTAGAACTGTTGTGGATACGGAAAAACAGAACTATGGTTTCGTTATTGTTAGAGAATTTAGTAAATGGCAAGCGAGAATAAAACCATTTATGCTAAGCTTAAATATTTAAAAGATAATTTAATAAAATTAAACTATCGTAAGAGGACAGAAAAAGTTTTAAAAAACAGTTTGATGAATTGATTTTAGGACAGCGGTGTCGCTGATACAGGTGATGACAGGTAACGAGACCATCACCAAAAATCTGCTCGATGCGATTGAGCTGTACAACTGTGCGTTGAAGGCAAAGGGTAAGTCTATGCTTATAATTATAAGTTTTGTGTTGAAAACTACAGCCGTGCACTTCTACGAAGCGTTGCATTGCAAGGAGTGCACAGGAGAGCATAACACCTTGCTACACGATCCAGTACGTGACTAATGTATGGTTCCCACGACTACAATAAAGTCGAATCAAAACAATCTTTATCACATTGGATTGG
This sequence comes from Horisme vitalbata, assembly GCA_951804965.1. Classification (NCBI taxonomy): domain Eukaryota; kingdom Metazoa; phylum Arthropoda; class Insecta; order Lepidoptera; family Geometridae; genus Horisme; species Horisme vitalbata. The sequence goes on along the minus strand of OX638094.1, from coordinate 27,567,339 downwards.
AGGCTAAAGAAACTCTATTACCAACAGCGTTGGTGAATTTGATAGCACATGGTACGTGGAACGTTGGTGAAGGCCCTTATCAACACGGAAACTGATATAAGTCACGGTCTCATCGATCCCCACTTATTGTTGCCTGGAGAGATGGAACACCAGATAAACATTATATCAGGACAGCTTTAAAGGAGATCTCATATTGCCCGTAGATCGTTATAACATCAAAGACATGTCTAGACTATTGCGAGTACCAGCTCGAATATATGAGGGATATCTGTTAATTGAAATCAAGATTCCACTTTTGAGCAGTGACATATTCGAATTGGACAGAATCATCTCTATTCCACTCAATAAGAATAACAGATCCTTGTACAGACAGCGTCAGAGTCTGGTAACCCCCCTAGTTAACGTTAGTAGGTTCAAACCGTCGCGGTGTCGGTCGTGGATCTCGAACTTTTTGCACAAATGTGTGTTTTATAAACCTTCTCCTCCTTGCTTAGGCATATTTAATTTCGTCCATAAGACTATATAAGACGATGGAGTGGCGGTTACAACACTCGACATTAATCTATACGTTATAAGAGTACTGGGTTCAAATCCATCAATGCCTAATTGTAATTTTTGTTATTTTTATTTTCGTTACTAACACAATGGACTACGTTTTAAGTATAGTAGGTAAGTTACATAATTATTTAAGGTAAAATAATAAAACAATTTTCAAAAGTTATAACAAATTTATTAAAACACCATTGAACATAACACAATATAGATAGTTATTACTTATTTTTTAGAATTTTCAATAATGTTTTAAATGATAGAATAATACTTAATTTACCCATATAAGATTAACGAGTGAACAAACATGTTAACATTGGAACAGGTTATACTTGCCGTATAAAATCCAATAAACAATTTAGATCACTCGCAAATACTTACTCTGGTATTTTATCTATTATTGAAAACATTATATAACTGAATATTTATTAATACCGAATGGGATGGATGTCTTTCACTTAAAATAATTTTTTGAAGCCTTCTTTTCATTTGGGTAACCATAGTCCGCCCAAAACCACTAGGACGCATCAGTTCCCAGGTTCTTAGGACCTCCTGTTGCAGGTGAACAACACTTCACTTGTGTCCCAATTGACAAATTGACCCCACATATGCTCACACATTCTCCACATATTTAAATCTGGACTTTTAGATGACCAATGCTATGGTGATTATGCCCGTCTGAGAAGCGAGCCAATTGGTCAGAATTTGCGAACGATGAACCACGCAGTTATCATGAACTAAATACACTGTTCCTTCTGGACGCTTATCCACTGCTTGCACTGTTAACAGCATTATTTCTTGCAAAACTGGCCAATTATGCGTCCACTCACTTTAACAATTTCTCTTGGTCCCATTGATGACATCCATCACCAATAACCTGAAAATAAAAACACAATATTATAAACGTATAACTGTGTTTATTTATTATAGAAGGGAATAGGTTTACTAAGCACATTGTTTATGATAATCCTACTTATAATTGTCATACCACTTACCTAATGTTATTCTGCCATTTCCTCTTACATTTGATGGGTTGTAGCGTTTCGAAATGTTATTTTGCAAAACCCACTCTTTAGCTCAATTTTTCGGCTGTTATATATGCACAATTATATTTCATAAACAAAATCAATGACACACACCCAAGACGAAACAAGTAACCTTTTGTTCTGAACTATCATTTAATACACAACTACCCTCAATAGTCCAGTGCTGCACAGAATAATTTAAAGTAGTTGTGCACTACCGTGATAAACAAATGAAAAAGTTATTAGCTGACGCATCCATTCATACCTAGACAAAATAATAAACGTATACTGTAACTTAAAATTTCGTCACAATCGCCAACCGCTACGTTAGCTCAGTTGGTTAGAGCGTCTCATTCCTAAACTGGTGTGAATAAATTGATGGTTCGATTCCCCAGCCAAGTATAAATATTTTTGTATAAGATTTTGGCCATTTGAATATGGTAGCCTCCACGGCAGCAGTTTAAATTTATACTTGAAAGGGGTATACCAGATCGTGACGCTGTGTGTACCTATCATCAGTACAACCTTACATAGCCTACAACCTAAGAAAGGATAGTGCCTCTTTTCTTTCAGAAAATGATCTACAACAATTTATTTTTAATTATTTTGTATTAGGAAAACCATCGGCACAATGTAACAAAGTAGTTAATAAAATAGCATGGATAAGGCCATTTAAAGGTCTCCACTGATAGAAACATACTGTTTAACTGTTAGGTTGATACACATTACTAATTATGTTAATGCTTTTCACATTAATTCATTATAGCTACGTTAATGTAGTTGATTTAGGCTAAAAAGTAAATATCATAGGTTATACTGGTTGAAAAAGTGTTGTTAAGCTTAGTTTTAAAAGTGAAAACACTGCAACTGAAGATATCAAGATCATGCTTCTTACTCAGTAAATTAAACATTCTACTCGCGCGATAAACGAAGGCATTTTGACGATAGTTAGTGAATACTGAGGGCAGGTAAAAAAGATTATTGTTTCTGAATATTCGTGTTGGGACATAAAAATTAACCTTATTTAGAAGTGGTGGACAATATACAAGAGAATTAACAATGTAGGTTGAATGAAAGTGCAAAGTTGAGGTTATCGAACACTTATACAACATGTGAGGAACTAGTAAAGGACATGCGTTCTAATTTACTCACTCAAAAATCTAGCACTGCGATTCAAAACGAAATGGTTCAGATTAAACAGAAAAATATGACTTTAGAACAGTATGGTTCGAGATTAGAGAAGTTGTTAGTTGATTTGACTATTTCCCAGGCAAATAGAAACCAGGAAACGTACCAAATACTACGTCCTATCAATGAGAGGATTGCTATAAAAAGTTTTAATGATGGGCTACGGGATCGGCAGCTGAGCACAATATTGTCTGCCAGAAATTACTCTGCCCTCAAGGACACCATCAGAGCGGCGAAAGATGAGGAGCCCTCATGTAGCCGTCAAAATGCTGAATCATCCCTATATTTCGGACAGCGTGGTCGTGTTAACAACCATAAAGGCTCAGCTTTCCTTTATGTGTAGTGAGCTAGGCGGCTGAAACTTTTGTCACAGGTAGGGCTACACCTAGGAAGCCTAAATCTGAAATGGCGTAGTGCGGAAACGAATAGTTTTTGAGATATGGATTTTAGAAAATTCCAATTTTTCACGTAATTTCGTCAAACTTGATGTTATTGTTTGCTATTGATTGCAAATTATTTGGTAATCTGACAATGACAATGACATTTCTCGAGGTTTTTGCGGTATTTTTTGGTAATCTGACAATGACAATGACATCTTTTGTTGTTTTCCCGCCGGTTTTTGTTGATTGTTTGATTGATTGAATTTTTCGTGTAAAAATTGACACAGATAAACAGTAGGTTATTAGGTTTTTTTTTATAACCCGGAAATCCTTCTCACAAAAGTAGGTTCTAGGACACCCCGACTTGAGTAGATTAGGTTCGAAATCTAACACAGAACCGACACAGAGCACCCCGATGCCACCTAGTGTTGTGGTCCCTACCCCTAGTGTATATAAAAAATGTGTGAGTGAGAGTTCTGGCGAGAGCCCATACCGGAGTCAAATATCCATTTTTATGATTTGAAACGGGATTTTAGAGTGATCATAGATCATAGGTTCCCCTTCCCTAATACTACCGCATCCCCCCTCTCCCGATAGTGTGTTTTGGTGTATATTGTTTACGTTTTTTCCATACTTAACCTCAAAAACTAAATTATTATTTTTCTCGGAAACTATGAGTTTCCGCACTTCACCCTTTTAGGGGGAGGGTCCTCACCCCCTCCCACCCCCTTACCCCCCAAAAGCTCAATACACATAAAGGAAAGTCCTTCCACCATAAATACGGTCATAGGGGTAGATATAATACCCATAGGGGTAGTTACTCAGGACGAGCAGGATACGGTAGTGTACCGTCTCAGTCACAAGGAAACTACCGTGGGTCTCAAAGTCAAGGTCCTGTAAACCCACAGTTCAGGGGTTACCGTGGGTATGGACCAAACAGGTCTCGCGGTTATTGCAGTGGTATACCAGCTAACAATACAATGCATTATATGCAAAACTACCATCAAAACACTGAACCAAGTCAGACTGAGAGTTCAATAAAAACCAAACAAAACGATGAACTCTTGCAGTTTTTTCGATAATAACTTTATATTTGCATGCAATAACAGTAGTACAGTACATTTTTTTATTCAAAATTCCAAAAGTTTTCTAGTAGATTCTGGAGCATCACTATCGGCGTTGAAATATGAAACAGTTAGGGAGTGGAACATTCCGATCCATTCAGAGTGCATTCACATAAAAGGAATTGGAGGAAATAAGCTACCAGATAGCCACCCATCAGAGAGTGTTGATTTATTTTAGTAAACTGTTTTTGATGTGCATTTTGTAGTGTAACCTGTCAATATGTAGGTATATTTCTAATAGGCGAATAATTTATTTTGTTCCGAAAAACAGGTTGAATTTTATGTAATTTTATAATAACTAGTATGTACCTATATTTATTTAATAGTCAGATTTGTGGTACTATAAATTAATAAACAATAACAATAGTGAATGCTAATATCAGTCTTGTAATCAAACAACTATGCTAGGTTGAGTTATTGTACAGCTATCTGAAAGTCTTGTGCCTTCAGTAGTAAGATTCAAATTCAAAATATTTTTACCGGTTATTTTGAAATGGAATAACTCAAGCTTTAAACTACATTCACTTTTATTGAGCACCTATTTCTATTTAATTTTTTGTATCATTTATTCATTGCAGTATTTAGTTTATAGATCCCATATTTTCAGACTTTTTGCATGAAGTTCGTCAGCCCGGTCCATCTTCTGTTTCATAAATCTAGTAAGTTCAAAATATTTATGTTCATAATGTATTGTTCCAAGCTGACTCTGTGTACTAGCGAGTAGACCGAGCCGTTGTTGTTCAATAGACTCAAACTGGAACAAAATCATAAATAAGTAGGTGTACCTGCACACAGCTCATAAGAATATTACAATGAATAGGGTACATAATGAAAGCACAATAAACGATGTACTCCACAATGTCCTGCGCCTCCAGTGTGCGCACCAAAGTCCGGAACCAGTCTGTACTCTGTAGTATCAGTACAGGCAGTACAGGCAGTACAGGCAGTACAGGCAGTACAGGTAGGTCGATGCGCTGTGGATCACGATAGTGTTGGTTTGCACTACTCTCCCACAAGCGCGAACTGCGTCACAAACGCGCTGCTCTTCCAATCTCTCCAGGAACACAATTGATATGTGACTTATGCGGTGGAAGCTGTCGCTCCCGTATCGGCCTCACAAGTCACATTCGTAAGTGCCGAACCTTGTAGGACGCTGCTTAAATCATCATTTATAGATGTTAAAGGCCTATGATGATGATGATAGGTAGGGTAAATAAATGAGCCAAAAACAAGCCTGTAGGTACCTACTAACAGTCGTATGTAGTTACGCTCGAAAAACACTGTATTTACCTTCTCCTGGTAGTCCCAATTGATTGACCGGGCTCGCTTTCTCTTATATCGATCTGGGATTATTGTATTTTTAATTTTTTTGAACCCGTAATTTCTTTTTACAACGTCGAAAAGCACCTCCATTTACCGTAACGTATTTGAATTAGAGCTCGTTCGCACGGGCGTATTTTTACCGCGCGTTAAAAATCCGCTCGTATAGAACAAATTTATTTCCAAGTAGCTGTTCACACGTCAGCGTCTTAAAAACGCGATGTATTTTTATCGCACAGTGCTCTATTTTCAGCGATGGGCGTTAGGCTGTGAATAAATAGACCATACGAATTTTCACGTTGCTGCTCACACGAGCGGTAAAAAAACGCCTACGCGGCGTTCAGTGTGCCGCGTGCTCTCTAAGCGGTCGGACGTGTTGCTTGTGTTGCGTGCGCCATCATACTTCTTCCGATGTCGTGGGTTGTAGATCCAGCAGTGCCAGGCGCGGATACAGGGGGGGCACAATTGTTAGTAATTCACAAGGTACTTATTATGTACCTAGGTTAATTTGGAACGATCAATACATTGTCATGTGTTAACTAATTAGCTATTTATTATATTGTGTCCAGTGCCGAAAATAAGGCAGTGCCAACGGTGCCTAGGCACAGGGCGCAGACCATGCATGGTATTCATTAATTATTTCGTTGATATCCAGTTATAAATCGTAGTTTGCTTTTCTGGGGGGCGCAAAAATGACCAGACCAGGACCAAGTTTTAATAATTAGGTTAATATCCGGAAATAATTTTTTCTTTTCTTTTCTAGGGGGCACAGATATTACCAGACCAGGACCAAGTTTTTGGGTCATGAATGGGTATTTATTTATGGGTATTTGGGTATTAATTTATTATTAGTTTGATATACAGATATAAATTGAGTTGTCTTTTCTGGTGGGGTGCAGAAATGAGCAGATCAGAGGACCAACTCTTCGTTGATAATTATAACCTAATACATATAGGTTGGTTGAAATTCAGATATAAATCGTAGTTTTCTTTTTCATATTTTGTATGCTCACCTTTGATAGAAAAATTTCCCGGCTCGCTCTGCTCGCCGATTTTGTTACCACCTTTTGGTAGTGAATGGTACATAACTACGCACAATTTTTTTTAAATGCAATCTATAAAGTTTGCAACAATGACCAATTAGAGCACAACAGCACTAGTTAGAATGATTTAAAAAAAAATTGCGGCTCGCTCCGCTCGCCGACTTCCTTTTTTACGTCTGTTGGGCCTAGGCCTAGACACCTAGGTGTTTAAAAAAATGCCACCATTTCCTTTATCTTTTTTCCTTTGTGCGCCAAAAATTTTGGGGATCGCTGCGCTCGCCGATTTTATTTATATAATAAATAAAGCAAATAAGCACTGAGAATTCAACTTTAACTTCATATATGCTGGAACGCGAGATAGATTTTCTATTATGACTGGTATCCAGGCTTAACAATTATACAAGCTCGCACCGGGCGCGTAAAATGCTATTTACGGCACTGACTGTGTCTATACAAAAAACCAGTAATGGAATGTTATCCGGTTTCCGTCATGAGGATCATTCACGTTTTTTGCTAATTTGTTAATTATGCAGATTTGTAGCTATAAAAATCAATATATATTATGTTTTTGTATAAGTATAAAAATGACCAAGATACAGAGGTTTTAGTGTAAAAATTTCGCGGCTCGCTTCGCTTGCCGACTTCATTACTATCTTTTGCATTAACGATTTTCTATGAATATATAAAAAATAGCAGTTTTCTTCTTCGCACCAAAATTATGACAGAAAGATTGGATTGATGTCATGCACATTAGTTATGTCAGAGTCAGGCATTTTTTTTTTCAGAATAAGGTCACAGTCTCTTGAAAAATTGTAGAATAGGTATGAAAAGTGTAAGGATTACCATATTTTCATAGACAATCCACTGTTTAGTTAGGTAATGCCTAAAAATGTTTTATAAGTAAGAAATTTTTAAACTTTACCTAAAGCCCTATTCATTGTTTAGCTAAGCACTGATAAAACTGATTAATTAAAGCTTACAAAATAATTAATTTTGATAAAGTTTAATTTTCCTGCAAATATATCCAAGTCATGACAAGGTAAGTTATTACAATTATATGTAAGTACCCAAGACCATATGTACCTTTATGATGCATGTAAACATGTTGAAATGAACCAAAGTCGTACTGAGACCTAAATCATTATTTTTCTGTTAATAATTGCTCGGTCCTCACGGTCACGGTACAGGCTCGGCCTAGCGTGACGATCGACGATAACACTTAATGTCGTTTTCAAAAACCGTTCAGCGTCAACGTTGTCTATAAACTTGTTTTATCATAACAGCTCGGGATCTCGTGTTTAAAATACCGAACTTAGTAAAATTGTTACTTGTATCCGATCATAAAATCACCTGTAACTCTGTTTTACTAGTTCATTTTCTGGGCTTTCTTTTTTCTAGATTGTGTTTTTGCTGCGAATAAATATATTTTCACTTCTCTTGCTCAAAAAGTGTATCATAATAGTGTAGCTTAGCGGGCCTAAAACTCGAGTTTAATACCTAGGGCTAAAAAGTATTTTTTCTTTTTAATTTTTGTCTAAAATCATCAGCCCGTACAAAGCATTCGTTCTCTTATATAAAAACTCGACTTCTTGGTGCTCCGTCAATCTTTTTTTTGAAAATAGAACCGTCTTGGTGATTTTTTATGAAGGTTGATTCTTCCCTTCACGGTAGAATGCGAACTGTTTCGTTGAGGGTTATTGAAGGTATAGAGATTTTAAAAAAAAGATGGTATTGGCGCTAAATCTCTAGAATTTTCTTCATTCCAAATCACAAACTTTTACGTTTAACTTCCTGACTTTAACTTTCAAATTGTGAACGTGAAAAATGTCATCAAGTGATAGTGAAGATGCTAATATGCAAATGGAAGAAAAGGGCAAAGAAATAATTATGAATCTGTTGCCGACAAAATCACGTGAAATATATTTAAAGAGTTACGAAAATTTTATGAAATGGAGAGATGAGAAACGTGTGGATTCTTTTACAGAAGGGGTTTTTCTCACTTATTTTGATGAATTATCGAAAAAATTCAAATCGTCGACTCTTTGGAGCACATATTCAATGTTAAGAATGACCTTAAAAACGAGACACGACGTCGATATTAAAAAATATGTAAATTTAACGGCTTTACTGAAGAAATTGTCCACTGGATACAAGGCAAAAAAATCTAAAGTCTTGACGACACAAGAAATCGAAACATTTTTAAATAACGCTAAAAATAAACAATACTTGGCAACAAAGGTAACCTACTTATGTACTCTACTCAAACTAAATAAATAGATACCTACCTACATACCTAAATTATGTACCTAGGTTATTACGATTATTAACACACTTATTTTTTTGTTCAACAGGTTGCTTTAATTTATGGAATCAGCGGTGCATGCAGAGGAATAGAGCTTGCCAATATAACGCTAGAAGACGTAGAAACGGATACAAACCTACAAGCTGTGAGTCTGCCGAACACGAAAACAAACAAAGAGCGTAAATTTGTCATCAGTGGAGAATACCTTAATATAGTTAAAGCCTATCAGGAGTTACGTCCCACTAATGTTTCAACGAGAAGATTTTTTCTAAATTATCAAAATGGTAAATGCACAAGGCAAGCCATAGGCAAAAATAAATTTGGTAACATGCCTAAAGATATTGCCACTTATCTAAATTTACCAAATCCGGAACTCTACACGGGCCATTGTTTCCGCAGAACATCCGCGACTCTGTTGGCGGACTCTGGTGCGAATATAACGACATTAAAACGCCACGGTGGATGGAGGTCCGATCAAGTGGCTGAAGGTTATATAGAGGACTCTATACAAAACAAGTATCACGTCACGCAGCGGATTATGGAAGGAATCAATATTCTACCAAACATTACAGAACCCCAAGCATCTACATCGCGGGATTGGATGAATATGTCAACTCAGCTGAAGCCGCACTCAGATCTTAATAATGCAGGAAACTCAAGCATGATTCGAGTCTCTCCAACTTTTACTCCTCAACAATCAACTCAAAATATTATCACATCCCAATCACAGAGAACCGAAATAAAATTGCCCGGGAAAAACATATCACTAAACATTCAAAATTGCTCTAACTGCACATTTAATTTTTAATAAAATTTGTGAAAATTGACTAATTTGGAATTGTTTTATTTTCTCGCAATCGAAGTGAAAAGTAGAGTGTTTTACTCGGGCCAAAACCACCCATTATAACTCGGTCTTGTCATCCTCCCTCGCTAAGCTCGGGAGTATAACAACCTCGTATATAATGGGATGGTTTAGTCCCTTGTAAAACAATCTACTATTTTTCTTTTTATTTACTGTAACTGTTTGTTAGAGCCTGTCATTTCACCGGCTACTGTACTGATCGAGCAAACGCAATGCTGATGAATTATTTACCTGGTGTCAGGCACACGTGAGCGTCAGTTACCTGGTGTCGGGCGACAGCGGCGGATGCGTGCGGCGACAGCACAGTGACAGTGCGAGTGCGGCGGCGAGCGCCAGCACGGCGCATGCGTGAGCGTCAGTTACCTGGTGTCGGGCGACAGCGGCGGGTGCGTGCGGCGACAGCACAGTGACAGTGCGAGTGCGGCGGCGAGCGCCAGCACGGCGCATGCGTGAGCGTCAGTTACCTGGTGTCGGGCGACAGCGGCGGGTGCGTGCGGCGACAGCACAGTGACAGTGCGAGTGCGGCGGCGAGCGCCAGCACGGCGCATGCGTGAGCGTCAGTTACCTGGTGTCGGGCGACAGCGGCGGGTGCGTGCGGCGACAGCACAGTGACAGTGCGAGTGCGGCGGCGAGCGCCAGCACGGCGCATGCGTGAGCGTCAGTTACCTGGTGTCGGGCGACAGCGGCGGGTGCGTGCGGCGACAGCACAGTGACAGTGCGAGTGCGGCGGCGAGCGCCAGCACGGCGCATGCGTGAGCGTCAGTTACCTGGTGTCGGGCGACAGCGGCGGGTGCGTGCGGCGACAGCACAGTGACAGTGCGAGTGCGGCGGCGAGCGCCAGCACGGCGCATGCGTGAGCGTCAGTTACCTGGTGTCGGGCGACAGCGGCGGGTGCGTGCGGCGACAGCACAGTGACAGTGCGAGTGCGGCGGCGAGCGCCAGCACGGCGCATGCGTGAGCGTCAGTTACCTGGTGTCGGGCGACAGCGGCGGGTGCGTGCGGCGACAGCACAGTGACAGTGCGAGTGCGGCGGCGAGCGCCAGCACGGCGCATGCGTGAGCGTCAGTTACCTGGTGTCGGGCGACAGCGGCGGGTGCGTGCGGCGACAGCACAGTGACAGTGCGAGTGCGGCGGCGAGCGCCAGCACGGCGCATGCGTGAGCGTCAGTTACCTGGTGTCGGGCGACAGCGGCGGGTGCGTGCGGCGACAGCACAGTGACAGTGCGAGTGCGGCGGCGAGCGCCAGCACGGCGCATGCGCCGCCGGCCGAGGCCCACAGCCACGCCGACGTCGCGCTCGCCAGCCCGCCGCCCTCGCCGCTCTCTGCGGGAGCGAGCGAGACAACCCTATGTCACTACACGCCACACACCTCGCCGCTCTCTGCGGGAGCGAGCGAGACAACCCTATGTCACTACACGCCACACACCTCGCCGCTCTCTGCGGGAGCGAGCGAGACAACCCTATGTCACTACACGCCACACACCTCGCCGGCACAGATCACGTACTCCACAACACAAGCAATCGGGACTTGAATCACTCGCACTCCTCACTCTCTCACTTTTACATACACACACACATTACACTCGATGCCGTAGCTAACACTCATGTACCTCGTTACAATACAAATACTGGGAATGATAATTATGAAGATGATGATGGATGAAAATTCTAATATTGATAGTGACAATAATAAGTCCTAATAATTTATTGGTAAAATCATTTTATATGTTAACTTTTCTAAGTGAAATAGTATCACGCGAAGGCTTCTTCTAAGTTTTAAATTCAATTCAATAATATTGTAAGGCCTAGATCCAGCGGTGGACTGCTATAGGCTGATGATGATGATGATGATGAGAGTATTGTAGATGAGTGAACAGTGGGAGTCCTCACCCATGGCGGTGGTGTATGTGAGGGGCGCGGTGACGGGCCCCAGTCCCTTGCCGTTCTTGGCCTGCAGCTTGAGCAGGTAGGTGGTGCGCGGGCGCAGGCGGTCGATGCGCGTGCGCGTGCGCTCGCCGCCGACGCTCAGCGTCGTCCACTCCTCCTCACCGCCGCCGCCCCGCGCCACCGCGTACATCACGAGGTAACCTGCACAACCACACATTATACGCACATTGCACTACTTCACTCTGCCGAGGTACAGCTGACACATTCACCGATAAACCTTATGCCTCCTCCCTTCGGCCACGTACTATATCTTATTTTGGACGAATCCCTCACGAGTGAGTTTTCCCTGTTGAAAGGAAATCAGCACAGATCACATCGATCCATGACTCGGCGATCAAGCTAACGTTGTGAACTACGTGCCAGTTTCTATCCCTTCAACTATTGGAGAACTTATAGAGTCTGTAGTCTATGAAACGAAGAAGTCTATGCTTTATACGTTTGATGATATACTTGTAAGTACATGTCATCTATACAGATTTTTCAAAAGCTTTCGATGTGGTGGATCACGGAATTCTTATACAAAAACTTAACCATGCAGCTGTTTGCGGTTCTCTCTTGCCTCTGGTCTTAAACCATACCCCTACAAGCGATCCCAAATTTTTATGATCTGTGGGTCCATGTCAGTACCTAGACATATATAGTTCATATAGTTTATATAGTTTATTTCCACAAAACGGCACATAAGTATACTTCAACACAAAGTAATAAGCTTGTTGCGCCCACGCGGACTATCTTCTATCTAGTATGCCCCTGGTTCTCAGCTGAGGCCCCTATTCTTTCTAGTCTTCATCGACGACCTTTGCAATGGTATAACATCTAAATACAAATTATTCGCAGATGATTTTCATTCGTTTTGATTGGAGTACGACATTATTGTGCTTCAGAATCTTAGCGAAATTATTAAGATTAATTGGTGCAACGATAACTGTTACTTCAGCTTACTAATTCTCTGAGCTACGTCAACTACTTTTGTTGGGGTTATCTCCTCGTTGAGGGCACTCCAGTTATAGTTAAGTTAGTAGCTAATAGTTCAACACCAAACCACTGTATATCGTCTTTAGATTTATTAACAATTAGTTATGTAATCTGAGCCGCACGTAATGTTTAGGTACATAAAAAGACACACACCGGCGCGTGTCAAAGGTTTCGTTACGACTGTTGTTAATTGTAAACTAACTAATTAATAATGATAATCTGCTGTATGAGCGATATTGGCTCGTACAACTTTAGTTCTATGTCGGATAGTCTCGTTGCGGATTCTATCCTTCAGAGAAACTCCAAGCATAGCTCGTTCCATAGCTCGCTGAGCGACTTTAAACTGGTGGACTAGCCGTACTGTGAGTGTTCACGTTTCGGCTCCGTATGTCATGACGGGTAGGACGCACTGATTGAAAACTTTCGTTTTCAAACATTGCGGTATGGGTGACGAGAAAACTCGACGTAGTTTTGCAAATGCTGCCCAACCCAGCTGAATCCTCCTCTTGGCCTCCTTCTCGAAGTTGTTTCTACCCAACTGCAATATCTGCCCGAGGTATGTATACTCCGAAACAACTTCAAGAAGGTGTCCATTAACGACGACAGGACTCGGATCAATTCGGTCATTGACCATAACTTTGGTCTTGTCCAAATTCATACCCAGACCTATCTTTCGCGAAGCTGATGCTAGGCCGTCCAGCATCTGTTGCAGCTCCTCCAGCGACTCCGCCATTAGGACTATGTCATCAGCGAATCGCAAGTGTGAGATGTGCTCGCCGTTTATGTTTATGCCCATACCTTTCCAGTCGAGCGTCTTAAACATATTATACGCGCTTGTGAACAGTTTAGGAGATATGACATCTCCCTGTCTCACTCCGCGGCGCAGTTGGATGGGTTTAGACTGCTGGTCCTGTACTCGGACACTCATAGTGGCGGCTTCGTACAGACATCTCAACACTTCGATATAACGATAGTCCACTTGGCATCGCTGCAAGGATTCCAGGACAGCCCAGCTTTCGATAGAGTCAAAGGCTTTCTCATAATCCTCAAAAGCTAGACACAGGGGCAGATTATACTCTTTGGTCTTCTGTATAATCTGCCTCACTGTGTGATGTGATGTGGGCTATGGTGTCATATCCTCCGCGAAACCCGGCCTGCTCCGGTGGCTGGAACTCGTCGAGTCTTCTGGCGAGACGATTTGTAATAACCCGAGAGAACAGCTTATAGACGTGGCTCAGGAGCGAGATAGGTCTGTAGTTTTTAAGAAGGGTTGTATCTCCGTTCTTAAAAAACAGAACGACCAAGCTCTCGTTCTACGCCTTAGGAGTTCTCCGCAGTGAAGGACGAAGTTAAAGAGGTTCTGCAGCTCCTGTACAACAGGATCTCCTCTAGCCTTCAGAAGTTCTGAAGTAACCTCGTCTTCACCTTAGTTAAAACTTAGCAGAAAATAATCCAAACTTCTGCTGTATACTTCATAGCTAGATTCACAATCGAAGAAGTCTCTACCATTCGCGACTTGGGTGTCAGTATAGACCGAATGATTGATTTCCGCGAACATATTAATAACTCTTAGGAATCTCGGTTATCTGACTTTGTTATCCGAAAAACCCGAAAAACCGATATGTGCAAGGATATGTTCCAATACGGTGAACCTTACATCAGTTTAAATTAATTCATAATCATAATGCAACTCTCATACAAAATGACTAATCTAAATAAAACTAAATTTAACATAATAACCTATTCAGATTTATACTATTTTAGGGGTTTTCACAATGTATCTCGATTGTTTCTCAGCTTAAAATTAATGTCGCTGTAAGTAAAAGGCCTATTAGAGCACGCACTACTCACTCTGTCTCAGTGAGACTGTCTTACAGTTAGCGTAGTGTAGTGAGAGTAAGTCGGTCTCAGGCTTCACTAAGTAGTCAGTAAGACAGAGTGGATACCGCGCGGCAGAATGAGTAGTAAGGCAGGCGAGAGGAGAGTGGTGAGCGACTCACTGGTGATGAGTCCGTTGGGCTTGGCGGGGGGGTGCCAGGTGAGGTCGAGCGCGCGCGCGGGGGGCGGCGCGGGGGCGGCGCGGGGGTCGCGCGGGGGGGACGAGGGGGGAGACTCCAGCGTGCGGTTCCACACCACCATGGACCACGGGGACGACCGACCGCCTGCAACAAACTTATACTTATGAACATAAACGATAAAGTTCAATGTTGCTTGTGAATTTTGGTCGGATACAGCTTTGTATGAATGCAAATTTTCAACATATTTTACGTTAAGGCTATGTGTTCTATGTGTAGATGCGACAGTGAAGCTGGGAACGGATAGTGCGTTCCTGTGTACGCGTAGTCGGGGTTCGCTGTGCACGCGTACAGTTAGTGCGGACCGCCGCGAACCTGAACGCGAGCTCCATACATCCATAGCACTAGCGGTACGCGCGCCCACACCGACCGAGCACGCCCCACGCCTTGTCCAAACTGTACGCGGAGCTGCAACTACAGGCAGGGCGTTACAAGACACGCGTAACCGAGTACGCGTATCAATGTACGCGCTATCCGTACCCACCTTAACAAGCCTGAGACGTACTTGAAACAACATCTGGCCATTAGCGTGTTTACCTGACGAGTAAAATGACACTACTGTTGTCATGACAATACCACGAAATGTTGAATAATATAAGTCTGTTATGTTTGTACTTTGTGAGATATGTCTGAAACTAGTTGACACTTCAAGTAACATGATCGTCTCCTCACCCTTGATAAGTCTGACGCTAAACTCGTACTGCGTGTAGGGCTTCAGCTCGTCCAGCATACAGTTGAGGTCTGTGGCGTTGAAGTAGCGCACCTTGCCCCCCGCCCCGCCCCCAGCCCCACCCTCACCCCCCTCCCCCTCCCCCGCCACCGCCCACCGGACCACGTAGCGCCGCCCGTCCGCCACCGGCTGGAAACAAATATTTACTATTTATTTATTGTCTTTACATAAAATGAAAATTAACAGCTTTATTATAAAAGACTGGACCATAGTTTATAGAAAAGAAAGCCAGTGAAAGGTTCTCACTTATAGTAGTTACACTAGGTACCTAGCATTCCGGTGAAAACTTAGAACGTTGTATGTTATTAGAAGATAATGTGCTAATACGGTTTTTGCAAATAATTTAAACAATAGTCAAGTAAAAGTCAGAAACCTCTTTAATCAAATAAGATCCTCGAATAACCATTGTCAAAAAAATAAGTGAATGGTTGAATGAATAAATGAATGCATGAACGAATGATTGAATGAATGGATGGACGAATGAATGAATAGTTTATTGCGTGAAACAAATATTACCATAACATAATGCCATTTAAAAATGTAATGGAGTGAGGGGGACACGGTAGAAATAACCTTATTAGCAGCACATTATGGTACATGATATGTAGTGTATGTAATGTAGAGTGTCTCACCTGTCCCTTGGGTAGCGTCGGGTCCGTCCAGTAGACGACGGCCGTGGTCCCGCTCAGCATTATGGCCTTAGAACAACATAATTATATCATTTAATTGGCTCATATTATACATTAATTTAAATATGCGTTGCGTTGAATTATTAGTTGTTTTTTCGTGCCAAGTGGCTTAATACGTGGACTGCAGAGCAGCTCTATATCTGCACTCAAAGTGTCAATCGAGCCCCAACATCGTGACTCACCTAGGTTTCATACATACATGCAGACCTACATACATACATAGTCACGCCGATCTCCTCGAGTGTCACCTCTTTTGTTTCATTCACTCTCATCACATTCTACGTTTCACTGCTAACTAATATTGACGCCCAATAGTCTCCTCCCTACACCTCATCAAAACTCACCCTTAGATAACCCCCTACGTTAGTGGATTTGAATTTATCAACTCAATAACTTCCGATCCGCAATTTACTTTATTGTATAAAATACTACACGTGCACATTAAAATCTAGGTCAAAACAATTGAATATCGAGGAGCCACGACGTGTTGAGACTGGTTGACTCTGGTCACATACATTATCGGATGATGCCTCGTGCACCCTACTGTCACTCACTGACCTTGACCCCGACGGGCGGAATGAGCGGCGCGGGCTCCTCCTCCTCCCCCTCGTCCCCCTCCCCCTCCCCGTCCCCCTCCCCCTCGGCGTCCAGGTCGTCGTCTGTGTCTGCGGGGTCCCCCTCGGGCGGCGGCGGGCGCGTGCGCACGGTGCCGTAGACGGCGGGGCCGAGCCCGCGCGCGTTGCTGCCGCGCAGAGAGATCACGTACTCCGCGTTAGACTCTATACACATACAATATATGTACATTTATCACATTTCAACATACACATACGTTTATTTGCAACTCAGCATACAACACAACAAATAAACAAAACTAACATGAGACATGTGTGTGCGATATAGCAGCGAAATGGCAACGACTCAGGTACCCAGCCCCCAGGTCCCCCCTCCCCCCCCCCAATGTGACGTGAGCACTCACCGAGCCCCCTGATGACGTGCGAGTGTATGTGCGCGGGCAGCGAGCGCGACATCTCGTCGGGCACCCCCAGCCCCCAGCCCAGCAGGTACCCCCGCACCACCACGCCCCCGCCCCCGCCCCCGCCCCCGCCCTCCTCCTCAGACCACCACACCGAGATCCAGTCGCGACCCGCGCGAGCTGCAATCACAATATTCACATTGTATGTAGCTAATTATATCACGTTCATTTGGGGGATTTAAACATCAGATAGAAATTAATTATATCACGTTCATTTGGGCGAGTCGAAAGATTCATTAGTTCAGATGGCCCCCCATCATATTATAATTAAACAATATCTTAGTAAGATTTAATGTGATGGTGTAAAAATAATCAATGAAAAACAGTATTCTTTAGGGTTTTCTTATGTTCATTGACTCTAGAAGTGGGTAGGAACCTTAAGACGGACTGCGTTAGCACCTGTTGCTGCATAAGAGTATTATATAAATACCGGTGATGGCGGCGGCACGCTGGCCTCGTCGCGCTGGTGCGCCAGCGTGCTGGCCGACACATGCTGGCGGTGCCTGTGGCTAGAGGTACCTACTGGTGAGCGGCGGCGGCTGCGGCGGCACGCTGGCCTCGTCGCGCTGGTGCGCCAGCGTGCTGGCCGACACATGCTGGCGGTGCCTGTGGCTAGAGGTACCTACTGGTGAGCGGCGGCGGCTGCGGCGGCACGCTGGCCTCGTCGCGCTGGTGCGCCAGCGTGCTGGCCGACACATGCTGGCGGTGCCTGTGGCTAGAGGTACCTACTGGTGAGCGGCGGCGGCTGCGGCGGCACGCTGGCCTCGTCGCGCTGGTGCGCCAGCGTGCTGGCCGACACATGCTGGCGGTGCCTGTGGCTAGAGGTACCTACTGGTGAGCGGCGGCGGCTGCGGCGGCACGCTGGCCTCGTCGCGCTGGTGCGCCAGCGTGCTGGCCGACACATGCTGGCGGTGCCTGTGGCTAGAGGTACCTACTGGTGAGCGGCGGCGGCTGCGGCGGCACGCTGGCCTCGTCGCGCTGGTGCGCCAGCGTGCTGGCCGACACATGCTGGCGGTGCCTGTGGCTAGAGGTACCTACTGGTGAGCGGCGGCGGCTGCGGCGGCACGCTGGCCTCGTCGCGCTGGTGCGCCAGCGTGCTGGCCGACACCCACTCGCTGAAGGGGCCGCTGCCGTTCGCGTTGATGCAAGACACGCGGATCTAAAACGTACACGCACTCTTGTACTGCATTAATAATGGTCCATCAAGATTGATAATTGTTATAAATTAAGATCATTTTCAATCCTGATCGACCGTTATCAATCTAAAAATTTATAAACTTTCTAGTACCTGTTGATACGCGTCTATGTATGTTAGCCATACAACACACACATCGATATTTAATAGACATGGTTCAAAGTGTTCCATTAACTTCAACGTGTGGGCATGTTGGCAAATATGATCAATCGACAAGCTATCGGCATAGTGTTTGACACTTAGCGTCTAAACACACTATGCCGAAAATTACGCGACGTAAGTTCCGCAGCTGATTTTGTCAAGTTGGGTTTTATGCCATAAATCAACGTAATTTCAGCATAATGAGTCTGTAATTCAAATAGCATCGCAGGCGTAATCATGCGTCGCGTAATTTCGGCTATAGTGTGCTTAGTTTAGACACTTACGGTGTAGTAGGTACTGCACTATGTAACATAAAACGCGTCTCTATATTATTCATGAAATTTTATGGATTATCTCTAAGTACCAATGATAAAACAGTAGCTGTAATTCATATCATAACTATCACTACACAAAGCGTCCGATTAATATGAATTGATAAATTTATATTCTATTTTATTTTATAATATATATCATAGCAAGTAGTATCTTCTTGATATATATATTAATGATGAGTGATGAAAATGAAAGGATTGATTGGGATTGATAATGAGTTATAATGGTCGATGATGGCCCTACCTGATATGTAGTAGCGGTATCCAAGTCCGTGAGTTCAGCGCGCCTCGTGTTGGCGGGGGTCGTGAGGGAGTCCGCCTTGCGGCGTGCGGGGGAGGCCACGGGCCCCGGAGGCCCCGCGGGCCGGTACCGCACCTTGTAGCCCGTGAGGGGGCCGCCGTGCGTGCGGGACGGGGGGGCCTCCCATCTCACTATTATTGACTGGACACGATAACACCACTGCTTTTATATAATGGACACAAGATATTGTAGAAAAATAATCGACGTAAGCGATTTTTTAAGGATTTTAGAGTAAAATCCTCAGCATAGCGAGGGATTCAAGGTACGCCGCTCGAGGTTTAGTATTGTTGGTACCGTGTGGTACACTCTGCCTTTCATTTATTTCAATGAAAAAAACGATAAGATATCATGCTTTTAGGAGTGACGAATATTTACATGTACATATTATGCAAATTACAAAAGTATTTTCGTCACAATTATATGCGCCAGCATGCCCCATTTCGCTCGCACTTATCGAGGAACCATACGCCTCTTTTCGAATAGATGAGATGCAAAACCATAAACGCTTATGGCCAATACGCTAGATGCCTGAAAAATTATATTTAGTCCGTCATTTACATTATCTAAAAAATATTGGACAAGTATTTTTTCTTTTATAAATTAAACAAAAAAAAACAAAGATATAGTGGGTTGGAGTTCCGCGTGACGTCACGGGTAGGTACACTTTTTACATACAGGTGACGTCACGAGCCCCCACTCCCCCCTAACTTTAATGCTCTATAACTTTGACAATTTCCATTGATATGAGAAATAAAAAGTGTCCAATATTTTTTGTTAATCTTCCTGACAGAGAAATTAGAATTATATTTTTTTGAAACCAGGTATAATCCATATGGTTGTGAGATGATCGATAGATAGATAGATGAGCTCTTTATTGCACACAACACCAATTAAAAACCAAAATTGTACAAAAGAGAGAAATGATAGAGATGCATAGTGTGTGTGTGTACGTACGGTGGCGCCGGCGGGCGCGGCCGTCACGTTGGCGGGCGGCGCGGCCGGCGGCGCGCTGCGCGTGCGCACCGTGCGCGCCTCGCCCCCCGCCCCCGCCCCCGCCCCCGCCCCCGCCCCCGCACCCGCGCTCACGCCCACGGAGTACGTCGTGTCGGCGCGCAGACCGGATATACTGCAACGTACCACATTATAGGCATAACACGAGTGTCCCACACGCAGGCGCGGCCCGCGGTACAGTTCACTTGTGGTTGGCACGTACGATGATTTCAACGTGAACCGCAACTCGAGCCCCACCTCTTTTTCGGCAGAGTTTATGACTATGCCGTCAAAAAAGTTCAAAAATGATGAAGTATCGTATCAAATGGTACTGCGGACCACCTTCGCGGCCGCGGCCTGAGTGATGGACACATTAATTTTCCAAGCGAATGAGTTATCTCTTGATATAATTGACTGCTGATAACGTTGAGCGCCCGGTGGTACAGGGAGAAGGGAATAACGATAGATATATATTTGTATATGCTATCGCGGACTTATTGTATTGGTTATTTAGGATAATTTTTGTATCCTCTTGGATATAGAAAACCATGTATGGTGGGATAAGTAGGATACAAAAAGGCCGTGATATTTATCTATCGTTATTCCCCTTTTCCCTTCTCCGAAGCGACTTAATTTTTTTACAACATTTTCAACAATGATCGTCATATTTCAATCAACCAATTTACACGAAACAAAGAACAACACAAGTTTATACACCAATGAATCACTCTATTACTAGGTAAAGGTAAAAACAGCACGAAAATTCTTTATGAAGTATTATTTTCTCTGAATCCGTTCAGTAGTTTCTGAGTTTATCGCGAAAAGACAAAAAGCCAAACAGGCGGGGAACTTTGATTTATAATATGTAGTGATACTGTAAAAGGTGAAATGTTTATCCTTTCTCCAAGTCAAAATTACTGAACGATCTATAATTTTGCACGGAGTAATACAAAATACGCTACTTTTTATACGGGTACCACGCGAGCGAAGCCGCGCTCGGAAGCTAGTGATACATCACAATACCACAACCAAACTTTATATGTAAAATTTGACTTTAAATCAAATCAATTAAAATCAAAATAAATTTATTTTCATAAAAAAAATGGTAATTACAATAGAAAGTTCTTTAATGTTATGTCGATCGCCTACTTATACTTCATTAATCATTACAGAAGCGTGCAAATATTAGATTGTGATATGTATGTATGCCATTAATTATCATTAATATACCTACGGTTAAATTTTAATTAACAATATTTAAGTTGACAAACAAGATTACTTCAACAACAACAACAACAACAGCCTATTCAGTCCACTGCTGGACATAGGCCTCCTCTATAAGAAGGGGGATATGCCCATAATCCCCACGCTGGGCATGCGGGTTGGGGATCGCAGGGTACAGCTTCTCACACCGCCGACGCTGCTGCCCGTCGGCGGCCAGGGAATTTAGCTGTGCCGGTTTTAGGCTGCGCTATGCCGCAATCAGATTACTTAATAAATAAATATCAAAATGAAGACGTAACAATTCTAAAGAAGAAATAAAAATAGTAAGTTATTATTTAGACTTAATAAATACGTCGATCGTATAAAAGCATTTATCTACAAGCCTTATTTTAAAAAGGCTGAGTGTCAAATCTTTTATGTCTTCGGGGAGGCTATTGATAACCTATTATTTATTTGTGTCCTAAGTTGTCGTTCACGCATGTCTTAATGTTTCTTGTATAAGCTTGGGTGCTCTTTTACGAAAATTGCCGTTTGTTTTATACATAGGCTAGGTAGAGTTAATACTTTATGTTTTTTAAACAGTGGTCTACAGTGATCGATGTAATGTGCAGAACAGATAGCTCTAATAGCTCTATATATTTCTTTTATATCCTGAACGCCCTATCTGCATCGGTGGAACTCCCCCACATAATAAGAGCATACTGCAGCAATGAGGCGACATACCCATGGTATGCCTGAAGGGCTGCTTCTGTGGATACAGTTTGCTTTATACGCCTTAATGCAAAAACAAATCGGTTTAATTTAGTGCATAAGCTGACAATATGAGGTTTCCAACTACATGTGTTATTAATTGTAACTCCTAGAAACTTAGTGAAAAGAACTTGTTCAATTATGTTATCTTTGTAATTTGCCTTGACGATTTTTGGTTTGCCTTCAATTGCGTGAAATTGCATGAGCTTGGTTTTGTAAATGTTAAGCCTTGGATTGTTCTCCTCCAGCCAATGTATAATGTTTATAATAGCACTGTTTACTTCTTGCTCCATAATACTATAGTATTTACTTTTAATTAAAATTGTGGTATCATCGGCGAATAACAAGGCCTCATGTTTAGTGCATTTAGGAAGATCATTTATATAAAGTAAAAATAATACGGGTCCCAAAATGCTTCCCTGTGGTACTCCATATAAATTTGTCCTGTATTCTGATAAAAATGTTTCCTTATGACTTTTTTTATCAACTCTAGTGATCTGGGTATACTGTAATCTGTTATTTAAGTAACTAGCGAACCAATTATAACCTGTACCACGGATATCATATTTGTAGAGTTTATTCAGTAATCTTGGATGGTAAACGAAATCGAATGCTTTGCTCATATCGAAATACAGGTCGACCACGGAATTTCCTTCCGTAATTCCTTCCACAACAGACTTAACTAGACTTAAAGATAGCTAGAGTTGTTGATTTACCCTTTCTAAACCCATTTTGTTCCGAGCCAATAATAGAGCACTTATCAATAAAACCCTGTAGACGTTTAAGCAAGGCTTTTTTTTATCGATTTTTGTTAAGTATCCTAAAGCAGTCGTCATGCTCAACTAACTCAATGTGAACTAGTTCTTACGTGTGCGAGATGAGTTCCAGCGTCGGATCCACTTCCACTTGTTGGAACTGCTCGCGACCGCTCTCCACCTGCAGATATTGGATCGATAACGTCCGGTGAGGGTTCATAACGATCGGTGAGGATCGATAACGATCGGTGAAGATCGATACCGATCGGCAGGGATCGATAACAGAGGATAGGGATTCATGATCAAATTCTAACAGATGATGGGGATTCATGATCAAATTCTAACAGATGATGGGGATTCATGATCAAATTCTAACAGATGATAGGGATTCATGATCAAATTTTAACAGATGATGGGGATTCATGATCAAATTCTAACAGATGATGGGGATTCATGATCAAATTCTAACAGATGATGGGGATTCATGATCAAATTTTAACAGATGATGGGGATTCATGATCAAATTCTAACAGATGATGGGGATTCATGATCAAATTCTAACAGATGATGGGGATTCATGATCAAATTCTAACAGATGATGGGGATTCATGATCAAATTCTAACAGATGATGGGGATTCATGATCAAATTTTAACAGATGATGGGGATTCATGATCAAATTCTAACAGATGATGGGGATTTATGATCAAATTCTAACAGATGATGGGGATTCATGATCAAATTCTAACAGATGATGGGGATTCATGATCAAATTCTAACAGATGATGGGGATTCATGATCAAATTCTAACAGATGATGGGGATTCATGATCAAATTCTAACAGATGATGGGGATTCATGATCAAATTCTAACAGATGATGGGGATTCATGATCAAATTCTAACAGATGATGGGGATTCATGATCAAATTCTAACAGATGATGGGGATTCATGATCAAATTCTAATAGATGATGGGGATTCATGATCAAATTCTAACAGATGATGGGGATTCATGATCAAATTCTAACAGATGATGGGGATTCATGATCAAATTCTAACAGATGATGGGGATTCATGATCAAATTCTAACAGATGATGGGGATTCATGATCAAATTCTAACAGATGATGGGGATTCATGATCAAATTCTAACAGATGATGGGGATTCATGATCAAATTCTAACAGATGATGGGGATTCATGATCAAATTCTAACAGATGATGGGGATTCATGATCAAATTCTAACAGATGATGGGGATTCATGATCAAATTCTAACAGATGATGGGGATTCATGATCAAATTCTAACAGATGATGGGGATTCATGATCAAATTCTAACAGATGATGGGGATTCATGATCAAATTCTAACAGATGATGGGGATTCATGATCAAATTCTAACAGATGATGGGGATTCATGATCAAATTCTAACAGATGATGGGGATTCATGATCAAATTCTAACAGATGATGGGGATTCATGATCAAATTCTTTCTTTCTAAGTCTGATAACTAGTAGTGAGGATCGATAATGATCGATGACGGCTGAAATCTATCTGTGGATTGGAAATCAATGTTATTAAAAAAATTATGCACATATATTAGTTTTCGGTGTATAATTTAGATGGAGAATGAGCATTGAGATCGGTAACAAGTGGAGTACATAGATATGTTGTAGTACCTCGGCGTAGTGCACGGTGTACTTGGCGGGTGCGGGTGCGGGTGCGGGTGCGGGCGGGGCCCAGACGAGGCGCACGGCGTGCGGGCCCAGCGGCTCGGCCCGCAGGCGCAGCGGCGCGCCGAGCCACGCCTCCTCCGCCGCCGTCACCGCCTCCACCTCCTGCACACGACACCACCCTACTCACTGCGCCGCTTCACACGCACCCGCGCTATCACAGCGGGGACACGCTCTTCATACCC
This sequence comes from Horisme vitalbata, assembly GCA_951804965.1. NCBI lineage: Eukaryota > Metazoa > Arthropoda > Insecta > Lepidoptera > Geometridae > Horisme > Horisme vitalbata. The sequence continues at coordinate 27,542,494 of OX638094.1, read as the reverse complement.
ATCGATAAGGCCAAGTTTCCCACAGTGTTCCAATGACAACAATAAAAAGAGAAAATCCCTCACGCTGGCCATCGTACAGCAGAGCACAGCATCTCGCACCGCCGACCCTGCTGCCCGTCAGGAGATTTAGATGTGCCAGTCGTGCTGCGCTACGCCGCAATCAGCCGGTCGCCAGAAGCCCGTTTGTTAGTAAGCAGGGTGCCGCGTGCGATTGAGGTTGGCTTGGACTCCGAAGATGGGGGTTGAAACTCCTTACATAATGATATAAGGAGGTTCACCCCTCATTGATTGTGAACGATGTGATAAATTATTCATGGATCGATGGAGAGATGACACTATGAGTTTTGCTTTGCAGGACCAGGGAGGACGGAGCTGAGGGGAGACGGAGCGGATATCTATCCTGATATTTAATATTATAACGAATATAAATAAATGAACAAGGGTTTTTTACAAAGAATACAAAGATAATTTGGATTACAGTCACATCCCACACCCAGTTACCCCATTAACTCAGGCGGGATGTAAGGGGTTCCATTTCTATTTTCAGAAGTCAAGCCAAACTCTCGCCCGTAGTGCTGCTGGCGCACCTTGCTACCTGACAATGTGGCGACCGCCTGCAGCACAGCTCCTTCCCTGCACAAGCAGCCGACAGCCAGTGGGCATCACCACCCCATGCCCAGCGTGGGGATTATGGACATTCCCCCTTCTTATTCGAACAGATCTATGTCCAGCAATGGACTCAACAGTCTGTTTGTGTTGTTTTTGTGTGATGTATATTTACGTGAGTTATTGTAAATTATCACCTGGGGCTGCAGTCTCGACTTTAGTTAGCGACCGATCGTTAGCTAACGATCGTAAAACTTATCGAAAAATTTCGGTTGCGGTACCGACGACTTCGATAAACGCAAGTCTCGACTACCGACAAACCGTGCAACATCGTAACTTCAGGCGTCGCAAAGTTAACGAATAACCGTATTCATAGACCAGTATTTGAATAGAATAATGGAACTTATATAAAACATCTTCCGGAAATTTAAGGAAAATAAGTGAAGATGAGGTTATCAAAATACTAATAATTATCATAAAACAAATCATGTAAGTCTACTGTAATTTTTTAACGTTATTTATTAGTAATTAATTATATCTCTACGGTTTAAAACTTCGAGAAAAATATACTTATTTTACTCGAAGGTACGAAACGAAATATTTTACTTTATTTTATGGTATTTTGATTTCATGTCCTTGCAGCACTGGCAACTGGTAAGGAAATGATAAAATGATAAAGTTGTCAGTGTCATTATTATGAGTTCGGTATCCAAGGAGTTTGTTGTATGAAAAGGTTTTAGGTGCCAGCCATTGATTATTTATTTATTTATTTATTTATTTGCTACATGTACTACAATTTATATAAACAGCTTAGGTTGGTATTGTAGCCTGATTGTGGTGAGTAGGTACATGTACCCTGTAAGGGCACTGCAAAGTGAGTTACTTATACAAATAGAGTAGTTACTTATACAAATAAAAGGAATAAAAGATAATTCAAAACAATACATGTCAACAGCTAAAAATAATATTAGTTTAACAATTTTAATCTTTTTTACATAAATCTAAGTCAAAATTAAAAGCCAAAGTATCAAAAGTCAAAATATCAAAAGTCAAAATATACCTACACATAGTTCAATGACAAGAATGCCTATTGACGCAAGAAATAATAAAAGGTAAATGTTATGTAATAAAAGTCCTACTGCCTTAATATTTACGGTCATCGTTTAGTTTGTCAGATAGGTATTCGTCAACAGAGTAGTATGCTTTTTTTATCAACAATAGCTTTAAGTATCTACAAAACGTCTTTTCTTTTTGTTCATTTTTTATATGATCCGGTAATTTATTATATATTTTTATTAGCCTATAGTTCGGACTTTTTCCCACCGACTTTAATGTAGTAGTTGGTAATAATAATTTATGCATATTTCGTCTGTTATAGTTCTTATTAACGTCCAAGTTAGATTTAAAATTATCTCTGTGTTTTCTTACGAATAATGAGGCCTGGAGGGTGTAAATAGATGGGAGGGTCAATAAATTATTTTTAATAAAGTGTGGCTTGCAACTTTCGCGCGCTTTTATATATACTATTATTCTGACACATTTCTTTTGCATTATAAATATTTGATTAAATTAAAATAATTGGTAGATTTAATTTTAAGAGAGTTTTAACAAAAGGAAAAATTGATAACTCACAGCGGCTACGACTGGGACCTCACTCCCAACAAGCCACGTACCGGTACCAAACTCATGTACTCATCAAAGTAATTATTATCAAGTAGGTAGGTACTGTACCTACTTACTTTGACGAGTAGGTACGTCCGATACTCGAATTTGTCATTCCAAGCTAAAAGGTTTGCCTTTTTTTCGTACAGACTACAGTATTTTTTGTTTACGAAAACAATAAATACTGTAGTCTGTACGTTGTTGTAATGTAATTTATTTAATATATATATATATATATTCACAATTTATTTCATGTAACAACAACTTATTTAGGTGAGTATTTAACGATACTTTACACTGAGCGGGCTATAAAGTTCGGTCGCAATGAAATTCGAAAAAATCGTTAAATTGACAGGAGTTGTCGATACGATACCGACAAATGTCGATAGTTCCGATTGTAGAGACTACCAAACATCGTAACTGAGCGATCGTTAAGTCTTACCGACCGAATCGGTCGCTAACTAAAGTCGAGACTGCAGCCCCTGGTTATGTATAACTGTCGGGTGATATACATTGACATGTTGTATATGGAGGTACTGCGACATTGTATACTGACGTGAGTCCTGGGCGAGGCGGCGCGCGGCGTGAGCGCGACGGCCTGGAAGAGGTAGGCGGTGCCGGGCTGCAGCGTCGCCACCGTCATGTCGCGCCGCGCCGCGCCGCCGCGGGACACGCGCTCGCTGCCGTATTGTATACATTTGCTCGTATAAACAAGGTTATTTATGAAACACCAACGTCCTCTAAGGATTATATCGGACACTATCACCCAGCGTCGTTGTGAACGAATGACTTATTTAGTGAAGGAGCGACTCACCGTTCACTCCCCTTCACTTTGTAGACGATGGCATAGCCCGTCACCTCCTCGGCCCCTCGCTCCGGGACCTCCCAGCTCAGGGTGACGAAGCGGTGCTTCACGATAACCGCCCTTAGCCCCCGCGGCGGAGAGATCACACTCGCGTTCACCACTTCCAATCCTTCGGCAGCGTGAAAATAATCAGCGGAATTAGAGTCGTAGTCGTCGGGCTCCGAGGTGTAGGCGGAGGAGGTCTCGCCGAGGAAATCTGAGCCCTCCAGCACCGGATCCAAGGTCGACTCTCCCGTGGCCAGCGAGTTCAGAATGTCACGCGTGTGCTCCGATATATTCCGCTCTGGAAATCGTCAATTAAAATAAAATAAAGCAGAGTCTTGCTTTGTATGGATGCGAGACAAGGACGAAGATACAACGGAATACAGAAATATTAGATTCATTTTAAATGTGGTGCTAGAAGATGGAGAGGATCAATCGAACCGAGAAGATGACTAAAGAGAAAGTTCTAAAACGAGTACATGAAAAGGGTCTTGATGAAAACCATACATAAGGAAGAGGAAAACGTATTGGACACCTTAACGTCAGCTTCATTAGAAACATCATCGAGGAAAGGTGGAAGGAAAGCGTGGAAGAGGAAGTTCCAGAATAAGTTAGACGAATCAAATAGAAGAGAAGGTCGCCGTCATGTCGTACGGAAGGGAAAGAAACCGACAAGGAAAGAGCAAAATGGAGAGTAGTGAATCACTACAACGACGACAGCTAGGGTCTTAAATTGAATAGTGGTAATAAAGCATGTTATGCGTACTTATACGTTGAAAAATTGTAGATTTTACAACAAGTGAACAAAACGAACCATTTTTATCCAAGACTTTTAGCAGGTGATAGTAATGTACACTAATATTATAAAGAGGAAAGATTTGATTGTTTGTTTGCATTGAATAGGCTCCGAAACTACTGAACCGATTTTAACAAATTCTTTCACCGTTGGGTAGCTACACTATCCCCGGGTGTTATAGGCTATATTATATTTTCAAAAAAATTTGGGTTCCTTACTAAAATTTCAATAATGTAACCCGAGGAGTAAAAAAATGACTTAAAAAATTCCTTACATCACGTCCGCTGCGAAAACTATTGATGATAGAACAAAATAATGTACTACGACTATTTAGAACACATCATAATCTACAAAAAGTGTCGCGACAGCATATGTCTAGCTATTTAAAAAAAAAAAAATATAGTAGTGGAATAGACGAACTGCCACCGGTATTAATACGTAACTGTGCAAGAGAACTTACCCTCCCTTACTACCTATTAATAAACCAATTCTTTTCTCGAAGGAAAATTTCCTGAACTACTAAAAACTTCTATCGTAAAACCCGTTCACAAAAAGAAATCGAAATCAAACCCAAATAACTACAGACCAATATCACTCTTACCAACATCATCAAAAATCTTCGAAAAAGCTATGCAAAAACGATTAACGTCCTTTTGTGAAAAATTTGATATATTTGACGACTCACAAAATGGTTTTCGTAAGAACCGCTCGACCACATTAGCTGCACATAAGTACATTCAACAAGTTCATGACATTATAAATGATAAAAAATATGCAATTGGAATTCTTTTGGATATGACAAAAGCGTACGATAAAGTGCAATATAAGATACTTTTAGAAAAACTATATGGAATAGGTATCCGTGGCATTTCACATGAATGGTTTAAATCCTATTTATATGACCGTAAACAAATTGTGGAAATAGAATACTTTGACAAAAAATGCCAAAAAATAAATTACATAAGATCGAAATCAATCACAATAAATAATTCTATCCCCCAAGGAAGCGTCCTCGGATGCATCCTTTTTTTAATCTACATAAATGACCTCCCGAAAGCCATTAACCAATCCAGTATATTATTTGCAGACGACATTTCCCTTTTGACCTCGTGTAAAAATGACATTAATTGAAATAAAAACCTAACTGACATTATTGAAAATATCGCAAATTGGATGACTGACCACAACCTTGACATAAATTATTCAAAAATAAAAATAATGCAATTCAGACCTTACCAAAAAAAACCCCTTGACATAAATTTGACATATAAAAATAGAATGCGTTAATACATTTACATTATTAGGACTAAATATAGACTCTAATATAAATTGGAAAAGTCATATTCAAAAGATAAAAACGATATTATCAAGCTTCACATACGCACTCGGAGAATTACGTAAAGCAACTGATTTAAGAACGTCCATGTCAGCGTATTACACGTACGCTTATGCTTGGATTCGGTACGGCATTATACTTTGGGGGAACAGTGTTGACGAGCAGGACCTGTTCATAACTCAAAAAGAATGCGTACGGATCTTAGCTAATATAAAAGTACCCGATAGCTGTAAACCACACTTTGGCAAATTAAGGATTTTAACACTAACCTCAATATATATTCTTGAAATTTGTAAATTCGTAAGAAGGTATGCTAAATTTTTTCAAAAAAACATTGACCAACCTCGTCCCTTTATATGTAGGTATAAATATAACCTTGTTATACCTACGTCCAAATTAAATATACATAGCTCGGGTCCAAATGCGATGGCTGTAAAAATTTACAATAAATTACCAGAAAAACTTAAAGCCCAAGAAGAGAATAACATATTTGCAAATAATTTAAAAGATATGCTATTAAATACAATATATTATTCTATAGATGAATTCCTAAATGAATCAACTAATAATAACGACAATCAGTAATGTGCAAAGTATATAATGTAAGTACCTATTTAAAATATCGGTCTGCTCCTACTCAGTTGTGAACACCCTAACAGGGTACATATGTACCTACATATGTAATATGATTGCAATAAATATTGAATACTGAATATTATAGTTATGTCATGTCAATGGCTTTTTATTTGCCACTCGGTATTAATCCTTATCAAAATAAATTACTTTATATTCAAGACTGTGTCAATAACTTTATATAACTTTTTAAATCATTTAGTTCGGACATTCCATTCAAAAGATATCACGAGTTTAAAAATGTAAGTATTTGAAAAAAGTTGCGTGGTCATGTCACCGCTTACCCCGCTCGGCTAGCTAGGCAGCAAAGCGATGAAATAAGCGTTACGGGGGTACGGAAGGTGTGTGTGTCAGAAATTATAATTTTTGGTTTTTTTATTAACTACCCGTGCGAAGCCGGGGCGGACCGCTAGTGTCGAGGATAAAATGGTTTTGTGGACGAGTAATAAACTCTGCTTTTCACTTTATTCCAAGAAAATTAGGGGTTTCACCTCGGAATGAGAGATAGTCAGCTATAAACTTGTCTAGATCTTTATTTGAGCACTCTAAAACTTGTCTCAAAACCTACTTATCGTAGGGTCTTAGCTTCTACAGATATTCCAAGGTCAATGGTCAAAAAATCGATTTATTGCAAATATCATGTTTGAGTCAAGTTGTTGACCTCAGAATGAATCCTGCACAAATAAGTCCTTTCAGTCTTTCAGAGCATGAGAAGTGAAAAGGTCCTTTAGTTTCCTGTAATTGTCATTTGACGTAGACCAAGAAAAACCAGTGGTGTGAAAAACAAAGATTTGTCCGTCTGATTAATTATTTGGAGAGTAGCAAGAGTACTTCCTGTGGAGAAAATGACAATATTCTTCAATTTAATGTGTTATCGTAAGAGCTGACAAGACGCCATTTTTAAACTTTTTAAACACATTTGACAGAGACTTCAGTTACCGTCTGTGTGTGCTAGGTCCCTTCATGGATATGTACTGGCACATGGACTAACTCTCGCGTTGCGTACTAGTCACCGTCATGGGTACACAATGGACCATGACTAACTCTAGCGTTGTGTGCTATTCACCGTCATGGGTGTACAATGGACCATGACGAACTACCGTGTTGTGTGTTGTCACCGTCACGTGTAAACATTGGACCATGATTGACTCTAGTGTCAGACAACCACGAAATTGTATTGATAACACGTCTCTTTTATTTAAATTAAAGCGACGGCAGACCAATTTTGACGACGTGAACAATGCAATAGCGAAAGTTGTTAACTGGTTCGATGTAAATAATTTATTACTGAACGAGACTAAAACAAAACGTATAAGATTTATATTAACAAATATTCAACAAGTTAAACCTAACATTAAAATAAAACATGAATCTCAAGCTTGTGGACAGTACTGTATTTTTAGGCATAACTTTAGATAATAAGCTTCAATGGGGCGCTCACATAGATGGGTTGTCGAACAGACTCAGTTCTGCAGCATACGCAGTCAAAAGAATCCGTCAACTTACTGACGTAGAAACGGCTAGACTAGTTTATTTCAGCTACTTCCATAGCATTATGTCTTACGGCATTTTGTTGTGGGGGAATGCTGCAGATATCAACACCATATTTGTGTTGCAGAAGAGGGCTGTTCGTGCAATTTATCATATGGGCCCCAGAGAATCACTTAGAACTAAGTTTAAAGAAATAAATGTTGTGACAGTGCCGTGCCAATATATATATATATCAAAACTTAATGTATGTCCGAAAACATATTAACATGTTCAAGAAAAATAGCGACTATCATAATGTTAACACTAGAAATAAAGATAAACTAGTTGTTCCTACTGAAAGGCTCCATAAAGTTAGTCAATCTTTTAAAGGGATGTGTGTACGATTTTTTAACAAAATCCCAAATGACGTGATTAATCTATCTGTAAATAAATTCAAAAATGTTGTTAAACGTAATCTATGTAATAAAGCTTATTATAAAATATCTGATTATTTAGATGACTTGGAATGAAACTGCCTCCAACTCCATCAAAAACAATGTAATAGTTATTAAGAACAATGACGTTAAAATATAAGCCAAGCAGAGTTTCTTGCTAATTCTTCTCTGTTTGGTCACGTTACGAATTGGTGGTAAATTAAAAAAATGACGTTTCAAAGTGTACTATACAGTTCCTACTGAATAAATGAATTTTGAATTTTGAATTTTGTCATGTGCTAGTTCTGAGCATGTGCATGCCCTAGGCATGCAGAGTGCAGTGTAGTTACCGTCGTCAGGTTGCCGCACCGCAAGCCGCAGCGGCGCCGTGGCGGAGCCGGCCGGCGACGTGGCCATGCATTGGAACATGCCCGCGTCCACAGACAACACGCCCTGGATGCGGAGAGATGACCTGCACATACATACATACATATAAAATATCCATACATAGATACATATTATACATGCACTTACAAAAAGGGTCAATAAGGAGCAATTAATTGGTGTTATATTCATTCATAGTAATAACATTGTAGACAACAAGACGTAGAGCAAAGAGTCTGTACACAATTTTAAAAACGTGTTCTGCGCGTTCAAGGTCTAAGATATAAATCGTGCCACTAGGTGTGATTGTAAAAGTGTGTGTGTGTGTGTGTGTGTGTGTGTGTGTGTGTGTGTGTGTGTGTGTAGATACCCGTCGACGATGGCGATGTCGTGGTTGTTGGGCGAGAGCGGGTCGCCGTCCTTGAGCCAGAGCGCGGCGGGCGCGGGGCGGCCGCGCACGCTGCACGGCAGCACGGCGTCGCCCCGCGCACGCGCCGCCACCGCGCCGCCGCCCAGCGTCGTCACGCGCGGCGCCGTCTGCGAACACACCACCATTATGCATCACTGCATTCATTCACCGACGTGGAAATGTGCGTCGACGAATGCATACGTCCATCGATGTCTAGACGATGTGGCCGAGGCTTGTATAGTACTTTTTTCAAATAATGCGCGAAATTAAAATTAAGTAGTTCATAGGCAGAACTTGTACATTTTTCAATAAATTGTTTTCTATTTGAAAGCCGGTTAGAAATTTAAATATAACCTTTGATTGGTTACCTCCTTGGTTGCCATGATTCGGAATAAAAGATCATTCCGTTTTTAAATTACACGACAGATATGAGTTTACATAGTAGTTCATTTTGCCGCTAAACACGACCGATATGAATTTTCATACAACTTTAGCCTGCTGCTGCTCGCATATATTTAGCCAGTACAACTATTTCGATTTATCTCGAAGAAGGATGCTCACATTTCCAAGCATGTTTGAGAAAATATTAAAATAAGATTTTGTAATTTTAACATATATTTGGATTTAATTTTAATTATAACCAAGTTCACAAGGTTTTTTTTGTTTAAAAAAATAACCATGTGGATGATGCACGTGTCAGTATATTATGTATTCGTATAAAGTTAAATTGTATTTAAGAGTTAGATAATATAATCAATGTATGTGGTATATATGAGGCATACAATGGCTCAGTCTATGTGGTATACAGTCGCTCAACAACATGTATAAGTGTAAAGCACAGTATACACTGACCTGCACGTGCAGTGTGGTGGAGTGGTCGGTAGAGTCGAGGCGGCTGTGCGCACGGCACGTGTAGACGCCGGCGTCCAGCGCACGCGCCGACTGCACGCGCAGGGAGCCGGCGCCGGCCAGGTAGAACCGCGAGTCCAGGTCGCTGCGCAACACGCACACGACACAATCAATAATTAGTGCTTCTTCTTCGTAAAAGCTAGTGACCAACTCAGACGTCGCAGTTCTTAAACCGCTAGTCTTCTGAAATGGCTTAAAACTCAAATGTGCGGTAACAGTATGAACAGCAGGGGTCTAAAAATTGATCCTTGTAGAACACCGTAAGTTTTCACAATTATTTCGATTTTATCAGTTAATATTTCAATCTAAATCAACGAAGTATTTACTGAAATTCAAAACGATTATAAACTATTTATAATCTGATCTAATAATAGAAGCTATTATATAATTAACGTTTTGATTAAAAGCATCAAATATATCAGCCAAGTCTAGTAATTTCAAATTTCTGGACTATTACAATTATTCCTTCATTCCCTATTATTAACTCAACCCCTAACATACCTTAGATCGATGGCAACACCGTTATTTAGCCAGGTGATCTCCGGTTTGGGGTTACCGGTTGCGGCGCAGTCAAATGTTACCGATGCTCCTGTAAATAATAGTCAGATACATAAAATGATAAGCATGTAAATTAAATCTATTTAATTTGAAGCAGAAGACAAAGATATTTCCTATGTAATTCAAAATCAAAATCGATAAACTACTTGAACAAAGGTCTTCCTCTACCGCTTTCCACATAGATATCTAGGAAACCTTTTGTAAGTGTACATAACCGAGTGTTGCTAGTCTCACCTTCCATGATGGTGACGGGCTGCGGCGTGGCGATGAAGCGCGGCGGAGACTCCACGTTCGCCACCTCGCTGTTCACCTTCAACTCTATCTCCTCGCCGTCTCTGGAATATTATAGTTCACAGACTTTTATTTTTATTCGGTTACATTCTACCCTACCTTAACAATATTATAAAGGCGTAGTGAAATGTTTGTCTTTCCTTCTCGTTAAAGCTTCTGAACGGATTGAGCAGAAATTGCACATAATGTAGTTCTACATTTTCTTATTTATTCCTTATCATTAATCCGGGAACCACGCGAGCGAAGGCGCGAGCGGGAGCTAGTTGTCTATGCTTTTAGTGTAAATTGTAAGAAATGTGATTAATCTGTCAGAATATAAACTAATCCTGTTTTAATGTGAAGCATGTAGAACTGCATCCTCCAACCATTGCGTTCTGCAATCCACTGCATCTTTAAGCCCAGTCCAGTGGGTGAGAGGATCCTACAACCCACTCTTTTGTAGATCCATACAGAGATATTGCCTCCTCATCCTGAAACCCACACCCTTCAACCCACTGGAGCCTTCCACCAACTGAACCCTCCATTCCACTGCGCCCTCCACTCACTTGTATATACTAGGCGCGTGCAGCAGTGCGACGCGGCAGCGGTAAGTCGCGGCGTCGTGATGCCGCAGTGGGTCCAGCTCCAGCGCGCCGCTCGCCGTCAGAGACACGCGAGCGCTCTCCAGTACCACCGGCGAGCCGTTCTTTAACCACGTCACCTGTAGCGAGAGAAATTCTTAAGAGTTTCAGTGCTTATTTAACCCAGATTTTACTAAAACATCAAAATTATTATATTTTTAAGTATTTTACTTATTTTTTTAGAAAAACAAGTAGTTCAGAGGTTTCCTCCAACGTCTAAGGTACTGTAGATGATCGTGAATGTTCTCCTCGAGAACTATCCCACTTCGTCAATCCGTCCGTATTCGGATTTAGCTTCATCATCATCCTTTATCCTTTTTACATCCTTTATAGTTATAGCAATCCATGTGATATCAATGAATGTATAGTGTGTGTGTGTGTGTGTGTAGAGAGCAGTGGACTCACGTTGAGTTTGAGCGTGGGCGGCGCGTGATGCGGCCTGGCGGCGCCGTAGACGCGGCGGTCGGACGCCGGCGCCGTGGCGACGCTGAGCGCGACGCGCGGCGACGCGCGCACGCCGCACGCCAGCAGCGCCGCGCCCGCCGCCACGCCCAGCACCGAGCGCGGCCCCGCCACCAGCTCCGGCACCTCTGTACATCATCACACCACTCATCACTCAACATAAACCTCACATACATATGCTTTATTACATAAAGCATTATCATTCAACTTTCACTTCTACTAAATTTTGGAACAAAATTTTGAATAAGAAGAAAACTATGCTAACTGTAGGTATAAAAACAATAGAGAAAAGTATTTTGTAAAAAAACAGACTTAGGAAATACCTTGATTTGTGGTCATGCCATCGAAATGACCACGGGTGTAATTATTATGAAAATTGGAAAATGGTCACTAACTGGAAAACCATCATACTTTTACTGAATACAATTTTTGATTATCTAATCACTAATCAGTCATGACGCCCCCCACCCACAGGTAATGGGTTGACTACTCATTACGCCACACCCTGTATATGATTTATATAGAAGATATATTATGAATTATAAAACTGATCATATAATCCGATGAACAACTAATCAGAATAACTTTCTTAATACCCAAACCAACTACCTACCTAACGAGAGATAAATAAGTAGATACTACAAAAACTTTATCCTGGAGGACAGCTGTTGTCAACTTTGATTCATACCATTATTCATACGTTTTTGAAGGAATGCAACTCGAGATAACTCTGTGTATATACTCTGTACAAAATATTTATTTTATTTTATTTATTTATTTGTAAAGGAAAACCAACAGCTAAAGTAACACAATGGTATAGACTTATAAAAAAACAGAAAACAGGTTTTCACGAGTAGAAGTTGCTTAGAAACAAATAGTGTGAATAGCTTGAATAACAATAATAATTAAGAAATATCAACATAATTTGTGAGGTACACTGTCAAATCAAATCAGACAATCAACATCACTGGCAAAGAACTCCGCACTCAACCGCTGTCTGGCGGAGTTGAGGCTCGTGGTGAACAAAAAATTCATGCGCTTGCAAAGCTTATTAACATTGTTGCTTACTCGCCATAAAAATGAATTTTGCCTGTAATTAGTTCCGACTATAGGGGTGTAAATAGGGGGATTAAACCTGGTGTTTTTAAAAGGGACATTAATATTTATTTTATGGAGTAAATCGGGACAACTAATGTTGTTCGAGGTGATTTTTAATAGAAAAGTTAAATCTGCAATTTCACGTCGCTTGGAAAGGGGAAGAAAATGGATTTTTTTACAGACGTTGTGGTATTTAGAAGATTCATATGAAATGTTCAATCGAAAACATAGATATTTGATAAATTTAATCTGATTGCGTTCAATTCTTTCAATGTATTTAATATAAAGAGGGTTCCAAACTTGAGATGCTTATTCGAGAATGCTTCGGACGAAGGTGCAATAAAGTATTTTAAATGTTTTGGCTCTATTATTAAATTCTATTATTTATTCTATTATTAAAGTTTGACGAACTTCTCATTATAAAACCCAACGCTCTAGAGGCCTTGGATATCATCGCGTCAATATGATCGTCTTATAATAACTTCGAGTCATGCAGTACACCAAGGTCCCTGATGACGTTGCGTCTAATCAATACTTCTTGTTTAAGACAGTATTGCGAGGGTACTATAATAGTTTTACGGGTGAAAGTAACAACTGAGCTTAGACGGATTGAGTTCTAAATGATTAAAATTACAATAAGCGTCAAGTCTACAACCTACATCATCCGAAGATTTAATAATTTTGAAAATCTTCTTATCGTCGGCAAAGCATAGCAATTGGCTGAATTGAAAACATTTAGATATGTCGTTGACAAATATCAAGAAGAGTAAGGGACCAAGTAAGGATCCTTGTGGAACACCACTAGGAAAAGAAATATAATTTTTGATGACTATAGCTTGCGAGCGATTGTTGATATAAGAGGAGAACCACCTAAGTAAGTCGCCTCTTATACCGAACAGTTCGAGCTTGTACACGAGGAGTCTGTGATCTATTCTGTCAAAAGCTTTACTGTACTCTGTATAGACTACATCAACTTGATGATCGTTATCCATGGCTTCTGTTAAAAAGTCATTAAAAAGAATAAGATTAGACGTGGTGGAGCGGCCCTTAATGAAACCATGTTGCGTTTGGTGAGTATATAGCTTATAGAACTGTTCATTTATTGTAATTCCCATGTCCGTTGCAATTAAATGATTATGAATTATGTAGCGTCGATGGTTAATGTACGATGACGACTCACCGGCGAGGAAGACGGTGGCGATCCGGGAGACAATGGTGCCGACGCCGTCGACGCTGACCACGCACTGGTACTGTCCCGCCAGCGGCGCTGACATGCTGTCGATCAAGAGGGACCCATTCGGCAGCTGCTTCCTGCAATTATAACGAAACACATGTTTTCAGTCAATTTAAGATGGCTCATGAAAGCACTGGATCAATCCAATTATCCCCACCGAGTTCGCCCCATTTACAAGGATTTCAAGTTTTTGTAATCTACGTCGTAGACAACAGCTCACTCAATGGGGATATTTGAAATAATCCAAAGCACTAATAAGTTATACCGCCATCACCATCATCACCATCATCAGCCTATAGCAGTTCACTTCTGGCTCCCTAATGAACGCCATGCGCATTCACCCTGTCCTCAGTTTGACGTCGTGTTCATATTCGGGAATAATAATTTATTGGTAACACTAATAAAAGGAGAATAGGGAGTTTTTCATAATTGCATCGCTTTGTTGGACTTTTGATCACAGTATATTGGGTTTACAGCCCGTGGCACTTCTGCCTTGCACATCAGATAGGATGATCTACTGGTTAAGTACCTGTACTTATCATCTTGCGAGAGCGCATGTTCCCTGGTGGGCATGGCGCCCACACTGTGCCGCCAAGACAGGCGGCTGGCGTGGCGCGTGAGGGCGGCGCAGGGCAGCAGCACGGCCGCGCCGGGCGCCGCCACCGCGTCTCCGGGCTCCGTCGCGAACCGCACGCCCGCGTCCAGGGACTCCTCGCCGCCTGGAACAGACCAGCCTAGCATTACGAACTTGGCAGAATAAACTTGCAACAGACAGGGAACATCTAGAAACTAGCACTTGGAACGTGGAATAATGAATGCACAACTGATAGGCAACGTCCAGGAAAAAGTTCGATAAACCAAACATAAAGACTCAGCTTAGCACTGCTTCCTTGTACCTAATTCGACCGTACCTAGTACGCTGGTGGGCAGCTCTGAGCTTAGCACTAAGTCCTTGGCAGAACCAGCTCACCAGTTCTATAAAGTAGGTAACGGAAAGACCCAACAGGCGTTAATGTAAATGGATTATTATTGATTACATATCTTTCGTATCACTGAGGCGAAATCGCCACTTCTGTTAATGGATATAAAAGAGCGAAATCTTATAGGCAAATATTTGGTTATAAGAAAACTTCAAACAATGTATAACCTTAATGTAGGTAGGTACTGAAGTTTAAAAGTTAATGATATAATTTATTTTTATTTTTTTATTTATTTTATTTTATTTATTTTGTATTAGGAAAACCATCGGCACCATGTAACGAAGTAGTTAATAAAATAGTGTTGATAAGGCCATTTAAAGGTCTCCCCTGATAGAAACATGTTGTTTAACTGTTAGGTTGATACAATTCAAGAGAAGAAAACATTATTCTAGTTATCCTAACGCATGTTATGTTCACATCAATCATTCACATTCATGATAGCTACGTTAATTAGTTGATTTAGGCAAAAAAGTAAATATCAACATCAAAAACAATGATCTATAAGTTATACTCGTTGAAAAAAGTGTTGTTAAGCTTAGTTTTAAAAGTAGAAGCACTGCAGCTGAAGAAATCAAGGTCATGCTCCTTACTCAGTAAATTGAACATTCTGCTCGCGCGATAAACGAAGGCATTTTGACGATAATTAGTGGATACTGAGGGCAGGTAGAACAGATTACTGTTTCTGAACGTTCGTGTTGGGACATAAAAATTAACCTTATTTAGAAGTGGTGGACAATCTACAAGACAATTAACAATTCGTGACAAATAATAAACATCTGCAAATTTTCGTCTAAGATAAAGGGGTAGAAGATGTTGCTTAGCACAATTGAAAAAATAGTCCGAGACATAGGTCTTCATTTTAAAATTTAGAAAGCGTAAGAATTTTCTTTGGATTGCCTCAAGTCTATCGATGTAGATTTCATAAGCAGGATTCCACACTTGCGACGCGTACTCTAAGTGGCACCGCACATAAGTACTATACAGGATTTTTATGGTTTTAACGTTTTTAACGTTAACGTTTTTTTCACCTTATTTGCCTTCACAATACTTAAACTCTTTTTCTCTTTATTGAGGTTTTGATGCCTTTTTTGAGGAGTTGTAAACTTCTAGACGATGTAATGAGTGCTCCCCTTCTTTATTATTCTATACATTATATTATTCTGCGTGGTTTTGCCTATTTACATACTTATTAATAATTTGTATGATAATCACATGATAATGTATATCATTAATCCATTCTTTGGACTGACCTCATAGCTCATTTGGTAGTAGCTCTGTCGTCTGAGGTGAAGGTCGCAGGTTCTATTCCCGGCCAGGACAAACATTTGTGTGAACATGTATGTTTGTTCTGTGTCTGGGTGCTCTAAAAGAATGTATGTTTATCAGTCACTGGCACCCATAGAGCAGGCTCTGCCTAGTTTGGGATCAGTTGATTATGTGTGCGATGTCCCGTATATTTATTTATTAATAAATTGATATATTCTAATGAAGTAGGTGCATACGGGTCGACAATGCTTCAACCTTTTCATTGAATCTCGAACATACAAACCTACTTAAACATCTCAATATCCATCCTGTGTTTTGTATTTATATCCTTCAAGAATAAGCAGGGGCTTGCACAATAGCGGCGGTCTTTAATGACGTGCGTAATATAGCGGTATTGGAAAATAAGAGTCAATTCACCAATTGTCCATTATCACGATCTCTATCACCGCAACTCATATAAATGCCAGCGTCATACACATACCCCATGGGTTTTTGCCGAGAGGGTCACTTTTGTCGTTAGCGGTGGCGCCGTGGGGCGGCAGGGTCAGAACGTGCCGGGAATTGCCGTAGGCAAAGCTCGGCAGGTGATTCCGCCTTGCGGCTATCATCGCCGTTACATGATCATCATCATCATCTGCCATTTCGCACGCACTATGGCCTTTGATTCTCATTCGCTTCGATCCTGCGCTAGTCTGAGCCAGGTGGCGGCCATCACCTTTTATTGTGATCTAAATGGCATCCTTTTCTGAATGTTTTTGCTTTCTCATACCGCCATTATCTACTTCTTTAAATTTAAAAATCAATTGCCGTGCGTTACTCTCGCAAAAACTCGAAAATGGCTTGACCAATTTTTTTTTCGTTTTTGTCGCATCATTACTGGTGTGGTTTGGGAAACGAGAAATTTAAGAGAAACCCAGACGAACGGAAGAAATTAGAAAAAAAACTAAATTAGTCATTTTGTATGGGAATTTCCACTTCGAATAACAAATTGATTTGTAGGTGATATGAAGTTCCCCGGATAAGTAATAAGCAGTAACATTTTTTTATCTCCTTTGGTCTTGCAATCTGATTTTCTGTGCAATGAGTACAGAAAGGCAGATTGCATGGAATATGCCCAGTGGCATATTACATATCTGCAGTATTCTCCGCGTTTGTCATATACCCCATTTACATTCAGCCGAAGTGAGCAGGGAAGTGGGCAGGATGAGTATGTAAACACGATACTTCTCATGCGGGTGCTACTGCTACATGTCCTGCCCGGCGCTCCCTAAATGAGCGTTTTTTTGTGCGGAAGTCAAAGGACGGGCAGCGCAGGCGGCAGTGTGTGTTTACATTCAGCTCCGTCGCTCACTTCCCGCCCAGCGTCTAGGTGAATCGGACGTGCGTACCGCCTTGTATTTTTAACGATCTGCTAAAATGCCCTCCGAGTGGACTAACGAAAACATTATGAAATTCTAAACTACTGGATCCGAGAAGATAATATGAGATTTAAAGGCTAAAAACCATAAATTAAAACATAATAATATTATCCACCATCTTCGACGACGACGAATTTTTAATTTTATTTTATATCTTTTTAAACAAATAAAATAATCGCGGCGTCGGGGTCGGCCGAGGATGCGTCGGTGGGATTGGCTCGATGCCTTCAAATGACCTTGATGGAAGTCTATGGGGGAGACCTTTGTCAGCACTGGGTCGAGAAGGATTAACTGAACATTTTCACACGACATTGTGTGTGGGAAATTGGGAACCACGATTTAACATTTTACAGAAACCGCGGCTTAGGCACAACACGCGCAATAAAACCTTTGTAAATTAAACCTATCCTTCCCTTAAAGAAGCAACACCAACTTTATATCGCATTCACGCCATTCGATTACCAACTTTATTCCCCCGACACAAGGCCTCTGTAAACAGATTCCCTTTATCCCAAATTCAATTCGTAAAAAGTTTCTCAAAGGTACGGATTAGCGTCATTCGATTATGTACTTTATTGCGAGGGCGTAAGTTGTATGCTTTGTGAAATCTTATATCTATATGGAAATTAAATTGTATGTCTGTGATTGATATTATTCCTTTTAATAGCATTCTGTATTTCTTTCCAAGAGGCTTCGAAGTTTGTCGTCTTTCGTAGTTTACCAATGACCATTTCTGTGTAGGAGTTTTTAGGTCACTCGAAGGCCTACGATATGGCGTAAACTGAAAAACCCGGGACGTGCCTTTGGAAGCACGGAAACGCGTTCTAAATTCGCGCTAACAAGAATACGAATAAGCGCATTCCATAATGCGGTAGGTAGCTTTTATCTTATTTTTTAAGTTAACCTATGCTGTCCCACTGGTGGGCAAAGGTCTCCCCCATATCGTTCTGCGACTTACGATCGCTTGCTGCCTCCCACCAGTTAGTACGAAAGGCCTCGATATCATCACGCCAACGCTGCCGAGGCCTGCCCCGGCGTCTTCGCCCATCTGCCGGTACCCGTTGGGTGACGATCGATGCCCACCTGTAAGGGTGCATACGGCTCACGTGACCCGCCCAATCCTTAACTAGAAGATAATTAACTAATCTAAAAACGGTGACCAGCCGGGGTTGAAACAACAAAGACGTTGAACAACCACCAAGCATCTAAAAACTTCCTCAAACCACGTTCAGGATTGGCCGTGGCCAAGAACTTTAGAATCCATTGGACGTCTTGTATCCAATAGCAGAATGAATGTTAAATTACTACATCTTGTTATATGTTCGGTTATTGACGGTTGAAAGTGTCCAAAGTTTTCTACTAAATATAATTATTTCGATTTTACATTGTATATCTTTGTTTTTAAGTAATATTATTATTATTATTAAATTTGTGGATGGAGACCGTTCATAGTGGAAACCCTTGCGGGAGACCTATATTCAGTTGTGGACTTCTAGAGGTTGTTCATGATGATGAACCTCCACTAACATCAAGTTCTCACTTCACACCAATCAAACTACTACAAGCGAGCAAATCAGTCGATCACGGGGTGCCCCGACCTCATCGTCGACGAAGGTCAGCCGATACCCTGCCCCCACACCACAATACACAACTATAAATTATAATTTGACCCGTCCGTCCGTCCGTCGTCCCGCATCGCGCTGATCAGATAAATATAGACAGTTTATTTCATTTTAAAGTTAAATCCACGCACTTACAAAATAAAGTCTATGTTAATAGTTGCTCCACAGAATAACTGAATGAGAATAGAATATATTTTCGTAATTTGGTTCTATAAAAGTTAGAAACAGGATCGCCAGGTGCCGAAATTGGTTAGAGACGACGGTGCAGGTTTGAATCGCGTCATATCTGAAAAGATAGCAAGAAATAAAACCGTAAAAATAAAAGTTCCAATGATTCTATGCAGAACTCAAATATATATATTCAAAAAATCAAATGAATGTCAACAGCTTGATATGCAGTCCGTTTTTTATTAAGTAGCGTAAAATAGACTCGTGTTAATTTCCCATTTAATATGACCAAACCTTATTAGGTGACTCACTTTATTTAATAGGTATAGGTAGGCCTACCTATTTAATAAACAAAATGTGATATAAGAAAATTTAAGTAAATATTGACTTTATCTGACCTATTCAAATTTTATTTTCATCCCCCATCTCGAAAAGAGTATTTTTCCTCTTCGATATCTGAGTGCAAAAGCGGTTTATATCCGCTAGCTAGAGGATAAAGTAAATTGAATTTAGAACATCGTGTGCACTAAGTTTGTGAATTAAAAACATCATTAAACCTATTTACTTCTACCTCCATGGTGCCGAATTTATCATACAACCTTTTTAAATTTGTTAAAAACTCGGACTCAGAACCTTCTTGGTGTACTGTTTTTTTTAATTTACTTTGCGCGCGCCATTTTCTTTTCATGCCATATTGTTAAAACCTTAGGTTAAAAACCAGAAACTTGAAAACAAGTGAAAAATCTAAAATGAGTGATTTTAGCGACGAGGAATTTTATTTGACGCCAAGAATTGAATGAAACTGTTAAAAATGCGCAAATTTGCTTTCTCTTTTCTTAGTAAATATTTTTTTTTTTTTCATTTAGTCATTTCGTCGCTGTGGTGGGATAAAAACATACGTGTTGCACTCGAGTGCAAAAATTTTTCACCTCGTGCTCTTTTGATTCCCTCGCTAACGCTCAGGATTCTAATTTTTAAAACACTCGCTACGCTCAGCTCTCTTTTAGAACCCTTCGCTTGCTCAGTCATCAATATTGAGCACGCGGTTAAAAACCAATTTTGCACTCTTGTATAACAAATAACTACCTATTTACCTTCAATAACTATCGTTTGATTTTAGTGATTACTATGACGAACTCCTCTCTCCTATGTATTATAGTTGTGACAAACAGGGACTATAATGATCTTAAAAGCTGTAAAAATTACATTACATCATAGCACCCAAGAAACACAGCAATGCTGCTTAACTGCAGACGTAGGCATGGCGGCGGACGAGCCCTTCACAAGGAGCCCTACTTCTTTTAAAAACAGGGACTATGACACCATGGTGCTGCAACAACCCGGAACGTCTACAGATGCAAACAATTGTCCCGCAGCGGGGTCGCACCTGCAGCCTATTGTCGCAGTCGGCTCTTCCCCCACAATGCCAAAGAAGTCGTCATAAAACATAGAGCCGAAGCTGGCCGATCATATCTTCCAATCATTTGTACAATGGACTAACAAAGGCCGTAAACAAGGGCAGATCGGCTCGTTGATAGGATTCACGTCCATTTCAAATGTGTATTGAATTGATCTATTCCATTTCCAACACGAACAGATATAAAACAATCTTGCTTGAAAAGTAAACGAATAAACGAATAACCCACATTACTAGTATTACTCACTTGAGAGTATTTATAGACTAGATTCCGCCCGCGGCTTCGCTTGCTTCGTACCCGGTTAAAAAGTAGCATGAGAATACCTGGATTAACAAAGCACGCACGCACGCACACGCACACGCACACGCACACGCACACGCACACGCACACGCACACGCACACGCACACGCACATGCACACACACACACACACACACACACACACACACACACACACACACACACAGACTCACACACTCACACACTCGCGCGCGCGCACACGCACACACACACACACACACACACCGAACAGCAAATAAATCTGGACTTAGTAAACAGTTTTTTTTTCCTTTTGCCCTTATCACAGCCCACATAGGATCCCCCAACAGAAGCCCCCTACATTCAAATCCTATATTTTGCCCGTATACATTCAGTATCATTCATATCATCATGTAGCCCCAAACTAAGCAGCTTGTACCACATGACTGATACCGACTACATAGATACATTTTTTTTGTAAATATATACATATTATACATAAAAAACACCCAGACCCGCAACAAATATTTGCAGAACGTACAAACATTTGTCTCGCGGCGTGTCAGGCGGGCCCTCGCCCACTGCGGGCACTCGCCACAGAGGCCGCCGAACGCTACATACAGAAGCGCTCGCGGCTTACTTCGATGTTGTTAGCTGACATTATATATGACACATTGTAAGTTATTAAAGTACATCGTAGTATAACTATGCAACACTCAGCCCGGACACTACTTGGATGACCGTTTTGTGGCCTTTACATCTGAGCGTTCCGTGCTTCGGAAGGCACGTTACGATCTTTGTCCCGACTTTTGCTGCCATGTCGGAAGCCTAAAAAATCCGACACCAGCGTTGACCACTAGAGAATGGCGAAGAACGAAGATTCCTTCATTTGGTTTATATATCGGACGGGAAAGAAAGAAAAAAATTGTACAAAAAGTTATGTATGATAGAGAGTTGCGCGCGGGTCGGCTTGTGAGCACTAGATTTGTGCCACATTCAAAGGGTTGAAATGAAATGAGCTGATCCTCCAGCTGAGCTGACTGAGTCGCCTCCAGCCGAGTCAGCGATATGCAATTAGGTCAATTAGTAATCCATTGACGGGCGCATCACTAGCGAGAGAACATCTTCTAATACATTACAGACAAGTGGGTCTTTCTACTATCGCCATACACATTGCAAAAATAACAAGAATCGGAAACACTCGTGCCGTGGCTTACTTTGGTGATTTTAACAGCTCATTTTAGTTAAAGCAACACTCCGCCCGATCACTACTTTTACCGTGACCGGGTGACCGATAAGTGGCTTTTAGATAAGATAAGATAAGCTTTATTTAGTACAAGTGGACGCCCCGCGACTTTGTCTGCGTAAGAGGTTTTTATTCATAACTCAACAGCGTGACCTATCGTCCCTTTCCAAATTATTATTACAAATTATATTATCGGGCCCAAATCTATGCTACCTTTCATGATGGAATTAAACAACAAATATTCCCATTTTCACAAAATAGATTGAATGCTTTCCAGTTTAGCGTTTTTGTAGGATTATGCGTTATATTTTCCCTGAAGCCTGAATTTTCTGCTGACTTACATTTAAATATAAAAAATCATAAGTATTACTATATTATGTGCAAAATTTAAGTAAATACTTTCAGTAGTTTTGGCGTTCACATCTTTTTAACAATCTTTCGTCTTTTTAATTATAGTAGGATCTTGAAAGCCACGTAACTTCCACACCGAGGGTTCCGTATCCAATTAGTTTCTCGGTAAAGTTAAATTCAATCCAAAATGTGTTATGTTTTACGAAGTTTGATTCTACATGTTCGCAAAACATGTGCTTTTGAACATGTTAAATCAAAATTACTTCATCTTTGGTATCTTAAGACAATATTTTCCGGTTAAACCGGCAGCTTGTTGTACGGAGTCGTAGGCACAGCCAAACCCTCGGAACCAAGCCATTGGATCATAGTAACAGACGCGGAGCCCCGGTGCTTCCCGCGCGAATAAAACGGCAGTAAACCCACCTCTGCTGGCAACACCGAACCGCTTTTAGTGAATTAAGGGGCGTTCACACCATCAAGGTAGCTTATAGAGTTTTCAAATGGCGTTTTTAACTGATACTATTCGTCGGAGATGAATTCGCAAGCTGTGATGGTGTGTGATAGAGCGTATATTTTTACAACCAGCAAAAAGTCGTAGTTTGCTACAAAAGGTATATAAATCCTACTTCCTACCATTATTATAAATGCGAATGTTTGTGAGTATGGATGTATGGACGTATTGATGAATGGATGAATGTATGAATGTTTGTTATTCTTTCACGCAAAAATTACTAAGCGGATTTGATGAAACTCTGAATATACATAGTTTGTGACTTGGAATAACATATAGGCTACTTTTTATGCCGGGACCACGCGAGCAAAGCCGCGGGCGGAAGCTAGTTATATACATAAAAAAGACAAGTCATCTTCATAAAAAGAAGTTCTGTAAAAGTAAGTTCGACAAGTTGATGATGATGATGACCTCCATAGCGTAGAACGATAAATTCGAATGGTTCTGATCGGAACCCGTCGCGGTGCAGAAGGGTGTACGATTTGCAAGGTATTTTTTTGATTTGGTACTCAAATAATAATCTTTGAGCGAGAAAAACCTGCTGCCTGTGAAAGTCTTATTAAAATCAGTAAGCCCCATGGAATTATCACCTTGTACGCTAAACCGTTTCGGGAATTAGCCAGACAAAAACGATCAAAATCCCGTATTATATGACACATTTTGTTAAAGGATTCAACAAAATCGAAATATGCGAAAGTTTTTTTTTTCAAACACGCTGTAACATTGCGAGTGAAGCCGGGTAAGCCATGTATGGGCGGAAGCTTGAAAAGAAGTATACAAAGAACGCAGGTTTCTATAAAATGGTAGACGGTACAGTATCCATTCGTCCTTGCACGTTGCAGCGGAGGCGGAGTGGGATTCTGTTTAACAGTACAAGTTTATAGCGCGTAACGCGACTGCGACTGCATGTTGCCAGACATCATAATGTGCGTTTTTAGGGAAAATGTGAAATATGTGGCGCCTCCCACTTTTCAATGTTATGTTTTAAAAATATTAACGATCAAGCTTATGAAGAAACTAACGAGTGAACGCTGGTTAGACTTTATAACGGTCATTCAGATAACTATTGCTTTAGTTAAACCAAAGTTAGGTTTTTAAGGTGTATTTTATATGTATGATATGTATATATTTACAAAAAAAAAAATATATATGTGTAGTATATCAATCATGTGGTTTCCATAACACAAGCTCTGCTTAGTTTGGGGCTACATGATGCTGTGTAATAACGTACAGCATATATATACATATTTCTAACGAAAGTGAAAAACTACGTGTGAAGTTTGATTTAGACAGTATTGGAACCCAACAACCTCTTCATGGTCACCGCAATAGATTTGTGTACTGGGCATTATTTAAAATCTAAAGATATTTATAATGCGGAAAAATCTTGATGAAATTTTCTTAAAGATAAGATAAAAACTTATTCATAAAAAGTATCTGCTATCTTAGTATCTAGTAATCTTAATATGTAACAACATCAAGTAAAATAGGCGGAAGATAACATCAAGTGATTCAGATGTCGTGTCTCGTCCACCCCACGCCAGGGTATGAACTGACAGCCGTCAAGTTATTACCCCATTCGGGAAAACTTCCGGATTCTGGTTTAGGCAGGAGGACGTCGATTGAGTGGAGTCCGCTGACACTGCTTCATTGTCTAATGTTGTCGCCCTTGTGATTGTTCGGTATTATTGGAAGTTTTTCAATAAATATTATGCGACCAAATAATTGTTACGATTTTTAAATAATTCAATTGAACATATCCGCAAACTCACTTTATCTTCTCCTATAAGATTGTTGTGGATTTGAAAATGAAACAATGAAAAATATTTGTTTAGCAGTAAGACAAAGGCAAATTATTTTTAATTATTATTTTTAAGTTTGGTTTATACAATTTCTACAAGACTTTTACTGAGTTTTACTGAGGACTTGAGCTAAACAAGGTATGCTGTATCCACACTAGGTAAAATCTGTATCGTGATGGTGTAATTTAACCCATTATATAAAAATTATTTTGTATAAATTGTAATGGTGTACACAGCGTTAGTGATCTAATAAATAAAACACGTATGAAGGTGATCGATTCACTGACTAGCTGTCAATCAACGCACAGCGTACACCGCACGTAGTAAAGACTTATGGAGAGTACCTGTTACATGTTACTTCATAGTGTGGGGATGCATTAAGAAACCATTTCCTAAATTGCCTCTGAACAAATGCAGCGGGGAATCTGCGTGGATAAAGTCAAAACATTGACATACACATTGTGATGACGATGGCCAATGATGAACGATGACGAAAACCAAAATAGCGGACGAGTAGGGATGTTCATTACATCATTGGTCGTCGTTATCACTTTAATAAACTGTCGGTTCGAGTACGAAACGGGATAGGAAGATTTATAACACTAGAATTGTATCAAGCTGAGGATAGGGCGTGCTATCCATAACTTGATACTTGGCGCTCATTTCGCGAGGCCTATGTCCGTCCAGAAGCAAACTGCTCTAGGCAGTCTAGGCTGATGATTCTTCGTCTTCGTATGAGCTGTTGTTCAACTCTGGAGCCAGAGTTTTTAGGCCACCCGAAGGCCTACGACATGGCTTAATGGCTGATAATGATGATGATGATGATGATGTATGTATGTATGTATAGCCTCTAGTCGCCCAGTCAATAATATCTGTTACAAAAGATGCTATATTTACCGTCTGCTATTAACAGGAAGCGATACTCGGACATCCGGCGAGCTCGCAACTCCGGGATCACTAATTTGTCCCCGGGGCAGCTCCGGCCAATACGAATTTTTATATTTATTTTTGTGTGAAGTTTTTCATAAGTAGGTATAGTTGAGGACAGTGCGCAATGGCGCTCATTAGGGGAGGCCGCCGTCCAGCAGTGGCTGATGATGATGGAGAACTATGTTAGTAGTTAGAACACTGACACTCACTTAACGTATGAAGTTATTGCATCCGACATGGCTTAGCGACTCAAAAAGCCGAAATCAACAACTTAACGCGGCTTCCGAAGCACGGAAGCACTCAGATCTACATGCCACGAAGCGGTCACCCATCCAAGTGACCGGGTGGATTTTTGCTTAACCAAGATGATCTGTGAATAACAACGAAGTAAGCCACGCCAACATTCCTTAATGCATGATTAAAAAATACATAATGCTCTTATTTACATATTTGTGTTGTAATTTTTTGCAATTCTCTCTTTCTCTCTGACTTTATCTTTTTGGTTTTTGTCATCTTGTTACAACTATATTATTGATACCGCAATTCTGTGGAGACTCTCTGGTAACATCGCCTTTTTCATTTTCTTTTAAGAGTCAATCTCGTGCGCCATATTTATTTAAATCATGTCGACATGGATATAGCAAAGTTGTGTAGGCTCTATCACAATGAAAAGAAGAAGAAGAAGGAGACTGTTGGACCAGCCTAAAGAATGACCTGCTGTGATAGCCTTCGAACAATTGACGTCTACTGTACTAGTACTAGTACCAGTACAAACACTCAATACGAGTTGATAGCAGAGCAAAGTACCAGCAGCGATAGGATCATAGGAGGCAGCGAGCTTTCACTAATATTGTCAAACAAAACATTATTGTTCTTTACTGCTTCACATCATAACTACTATATTGAACTTTAATTCAATGCTCTAAGGTTAAGTTTAATGCGTCAGAAAATCATTAACGATCTTACCGTAGTACTTTACTTTTAGAACAAAAAATCGCCCATTCAATTCTAAGCTGTATTTTGCAAACTAAAAAGTACTTTTTTCAATAATACTATTGTGTACAAGTGCTGTTGTAGATCGGACGTTATGTTTCAGTAGATAAAGTACATTGTTGAGCGGAGGGTCGGAGCCCGGGGTCTCGGGGGAAATAGTGCAGTAATGGTCTGCAAATATTGTCCCTCGTTGGATGTGTACGTAACAACTATTTATTCTGTGGGCCCGGGCTTGTGTTAAACAATTATTATTGTTTATTTTACAAGTTAATGTCGTAAAATGGGTTTGTTTAAATATACTTTTAGTGGTTATTAATTATATTTGTTTTATGATTTTGTAACGATAATATATATATTGCTACTCAATTCTAAATTTTATTGATAACTTAAGCTACGCTCGCGTTAAATTTTATTTTTATATCCCTCGAGAAGTGTTTTTTCTAGAAAAGGTAGCTTTTCTTTTCTGTTCTCCTAACAACGTATATGTCAAAATTTTATTATGATCTGTTGACTAGTTAACAACCTTACTTTCGCGCTTTATATTAGTTAGGATAGGATACACAAACGCAAGGCTAATTTTATGTGAAACATAAGCCTTGATGCTACACTGGGGCTCTCATGTGTGTGGACTTCAGAAACAATAAGGTAATTCACTTGTTAAATCAAGCAAATATATGTGATGACTGTAAAAATTTACAATAAATTACCAGAAAAACTTAAAACCCAAGAAAAGAATAATATTTTTGGAAATAATTTAAAGGTAATGCTATAAAATAAAATATATTATTGTCTTAACGAATTTCTAAAAGACTCTAATAATAATAATGACAATCAGTAATCTTCGAAGTATTTAAAGTAGTCTACCTATTTATATATCGGTCTGCTCCCACTCAGTTGTGAACACCCAAACTGGGGACGTATTATGTATTGATCCTTAAATATTTGTCCCACATTGTAGTGAAACAAACCCGCGTTTCAGCCGACTATCGGCCTATTGAACTTTAGAATGTTATAGTCAAAATTTACTTTTCCTCACTCTTTTAATCACGTGTACAAAGTAGTTTGAGTAGTTTTGAGTCTCGAAAAATATTATAGAATGGGATCGGGCCGGCCATGTTTGCCGTATGCCGGATGAGCTGTGGGGAAAAATTGTCACTCAGTGGATCCCGGATACAGTGAGACGTCGTCGCACCAGGGGGTCTACTACAATTCACCGAAGTACGAAATTTCGTGTTTCGTTTCGTGCGATTGGTCGTATTTCATACTGTCAATTCCAATATTGTGGTCCTAAGTTTTGTGAATTTGAGTAGGATGCGCAACGTTCGGAATGTAACAGACATTACAAAGTTCGTGCCGAAATTTATGATTTCGTTTGACTATGGGTACCAATCGCAAGAAACGAATCACGTAATTTCGCACTTCGGTGAATTGTAGTAGTACCCCAAATCGCGTAGAAGACGGCGTCACGAACTAGATCTCTTCAAAAATACTGGAAAACTATAGCTCAGGATAGAAGTGGCTGGAAAAAATAGGGGAGCCCTTCGTCCTGCGATGGGAACTGGATTGGTGTTATTGTTGATGTTTTTTCAGGCACAACAACAACAATAATAACAACAGCTAGGATTTGAACACATGACATCCAGATCGGAAGCTGACACCACTCCCAAAAGGCCTCCTCGAATTTTCTATTCAAAACATTGTAGCAGAATTATTGCTAAGTTAACGACTCTTATCTCAAACAACATTAAAACGCAAAATTTAAGTGTCTACCTAAATTAAACTGGACAATTTATCTTAGGTATCAACATTAAAATATTATCTTTCACAGACTTATAAATTAATATAACATTCAAAGTCCTTTGATCTTAATTTATTTAGCGGAGCTCAGTGACATCAAAGATCTCGTGCCAGTGACGGGCCCTTTGGCAGTCGTATACCTACTCATACTAATGAGGGAGACCTATGTTCAGCAGTGTACTTCTAAAGGTTTTGATGTTGATGATAATGATGATACTAGTGAGCGCCCCGCGACCACGTCCACGTAGTGGTCTTTCCCCGCTATAGTTTTTCAGGAACAAAATTTCACGAAATCCTTTCTTAGTGCACACATGTAATTAACACACTCTCCATACAAGTATCTAGGTCTCTAGGACCTTCGGTATATGAGCATTGATTTGATTGTATGTTTTATTTTAAAATCTTTGAATACTCCTTCTAGTCACTTTCATACTCATGACTTTCATCCTTCCTCATGGCATATCCATACCAACCTCGAACCCACAACCTATAGTCATTGTCACTCTACTAAAATTGAAACTGAAACTCAAACACAAACTCATTTATTTTTTTAAAATTTTATTTGCCAGAACATATGTACATAGTAGGTCTTAATTACTTAATAGTTATGGTTCTACCCTAGACTCTAGAGGCATGCAAATGATCAATATTAGGTAACAATTATTTCTTAACTATAATTAATTATTTAACAATAAATTATCAATAATATATTTTATAACATTATTAAAATTCAAAAGAGACATGTCAAAAATATTCCAATTAGTGATAATAATATGAAATGTCAAAATGTACCTAATGAAAATGAAAATATGATTAAAAAGCTATGTCCCTGTCTGTAGTCCAACAATTGATTTAATGAGTAATAGCATCGATATCGTAGGCACTTCTTTAACTTATTGGTGAATTCTATTTAACTAAAAAGCTAACGTGAATTTATGATTTATTATAATATTTATGACAATTAAAATATTTATGACATTATAAATATTTATGACGATTATAAAATAATGAACAAAATAAACTAACGTGAGTGAACGCGACATTCTCCCTCTTCGTCCCGAATAACTGTTTAAGTCAAGTAAATAGATATATATTAATATATAATGAAATGAAATGAAATGAATTTTCTACACATTTAGATCTGGTCTTTCAGGGGCCTAAAAACCATCACAAGGCTGGCTACTAACTGATTCAGATTCAGAGTATAAAATTTGATATTAAAAAAAGGAAAATACCATGTAACATGCACAAAATATAATCTATATTTGAACCTTAGGTCGAAGTGAACCTTAGGTCGAAGTGGTAAGTTCCATTTAAAATTCTGTTGACTTGTATATGGTAAACTAAAATAAAGCTTTTTCATAGCAGCTGATCCAGTGACACACGGGTGCTTACAGCACTAGGATATGCTTTTAAAAATTCCACAGAATAAACAACTGTTCGTACTGGGAGTGTAAGTTGTCCCGCGTTGGGTGCCAAAATTCAGACTAAGAATAAACCCGATTAAATTCCTTCTTTTATTGAAGCCACAAAATCTCCAATTGACTGCATCTTGTCGCAGACAGGCAAATTAAACCACTTGAAGAACATAATAAAACTCTATTTTTATGTTTATAACCATTCTACATTACTCACACCGAAATATAGTATTATGTTATCTGTGCCGGTATTAAATTATTTAAAATAAATAAAAAAATACTTCAATAATTTTTTATTGAAACACAAAAACAGCACTAACAAGTAAAAAAATATTCTCATTTCTTTTTTTTACAACTTACAATCAACCTTTTCTTCTACTAAAATTATTCCGTACGTTCTATGCGTACAAAGGTAGATCTAGATACATACCTGTTATTTTTGGAGTCGGACTTTGTCAACTAATTTAAAGTACTTGCAAAGCTCTTTAAAATGTAGCAAGCTCTATAAAATATAGCTACAAATATATATTTTTTTAAATTAAGACGTTCTCGAATGGTTTAAATCTTAGAAGCTAGAGGTTGAGAGTTTGATTTCCACTGCGGAAGTAGGAACAAATGTTTGCATGATCTGCAGATCTGCATTATGTTCCGAATATGAGTGTTGTGGTAGGATGGTGTATCTACTTATACACAGGTGAGAATGTTAGTGTGGGGGCAGGGATATGTATTCGTAATCTATTGGGTTATATATCCTCGTAATATATTGGTGGAGTGACCATAGTAGTCGACGGCTATAGGCTGATGATGAGGATGATGATTATGATCCAATATAAAACTCTTTGTTCCCAAATACATAAACATGCTCAACCACACCCTACTCCAAATAACGTATATTCATAAAATCACTAGTAAAGTAATACAAAATTGGTCACAAAACTCCGTGCTATAAAAGCGCGCTTCGCAACCAATCGCCGACGAAGGCCAATCAGATCAATTATTCACAGACACTCACCCCGAACTATTCGTTCGAACGTAATTCATTTAGATTCACTGCAAGGACGACATAAATTCAAAGGTAAGAACTACAAGTAGGACTTTTAAAAAAAACCGACTTCAAAATAAATCACTTCTTACTTCTTGCCCTAAAGAATTTTGAAAATCGGTTCTCAATTGACGGAGATATTGGTGATCATAGGGCGAAAATTACAAGTGAGGATGAGGTTTTTTAAGTTTTCCGGTAAAAGTACCAATGCCTCAGGAATAAAATTTATATGGGACCTGTGAAGTATATTCTTTTAAACAAAAAAAGAATTTTGAAAATCGGTTTACTAATTGAAGGCGATATCGCCTCAGTGAACATACATAAAAAAGTCGAAAAAAAAAAAAGGTTCCGACGAATTGAGAACCTCCTCCTTTTTGAAGTCGATTAAAAATTACATTAGTTCTGTGGGCTCAGTTGACCTCGAATGGGCATTTTGGTTACTTGAGTGAACTGGAGATGCGAAAAGACTTTACACAATATGTCTGCAGAACTTTGCTCTTTATTAAACAACATAATATTGAGTAGAATAGGTAAATACTTCGGTGGTACTTAACAAGCTCGACTTCATAATCATCATCCAAAGTCTGAGTGTTTCCTAATCAGTTGAAGACTACTGTCATAAAACACCTTTTTAAGAAAAATGGCAGATCTTTTTGCAAATGAACAAGTAGGATTTAGGAAAAATAAATCAATTAACCAGGCTATTTACAAATTCGACGATTTACGAGACCGCAATGACTACAATTCACAAAGATTTCACTGCATGTGCGTTATACAAGGATCTAACGTTAAGCGTTCGATTATGTTGATCATAATATCCTCATAAAGAAACTTAATTTATACGGAATAGGAGGCAATGTGTCTAAGCTGTTAGAATCAAATATTTGTGATAGGAAGCAAATGACGCAAATTACTAGAATATGTCCAAAGTCAAAGAAAGAGTGTAAATTTTTATCTTCACTGAGAAATGTTAGCGTTGGAGTACTACAGGGTAGCATACTAGAACCTTTACTTTTTCTTTTATGTACCTAAATGATCTTCCCGACATCTCCAATCATCAAATAATAATGTTTGCTGATGACAGCACAATTATGTTCTCAGGAAAAAATTAAGTATCTATTGAAAATTACATTAATAATACCCTCAGTGACATAAAGTGAAGGCTGATTTTTGTAGAACTAAATTATTATTTAAGACCTTTTGACCCAAAAAAAATCTTTTCAATTAAACTATTATGAATTATGAATTAAATGGTTGACATCTATAAATTTAAAGATTAATTTAAGCAAAACAAATGTAATGATTTTTAGAAACAGAGCTATAAAAATTAATAACATTGACATACACTACTTAGGTCAACAAGTTACACATGTTGATACTGCCAAATTTTTAGGTTTAAATATTGACTGGAGTTCGCATGTCGATAGCCTGTGTGTTAGATTAAGCCAACAGTCCTATGCCCTGTACATGTTTTCTAAAGTTTCAAGCACGACGACAGTTATCACTGCGTATCATGGTTATACTGCATCGATCCTAGGTATGGTGTTATTTTCTGGGGCAACTCAACTGGAAAGGAAGCTGTTTTTGTAGCGCAAAAGAAATGTGTGAGGGAAATATTATATTATAGATTAAGGCAAATTGACAGCTGCAAGCAATTTTTCATTGACCTTAAAATCTTGAGGGTAGCTCAATGTATATATATATATATATATATATGAAATGGCTTTATTTGTTAAGAACAATTTGCAATCATTTATGAGTTTTAAAAGTAAACGACAGGGATTTAAAATTTACTGTCCAAAAAATAATATGTATAGGTAACTATGTATAAGTAAGATGTAAACTCAACCATTTTTTAATAATTAGAGTAATTGGCACAAGCCGTTCTAGTTATTAAGTCAATAAACAATACTGCTTTGCTTAACAACATGCATGGCACCTCGCATATTTAACCATTTGCCCAAAGACATTTTAGAAGCTGACCAAATAAATATTTTTAAAAATCTACTTATACAGAAAGCTTATTATGATGTAAATGAATATTTAATTGACAAAGGAGAATGCCGATAACCCGTACCAAGTGCGTCAAACCCAAACGTATCCCATAAAATTGGCTATATTTTATAAATAACATTAACATTTTTTTTAGTCTTACAGACCGACTCGATTAATAATCACGTAAAAAATTCTTTCGTTTATTTGGTTTCCGGCTCACGGCGCCATGACATTGCAACCACCCTCACTTTTAATTTTAGACAGTAGAATTTAATGAAAACATTGGAGGTTTTTTCACTTTGTATAATCAAAGAGGTTGGATCAGAAACTTTTTTGTGGTACTACTAAACTATCTCCTACTTTTATGTATTACTAGAGTGTTCTGTGGCATTGTGTAGCAGTGTTTATTCTGAAAATAGATATTTTATTAGACATAATTACAATAATGAACGATAAACAATCGAGGCATCCATGGCCTTTTCGTCGTTGTGACTAATGTGTTAAGATCTTGGAGTTTAGCTTGGATTTCATCTTCACCAGTAAGTACTAATACCTATTATGATGATGTAAATGCCTATCTACTTTCTCGTCACTATCATTATTTGAAAATAATATAAAGTAGAACACAGTAGTAATGTATGTAATGTCCTACCTACGAAGTAGAAGTTAAAACACCCTTTTACCTATCTTTGTGAGGTATATAAACCTTTTCTTATAGATATTATCATATTTAAATGTTTATAGTGTAATATTTATAATTATGTAGACAAAACTGAACACACAAGGTCTCGGGAAAGCATTTTTTCAAAAACAAACTCTAAAACTAATATCAAATAAAAACAATTTGTTTACGTTTATCTTAAAAAAGACTTAGTATTCCATGAATAACAGTATAATATCTTTCAAAATATTAGGTTTCGTTTTGACGCAATCACTTTAGCATTGGTACCGAGCGCCATACATCAGACGGCATTCTCCTTTGATAATTGAATTTTGTTATGGACCTAAATGTGTATTAATAAGTATTGTTTGACCAAGTTTTATTAATGATTATTGTTTGACCAAGTTTTATTAATGATTATTGTTTGACCAAGTTTCTATTTGTGTTTAATTTAATCTTTTTTAATTTTACTTATATATAAGTTTGACGTATTTTAATCCTTTTTATTTTATTTGACAATATAAGTTTCACTAATTTATTTAATTTCTTTTGATTTGCAATCTTATTTTTTGTTTAAAATTTAATTGTGCAATTTAGTACCGACCACCTATTGTTATATACTCATGTTTCGCAAATAAAGAGAATCTGAATCTGATTTCATGCTGGGTCAAAAACCTCATCAACAGTTTTATTTCGTTTTCCATATTTTTTCAAGTTTATAAAGATTTTTGCCATTGTCGGTAATCAAACCCGTCTCAGTAGCTATTCGACATTGCGCCATCGAGATCAAATAAAATAATATTAGGATAGTATGACTAGACGTAATAACGAGAGGAGCTCTTTGTTGTCCAAGATCCTACGTTATGAGCACTTTATTGTGAGTGCTTATTGAATGCAACTGTCCCGACTCCCGACTGGCTACTCACTGACGTTGTTATGTCGCCGTCTATTTACAAGACTGCGAAGCAGGATAATGTTTTTTACTGTTCTTAATTAGCTTAGCAGCTTCACACGCTTTTCCAAATAAAAGTATATTTCGTACCAGCTTACTAAATGATAAATTCGTCCTTGTTGTTTTTATTCAGTTCTGTTTTTGCCATTCTTGTTTAGGATGTTAGAGGGATCAGTAGTGTCACATCACTACATATTATAAAACAAAGTCCCCCTCCAAGTCTGTCTGTCTGTTCGCGATAAACGCAAAAGCTACTGAATAGATTTTCATGAGGTTTTTACCAATACACAGTGTATTATGGAGACATGGACATCGCCTTTTTTTGGAGAAACAGATAGATTTAATGATTACAAACGTTAGAGTTGAACTCCCGATTGCCAAATGTGTTTAAAAAGCAGAAATATTTTTTTACAATTTGCATTATGTTTTCCACATCAATTAAAAAAAATCCTTTACCTAAAGTATAAATACTTTAATAAAATAACAAAAACAGTTCAAAAGCCTATCTTACGCTTCACGTTTGAGAGCTGTGATGAACCTTGTAAGTATCTTAAAATACGAAATATTAATATTTTCCGGTTTTTCAATTGTTTTTTCTCCGTCATTCTACATTATTG
The DNA here is from genome assembly GCA_951804965.1 of Horisme vitalbata. Lineage (NCBI taxonomy): Eukaryota > Metazoa > Arthropoda > Insecta > Lepidoptera > Geometridae > Horisme > Horisme vitalbata. The sequence goes on along the minus strand of OX638094.1, from coordinate 27,507,301 downwards.
GGAACAGTTATTTATATGGAATTAAAGATCTTTGTTTTCTGTACCTTTCATAAATAAAATCATATCCCAATCACGTGGAATAATGAAGAAATTGTGACTGGTATGATTTACTATCGTGATTTGAATGTATCATCTGGACTAGGTGCAAAATCAAATGTCTAATAACGGAATTTAGTGGTTATAGTCAAATTTTTTCACAGGTTTAAAAAAAACGGCTTAAAACTTATTTCAATGGAGCTTCCATTAGAGACCTAATCTTATTTAGATTAGGTCTCTAATGGAAGCTCAATGCATGCTACCAATAGGTTAACTATCATTATCTCAGTACCTACATAACATTTCATACACATACGTCAAAGTTATACAAAGATTACAGATCAGATATTTTCACGTAAGAACTACCAAACATAATACAACAGAGAGGCAACGTATTTATTTCAGTACAATGTCATCGTAAAACCTTATTGAACACGGAGGGAACACAACAGTTCACTAGCCTACGAATAACTCTGCACACCGTAGCATCGGAGCGTGTTCACATATGCACAAATATATCGTCTGTCGGACCGACAGCGGAGCAAATGTATGAACATGCTGTCGTGTATCGTAACGATTTGACGGGGTCATCCATAGTTGAAGGAACACTAGTCTATAAGAATATCAGCTACTCTTATTTTGTTTATCTGTTTATCTCTTGTCGGCGACCCAAAAAATATATAAATAAATCGATTGTTAATAAAGGAGAGTTAATTTCAATTGCTCCCCTGTGAGCTTTGGTTGTATCGTCCATAGATCCGACATACGATAGCGTCGTGACGTTTATATGTGAACTCGCTCTCAGCCCTCAGGGTAGCGTGGCGCCCACCGTGGGGCAGTGGGTCCCTCAGGACACCTGCCCCTGCCGTAATGCAATGTCTTTTGCTGCCCATATTGTGGATGAGCATGTAGTGCCAATTGCTTCTCTATATTTGAAATGAGTTGTCTGTCTGTATCTGTGTGGTTCAGTTAAGCAAAACTTTATCGTGGCCACCGCGAGACAAATGTTTGCATGATCTGCAAATTATTATTTCAGGTCTAAGTGTTTTCTATGTATGTATTTACAAAGAAAATGTATCTATTTACATCTAGTACTTATATCAATCACGTGGTTCCCATAAAACAAGCTCTGCTTAGTTTGGGACTACATGATGCTGTGTGATACTATGCAGCATTGTTTATATATTTTATGTGATAAAGAGTCCAACCTTTTTTTTTTGACTACCCTCTATCTGTCTCTGCATCTATCTTCGATAGTTTCGCCAAGTATGAGTTCCGCATTTGTTTTAATGTCACATTCCAGAATGTCACGAAATTGTTTAACTAAGAGGCAATATTAATAAAACTGGAACAGTATGTGGACTTGGCTAGTAATCTGGTATCTCTCAATTAGTCGCTTGGCTGCGCGGAAGACCATTTTTTGAGAAATGTAATGTATAAACAGTTAAAGCTGGGAGTGGCGAAGTTATATCAGCCAAACCACAGAAACATAATAATTTACTAGGAACCAAACTGAATACCAACAGACTCTCAGGACTCAGATCCATGTGCCCTCTTAAACGGATGTTTACTTTAACCAGTTTTGTTTTCATCTATTGTCTCATTTTAAACGTTGGTTATATCTAACTGTTTGATTTATGTCACATGGGCCTAAGTTAGGGGATGACACTGCCCAACGTGGGGATTATGGGTAAATCCCCCTTCTTCTTAGGCCTATGTCCAGCAGTGGACTGAATAGGCTCGTGTTTTTGTTTGTTGTTGTTGGACCTTAGTCGGGCCCTTTATTCGGGTTCGTCTGAAACCATCATGCTTATTTCTGCTATGATGCGATACCACGCGTTTTGGTGTGAAGGTTGTGGGGTGCCGGTGAAATTACAGGCAAACGAGACTTAACACACCAGAGGTAAGGCTGAAGTGCATCAACTTGAAGCATGAAGGTGTGCTTCAAGTTGATGCACTTCAGCCTTACCTCTGGTGTGCAGGTATCGATCGGCACTCGGCAGTGATGACTACAAATGTTGAGTGGCGGAGCGTATATTCGTCTGCCAACTTTACAAAACATATGATAAGATGCGCAAGTGGTGTCGGAAGCAGACCCTAGCAAAACTTACTGAACGTTGCGTTCTCTTTGTCAGGGCTGGGATGGTTCACGGTTGGATTGGTTGCAGGTTGCGGTGGCTTCGTTGGAAATCATTTCAGCCGTCGCAGTCTCACGGACGAAAATTGGGGGATACACGATCTACACGTGTTATATTTTTACATGGATCTGTGTATCTCAGGAAACTTTTGTTTTCTACAGTCAGTAACTGGGATTCATAGTATGAACTTAAAACGAAGTACTAATACCGCTCGTGGCCAACTCTGATAAGTATTCAGGCAGCCCGAAGGCCTCCGACAAGGCTTAGCGACTCAGTCGTTTACCAACAACTAAACGTGCATTCCGAAGCCACTAAACGATAACCCATCCAAGTGGATGGGCGGAGTGTAGCATCACGGGCACTTAATCTCATCAGCTATAATACATTAACACTTGACAAATGAGTACGCGATACCCGGATAAAAAGCAGCGACTATGTTCTTCTCCAGGGTATAATCAAAATCGTACCTAACTATTCTGAATTCGTATGGCTTTTATTTTATTACCCTTATTTCACGCTATGTGGGGTCAGCACAACATGGATTCTCTATCATCATCATCATCATCGTCATCATCATCCACAGACTGATTTCACGCACTGTATGGTATATACTGGGGATAAGCTTCATTAAATTTGTGCCATCCACCACGATCCTGCACTAGTCTTCACTTTTTTCTTACTTTTGAAATGTAATATGTTACAATAATACAATTTGATAAATAATACAATAGGTCGTGAAAATAGGGGTGGCCTTTGCTCTACAATGGGATTGTTCAGGCTAACAACAACAACAACAATACAAGGTCAATTCAAGGTATCATTCGTCTAATTGGCAGTTCTACTCTAATATTCTCGACAGCATTTCTGGGAGACATTTGAAGCAGGGTACTAATACAAGTGTCAGGTTGACGTACGTTTATGGCAGAGTCGTTACGGATACTCGTTAATTTATTTGACATTTAAAGGATGGGCTCCGCTTTCCCTTGAATTAACTGTAACGATAATTATTGCAATTAAGCTGTGGTGGCGTAGTGGTCACGCGTGGGCAGGGATTATGCAGGAACCTCTGTCAATACAACAAGTAAATACAAACTTAAAAATATCTAAGTGATCTTACGTTCGGAAATATAAGGAGACTAATAAGAAAAGACCGATTTTTTTTAAATTGCTTATTGATAACTATTCAAATAAAACCAGCAAGAGGCTTCCATTGCTATTCACTATACTTACCAACTTTTCTTTCGAACATTTTGTTAAAGCAAATCAGTTTGAGAAACTATTTCAATTTTGACAAAGTCTATCATTAGGGGAGGCCTGTGTCCAGCAGTGGACTGCTGTAGGCTGACTGATGCAGAAGAATAATAAGAAGATGCTGGTTTGAAATTAAATATCTAGCTGTCGTATTATATCTATGAACATTAAATCTATCAATTTATTTGTATTTTCATAACCAAAGGTTCTGTAAGAAAACCCTTTCAGGGTCAAGGTCACCTTTGCACATACACTAACCCAAAAACATTCTTTTTGAGTATAGTCTGTGTACAAAGAATTAAGAAAAGGTTCCAAGAAAGATATCTCCGTGCAAAATCGTAGAAACTCCAATAGCATGTGGACAGTGCGTAGTTATTGAAATGCCGACGCGTGCGGAGGGGTCGCGGCATCACTCCCCGGGGGCGGCGGCGGCCCCGTGTTGGGGCGCCATTAGCGACGATGGCTCTCACCAGAGCGATGTGGTCGGCTAGTTTGTTTCGTGCTCTTTAATTGTCTTCGTACCTAAGGTCTTCAGGCGACCTAAAACTTATTTATGTGTGCTTTGTTCGATGCCAACACAGAATTAAATAGCTTTGAACACTCCCAAGATTTCAAAATAACGTTGACAAGTTGACTGCGGACCTCAACCATGTCGCTTCGTGCTCTAGAGCAAGTCTGATTTCAGCACTCAAAGTGTTTAACGAAGACAGAGGTTTAGTAATTGGAAATTGTGCCAACGACAACGACAGTAATTAAAAAAGTAGTAAACTGGTATTCGTGTACTTTAATGGTCCCAGCAGATTATCTTAGTGCGGCTACCATTTCGTTTAAGCAGTTAGATCTGAGCGCTTTCGAGCTTCGGAAGACACGCCCCTCGAGTTGGCGTGCCGCTGCCGGTCCAATTAGTTCGGTAGTCTAGTCGACCAGTCCACGTGGGACAAATTCTTACGAAGTTGGTTCAGACTTTTTCTGTCGTTCTAAAAACTAAAATTAATAGGTCAAAATTACATTAAACCTTTGACTATGCTTGACGAGCAAATTTTCATTAAGGTAGTCCAAGGGGGATGTAGGCGTCAACATTCTGATAGTAGGTAAGTAAATGGAAGGTGATAGGATAGGTACGTGAGTATGGAAATCCTTGAGCTAACTTTGATGAGCTCGCAGCTAAGCTCGTCTTAAACTTAGATTAAACATGGGGATTACAATGTTAATTTCTTCCACCACACTGGTTATTTTAACCTACTCTATTAATATTATGAGTATGAAAGTTTGTTTAGATGTTTTCAAAATTTAAATCCGTCCAAAATGAGGCTCTGAAGGGATACTGACTGAGGGGCTGAAACTTAGTAGTTCTGTTTTAGACTACGAATGAAAGTTTGTGAGATGTGAAATATGTCTTTTTTACGCCAAAACCACTCAAAGGATTGAGATTGATATATTTTTGCACATAACGTAGCTTAGTTACTTTAAAAAGAAAGGCCGATACAACGACCAAGATAAACCAAAACGTTAGCAAGTCATATTTCTTCATTGGTTTTATTTTTCATCTTCAATTTATCAACTTTTTTACACCAAAATTCCTTAATCACTTGTGTTAACAGCGGCTAGCGTCTCAAAACATACCTACGGTTGTGACATAATTCATTTATTGTTTGTGAATACAGGTAAGTGTTACATATAGATGTTTTAGAAATTAGCGAAATTAGAAATTAGTGTGCAGGGCACACGTAAAGTTCGAACCGCGGGCAACAGCACGCGCCATTCCAACCCGCACTCCGACACGTACGTGTAGATGCGCAGGGCTGACAGTCCTATCTGGCATGTCGACGCGAAGGCGAATCTCACAGTTTTAACCGCGCATCACGTCAGTGATCAGTCCCAGATCCGCGGTCTGATCTTTACGCGCCATTAGCACGACAGTTTGATCCGCAGTCTAAACCGACAGATCGGACTGCGGTTTGGAACGCAGTCCCGATGCGCGGTCCGATCTTTACGTGTGCAGGACGCTATTATGAATCACTAGATACTGCTAATTGGCATACAAACATTAGTTAAATTATTACTCAAATATTAATAAATAAATAGTACATTGACTATTACTCAGCATATCAAATTGAATTAATTATTATTAGTACTGTATACCTAATTCAACAAATATTTTAAGTGACATTTGACACTGCCCTACCGTATCAAGTTTAAGTGGCAGTCTTAGTGGTAGGTGACTTAGTGCAAAATACTATCAGTCAAATAAAGTTCATTCGCGACATAAGTACCAATTGGTAACTGACCACGTGCCCACTAATTACTTGGTTCATTTAAATGTAGCCCTGAAATTACAGGCCCGGGTATTTCCACTCCCCATACATTTAACACAAGCAATGTCATTATTGACAAGCCTAATGACCTGGGCCTTTTCTATATATCAATTTGGGTATGGCCTTGGTAATGATATTATTTTGTCAAGGAAAAATATTAGAGTACTACCAACTCTACCCAAGCTAACAAACAGCTAATTGCTAAACAATGACTACGTATTGTATAAGTGATCACACTTCACACTCAATATAATATAATACAATTCAGACAAAACTAACTTAAAAAAAGACATGAAAAATCACTTCTTACTGCCCTAAAAAACGAAAAATAAACTTAATTAAATGTTTAATTAAAAGAAGAAAATAAGTTATTTTCTTTTTTGAATTTAATATCTAATTAAGTTTATTTTTCGCTGTTTAGAGCAGAAAGAAGTGTTTTTTTTATAATTCAGTTTAATTTTGCTTTTAAAGTTTGTTTATTTTTAAATTTTTAGTGAAATTGGATAACACTGATATTCTTATTTATACTATCATCACCGTGCCGCCCGCAACAGAGACGACTCAGGGCGAACATTAAAGTTAGGATGAAGCTTTTTGAATCGAAAAAAAATTATTTAAAAAAATTAAACCAACTTCAAAAAGAAGTTAACTCAAAATTAAGAAATAATATTTTTATATTTGTACATAAAATTAACCATCAGAAACGAAATCTACTAGTTAAGAAATAAATTAGAGCCTACAATGTTTTTTGAGGTTTGTGCAAACCTTTATGCCTGTGTGTGCTGTGCTGCTGTTAGGCTGCGCTATGCCGCAATCCCATTTTTCTTACATGCACTAGAATTTGACCAAGGTTTTGAGAGATTTTCTCTTTGACACCGCGCCTGTAGCTCCTGGCGGTCACATTTAATGATACGTATTTAGTCCATATGTTAAAACTGCTGAACCGATTTTGATGAAACCTGCACTGTTCCCTAAGTTGAAGTAAATGTAAGCTAATAAAAAAATAATGGTCAGAATAGGGCAAGTAGTTTCGGAGATATGCGTGGACAAACATACATACACCTCTCAAATTTTGTATATTTGTTTGAAAGCTCTAGCAGATTCACATAAGTAAACATTTTGCAATTCCAGTAATATTAAATACATATGTATCGAATTGATAACCTCCTTTTTTTTGAAGTCGGTAAAAAAATTCTTGCGATGCGATTGTGTCTGCTAGTGTGTTTGTTCTCACTCAACTTCGAAACGGATGAACGGATTTGGAAAAAAACTTGCAATACTACCTACATAGTTTGTGATACGTAAGCTACTTTTTAAATATAATTTAATTAAATGTTTAACTATCTTAAATATTCTTCTTCTCTCTATTCTACTTAATTCTATTTACAACAACAACAAAAGCCTACATCGGACCAAGGCCTCCCCTAATAAGACCGGGGCTGTGCCCATAGTCCCCGCGATGGACATGCGCGTTGGGAATAAAGCTGTGCCAGCAGGCTGCGCTATGCCTCAATCAGCAGGCCGCCAGATCTCTATTTACGATATCATGGCAATATTCAAAGTATCCAACTTTTGAACAACTTGAGTTTGCTGACCTAATACAAACTAACAATAACAAATCCGGTGTCGTTCCGGGAATCAAACACACGAGCTTTCGGTTCCGAGCCCGCCCGATAGTTCAGGACAACTCACTATAGACTATGTCTTAAAGTTAGGAAGGCTCTGCGTGACTTCAACTATTGACTTACTAAAGTATTGCATTAAGAGTAAGAGTAGGTATAGACAGCGAACGCAAGTCTTGACATATGAGAGGATGAACCGTAAGCGAATTGTAGGTCCGACAACTGTAGCCTATGGCTTGACGCACACACGATAGCTTGGAAACGGATCGGTACAGCCTCCGTTGGCGATGTAAGGCGGTGTCGTTATGATGGTACGTGTGGGATTAGTGGAGTTTCATACAAAGAAAACTAAAGGCTTACGTATTAGCGTAACTAAACGTTTGTGAGCGCTGTTATGTGCGATAACAAAACCTTAAAATAATAGGAAAACTTTTAATTAGGAAAATAATAAAATAACAAAATTGACAAAATAAAGGGAAGTCAATGGATGGAATCCGAGATCGTTAATTGTAGAAGTTTAGCAGCAGCCTGGATCCTGAATCTTCAGGAGCTAATGCACTCCTGTTACAGACTGTTGATAATAATGATACAATATGACGACACGATTCAAGTAATCGTTCATACCCAGGTTCATACTCAAGTAGCCTCATTCCATTATTTCGCCGGCAGCCGATGCAATAAGCTGAATTGTGACAGAAACGAGCCGTAATTTAGTTTGTGTACGAGTCACCCCTCAGCTCTCCCGTCAAATTATGGCAGTTTGTTGACCTTTTTACTACTCTGCTCCGAGCACAGAGCACGCAACTGGACTGTTCTAGAGGAGTTCCATGTCGGGTGGCCTAAATACTCCGCGTCCAGTCTTGGTCACTAGCAAATATGAAAGAAGGAAGGAATGTCATATTCATACATAGCACTCCAGTTATGTATGAATATGAGCTCCGCACTACAACTACTCCGCACTCGAGGAGCCCAGATTTCGTGGAGTGATGTGTCGATGTCGCCACCGTGCTGCAGTGAAGGAGCTCACTCACGGGGAGCAAATATATGAAAAATGCGCTCTCCATTCACGTTACCATCCGATCTATCATCACGAGATATTTCATTTTCATATCTTATATACCCGCTATAGGTCCGACATATTATAATGTAGTATCGTACGTATGTTACACGCTCTATGTTAAATAAGCGCCTCTAGTTTACCTAATTTGACCCACACCCTGTGGTTATCCTGAATTTCTAACTCCCAGCACTGGGTCACGTGAATTCGTTTTGAATTATTGAGCAAGTTTCGACTCTTTCGTGGGATTCCCTGCATAGTTATGAGCTGGATTCTTTGTTAGTTCCGCTGTGGTTTCACTTACTATCTTTTTTAAGGTAATTGAATTCAAATGGAATTATTTGGTACGATCCGCTATAGTCGTTGTTATAAACTTGACTGCGGGCCTCGCACTGTAAGGCAATCACCAATATTTTGACTGAGCGTTATATCTTATTTATATTATCATTGGACATAATACTAAACGATAAGAAAGGTTGAAATGTACGTAATCCACCCACTTTATACAACGGCGATGTTCATTCCTACGAGCTGTGTGTTTGTTTTTGGATATCAAAGCATTAAAAACAATAATTTACTGTGAGTGATCGGGGTAGACTTTTGCCCATCAGTGGGACAAAAGTAATCGTAATCGTAAGTCAGGAGGCGCCTGGCAACATTTTTAGCAATTTAAACAGCAACTTCCACATAAAAATCACAAAATTCGCTCAATAAAAATGTAGTTATGAAAATATTGTTCAAAAACAACATACGAAAGCAGAACGACAGCGTAATTGTTTGCCAACGTCGTTATGCGGAGTAAGGCCCCATTTACAACGAAGCGGAGATGGGTGGAGGAGAGATGAGTCCGATTGGATTTTGTCATTCACAAGTCTCTGTAACACCTTCATATTAATAAAATATAAAATGCTGGACACTATCACATAGCATCATGTAGCCCCAAACTAAGCAGAGCTTGTATTATGGGAACCACATAACTAATAATGATAATACTACTTAAAATATATTTTTTTTACACTCCGACACAAAAGTTAGTCACTTGCGAATTACGAAAAGGACAAATACATTAAAACTTGTAATTCTTATCTTGTCTAATTGTTTTCAACACAGATCTGAACAAACCATAATAGACTTTCTGTTGTCTGGAATTGCAGCAGAGTAAGAGTTTAATTAAGTAAGTAAACAATTTGATTTAACTCTCCGCCCATCCCCACTCCGATGGATAGCGGGCCTAAACTACACACATATCGCGTTTTGACAGCCCTGATTGCGGGGAGGCAAAAAATATAAATCTATAAAATACGCTTTCGATATAAAATCGAATGATACGGGTCGCGCGGCGCCGCCGCCTCACTAGTTTCATGTTTGATTTTTGCCTATTTTTGTGTTCCTTTTTGTTGTCTGATGGTGATTGCGTTTCGTGCGCCGCTTAACTTTTATATTTACAGTAGCAATAGGCTTAGAATAATAATAACTTAGTTAATCTAAGGCAGTAGGGCTGTTCTAACAATGCTAAGTATGAACTTACCTTATTTTGAAGTAAATAATAAGCTAATATTTCACGTTTTACTTCTGCCTTTCAATATGGGTGAAGGAACCAGATTGATTCGTGTCATTTCAATAATTCATGTCAGCATACATGTCACCATACATTTATGAATCGTGTAATCATAACCAAACTGTGTTCTAATGGACATAGGGTACACTGCCTTACTGATGATAAAGTTAAGGTTTACCTCAAATATATATTATATAGACGTATATCTACACTTATTTTGCTTCAAATAGAGATAAGTTACTGTAATACAACTATGAGTCAGTATTAGGTCTACTGCAAGACTTGCCCTCCCTATACAATGTTAAAGCCAAAGCAGGCAAGTCTTGAAACTGATGAATTATATATTATTAAATTTATTCCAATTTAATTTCTTTAAGATTATTTACTTTGATCCGAATAACATAACTAAATGAATTTGTACTTATAACCAAATTTGTCTTGTCGTAAGCAATCATTGATTTTATTTCCAACAATTGAAGAGCACTCAAAACAAATTCTACTTCGTTAAGGCTTATATTCGACTGGCTCCTGCGCGTGGCTCCGATATCTTTATATCCAAATACGATACGTATTATGTTAATAGCTGACCCGCGTGCAACTTCGTTTGCGTGTATTGTTTTTCACGTTTTCTCACTCCCTCAATATAAAGAATAAGAATAAAATTTTAGTTTCTTTCGTCTTTGGAGCCCACTGGCCCGTGGTGCACCCGTCTATCAAAAAAAATGCGGCGGCCGGCTGATTTTGGTATAGCGCAGCGAAACATCGGCACAGCTGAATACCATGTAAGAGTAATATAGATAGCAGAATCTTGCAGAATAAAAGTGACAAAGGTGACATGCAAAAATTATCCAGCTGCGCAACCTGTCACGTCAAAACAAAGTGTTTTCAAAGTGTGGTAAGGAGGTCTGCCATATGAATGTATGAAGTGTACGCGAACGATTAGTTTTGCGTTTATATTAACTATGCATATAGATATTGTGGAGAAATAAAATGTAGCTCGTGTGCTAAGTTGGATGGTAAGCAATTCACCACCATCTTGTGTCAACACAGTAATGTTCAGCGATGAAATTGGAAAAGACATGGGCCATTTATTGGGTATGAGAATGGGACATTCTGTAATGAACAACTGTTTGCCAAACTGCAACATGCATGAGATCATGCTATCAGTAATAAAATACAAATTCAACACTGAGTCAAATCTTATAATAATGCTAGGAAATAGGGGTGATATAAACAAAACTGAGTTAATTAAATACTTAGATACATTATGTTCACTAAAAGTAAAAAAAGTTGTGATGTTTACATTCCCCTATAGCAACAGCTTGTCACAAGCAGAAAATGACATACGATATAAGCTAAATATGACCTTGCATACCATATCATGCTATAATAAATTAATTCATGTAATCGACTCTAACAATATTGTTAGTAAAAAAAATTATTTGACTATAGGTAGATATTACCTTTCTAACTTTTTTAAGCGACAGATAGCTATTTCGCTATCTTACTATTTTTGTACAACAGCCAAGAACTTGGCTAAAAAGGCTGCTTTTATTGAGCACTGTTCTGACTTACAAAAAGAGAGATTGGAATTTGTTCCAAGTCATTTAAATTACTAGATCAGACAATAGAGGGAGCCTCTAGCATTATAAATTCAAATAAGAAATCATACTAACTTGGTGCATCAAAATATTCAAGGATTTAGTTTGCAAATTATTCGAATTTAATTTTACAAAATTTATCAAAATCCGTTTAGTATTTTTCGCGACAAGTGGTAACGAACATACAGACAGACAGACAAAGTCATCCGATCTGAAAAGCAATCACCATCGATGCAATGTTTCAGCGCGATGCGGTTAATCGTTTTGACGTGAAAGGAAAACTTTTGACTTTTATGGACATTCTCCATAATGAATATCTTCAAATATTGCTCAGTGCCTACGAAAATCTTTGGAGGATACCGTATAGGGGGCAGACAGAGACAAATTCAAGCATTCCAATTCCATTCTATACATGCCAACATTTTTCAATTGCAGTTAGCATTCCACGTGACGTGCCGCTCGCCACATTTAATCCAAACAAACATTCGTATTTATATTAGTGGATGAGATAGCAAAATAAACACAGGTCAAAAAACAAGGGGAAGAAATCATAAGTTGTAAAAGAAACGGCGAAACAAACAAACAAAGTTCCGAGGCTCATTAGTTTTATTGCCGAGTCGACAGTCGACAGTCGATGGAATAACGAACTCGCTTCTCTTTGCCATATTTGTAAAAAGTTGCAGAGCTAATGGATTTGTGGGAGAAATAGAGGAACCGACAATAAAAGGAATAATATACTGTATTAACCGTAAGGAGGGCTGGATAAGTTAGAGTCGTGATTAAAGATTTTCGAGTGAGCGAGTAAATAACTGAGTAAGAGCAGACCGATATTTTAATAATAGGTTTTATACATTATATACTTTGCACATTACTGATTGTCGTTATTATTAGTTGATTCATTTAGTAATTCGTCTAGAGAATATTATATTTTATTTAATAGCATGTCTTTTAAATTATTTGCAAAAATGTTATTCTCTTCTTGGGCAAGTTTTTCTTGATAATTTATTGTAAATTTTTACAGCCATCGGACCCGAGCTATGCATATTTAATATGGACGTAGGTATAACAAGGTTATATTTATACCTACATATAAAGCGACGAGGTTGGTCAATGTTTTTTTGAAAAAAGTTAGCATACCTTCTCACGAATTTACAAATTTCAAGAATATATATTGAGGTTAGTGTTAAAATCCTTAATTTACCAAAGTGTGGTTTACAGCAATCGGGCACTTTTATATTAGCTAACAGGTCCTGCTCGTCAATACTGTTCTCCCAAAGTATAATGCCGTACCGAATCCAAGCATAAGCGTACGCGTAATACGCTGACATGGACGTTCTTAAATCAGTTGCTTTACGTAATTCTCCGAGTGCGTATGTGAAGCTTGATAATTTCGTTTTTAACTTTTGAATATGACTTTTCCAATTTATATTAGAGTCTATATTTAGTCTTAATAATGTAAATGTATTAACGCATTCTATTTTTATATGTCAAATTTATGGTAAGGGGTTTTTATGGTAAGGTCTGAATTGCATTATTTTTGTTTTTGAATCATTTATGTCAAGGTTGTGGTCAGTCATCCAATTTGCAATATAATTACAATATGTCATTTTTACACGAGGTCAAAAGGGAAATGTCGTCTGCAAATAATATACTGGATTGGTTAATGGCTTTCGGGAGGTCATTTATGTAGATTTAAAAAAAGGATGCATCCGAGGACGCTTCCTTAGGGGAAGAATTATTAGAATTATTTATCTTATGTAATTTATTTTTTGGCTTTTTTGAAATGAAATGAAATTTATTGCATAAAATGTGGTAATAACAAGATGTCAATAATACTTAGATGTAGGTCCAACACATTTTGCTTAAAACTAAGCATGCAATCATACATTGATTAGAGTAAAATATATTTTTTTTATTGAGTCAGCAGGTACATTATTCTAGAGTTTAATTAAAAAGTCATCCTTAGTCAAAAATTAAATATTTGTCCATTTTTTATATAAATTAAATAATACATGTCAAATAAATTTTTAACGTTGTCCAAAAAATTCATTAAGATTATAACAACAACCTTTTACTAACCAGTTATATAATTTGACTTGGAATATTTTTTCTGGTAGTTCTTTAATGCTGTATGGTATATGGTTATAGATCTTTATAGCTATGTTGTAGTTTTTTTCTTGACCTGAGAGTGGTTTTAGCTAAAGGCAGCACTAGGCGGTTAGGGTAACGTGATGCAAATCTTCTCACTTGGTCATTTTTTTTAATAAATAAGGTTTCTTGACATTTCACAAATTTGCACATTTCATAAATATAGATACTAGTCAAGCTCAATAAATTAAGATTAGTAAATAAGGGTCTACAAGACTCCAGGGGGCCAGCTCCAGATATCGCTCTTACACATTTCTTTTGTAACATGAATAAGTTTGTCACATCTACTGAATCTACTGAATTACCCCACAGAGTAATACCGTTTTTGTCAAAGTATTATATTTTTACAATTTGTACTGTATTTGGGTTGTACGGGACATCTCGCACAAGGGCAACTGATCACAAACTAGTCAGAGCCTTGCCTTGCCTAGCTTGCCTTATCCCTTGACTTTTGGTATCCTACTATATACTAGTGGATACTAGTGAACTTTACTATCCGCATATATATAATTCGTTACAAAATAACTAATTTTTCCATATTTGAGCTGATGGGTGCTTCTTAAATCACCCCAGTATTAGAGAGGAGTAATTCAAATCGGTCAAGTTTTAGCGAAATTAACGCACGGCAATTGATTTTTATTAAAATACTAGCTGACCCGGCAGACTTCGTACTGCCTCAATCGATAAATAAAAGACAAACTTTTGTATAAATTAATTTCAAAACAAACAAAACATCTGAATTAATTTCTGGGATTGGAAATGATTCTAAGCACTTCTTGGCCAACATTCAGACATCAACATCAACATCCAGAGTAAAATGTGCGCATGTGGCAATCCACGCTTTTGCCATTCTACAGAGTACATCCAGCTGATAGCGTGGATTGCCACATGCGCACATTTTACTCTGGATGTTGATGTTGATGTCTGAATGTTGGCCAAGAAGTGCTTAGAATCATTTCCGATCCCAGAAATTAAAGAGCGTAAAGGAACTGGTGGTGGGACCAATTGTGGCAATTTTACTTTGCCTCCAGCACAACATAATCCAGTAGATTCACCAGTGTATTTTAACGCCTCACAATATTTGCAAATTATTTTCATTTCCCCAATTGTTACCAATTTGTCGGCACAATAATCAATTGCCGGATCATAGTGGAATGCAGCTCGTTCAAAAATCACAGGAGCACTGCGTCTGCGGATTCGCTCAATTTCATTATGTCGTGCCCGCTGTTGTTGTGTTTGATGTGCACGAACTCGTTACATTCTAAGCCTATCCACTTCATTGTCACTCACTAAATAACGCAATTCTGACATAGCAATACGACTATTTTCTTGATCTGTTTCTCTCTGGTCATCAGTGCGGTTAGCACGTGAGGTAGCTCTTCGCACATTTGATTGACTGCGATGACCTAAGTCAGGTCGTCTTCTCCTCGGCATCGTAACGTAATTAATCAAAGTGAGAAAATGTATCGCTCACTTAACAGTAACTTAACAGTAAAGTGTCACTATCACAAAATATCAACAATAAACAATAATTTAAAATAAAAAAAAACCGACTTCAAAAACATTTATTGAAAAAACTGTTAAACTAAAAAGTTAAAAATAATTGCTTATTTTTTGGTTCATCCACCTTTTTTCTATAAATTAATCCCGTACGATCTATGCGTTTACCACATAGGTAGATCTAGATACCTACCTGTTATTTTTGGAGTCGAAGTCTTTTTATTTTATTTTAAATTATTGTTTATTTCCGAAGTTTTAGTGAATCTGACTTTTAGACGATTACTAAAACTATAAATAAAATTCAAGCCCATAGAAATTTTATTCCCTATTGTCTTATCCCCGAAAAACACAACGAAAAAGAATTTTCCAAATTGGTTTTTATTTGACGGAGTTATGAGATAACAAACATAAAACATGAATAAAATTCGAGCCCATAAAATCTTAGTCCCTGTTTTTTTAACCCTTAGGGTTGGTATTTTTACTTCAAATTATATATATTGGACCATTTGCAAAGTATACCCTACACTACGATAAAAGAATTTTTTAAATCGGTTCATAAATAACGGAGATATGAGGTAAGAAACATAAAAAAAATTATAAAATTCGAGAAGACGAAGAGGAAGAAGAAAGAAGAAGACTATTTTCATAGATATGATTGAATTTGAACTTTATGCAGCGGTAACTATTTATTGTCTATTGACTATTGACTTTTGTACGTTAGGAACACACCTAAATTGCTTAGATAACAGTGAGAGATTATAATTTAATAAGAACTTTATTGAATAGCAATAAAGTTCAAATTGACTCTAGAAAACATTTGTATGGGAAATAGAAAAGGGCTGTTTTTAGGGTTTTCCCGGAAATTATTCGATTTTTTCTCGCCTTTTAAACCTTCCTTAGACCTCCACGAACATTTCAAGACTAAGATAAGATAAATCCGTTCAGCCGTTCTCGAGTTTTAGTGAGACTAACGAACAGCAATTCATTTTTATATATATATATATAGATATAGATTTCCGAAGTTTTAGTGAATCTGACTTTTAGACGATTACTAAAACTATAAATAAAATTCAAGCCCATAGAAATTTTATTCCCTATTGTCTTATCCCCGAAAAACACAACGAAAAAGAATTTTCCAAATTGGTTTTTATTTGACGGAGTTATGAGATAACAAACATAAAACATGAATAAAATTCGAGCCCATAAAATCTTAGTCCCTGTTTTTTTAACCTTTAGAGTTGGTATTTTTTCTTCAAATTTTTATGGGACCAATCAAAAAGTATATCCTATACAAAAAACTAAGAGTTTTTTTAAATCGGTTCATAAATGACGGAGTTATGAGGCAACAAACATAAAAAACGAATAAAATATGAGCCCATAAAATTTTCATTCCCAGTTTTCTCACCCTTAGGGTTGGTATTTTTACTTCAAATTATATATATTGGACCATTTGCAAAGTATACCCTACACTACGATAAAAGAATTTTTTAAATCGGTTCATAAATAACGGAGATATGAGGTAAGAAACATAAAAAAAATTATAAAATTCGAGAAGACGAAGAGGAAGAAGAAAGAAGAAGACTATTTTCATAGATATGATTGAATTTGAACTTTATGCAGCGGTAACTATTTATTGTCTATTGACTATTGACTTTTTGACGTTAGGAACACACCTAAATTGCTTAGATAACAGTGAGTGATTATAATTTAATAAGAACTTTATTGAATAGCAATAAAGTTCAAATTGACTCTAGAAAACATTTGTATGGGAAATAGAAAAGGGCTGTTTTTAGGGTTTTCCCGGAAATTATTCGATTTTTTCTCGCCTTTTAAACCTTCCCTAGACCTCCACGAACATTTCAAGACTAAGATAAGATAAATCCGTTCAGCCGTTCTCGAGTTTTAGTGAGACTAACGAACAGAAATTCATTTTTATATATATATATATAATATATAATATATAAGATTATAGATTGTGTTGCAGATAACTTACAAACAGTAAAACAATATAGGTACTAGAATTGACTGCAACAATCAATCAACAATCCGTGCGGAGCTCCGCGCACATCTTCACAGAACTTCCGGATCGAGTTCACATTCCTGAATTAATTCACTAAACCCACCGGTAATCTGCAGATTCACTTTAATTAGTTTTTAGAAACAAGTTCTAAACTTTAAGATTGTTTGGATCTTCTTAAATATTTAAACAATACCAGTGTCATCGGTATTAAGGGTATTATGTTTAACCCGGCGAGTGTTCTTTTACCTGAAGCGCTCGTGGGGTGGCTTGCTTCGGTGTCCTGAGCAGATCACGGTTAAGCAACACTAAACACCAAATAAAAGGGCGGCTTGATTTGAACATTATAAATCGGTTTTCATTTTTTTGATATCATGCATAGGTTTTGATTTAGAATCAAAAAACCTCAATAAAAATGACCATAGTAGTTAGAAGACCATTATATAAGTATATCTATATTTTACATGAAAATTATAGCGAAGTTCACGTAAAACAGTTTTGAGAAACCTTCCAAAATGGGGGGGTTGAAAAATAAAAGGGGGGTTGCTAGGTCGAGTGGGGTATCAAATGAAAAAGCTTGATTTGAATAATATAAATCCGGTTTTAGTTTTTTATATAATGCATAGTTTTTGATTTAGGATGAAAAAAGCTGAAAAAATGACATATCCCCCCCCCCCACCCCTAACTCCGAAGTTTGCGAAGTGAAAAACCTGAAATTTATACATTTTATAGAAGTATATCTATGTTTTACAGGAAAATTATAGCAAAGTAATATGGTTTTGTAGAAACCTCAATAATGACAGCTGTGGGCAAGCTATAAAGTAAGTTACACGGTCAAATATGGTGTTATCTGAAAGGACCTAATTTGCCCATTCTAAAGCCGGTTTATAGGACGTATACATTTTAATTACGAAGAAACCTTACTAATTAGTATCGCACGCCATTAACGTCACCCGCGGTGGGCGATTCAACTCGCACTTAACCGGTCTTCTTTTTTGTGTATAAGTATAGGAGACATCTACCGGCGAAATGGGTCGACGTATCAGAAAAACTGTGGGCGGCACCTAGTTCAGACTAGAGCAATATTGAGGCGACTTGTTATTAACAAAGCATTCATGTCCAGCAGTGGGTTTAAAACGACTGATAATGATCATGATGACACCAAAAATATCGTGAGTAAAATACATAATCCCGCGCTGATTGCCGCAATACATAATGTTGGCGCCCAACGAGGGGCGATCGCTCTCGCCGAGCGTGACAATAAACAATTAAAATTCTCATCACAGCTCAATTTAAGCTGGATTTAGTAAAGTTAATAAAGTTACAGAGACGAGATCATTATTGGTATAGTATAGTAAAGTCTGTTTTCTACTGGAGCTGTACAAACGACGAATAATGCAGCGCTGCCAAGTAAGGCGATTTTTCGCCATTTAGGCTGTCTCAGAGGGTGTTCGGGGCGATCAAAATAGGGATCGGCAACCTATCGTTTTTAAGCCTTTTTGTAAAATTAATTAATATATATAATTAATTTTACAAATACGATAATATGCTTTGTGAATAATACCAGGACTTTATCGATTTTATAAAAAATTGGCTATTTTAGGCTTCATTTCAATAGAAAGTTTGGCGATTTCATTGAGCGTTCGCCTGGCAACCCTAGTATAATGCACCAATAGGTTTAATTATTTTTTGTGGACTTGCAACTAGGTCACCACTCAAACCGATGACAACGTTCAGCCGCAAACGTCATTATTTAGTTAACGTTGATATTTAATTCGGATAACGTCACTCACTCACTATGTCATTAACTTTGATATTTTGGTCTACAGCAAAGCTATCGCTATTTTAGAAATTATAGACTAAGCATTATTTTAGTTTGCACCACAAAAAAACACTATACACTTTTTACCTGTCGCCGTTGGTATGATAAGTATACGTAGAGTGGACTCGAACTACTAACACAATCAATCATTCCATTTTAGACAATCCTATCCCATTCTCGATTCAAATGCCGCAATTATGAGAGTACGAGGCCGACTTAATATTGATTTCAATAGTACCAAATGACATAAATCCAATTCTAATCCAGTCCTCGATTTGGTTCCATAGGCTGCACCCAGTAGGCACTCGTACTTAAGGCATGAAGGAGAATCAAACATTCGCAAAGTTTTGCTTTTTTTTAATATAAGTACGCTAAATAGGTACCACTCTACTTCAGGATGCTTTAAAAGCGTGTGCCAATTTAGGCAGAGCAGTGCGAGAATACTCCGGCTATGATTAGCTCGATACATTATGTTGGCGCCCAACGCGGGGCATCGCTCACCGTCACGTATATAGCTTTGATGACTGATTGTGCGTTGTTTCGTTATAACGAGCGCTCTTTCAGAAATGGTTGCCTTTGAATATTTTAAGGTAACAGAAAATGGGGGAGATTTTTGTGTACATCTACATACCTACCTATCTATGTTTTGGGAACAGTACGCTTACCATGACGTAGTGTTTCAGTTCTGATGAAATTCAATTAACTGGATCGCTTTTTGTTTTGTCTTTTTATAATGGAGGCAAATGAAACTAAGCCACTACGATACTAAAATCACAACTAATCAGAGTAGACCAACCTTTCCAGAGTATAAGAGTTCATGACATAACATAAATACAATACAAATATAAATGTCCCTTAAGGTGCCAACTAAGTAAATTAATGTTGCATTAAATACAAAGGAAAACTTTAAATGGTCATAACCATATTATAATATTCACACCATTTTGTAACGATTCCAAGCAGAGAAGAATTGGCAAGAAACTGCTTACAAAACACAGCCAATTAATCATCATCATCATCCTCAGCCTATAGCAGTCTACTGCTGCACATAGGCCTCCTCTAAGGAGAACCATTGCGCCTTGTCCTCAGCTCGACGCATGCAGCTTCTACCAGCAGCCGATTACATTATTACCAATAACATCATGTAAATTTTTGTTCAAATATTACATTATTATTATTATTATTATTGTTTTAACGATGTCGTAATGTAGTTCATGTTCGTACAGTACACAACATAACAGAGTCAGGAACATTTATGAAGTGAGCACATCCAATCAGACAGAGTCATAAAAACCTGGACGATGGTTGTTTTGTTTCCGTTTCCTTTTCCTCTCTTAATTAAATAGAGCAATAGTAAATACATGTTTTGATACAATAACTGTCGTATGCCCAACGTGGGGATTATTGGCATATCCCCCTTTTTGTTAGTGGATGCCTATGTCCAGCAGTGGACTGATGAAGGATGGCGTCGTTGTTTATCCATTATTTTTCTGATAAATACGTCTATGTACATACATAGGACTATCTATAAAACGAAATACAATAAAACCTATATTCTGTTCTGTGTACAAATGTTGTATAACGTATTATTCCGTGAAGTAGGTAATATTTACTAAGTAGTAAGTAATAAATACGTACTTACTACGAGTAAGTACCCATTTAAGAACTAAACCATTCTTGAGACAAATAAACTTGTTTTATTTTAAGTATAACGTCACTCAGAGAGCTATGGAACTAACTATGCTGACGGAGTGCCTCTGAAGGATAGGATCCGCAACAAGCCTATCCGACATACAACTAATTTTGTCGATATAGCAAGACAAGCTGAAGTGGCAGTGGGCTGGCTATATCTGCGCTGGAGGAAACGAGTTCTCTAAGACCCCCTTTGGCTAGGTTGAGTTACGATCTCGAAAGGTTGCTGGTAGAAGCTGGATGCGTCGAGCAACGACAGGGTGCAGTGGCGCTCATTATAGGAGGCTTATGTCCAGCAGTGGATCGCTACGGACTGATGATAACGTGGTAGACGGTCAAAGGAAAAGAGGACGTACTCCAGCGAGATGAGTCAACGATCTACTGTCTTGAGCGGCACTTGGTTCAGCCTAGTGCCGGATCAGGGCGAGTGGTTTAATCCAAAGAAGCCTGATGCCCATGGCTCAAAAATTGCTGATAATGAGGATGACGTAAAGCCAAAGCGGAAAATAACAAAGGTAGCCCCGATATAAGTATGTGTAAACTCCCACGCGGCCTCGTAACAAGCGTCTACGGATTTATCCAGGTGCAAGTGTAGTTTAAGACGGTTCTGTAGAACACTCACCTATCGGAAAGCGATTCTCTGCATCTCGAATTCGATCCCTGCGACGCAGGTTGCTGTTTCAATTCCCGCCGCGAGATAAATTTGTATGATAAGTCTGTATGATCTGCGAATATTTGTCTCGCATCTGGGTATTTTTATACATAATATGTATGTTTTTAAAAAGTACCTAATTAGCAGTGTATCAATCAAGTAGTTTCCATAATACAAGTTTGCTTAGTTTACGGCTATGTGACGCCGTGTAATAGTGTCTCATTACTAATTCACTATTTATTAATAAATCTTAATGTAGGTAGCTATAGGCATCATTTAAAACACACTACCACTACTTCAGGGTTGGTGAACGGCTGCTTACCACAAATTACACTTTTTGACTGAAGTTTTCAAAAGATTTTAATATTTATGTCGGTGCGCAAGGGCAAGTGTTTATAAAAGCTTTCTTTGCGGCCCACGTACCCTGTACCACCCGCCGCTATGTAACGACCGTTTATATTGATCCCGTAGCTTAGCAGCGATTAGAAGGGAGGTGGTGGGTGTTACGTGTGCGGCGCGAAACCGATAGTCAAATCAAATATTGGATATCGACTTTGGGGTCACCTACATTACATACAGGCAGCATCTACAACTACTGTTATTACTATTGTTGCAGTCCTACTACACTACATTAGAATTTGCCTAATTGTGGATTAGTCCCAAAAAATCCTTTCGCAAATCGTTCCAAATTCGAAATCGTTCTTATAACATTATCTTTCAAGAATGAAAATAAAACTATAAATAAATAAAAATCTATCAATTAGAATGTGAAGAACAATTAATTCTGCGCCTATTGTTTGGTAATATAAAAAATCTCGTAAATAACATATTAATTTATTTCCTACTTAGAGATTTAGTATTAGTCTTTAGCCACCTTCCATCTACAGAATAAGATAGATTTTATAATAATAATAACCCATAAATACCAACTCAGACGGGACTTGAACCTGCAACGCGCTTCGAACTGCGCTACCGAGTCATCTCCATGTCGCATGCTTGGACAGTCACGGCCCAAAGCGCCGTTTGCTAAACCTACAGGGAAACGTCGCAGCTTCCAAGAAAAAGACGAGACAGACATTAGATATGATATGCTGCCTTGGTGAAAATTCCAGTCGTCTCACCTCTAGACAAAAACCAGAAGAAATAGTGCATATTCTTTCCCAAAGCCATACAACTAGCTACCTAGCGTACATAGACATAAGGTGCATGCCACCTGTCGGCCGATGAACTCTGTGATTGAATCGCAGTAATGTAATGATGGCGCTGCGCGAGAATTATGTAAATGTATCGCAGGATTCAATGCGACGCCTGAGCGCTGTAGACTCCATCATTCACTTGCCTTTCAAGACGAATAAAAGCCTTATTAGACCATGTGGTATTCAGTCTGTCTCACTGACTAATTAGTCAAGCATAAGATCGACTTAGTGGCTTACTCTTATTATGCCATGCTAAGTGTAAGACAGTCCTACTAAGACAGACAGAATACCGCGTCATTCAATACATTACATCACCAGCTGGTGTCTCGCTGACAGGCGAGGAGCGAGAATTTGGGATGCAGGATAGTGGAGACATACCAAAAATGTGGTTCCGACACACTTCGCATTCGCAACTATACCTATTTGATCGTTTGTCACAGTTTTGCAGTGCTTGGTACGTTAAGATATTTCTAACAGCTTTCCCCGGCTAGTAGAGGCTTTAAGGTGGCCTAAGTGAAGGTATAAGGAGACACCAAATCGGCAAAGAGCTAATAAATATATATCTCACATACAGTCGACTGATCCCAAACTAGGCAGAGCCTGTATTCTGCACCAGAGACTGATAAACATACAATACTCTATATCCCCCAGACACAGAACAAACATTCATGTTCACCACAAAAATGTTTGTACTGGGCGGACATCGAACCCGCGACCTGCAGCTCAACGACAAGACAGATACTACTTTGATTTATTCTTTCAAAGTCGTATAAGTATAAGTATTTATTGAAGAAAGAGTAAATACAATTTATTTTTACGTTTTCGTGTCCGTATTAAGACATGACGTGTATACGTGATAACGTACCGCCACGTATCGAGTATCGACGTATAACGTAGACGTGCCTACCTCCACAGTACCAACAGTACCCCGCGGGTTGACGGTCTCACTGCAAGAGGGTGACATCTCACTATTATCATGCTATTGTTGTCATTTGTAAAAAAAAAAGTCTGCCGTGTTTTATTTGCTATTTCATCTTTTTCTGCACCAATTTAATAAATAAATAAATAATCCTGAGCACTACCACACTGAATCATGAAGCTCCAAACTAAGCAGAACTTGTATTAATGGAAACCACATAGCTGATATATTATTTAAATACATTTTTTTGTATCAAAAAAATACAATACACAGTATACAATACGTACAAATTAAACCTGAGACAAATATCTGAAGATAATGCAAAAATTTGTCTTGAAAATCGAACCTGGAACCTTCTGCGTCTCAGGCGGACCTTCGCCCACTGCGCCACAGAGGTTGTCAATGTATTCCAACTAGTACTTTTGTTTTGGATAAAAGGTAGATTTAGTTCAAATGAAAGAGTACTAGACAAAACCATTTAAAATAAATAAGCATGACATTGCTCAATTGAAATGAATTCACATTGATCCAGCGTCCATCTTATATGTTCCGAGCAGGCGCAATGCGAATAACAATAGTTGTGGACGCGAGCCTGTTATTAGACGGCACGTGCGCCCGTAACGAGAGTCAAACCCGCGACCCCGCAGCCTGGGGTTACACACATTTAGGGGTCAGAGAGGTCTTTGTGCGCGCCAGTGTTGTTTGCTGTTATTTTTTAGTTTTTTTAGCGCCTGCTCGACTCGGTCGCGGTCTACATATTTTAAAATATCATCTACAAATATAATAAAAGAGTAGAGCAAAAAATCTGTACATATATTTTTCTTAGCTAAAGTTTATTCAGTAAAGCATAAAAAAGCCAAAACCGAAAAAAAATTGATCGGAAGACTTTTTCTGTCTAGATGTTTATTACTATTTGGCGCGAAAAATACTGAACGGGATTTGGTGAATGTTGTAAAATCATATAGCTTATCATCCAACTTACCACATGATAGGCCTTTTATTCCTCTACAATATCTAGAAGCAGGATTATAAACGCGAAACTAATCCTTCGCGTACCCTGTAAAATGAAATTGAAATTCTTATTCTTAATGTTCCTGCTTACCAAATTTTAACTTCACTTCACTTCTTTATTAAATGGCTTCTGGGATAGTTTCCACAATTTCGCCGGTATCAAGTATAATTATTGTTCATAATAATATGAGGCAACGTAGTACGGTTTATAAGTCCAGTCGTCCAGTCTTCAGTCAGGTCTTGTTTTCTGCTATAGCAATGGCGGGGCTACTCATGGGGCACTTTGCTAGCCACATTCGGGCACATGATCGGCAAAAATGACAAGTCAGGTTCGACACGACAAGGAGGACGATATATACTCATGACAACACGCTAAATACGCGCACCTGTACGCTTCTTAGAACATTAAGTTTCACTTATTGATTGTCAATTTAATAAGAAAAATACCTAGGCGTACACTTCGATCCCCCATTTCGCACAAAGAAGCACCCCTAAGTACGGAAGCCGCAGGCGGTGCAGTTATGCATAAAATTGCACTATGATGTCATTACAGTACGGACACGCGCCATCTCGCGGACCGGGTGCACTGGGGCACTGTGTTATTGGGCTACTGCAGTGGATCTGAAACACAGTACAACAACCATAACAACAGTCTGTTAAGTCCACTGCTGGACATAGGCCTCCCCTTATAAAGCGGGTTATGCCCATAATCCCCACGCTGGGCATGCGGGTTGGGGATCGCAGGGCACAACTTCACGCACCGCCGACGCTGCTGCCCGTCTCCGGCCAGGGGAAAAGTTCTGTAAAAAGTTGGCGCAGGGGAGTGGATTTACTTAACCGATTTGTTTTGACGCTCAAGTGACGAGATTGTAAGAGTGAGAAAGCCGTAGGCGGTGCTTTTTTTGTGTATAAATTTGCACTATGATGATAATAGTTTACGCTAATGGTGATAGCCGGCAATATGTTCAATCAGTAAAATATTTTTATCAAATATTTGTATCATATTGTAGCAGCCATATTCGTGAATAATATTTATTTTGCAATGTGTGAAAATGAAAAGTCAAGTCATTTTTCCTGTGGATATTATAAAGTAATATAAGTCTAAAAAGGAGAAATATTGTCGAATTCCTGATGGGTTTTTTCTTGTGTATTTGTGTGTGTTGTTTCTCTAAACTACAGGTTAACGTGTTTGTTTTATTTCGTGAAAGATTGAGTAAAAGTCTGCATTTATTAAATTGACTTGTTCTTTCTCTCATTGCATGTGAATCTGTGGAAAGTCGGTGCACACTTATGTATTTTGTTGAATTCGCTCAAAATCTGAAAAAATAATATATTTCAATATAGCACTGCACAGGGTTGTCCCACTGTAATTCTTCAAACTGTGTCCACAATGCACCCTATACTAGTGCAGTTTAATAACAAGGGTGTACAAGTGTACCCCTCGCTGCATTGTCAAGTTCTATTGTCAATGTCAAATGTGACATTACAAGTAATGTGTACAGCGTTGTAATGTGCCGCCCGCCTGTCGCGATCGACTCCTGAGGATTAGACACCGGGTTGATACGAGGGGTCTAGTTGGGGTACGTCATAATCCATTTTTAAATCCATTCTCATCATACAAAATCCTTCCAATATTGTAAAAGCGAAAGTTTGTGAAATGTTTCTTCCTCGTTCACGCCTAAACTACTGAACGGATAGATCTGAAATTTGTAATACTTATGTAGTTCTAAACCTAAAATAACAAATATATAGCTTACTTTTATTCTTGTACCACGAGAGCAAAACCGCGAGTGTCACAAGGCTGAACGAACAGTCCTAAATATTTATCAAATTGCATCAAATGTACGCATTACTGTAAAATCTCAAATGTACCAACTTACCTAGAATCGCCAATCGACAAACATTGGTGGCAATTCGGCTGTTTAGTCATGCCTAACTTTAGTTAATTTCATTTTTTTTATTTTAAAGCTATTCTGCTGTTAAATCAAACATTTTGTTATCGTTCCTAAAGTGCCATCTTGCGCATTAAAGCTTGCTAAAAAATGTAAATGTATTGGCTAGGTATTTTATTCAAGGTTTCAGCCAAACATTTTTTTCAAACTGATCGTTGGTGGAAAACTGACTAAAAATTTACCACGTTTCTCACTTCCTAGCACTAGATGGCGTAGTGTAAAAGTGTACAATCCTAGATCGCGGTGACGAAAACGCGCGGCATTCCTATGGGTCAGGATGTTTCAAGTGTTCGGAATATGAAATGAAAGTTACAAAATAACAGCACTTGGATCAATAAATGTCTAAATGTGATTGAACTGAATTTTTTTTTTGAGTTTAAAGAGTTATGTAGGTACAATAAAGCGTCTTATTTTAGACGTAAAATCATCATTTCGTCGGATTTTAATCAACACCTTTTTAGGTGCTGACTAAATTGTATGACTTTACATTCAAATGATTAAATTTAAGGATAAATGTACTAAAATTTTTCATAAAAACAAGTAAAATAAATTTTATTAGCCTTTCTAATTTAGTGATCGAATTTTAAGAACATTTACCTAAAAAAACCGAATAGGAATAAGGGTTTTAGTTAGGTTAATACCGATTTTTAATAAGTTTGGTGCGAATTGCCACCATTGACTCAATAAAATTTTATTAGGATAGATTATTTTACTACTCACTATTATGAGCTATCACATTTTAATATTATAAATGCAAAAGTTTGTGTATAACTCAACGGACAAACGGAAAAAGTTTGTGTAAATCAAACTGAACGGATTCGATGAAACTTGGAATATACATAGTTAAAGGATTAACATAGACTTTTTATACCGGTACCACGCGATTTCCATAATTTCCTGATGAATGCGATTCCCGCCGAATTCACTGTCAGGTACAAACTGTCACCTGTCAGATTGACAAGCGCGGTAATTACCCTGCGCCTTCCCTCCATTCGACAAATTACACGACCTAGCTGACGGAGGTGAAAGCTAGCTCCCACCAGTAACTTCAATAAAAAACCGTTTATATCAGGGTATAATTTAAGTAAAATTACAAATTGAATAAATTAATGTTACAATAATAAAATTATAGACCGACTTAAAAAAATATTCTCAAAATGGTTTTCGATTCAGGGAGTAAAACTTACCATTAACTTGATTATATTCTGAGCTACTTCTAAAATGAAGTGGTTCTCAATTAGAACTTTTTTGTAATTTTGATACACTGGACACTGACTGCTGGCCTCGCATATGACGCTCCGCGCCATGCCCGATGAAGTTGACGTGCAGAATCACATTCATCATCATCATCAGCCTATAGCACAGTCGACTGCTGGACATAGTCCTCCTCCATCACATTTGTGTTTTCAAATTTTTACCATAAGAGACGCGTCGCGCCGATTTACTTCAGAATTTGCACGACACGGGGACGAGAGACGTCAAATTGATCTTAAAAGCTCAATTTTTTTTATATTCAGTCTTTTTTAGAGCTACGCGATTTCCTATATATTTTCTTTTATTTCATTGTCTTGTAAATCACAATAAGTTATGAAATCTGATATATATTATGAGCATGAAGTTTTTAAGAAATCCGAATTGTGCACAGTGTGCACTTGACCATACATTTTAAATACTCAATAGATTTGCGTACTGAGCAATATCTAAAATGACAATTAAGGAAAAACAGCAAATGAGCAATATTACTATGTGCGAAGTGTGCGAGGGTTTGACCAGTTATAAAGTGAACTAGCTACTCTGTTCCTTCACTGTAGCAGTCAATCTATCAATCTCGAACGCGTAAACGAAAAAATAACGCCCTAATTTGCGTACTAATGATGTGATACTTTGCGTTTGAAATGCAACTGTATGTCGATGACAGAGAGTCGATTTTTCTATACACTTTTAGAGGATTTAGTACCAATACTTTTGATACATACTAATCGGAGTATTATTCAAATCACTGCTTTAAAATTTCGGATGTAAAGCTGTATTTTCTTTGGCAATTTTGGGTTACGCTGATTATTTGGATAGCGAAGTACAAGGAAAGTAATGGGGTTATTGATGTAAAGTAATTTAACACTGAGCATAAGCCAGGTTATCGGCCTGATCGATATTTTATAAATAAATAAATAAATTTGTCTCATTCAGACACGAGATATCAAAGTCCAAGTTTTAGACGATCCCATTACATTAGTTACATAGTTGACTCGGTGACCTTCGGATGACCTCAAATTGATTTTTAATCACAAATCAGAAGTGACAATTCCCATACAAATTAAAAATAAAAACTCTGATTTTTGGCTGTCTCTTTGGAATACAATTTTTTTTCAAATCTGCTTTATTTTGGGATTTCCTTTTTCCCTAAGCCAAGAGAAACTGAAAAAATTATATTTAAATCGGTCGAGACGTTTTCAAGCTTTCGCGAGACATGCACACCAATCAAATACATAGATGAGAAAGTTAGTTGGGTTTGATGGATGTTTGTTATGTGTTACCAAAGTACCGAAGCCCTGCAATATTTACACAAAAAGTGAATTCCTAAAAACCTACATCAAGTAAGGTAGGCAGAGAGCATGGAGCTTCTTTCACTCTCATCATTGTTCATACACGCTCGTCGGTTTAGGGATTTTCAAACAATTATAAAATAATTTGTTAGCTCTTACCAACCTTATTGACAGAGTGGTTATGTCCCACAGTAACCTGGCTTTCAGCTGAATTTTTATCTGAGTAACAAACAAGTGGAGCCATACACGAGAACGAGTAAAATATAAATACGATAGTTGGTTTGGTTTGAGTAGAGGAAGGCCTAAGAAGAGATAGATGGATTGTGTAAAAGAGGATAAAGAAGTGAATACAGAGTTGACAGCCCATAGAATTATTATAGACTACGACCTCTGTGGCGCAGTGGGCAAAGGCCCACCTGTGATGCAAAAAGTTGCGTGTTCGATTCCCGCCGCGGGACAAATGTTAGAATGATCTGCAGATGTTTGTCGGGGCTCTGTGTTGTTGTGCCATGGTTGACAGCCGGGAGAGAGTACTTAGAGCCCTACTCTAGGGCTCCACTCGCAAGGGTGAATGACTATTATGTTATGTTTATGTTACACACTTGTTCTAAGATTTTTTGTTCATTGGGACAGCGATGTAATGCTCCTTCAATGAATTTAACTCAATATTGTGTGGTGCAATACTTGTGGTAGATTCTTATTTTACGAAATGAAAAAAGACATATTTTGCGCTAATTCGATTTTAATGGGATTTTATTTTAATTCCATAAAATGTTTATTCATAACTAGCCTCCGCCCGCGGCTTCGCTCGCGATACCCACATAAAAGGTAGCCTAAATGTAATTTATTGGCTATACAATAACAAATAAATGCAACTGCAAAATTTCAGCTTAATCTGTTTAATAGTTTTAACATGAAGGAACCTGGAAGGAACAAACATATTACATCTCACATATTTTTTCTTAAACTTTCACCTTTATAAATATTAAGGATTTTATTCATCGAAATCTTTTCCGTACTGAACGTTATTTATTTCCCAATTTGCACGTACAACTTGTAGCCATGTTTATTTTCACGAACCGCCTCCATTTCTGGCGAACAGCGGCTAATAGCAGCAAGTTACGGGAACAGCCCCGAGCGAGGGGGCGCTAACCGACTATAGACCTTGCTAATGAGGATTTATGGTCCAAATTGGCGTGATTAAATATTGAAGACACGTGCTGCCCTTATTGAGTCGGGAAATTCGGGTTTCATTTTCTTTTTGCGGGAATATTTTTTTATTCGGTTGAGTTCATTACTGATTAACTAATGCTTAATTTTACCGGTGTCCTATGTTAACTAGGTATCACCTAAGTTTGGTGATGCTGCTCCAAACTAAGCAGAACCTGTATTATGGGAAGCACATGACTGACATACTATTTATGTAGGTAATTTTTTTTTTAAATACATACATATTATGCATAGAAAACACTCAGACACGAGACAGATGCCTGCAGACACAGAACATTTGTCCCGCGGCGGGAATCTAAGCCGCAACCTTCTGCGTCTCAGGCAGACCTTCGCCCACTGCGCACGGAGGTCGACAAAATGCGCCACATAAGTTTAAAACGAAAACACTGACATTAGCATCAGCCAACAATACTACCCTCTCACTACCCCTCAACGCCCCTCCCTCCCTCGGGTCCGACCGCACTACACTTCACAACTGTAGCGAATAGGAATGCGTATTTTACATACATTTGATCATTTTGTGTTTTAGCAACTTAGATAGAACATGCTAGGTTCCGTCCGCGTCTTCGCTTGCGATACCATGGTAAAGATTAACCTGTAAATGTAATTGGTATGTAAGTAACTTATGTAATATTATGTGCAAAATTTCAGCTCATCATCATAATCATCATCATCATCATGATCATCAGCCTATATCAGTCCACAGCTGGACATAGGCCTCCCCTAATAAGAAAGGCTATATGCCCACAGGGCCGGTCCTTAGGCGGTGCGAGCGGTGCGACCGCACCGGGCGCCTTCAAGGGGGGGGCGCCAAAATGAACCAAAACGTGAAACAAAAGACGCTCGACCGAGCGCGCGAATCTCGTACAAAATTGCGGGGGAACGGGAAGCGGGGCGGGGTGAACTTTCTTCAGTCACTTGTTTCACTATAGTTCTTCTATCTTAGGTTTTTTGAAATTTGAAACTCAATTCTGCCAACGTTCTTAACTAAAACAGTCCGAACCCAAAGCTAAAAATGTTCGTTTTGCAATCCTTTTTTTTTCGTAATAAATTAATGACTTTTCATAATTAGTTATGATGCCCTAATAGATAGAGATATCATACAGATGGATGACAAGAATAAGTTAATTGTATTATTTGCATATCAAACAACACTTTTTAATAATATGACAGGATGAATAAGAAAATAATCCTTTAGACATTAATATTTTGTATAAAAATGTTACCAAATGCGTTGCCATGCCAGTTGCTAATATAAGGATAAAAAGTCCGCCGAAATCAAATGGAGTCCGAAAACGGACCAAATTCAGAAACACTGATGGAAGTAGTCATTGCAGCTATCTAAATACTTGGTTTAGCGATTTGACAACGTAAAATCGATAATCGATTATACTTCTCGGTTTTAGTTTTTGACATAAAATAGGTAACTTAAATTTTATGTTACTAATATATTTAAAAATAGGTATTTACAATATATTGGTATTTACATAGCAGGTATGTCGCGTGGCTTAGTAACTGCTTGCAAAGAGTGATCGTCTGTCAAATATAATCTTTTGCCCTCTGACTACTCCATTTTACGGATTCCTCAATCTATTATAATTTATTCCCATATAGATTGGCGTACTAAGCAATATCTGAGGATATTCATGTTGGGAAAATTCATGATGATGTTTGATCTTTGTTTTCTTCTGTTATACGTAAATAGTACCAGCTATATTAATACCCTACCTATATTAATAAAATTTATTAATCGTCGATCAACAGCAAACTGGCGAGTCATCAACTGGTGAGTCTTCGCCTAAATTTATTAGAATTGGTTCTTGCTCTCTTATGTTATCCAAAGTCACATCCCTTTCCCAATCCGATAATATTAATCGTTTGGTGTTTTCCACCACATTTGCCCAATTTCAGGTGTCACTTAATTGCAGGCATTCTTTAGCAATTCGAGCATCTTTTTGGCTGTAAATGGTGGGCTCGTGTTATTTCTGGCAGCATATCCTTTCACTTGTGCCCAAATAAGTTCTATGGCGTTATATTGGCGGTGGTATTGCGGAAGTCTGAGAACTGCGTGACCGTGTTCAGCCGCGATTTCAGCCACAACGTACAGAGGTTTCTGTTTTTTAGTTTTTTAAATGTTTACCAGTTAACACTTCAACATAGATTCACAAGCCAGTTTATGATATCTGACTTTTTGTTGGCTTGCGTTGGCATTTTATTTTTTTATATTTCAACTGGTGAGAGTGATATGGTGCGTTATCCATGATGATAACAGTTTTTACAGGTTCTTCTAGTCCCAGCAGTAAGTCCTTAAACCAACCTTCAAAGACTTCAGAATTCATTTCTTCATGGTATTCCACGGTATTTTTTGATTAAATGCTAGCAAAGCTCCATCTACAAAACCTTTTTTACTTCCTGCATGACAAACGATTAATCTTTCTCCTTTTCCTATAGGTACTTTCGAGGTAGACGCAGCATTATCATCAGTCCAGTACCTCGACAAAGTGTGGTTAGCATTAAACCACGTTTCGTCGATAAAAATTACGTTTTCCCAGTCCTCTATTTGTTTTGCATCCTTCAAAAAGTTACACCGGTCTAGGGCAATATCTGTGTGCTCCATAAAAAGTTTTCTTTTATTCTCTTTTTTAAATAAAAATGCAATTTCTTTTAATTCTTTTGCTAACGAAGAATTCAGCCCACGAAACTAACCACAGTCCCGGAGCGATATTGTCAACTTCTTTTACGTTGGGATACTCACGCAAGCGTATCACCAACTCCTTCGATTGTCATCTCAATACATTTCCCATTTCCCTTATAGTCCAGTCATTTAAGCTTAAATTAGGTAAGAATCTCGGAATTCGAGATACCCAGCAGTAAGTCTGTAAATACTTGTATATTGACATTTTATTGTACATTGATATTAGGCATTTTAGAATGACCTACCAGACAACATACACTGGTTGCTCTAGTTTGCTCATACGCCCAACAACCTCCTGTGTACATGTGAAAAAGCAATCGTGAAAAGCATTTTTCCTATGACGCATGCTTGTCACAGTTTTCACTGAACATCATTTTGACGTACCTATGTTCAAACCTAAGTTATTTGACAAAAGAGTTTTCATGTCTTTTTCATTCAAAACTTTTTGACGCCATTTAATTGTATCATTTTCTTCTACAATATTAGCAATACAAAAATAATAAAAATAATTATAGTTCTTGATGTAATAATTAATTTGTTGAGATATTAAGACCCAACAATGATAATGACAAAATAATGATAACAGTTTTTTTATTCGACGATGGTGTCATTAATCGATTCAAAAATCGTTCAATGTTATGTGGCTGCAATCACTAGTTCTGGACTTTGACATCTATCAAAAATACATTTAAAAGATGGAAATACCATAATGGTTGAACCAGAACATAATAAATAACAGTTAACAATCATTAAAATTATTTTTTTATTTGTCCACCACTTCACTTAGAGGTATTCGCGCAAACTGGTAATTCGCACGAACTTTTGACAGCAGAATAATCTGAAGCCACTGCTTTTTCTGGTGGAAAATAAAGCAACTGCTTAAATTTTTTTATATTTAGTGGGGCGCCATTTTTAGTCTTCGCACCAGCTAAAAATGTTAATAGGACCGGCACTGTATGCCCATAATCCCCACACTGGGCAATGCGGGTTGGGGATCGTAGGACACCACTCAAAATTCAAACTTCAGCTCAATCCATTAGTATTGTCGAGCAGGAGTCTCAAATAACGATGACTATCTGTGACTCGATCGAAATTCAGAAGTGTGCTAAAATGGTGGGGTAGTCAGCATCAACTCCAAACATTACATTCGGTACGCCTTTTTGCAAGCAGTTAGCATTGCGAGTGACTTAATGCAAGCCTATCGCATTATTTGATGATTTTTCAATGATTACCGACGTACTGACCTACAACAACAACGTTCGAATGTGAGAAAGCTCGTGGCGTGGGGATTATGGCCGTATCCCCATTCTTATAGAGGAGGCCCATGTCCAGCAGTGGACTGAGTAGGCTGGTGTTGTTGTTGAAGTCCTCGTGGCGTCGCTTACTTCGGTGTTCATCTGTAGCAGATCATCTGAGTTAAGCAACACTCCGCCCGGTCACTTCATGGATGGAAGACCGTTCAGTGACATTTAGATCGGCTCCCTTGGTATGGCGTTTTTATGTTTACTCTACGATAGAGAAGACTACGTATTTTTCGATTGTGGGTCCTCCCCGCAGCCCAAACGCTTATTTTTATAGTGTTTCGTCGACAAAACCTTGCTTGGTTGGTTGGTTGCTGTGCTAAGCCTACTGAGTTTACAGTGCTTCGATAGATGTTGATCCAGTTCTTTCAGTGGTTTAGCAATGTCGGAGGCCTTCAGGCGGCCTATAAACTCCGACAAAACAACAAAAACAATGAAGTTAAGAATAAAGATTGTAAAACAGACTTTAAAAAAATATAAGCCTAGCAGAGTTTCTTGCCAATTCTTCGCTGTATGGGCGCGATACGAATTGATGTAAATTAAAAAAAGACCGGTAAAGTGCGAGTTAACTCGCCCACCGAGTGACGTCAATTAAGTCTAATTCATACATTCAGTATTGTATTCTCGTGAAGAAGAGATGGAAATTTGAACTTGGGCTTGTCCCCAAAAATACTCTGTACAACAAATCCACGAGTTAAGTAAACAAACAAACTACAAAGGGTCATGACAGGTTTCTGAAGAACGAGATAGATTGAGAAAGTGAGTTAGAGTGAGGAAAATATTATAGTTTCTCTCACTCACACTCGATGTATGAAGAGGGGTAGGACTTTTTCTAACCCTCTTCATACTTCACTTTTTTAAAGGTGGTAGTTGCATCCACGTGGCCGACAACCAAATTTTGAAACAGTAAGTGAAGGAATCATCTAGTAGTTTTTTAAAACCACCTTTAAAAAAGGAGGAGGTTCTCAATTCTGTTGTATTTTTCTTATTAGTAAGTTTTGTTCGTAATTTGAAAACTGTAACTACGTCTTAAATAAAAATAAAATCCTGCAGTAGTAAAAAATAAGAAACTGTTTTAAACTGTGCTAATTCAGGCCTTTCATGTAATACTTTCATGTATGCCACTCGACCTAGCTCCAGTTTGAAATTTTTACATTTCTTATTTTGCACCCTTTGGGGAAGAAAACATTTTTTTTTCTGGCAATCTAATTAACTTAGTGCATTTTACATCTATACCAAATTTCAAGACGGTAGCTCATATAGTTCCTGAAATAATCAGCTTTCTATTCGTTTCACCAGTTTGGTAACGTACCCTAAAAATGATTCAAAGTGTACTTTACAGTTGTTATTGAATAAATCAATTTTGACTTTGACTTTCACACAAGAGGTGACCCCTAGCGAACTACGAACAACGAAAATGGGAGATATGTCTCAGTCCAATAGGAACCTAATGCATGTATCTCTCAGACGGTTAGTCGGCGACATAACGCGGACAATTTCCCGCTCCGGCCGCACTTCCGGCCCGAGAGTGCCACTTCCACCCGCCACCGGAAGTTCCGGTCGCGGACACTGCCACTGCCTTGTGATCAGCGCTAAAGGGTTCAAAGGTTAGAAACACAAACGGGGTCCGCTCGCAACTTCGTTTGCGTACACGTCTTCATAGATGACCCTTCATAAAAATACCCGTAAATGTTTAGCAAACATCTTTGGGATCTTCCTTCCTTCGTATGACTTTGTGGCCAACTCTGGTATCGGAGTTTTTAGGCCGCCCGAAGGTCTCCGAAATGGCTTGACGAGTAACATAGCCGAAAACAACATCTTAACGTGCCTTACGAAGCACGGAAGCGCTCAGATCTAAATACCACTAAACGGTCACACATCCATTTAGTGATCGGGAAGATTGTTGCTTTACTATGGGGATATGCTTCTTCTTCTTCTTCTTCGTATGAGCTAGTGACCAACTCTGGTGTTAGAGTTTTTAGACCGCCCGAAGGCCTCCGACATGGCTTAACGACTGATGAACAGCCGGGACCAACGTCTTAACATGCCTTCCGAAGCACGGAAGCGCTCATATAGAAATGTCACTAAACGGTCACCCATCCAAGTAATGACCGGGCGGAGTGTTGCTTAACCAAGGTGATCTGTTAAGAACACCAAAGTAAACCACGCCACGAGGATCTGCTGAGATCCCCGGAAGAATGGGGACATGCCTATAATTCCCGAGCTGGGCATGCCCGGGTTGGGAATTGCACGGCTTCTCGCATGACACTGCTGCTTGTCGGCGGTCAGGAGACTAAGCTGTATCGGTGTTAGGCTGCTCTATGCCGCAATCAGCCGCCGCTAGAGACCTGTTTGTTAGTTAGCAGGGTGCACCACGGGCGAGGTTGGCTTGTGTCCCGAAAAAATTGAGTTTGGAACCCCCGAGCCAGGAGCGCTTCACTTTGAGAACATTCGTTAATCCTAAAAACCGTAACAGAGTAGACTAAATATAGAGACTTCAAATTCAGATTAAAATTCTTTCTTTCATTCAAAAGGTAGAGCAGTACAAAACGTAGAGGTTCTTAGCTTCAGAGTTGCAAAAACCAGTCTAGACGGAGGCAATGGCTTCTAATTGCGATTCACGACTCAATACTCCTGTAATAAGGGTTCTATTTAAAGAGCATTTACGGTATTTATACACGGAGATTACAGGTCATTACGGATCTAGATGTATTAGCTTCTGTTTGCCGACTTTGTTCGGGTGAAATATCTGAACTGAACAGATTTTGATGAGAATTTTGTAGATAGCTAATGTTGTGTCAATTCTCTTTTGTACATAGCATAGTGTCTAAAAGTGTTCCTTGTGGTTCCAACTGAAATAAAATAAACTAATTTTAACTTGACTAAATTAGTTCTATCGTTCATATGAGCATATCATGTCTAAGTCTAAAACAACTACAGTCTTTATGTTGCACTCTGGGCAGCGTAAATAAAATATTTTCAAGTTTTTTTTGTATTTTGCTCGTTAAATTAACGCGAATTAATTCATTCTTATTGAAAAACGTGAAAAATAATAGTCTACGTGGTTTCGACTCTTTCAGAGAGTCGTGAACGAGAAGCTCTCTCCGCGTCCCATACCGCCGCGCACTATATTATAAGTAGTATTTTGACAAATGCTATGACAGCTGTGAAGGAATTCAGCAACAATTTCGGAAAAAAAAACATATTTTTTTTAGACTTTATTTATCTTTTTATTTATTCACATAAACCTATATTAGTATATAACATATTGATTTAAAGTACCTAGTATAATTTTATATAATATTCACCTACCTAACCTATTTAATACATACATTCAAGAGTTGACGACAACCTGACAGACCGACACGTTGCACTTTGGACGGGAGGTTCCAGGCTCCTTCTGAAAATCAGCGCTGCTTAGCCACCTCAGGCAAAGTAGCATCAAGCTGAGAAGGGGCCTTTTTGGCACATACCGTTGCAGCACCGATTTCATCCACACAGCTTTAGTGCTACTGTATAGTTTTCTTAGATTTAGTTGTGTACAAATACTTCTTTTTTTTATTTTATTTAGTCATATTATGTTTCTAATTTTAGTTTCTTTTTTTACCCTGCAAGATACCTTTGATAAACTTATTATTGTACCTACTACCTACCTACTTGTATATCAGTGTTTTTCTGTTTGTTTTTTGTGCTGTACCATGTGCTGTAATTGTTTGAGCCAAATAAAGTCTTATCTTATCTTATCTTATTTTAGAATAGAACGTGAGGCTCAAAGTGTAGAACACATTCGTTTGGTCGGTTCAAGTTGATGATGATGTCGCTATCAGAAAAGCCTGACGCCATCAACAACCTAACTAGCCATCGGGTCGGAAGTGTGAAGTGCCCCAGCGGGCGGTGGGCCGACCCCTATCATCGTGCAACACCGCTGCGGTCGAAGCCGCCGTTTGCCGTTTGCCGCTTCACCTGAATTCACGATGATCTACAAGTACGGGGAAGGCGCATTGTCCTCGTATGGACCATGGGCGGAGGTAGGGACATAAGTCCACATCCAAATGCTTACGCTCTCTAGTATGCAAAGAAAACAAAAAAAAAACGTGTTTTTCGCTATAAAATGTTAATAAAAATAGCTTTATTTCAGCTGTAGGAACATAAAAGCATATCAACCGTATCACCTAAAACATAACTAAATGTGTCCTGTGTTTATGGCTATAGTAAAAAACTTAATTGACAATTGTGTTCATAAAAGTTTGGATGTTTTGAGTTTTGTTCCTTTTGTTTCCATAGATCTGAGAATCTTGTGTAGAACATAAATGTACATTGTACATACATATTTTGAGAACCAATCTTTGTAAGGCCGATTAAGTTTTTAATTAGTTAAATAAGTTTCAGTTTTAGTATGTAACCTATGTAAAAATTATCAAACTTTATTTATGTACATACAAACTTGCGTAGTGTTAAATAATAAATGTATATCTACCTATTTACCTATACCCGAGTACTATTGTATGTCTGCATTAAGTGCATGTAAGTAGTTTAAGTACCTACCTACGTTTTTTTATTTTCAATTCGAGGTTATATACCTACCTAGTATTTCACTGTACCTACTTCCTATTAATTTTTTTTTTCATGTCTCCAATTACCTTCCAACTTTTAGAAACTAAGTATTATGTTTTGGTTTGTACTTTTGTTTTATATTTGTGACTTCACTTGTAAGGGCCCTAACTGAAAACCAGCGCAGCATCTGAGCTTGATCTCTGATGCGGCCAATGCTGAGTTAGGATCCTATTTTACCCTTTGGTACTAATATTTATTTTTTAATTTTATCTAGGTATCTAATTTTAAGATAATTGTATATATATGTGTGATATATAAGTGTTATTAATGTATATATAGTATTTGTGTATAATATATGTATTAGTACCATAGTTATATACCTACTTTTATGCATTGGGTAAAATAAATAACTTTTCTTTCTTTCTTTCTTCTCTCTATTTTTTAGGATTGTCTATGTGTCCCGTGTGTAGATATGTCTTCACTATATGGCTAGCCTGTGTCGCTAAGACCAGTCTACAATATACAATTTTGAAGAAAAATAACTGATTGACACATCAGTTTAAATTTAAAAAGAGTTTGTTACAATTAGAGTACATAATAGATACTTCATTACATATCAAATATTTTGTTTATTATTGTGTGCAGTGTTCAGGGGTAGCAAGAGGCCAGTCCAAACATTATATTCATAACTCTACATTTTGCAATGAGTTAAGCGATGTAATGATTCACTCTTCGCATTATTATTTTTTTCACTTCTCATGCTCTGAAAGTACTTATATGTGCAGAATAAAGGCTTTGTGCACAAAATTCGATTTTGTACACAAGTGCATTATTATATCTACTCATAAATGTATCTATAATAAGGGAAAGAAAATGAGCCACACACCCAAACACAATAAGAAGTTCATAGATAGAATTTGTTATTTTATAATATTTACTTAAATTTATTTGCCTTGTGTTTTTTAAGACATAAAATACAGTTAATATGCCGGGAAAAAAAAATCCTTCAGTATTCAAAACAGTACTAATTATACTTTGAATTTTAATAAAAGAAATGTTATGTTACACTACTGTTTTATTTCCTTGCAATCGAAGTGAAAATCAGAGTTTTTAACTCGTCCACAGAACCATTTTATCCTCGACATTACTAGCAGCCCTCGCCTTCGGCTCGGGTAGGGATGCTAGTAATGTCAAAAGTCTCGGATGAAAAAGTCTCGGATGAAGATGGTTCGTTTTGTGCACTTGTTGTAAAATCTACTATGAAAGGACAAAGTTATTATTTTAAGTTACATCATTTCAGTAATTCGGTGAGTGAGTGACAAAGAGCCGGTGAACTGAGAGGCGTTCGCGCTCACAAACCAAACGGACAGATAATTGATATTTGCGAGGCGTCGTTGTTCCGCCGGAGAGTAATTAGATGTCCTTCGAAGCCTTATTCAATTTGTCCTCCATTTGTCACTTCCGGCGTCGAGCTTCTGTTACGGAATAGTAGGTACAGTGCGTGGACTTTATGATGGCATACTTATGTGTGCCTTTGTGTTACCAATAAATGTTAGCTGTATCCTCATATCCTAACGTAGGTAACGTTAGGATATGAGGATACAGCTAAGAACTATATCGTTTTTAAATCGTCTTTTTGGGTGATCATTTCTCTTGCCAGCAAGCGCTTTTTTATGACATTAATTTCCGCTCGCGGCTTTGTTTGCGTAGTACCCGGATAAAAAAAATATATCTTTCATCCAAAACCATGTCGGAGGCCTTTCGGACGGCCTATAAACTCCGACACCAGAGTTGGTCAGTAGCTCATATTAAGAAAGAAAGATCTAAATCCGTTCAGTCGATACGGTATGAAAGATGATATTTCTCACATTCAAATATACTAGCACCTATATTAGTGGTAGGTTAGTAGTAAACTGTATACAGGATGGCCAGCGGTAGAGAGAAGACAGGTTGCTCGCACCGCATGTTGCGTATGACAGTTACAATGCATAGAAAGAAAGAATAAAAAAGGCACAATATTACCTTTGACTATAAGCATATTGACCTCTTTACTTGTTTTTTCTTTTAATGTAAATGTTATCAAACGGGAAGTATACCCCCCATACGATAAAATATTTTTCCAAATCGGTTCATAAATACGGAGCTATGAGGTAACAAACATAACAAATACAATCGAATTGAATACCTCCTCTTTTTTTGGAGTCGTATAAAACTGAGAACGGTTACATCGCCATTCGCCACCCTGTCTCATCATATTACCGGTACCTGTACCAGACAGACCTTCAGAATTGTCTGCGTAATGCAATAGTCGTCCACACCTGGCATTCTTTCCCTTTACCATCGTTCCTTCGTAATCCGATCAACATCCCTTTGAACCGGGTGAAATATATCTATTATGTACTCATACATACCAAAATCTTTCTTCTACGTATGAGTTAGTGGCCAACTCTAATGTCGGAGTTTTTAGGCCGCCCTGAAGTTTGAGGCCTTAGCTTCCGACATGGCTTTAAAACTGAAAAAGCCGAGACCAACCTCTTCCGGGCGGGCCGGGCCTAACTGGGCGGAGTGTTGCTTAACCAAAATGATCTGCTAAGAACACCGAAGGAGCCACGTTATGATCCAAAACCCAAATCCTGACCAAAATCCTGCGAAAGTTTGAAAGAAGTGAAATGTATGTTTGTTTCTCTTCCACGTCAGAGCGCCGTCGCAGGCTGCGGACTTACAAACAGTCACCAATCCAAATAGCGACCTTGGGGAGTATTTATTTATTTAATTGCATTAACAAAGTGGACACCAAGGCATGCATTACCTAGTAGTAGTTAGCTACATATTAGTACTAAGCTACATTTACACACTTTTAGTAGTGTTCGTCTATTATGAAGTTTTAAAGAAGTTTAGTTCATAACAGCTGTACCGATTTGGATGAATCTTGGAATATCCATAATATATGACCTGGATCTAGCTGTACCATAATTTATCTATAGAAAGCTTCGTCCCAACGACACAATTCTATATCGACACTACACCGATCTCAGGATAAGCTCGAAGACGAGCAATAGTTTTAAATCTCTGAATGAATAATTGAGCTTTGGCGCGTGACCTGGTTACCTGAAGAGCCAGGGTCGGAGCCGACCTGAGGAGCCAGGGGCAGAGCGGATTTGAGGAGCCAGGGTCGGAGCCGACTTGAGGAGCCAGGGTCGGAGCCGACCTGGGGGTCAGGGTCGGAGCCGACCTGAGGGGCCAGGGTCGGAGCCGACCTGAGGGGCCAGGGTCGGAGCCGACCTGAGGGGCCAGGGTCGGAGCCGCGTGATGTGTTACAGCTGGTTCACATGCACGATGCTCTTCACGTCATGTCGGAAGGATTCGCTGGAAGCGCTCATGGCGTGGCTTACTTCGGTTTTCTTCGCAGATCACTTTGGTTAAGCAACACTCAGCGCAGTTCTCCTTGGATGGGTGACCGTTTAGTGGCTTGTAGATTTGAGCGCTTCCGTGCTTCGGACCCGGCTTTTCAGTCGTTAAGCCATGTCGGAGGCCTTTGGGCGGACTAAAAACACCATAGTTGGCCACTAACTTATAGGAAGAAGAAGAAGAAGGACGGGCTTATCACTCCTACAAGTTAGTTTGTTGGGGGTCATTTCTGATATTAGATACTAGGTTCCGCCTACGGCTCCACTTGCGTGGTTCCTATGTATTTAGTAAGGTCACAAACTATATATATCCCAGCCGTTAGTTGAGTGGGAACACATATACAAACACAGACATACACATTAAAACGCAACTATCGCATTTATAATAATTACTAGCTTCCGCCCGTGACTTCGCTCGCATGGTAACCGAATAAACAGCCTATATGTTAATACAGATCTAGAGCTACATGTGTACCTACAAAATTTCAGCAGAATCTGTTCAGTAATTTTGGCGCGAAGGATCGATAAACATTTCACATAATTATATTTATCAAACTTTCGCAAAAACTAAAAACGATACTTTGGAAAAACTAATCGATCGTGAAGATTCTTTCACTTCTTTTACGAAGCTACGGGATGTTCCATTTTGATAGTTGTCATACAAGTGAACACGCAAAGGAAGTTCCGAGCGGGTGTTACAAATCTTGGAAGTCAGCACAAAATTTTCAATCTGCCAAATATCCACATTCCAAGTGGCAAGTGTCGATTTACTAGTTCAAGCGAAATCTATGCAATACGTCTAGTGGGTCGGGTAGCGTGTCGCAGCCCAAGTGAGACGACAAGGCCTAGGCAGCTCTACTTTTGACGGTAAGTGGCACACGCCCATCAGATAACGACAAAAACCTATTTATAATCTTAAGGATTCATACATCATCATCATCATTCTCCTGCATTTGTCCCTCGCTAGGTGTCGGCACAACAGATTTACTTCTTCCACTCCCCTCTATCAACCGTCAGATTTGTGCCCACTCATTTATTTATCATATCATATTTAACATAATTCACCCATGTCTGCTTGAGCCTGCCACTACTCGTGCATCCAGAAACATTCATATTTTTCACTATTGTAGTCACACGACTTTCATCGGTCCATACCAGGTTATACCATGAAATCCTACCTCTCCTAACATAAGGTGTATGACTACAGTCTGTCTCACGCGTTGCTTTCAGACTTCCCCTGATATTCTCACAATCATTTATTCATATGGAAGGATACTCTTTCTGTTACTACCCTATGCCCTAGAATGAAAGCCCTCAAATACAACAGATAAAAAAAAACACTTCTTTTTATTTTGCCGCGAAACATATTATTTCATTCGTGTAAAGTAACAGTTAAATAAAATCTAATTTTTTTACCACACCTTTGTGTAGACTGTATCCACACGTCTTACCAGGCAAACCTACAATTGACTAGGCTTCACCCAGTGCCCGCGACCCGTGTACACTCGGTTTGAACAGAGGTTCACTCGATCAATCAGTCTGAGTGTTAAGTCGAATGGCGGCGCTAAGTTCAGAATAAAGTGCCGAGTAGGTATAGCTACACACTTGAGTGTGATTTGATTATTCTAGCCACCGATGGTTTTGTTATGAGTTGTCAGATCTAGGTATTAGTTACTAGTAGACATATACAAACGTTTATTTTTTCCTACATAAGCACACACATACAGCATTTATTATATTTAACAGTTTACGATTCAATACTTAAGTACATAACTACGATTAGAAGATAAAATAAGTTATAAGTAAAGGATACTAGTACAAAAATCGTTGTTCTGTGTG
Organism: Horisme vitalbata; assembly: GCA_951804965.1. Taxonomy (NCBI): domain Eukaryota; kingdom Metazoa; phylum Arthropoda; class Insecta; order Lepidoptera; family Geometridae; genus Horisme; species Horisme vitalbata. Next base: position 27,463,245 of record OX638094.1, on the reverse strand, counting down.
CTACAGCAGTAGAAAAGTCCCGACTTAGCATTATGCTTCGCTATCCGAAGACAGTTATTCTGCCAAGACCTTCTTCTATTTTCTCTTAGTCCTTGCTCCGTGATTTCGTCTGTGTAGGTTTTTTTCCCCGCTACACGCCTTCAGGGACTGAATTTCATAAAATCCTTTCCATTTGTATCCCTTCTCTGTACAAGGAATATACCCTACAAATTTTCAAGTCAATGAGCGGCTGGAAAGAAGGACTTCTACAGGTAGATGACAATAGCTATTCCATAGTAACACTAACCCCAATCCGGAAGGGCTACGTCATCAACAAAACGCGCCAATCTTCTCGCTCCATATCTCCGCCGCCATTTTTCAATCAGAGCGCGGGAAACTTCGACAGCTCGGTTCTTTTTCGATCGCTCTTTCATCGTGGCCAGTGACTTTGTGACATAGATCCTTTGTGGGTATTATTCTAAGGAGGATTTTTAAACAGAGTGAGGTACTCGAATTAAACGGAAATGCTGAGATGTATGTTGTTGAGTATAAGTTATTTCTGGAGTTAATTTACTTTGTCAATCAAATCTAATTCAAATAATCATTATTTCAGCCATTTTTAGCCCACTTCACGCATAGGGCGGAGCTAATTCTTAGCCAGTTGCATTTACTTCTATAAATTAATGCATTTGTGCTCGAACAAGACTGTCGAAACTGACTTTAACTGCTGCAAACTTTCTATCATTCATTGTTATATCTTTATCAAAAACCTATAGAGTTCGACTGCTGAAGATAAAATGATTGAAACTAACATACTCGTGAACATAATTATCAATATGAACGGGATATTTGCCATGATTTATGAGTTTTTTAAGTTCCCGATATTTAATAATAAAAAGAACTCACAAATAATGGTAAATATAAGAATAACAATGCGAATAAATTTATTTTCAAAAATATCTTATGCCTAAATTTACAAAGCATCAGTTAAAAGATATCCGTTTAGACATAAACATAATAAGGAGTGCTCTATGAGATACAATCAGACATCAAAACCAAACAGATACAGAACTTTACCGTCCGTGCTAGTTACAAACTGTGTTACGGCAAGGTATTGATAATTATGCTAAAGATAAGACTGCCACAAAGATTTTCTCTACAAATGGTTTTACGCAATAATTAATTAATACGTACAGGTCTTAAAATTTGAAATAGGTATGCAAAACTTAACCCTTCAAAGTTAAGTACCAAATTAATTAAGTCAACAGAACAGTAGTATAACGCCACAGAGCGACATAGTTAAGTTTCCATCCAAAGATGTCCCATCCAACTCACACACCAAACTGTTAACTAGGACACATCTATTATTCCATTGTCCTAGCTTTGCTATACATACTCTATGACTCCGCACTCAATGCACAAGCGAAATTCGACCGTATGTTTAGTAATTTAAAGTTGAAGGTTGAGTGAAATCTCCACTCTCTACGGTATAGGATATGGTTAGAGTGTCGAAGTTTTAATGAAAAGAATAATTAATATAACCTTGTCTGGACTCGTCTAGTTTCTAGGGATTACGTCTAGACGGAGATAATGTAGCTAATTATAACAAATTAATAAACTTTGTGATGAAGTATGCGAGATATGTCGGTTTTTACCTCTCTGTAGGACAAATGTATTATAATTTCAGTAACTTATTTATATATATGTATGTAGTGTTATTATTGGTACTACCTATACCTAGTTACATTACGTACGGCACGACGTCTAGCACGAAAAATATTACAAAGACCTCGAAGTGTGTGTGTGTTTTATTTATAATTATATTAAAGGACATAAAAAAACAATATTTTCACTTTGCATACAGTAAGGTTATTCAGTATGATTATAACCAAGCTAAGCTAAAAACTCGCTAGCACAACCACACACACAGCGACCACACCCCTCCCGCTCGTGGTCCAGGAAGTAATTACATTTGCATCAGAATAGTCTCGTCTCCAACACAAATCAGAGCACCAAGCACCACTAATTGACGCCGACTTTACGACAGTGACGATAGCAATCACCTATTACCAGTATACCAATGCAGTAAATTGACGAGCGTTAATGACTTAAACGTGCCGAAACGTGGACACTCACAGTACGGCTAGTCCACCAGTTTAAAGTCGCTCAGCGAGCTATGGAACGAGCTATGCTCGGAGTTTCTCTGAAGGATAAAATCCGTAACGAGTATATTCGACATAGAACTAAAGTTGTCGACATAGCTCAGAGAATTAGCAAGCTGAAGTGGCAATGGGCTGGCCATATCTGCCGAAGAACCGATAACCGTTGGGGTAAACGAGTTCTTGAGTGGAGACCGCGGCTCGGCAAACGTAGTGTAGGACGCCCTCCGGCCAGGTGGAGTGACGATCTGCGAAAGGCTGCTGGTAGAAGCTGGATGAATCGAGCTCAGGATAGGGCGCAATGGCGCTCATTAGGGGAGGCCTATGTCCAGCAGTGGACTGCTATAGGCTGATGATGATGATGATGAATGACTTAACAAAATGTTTAAGACATAAACAAATGGCGAAAGAGACAAAAACAAGAAGTACGTTAAAAAAGACTGCTGAACACGTGCACTGGGATCAATAGGCTGAGTATACATCATTGCAATCATTACCAATCACGTTGTTTACCAAAAGGTTGTGGTTTCTGCCATATTCACCGGTTTTGAAAAGATAAATGATTGAAACCGATTGCAACTAAGTAATGTAATATTCTACAGAAGTTGGAGAAGTCTCGGAGACCTCTCCGAGACCGAATCGGAGACTTATAATAATATATGTGAATAAGTTACATGAGGCACTTGAATGTAAAAAACAATTAATATAATTTATTCTTCGAAATATGAGGTTCAAAATCATAGAAATTCAAAACTCTACAATAAAGGACAATTATAAATATCTTTAACCCAATAATCGCTACCCGCCGACACTACGGCCACACCCTAGATCAATGAACAGTTCAGTTTAGTGCCTCCTCGCTAGCAGTTCGACCACACCCACGCCTTCGCGGTCGAGGAAGCAATTAACTATAGAATCGTCGTCCTTTGGAACCTTTACTTAATGCGCACTCTGACTCGGCTAAGTGCTTTAAGTATAACTTAGATCTCTATTGCCTAGATAACAACGTTACTTTACAGTTTACTTACTTTCATGTGGGTCGGCAGAAAATATAGGCCCCTCAGCATTTAATAGCACTTATGGCGTGGCAGATTATGATGTTAATGAAAATGACGCAGTGTGTCAATAAAGCGAGTAAAGCGATAACGGAATGGTGATCAAGAACCGGGCAGATACGTCGGTCGACCAGCAGCAATATGGGCAAAAGATATAGCGTGTTGTGTCCCTCGCCTGCACAGTCTGTGATCGCGGGCAAGAACTGGATTAGACACACTCATAATAGTATCCAAAGTGGACACTATTATGAGTGTGTCTAATCCAGTGACAAATTGGAAACCACATCTCTATCTAAAGCATAGGCCTCCCCCAATAGGAAAGGGGATATACCCATAATTCCCACGCTGGGCATCCCCAACATGACCATGCGGGGACCGCAGAGTGACGTTATGGAGACGAACAGCGGACCGCGCAGATTTAAAAGCTTACGTGTTTATATGCAAGCGAAGTTTACCCAGCAGTGGGTGACATCAGGATGATGACGAGAGCCCACTGGCTCATTTAAACGAACTTCATTTCCGATGTTATGGTACTAGTAATATTATTAATAAATGTTTTGGGACGGCAGAACCGCGTGACATACACTATCTGTACGTCTAGACTAGAACTAGATGTCACAATCACAAGTCAACGCAGATCGCCGCTCGCGTTCTCGTGATGAAATACGAAGTGGTCCTGAGTTATTTCAGTTGCTAACACCATTCTCTCGCTTTCTAGCTTAATTTAGAATATACTAGCTTCCGCCCACAGCTTTGATTCATTGTACGCTATATGTCGTTCAGCCTGCCCTAGAGCTTTTTTTAATTAACCTATACTGTGCCACTGCTGGGCAAAGGTCTCCCCCATCTCCGTCCACGACACGATTTCCGATCTCTCGCTGCCTCCCACCAGTTATTATGCATCGATATCGTCACGCCAACGTTTCCGAAGCGAACAGCCGGCTGAGAAGAACGGTTCGATTGCCGGGACATGTTCGTATCACACACACACACACACACACACACACCAGCCTATATCAGTCCACTGCTGGACATAGTCCTCCCCTAATAAAGGGGGATATGCCCATTATCCCCACGCTGGGCATGCGGGTTGGGGATCGCAGGGCATAGCTTCTCCAACCACAGACGCTGCTGCCCGTCGGTGGCCAGGGGATTTAGCTGTGCCGATGTAGGCTGTGCTATGCTGCAATCAGCCGGCCGCCAGAGCCCCGTTCGTTGTTTAGCAGGGTGCACCACGTGCAGGTGGGGTTGGCTTGGGTTCCGAAGATAGGGGTTGGAACCCCGTACACCCCATGTTCGTATGATCTGTTGATATTCGTTGCAGGTCTTGGTACCATAATATACTCATAGTTCGGTGTAACATAGAAAAGAATACTAGTGTTGGGTCAACAAGACTGACTGTTGGGGTGTAAAGCAGTCGACTGCTGGACATAGGCCTCCTCTACTAAGCGTGAAAGCGCCCTGTCCTGAGCTACTACCAGCAGCCGTTCACAAGTCGTCACCCACCTGGGCTTCCTACACTTTTTTTTTTAAGTTCTTGTTACTAATTCTTAGTTACAATAGTCAAATCATATATCTGATTGAATTCATTACTTATCATTACTGCCAGTCACATTCCTAAAAAAATGTCCTACTATTATGGATACTTGTCACAATGTCCTACTTCCTTGTATCACTCATCTTTTGAAATTTGTCTCCAGAAAATCAATCCTCACTCGACGTCCCATATCGTACCTGCAACAAAGAAACAAAAATAAGGCACAGACAAAACACGGCATAAATATCAAAGTACCCGCAAACCAGCAAGTTGGCTCGCCGCCAGTTAGTCGCGCGCTACGCCGAGCGGACGTCCCGACATAAGGTAAATTGCGAGTAATCTCGCGTTATGATGCCTGTTTAAACTAATGAGTCTTGTCTTTAGCTGGATTTTAATTGTGAAAACAATATTTTTGAGAAGGAATGGTTTTATAGAATATGAAGTTTGATTTCATTTATTCATTAACCATTTTAGAATCGTATTTGAATATTAGCTAAAAAATATATAAATGTGTTTAGAAAATCCAGACTCAATTAATTTATGTTAAGTGTAAGTCTAGATAATATGCTTTTTGTTGTACTTAACGCTGAAATAAACCTTTTTTTCATTTAAAAAAAAACATACAAATATGTGTATGATGCCCGTCCATTTGTCGGGTATCTGTTACCGGCGAAACCATTTAAATCAGTTTGCCGTAGTCCATACCGATTTATTTTACGCTTGGCTATTAAAAATCGAATAACCTATTGTCTACCTACTCGTATGTTGGTTGTGCTTTATGAAACTTTGCCTAGGACTAACCATAATAGCCTGACTTCAGGTTTGGCAGGTAACATATCCACTGATAATGTTCGCTATAGCGCAGTAAAGCTGATGTTAGCAAGACGGTTAGGTTATCAGCAAACTGTAGAGCTTTTCCAATACTCTTATCACGCCGCGGTAGAAAAAGGTTTTGAACCAATATATAAATAACCAATGTAGTTTTTATTATTCCGTCGCTTTCTATGAAGCGCTTTCAAAAATACTTATATTCGATCATGAATATTTCAACCTGACGTATCGTACGTATCATCGAAAATTTTTGGCCAATCACAAAGTGTTACTTTTAGTTTAGGCTTTCTCATTGGCCAAAATTGTACGCCTACGATACGAATACTTTTTACTACTATTACTAAGTATATCCTTACTCTTATTACGAAGTGGTCGTGATCCGGCCTCTGGATCCAGTAGAATATCTAGATCTAGTAAACAAGGTTGCACAATCCAAGCACTATCCGAAGGCGTCGCTCGGCTTATCTTTGGACAGCGCGAATGCTGTTTCCAAAACAAAACATTTAAAGAAAATGCAACGGTTTAGCATAAACCTGGGCTTTGCATTTCTGAAGAAACTTTAAATGACTTTGAATTTCTTAAGGCACTTTTATATCGACGATTCAACGTGGTCCGAGGATCTTATTGAATAAAAGAGTACATTTGAGAGAGAGGTACATTTGAATTACATACACTTTCTAAACGTAAATTTTCGTATAGCCAAATCTTGTCGGAGTTTTGAGGCGGACATCCAAAGCATCCAATATGGCTAACTGAAAAATCTGGGACCAACATCTTCCTAAACACGGCAGCGTTCCGATCTTAATGTTATTATAGGCGATCACCCAGGATCATCATCATCGGCTTATAGCAGTCCACTGCTGGACATAGGCCTGCCCCAATGAGAACCATTGCGCAGGACAGGGCGCAGGATATTCAAAAAGACTAAATATTTAGTACAAATTCCGGAAAACTTTTCTGACTGACAAGTTCAACAAAATGCATACGTGTGTTGTAATGGATGTCTGACGCCTGAGTCAGTTAACTATTTGCGGTCACCCATCCAAATAGTAACCGAGAAGATGATTACTCAACTTATCAGTACAACGCAAGGTACACCCACCACGAGCTTAAATAATCTGTGTTTTAAGTTTAACACTACCGCCGTAGAAACATATATGTTACACTGATCACAGCTCATCGTCACCATCATTTTATTAATTTTCGGTCCATTGCTGGGCTTGGCTTGTTCACTTTTGATAATATTGTATTTTTTTTTGTTTATAAACAAAAGAATTGTACAAATGGTAGACTTAATGCTAAAGCATTTTCATTAGGTGAATTTTAGTTGAAATTTTATAAGGTAATAGTTTGCCATAACTGTGAAAGCAGTAAACAAACACCTTCGGAAGCGACAGACAGACGGACGGATGATTGACGCGCGTGTAATGCTATCGACTTACAAACGCATTAGCGTCACGTTTAGGGAGTAGAGCGTGTTCACATATGGACTACTAGCTCCTGCCCGAAGGTTTGCTCGCGTGGTATCGGGATAAAAAGTAGTATTATAGTCACAAACTGTGTATTCATCCATATCTGTTACCAGACACACTCTCACATTTATAATAATAGCTTCCGCCCGCGGCTTCGCTCGCGTGGTACCTGTATGTCATTTCAGGGTTAGAACTACATTATGTGCAAACAGCTAAATCCGTTCAGTAGTTTTAGACATGTCGAATGCCTTCAGGTGGTCTAAAAATAGTGCTCTCCGTTCACACACGAACGATCGTCGCGTCAGACGATATTTTCATACATTGCTACAGACTATAGTCTCGTCCATATGTGAACACGCTTTGACGCCGCTCTAAATAAAAATGGAATAGGTACCTGACTACCATACTGACAGTAGCACTGCTGCAGTAATACCTAGTACCAGTAGCGAGTCGTTTTCTTCAAAATATTTGTATATGACACCCATTTATATAAAGAAGAATTATATTAAATAACGGATTAGGTGTACTACGGATACGTCACTGAAAACCAACATAGCACTGGCAGCTGCTATATATTAATATTTTCCTGTCTATTCTCAGATTCTAGGTTTCGGTCAGGCGACTTATCAATGAACCAACGGTCACCGATCCGGAATGAAATACGCACTATTGCAAGATGACAGTATTATTTTACTACATCTCTCCCAGTAACTCAATACCTCCCTCAATGAAAAGGGCTTTGCACGCGACGCGTTTATAGCACGCCAAAAAACGTTGTTCTTACTCACTTTTGAACTATACCTGTCACTGTCTCTCTTCACAAAATACTAAAGTGTCAGTAGTTTCAGTTACAACACTTACTCATTATTTGGCACCCTATCTAAATATACTCTAATTTTGTTTTGGGCAGTCAACACATTTCTTATGGTTCCAACGGAATAGTTTTTTGTATCATAGAGAAATACATAAAGTAGGTAGGTAAAGTGAGCTATGCCCATCTAACAGCAAGAGTTGGATAAAGTTTTTCTATATAGTAATTTCCAACAAGTAATTTGCGCGCGCTCAGTGAGCGCGTCGTGTGACGGTTCCTACGCCGACGTCCTTTCTCACCGGTCCGCCCACAGACGCCTTTCGCTCCTCAAACTCACTGTTTAGGTAAACTGACTTGTACTTGTGCCTTGTACGTACCCGTAGATAGTACCAACTATCTAACATCATCTCGGAATAATAACTACTTGCCTTCTACCTACACGAGCTGGACTTGATTGCCATTACGAAAAAATATAGGAAGGCGCGACACGTGAAAGAAAATATTACTATATCTGATAGACCCGCGGCTTAGTCCAGCTCCACACGTATAGACAGACTATGTCTTTGTTGTCGAGGCCGTCTAAGCTGAGAGGATGGCGAAGGAGCTATACCTACCATATACCATATATCTCAAAATCGCACCACATTCTCAAAACTGGGGTTATCGTGTAAAACACATAGTCACCAATAAACATTGAAGTACTTGCTACCAAAGAGTATCTACCTACTGTCAATAAATCGCACGAGTCGGTATCGCGGCTGCAGCTCTTATCGGTCGCCGTGATTTACAACAGCGCCCTCTAGGGGAGACTGTGACGGGATTAATAAGCCGCGGGAACGCGCCGAAATCTACTGACACGTATCTAGAAGCACACAAAAGTACTATAGGGATTTAAATCACTTTCTTCTGGTGAAATACTGGATCAATTTTTGTGCCTCTTTTAAAAACAAAAGCATATTTGCCCTCTTCGATAGCAAAAGCCCGTCTATTAAAAACTAAAGTTTACTTTGATTCGCCAGATTAAAACATATAAGAGTAGCTAATCACTTTCTTCTGGTGAAATACTGGATCAATTTTCGTTCCAAACAAAACGAAAGCATATTTGCCGTCTTCGATAGCACAAGGCCGTTGGAAGTCAATTCAATACGTAAGTTTGTTTACCCCGATTCGCCAGATTAAAACATAAGGACTGTTTTATCAAAAGATGGCAAGTAGACCCACTTGACTTCTCTGAAGCATGCGCAGCCGTACTAGCAATGGTGTATGTCAGTCAGTCATTTGATGGACGGAACGGGAAAGGAAATCCATGCAAAATAAAAAGGAAAGTATGTTCCTTGCATGTAGGGGTGCACCAACGAAAGATTTCCTGAAATTTTGCCCCTAAAAGCGGGGGAAAACCTAGAGGAGCCACTAGCATGCAATCATCATCATTATCATTTAGCCCGATAACACCCGTTGTTGGGTATAGGCGTCCTCTTTAACACGCCACTTCTATCAGTCCCTTGTAAGCTTCATTCACAGATTCCCAGCTACGTCCGCGATGTCGTTCATTGGGCTATAAGTATGCAATAAACAGAATCTAATTAAATATAATCCAAAACAACGAGGTAACCAAAATAGGGATCCTCGCAACATCCCGAACCAATAATATCAGTTAAATCGAACAAACTCGGAGCCGGGGGTCGAACCCGTGCATCATCCGCTAATCTGTACACCGGTGATTTATTGCCGGGGGCTGGGGCGGGGGTGAGGGGAAACAGGGGATGTTCCACTAGATTAGCTTGGACGTGACGAGATATCAGAGGTACCGGTTATTCGCGGCTCACAAATAAATGGCTGGGCTTTTAATTGTGAAAAATAATAATTGAACTGATAATGATGATGATACAAAAATTTGTCTCGCGGCGGGATTCGAACCGGCGACCTTCTGCATCTCAGGCGGACCTTCACCCACTGCGCCACAGAGGCCGTCAGAATATGATAAAGCTTTAAGTAGTTGCTGAGGTAAAGCTTAGCTTAGCGAAGTATTAAATACGTGTTCCAGGATTGAAAAGGATCACTGAAGACAACGATCTGATTGAAGGGATGAAGGGGTAGCGCTAGAGCCGGTGCCGGCGGGATTACACGCGGTATTCAGAGAACAGTAACCTCTAGGGTGATTTACTTTTCACTACCAACGGCCCGAGGTTTTGTACGTGTGGTACAAAAAGTCAAGTTATAAACTTTTATACAAATCAGGTCATCACACAATTTGTGTTTGTGTGCGAGAGAATCTTTGTCCACTCAACTACGTAACAGAACGGATTTGGATGAAACTTGGACTATACATACAGGTAGTGTGCGACCTGGGTTAACACATAGACTGTTAACACCGACCGGCATCGATTCTGGCACGCGGGCCGCGGATACAGCATCGCTTTATGCACTTCGTGCACTCCGCTGATCGACTGACGGTTTCTGAAATTCTCGATTGTTTCAATGTTGACCGAGTTATGACTTAATGTGTACCGAAAAGTGAGCGGCCTTTAAAACTCCGTTACCATTCACAGAGAAGTGATAGTCGGCTTCACCGACGGCCTAAGCTGGGTCACAAGTTAGCTATCTTTCAATGTTTAGCGCGTGGTGAGCGTAACAGCTCCGGTACCGATACAATCCAAACATTTATGATCAAGGAGCATTTTTTGTTCGAAGCGAGCACACCTTGACAGAGAAACATACACTCATTAGGGGAGACCTATGTCCAGCAGTGGACTGCTATAGGCTGATGGTGATGATGACGATGACGAGGTAACGAGATTAGCTGATATAAATAAGGCACAGATTAAGTACAACGGAGTAAGTACTAGTAGACATTTTATGTTTATGACAAACAGGCTGGAGGCGGCTGAACGTATATTTGACCCGAGGAGTTTTTATTAGGGAGTACGCGCTTTTTAAACAAAAATCTAAGCCCAATGTATTCTCCCAAACTAGGGTTGCGTCTCGTTTCCTCTTTAGTGTTACACATACGAGGAAACGAGACAACCCTATTTTGGGTATTTCAATTGAGAAAAATCAGGCACAGATTTTTATTCAAAGCGCGCATTCCGCAAGTATGAAGTACTTATGATAATTCCATTATTTGACCGCGATCTAACACCTGACACGTGCATCCATCAAAACGCATCACTGTCATGTCTGATTTCTGACTCTTGCACTAGCACTGAAACACTGTTATCAAGATGGTCTGTTTAACTGTATTGACGACCTCTGTGGTGCAGTGGGCGAAGGTCCGCCTGACACGCAGAAGGTCGCTGGTTCGATTCCCGCCTCAGGACAAATGTTTATGTGCTTTCCAAATAGTTGTTCTGGATCTGGGGTTAGTCATGTGGTTCTCACAATAAAAGATTTGTTTAGTTTGGGGCTACATGATGCTGTGCAATAATGATAATGTCCATTATTTATTTATACATCACGTTATAAATAATACTTGTATTCAAACATTGCAAAATTTGACAAACCCAAAAAGCTTTTACAAAACTGCACAGCAATAAATCGAGTGTAATGTCGCATAGATCACGCGCACGCCATCCATCATCCGCCAACAATGTCCCGCGCACGTGGCGGCGGTGCGGCGGCGCGGCCAGGTGTGCGCCGCATCTGTGCGCCCGCGCACACACTCCACGAACACTCTGTCAATATGTACCGACAGCTGCTATAACTCACATCGACAGACACCGATCCTACCTAACCCACTAATATCTACTCCTACAATATTATGGATTATTATTAGTATGGATGTTTGTTACCCTTTCACGCAAAAATTACTGAACGGGTTTAGAGGAAACTTGCAATATACATACGTAGTTTATGACCCAGATTAACACATAGGCTACTTTTTAATTGAGAACCACGCGAGCGAAGCTGCGCGCGGAAGCTAGTTTACTATAAACATTAAAGTTTGCGAGTATGAATGGATATTTGTTACAAAATCAACCGAACGGATTTGGATGAAACTTGGTAAATACATATTTAGATTATGGCTTCGATTTACACATAAGCTACTTACTATAATAGTGTATTATACAAATAATACACAGTTTCTTTATTTAGTAGGAACCATAACGAACACTTTAAATCGTCTTTCGATTCGCTTCACATTGACAAAGTTTTATGATATCTGAAGATGGAACAAGAGCATCACCTGATGTTAAGTGGTAACCATTACCTATCACAAAACATTGCATCGGTCACGTTTGTGCTGTCTCTTGTGCCTGTAATGTCACCGGCACCCACACCCCATGCAGCAAACATTCCCACACAATGCCCAAAGCAATGCTGCTTCACGGAATAGGCATAGGCATAGAAATAGGCATGGTGCTAGTGCGCACCCGGACGAGCCCTTCACAGAGAACTCTACTACTACTTGGAATGATGGTTTAGAATGGTCTTGTTTTGAGAACGGATAGCCTTTACCGAAGTATTTACGCAGATGTGCCATTGTCCAGCTCCGCGCTACGAGTATACAATAACAAGCGAAGCTATGAAACTATTGCACTAGCACAATCATCATCTATGGCTGATTATAACTAGCAAAAGGAAAATGTAAAAATATTATTTATTTATCAAATAAAGCTAGTTCCGTCCGCGACCTCGTTTGCCGTTTGTTTGTTTACCGGGATAAAAAGTAGCCTTTGTATTAATCCAGGTTACAAACTATGTATATACCAAACTTCATCCATATCCGTTCAGTAGTTATTGCGTGAAAGAGTAACAAACATTCATTCATACTCACAATTTTGCAAATCCATAATCTTGTGTTTCACTAAAAACCGGAACCCCATAATCTTCCATAATATAGCCAGGAAGAGAGAGTACCGTTAGCAAAAACAAAATAAATTAACATCCTCCCGACTTTTTCCCTATTATGTATGAATATCTGAAAATATTGCTTAGAATAGAAATATATTGAATATAGCAACGCCACGTTTACTGGAGTAACCTAGCCTATGCCAACCGTTTTTCTTCAGTTTCAAGCACGTAATGATTTAATAATGTAAATATTTTTTTTCGAAACAAAAAATCCATGAGCCGGGAGTTGAACCCACGACCTCTGGATCGGAAGGGATACATCCCATTACTAAGCCATAACGGCTCTCGAATAAATAAAATCAAGAAAAATTTAATGCATATCTACTAGTTACGCGCGCGCTAATGGCTACGGCGTAGACACGTAGCTACGAGAGTGCTACGCGCTACGTGCTGCGCCTCCGCTAGTCTACATGTCGTTTTGTTTAGACTAGAGAATCTGACTAACAAGGAACGGTACGTGATTGGTGCGAATGTTATGCCTTGTTCGTATGATCCAGTTAAATATTTTACGTTCCAGTTCAGTAGTACATATTATCATGTAATTTATCTACAAGTATAACTAAAGCCATAATATAAGTAGCGTATTCCGAAAAACTTAACACAAGCAAGCTTGTGGCTTGTTGTAAGTTTTAACACGTATAATGGATCTCCTATGTTGTAGACATGAGGACAGTGCTTAAGTTGCCAGATCAAATTCCAGAGACGAATTCGACGATTATTTAGAATAGAAAACATTTTCCATCCACTAAGCTTCCGTTAAGATATGATAACTTATCTATTGGTTACCAAAGCTTTGGTCGACACCAGCCTAACTAACGATGACCAGGCACTTCGACAATCAACTGACATATTTTCGTTTAATTAGCGATTGTGCTTGTCATTTGATGGACACAAGGGAGTCGGGTAATGGCCCATCATTCTGACACGAGAGCCATACGGGTAGGTTTTGAACCCGCATAATTACTAATTAATTTACAAATTAACCCGATTTCTTTATTATTATGACTTGCTATTTTACAAGACTTTGTTGTTGTTTGCTTGAGCGTGACGCAAAAACTATTGGCTCAATTATTAAATAACTTTTGATATAACAAACCTTTTAAAATTAGGCATTTTGACGGAAAACACAGTTTTTACACCGTTCATGAATATTCATCAACTATTTAAAGACATTCAGTCTTTCATCTGAAATCATCAAGATAAGATAAGATAAGATAAGATTTCTCAAGAGACTGAATGTCTCTTGAGAAATCTTATCTAAGTTACCCAAGAGACATGCATTAAATAAAAAAATGGGTACCTAAACCTACCTAACTACCTCCGTAACCTCACGATAAGTATAATATAATAACAATGTAAACATTAAAATAATAAACCTAGCCTAACTTGCCTATAAAATAAACGAAGTTGGATTAAAATAGAATTTATGTTTTATTCTACGATTGAGTATCAATAATAGGGATATTGAATGAAATATTCCAATTAGTCCGTCATTTACATTAACAAAAAAGATTGGACACGTATTTTTTCTTTTAAACTCAAACTCAAAATTCATTTATTCAGCAGGAACTGTATAGTACACTTTGAAATGTCATTTTTTTTTAATTGACCACCAATTCGTAACGCAACCAAACAGAGAAGAATTGGCAAGAAACTCTGCTTGGCTTATATTTTTTTATGGTTCTTAATAACTATTACTTTGTTTTTGATAGAGTTGGAGGCAGTTTCATCCCAAGCTTTTTTTACATCTAAATAATCAGATATTTTTTTACGTTTAACAACATTTTTGAATTTATTTACAGATAGATTAATCACGTCATTTGGGATTTTGTTAAAAAATCGTACACACATTTAAAAGATTGACTAACTTTATGGAGCCTTACAGTAGGAACAGCTAGTTTATCTTTATTTCTAGTGTTAACATTATGATAGTCGCTATTTTTCTTGAACATGTTAATATGTTTTCGGACATACATTAAGTTTTCATATATATATTGGCACGGCACTGTCATAACATTTATTTCTCTAGACGTGATTCTCTGGGGCCCATATTATAAATTGCACGAACAGCCCTCTTCTGCAACACAAATATGGTGTTGATATCTGCAGCATTCCCCCACAACAAAATGCCGTAAGACATAATGCTATGGAAGTAGCTGAAATAAACTAGTCTAGCCGTTTCTACGTCAGTAAGTAGACGGATTCTTTTGACTGCGTATGCTGCAGAACTGAGTCTGTTCGGCAACCCATCTATGTGAGCGCCCCATTGAAGCTTATTATCTAAAGTTATGCCTAAAAATACAGTAGTGTCCACAGGATTTAGATCTTCATCTTTAATGTTAATGTTAAGTTTAACTTGTATAACATTTGGTAATATAAATCTTATACATTTTGTTTTAGTCTCGTTCAGTAATAAATTATTAACATCGACGGACTATTTAGAATTATTATTTGTTAACCCAGTCGTCATCCCTATTAACATATGACTGTATGTCTCTTAAAAAAAATAAAAATGAAAAAATGTTTATTTCAGCTTTAATCACAACAAAAGAATATAATCTAGACTTATTTATGTATTATTTAAACGTAGTACCTAAATCATAAATAATTGAACTTTGACGGATGGGAACAGAATACCACGCTAGCGGAGTTGGGACGGGTCAGCTAGTAAAATTATATTACCTACCTAATAAAACATGTGTAAATTATTAACAATATAAAACCATAACGAATAAAACCTTTTTGCGGGATCCAAACAAAATCCCATTAAAATTGGATTAGCGTAAAATTGAAAACATTCACATCAAATACAGAACATATTACACGAAATTGAGTTAAATTCATTGAAAGAGCATCCGCTAACAAAAAAATCCGTTTTGGTAAGTAAAGGAATTTACATGAACGTGAACGCGCCCTAATACGGTCCCTAACACCCACGCAGATGCCATTACAATCTCAAACTTATACAAATAGCTATAAAAATCAAATTTCTCCAACTCAATTTGTGCTTTAAACTTTTTATTAGTAAAAAATCCATTCAAAGCAAATTGGGTTTTATACGTAAACTTTCAAAGCTTTTATTCGCTCAACGTGAGATTCGATGTTTTTATAATTTTTTAAGGAAAATATTATTTGAATTTGGAACGCCGTCTCCTGCCCACTTAGATTGTTTACCTTTTTGGGGTTCGAAATCCGAACTTTATTTTTTCCTTTCCTAAAAATGACATTATTTTGTAAGAAAATATGAGTTTTGGATTAAGTGCGTCATAATTTTTACTTAA
Organism: Horisme vitalbata; assembly: GCA_951804965.1. Lineage (NCBI taxonomy): Eukaryota > Metazoa > Arthropoda > Insecta > Lepidoptera > Geometridae > Horisme > Horisme vitalbata. Next base: position 27,447,269 of record OX638094.1, on the reverse strand, counting down.
GATGAGGAAAATTGTTTTTTGAGCGATTTGGAGCAATGAATGAGGGCTAAGGACGATTAAGAAATGTAAAAAGAACCATGTCTTAGAAATTATATTATACTAGCTTCCGCCCGCGGCTTCGCTTGCGTGGTACACGGATTAAAAGTTGCTGTGTTAATCCAGGTCACAAACTATGTATAATCCAAGTTTTATACAAATCCGTTCAGACGTTACAGAGTTGAGTGGGGACAAACTCTTTATATAGGTACTCTCACACTCACTAATGTTCGCATTTATAACATAAGTTAGATAAGATACTTAATCTTATCTTCACAGTGATAGAGGACGTCCACCTTCGAGATGGGTCGACGATATCAGAAAACCGTGGGCGGCACCTGGCTCAGATAGGCCTATGCCCAGCAGTGGGTCGAAAAAGAAAGAAATGATGATGATGGACGACCTCGTCGACGCAAAGACAGCAGTAACAGCAAAAACGCAAATAGTACTGGTTCGATTCCCGCCGCGATAGCTACAAAGAAAAAAAAAAAGGTTTCGGCGAATTGAGAACCTCCTCCTTTTACAAAGTCGGTTAAATATATGCTCCATTTGCTATTTAAGTTCATCATTATTATTAGCATCAGCTTGCAACAGCCCACTGCTAGACATGGGACTCCCCTAATGAGAGGAGCGCCATAGATTAAGGTCACGTACTCAAAATATAAGTTGTCGACATAGCTCAGAAAGAAAGCAAGCTGAAGTCCTGTTCTGTAGCAAGCTGAAGCTGTATTCTGTGGCTGAAGTGGCAGTGGCCGATAACCGTTGGGGTAAACGAGCTCTTGAGTTAGCTAGCGCGACTCGGAAAACGTAGTGTTGGACGCCCTCCGGCCAGGTGGAGTGACGATCTGCGAAAAGCTGCTGGTAGAAGCTGGATGCGTCGAGCTGAAAACAGGGCGCAATGCCGCTCTAGCCGCTAAGGGAAGTCCAGCAGTGGATCGCTATAGGCTGATGATAATGATGACTTGAACGGATGATGTCGGTAAGCAAAATATTACAATTTATATTCTTAGTGCCGAGTGCGAGACACGTTATGAAGATTATTAGATTGCAGGCGTCGGTGGAATCCGCAATATGGCGGCATCCACAATATTGCGAAATATACGCCATTCCACACTACACTGACGACTTGGAGATTCGCGACAAGTATCTAGAGTACAAGTAATTTAGATACAATTCAATAATATATTGAAGCCTAAGGACTGACTTGGCTGTGTATGTGAAATAGTTTTTTAGTTATAAGAAGAAATTATATTTTAAGTTGTTATAAAATATTTTATGTCCTTATTAATTATAAATTTCAGGACTGACTTTTGATCTTGGCACCCATTTAGATATCACTTCTTTTATAACTTTTGAAACTATCATGGTTGTGAACATAATTATGAATATCAACGGGATATTTAGCATGATTTGTGAGTTCTGTTGTTTCCCGATATTTGTAGGCAGTTGCATGCGCCATGATCACGAGAGAACTGAAGTCTGTGCGAGTGGGTAGTTACTGGCAGACGAATCTGTCTACCCTCTTTCATAGTCTTCGTCGAAATATCGGGAAACAACAGAACTCACAAAACATGGTAAATATCCCGTTGATATTCATAATTATAATCACTTCTTTTGTTGTTGAAGTCAACAACCAAGGCATATATGTTCATAACATTGAACTTGGCTCCCATTTTACATTTTCGTTTTGATGGGATTGACAATGACACAACGTTTCAAGTCTCTCTGAAGCGAGGCTAACGAACGACTCGACCAATACTAACAGTGGAGGGCTCGTCCGGGGAAGTACGGCCACCATGCCTATTTCTGCCGCCAAGCAGCTGAGCTGTGTTTTGGTTTGAAGGGTGTGGGTGCCGGTGAGATTACAGGCACAAGAGGCTTAGCATCTTCATGCCTCAAGTTGATGGACGAAGGGCGATGCATCTTAGAGCACGTTACAAAACATGATCTACGATGCAATGCTTTGTGATGGGTAATGAATACCACTAAACTCCATTTGCTAGTTCCATCTTCTAGTACCATAAAAAAAGTTCGCCAATAATGGTCAACTCTGTTGTGAGAGTGAGGCAGTCGCCCGAAGGCCTCCGACATGGCTGAACGACTCATGAACAGCCGGAACCAACATCTTAACGTGTTTTCCGAAGCACGGATGCACTCAGATCTAATGCTACTAAACGGTCACTCATCTAAGAAGTGACCGGGCGGAGTGTTGCTTAACTCAGATGATCGGCTAAGAACACCGGAGTAAGCGACGCCACGAGTGCCTCTCTATATTGTAGTGTTTCATTACATTAATGTTTGTCCTGGGCCGGAATCGAACCCGCGACCTGCAGACCAGAAGACAGAACTATGAGGTAGATCCATACAACAGCGTAAAAATAAGTTTCACATAAATAAATCCAAAAATATTTTAAAGCAAGTTAATTTTCATAACAAATTTTAATGTATTGAAAACGTAATGGAACAAGACCCTCTATAAACATTCTCTGCCCTCGCGCTTCGCCCATCAATTCTCGACCTTATTTGCATAACTTCAAGACGCAGAGTCCATTAGCCGATCCTCCCCTAGAATTATAAATGGGATCAAATAATTACTATTCACTAGCTACCGCCCCCCGCTTCATCTACCTTTTCCCGGATAATAAGTAGCCTATATTTTATTCCTGGTTGGATACATGAGTGCAAAGTTTCAACTTAATCCGTTTATCCGTTTTTGCGTGAGCAAGTAACGAAAATCCAAACAAAACTCTTACATATTTTAATGTTCTTCTGCTCGGGTGCTGCCCGAATAAAAATTAATATCCAGTGTTTGATCTAAACTCAACTCAAATATGCAAATATACCTAATGCTGGACACTATCATACAGCATCAAATGGTCCCAAACTGAGCAGAGCTTGTATTAATGGAACCACGTGACTGATTTATTAATTTAATTTATTAGGTTTACCAAAATTAAATACACAAAATAACTTCAAGGAACAATCTTAAATGGTACAGCTATGTATACAAACCTTTTGTAGGTCAACACCTCATGCATGAAAGGAAAAACTAAGGCTACAAGTGATTATAACTACTTATTTTTTTTTTGTAAATACATACATTTTATACACAGAAAATAGCCAGACCCGAGACAAATATTTGCAAAATACAAACATTTGTCTCGCGCCAGGAATCAAACCCGCAACCACCTGAGTCTCAGGTAGACCATCGCCCGGTGCGCCAGAGGTCGTCGAATACATTCAGCCGTTTCAGAGTTTAATGGGAAATGGGAATCAACATACATACAAACTTTTGCATTTATATTATTAGTGTGATAGTAGAAAGGATACTTAACATCGAAATATGAGTCTTGTTGCTTCAAATCTTAAGTCTATTATAGATTAATCAAAGGTGTTAAGAAGATGAGAGAAAACCTTATTACAATGGAAATAAGGTTGAATTTAGCATGGTATGTTTTATTGGGTTCCTTTGTAAATATTGTTAGTCCTTATGGGAAACAAGTAATTAAGTGTTGAAACGTCGTAAAGTTTAACGTGCTTGTAAAGTGACCATGTGTCTTTCATAAAATGAATGAGTTTTAATTTCTTTATTAATTTTATGAGTTGTATTGTACGTCGTCCAACGACAATACCGCTCTATATTAGTCATCGATACCAGTCCACTGCTGGGCACAGCCTCTCCTATTAATGAGGTAGTTTGTAAATAAAACAAGTTGTGGGATGCGAAATGCATGTCCCTCCTGCACGCCAGAAGCACGAAACGGATTGAGCTGATATTTTGCACATAATGTAGTTCTAGACCTAGAATAACATTCACGCTACTTTTTATCCGTGTACCACGCGAGCGAGGCCGCAGGCGGGACCTAGTATGTAATATTACTTCCTTACGCTGACATTCACCCCCCTACCCGTCATTATCGCCGTTATCGACACTCCATAACGTCAGGAGGAGGGAGGGGTGTTATAACAAACTATGCCGATATTCGCCCATTTGCAACCCACTTAAATAAATAAATAAATAAATGCTCTTGGGTGCAGCTCGGCTGTAATTTGTGTAGTGTTTGTCACGTCACCGCCGCAACTGCTGAACTGATTTTGGTCTTATCAAGAGATTTGTACGCTTAGACCTCTTTTACACAAAGGGATGGCTGACACTTAAGAGGTTTTGGGTTGTAATCTTGGTGGGGGACAAATCCTACTATCCTATTACAAACGTGCAGTTTGTGAGGATGTATGGATGTTTGTTATTATTTCACGCCGAAATCGCTGAATTGATGAAACTTGATGAATTTTTATATTGATGTAAATGTGCGAGATATCTCCTAGGTGTATTGATAATAAATAATAATAAATATAAATAAAAATACTGTAGTCGGCATTTCTTCTTTTCATTTGTAAAATATTTGTCAAAATGCAATTGTATGAGATATTTTATTTACGCTGTTTTATGTTTAAAGCCTTGGATATTTCTTTTGTAATGTTATATGAATAAATTGAAATGCAATACAGGCATTAGATGATCTAAGTAAGGTTCAGTAAAGGTGAGCAAACTACGCGGGAGTTAGCGCACTTACTGTTTATACTCTTTTATAAATAATTATTCAATATGCGTGATATTAATTTTAAAGAAAACATGTTGTGCCGATCTCTTATCCCACTCTCGGTGGGCTAGAGTGGGATAAAGGCAGGGAAATTATGATAATGATGATGCGTAATATTAATTTTATTTTATAATTTTTATAAATATGTAACTTTAAGTCTCATGTACCTACTATGGCTACAATAAATGAACTTTTTACTTTTACTCATAAATATAAATATTTTCATTTATGTGACACGTAGTACAGAAGTACCTACTACACACGGCCCTGCCTTCCCCTCGCGCTTTGATGTCTCGAGAGCCAATGTGGGTAGTTAGGTACATATGTACCCACTGGGGAAGCGTTTTACTTTTAAATGAGTTAAATATCTAGCACCTTTACGTTTTTAAAGCTGTTTATCCTACTAATAATAATAAATGTTTTTCTATTCCATTCTAATATTATAAATGTGAAAGTCTGTGAAGATGGATGGATGGATGGATGCAAGATGTTTGTTACTTAATCACACCAGAACGGTTGAACAGATTTGGATTAAATTTGAAATACTTATACACGCGGCGGCTCTCCTGGACTGGGCACGCATTGTGCGGAGGTTCCTCTCTGTGCAGCCCTAGCCACCGACCATTTGAGCCCTGCCCCGCGGTCGATGGTCCACCATTTTGGATATATTTTTTACTATAATGTTATATTGATTAGGACCTACTATGTCATGATTAATTGATTAATGTTTAATCTTTTTTTGTAAAACAATTATTTTTGAAAATTTTATAATAATAAATTTCATTTCAGGCAACAAAGAAAAAGTACAAGATCTTAATTTACTTAATCTACGGCCCATATAAATAAATACCTTAAAGCCAGGTGCCAGTAAAGCCAGGTGGTCTTCAATATCCGAAAAGCAAATGATAAGACAAATAAAGAAGTAAGATATAAAGCTAAAAGGCTGTAGATCCTTTATAAGTGGATGGGGCCGCCTGAACGCATGCATAATTAATAATTACGGACATTACTTAAGCTGCGCTCTGGGCCATGGACGGCCCTTTAATATTGCAGTGGGCTATAATGTATGGGCTTATCTACAGCTACATTAATAATATATGTGGTTTACACTACACACTACACTTGGTAAATTTGTAGGGAGTAGTAATCGGCAAAAGTAGTGTAGGACGCCCAGTTCAATAAAAAGTTTATCTATCTACCTATCTATCCTCCGGCCGCTAGAGTGAACATCTGCGAAGCGCTGGATGCTTCGAGATGATAGGGTGCAATGGGTGCTCATTAAGAGAGGGAAGTTACCATCCACAGAACACATTAAGATAATTACACAATAAATAATAATGCCGGACATTTTCACTCAACATCATTATACAGCCCTAAACTAAGCAGGACTTGTGTTATGGAGTTCCACATAACTGATATACAATTTTTTTTTTGTAAGACCCAGTTCCAAGACAAATATTCACAAATCATACAAAAATTTCCCGTAGCGGGAATCGAACCGCAACCTTCTGCGTCTCAGGTGGGCCTTCATAGTAATGGGGTCTTCAACAGAATGGATGGAAGTAGTACATGGCCCACCGGATGTCAAGCGGTAACTATTACTTTATAACTAAGTAAGGCTTAGATCACGCACGTTTGGAGCGTACCCTACGATGCAACGGCCTGCGTCCATCAACTTGATGCATGAAGATGTGATGCCTCACGTGTCTGTAATTTCGCCAGCACCCACATCCTTCGAATTGAAACACAGCAATGCTGCGTCACGGCAGAAATAGACATGGTGGCAGTACTTCCCTGGATGAACACTTCACCAAGAAGTCTACTACTTTTTAAAATTCAAGTCTTTAAGGACTTACGGTTGGCTGAAACGCTCGTGGCGTGGTTTACTTCGGTGTTTTAACAGATCACCTTGGTTAAGCAACACTCTGCCCGGTCATTACTTGGATGGGTGCCCGTTTAATGCATTTATATTTGTGCGTTTCCGTGCTTCGGAAGGCACATTAAGATGTTGGTACCGGTTTTTCAGTCGCAAAGCCATGTCGGAGGCCTTCGGGCGGCCTAAAAACTCCGACATCAGCTAGTGACCACTAGCTCATACGAAGAAGAAGAAGAGTGGCTGTAAGTCAGTCAGTCAGTCAGCTTCATTAGTTTCATATATTTAGATTATAACTAGTAGATCTACTTGGAGATAATTCGGTCCGGATGTGTATTGGACCGTGCGACTGCGCCTGACGAATGGTATTCTAATTATACCAGTTAATGCACTCATTGTGCACGCATTATCTGTGTTTGGACAGGGGGCATTCATCTGGTATGCATAGCGGCGCGTGGTGTAGCTGGCTTGCTTATTCTTAGATCTGTAAGGTCGGGTTTAATGGGTGATCGTCCAGTGGTAAGATAAGATACGTTGGATTATTTATTGAAACTGGACGACATTCTCAAGTCAGAACTGTCACAGTGTCTGCAGACCCGCCTTTATAATCAGTGTGTACTGCCCACAATGCCGTATGGTGGCGAGACATGGACGCTCACAAAGGAGTCTGTGTACCAGATGAGAGTTGCACGGAGGGCCATGGAGCGTACATCAAGCTTATAGACCGTATTCCTAAAGTCGAGATCCGAAGTCGAACAAAGGTCAAAGACGTTGGGAACCGCATAACGGAACTAAAATGGAGTTGGGCAGGACACCTGGCAAGGCGAGGTGATGGCAGGTGGAGTGAGGCGATAACTGAATGACGTCAAGAACCGGATACAGAAACGTCGGTCCAACAGCTAGATGGCGGACGATATTGCATCCATCGTGGAATGAAACGAAACTGGATGAGAGAGCTTTGAACCGTGAGGATGGGCATTGGGCACATACATAGGGAGGCCTATACCCAGCAGTGGGTGAAGTGAAGTCGGGCTGTGGATGATGATGATGATTTTGCAATACCACGTGAGGCTTATATACCTACATGCTCTAGAAAGTTGACTGCGGGCCTCGGGCATGGCGCAGAGCTCGGCCACGGCCAGCTGCACTTCTACGGTTGTGCTATTCAGCATTCAAAGTGTTAAGTGGAACAATACAGACTAATGTAAAAAATAAGAAAAATAGCTACAGTCATAATGTTAACACAAGAAAAAATAAACTAACTATTCCCACTGTAAGGCTCCGTAACGTTAGTATGGTCTAATATTAGCTTTCACTCTGGTTAACTTTTATGCATTTTCAGTTGGATAATCGAGGCCTCCGGGCGGCCTATAGGATCCAACACCAGAGCCAAAAACGACGATAGGAACTGCCTCCATCAGATTATTACACTGATAGATGACGGGTCAATGAGCTGAGGACAGGACGCAATGGCGTTCATTAGGGAAGGACTAAGTCCAGCAGTAGACTGCTTTAGGCTGATGATGATGACCAGGATGACGGTTCAGGCAGCTAGGCCTCTCCAAACAGGGCCATAGCGCAAACTGCTAAAGTTAACCTTTACTTAAACTTGAATTAAAGAAGTTTTGTAAAGAAATCTCGAGTTTCGTTGATCTTTCTAATTAACTGGGCTCAAAAGGCCCCGAGCGAGTGGGGCGAGTGGGTTAAGTGTGGGCCGAGTTACATCATTATATTTTAGGAAGTTATTCGTAAAGTCGATTTGCCGGCCCGCTCGGTCAATCAGAGTGGGACTCGTCTAAATATATCTCTAACTAGCTTCCGCCTTCAGCTCCGCTCGCATGGTGCGGGGATAAAAAGACAAAAAAAAGATGCTGAATAGGGCCCTAACTATACTTTATAGTTAGGGCCCTATTCAGCATCCTCAAGTACGTCAAAGTAAGATGACAGTTAAAGTGACAAGTTCACTCAAAGTTTTGTCACTTTAACCAGCGAGTAGCTTACTTTGACGTTACTAGAAGATGGTGAAATAAGCCCTTACTGTTGTACAAACACTCTGACTAACACACAAACTTTCGCATTTATAGTATTAGTACGATATATAAAACTGAACTTATGAAGCTGACTGACTGTATGACCATCAACGCACAGCTTAAAGCGTACCTTAACCGGACAGAGAGAGAGAGAGAGAGATCCTAGATCATATAATCACTTTTAATAAGCAAAACTTCTGTAAAATGTCGAAAATCAAAATGTTTTATCGATCACGCAAAGACTGCTAAATTCATTTTGATGCGATTTTTTTTTATCAACCGTGCTCGTCCCACATTGAACATAGGTCTCCCCATAGACTTCCAAATAACTCTGTCTCCAGCTACCTCCCTCCACCTACCTACCACCCTCTTTTGAAGGCATCGAGCTCGTCCCGCCAAAACTAGGTCAACAGATTTCTTTTTAAATATAGGCTGAAGTTAATTTAAATCCGGCATTTAGAACCAGAGCTTGAAGTCCCTGTAGTTCCTAAAACCATGCTAAGAAGAGATCGTTAATGGACTTATAAACCACGAAAACTATGCTTGCGCGCGGGTCTTCTAGTACATACGAATACATACAATCTTACAAAGGAAACATGACAAAAATATCAAAAGCATTCCACAATCCATATTTCATTTGGAAGCGTTATCCGTACATTTTATAAACGTAATATAAACGTACCTCAGGTAATACATCAACTCGACACGTACAGACAATGTACCGAACTGTGTGTACTGCGTGTACTGTCACCGACATAAATGGTACCCACTGCACGTGCGACTGCGAGCGAGTCGACACATCTCGTCACACATTCATCATACGAACATACCTTTGGCAGGGCATGGCGCTAGTCACAGCGACGACGTGTACGATTGTATGTACACTGAGTTAAAAATTTGCTGTAAATTATAAAGATACTCATAAAATGCGCGATTCCATTGGTATTAGTTGGTAATAGTTTTTGATCAGAGGCTTGCTCACAGGAGAGGGATAAATGGAGAGTAGGGGGAGACTTTTACCCAGCAGTGAGACATTGAAGGCTGATTGATAACAGTAATAATAATGTAAATCTATGTTTAAATGTGGCTTTTGTAGGTATCTTTTGTTTAAGTCCCTTCTGGTTCGAAAAGTAAAATCTGTTCTAAGTGCACCCCAATTAAGCATCAGCAAAGATGAGTATAATTCATAAGTTATTTTAAGAAAAGCGTTAAATCTTAAAAGGGTTCCACAAATAACGAGATCAAAGCTCGAGTCGCTGATCGAAATCGGTCCGCGACTGATCTGCCGATAGCATCGCCAGCGCCACCCGCCGTCACTCGCGCCGCACAACCCTTGTACATCTGTGCGAGACTAAATTAACTTTACGGAACCATGAACCATGCTCAGGGGTTATATCCATACCTACAACGAACATGCTTAGACTTTCTCTGAAGGATAGAATCCGCAACGAGACTATCCAACAGAGCACTAAAGTTGTCGACATAGCTCAGAGAATTAGCAAGCTGAAGTGGCAGTGGGCTGGCCATATCCATTGAAGAACCGTAACCGTTGGGTAAATGAGTTCTTGAGTGGAGACTGCGGCTCAGCAAACGTAGAGTAGGACGCCTTCCGGCTAGGTGGAGTGACGATTTGCGAAAGGCTTCTGGTAGAAGCTGGATGCGTCGAGCTGAGGACAGGGCGCAATGGCGCCTATTAGGGGAAGCCTATGTCCAGTAGTGGACTAATATACGCTGCTGCTGATGATGATAATTATAATCATTTCCTCCACTCACATAAGCAAATAAATATCTTGAATCTAAAAAAATACTTGAAATTTATCCCCGCCAGGTTTTGAACCTTCGTCGTTCGACTCGTAAATTAAGTTTCCGTACCTGTAACAAATGAACAATTTATCAGTGAGTGTCCGTTGAACACTGCGGTCACCCATCCAAGTGATGACCGGATGAGAGGACGTTAAACTTCCTGGCTCACTTAGACTTCTCCTTTTAGGTACTTAAGCAAGCAAGCCTCGAGGTCAAGAGCTTGCCCATAACTTATATCAAAGATCCGGCCAAGTGAGAGTCGTTCTCGCGCACGAAGGGTTCCGTACCGATGTATAGGAGCTCCACTTAAATATTTATTTTATTCTGGTGCTATAGCGGCAACAGAAAACTTCAACTGTCTAGCTATCACGGTTCATGAGATACAGTCTGGTGACATACGGACAGACGTTTTTATCCTTTAGGTACGGAACCATATAGAAAAGTATATTTCTAAGCAAGCTCCGCGTCAAGCGTAAAACCTAAAATGATGTACCTATACTGAGATAAAGTACCTACATAATTAATTATTTTCTCTTGTCTACCATAATGTTCTGTAAAATGACAAATGTGAAATGTTTGTTCGATCATTACGCTAAATCTACTGAATCAATTTTAATGGAAATTATACAGTTAAATAGCATATTTCAAAATTAAATAGCCTCTATTTTAACGTAACTGGCTCTATTTTAATTTAATTAAACTAAACCCGGCGAGCAGAGCCCGAGACACAGCTTGACCTTTCCGAAATACCTGTAACCATACCTAACAGAGGTTCTGTCCATGGACTTCTTTAGAGACCACAAAAACCATAGATATTTGCATCTAAAAGATAATTTTGTTTTGGTCAACCCTCACGCGCACTCGAGACAGGATAATGGGATACCTTGAATGATAGAGATGGTTGCCGGAATTTGGGGGAGAGCTTTACCCAGCAGAGGGACGATGCAGGATGATTAAAAAAAAACCTCAACGGAAATTTCTAAGACTCGGTAGCGCAGTTAACAGCGTGTCTCACTCAGTATTGAAGAGAAGGTCGCAGGTTCAAGTCCCACTTGAGAAGTTATCAGATTTATATAACACATACATTATTTCTTGCCAATTCTTTTCTGATCACTAAATAAAGGGAATATGATATTTGCATTAAAAGGTTTTGACGCAGCAGAGTTAGGCGCGGGTCAGCTAGTATGCTAATAAACCTGGAGTTAAGCATGCCTTTCACTTGGGCATACGTTTTAGCATACAATTAGCGGCGGCCGTGCGATGCGAACAATACTGTTGCCCGCCAATCAAGCAGTGGTCGCGGAGAAGCGGGCACCGTCTTATGACGGCTCACCCGTCACCCGTCTTATGACCCTCGCGGGCTTCATTCAATTTTAGCTTTTATTAAAAACTGATTTATAAAGGACAAACATACAAACATTGATTTTTATTTATATAGATAGATTGGAATTGGAATGTGACCTACGGCTACGATGTATTGCTCTACGTCCTGTCAATTGAAGCAGGAAGGTGATAAGTAACTTCAAAAGGTCAAAATATAAAATCAAATAGATCTGATAGCTTGCAAAATAAATATAAATATAACGTGTGTATACCTCAAACTAACAATTCAATGTTCCACAAAAGCACATATATAACAGCTATTAAAGTGTTCAATAAATTACCAATAGATATAAAACAACTTGATGGAAATATGTTTAAACTCAAGTTAAGGAAATGGCTTGTTAATAATGTTCACTACAATTTAAGGGATTTTTTTGATAATTAAGTATGTCTGCCTAAATTATGATTGTTTCTGATACATTCAACCGATCAAAAATAAGATGTAGTCTGTCTAGGTATAACTTTGTAAATTACATACATATGTTTGTAATTGTGTAAAAATATTATTGTATGTCCGAACAGGATAAATTTGTTGATACTATGATTTCGTAATAAGACCTTCATGTAACTATGATTCACACAAATTCACAATAAAATTATTCTTATTCTTATTCTTATAGCCTCTTCTTGACCAAGTAGTAACTTCAACTGTTAACTTGCTACTTAAAAATGAGCGAATTTTGTGTAAAAATATTTTCACCAGTTCCTATCCTTTAGTGGTGATTTCAAAATTATTGAGTTTGATGCATGTTTACGGTTTCTTACGTTAACAATATATGGATGAATATGAATGGCGCTCGTGGCGTGGCTTACTTCGGTGTTCTTAACAGATCACCTTGGTTAAGCCACACTCCGCCCGGTCATTACGTGGATGGGTGACCGTTTAGTGATATTTAGATTTGAGTGCCTTCGAAGGCATGTTAAGATGTTGGTCTCGGCTTTATGTCGTTAAGCCATGTCGGAGGCTTTCGGGCGGCCTAAAAACTCCGGTCACTAGCTCATACGAAGAAGAAGAAGAAGAAGAAAAATGGTATTGATGTCCACTGTCCAGTAATAATAACAGTAAATGGAAGAACGATACTCTTTTACTTTATTAATAGCATTATTTTAGTGATGTAATAAACGTCAAACAAATAACGGACATGGCTTCATAAAAATCAAATATTAGAGTGTTAAAGTACTTTCACACGCTAAATCTCTCAATGTGAGTGGGATCGAGGAATTGACGATACCTTACCCTAACGGTATCTACCTCAAAAATAAAACAAAAACCATTGTTTATAAAAATAAATTTCAAACGGACTTTTGTTCGACTTCATTTTGTGTGCTTTTAAATGAAGCTTGCAGATGGTGATGGAAAACATTAGTGAAGCCAAAGATACAGTCGAGAGAAGATCTGCTAAAAACATCGAACTACCTAATCCACGCCATCTAGACTCTAGTCAAATAGATACCTTAATAAGACAACGAAACCTCATAAATAACAAATTTAATCAGCCTCCTTTCATAACTTATTTCAATAATTCAAGATATAATTTATCCTTAGTGAAATTAATCTGGTTTCTCGCGAAAAAACATTTAAAAAGTATCGTTTGCCCGAGAGGGGTTAAATAGAGGTCTGCAACCAGAGGGAGAGAGAGCAAGCTACAGCACTTGCGGACGAGGTTAGGTTAGTCGCATCAGTGAGAGGGTGTGAGTGTTCTCTCTGTTCGTAGATAGACAAATAGAAAACCTTTACTTTAAAAACGGACAATACAAAGTACATAAAGTAAATGTAAATAGCTATTTTATAAAACGACAGCATAAGTTTGACATAAAATCAACATAGAGTGATAACGAAATTCAGGTATTAGCTGTACAAATACAAATGTAATGTTAAATTTTCAAATATTTTTTATGCCCCAGTTGCCTAAACTAGGCTGAAAAGTCTGTACGAAGGGATTGAAAGTACGTCGTACGTTTTTTAAAAATTGTAATTTTACTTTTACTTTAGTTCGCAATCAGAGTTGACATGGATTGTTTGAGCCTGAGTTGTTTCAATATCGATGACTTTACGTTCATACAGTTCAATTATCAGCCGTTGGATACACTCTGTGCCGACGTTCGTACCTACATTTACTCTATAAGTAACTCTATTACTCTGTGCCTGCGTCTACCCTTTTAAGTAATACCTGTTTAATTATGAAAAGGATCGCCTTTTGGACCTTTAGGTCAAAACTAACCGTGTTTTGCATTTACAAATAAAATAAGAGGTTAGAAAGGTTGATAATCTTCTTCTTCTACGAGCTCGGTTTATAGCGTAAAAGCAAAGCTTACATGAACCTACTTGTACCTATGTAATCTTTGTATCTGTTTAAATTCTATTATATTGTACACAGAAACATAATACAGCTATAAATTTACATAAATGCTATGTACAAAGGCGAGCTTAATCCTGAAAGAGTTTTCTTACAGCAAACCTTTAGGTATTGGGAGAAGATAAAAGAGAATAATAGATACATGTGTATATGTGTACATAGACCAGCGCGCGTTGTAGGTAATTCCTTCATTCCGCTACATGCTGAGTTCATATCAGACTATATTTCTATGTGTCATTATTATGTTACCTGTACTCTTATTTTAATGTTTAAAAACCTGTTTCTAATTTGTTCTTTTATATATATTTATGTGTAGTTGCAAATAAAAAAATCCTTATTTTTATTCTTATTCATATAAGGGATAAGATAAATTTTAGATTAATCTGATACCTGCATATTTAAATAAACCTACATTCAAATAGTTAAATAGACCTACATAAAACCTATATGAAAATAGTACCTACTTATATATTTACTTAAAAATATTAATAAACAAATCTACATCACTACATATATATTCCTAACATATAAATATTTACATAAACTACAATAATATTATGTTTCTACTAAAATTGTAGTGATAAGTAATGCTCTTTCAACTTCGATTTAAAGATGTTAAGAGAAGGACTGTCACGGATAGAGTGAGGGAGGGCGTTCCATAATCTCACTGCCTTAATGGTGAATGACTCACCATAGGAGCAAGAAGAATGAGATGGAGTTTTGAGGAGTAGAGATTTTGTCGATCGGCAAGGCACACCACGAGGGACAGGAAAATCAAAGCGCTAACGGAGGTAAGGGGGAGAGAGAGGGTTGTGAAGGATATAATAAAGAAAAGACAGAACGTGAATGTCACGACGACGTCGTATAGGGAGCCATTTCAATTGGGTTCGAAAGTGAGAGACGTGATCGAACTTGAGCAGACCGAAAATAAAACGGATACACCGTTTTGAAGATGCTCCAACTTGTTCAGAAGCTGCTCCGTGAGAACAAGGAAAGATACGTCAACGTAGTCAAGAATTGGTAGAAGTACAGATTGTGCAAGAGTAATCTTGGTAGTGAAAAGTAAGAACTTCTGAAGGCGTTTAAGGGATTGAAACGTGAAATTGGCTTTTCTGCTGATCTCGTTAATGTGAAAAGACCAAGATATTCGGCCGTCAAAAATGACTCCCAAATTCTTAGCCTTCTCAGAGTAAGGGATGGCCTTAATGGCAAAACACAGATGGAAGAGGGCTTAGAGAAACTGATTTCAACATATAAGGAAATCCGAAAATAAGTGCTTGAGATTTTGCAGGATTTACGAGGAGACCAAAAGATTTAGCCTATTCATAGATTTGTGTGAGATCAGAGTTTATTTGTGAAATACCCCCAGGTACCTGGTCTACCTTAAAGTGACAGTAGATTTGCAAATCGTCTGCGTAAATATGGTAGTGAGAAGAAATTGTATGAGTTATGGCATTAATAAAGACCGAAAAAAGTAAAGGAGAGAACACCACCCTGTGGTACCCATCCGATCCATCCATCCGAGCGTACACACTGCGAGCCACCAGACCAATAGGAATTGAACCAGACCTTTTCTGAGGAGGAAATATTAAGGAGGCAAGGATAGATAGGAGAATGTCATGGTCAACAGAGTTAAATGCACTGCTGAAGTCTAAAAGTATAAGTGCTTGAGAAGTTTCTTATCCATGGCCCAGCCGATATCATCCGAAATTTTAGTCGAAGCACTAACAGTACTGTGGCCAGGGCGAAAGCCAGACTGGAGCGGACTCAGCAAAAAATTTTGGTGCAGGTAAATTAACAGTTGTTTTTGAACTACATTCTCCAGGATTTTTGAGAGGATAGGTTTAGAAAAGCTGTTTTCCAGGCAGTGTGGAAAGAGCTTGTTTCTAGGGAGTGGTTGACAATATGAGAAATAGCAGGTATGAGCTCATCAGAGAGAAGCTGCAACATCTGAATGTTAATTCCGTGAGTGCCTACAGCTTTCGTAGAGATCGAGCATAGGATTTTTTTATTTCCACCTCAGCAGCTCCCTTGAAAGTAAAAGGTGAGCAATTAGGCCTGGGATGACAGGAGAGCTTCCCTAAGGTTGCTTGTTTAACATTACTATCAATGCTGAACGGAGATTTAGAGAAGTGTACGATAATAGCATTTAAATAAAATGAACCAAGAGGGTCACAACCTTCCACCCAGACCCAGTGATTTAAGGAGTCTACACATCTGTGAAGGACTAGAGTCGAGAAGAGACTTGTAGATGTGGTGCCTCTTAGCATCCCTACACATCTTACTACATCTTACACATTTTTTTTATATTGGATAGGCTTGCGTTTGACTACAACAAGATGTTTTGACTAAAACATCTTACAATAAACATTAAAAGTTACTACGGACTCAGCAATAGCACTGCGTTACCACTGCGTTACCACTGCGTTACCACTGTTTTTCTTCCATGTGTTCAGTCATACATGATCGACACTATCGACTAGTGACTCGTTAGTGTTATGCATATAAAGGGTGGGGCAAAATTTTACTTCATTGAGGGCTGCTATCTTTTCTATGAAGTTAGAAGGTTTTGTTCTGAAGAAACTATAGTAATATAATATATATTCTCAAAGAAAAAATAATGTCATTTTCGGAATTTTGTTCCTCCTTTGATGTATGGATTGATCCTTATCGGCAACAGAATCCATTAGTTCAATAATGCAGGGTGTAGTTTTTTTTGAAAAATCATTCGTGTCTATTTCCGTCAAAAGTGGGGGATTTTTGAAAAAAGTAACTAAACTCAACTCTAAACTAAAGTCTTTAAGGGTTAAGCTCGCCTCTGTACATATTTTTTGCCAGACTCTCTGTTTGTACAATAAAGAATTACAGAAATAGCTGCCCTCAATGAGGTAAAATTTTGCCCCATCTGTATATAGGGAGGACCTACTTGAAATATACATTAGAAATTCGTGGTCTTGCCTTCCCTACCCCTCTATAATCTGACGGATATTAATGTACGAGTCAGACAGACAACTTGTTATTTTAGTATTAAACTAAATCTGAACTCCTGACTACCGATCCTCAAATAGCATCTTTTGTCAGATGTTTTCAGTATTAAAGCTATTTTCGACTTAATGTGATTGAGATAAGGGTCAAATAACTTGAGTTATAAATGTTGAAGTTTGTGGGTTATTATAGACTTTATGCTATTGAGATAAGGGTCAAAGGGCGTGATATATTAGAAATAGATTTAGTTATTTGGTTTGAATATCATTCAAGTAAATATTTTGTTAGTTGAGTTTAAACATAAGAACGACCTCGTCGAAGCAACGGGCGAATAGAAAGCTAAGACGCAAGAAGTTACCGGTTCGATTCCCGCACAAAATATTAAGGAAATATTTTTGCATGCAGATAACTAGTAAAACTGGTATTTATAAAGCTACCACATATTCGTACAAAGCGGTTTTCTTCCACTTTTATTATGCGAACTGCCAAGGATTGGAACTCTCTACCGGCCTGTCTTTCCTGATGACTATAATCCGGGTCTCTAAGTGTAGAGTGAATAGGTGTCTTCTGGACCTTCGTGCTCCATCTTAGACCACAACGTTACTTAACATCAGGTGAGTTCGTGGTCAAACAAAGGTCCATCCGATGTAAAAAAACCTATATGAACTATGATCACAAACTCAAGAGTAGTCAATTTATTATAGAAAATTTTGATAATGACAAGTCTCAACCTAGCCCTCAAAGCTGAGATCGGTCTATTTATACCAGCTTAAGTCCGGACCAACTGAACTATCATGAGTACCGAAAAATGAAGGAGAGCAAATTATTAGATTTTAATAGAATTCTGTAATAATAAGTATGTACAAATGGAGGTCTCAATTATGAATTCATTAAACACCTTTAACTTTTATATTGTTAGTGAGCACATGCGCAAACTTCGAGAGCCAACAATGAAGAAACCCGAAACCCGAATGGACGCCTGCTAATTAGGTACTTTTTACATCGACTCGCAAAATGTATTGATACATTCACTAATGAACGTAGTGTTCAAATATTGTACAGAGAGAAGAGAATATAAATAATTCTTATGAAATTAAATAATATTATTCTTTATTATTAGCTTCGGTTTCGCTCGCGTTCCATCATCTGCCTAATAGCAGTCAACTGCTAAACATAGGCCTCCCCTAATGAGTGCTACGCTCACGCTAAAAAGCCATATGACCTTTCCTTTTTTTTTGACGACCTCTGTGGCGCAGTGGGCGAATGCTCGTCTGAGACGCAGAAGGTTGCGGGTTCGATTCCCGCCGCGAGACAAATGTTTGTACGTTCTGCAAATATTTGTTTCGGGTCTGGGTGTTTTCTATGTATAATTAGTATGTAAAAAAATGTATCTATGTAGTTTATCAGTCATGTGGTTCCTAATTATTTATTTCCAAAAGCTGTATCTACCGACCAAATATCATCAAAACCAGTTTAGAGTGTTGCCTAAGAAAACAAACTATTATTATCATTCATCATTATCAGTCGTTTTGGAGCCACTGCTGGGCATATGCCTTCTTTTGACTATGCCACTCGCCTAGAACCTGCGCTAGTCTGAGCCAGGTTCCTAAAACAAACTAACTAGCTTATAATTTTTCGTTAGTAGCCAACTATAGGGCCTCCGAAATAAATCCATATTTATTTCGGAGGCCCTATAGGTTCTAGGCGAGTGGCATCTCAGCCAACATTGTTTCTTTCCACTAACCCATACGATACCTTGTAACTTTTAATATCAAATATATCTATTCAGTCTGTAACACCCACGTCACTCCTGGTGAACTAGTGCCAATCAAATATATGAATAAAAAATAAAATTTATTTATTTCAAGTAACAGTGACTCATAAGAATTAAAAGGACTAATTTTAAAAGGGCTAATTCTAATAAAAAATAATTACCTACGTTTGATGAACTCGATAAAAATAACGAACGATCTTTTTTGATAACTTCAATAATTAACAATAAACATTACAAGGAGAATATTAAACATTTGGATCAGCTAAGCTCGTTTGCACATTTCATAAATACACAGAACCCTAGCGAGCTCGGATTCGTATTCATTAAGGACATCAAACGGACGCCCGCGGCCCGCGGTACCCTAATATTTTGCAAACAAATATTGTACAGTCAACTGCTGCCGCTGCTGTTTGCTGCAATATGATGATTCAGGATTCAAATTTTTTTTTGCTAAAATACATAACTTATACTCGTAGCTATGTAAGTAGTTCGTAGTATGAGAAGCCTTTTCTATAAATTTCCTTATGACATGGATGTTGATAAACTCGCAGAAGGTTTCTATTGCATCAAATTCAATCTAGACTACAACAAAAATAGCTATCTGCTATCAGTTATCTGCTTGGCATAGGCCTCTCCTAATAAGAAGAGGGATATGACCATAATTATTTAAGGGTTAGGGATCGGAGGGCACATCTTCTCGAACCGCCGACGGACAGCACCGTTAGGGGTTAGGAAATTCAACTGTGCCAGTATGAGGCTGCGCTATACCGCAATCAGCCTGGTACCAGAGCCCTGTTTATTAGTAAGCACCACAAGTCGGTGCGAAGCTGGAGGTTGTTGGAACCCTATGGTTTTTTTCAGCACTAAAAGCGTTAACATTGGTTTTACTAAGAAAATCTTAGGCGATCTTTTATTACATTACTATTATCAGTAGGGCGCTCAGGAACAATTTTGGCCAATGACCGAACGGTATTTTGAATTTCTTTACGGTATTTTCACTTTCTCATTGGCCAACATTTTACGTCTAGGATACGAATAGTAGGTAAGATTTTAGGCTTCTAGTGCTAACTGTACTCGGAACGGAATCAGATTAATCATGATTCGACTGTACCCACTCATGTGTGTGCGTACGGAGGTACCTTCCCGATTCAAGTTTTTAATTAAAGGACGGGGCATCGGTTTTGGTTAATTGAATGTCGAAATTTGATATTATGTTCCGTGGAACCATCATCATCATCATCATCATACTTTATCCACTGTTTGTTAAAGGCATAGTGACCAGGACCGCTCTGTCAAGAGTGCAACAAGTAAGAAGATATAGGTCTCCCGAAGTTTGTGCCATCCACCACGGTCTTTTATCTAAATTATAAGCGTTGAGGATTTAAAGTGTACTTTAATGTTCGTACTGAATAAAAAAACTTTTTGTTTTACTCATAATAGGCTCTTACCTATCCTACATCTTTATTAAAACATTTGAAAAGCATCACAGACTTTCCAATACTTTAGCTTAAGTTGTTATAATATTTGCGAAATAATAAATAACATAATAGTTTGTACGGTTCTCGAATGCTTTCGAAAAATATTAATCGTTAAATATCTTTCTTGAGGAAAATATGTACAGTTTTTTTTTTACTTGACACCTAAATTATATAAGATTTCGCTTCTTTAATTATAATCTCTTCAGTAGATTAATTATTGATGTTAAACCTCTTATGCGGCGGGTTAGACAGGCTGTTAAGACTGCGAAGAAAATTATCATTTTTCGTAAAATTTTCATTATATTGTCAGGGATACGCTACTGATTTTTCATAAAAACAAGACACGCAAAAATATAAAATAAACAATTCGTTTAATAAATAATTTCAACCTTAAAACAAAGCATTTTGCTGTTTCAAAGCGTCATCAAAAGCAGAATTGCATTCGATAAATAATTCCCACCCCGAGGCCAGACCAACTCACCCCTTTAAGTTCAGCGTCCACTATAGCACCGCATCGCACCAGGCCAAATGCTTGAAAACGTTCGGTCTCCCAGAAATCTCCATGTTGGAGTCATTCTAGTTTGGTCATGGAGACCAAAAAATAATCCGCACCAAAACTCAGCGTACGCTGCCCATTGCGCCGACTAGGGATTGCAATGCTAGATCAGCAACCCAGCAATCCAGCTGGATCCAGCACCATTTTTGGGCTTACTGGTTTCAGCATCTGGCGCTGGATCCAGCGCCGCATTCAGCAAAAAACTAAAAACAAGTTATTTAGGAGGAAAACCTAATTTTCTTTCCGTGCCAAAACTCCACAAACTGTACGTTGAAAGCGAATAGACAGAGAGCCTTTTTCGCAGCCTGTACTGTATACAGTTATTATATGCAGTTCTTGAAGAAGTAGGCTGGGAGTAACATTTGTTTCTGAAGATATTACTTTTATTAAAATATAAAAACTCTTAAAACCATGACGTATGCCTGAGGTTTTTTCGAACGTTTCCGAGCATAACGCTCCAGTAACACTTCTCCTTAAATTAAAAACGAATCACTTGCATGTAAAAGCCCAGTGTTAATTAAAGTTGATAGATTTATATAAATCTCTAAATTTTGTGAGTTTTTAAAAGTGCCAGCACACTTTTAGGCAGGCACTGGTCTAGTTCCGTAGCGTTATAGTGGACGCTGACCTTTACCTCTCTGGCATTCAATTATTCAATGCATTTCAAACTCTGTGCCTTTGAGATAAACCGCAGTTCACTTTCACACAACTTTAGTTTTTAACTACCTTTGAAATTCCAACTTTATATTAATGACGTACAGTCGACATTCGTTTGCATCGCCATAAAACCAGATAATTATGTTGGTAGAGCTAAGCCAATTTCAGCTTTATGACAAGAGTTTGAAGACAACGTTTGCTTGCATCTGTTTTAACTTTAAGCATAATTTTGCAGGAAGCTGTTGAACTTTATCCCAACGGCGTAAGTCAGAAGTTGGCTTAAAATTAATAGGTAAATTAGCAATTCGTATAAGATGGAGATGCTGAGTTATAATTTTAGATTATTGATAAGTCGACGTTCAGTCGTGCTAAAGAAAGAATACATGTTTTTTTTTTTATTTTGTTATATCGATCCGAATTATCGAATTTAATAGGTACTCAAATTAATATCTGGTTCGAAGAAGCATTAAAAATAAATTCGTAGTCCAGTCAGCCTGCAAAAAGATGTTATACAATTTAATGAAATTTCATACTAGTGACGCTGGCTGGAATTCAAATTTATAACGAAACTGTTTTGTTTTGTTTTATGCAAATAAACAATTATGATTATGATTATTAAAAAATAAGCTAAATGCGAGTCGGACTCACGCACGAAGGGTTCCGTACCGTTGCATCATGCATGGGAGCCCCACTTCAATATTAATTATATTCTGTTTTTAGTATTTGATGAGTTGGCAACAGAAATACATCATCTGTGAAATTTTTACTGTCCGTCTGGTGACAGTAAAAGGCTCCCGTTTTAACCTTTTGAGTACGGAACCCTAAAATGATGCAATGATAATGGTGATGATTGTATAATGATTGAAACTACAAGTATGTTGGAAATTAGAGATTTCATAAAACAATAATAGGTGCAGGTGCGAGGTATAAATTAAATATTTTCAATAACTAGTCAGTTATAGCGCATTTTTCATCTTCATTGTCCTTCATTTATTGACATAACTTTTCAACAAAACACATTATGGTCAAAGTGATCCATGGATCCTATTGATCCATTTAATTTATTTTAATTTTAATCTGATCTATTTTGGTTTATTTCATTCGATATTTATTATATAATTTTTATTTTATTATCAAGCTGTTTATCATTCATTCGATTGTCTTCATGTCATGTCTCTATCGACAATTTTCCATACCATATACATGTTAAACATGTTGTGACATATTTCATAGTAAATTCCATATTTTATTCCACACGTGTTTTTTGCAAATAAAATAGTTTTATCTTTAAAACGCATATTTTCATTCGAGACTCCTTCACACACAATCAAAGACGTGACCACGGAATACCTTAGAGACGTCAAAATCAATTTCCCGCCAGTGGACTGCCACCGTCAGTGTCAAAATGAGGCAATATGGCCGCGCGCCACTTCATTATACATCCGCACGGACAGTTTTGAATCGGTATTGATATGGGAATTCGTGTACCAGAGGACATTGCGGCTCTTGGCACGTACAGACCAGTGGACGGGGGTTTGTGTACCTAACGTGTGTGGAACACGGGGACATAAGGATTAGTTATATCACCTCTGGGTACAGAGCCGCTATAGCAAATCTGAACTGAGAAGAGATTTAAGTAATCTTAACTCTGAGATTTTTGAGATTCGAAAATTCTGACAGCCTTACCTAGTCAACATTTTAAGGATAAAGTAGAAATCGGAATATTACAACAGAATAGTTCAATTTGCGAGGAATGAGATTAAATCCTAAAGAAAACCACAAATATTAATGCGAAAGCTTCTTTCTCGAAATATCGTATCATAAGATGTTCGTTATTAGGATTACTTTTAGTACATGCGAAAAATTTTGATCTTGGCAAAAATCTTGGTTCTTAATCTTAGATAACATTTGAGTGAAAAATCTGGTAAAAAAATTTAGGTAGTCGTAGTGAATATTTCCTATAGAATCTTTATTTTGGATTTCAAAACTTATGAAAAATTTCCTAGGAAATTTTCCCCGTACATCAACGCTCCGGCCACCCAGAAACGTCAGCCATTTTTTTCAACTGTCAAACCAAACGAAATGGCAACGGATGGCATAATCATTCTACCAGTTCAGCAAACATTGAAAAGGGAGAACCGTACTTGAGGCTCTAGACACGTCCTGTCCAGGCAGGGTGGGAGGGGGGTTCATACTTGCAATGAAACGTGGGCCTCGACTCGACAGGGCTCGAATTAGGGTAAGTAGCTTGAATTATTTAGACGCCGTTACGCGTAATGTGGGTTGGTGATAAACAGTTTTGAGTACGACTCCAACAGATAAGATAGCCAGTATGGGAACCTGACATTTAGGATTGGGAGAGTTATCAACAAGTCAGCCAATATTTAGAACACAGCTGCATCAAAGCATCGATACCATAAAGGTATTTTTTGGAAATCTGCATTTTGTAATCCTCAGGTTAATGCTGGCCAGTCTAAGTCAGCCAACATGCACTCCAAGAAACCTAAATGACAACTTGATTGAACAAAATGCTAACATGGAGTGTAGACGTTTATGATGAG
Source organism: Horisme vitalbata (assembly GCA_951804965.1). Taxonomy (NCBI): domain Eukaryota; kingdom Metazoa; phylum Arthropoda; class Insecta; order Lepidoptera; family Geometridae; genus Horisme; species Horisme vitalbata. Next base: position 27,423,175 of record OX638094.1, on the reverse strand, counting down.
TAAAGATCAGAAAAACATGAGGAGTTGGCGCCTTGCCAAAGGTCTGTGGGATAATGTTGTGATATTTTTCATCGCAATCATCTCGAATCTGATTCCGGCGGTGCTCCCGAGCTCACTTCACTTGGGACGACAAAAAATAGCCTATTTCATATTTACCAATTTGCACTGGCCGTAAAATTGAGACCCACGCGAGAATGGTGAAGATGATAATATTTCACGGGTATTTTACCATGTGTTGACATTAATAGCAGTTTCTGGGTTTTTCCATATACTCGGTGAATTCTTCTTAGCTTCTAAAATTACATGTCAGCTTAAATATTCATAATGGAAAACGGGAATTTTCCAATGGGTGAAGACACCGACGGCGTCAGTTTCATGCTTAAAACGTTTAGCTAAAGGTAGTAAGTGTGGTGAATACAGTCCAACACAATAATATTTGTCTCCAATCTAAGAGTATAATATTCATATTACTGAGGCCTTCAAACCGTCAGGGATTGTAGAGTCACACTACATCTTTTTGGTGCCACTATTCAATTTAAAATTCCTGCAGTAAACACTTATATATATTCTACCTGCATCTGAGCCAGCACCTTAAGAGTATTTCGATAACATTATTAAGTTTATCTCATATATTAGCTTAAAGTTTTATTAAAAATATCCGCACCAAAATTGCGCGCACGCTGCATATTGAATTGAACACGTTTCAAGCGACAACATCTAAATTAGTGTGAATGTAGGCATTTTGTTGTTGTACATGTCAACGATGCTCAGACGATTCTGACAGTTTTCACTTGGAGACTGCGATTCTATAGTATCTCTATGTGGGCGGGATTTTTTTTCATCTAGAACAACAGTTGTTTAACTTTATTTTCTATTGTTTTTCTGATTTATGTTGCGTACAATTTATGGCGTTTAAAGTTTATATTTAACTAACTAAGGTTATTAAGAAGACACAAGTTTAGTGAAATGAAATAAAAGTGCAAAACTGGATTACTCAGATGAAGGATTTTTTTTGCTGATTGTTTGTTATAGCCGCCATAATTAATAGAACATGACTTGACCGAAGACTGACGACTTGACTAAAACACGGAAGATATGGATTAAAGGAAGAAAAACGCTTACAAAATAAAACGGAAGACTTGGCAGTATGGTCAGAAGACTTTAGCCTGCCCTAATTGGACTAAGAAACAAAAAAAATGCATCTCAATGTTATTGTACATTGAGTTACTATCTCGACACAAGAAAACCACAAAAACAGATTGCAGTGGCTTAAAAAAAAAAGCAACGCACACTTCACGCATTCTACCAGCTCTCATCCAAAGAGTATACGTAAGTTTTCACATCCCTGTCAAGTGTTTAATGACGATGGCCGGTAACGATCTCGAATGTGAAAGCATATAATGGAAGCTAATGAAGTGGTTACGACTGGCATGCCAATTAGCAGAGCCGTTATATTGCACATTTAGAAAGACCTTAGGGCTGCTTCTACTAAAACAAATATAATTCATGTTTGTCAAAGAGCTAAAAATGTGGATATTAATCTAGAATTCCAAGGTAGCATTGTTAATAAAGTTGACTCTACACGATTTTTAGGAATACAAATTGACCAAAAACTTAATTGGAAATGCCAAATTGACATACTAAGTATACGAATCAGTATTTCAGCATATTCTCTATATAAACTTTCCACAACTGTTAATGTAGAATCATTTCTCACTGCTTATTACGGGACAGTAGAATCTAAACTTAGATTAGGAATAATATTTTGGGGTAACTCTACCGACAAAGATATTGTATTTAAAACGCAAAAACGAACTCTTAAATCCTTGATAAATAATGTTTTGTAACTGCCAGTTACTCTTAAATCCATGTTTGGCATACATAGGTATGCCAAACATGGATAAAGTTCTTACACTTCCATCACTTTACATTTTCGAAGTTTTTATTTTATTTTATTTTATTTTATTTGGGAAACAGACAGAACAATATATCATAAAACTAAATTAAATTAAAATAATTCCTAATCCAATAATGTTTTCACTTATGTTACAAATCTAACATACACGTCAAAATAAATTGGTGGACAGACAAAAAAAAGTTAAAACAAATAAACAATTAAAATAATAACTATTTGGACTCTATGAAAGCTTTATTTGTAAGGCAAAACCGTCATGTGTTTGTAAAAATGGCTGACAATTCGGTACGTAACAGACGTGATAACAACAGGATCTGTATGCATAGCTTTGCAAACTACACTGTTGCAAAAAAAGTATTTTTTAAATCCTAGTGAAAATATGTTTAACAAAATTAAAACAATTATTAGTAAGTAAGTGCTACTATAGTGTTAATGAGTTTTTAGTTGACGATCTGAAACTTTGACCATATAATTTTTATTGACATTTTACGCAACAATATAATTCATATTTCTTTTATATAATCTTAAATATTTGCATGTCAATTGTATAATTATAATTTTAAATATTTGCATGTTTAATTTAAAGGTAGAACATAATTATATATAATTAAGACCTACAATTGTAACCTACATTATGTGGAAGCAAATAAATTAATCATCAAAAAAATATTTGAAAAATCTACTACTGAGTACTCTAATACTGAGATTGGTTACCAGCATTCATTCAAAGAGTAGTAAGATACAAGTTTAGCGATGGCGACCACACAGGCAGCATGTAGGTTAGGTGCCCCGTCATCTGTGAGATTTTTTCGACTGTTTATGACCACTGAGCATAGATCTGACACGGAAATTAATTTGATACCATGACATATAAATAATACCCAGACCTTTCATACAGCATCATATGGCCCGAAACTAAGCTAAAAGCTAAAATCGAACTCGTATCATGGGAACCAAATGACTGACAACATTGGAGGAGGTATTTACCTTACAATGTTATTGAAGCTAATTGTAACTGTAAGTTTTTGATGATGATATGCTGATGGTAAAAACAGGCAGCTCTCGATTGCTTGGTTGTCTGACCAGTATACCAAGAAATAGCATATCTTGGGTATCGAAAATCTGTAATATTGTAACCTGCATGCAGACAGCAAGATGACAACTACAACATGTCTAGTTAATCACTATCTTTGACTAGTTGATGGCAATCTAATTAGTCTACAACCAAAAATCTAGGAGCTTTGGAGCTTCGATAGAGGCGACTTGTTAATCCGTCTATTCCAAAACTGAACGTCCATACACTGAATGTAACTCTAGCAGCCTATACACGGCGAGGGGGCGCGCTCATTATTAGGTTAACTGGTCTTTAACACAGCTAAAACAAACGCTATAACTTTTTTCCTGTGATGGATTTTATATCCTGAAATATATGCTGAACTTTTAAATAACAGACACCTAAACTTTATTTAGGTGCTTTTTTCCTATGTATAAGCCTATGTTAGGGTAGTTGATTGATTCAGACGTACCTTTGGAAATACCCTCGAGAGCAATGAATCCGGGTCACTCAAAGAATCCAAAAAATCTCGGAAAGTAAGAATGCTAGGTTAATGCAATAAATTGTATTTAATAGACAATTTAATACTCCTTAAATGAAAGTATTAAAACTTCTTAGTTATTGTAAAGTTATATCATAAAAAAATCAAATTTGAAAAGGGAACACTGTCGAAGATGGAACTACGAAATTACAGGATTTGTTTTTGCTTTTGTTTGTAATCTGTCATTTATGGTGGTACATAAACCAGGTTGATAGTGCTCAATATTCATTATTCAAGCTGAAATCATGTCGCTTACACTTGAAGAATGCACCAGAATACTTACATTGGTGGAAACCGGCCGGAGTCAGCGCGATACAGCCAGGACTGTCGGTGTGTCGCTGTCAACAGTACAAAGAGTTCTCCGACGTTACGAAGAAACTGGTTCTAACCTACGCAGACCAGGAACGGGCAGAACTAGGTGTACCACAGCACGAGAAGACCGATACTTGGTGAACACCATGCTTCGAAATCGCTTTCTCACAGGAACTGAACTCACAAATCAGTTTCGACGCCTCGGAGGAAGTAACCCAAGTGCATGGACAGTAAGACGTCGGCTTGCTGAATCTAACTTAAAACCCCTTAGACCTGCAAACGGCCCTAAACTGGAGCGTGGCCATCGTATTTCAAGACTAAGATATGCCCAGAACCACGTAAATTGGAGTATTGAAGATTGGTCGAAAGTTATGTTCTCCGACGAATCAAAATTTATGCTCTACAAGCACGATGGAAGACACAGAGTGTATAGAAGACCAGGGGAAAGATTCAAGCAAGCATGCATCGAAGAAAAAGTAGCCTACGGTGGTGGGTCTGTACTTGTGTGGGCCGGAATTTCTTCTGAAAGTCGCACAGAGCTGGTGATCATAGAAAACGGCTCTTTAACTAGCGTAAGATATGTGGAAGAAATCCTCAACGAACACGTTGGTCCATTTATGGTCAATTTGGGTGAGGATGCTATATTTATGCATGACAATGCCCGACCTCATACAGGTAGGATTGTGAATGACTACCTTCAAGAGATGAACATTACTTGTATGGAGTGGCCAGCGCGCAGCCCGGATATCAACCCGATCGAGCATGCTTGGGACGAGCTAGGGAGATGCGTAAAACAACGAAACCCTCCCCCAATCACGCTTCCTGAGCTCAAAATTGCTCTCACAGAGGAATGGGAGAATATTCCCCAAAATCGTATAAGGAACTTGGTGTACAGCATGCCAAACCGCGTAAACGCAGTAATGGAAGCACGAGGAGGTAATACGAAGTATTGAAATTCAAGAAAATCGTCATAAAGTTCAAAAATTTCATGTTTCCTATTTTTGTTTTAAGGAGAGATCAGCAGTTTTTTTTCTTTATGTAATTTTGTGTAAATAAAATGTATGGTGACTCATATTTTTTTAACTTTCATTTAAGGAGTATTAAATTGTCTATTAAATACAATTTATTGCATTAACCTAGCATTCTTACTTTCCGAGATTTTTTGGATTCTTTGAGTGACCCGGATTCATTGCTCTCGAGTGTACATTAAACGAGATTAATTTATCAAAACAAAATAGTTGTGTTGTGTGGGGATTATGGGTATATTCCCCTTCCTATTAGGTGAGGCCTATGATGTTCAGCAGTCTGATATATAGGCTGATGGTGTTGTAACGAAAGTCAATCTCTCAAAAATGTAGTTCATTTATTTCAACTATAAGAACTTAGAACACTTTGTTACTATACTATGATATACTATACAATGATTAAATTTCAGATTATTTGATTAATTTTAAAGCGCCTCTAGTCTTCGCCACATCTTGTCTGTGCTCTTCGTCTAAACCGGACGTGGTACCGGATGGTGGAGACAAGTGTTGGTTAATTAAACGCTTGGTTAAAAGGGGTGCAAGGGGGTGTGGGGAGTGGGGTGAGGGAGTGCAGCTGCGACCTTAATGTATTTATCATATTGTCTTGCAGATTTCCACCCGCGGGATAATGTATGAATGATTTTTAATTAAATATGTCGGGAGCAGATTGCTTTGAGAATATTCGTTTACAATAAATGAATTTTAACATAAGAATCAGTCAGTAAACGTAGGCTATGAAAAACTTAAGATCTTTGAAACTACCCTCGAGAGCAATGAATCCGGGTCACTCAAAGAATCCAAAAAATCTCGGAAAGTAAGAATGCTAGGTTAATGCAATAAATTGTATTTAATAGACAATTTAATACTCCTTAAATGAAAGTTAAAAAAATATGAGTCACCATACATTTTATTTACACAAAATTACATAAAGAAAAAAAACTGCTGATCTCTCCTTAAAACTAAAATAGGAAACATGAAATTTTTGAACTTTATGACGATTTTCTTGAATTTCAATACTTCGTATTACCTCCTCGTGCTTCCATTACTGCGTTTACGCGGTTTGGCATGCTGTACACCAAGTTCCTTATACGATTTTGGGGAATATTCTCCCATTCCTCTGTGAGAGCAATTTTGAGCTCAGGAAGCGTGATTGGGGGAGGGTTTCGTTGTTTTACGCATCTCCCTAGCTCGTCCCAAGCATGCTCGATCGGGTTGATATCCGGGCTGCGCGCTGGCCACTCCATACAAGTAATGTTCATCTCTTGAAGGTAGTCATTCACAATCCTACCTGTATGAGGTCGGGCATTGTCATGCATAAATATAGCATCCTCACCCAAATTGACCATAAATGGACCAACGTGTTCGTTGAGGATTTCTTCCACATATCTTACGCTAGTTAAAGAGCCGTTTTCTATGATCACCAGCTCTGTGCGACTTTCAGAGGAAATTCCGGCCCACACAAGTACAGACCCACCACCGTAGGCTACTTTTTCTTCGATGCATGCTTGCTTGAATCTTTCCCCTGGTCTTCTATACACTGTGTCTTCCATCGTGCTTGTAGAGCATAAATTTTGATTCGTCGGAGAACATAACTTTCGACCAATCTTCAATACTCCAATTTACGTGGTTCTGGGCATATCTTAGTCTTGAAATACGATGGCCACGCTCCAGTTTAGGGCCGTTTGCAGGTCTAAGGGGTTTTAAGTTAGATTCAGCAAGCCGACGTCTTACTGTCCATGCACTTGGGTTACTTCCTCCGAGGCGTCGAAACTGATTTGTGAGTTCAGTTCCTGTGAGAAAGCGATTTCGAAGCATGGTGTTCACCAAGTATCGGTCTTCTCGTGCTGTGGTACACCTAGTTCTGCCCGTTCCTGGTCTGCGTAGGTTAGAACCAGTTTCTTCGTAACGTCGGAGAACTCTTTGTACTGTTGACAGCGACACACCGACAGTCCTGGCTGTATCGCGCTGACTCCGGCCGGTTTCCACCAATGTAAGTATTCTGGTGCATTCTTCAAGTGTAAGCGACATGATTTCAGCTTGAATAATGAATATTGAGCACTATCAACCTGGTTTATGTACCAACATAAATGACAGATTACAAACAAAAGCAAAAACAAATCCTGTAATTTCGTAGTTCCATCTTCGACAGTGTTCCCTTTTCAAATTTGATTTTTTTATGATATAACTTTACAATAACTAAGAAGTTTTAATACTTTCATTTAAGGAGTATTAAATTGTCTATTAAATACAATTTATTGCATTAACCTAGCATTCTTACTTTCCGAGATTTTTTGGATTCTTTGAATGACCCGGATTCATTGCTCTCGAGTGTAGTTTAGATTATTTAAATACAGCGTCAAGTAGAACTTGTATTTACATGGTTAGATAGACACAGCTTTCTGGTGTGTGAGTTTGAGGCTTCCCAGTGACCTATGTCTAAACCTATCGCTGAGTGGCACCTAAGTTGGTACAGGGGTAAACTGTCAAATATAAAAAAAACGTGAGTGCCATTTTACACTGCCCTGCCATATCAACAGGCAAGCTGAAGTGGCCGTAGGCTGGCCATATCTGCTGAAGAACTCGTTACCCCGACGAATTTTGGGGTAAACGAGTTCTTGAGTGGAGACAGAGTCTCGGCAAACGTGTAGTACGCTCTTCGGCCAGGTGGAGTGACAATCTGCGAAACGCTGCTGGTAGAAGCTGGATACGTCGAGCTGAGGACATGGCGCAATGGCGCTCTTTGGGGAGGCCTATATCCAGCAGTGGACTGCAATAGACTGATGCTAATAATGATGATGACGAAGGATAACACCCGAATGGTTGAGACGATCTCAAATGTTAGCGTCTCAGTATTCGATCGTTAGAGGCCTTTCTAGAACATCTAGCCAACAAAGCCCTTAAAATTAGGGAAAGCTTTACGCGAAAGCAAACTAAACGCGGACGATGTTAGAAACTCCACCCCATCGGCATCCCGGTCACGTCCGCACTGCGCCGAGGCATTTGCAATAATAACTGGATCGCCTCGTGAAGGAGCACTGCGAAATGACAGGTACTCCACATAACACAAGACTTGACGCCATACCAGATGTATTTATGTATACATATGCCCCTCCATTTTTGCCCTATAATGTAGCCTACTCTATTCGTATTGGGTATGGTAGGTTTTTTCAAACTGGAAGTGAGAAAAGAAAACGTATATTTTCCAGGTTTTGAGAGGCATAGTGTATAATAACCCGCGAATGTTGATGGCTGTCAGGTTGTACGTCCGATACTTACCTACCTAGGATTAATTAATGAAAGAAGCACCGCTAATAAGAACCCTTCGTAATAAATTATGCATTAGTAGTAAGAATGTACAGGACCAATTAATTTACAAAATAGAACTCTGATAATGTAGGGTAGGATGGTCGACAATGAGGCAGTCGGGTAAAATGATCCAGCCCTCTCATGCCGAAACGCGAAGTTGTTGATTCGTGCAATTGACATCTAAGTAAGCCGACCAAACTACAGTCGTCCCTATCTAGTTTGCGGCGAGCTCGCATTGACAATATACTTGCAACTTGGACGTGTTTATTGTTTTGGAGTGGAAAAACGAAGAAAAAACAAGTGAGTGCTTTTGTTTTTCATTTCTTAGTTTAACGCATATCAATGGCTGCATTAGTTAAACGTGTATAGCTACATAGGCTCAAATGTTTTGGGAACGTGGGTGTACACTGTGAGCCATTCTAGTTGCACTGTGTGACTTTGTGTTGAGTCATAGTGTTTCATCCCCAACAATTGTAATAAAATAGTTTTTAACACTTTTGTTCGATTATTTGTAGGACAAATTTATTTAGATACCTCATTAGTACTATTTATTATATATTGTTTTTTAATTTTTAATTGTTTTTTGTGTTTAAGTTTGTTAAGTTATTTTAAATTGCACTGAGTCTTGCTCATTATGTGCTCATATAACGGAAGAAACTTCACTGGATTTTGTAATATTTTAAAGTTTTAAAATATGATGTAATGTACTGGTTGTTTCCCAAATAATAAAATATTGAAAAAAATAAAATAAACCATTTCAGGATGGGCGGAAACGCAATCAAAAAAAATCAAAAAAGGATCAAACGCTTCAGAAATGAAGCGTGCAATAGATCTCCAAAATTATAATTGATAAGATTGACCTACATTTATAAGGAAAGGCATTATGATTGTTATTGATTCAATAGTTAAAAATATTATAGGTAAACTCTAAGACTGACATAACGAACGACTTTAGTTCCCTCATAAAGATACTCAAGTGCCATTTTTTTACCGTACATTATACACATTTTTTGCTACCGTTTTAGGTTACCATACCCATGTTAGAAAACCTCACTATCACAATATTGTCATTATTGTACGAGTGGCTCACACCGAGTACCACCCCCTGGCTCAATATGTACTACAGGGTGTACGCAGTGAGCCAATTTCCTTTTTTAATAAAAAAAAAACATTTTATTAATAAACTGGATACATTGACAGGGACAGAGTTAGGTCATTTCAAACTTTTGGTGGTTCATTGTCGACCATCCTATCCTACTTACCTATTATTTATCCTGGAAAATAAATGTATGATTATGAATATACAGAAAATGATATTGATCTATTCAACAACGGAGTAACTGAAAAAATCTTTTCTTATTCAATTATATATTTCTGTTTAGGTATAAACTTAGATAATAAGCTTCAATGAGGCGCTCGCATAGATGGGTTGTCGAACAGACTCAGTTCTGCAGCATACGCAGTCAAAAGAATCCGTCAACTTACTGACGTAGAAACGGTTATACTGGTTTATTTCAGCTACTTCCATAGCATTATGTCATACAGCATTTTACTGTGGGGGAATGCTGCAGATATCAACACCATATTTGTGCAGAGGAGGGCTGTTCGTGCAATTTATAATATGGGCCCCAGAGAATATTTTTTCAGACATACAATAAGAAAAATAGCGACAGTCATAATGATAACATTTGAAATAAAGATAAACTAGCTGTTCCTACTGTAAGGCTCCATAAAGTTAGTTAATCTTTTAAAAGGCAATGTGTACGATTTGTTAACAAAATCCCAAATGATATGCTTAATTTATCTGTAAATAAATTTAAAAATGCTGTTAAACGAAGGTAATCTTTGTAATACAGATATAATAAAATTTCTGATTATTTAGATGACAAAAAAGATTGGGATGAAACTGTCTCCAACTCCCTCAAAAACAATGTAACAGTTAAGAATAGAGATTGTAACATGGAATTTAAAAACATGTAAGCCTTGCTGAGTTTCTTGCCAATTGTTCTGTTTGGTCGCATAACAAATTGGTGTAAATTAAAAATGACGATTCAAAGCACGTACTTTACAGTGCTTATACTTATTGAATAAATACATTTGAATTTATGAGTTTAAATCGACTAGCCATCGAGATTGTATAATCTATACAGTCTTCAAGTGAAAAGTGCTACAGCAACCATATTGCACTAAGTTAGACCTTAGGGCGTTTGAAAAAGTGTTAAATGTCGATAGGCGTGTGCCGGGTTTTGGTGCGGATATTTTTTCCCATTGTCTTTTTTTGTTTTTGGTTTTAGAATACTTAAAATATCTCGATACGTGTAGCGCAAACACCTCATTGCAGATTATGCAAATATCTGTTGCGCAGCAGAATCCACACCTCTTGCGTTTCGAGCAGCTTGCCCACTGCGTTATGGTCTTCATGGTACTAAAGCTTTTAGAGTTAAAAATTAACTTGCTTCAAATTAAACACATTATGAAAGCCGTTAAGACATTACTAAAACCAGTTTTATGTAATAACCGTTATCGTTAACGTAGATTAAAGCAGCGACTGAAGAGGTCTTATAAAGTGTTAACGTTACAACGTAGGATGGAGTGCTGTAACGTAACTACGTGTTCTTCAGATTAGCAGTCCACTACTAACTATATATATATAGTATATATATATATAGTATATAGTATATACCTAAACTATAGTCTCACAGGGTTTAAACCATGGTACAATAGATACAAGGAAACTGTCTTGTGCACCATTTGCTCATTTGTTATGGGGGATTATACTTGGTTAAATTTTTGGTCAAGCGTAAGTTCCCTATAAAATATTCCCCATTTCCATACATTTTGTACCACATAAGTAAATTGTCGGTAAATCGTTGGTTGTGAACGGAGAGCGCAACGACTGTACGACAGCAATAGTCCACATGTACACACTGCAGACCTTCATCATCATCATCATTGGCCTATAGCAGTCCACTGCTGGACGGCGGCCTTCCCTAATGAGCGGCATTGCGCCCTGTCCTGAGCTCGACGCATCCAGCTTCTACCAGCAGCCTTTCGCAAATCGTCACTCCACCTGGCCGGAGGGCGTCCTACAGTATGTTTGGAGGCCTTCGGGCCGCCTACAACGTCCGCCGCAGGAGTTGGACACAAGCGAAATGCGAAAATAAAAACTTCCTGTTGTTCCCTTGTATTACGAAACCATAAGTTCTAACATAAAAGCAACTTAAAAGAGTTGTCATAAAATGTTAATAAGCCCACACATAGTAGGTAGTGTAATCTATTTATTGCTCACTCAACATTACGGACCGCCGATTCAGGACCGCTTGCCGAATCTACTACAAAATAAAGAATAATTTTCGCACCTTAGTACCTAGGTAGTAACTTTACTAGTAAGTACTAGTAGGTAGATCATATGCGTTAGGAAGGCAATATACTTCCGATAACTATTTAATATTAAAGGTAGGTAGTGTAGATTTCATACATTGGAGACTTAATAATAATGTAACCCACGACATTGCACTAAACATTGATCAGTCACAGATCAGACTGAATATGAACTTTTGCTCAAGCATAGTGAACGCATAATATAATATCTAGTAATACTTTCGCAAAATAATCATTAATCATTCAAGCACTGTATAATCGTAATTAAAGGAAATCAGTCATGCTCAAGTTTCGACTCATTTTGAATTTTGTCTTAGAATACCTACGAGTATTAGTAATACTTTGTAGCTAACAAAAAAAATAACATTCTTCTCATAGCTATTTGTATCCATGAGTGAATAAAATTACCGATTTTCTTCTTTCTAAGTTCTTTCTGTAAGCGACCGTCTCGAATCGGGTTTATTGGAATAACTTTTAAATAGTTAAAATACATTGTAAAGCGAGAGACAGAAATAAACCTTTTACGATCGGAAGTTTTATTTTAGGGTTCAGCCGGGGATACGAAGACGAAAGCCGAACTAATGGATTCGTCGCGCATCAGTTCTAGTGATGTCCATTGTTTTAGCTTCGGAGCGTAAGTCTCTCTGTCATCTAAGAGAAGAAACGTTGTTTTATAATGGTTTGTGCTTTAATTAAATCTTTGGTTTGTAGGTTAGAATACTTGTTCAACCGTAAGGTACGCCAGAACAGGCATTTTCTTTCTAAAGCCTTTTCTTATTTGGAAAGTTTACCATCAGCATGGTGCAGTTACGGCTATCAGGGGCGGGTTGGTGAATTTAGTATTTATGGATGTTTAGGATGTCCATAAGTTAACCCTCATAAATATAATCTCTAGCCACCCATTCAGTTAAGCCATGTCAGAGGTCTTCAGGCGGCCAAAAACCCCGACACCATAGCTGGCCACTAGCTTATACGAAGAAGGAAGAATGCCTATTCCCTTACTACGGAAGGCAATGCAAAAAATACGTCCTATTCAGCCACCATTAGTAAGTAGGGAGGTACTCCATAAAAGTACCAACATATAAACAGCGGCAGGGTGAAACTCCATTTTTTGCCCAAACGACGGAATCAGCGAGCTCCTGTACCCTTTGCAGACATTTTATCCGTTTATCGGCAGCTACAGTAACTAAAAACTCGTAAAAGCAACGCACCGGATGCGTTCCCGCGCAAATTGGCGGGAGCAGCCATTAGAGGAACATGGCGGCGTTTTTATTCGAAATTCGAAAGTTTCGCGCGATGGTGATTGCGATTGAAATTCAGATTCGGGTTTTATGGCGCTGTTTTCGTTAAATTCTTTCCCTCAGGAGTGTATAAAGTAGGGTAAGTATATTAAGACACGACAGGTCCGCATTTATTATAGATGAACGAACTATGAACTTGGTCAAATCTTGGGCATGGATAATTTGATTTCTACTTATCTTAAGACACTTAATATACTTATATACTTGTCTTAAGAGTATAGAATATCACTAGTAGGACAAAGCATTGTAATGCCGACATAACATGAATGTTATTATGGGGCATATGGTTTATATGGGATGATGAGTAGTTCTGTACGACGAACCCTAAAAACTGTTAATAGTAATACTCAAGCAAGCGTGAGCAACCGCTGATTTGAGAGTTATTAGTATATCATCCTCAATTAAAAAGATTTGGTCAAATCTCAATTGACACGAAATTGTATCACTGAAAACATCTGGGTTTTGCTTTTCTCAAGCAACATCCTTACTATTGATATATAATCGCTTGCTAAACTAGATAATTCGTAGAGAACAAAACAAAGCAAGTTACGCCACAAGTGCCATTCAAGATACTACTTGTAGAAAAGTTACCCACCGCTGTTTCACTTTATATTCTGAATTGTGCTTCAGAGCGCCAATCGGCATTGAAACACTGCAGTGTCCATTAAAAGCGCTGAAAGTGCTTGCAAGTAAATAAATTGCGGAATAAATGTTACCAATTTAACGGTGAAACTTTATTGTTTTGTTCGTCACGTCACTGGTTGTTTTTAGGTCAACCCGCAGTTAGTTTATTTATCTAGCAGTAGGTTTTCCTTTCTTTGCATGAGCAAGTGGGCAACTCTGTCGTCAGAGATTTTAGCCGCCTGAAGGCCTCCTCCGACATGACTTAGAAGGTAGGTAAGTACTTTTCTCTTTTTGCGTATATGTGGCCAACTCTGGTGTCGGAACATTTCCTGTCTGCAATATGGCTAAACAGAGCAAAACGACAACAGCTGTTAGTCTAAACTAGTATTTGGAGAAACTTTAATCACAATCATCATCCAAATCCAGTATTCACCAACTAAGTCAATAGTTCTGCATTCCAGAGGGATTTAAGTTAAAAACACAATCAAAAAAACGCTACCGTCATCACATCACTTACACCGTTCCAAAGCTTGCACAAAAGCGTATTGAGCACAGAGTTTTTGATTTACGACGCAATCGTGACGGTGTGAATGCGGCGTGCTCTCACTGTCACTGAAGAAATATTAGAGTACTTTACAATAACAAATACATTTGTTCACTAAAATAGCGTAGTTATATCATAATCATCATCATCCGCAGTCCGACTTCACCCACCGCTGAATATTTATGGCTCCCTTTGCACTTGACACCTAACACGGTCCTGCGCTAGCCTGATGCACTGCCAGTTATAATACATTATCTTATTTAGCATCGGCCGTGCATGTATTATTTTAATTTATTTATTATGGGCCAGCTCTTGACCTCGAGGCTTGCGAGCTCAAGGATGATTTTAAGTACACAAAAAGATAATAGGGAATATAGAGTAACAATTAAATTATTAATTAAACGTCACTAACGTCGGCTCCGGATTAAAGCTCCGAGATAAGGTCAGAAGTGACAAAATTAGGAGCATCACCAAAGTTACCGACGCAGTGAGCATGCTCTGCAAATTAAAGTGGAAATGGGCGGACCACGTTGCTAGAGCACAGGATGGCCGATGGAGCGAAAAAGTTCTCCACTGGTACCCGCGCGACGCAGCACGCACACGAGGAAGACCTAAGAAAAGGTGGTGCGACGATCTAGTGGAGGTTGGAGGAAAGATGTGGACTAGACTCGCTCAAGATCGACACCAATGGAATCGCATGGAGGAGGCCTACTCTCGATTTTGGGTGCCCATGTATTTTTTTTTGTAATAAAATAATATTTAAGACGTGTTAATTGTAATGTAGATGGGAATAAAGGCTTTATTTATTTATTTATTTTTAACGTCGGTTCCACATGTATCGACCATGTCTTTGCTGTAGTACCGAGTAGCCTGAGAGGATGGTATAGGTGCTGAAGCCTGCTCCATCTAACCATGTCCCAGTACAGTACACTACAGTGTCCCTTAATGTGTGTACAAGTAACCAGTTGGCGCTGTAAAGTCATCTTGTTTTACATTTGATGGACCTTCGTATGAGCACAAACTCACCTGATATTAAGTATCGTTGTGGTCTAAAATGGAGGCCAAAGGTACCAACAGAAGACACATTTCATTCACATATTTCATTCTAGACTTAAGAGTCCGGGATTATAGTATCTAGAAGATCTAGAATGGATTAGTCTTTTACTGTCCAACATAAAATTAATTGTTCAAGATATATCTGTGACGCGTAAGGGCGCCAAAACCACTAAGTAAACTATGCCATGGACGTGTAATGCAGTACGGAGTATTACTCTAAGAACGTGCAACATTATGGTAAAGAAACGCATACCTGCCCAAACCCGTCTCACAGACTGTACCCATCTTATCAACAGATGACCTTCTCCGAGATAAGATAGGGAAGCTTGGAGCCGAGTGTGGATCGAGCGCAAATATGAGCTTGTTCACATTGCATAATACGATCCTGTCAGACCAATAGCGGGAGCAAACGTATGAAGAATGAAATCGTGAGTCGTGACGGTTTATTATTGGTAGTGTGAATGGAGATATTTTTTCATAAATTAACGAGATTTGACAGCATGTTTGGCGCAGTGAGCGAAGGCCCTGAGACGCAGAAGGTCGCGATTTTGATTCCCGCCGCGAGACAAATGTTTGTATGATCTGCAAATATATGCCTCGGGTGTTTTCTATGTATAATATGTAGCCATGTTTTCACAAAAATATATAATTAGTATATCAGTGCTGGGGTTCGTATAAAACAATCCACTTAGTGTGGATGATGCCGTGCGATAATGTCCAGCATTATTTTTTGGTCTCCCGCCAGACGATATTATCGTGTGTATGTGAACACGTTTTATGTGGGCAGGGCTGTGATAGGACCTGATGACAATGTACACACAGCTTCGACGATCGAGTGTTCATAGATCATTGAATTGGTAAATGTAATGGAGAGCTGCCTAGTTTAATAGTAGAGCTCTTTGTGAAGGGCTCGTCCCGGGAAGTACCCACCATGCCTATTAATGCCGCCAAGCTGTGTTGCTGTTTCGATAGTACTGGTGCTGGAGAAGTTACAGCAGAGTATGTCTCTGCAGTTGTTGGCGGCGATCACGAACCATCAGGTGGCATGCAACGAAACGCTTACTTCGATGTTCTTATAACAGATCATTCCGCCCGGCCTCTATACTGATGGCCAGGGCATCGGAAGGCATGATAAAATGTTGGTCAGAGCACAGGTCACTAGCGCACTACGAAAAACCAAGAAGTCACATACATAGAAGACAACTAGATGTAGTCTTAAAATTCACTATGCTCTGAACTTCAACTCATATGTTCAATTTTGTTCGAGCACCCTGGTACGATTAACTTTTTGATCTATTTTGAAGTCGCATTGATATATGTAAGCGTCCGTTTCTAACTGATGATATTGGACATAAGAAAGTAGAGATCAGCCGTATGAGTTGATGTTCAGAACAAAGTGAATTTTAAGATTTTATCTAGTTGTCTTCTATAACTGTGAAAGATGGTGAAAGAAGTACAGAAGAACCCTTTTCTCCTTGTCAGTTTTGACATTAAAATTGATTGAGCTCATACTCACGGGCTCAGAATTGAATACGTCACGTGAGAGCTTCCGGTTTAGCGACTGTAAAGCCGAGACTGATGCGATAACTTTGCTTAGATAGATCAATAAACACTTTATTATTATTATATCAGTTTTTCATATTAAAACTCATAAAAAATATTTTTTTACTACAAAGTTAAAATATTATTAATCTACTATGCACAAAAATAATATAAAAAAACATTAGAGTAAAAAAAATATCAAAAATGGTGGACCAGCGACCGCGGGTCAAGCCTCAAATGGTCGTTGGCTAGAACTGCAGAGAGAGGAACCTCCGCACAATGCGTGCCGAGTCCAGGAGAGGCGCCGCGTGTATCTGACCCTTGATCCAGCTGCCTAGCGAGAGCCTCTTAAGATATACTGAAACGACTATCGGAACGAGAATGAAGAAGAAAACCATTTTTTGTTACATATGTCAAAAAATTCTACAAAAAATTACGAGAACAACTGTGTTTTTATTATTTTTTTATCTCTAAAACTGACCGAGATATAAAAGTGCAAAGTTAACATTTTTAGTCTAAGCCGCGGACGGAGCGCGATATCGTTGATGACGTCACGTGTCCTATCTCCACGCGAGCGACTCGGGTATTCAAAGCGTTTACCCGAATGTGACCGTCGCGTGCGGAACTACTTTCTTTATTTTAAATAAGAAACAATAAAAACAACTTGAGTCCATCTAATAAATACTGTGTCGTGCCTCAGTGTAAAAATACGGCCACAAAAAAACCCGAAAAGTTGTTTTTTTACGTTCCTAAGGATCCAAAAATCAGAATAAAATTGATAAATGCGATGTGAAGAGCCCCCGTTAGGACCAAAAACGACAGTATATTGTTTTGAGCATCATGTCAAAGTAATTATTCAAATACCATGTGAAATACTAACTAAGTAGTAGGTACTTAACCTTGCAATGTGAAACACTAACTAAGAACCTAGTAGGTAGACTAGGTAGGTACTTTGTTAATGCTAGTAAAATGCTTTTTTTTTTCTAAGGATCCAAAAATCAGAATAAAATTGATAAATGCGATGTGAAGAGCCCCCGTTAGGGCCAAAAACGACAGTATATTGTTTTGAGCATCATGTCGATGTAATTATTCATATACCATGTGAAATACTAACTAAGTAGTAGGTACTTAACCTTGCAATGTGAAACACTAACTAAGGACCTAGTAGGTAGACTAGGTAGGTAATGCTAGTAAATTGCTTTTTACGGTTCCGTACCCAAAGGGTAAAAAAGGAAACCCTATTAGGTACTAAGACTTCGCTGTCCGTCTGTATGTCCGTCTATCTGTCACCAGGCTGTATCTCAAGAACCGCGATAGTTAGACAGTTGAAATTTTCACGGATGATGTATTTCTTTTGCCACTTTTTTTGCCGTTTTTTTGCTCGATGGTAATAACGGCAACAGGTAGACCCTTGAAATATTCACAGAATATTTTGTTTATATATTTAGGTACTTAAAAAACAAATAATTAAATGAAATTAAAATTAATTAAGGGGGGCTCCCGATACATGTAGTAGGTATGTCGTATATAGGGTACGCGACTCGCAGTTTATTGAACCATTCCAAGGTTAATGATCTCTTTATTTTTTATAAAACATTCTGCCACCATCAGACCGTGAACTATGGGAAGGTTGTTACATTGGTCTTTTTGAAATCCTTCTTCCATTTTAGTATAATTTATAATAATAACCAATAATTTACACAATATACTCAATCAATCAGCATTATTTTAAATTAATAAAAATAACCAGAGCGCACGAGAGTAAACAACTTAGCAGCGAAATGTACTACGGACGCCCGCCGCGCCGAGCGATGACGTCACGCGCTACTCGCGATCACTGACGAGATTTAAAAAACCCACGTAAACTTCCGACGCTTATAACTTCGGTAATATTGCACCGATGGATGTGAAATAAAAACTAGAATAATGTGTACGGTCTAGACTTTGATTCTACGTACGTAAAAATGTGATATTGTAACCTTGTTATCTTCTCCATTGCTATTATTATTATTTATTGCATATAGCACCAATAAAAATTACAAAAATAGAGATAAAAACAGAAGTTTAGCTACAATCGGCCATGTTGTTTGTCTTTATTAAAAGTATGATAACAATCACAGTAAAACAAACTAGTAATATCACTAGTCCACTACTATCTACAATCAGAAATATCCAGCTAAGCTAGGAAGGTAGAAAAACCCGCTCCATCCATCATCATCCCACTTTTTGCGCACCATCTTGGCTTAATAGAAAACTTGCGAGATGAGAGGTGTAAAAGGCAGCTATGGAAACTGCTAGACTAATAATTACGCGCGACGTTAGACGCCGTAGAAGAAGAAGATAACAAATACAATAGATAAACAGTCATACAAAATATAATTCAATAATAAATACAAGGATCATGACTAAGTTGTCATGCGTTTGACGTTAGTTGAAAAGGGCGAAATAACCCTTACAGTACAAAGAACTAATGGCATCGTATGCCAGGCGTTTGAGTGCTAAGCCCTTACTGACACTAAAGTGTAGACATCGCGGGTGCGCATGAGGCGCCATGTACGGCATAAGGCGCCATCAGCGATATGTATTAATTAAACTTAAGAATATTTAACTCAAATTACGATGTTCAAAACGTGTTCACAAAATGGCTTACTTACCTACTGCAGCCCAAGAAAGAGCTATTAACACGACGAATGCAGGACTTTTTTTACTTACACCCTGTAGTTATTTATTACTCAAAGCCAGCGAGCCTTAAGTATTTTAATTAAGGCTCATCCACCACATTAATTATCACTAACTAGATCGGGGGTAACTAGTTAGAGCGTGCTTGGAACCGTTCCAGATTTACAGGAAAAATGCCGGAGGCCTTACACGACGTGTCAGTTCAAAACAACTGGATACCAAATAGTGATTTATCCAAATGGTGCTTTATTTGGATGTAATAAGGTTTATGTGGCTAAGCTTTTGAAGTAGGATTAAACTCATAAGAATCCGACTGGCTGGCTATCTGAGCACAGCGTAAACAGTAAGTCCTAGAGACCAGGTACGTATGTATATTCCTGGCATACTTGCATAGTGTAGGGGCTCACTATATAAAAACATTGCTGCTGGTAGAAGCTGGATGCGTCGAGCTCAGGACAGTGCGCAATGACCCTCATTTTAAATTAAATAAATGGTGGACTTACCATTAACTTAAATAATAGGGAGCGTGGAAAATGTATACCCGTTACCGATTGCAGACAGCAGCTTATTCCTGCGACGTGCCGGAAGGTGTTTCATAGAAACCTACATAGAAACTAGTGTCCACGTCGCCTGCTGCTGCTACCTGCTGGTTACGGAGTAGTACCTTTATGATGCTGACTGACTGTCAATCAATGCAAAGCTTAAAAATTATTGTCTCAAATTATTGTTTCACGATCGGACTGTCCAATTCAATCTCAGTGGATCCAAATTATGTTAGTGTTCTGGCGTCTGTTCGGTTCCTTCTAGGCAAGCGTGCTCCATCTTAGACCACATCTTCACCTGTCTCAGGTGTGTTAGTGTTAGTGGTCAAACGATTGACTATTTTATGTTTAAAAAAAGGAAGTATGTAACTGACATTTATTTTTGTTTGATATTTGAGTATAATATTTGTTTTGTATGTTTTAATTATAGTTATGCCAATGTTAACTGTAACTGTAAATCCAAGAGACTTTGTGTTTTCGCATAATTTAGGTGCACTAAGAAAGGATTTACTTAAATTCAGGGCCATTATGGGAGACAGAAAACATATACGCGGTCGAAGTCGCGGTCTCACTAGTTATTCCATTTACAGAATGCTATAGAAGTAAGCTAGAAGTCACTCATTGCATTTACATTGCCATAATACAGACTAACCTCCATCAAAAAAGAAAAAATACTCTTTTCATCTCCCTATCTCGGAAAGAGTATTTTTGCTCTTCGATATCTGAGTGCAAAAGCCGTTTTTATCCGCTAGAAGATAAAGTAAATTGAATTTAGAACATCGTGTGCACTGGGTTGGTGCACAAGGTTGTGAATTCAAAACATCATTAAACCTTTTTACTTCTTCCTCGTAATCCTAATGTTTTTAGGAAGTAGGATGATTTCATATTTACTGGTCCTAGGATTGAATACTATTATTCATACTACTACTATTATTACTATTATTTTTATTATTATTTGTTATACACAAGCAACTTTGGACTCTTGTATAACAAATAACTATTATTCAATCCTAGGACCAGTAATTTTAAATCATCCTACTTCCTAATAATATTATTAAAGGCTAAAGTTTGTAAAATGTGAAGTGTTTGTTCCTCTTTCACGCGTATACTAGGTATGGGTAGGTACCTACCTAAACGTCTTATCAGGGATCCACGCCTGCAAAGCCGCGGCCGGAAGCTAACTTAAGTACGATTCACACCTTCCGGCGCGCGTCGGAGCATCGGAGACTATTTTAGAACATGCTAGAGGAAATTGAAACATCCACAAAGCAGTTAAGTTCCTTATTTGCATGCAATATCTACTTACTGATCTATTTATGTCAGTGTTTGGCAAAGCTCAAAGCTGCGAAAATTACATGCAAATAAGGAAGTTAACCGCTTTGTGGATGTTTCAATTTCGTAAGTGTGAATCGTACATAATAGTGATTCAGATAGAATTAATTCCAATAGGGTAATATTTCATCTTCATAAAAATATATAAGCCAAGCAGAGTTTCCTGACAATTAATTTCTTCTCTGTTTAATCGCGTTACCATTTGTTATGGAAATGGCGATTTAAAGTTTAGTGTTCCTTAAGTTTCTAATTAAATAAATAATTAATGACTGGTTTTAAACTTCATATTTTGGAGTCTCTTTTTCCAGTGACAGATTAAATCTTTTATAAAAACCTTTATGAAACTGTTATTAATCTATGTTTATACAGCCCTGTTAAAGTATTTAGTGGTTCAGCGGAGACAGATATATAGAGCTTTAAATTCATCCAATTGGATGTCTTAATTGATTTGGGCTATTCTTAATTTGGGTCAGGTTTTTAATGTGATTTATTTTTGAGATGGATTTAACCAAAACGGAAAAGCATTTATCAGGTTATTTTTACTTTAGGTTTTATTTTAAATCTAACTTAGTTATGGTACCTGCCGAAAAGGTTGCATGAGGTCGCTTGAGAGGTACAGTCAGCATCAAAAGTCAGAAAACAAAACGATTAATAAAATATGTTTCGTAAAAATTATACCTTATTACTCTTTTTTTGTTGAAGAAATCTCCAGTGTGTCGACCAGGGTAGCGTACCTGATCCTTCGGCTATCAAAGAGGTATAGCATGAAGATAATTCAGGTTTACGCACCGACCTCGGCACACTTGGATGATGAAGTAGAGGATATGTACGAGGACATATCCAAAGCCTTGCACAACACCTCGAAGGCTCACTTCAACGTTGTTATGGGGGACTTTAACGGCAAAGTGGGAGTCCGAATTGGCGACGAATCCAGAGTGGGCCCGCATGGTTTTGGGTGTAGAAATCACAGGGGGCAAATGCTGGTCAACTTCCTAGAGAAGGAGGGGCTCTTCTTGATGAACTCGTTCTTCGAGAAGAAGCCCCACAGGAAGTGGACATGGCGTAGCCCCGACACTGTGACCAAAAACGAGATCGACTTCATCATGACGGATAAAAGGCACATATTCAGAGACGTCTCCGTGATCAACAGGTTCAACACCGGATATGATCACAGACTTGTCCGAGGCTTTCTGAATATCAATCTTAAGCTGGAAAGAAACCGTCTGATGAAGTCCACGCTCCGACCCAATCTACTCCAGATCATGGCGGGCACCGAGAAGTTTCAGAAGCTTCTCGGTGACAGATTCGTTGCTGTGGAACCCACCGATGACGTTGATGAGGCCCTACAAAACGTGGTTGGAACGTTAAGGGACCAGGGGATCAAATTCTGCCAAATGCAGCCTAAAGGCAAGAAGTCCAAACTCACGGATGAGACTCTTCGGCTGATGATAAAAAGACGGGAAACCACTCAGGCCACTTCGTCAGAGAGGTCAGACCTGAACAAGCAAATTGCGAAGATGATACGGCGCGACCTTCGGAGCTCCAATACACGCCTCATTGAAGAGGCAATAGAGCGAAACCGAGGGTCCAAAGTATTCACTCAGCAGCTTGGCAGGAGCCACCTGACGAAGTTAACGACACACGATGGCCGAACCGTCTTGTCAAAGCCGGAGGTATTATCTGAGATAGAGGACTTTTATGGCCGACTGTATGCGGCACATGCTCCTTGCCCCCAACGTAGCAGCCACGATTCTCGAGCTACCCTCACCCGCCACTATACCGACGACCTGCCAGAGATCAGCCAAGACGAGGTCGTACTGGCCCTGAGGCAGCTTAAAAATGGAAAAGCCCCCGGTGAAGACGGTGTTACTTCGGAACTTCTGAAGGCAGGAGGAGCTCCTGTTGTGCAGGAGCTGCAGAACCTCTTCAACTCCGTCCTTCACTGTGGGAGAACTCCAAAGGCGTGGAATGAGAGCTTGGTGGTTCTGTTTTTTTAAGAAGGGAGATAGGACGCTTCTTAAAAATTACAGACCCATCTCGCTCTTGAGTCACATCTATAAGCTGTTCTCTCGGGTCATTACAAATCGTCTCGCCAGAAGACTCGATGAGTTCCAGCCACCGGAGCAGGCCGGGTTTCGCGGAGGATATGGCACCATAGACCACATTCACACAGTGAGGCAGATTATACAGAAGTCCGAAGAGTATAATCAGCCCCTGTGTCTGGCGTTTGTGGACTATGAGAAAGCCTTTGACTCTGTAGAAACCTGGGCTGTCCTGGAATCCTTGCAGCGATGCCAAGTGGACTATCGTTATATCGAAGTGTTGAGATGTCTGTACGAAGCCGCCACTATGAGTGTCCGAGTACAGGACCAGCAGTCTAAACCCATACAACTGCGCCGCGGAGTGAGACAGGGAGATGTCATATCTCCGAAACTGTTCACAAGCGCTTTGGAGGACATGTTTAAGACGCTGGACTGGAAAGGTATGGGCATAAACATAAACGGCGAGCACATCTCACACTTGCGATTCGCTGATGACATAGTCCTAATGGCGGAGTCGCTGGAGGAGCTGCAACAGATGCTGGACGGCCTAGCATCAGCCTCGCGAAAGATTGGTCTCGGCATGAATTTGGACAAGACCAAAGTTATGGTCAATGACCGAATTGATCCGAGTCCTATCGTCGTTAATGGACACCTTCTTGAAGTTGTTTCGGAGTATACATACCTCGGGCAGATATTGCAGTTGGGTAGAAACAACTTCGAGAAGGAGGCCAAGAGGAGGATTCAGCTGGGTTGGGCAGCATTTGGAAAACTGCGTCGAGTATTCTCGTCACCCATACCGCAATGTTTGAAAACAAAAGTTTTCAATCAGTGCGTCCTACCCGTCATGACATACGGAGCCGAAACGTGGACACTCACAGTACGGCTGGTCCACCAGTTTAAAGTCGCTCAGCGAGCTATGGAACGAGCTATGCTAAAGAACTAAAGTTGTCGACATAGCTCAGAGAATTAGCAAACTGAAGTGGCAGTGGGCTGGTCATATCTGCCGAAGAACCGATAACCGTTGGGGTAAACGAGTTCTTGAGTGGAGACCCCGGCTCGGCAAACGTAGTGTAGGACGCCCTCCGGCCAGGTGGGGTGACGATCTGCGAAAGGCTGCTGGTAGAAGCTGGATGCGTCGAGCTCAGGACAGGGCGCAATGGCGCTCATTAGGGGAGGCCTATGTCCAGCAGTGGACTGCTATAGGCTGATGATGATGACTCTTTTTTTTTACTAACCATTCTCGTCCCACTGTTGGGCAAAGGTATCCCAATAGTAAAACTTGATTTAGTTACTTTTCAAAAATAATTACTACTTAAAAATGCCTTTAATTCAGGAGTTGTTTATGAATTAGACAAGAAAAATTAAAAAAAAAACTTCAAATTAGGTTTGTAAGTTTAGGCAGAAGTTTGATAATTTCAAAATTAGTCTCTCAAATTCAATCTCTCTATAGTCTCTCTTGCTTTACTGGCCAACTGTACCTACCTACTAAGTCAGATCTGTACTAAAAGTAAGGAAATAAGCAGGTACTTAAGTCAGTAATTTTGTTATCAGCGGATCTCTTTCTAATTGCATGTGAGTTTTTGAGAGATCTCAGATTGTGCCGAAGGTGTTAATTAAAAAGGTTTTATAACTTTTTTAAGCTAAATTGTGTGAGAAGATAATTCAATAACATTAAATTAGACAAGGTTCATTCACCTTTTGGAGGGTTACATTGATTTTGGATTTTTTTGATAACCAGTGAATTTACAGAAGATCACTATTATTTCTTGGGAGAAGTGAGTACCTGGATAAATAAATAAATAAATAATGCTCGACAATTTCACACAGCATCATGTAGCTCCAAACTAAGCAGAGCTTGTGTTACTGGTAGTTTAGTACTCATATATTACATTATATTTTGTAAATTTAGGGTATATAGAAAATACCCAGAACAAAGACAAATTTAACACCTACCACCATCATATTAACAAACTACAGGTTTGGCTGGTTGAAAATGCTGCTAGCATTAGGCCATTTTTTTTTTCATTTATTGTGCAATAAAGTAATCAATAAATACCTATTTGCATAATGATGCAAACATTTGTCTCGCGGTGGAAATCGAACCTGTAACTTTTTTCGTCTCAGGCAGGCTTTCGCCCACTACGCCAAAGAGGTCGTCAGATGATAGGTGTCATGTACAACTCTAGGTAGGTAAATACAGTTAGCTTTGTCACTGTTTGTTATTCTACCGTACTTAGGTACAACTATTAGAGATGTAATAGCTAAGGCATTGTTTATCTTTTGACAGATTATTTTTTATATATGGCCACTTGTTCAATGTAAGACTTTAGGTATTGAAGGTAAGGTATAGATAATAACAAGTATGCTTAGGCACAGTGTACCTACTACAAAGTAACGTACAAGCTACCTACGTTATTAAAATGTATTCAACCCAAATACCGACCAGAATACTTTACTAATTAGAAAATACTCAAACTGCTTCGATCAGTCGCAATTATACAAATTATACACGAAAGGTGAACCGTTTGGCCCCAATAAACTTCACCAGTTTACTGCCAGTGCCGGTAAATAAAGTAAATGCAGTAAATCGCAATAAATCTAGCGATGCACCGATTAACAGGGACGTTTTACAACGGAACCCAACGTAAATAAATTTCTAAATTCGTCCCACGCACGATAAATAAACGAATAACGACCACTACACGACCCTAAATTTAAATTCCTCCAAGACCACTACAATTTGCATCAAATTAAAACACTCCAATTATAAAAGCTGCTTTGCTCTCACGATCGATAAAACAATGATATTTACAAGATTACCTTGAGCGTATGTAAACAATTGCAGCGACACCAACAAGAAAATCCAGTTTTTGAAGCCGAATCGGCTCATCCCTGTCCGCCACATGGTTGGACGCACTGTATTAACACTGCGGGATATTTTTTAATTCATCGCTATCACATTTTCACTCAAAAATCACAATTTTGCGCGAATATTACATTAAGCTTTTAAAAGCGATGTAGAACAATCCGCCATTTTCGAAGACGGAGAACCGGCACGTACAAAAAGCTCTACTCAATAACTAAAGGGCAATGCCCGAAGCTAACTACTGACTGAAGTTAGTTGCAAGCTGGGGTCAATGAAATGTCAAATGTCAAACAACCGGAAGCTCGACCATTATAAATAATGTTGCCAACTTTAAGAAACGTTTGTCCGATTGGGGATTTCATTTTTGTCGTTGTTGTGTGAACTAGTCTGACCAATCAGCTTATTTATTTTGCATCTCTTTCAATCTTCTATAAAGAGTTATGTGCTGTTTCTTTTATGTAAAGGAAAAGAAACAGCACATAACTCTTTAAAGAAGATTTAAAGAGATGCAAAAAAAATCGTAATGTAAAGGACATTACGATTTTTTTTGCATCTCTTTAAATCTTCTTTAAAGAGTTATGTGCTGTTTCTTTTCCTTTACATTACGCTACAAAAGTAGTAGTGTTCCGGAACAGAAACGAACGAAAGAAAGGCAGACAGAAGCAGTGCTGCTAGGTTAGGCGAGTTTTCGCCATTTAGGCTATCTTAGAGGGTCGGTGTCTCGGGGCGACCAAAAAAAGCAATCGGCAACTTATAGTATCTTGTTGAGGAAATAATTCGGCGATAATAGGCTATGAATGGAAAATGCCTTACGACTTACGACATAATGCTGTGGAAGTAGCTGAAATAAACTAGTCTAGCTGTAGCTATCTCAGTAAGTTGACGGATTCTTTTGACTGCGTATGCTGCAGAACTGAGCCTATTCGACGATCTATTTATGTGTGCGCCCCATTTATTTATTTTATTTTTGTAAGCACACATTACACATTACGAGCGAAGCCGGTTTTTAGGTATAACCTGAGATAATAAGCTTCAATTACCATTTTAAACAATTACCATTAAATACTCTAGTATTCACGACATTCTTTAGCATTAAGTAACAACCTTCATATTTTACTTTAGCATTGAGATTCACTTTTTTAACATTTGATAATATAAATCTAATACATTTGTTTTAGTTCCGTTCAGTAATAATTTATTTTTATCGAACAAGTTAACAACTTTTTGATATTACATTGTTGCACCGTCCAAATTAGTCTGCCGTCTCTTTAATTGAAATAAAAGAGACGTGTCATCCGCAAATCCATTTCGTGGTTGTGGCCTCTCTCAAGTTGATGATAAGTTATCTAACCTGCAGGGTCAGAGGCCTCATTTACTAACTCAGTTGCACACCGAAATGATAAGCACCGGTCCTATTTTTACAAACTTTGACAGTTTGTCAACTGACGTTCTTCGAATTTCGATAGATGAAATGTCAAAGTTGGCAAATAAAGGACCGGTGTCGATCATTTCGGTGTGCAACTGAGTTAGTAAATGAGGCCTCTGGTCTACTCTACTCCAGAATATAGTAAGAGCAGGCCTCTTTCACTCCGCAGAATAGGTATAAAAATATACCTACGCATCGCCGGCCCCCTGGTCGTGGTTCGTTAATCGGTTGCCGAGTTCTGCCCGGAACGAACGTGTCCTTGAGCAGCCACGGCATTTTAGTTTGTTTATGGTTGCCTGAATAATAATAAGGACCGGCATCTCACGTTTTTCACACTACCTAATGACAGCGAAAGGTAAGAAAATGTACATAATACCAATAGTAGGTACAGAACTGAAAGTTTTTCTACCAAATAAACGTAATATTATAATGTAGGTATTTTTTCATAGACAATTTTTGTGCCATTGTAGGTATCAACCTACATTGTGTATAATATAAGTAGGTATTATGATTTTGATTATGTAGACAGAGAGCAAGATTAGAAACCCAACCTAGGGACATTTTAATTTGATTTAACTTTTAGTAGGTTATCTACTTAAAAACAGTCGGGTAGGTATGTAGGTATAGGTAGACAAATCGATGTGGTAAGTTACCTAAAGCTAGGCGTACTAACAACTAAAACTAGATACCTAGGTTACCTACAAACCAAATGTTGTTTTTTTTCTCTTGCAAATACCTACTAAAATTTGTCTTGAGATGGGCGAATATACTTCCTAGTTCAGGTTTAGCTTTGTGTTAAATTGATGTATTTTTGTCTTTGGTCTCTGTATTCTGAGGTTTGGTAGTAGGTACCTACCTACATAAGTACCTAGTAATTTTTGTTTGTAGGTATAAGGTTAGGTATCTATTATGATTTTGATTACCATGTTGGTTGGTAGGTAGGCTACTACTTTCCTATTTTCTCAATTATCATCAAATACTATATACATAAACTAACTAATATTATCGTTTTAGCACTCACCTGTAACAAATCAATTTTTCAATATCATTTTCGCGTGACTGCTCTTGTACTAGTTTAGGCCGTTGCTCGCGTCGTATGTAGGTACTTACTTACGGCATTACATTAAAGAGTTTTTAGCATGATGTACCTACCTACCTAAAACAGTGATTATTCAGTTTTCGTACACAAGACACCTAAACACTTAAGTAAGTGTTAAGGACCCAAGTACCTACCTACTAGGTATGCCTATTTTCTGAGTTCTTAATGCAGCCAGCTAGTGTAAAATAGTTTTCTGATCTAATACTAGGTAGGTAGATATTATTTGAATTATCATTGTTCCTAAAAATAAATAGGTGGCTAGGTAACTGGATAGTAAAATGTTCAGATTTATTATTATTCGTCACAGAATAATTCTCAAGACAACCCTAAGGTTACACGGGCCACGTCAGTAGAGATAGAGTTATACGTTAGAAAGGGATGCAAGGTGTGTGCAAGGTATGTTCATATAAATGTTAGGCACTGAGCTCGGTGCGAACTTAATAGCACTTTATTGCGTTGCAGCTAAAGTCGCTATTTATTCAAATGATTGCGCGGAGTGAAGTTTCTGTCCTCTCTCTGTATTCTGTGGTAAGAGGCCATGTAAGTTGTGATGTAGGGTACATATTTCTGTGAGTAACCAACTAAACTGAGGCCGACCAATTGAGATCCTCCTTCTTTTACGAAGTCCGTTAAAAAGTCTAATATTTAGCTTTTTGGATAAATATTTGGGCTATATTAGTTTAAAAACAAATTTTAGGCTACTTTTCAACAGATAATTTGGCAATTTCATGGCGCAACACCTAGCAACCCTGGACGGAAGCAAAACAAAAAAGGTTATTCCGGGGCGGGAATTTTTTTCATCTAGAACAACAGTGTTATTTTTATTTTATTTTATTTTCTATTGTCTTTCTGATTTATGTTGCGTAAAGTTTATGTGCGCTTTAACCAACCTACGTTAGTAAGAAGACATAAGTGTGGTGAAATGAAATAAAAGTTATAAACTAGACTTCTCAGATGAAGAAATTTTTTGCTGATTGTTTTGTTATATCCGCCATAGTTATAACAGAACATGACTTGACCGAAGACTGACGACTGCACTAAAAGACGGAAGAAATGGAATAGAGTAAGAAAAATACTCACAAAATAAAACGGAATACTTGGAAGAAATAAAAATACGGAAGAATTGGTAGTATGGTCAAAAGACTTTAGCCTGCCCAAATTGGGCTAAGAAAAAAAAAATAAGCAAAACCAAAAAAAAAGTTTCTGTTGTTGACTTGTTGTGGTTCATGGTTGTTTGTTTGCTGTTATGTTGCTTTGTTTTTTGGATTTTCTCAAAAATCCCACAACAGTAAGATCTGAAATAGAAGTTTCAGAACTTAACAAAAATGGAGCTGATCTATTCTATGAGGCGGAAGCCTCTGAAATGTGAACCGCCTAGATTCGATAGGTAACTTATAAAGTTTTCTGTGCTGTTTCTTGCTAATCATTACAAACAACTCTAATTGACGTAAAAGATCTCTAAGTATGCACTATTTCAATCAAGTTTATTACTTATATACTTATACCTCGATTTCTGTACGACTCTAGCGCGACCGACACCGAAACAATTCGACCGATTTGCACGATATCCAGCGCCAATATAATCGCGTTCTCGTCTCCGACCGAGTTATCAGACGTAGACGGAGACACCTGGGGCGGGCATGTGTATGTGTGTGACCTGGACACTCCGTGGGACAGCCACAAAGTCGCCAGCACCTTGCACCCTGTAAGTGTTCCTACAAAAGCCATGATAGAGACCTGCAGGTGGGCTAAAGTATACGACACTATCTTACGATAGATTAATGGCCTATTTTACCACTTTCAAATAACATCAAAGTAATCTATTTGCTGGTTATAGTGGCAAATCTCATGAGTGAGCTTGTCAACTTAACGGGCAATTATTTTACTTTGATATAAGTTGCATATGGTGATAGACTCTTAGTGTAATAATGAGAAAACTCTTTATTGTACTTA
The DNA here is from genome assembly GCA_951804965.1 of Horisme vitalbata. Lineage (NCBI taxonomy): Eukaryota > Metazoa > Arthropoda > Insecta > Lepidoptera > Geometridae > Horisme > Horisme vitalbata. Next base: position 27,392,635 of record OX638094.1, on the reverse strand, counting down.
CACCAACATGAACATTAAATTTGTACTGAATATTCATGTTGTCCTTCTGACATAACTAATAATCTAATTGTAATTCTAATATGTGGTGGGGAAAAGTTCTGCACTGGCATCTTGCGATGGGATGTAAATGCTTATGGTGTAAATGGGAGCAATAAACAACACTTGACATAAGTGTCTGTGGCGCTATTTGAGTTACATTACTCAAAACTGCAACGTCTAGGGTGGTCGCAAAGTAAATGTATTTTAAACCCAAATTAAGTAGTAGTATTAAGTGGCAATTCTAGTTGTTTATGGTTCATCTATAACCATAAATTTCATCGATGTGTCAATCTACGAGATCAATCTCGTACTTCACAAATACTCAAAATGTTTTAATTTGTGTAACTTTATAGCATTGATTCTACACCATTTTAATTAAATTTGACCTAAATTGAGGATCTCATTGATGGTATCTGACTCTGATTCTAGGTATCGGCGCTGGAATGGGACTTGGAAGGCAAACTGCTGCTGATAGCAACGACAGTGGGAGAGGTCTCCGTGCACGGCCAGAAGGATTTCCTGCTGAATGAATGGCAGAGCCTGTATACAGCTAGTTTTCCAGGTTAGTTGCTTCTTGCCTGTAGTTCACTTCCATCTATTCAACTTTATGTCTTTATATATATTTTATACTTTATAGAAAACCTAATATTAACTACTGTACTTAAATTATATTATTTGTAGATATTTTTCTCAGGTCTTGGGGTTTTTTATGTATAATATGCATGTATATACAATAAAAATTATGTGAGTAGCTTATCAGTCATGTAGTTCCCATAATACAAGCTCTGCTTGTATGTGCTTGTGTGATATCCAGTATTATTATTATTATTATTAATATCTGTCTACTACTGCCATACGAAGAAGTAAAGAACCATGTGTGAGATGTCCCATATAAAAAAATATATCCACAGATTAATATCTGTTGCATTGTTTTGTAGGTGAGCATATAATAACAGCAGCGTTCTTCCACAACGGACGAAGAGTGGTGATGCTGGAGAAGAAACCTGATGCTCCCATCACAGACAGAATACAAGCATTAAGAAGTATGCCTACGCTGAAAGGATTCGGGTAAGATTGCACTAAAGTCGAAAGCAAAAAAAATCCCTATACATCTTAAAACATAAACATGTATAAGGTATTTATTTATTTGATAAACTTAATAAACTCTGCTTAATGAAATGAAAATGTAGTTACTATTTGAAGAAATGAAGTTAATGTCTACACCTACAGGCTATCTAATATTTTCATGCATGACGTTACTCGGACTTGTAAGTAGTAAGTGCTGGCTTTGGAATTGCGAGTCCAAGTCCTGTCTGAAGTGCGGTCGCGGCGTAGGAACAATTTCGTACATTAATCAGGGAACAACACGGAATTATGTCGAAAAATCTCAAAATCGACTTTATTGCATATTCGAATCCGATACATAAGCAGATAACGGTTTTTCAACGATTCTGAAAAAAGTAGTTTTTCGACAGAATTATGTCGAAAAATCTCAAAATCGACTTTATTGCATATTCGAATCCGATACATAAGCAAATAACGGTTTTTTCAACGATTCTGAAAAAAGTAGTCTTTCGACATAATTCCGTGTTGTTCTAGGGGTGCGAAATCGTTGTTACCACTCGTCAAAAGACTATTAAGTACTTTAGTCAGGCGGCAAACAAATTGCTCCTTCACCGACTGTTTTATGTCTGTCTATTATACCTAACGCTTCTGACATACCGAGATTATGTTTTATATATTATTATAATTAAAGAGCCTCGCGCTTGTCGGTGTAGTGATGCAATATTCTCCATTTAACTTTTTCCAATGTAGTTTCTTTTACTTCCTTTTACGACATGACGGCAACCTATTATATCAGCCTCATGTAGCTTATTCTTATTAAAAAACGAAACATCAAAATATTTAGTAAAAATATACCCTCAGATATAACACCTTCATATAACAGTTCATTCTTGTCATTGTATTATGGGATTTTTGGTAATTTTCAGTGGCGTACCCTGCGAGGGTGCGTGTGTGATCACCGCCACCGGCCTGATAGGAGGCATCCTGCCCTCTCCTGACACTACTGTGGCCGCCACCACCACAGACTGCCTGAGACCTACCAGGGATCACGTGACAGCCGCCAGCATCGCTTACAAAAGTACCTATAACTTATGATTATTAGTTTATGCGTGAGTTTTTGGAGAAAGAAAGAAAATACATTTATTTTCACCCATTACATACATAGAAAAAGATTAACTGATTTAACAAATAATAACTATGCTAACTTAGGGTGAAAAGAGGTCCCTGTCTCAGCTTTACGCCGCATCGACACGCTATTAGGTAGATACCTACTTCGTGCTGATGCAGCGCTGGTTTTCAGACAGGGCCTTCTGTGTAATCACGATCATTGTCGAGACACAATTTATTTGATGTTTTTATTGGCCATTTTTATCTTCGGAACCCAAGCCAATTTAGAGGACCCTGAAAAAAGGAACCTTATATTGGTGAATCTACCAGGGAGAAGCAATCCAGGCAACACTTCTAGCTAATTACTGTGTAGCAAATATGTGTAATAAACCACCAGAAACAGTGATAAGTGCTCCCTCAGTGAACTCATTTAATAAAGACTTGATCATTTTGTACAGTACAAGCAACCATGCCTCTTCCTGGGTCAGCAGAAAAGCGCAGCGCGTGCTACCCAGTTCAATCAATTACAACATTTCATTATATTCAAATTATTAACAAATGTCAATAGTAATTAGAATTAGTCAGTAGTAAAATTATTTGATTTTATTCTATTTGGAAAACAGTACCTAAGCCAATATTATAAAACTATAAAATATAACAAAAACCAGGTGAAGTTTCCTCCGTTACATAACACATTATGAGCAAACGACATAGAAACTCAAAGCAACAAACTTTCTTTAAAAAAAATTAACAAATTACCACAATTTAAAAAAAAACAATATTTGTATAAAAATTAATCTATGCTAAAAATCAAACAAAAGTAGGTACAAAATAAATAATAGCTCATAATAAAAAGAAACATTAATACATAATGCTAATTTTAAATTATTAATCTACCTATTTGCTTTTATTTGATTTGAGTGGCAATCTTAACATAACTTCTTCACGGTATTTTTGCAAGCTGATAAAAAAAATATATACATCGATGTTGTTAAAGGTTTGATTATATTCATCACACACTCTAATGAGAAACATGTTTTTCCGATAATTCGTGTTAGAAGTAGTGTCCAAAACGTTGTCCTTTTGCGAGCAGATATACGGGGACAGTTTTCAAGTAGAACAGGGGACTCAATATAATTTGAAATAATTTTATACAGAAACATTTGATCTTTTAGTTCTGTAGTTTTTCTGTGCAAGTACAATGATGTGTTTTGTTTTTATTTTGTGAATAGTTAATTATTGACGTAACTAAGTGTTCTCATATGTTGCTACAGTTAAAATAAATAAAGTGAAATGAAAAAAAGAAACAAAGTTCTGGCGTGAAAGCATTACAAACAAACAAACTTACTTTTGCATTATGACATTAGTTTGATCAGTTAGCTTCCGCCCGTAGCTTCTCGTACCCAGATAAGAAGTACGCTATGTGTTAATCCAGGGGGTCGCATGATACGAAACACAAAATTTCGTACTTCGGTGAATTGTAGTAGACTCCCAGGTAAATAAGTAAATAAATAAGTAAATAACGCTGGACTATCACACAGCATCATGTAGCCCCAAACTAAGCAGTGCTTGTATTATGGGAACCACATGATTAATTAATTAACTACTCATTTTTTTTTTTTTGTAAATACATACATATCATACATAGAAAACACCCAGACCCGAGACAAATATCTACAGAACATGCAAACATTTGTCCCGCAGCGTCACAAACCATATACAGGTTGGGGCAAAATTTTACTTCATTGAGGGTAGCCACCTCTTACTTATGCAGTTAGATGGTTTTGTTCTCATGAAACTATAGATTTATTTTGAAGAGAAAAAAAAAAATCATTTACGGAATTTTGAAAAAATGTGCAGTCAGCCTAGAAAATGATTTTCGTCAAAACAAACAAGTTGGTCTCAATCGACTCTATTTCCCAACAGGAATACTTTTTCCAAATAAGCTTACCAAATAAAATCTTTATTTTTCGCGACAATTTGCCCCACCCAGTATATTCGAAGTTTCATCCAAATCCGTTCAGTAGTTTTTGTGTGAAAGGGTATGAATTAATGAATGATCTGATCATTTATTTACCAGAATATAGGTTTGTACAGGTCGCGTCATGTAAAAAGAACGCTGGCGGTAAGTTTTTTTTTCAACATAATAGTCAGGCGTTTGACAACTATCATTATGCGATTTATCGGTATCTACCCGCGCGGAAACACACCCCCTCCATTTCTTCCAGTGTTCTTTTTACATGACGCGTACAGTATCTGCATTGGATGTATGTTTTAATATTATGAGTGCTATATTCGACATAATAGTCGTGTTAATATTAGTTTGAGACAAGACGGATGTAATATAATTATTAAAAGAGAATAACATCCGTCCATCCTATGAAACATTCAAGTTAATAATAAGTTGTTAGGTTATTTAAGTATGTGTGTATGTCCAGACGGCAGCCTGCTGGTGGCGTGCGTGTGTGCGAGCGGGCGCGGCTGTGTGCGTGTGTACGTGTGTACGTGCAGCAAGGCCCCGCCCTCCATCTCCGCACAGCCGCTGCCGGCCGTCTATCTGCTGGACGACGACATGCCCAGTGAGTACTGTTAGTTAGGAGCGCTCGTGGCGTGGCTTACTTCGTTGTTCTTTGCAGATGATCTTAGTTAAGAAACACTCGTGTGTGACCATCTAGTGACGTTTATATCTGAGCGCATCCATACGTGCCACCTTAAGATATTGGTCAGTCGTTAAAAGGCTTATTACAGCACACAGTATTCAGCCTGTCTCAGTGTGACTGTCTTACACTTAGCGTAGTGTAATAATGTTAAGCCACTAAGTCGGTCTTAGGCTTGACTAATTAGTCAGTAAGACAGTCTTACTAAAACGGACTGAATACCGCGTGCTCTAATAAGACGATACCTACTTCGATAAGACTTTAAGCCATGTTGGAGACCTTCGGGCGGCCTTATAATATCCAGCATCAGAGTGTGCTAGTGGCTCATACCACAGAATACAGAGAGGACAGAAGCTTCACTCCGCGCAATAATTTATATTAATAGCGACTTTAGCTGCTACGCAATAAAGAGCTATTCAGCTCGTACCGAACTCAGTGCCTAACATTTATATTAACCTACACCTTGCATCCCATTCTATCGTATAGCTCTATCTCTACTGACGTGGCACGTGTAACGTTAGGGTTGTCTTGAGAATTATTCTGTGACGAATAATAATAACCTGGCCGCCGACGGGCAGCAGCGTCGGCGGTGCGAGAAGCTGTATCCTGCGATCCCCAACCCGCATGCCCAGCGTGGGGATTATGGGCATATCCCCCTTCTTATAGGGGAGGCCTATGTCCACTGCTGGACATAGGCCTCCCCTATAGGCTGTTGTTGTTGAACATTTTACTATCCAGTTACCTAGCCATCTATTTCTTTTTAGGAATAATGATAATTCAAATAATATCTAGCTACCTAGTATTAGATCAGAAAACTATTTTACACTGACTGGCTGCATTAAGAGCTCAGAAAATAGGCATACCTACTAGGTAGGTACTTGGGTCCTTAACACTTACTTAAGTGTTTAGGTGTCTTGTGTACGAAAACTGAATAATCACTGTTTAAGGTAGGTACATCATGCTAAATCTTAAGAGAAATTTTAGTAGGTAGGTACCTACCTAGATATTTGCAAGAGAAAAAAAAACATTTGGTTTGTAGGTAACCTAGGTATCTAGTTTTAGTTGTTAGTACACCTACCTTTAGGTAACTTACCACATCGATGTGTCTACCTACACCTACCTACCCGACTGTTTTTAAGTAGATAACCTACACTGCCTACTTAAAGTTAAACCAAATAAAAATTTACCTAGCTGGGGTTTTTAATCTTGCTCTCAGTCTACATAATCAAAATCATAATACCTACTTACTAACAGTGCCGGTCCTATTAACATTTTTAGCTGGTGCGAAGACTAAAAATGGGGCGCCCCCACTAAATATAAAAAAATTTAAGCAGTTGCTTTATTTTCCACCAGAAAAAGCAGTGGCTTCAGATTATTCTGCTGTCAAAAGTTCGTGCGAATTACCAGTTTGCGCGAATACCACTAAGTGAAGTGGTGGACAAATAAAAAAATAATTTTAATGATTGTCAACTGTTATTTATTATGTTCTTGTTCAACCATTATGGTATTTCCATCTTATAAATGTATTTTTGATAGATGTCAAAGTCCAGAACTAGTGATTGTAGCCACATAACATTGAACGATTTTTGAATCGATTAATGACACCATCGTCGAATAAAAAAACTGTTATCATTATTTTGTCATTATCATTGTTGGGTCTTAATATCTCAACAAATTAATTATTACATCAAGAACTATAATTATTTTTATTATTTTTGTATTGCTAATATTGTAGAAGAAAATGATACAATTAAATGGCGTCAAAAAGTTTTGAATGAAAAAGACATGAAAACTCTTTTGTCAAATAACTTAGGTTTGAACATAGGTACGTCAAAATGATGTTCAGTGAAAACTGTGACAAGCATGCGTCATAGGAAAATGCTTTTCACGATTGCTTTTTCACATGTACACAGGAGGTTGTTGGGCGTATGAGCAAACTAGAGCAACCAGTGTATGTTGTCTGGTAGGTCATTCTAAAATGCCTAATATCAATGTACAATAAAATGTCAATATACAAGTATTTACAGACTTACTGCTGGGTATCTCGAATTCCGAGATTCTTACCTAATTTAAGCTTAAATGACTGGACTATAAGGGAAATGGGAAATGTATTGAGATGACAATCGAAGGAGTTGGTGATACGCTTGCGTGAGTATCCCAACGTAAAAGAAGTTGACAATATCGCTCCGGGACTGTGGTTAGTTTCGTGGGCTGAATTCTTCGTTAGCAAAAGAATTAAAAGAAATTGCATTTTTATTTAAAAAAGAGAATAAAAGAAAACTTTTTATGGAGCACACAGATATTGCCCTAGACCGGTGTAACTTTTTGAAGGATGCAAAACAAATAGAGGACTGGGAAAACGTAATTTTTATCGACGAAACGTGGTTTAATGCTAACCACACTTTGTCGAGGTACTGGACTGATGATAATGCTGCGTCTACCTCGAAAGTACCTATAGGAAAAGGAGAAAGATTAATCGTTTGTCATGCAGGAAGTAAAAAAGGTTTTGTAGATGGAGCTTTGCTAGCATTTAAATCAAAAAATACCGTGGAATACCATGAAGAAATGAATTCTGAAGTCTTTGAAGGTTGGTTTAAGGACTTACTGCTGGGACTAGAAGAACCTGTAAAAACTGTTATCATCATGGATAACGCACCATATCACTCTCACCAGTTGAATAAAATGCCAACGCAAGCCAACAAAAAGTCAGATATCATAAACTGGCTTGTGAATCTATGTTGAAGTGTTAACTGGTAAACATTTAAAAAACTAAAAAACAGAAACCTCTGTACGTTGTGGCTGAAATCGCGGCTGAACACGGTCACGCAGTTCTCAGACTTCCGCAATACCACCGCCAATATAACGCCATAGAACTTATTTGGGCACAAGTGAAAGGATATGCTGCCAGAAATAACACGAGCCCACCATTTACAGCCAAAAAGATGCTCGAATTGCTAAAGAATGCCTGCAATTAAGTGACACCTGAAATTGGGCAAATGTGGTGGAAAACACCAAACGATTAATATTATCGGATTGGGAAAGGGATGTGACTTTGGATAACATAAGAGAGCAAGAACCAATTCTAATAAATTTAGGCGAAGACTCACCAGTTGATGACTCGCCAGTTTGCTGTTGATCGACGATTAATAAATTTTATTAATATAGGTAGGGTATTAATATAGCTGGTACTATTTACGTATAACAGAAGAAAACAAAGATCAAACATCATCATGAATTTTCCCAACATGAATATCCTCAGATATTGCTTAGTACGCCAATCTATATGGGAATAAATTATAATAGATTGAGGAATCCGTAAAATGGAATAGTCAGAGGGCAAAAGATTATATTTGACAGACGATCACTCTTTGCAAGCAGTTACTAAGCCACGCGACATACCTGCTATGTAAATACCAATATATTGTAAATACCTATTTTTAAATATATTAGTAACATAAAATTTAAGTTACCTATTTTATGTCAAAAACTAAAACCGAGAAGTATAATCGATTATCGATTTTACGTTGTCAAATCGCTAAACCAAGTATTTAGATAGCTGCAATGACTACTTCCATCAGTGTTTCTGAATTTGGTCCGTTTTCGGACTCCATTTGATTTCGGCGGACTTTTTATCCTTATATTAGCAACTGGCATGGCAACGCATTTGGTAACATTTTTATACAAAATATTAATGTCTAAAGGATTATTTTCTTATTCATCCTGTCATATTATTAAAAAGTGTTGTTTGATATGCAAATAATACAATTAACTTATTCTTGTCATCCATCTGTATGATATCTCTATCTATTAGGGCATCATAACTAATTATGAAAAGTCATTAATTTATTACGAAAAAAAAAGGATTGCAAAACGAACATTTTTAGCTTTGGGTTCGGACTGTTTTAGTTAAGAACGTTGGCAGAATTGAGTTTCAAATTTCAAAAAACCTAAGATAGAAGAACTATAGTGAAACAAGTGACTGAAGAAAGTTCACCCCGCCCCGCTTCCCGTTCCCCCGCAATTTTGTACGAGATTCGCGCGCTCGGTCGAGCGTCTTTTGTTTCACGTTTTGGTTCATTTTGGCGCCCCCCCCTTGAAGGCGCCCGGTGCGGTCGCACCGCTCGCACCGCCTAAGGACCGGCCCTGCTTACTAAAGCACTATGTAGGCCTACCTATACCTACCAATGGCACAAAAATTGTCAATGAAAAAATACCTACATAATAATATTACGTTTATTTATGTACCGCATTCAAATAGAACTTGTACCTAAGTACCTACCTACTTAAGTAAATACGGGAGACTTTGATATCTAAACAACGCATTATTTGGTAGAAAAACTTTCAGTTCTGTACCTACTATTGGTATTATTTACTTTTTCTTATTATTATTCAGGCAACCAAATGCTGTGTAGTATTTTTTTTGCCTTCATTTGGCGAAAAATATAGGTACATTAACAAAAACAAACTAAAATGCCGCGGCTGCTCAAGGACACTTTCGTTCCGGGCAGAACGCGGCAACCGACGTAACGAACCACGCTCGCAAGGCCGGCGATGCGTAGGTATATTTTTATACATATTCTGCGGAGTGAAAGAGGCCTGCTCATACGAAGAAGAAGAAGACTCTATGTCTTATTGATAGAGTTAACGAAGCGAATATATTTGAGACAACATCAAAACAAATATCTTTACGGTGTTTTCCCAATATCTTTAGATATTGCTCAGCACGCTCTATCTGCTGTATTGAGGATACCATGTAGGGGGTAGTCAGAGGAAAGTCCAAACATTACATTCGGTACATGTCCTATTTCAACCAATTGCCATAAAATTTTAACAAATTATACACCTAAACCTTGCTCATTAATCACTCGTATCTATTGGTGAAAACTGCATGAAAATCCGTTTGGCAGTATTTTGAGTTTATCGCGAACTATCAGACAGACGAGGCGGGGCAGTGATAATGTGATGTGATTGTAGCTACAGTAAGCTGGTGCCAACGGGAAGAGCCAGATTCCCTGCTGATAGGCGGCGCCACACTCACTCTATGGAAATGCACGGAGAGGGCGCACCCTGTACACAAACTATTATCTAAAGGTATGTTACTATAGTATTATACATTTAGGTATAGTGCCTTTTGTATGTAACTTAGGTAATTGCGGAAATCCATTGCAAGATATTCTACAAGGCAAAATACTTAGTACAAATTCCGCTAACTCTCTCTGACGAGTTTCACAAAATGCATACGCATGCACCGCCCTCCCGCCCGCAGATTCACATGCAAATCAGAGAAAGAACAAGCAAACATGCAATCATTATTAAATGCAACTGTCTACTTACTGTTCCACCAATTAAAAACAACACGTTAAGGTGAAATAATAGCCAAAACAAGAATTTCGCCCCACGGTAAACCAGCTTCATGGCTATAAAAATGAGAATTCAAATTTTATATTTCATAAATATGAAAATTGAAGTTTTTTCCTAGTGGAATATGGAAGTCGAAACACGGTTAATACATTTTGGCTCGATAGAATAAAATCGCGAAGTTACCTCGAAATCTGTATTCTTAGGGGAGGAAAACTAATGGCATTCGTTAACTATGCAAGTTATTACTTTGAAGTTTTGCATACGTATTAACTAATAAATATATTAAAGGAGTATGGAAAAATGTTACTCAAAAAGAGTAAAAACCTATTTAAAACCATATTAAAATCAGTAAAATGCGCGAGAAATGCAGGCGGGCCGACCGTAACACGTAACGCTCACCTCAGTCACGCCCAAGGCGTCGTAGAGAGTACCCGCGTACAACTTTTTCGCGCGCATTGTCACAGAATAATTTATAATATTCAATGTCAACTTGGAAATCTCTGAGGCTAAATGTAAACAAAGGTGTTACCAGACCAAAAGCAATGCTACGTTAATAGTAGCGTTTATTATTTTTCGGAACTTTGTCAAAATATACGTAATATTATGTCCTTCAATTGGATCTGACTAATTATAATTATAACTTTATTTTGGCGTATTTGTTTTTATTTTTATTCCGTTTTAGACGTAGTTATTAAATAAATAAAATGTCATGGTAGAAAAATTCTCGATACTTGGAACACCGGCAAGGGTTCTGTTAACTTTGGATCGTTTTCATAGCACACTCCTAAGAGCGATTTATCATCATCATCATCATCATCACGAAGGGAGTTGGTTTTTCGGAAAACCGCGTAGGTTTTTGTTCTCAACGAGAAAATATTACACGAAGTAATCTCGCGTATACACCTAAGTACATAAATTAAAGTGTTTTTTAGTTTAGAGGGTTTTAAAATGTTTTTGCAAGCCAGCGATAAAATTTTATGTAAATGGAAAGTGTTCTCGGAGATCTGTAGTAAAAATGGGTGTACCACAAGTAGGGCTTGCATTATCCGTTGACTTTTAGTATCCGTATAATTCGGATAGTAGTGAACTTTACTATCCGGATATCCGGATATTTCGGATAATTTTAGGAAAAACTTAAAAAAAAACGTAAATAAAAGGAAATTAAGTTAAAAAATTGCTAGTTGTTATAAAATGTTTAAGTTAAACCAACATTCACTGTAAGAATACAGCAATATAAACAATCAAACTTTACTGTTTTTTCTAAAACGTCTTCATCTATATAGTAAATGAGTAATGATGGTATTTTATACAATTCATGTGTTGAAGTGTTGGTATAGCAATGCCACTATGTCAATTCGCCTCCTAAACCAGTACTAATCGTGTCCAACTGAAAAAGGCGTGAGACTCTTTGGCCCTCACATAGAGTCAAAGCCCAAAACTACCGCCATGAAGTTAGGTATCCTGGCTTTAGTGTGGCGGTACTTCACTCCGGAGCAGCTTCTTAGTCTGTGCAAAGCACAAGTCCGATCGTGCATGGAGTACTGGGATGGCTCGGCAAAGTACCAACTTGAGGCTCTGGACTCGATTGAGCGGCGAGGTGCCAGGCTCATCGGCGGTGATTTGTTGGTGCAAGCAAATCTGCAGAGCCTCGAACTCAGACGTCGAGTTTCCAGGCTGTCGGTTTTCTACAAATTTCACTTTGGTGAATGTACCCAAGATGTTCACGACCTGATCCCACCTTCCCCCTTTTATCACCGGACAAGCAGGCGTACTGCAAATTACCAAACAATTCGCTTCCACGTTTATTGTTAGTACTAATAAGGAGTGGGACTTGCTTCCGCTGTCTGTTTTCCCGGCCCAGCACAACCTGAGAGTCTTCAAGTCCATAGTGAATCGGTTCTCTCTAGGTAAGCGTGCTTCATGTTAGATCACATCTTTACCCATTTCAGGTGTGTTAGTGGTCAAGCTTTTTGCTATTTTTTGAAAAAAATAAAAGACCGAGACGTAATCTCTGCAAAACTATTCATACATATTCTATGCATTGTGGAAGATGTCTTTCAGTTTTTGCGCTGGGACGGACACAGCATGGCCAATAATAATAGTGAGTACATCACTCACCTTCGATTTGCTGACCATATAGTTATCATGACAGATTCACTGGATGACTTTGGCACGATGTTGTTACAGGTGGGTCGCATAAATATCGAAGTTGTTTACTATGATGTCTATCTTAGTCAGACTGAATTGTCTACTGAGTAGGTCCAACTTTGACAAAGAGGTCAACCAATGAATCTAACTCAGATGGGCTGCGTTCGGATTATTACGCCATATCTTCTCATCACAGATACCAAAAATATCAAGACGAAAAGCTAAAAAGCGCATGTTTCTATTAATAGCTAGCCATACATGAGAAATTTTACTGGCCAGGCATGACTGTCTATCGACTAGCTACTAGATGACTTATCGTACGGAAACTTGTCCGCTTAACCTTTGCTAGTACACCTACTTATTTGGTTATAAAAGTTCTGGAATGGTGACCGCGTTCTGAAAGACGAAAGATTGGAAGACCCCCATATGTAAATGGGTGGACATGTAGGTCTGTATGAATGGTACCGGTGTTAAAGGTACATATAATATAATATACATAATTATATAGAAACGCAAGTATACCTACTTGGACATAAAATACGTACATATTGTACATAACACGATAGAGGCCAGTAAGCCTAGGCAGCAGAGCATAATATGGCAGCTTAAGCCTATGCCTACCTATCTAAATAGAATGTTATTATGTAGGAAAGGAAAGCAAAGTTCGATAGGCGAGCAACGTGACGTTTTAAAGTGCAGAAAGGTTGGCCAGAAGTAAATATATTAAAATTAATTAAATGGTCGGGGGTAATTCCCGCTCCTACAGTTTTTGGCTGATTCAATGTACCGGCTGCGCTGCGATAAAAGGAAACAAACAAGTTTGTACTTGAACGGAATACTAGATGCCAGCTGAATGGGCGCGCAAGCGAATTCCATGTGTAAAATGCGTTATACTAGATAGAGTAGCAGCGAGTAGGTAATATACAGTAAATAATTTTTAGGTATTTCTCCGTGTTTGTTGCATAGCGTGTTCGTTTGCCCCTCGTGATAATAGACGAAAGTACCTACATGATATGTATCCAGACGATGGATTGTCTGGACCTCAATGTATGCCTCACTGGAATGAGGCATACATTGATACCTACATTGATTGAGGTACCTACGTGCATATAGACAACCTACGTATTCTTCTGTTTTTCACATAGGGATGTCTCGACATCCCTCGCAAGATTTTCACGAATAACTGTCTTGAGCATGCCCTATATATATACCCCCTTGATAGTGTAGGTAGTTGCATGCAGAACTTTCAGTTCATGGTCGTCACCATTCGAAAACATTCTATTCAACGGTTATGGGTCGATTTAGGTAAGAAAATGAAAACCATAATTTATTTCGATGAAAATCACTAATAGCTAACTGATAACATTTTATCGGGACCTACCGATTTATAATAATTTACAATATGGTTGTTAAATAAATAAATAGAAACAGTAAATAAAAAATGAATAAAACCCAGATGACAATTTCAAACTTCAGACAAAAAACAAACACTACCTACCGTTTCAATTGAAGATCGCTTCTTGTTTAGTGTTTAGTCTAGTTTCTGAATGTTTATGAGATACTATGAATATTTAAAATTAAGGATGACACTGTTTTAAATTCAGATTGCTCGTTAAATACGTGTACACACTGAAAATAATGAAATATTATAGTTTTGATGTAGATAACTCTTTAAACAAATCAATATTTTTTAAGGATTTTACTATCCGTATTATCCGAATTATCCGGATATAATGACCGTCATTATCCGGATAGTAAAACTGACAAATTATCCGGATAATTCGGATATCCGGATTGCAAGCCCTAACCACAAGGGTCAATACTAGGCCCATTCCGGTTTTCAGTCTAAAATATTAGATTTGTATAAAATATTGTAAAGCAGGAAAGTTTTTTTGCCTCATTTGCGTTGCTTATATATGCATTTGCTAAGGTCTTCCACTGCATACACTATAATAAATTAATCAGGAAACTTCATCACTATGGTATCAGGGGTTACTTACCTTAGCCCTTCTCACTTCTTTCCTATCTGACAGAGAGTCATTTTCATTCATTATGTATGTAAATGTCATGTAAGAAATATAACAATAAAGTAAATGTACAATATTATTAATGTTCATTTCTAAATAAAACGTTTACTAAAAAACTGGTTTTGATTTATCTTTTATTTTTATGATTTCGTTTAGAAAATTAATCGGTAGGTAGGGTTATTTTTAGGAGATTTTGTTAGCAGGCTTGATTCTAACAAACCGGTTTCGGTTCATACCGGTACATACGATTTTTCATTTCGGTTAATTTTATAAAATCCAATTTTACAATAAAAACAATATGCAATCTGGTAGGTAGCTAGTAAAAATCGGCAACAATTCCAGGAAGAATGGCTCCAAATACAAGACTTCCGTAAGTGGTTAAAGCGTGATAAAAAGTCTGCTTTTAAATGCATTTGCACTGCTTGCGATTCTTCTTTGACTGCCGATCTGAGTGCTATCAAAAGACACAGTGAAGGTTCGAAGCATAAACTTTCCTGGCTCATCAAATTGCGTGAATTTTAATCCAACTAAAGAAATGATTTCAAGGATGACTGATGACAGCAAAGATTTCTGAAAATCATGAGCAAATTGTTCTAGAATAAGAAAATAAATAATAAATGTTTTTTAACTTATAACAATTTGTTTTGATAAACAAAGACATGATGCAACTTATTTTTCTATCAATATTTAAACAATTTTTTTCTGGAATTTTGCTGTAATCGATTTTGAAATCTGCTGTATTGTTTTTAGAAACTTCTGTATTTTTTATCTGGCCACACTGTAATTTTACTTTTGGGATCTGGGTGCTTACCAACGAGCCAAATCGAGAACGGGATTAGGATTTGACTTCTGTCATTTGGTAGTATTGAAAGCCTGCCTCGTACTCATACAAAAAATGACAACTTGCGGAATTTGAATCGAGATTAGGATAGACTTGTCTATTTTTGACACTGTTGACGTCGATAAATTTGAAATTGATCGAGTTTACTATAGAGCTTTTACACTTTTGTGAAAGTAACTTTTTAGTGATCGAGGATTTTAATCATGATGAAGTTTGAAAAAACTAGTAAAAAAATTAGGAGGTAGTCTGAGGCAATACCAAACATTATTTTGGTACATAACTATGTGCTTGTGCGCTAAATTAATAAATAATCATCTAAGTAGGTAGGTACATACAAATTATCTGTTATTAATATTCACTGGAATTGCTACCTATTACAAAAACTTATTTCCGACGTACAAATTTAGTTAAATACTGAAAGATGCTGCTGTGCGTTTGCAAGACAAACAGCAATCTTACCCTCTTGACGTTAAATCTGGCGGGACACCTTTCAATGTCGGATAATTATAATAACGTTGAGTTATCTGTTTGTAAATAAAATATGAAATATTACGAAATTTATGTAAACAAAGAAAATATAATTAATGGTAATAATTTTCGAGTATTGCTCACGTTATTTACAGGTCGAAAATTTACAATACACTAATAACAAATATATATTTGTGAGGATGTGGCTCCGCCATCTTGACTTTCGAGTGACATAAATCCAATTCTAATCCCGTTCTCGATTTGGCTCGGTGGTAAGCACCCTGGAAGCACTGAGTACGATTGCGTAATCTGAAACCGCGCCCCGCGCTAGGCTGCGTCTGCTTCACCCCTCAAAAGTGCTGAAACGCGAGCGTATTAGGTCTTAACCTGTGATTAGCTTGGAGAAACGACACACACATAAATACACAAGAAAAAACTCAACAGAAATTCGACAATGTTTCGCCTTCTCCATAAGGCATTCCTTCCTCAGGAATGATCGACTCGCTGTCCACCAACGTCGACGTCGCTAAAAAACAACAACGACGCAGAACTCTGCGTCGTGTTGCTCCGCCGAGCGCTAAACAGAAAGTGAGGCAACCGAACGACATTCCCACTTATATAGTATCGGGTCGAACTCCCCGCCCTCCTAGTGGCGCGATTGCGTCATTAACGTTGTTTTGCGTTGAAAAAATGCGCAACAACGGGGATCTGGGCAGAATATTGGTCTCGTTCAACAATGTAAATGTATTTAAATTATGTTTTATGATTTCTAAATTTTCCAAAACTGACATCCTGAAACCTTTGACACATGAATGTATAATTTTTAATGTATTATTATCGTTTAAAGAGTATTCAAAAAATGTTTTGCAAAATGTTATTTTTCTGGGTGATTATTTCTATAAGCCGCAATGTGTTTCTTATACCTAGTTTGAAAATTGCGTCCTGTCTGACCTACATAAACACCATTGCACTCGTCGCACGACAATTTGTAAATACCTGACTTTTTATTATTTTCTAACCTATCTTTACCAAATTAGGGTAGCTTTCAAAACAAATAATTCACATAAACAGTTTTGACAGACTGTGGGCGAGAGGGCGATGCACGCGTATGCATTTTGTGGAACTTGTCAGAGAGAGTTAGCGGAATTTGTACTAAATATTTTGCCTTGTAGAATATCTTGTAACTTAGGTATTGTGTTTTTAGAATTTAGTTAATACTAGCGACCCGCCCCGGCTTCACACGGGTGCAAGTTATACCTACTTATAAACCTTCCTCTTAAATCACTCTATCTATTAAAATAACCGCATCAAAATACGTTGCTTAGTTTTAAAGATTTAAGCATACATAGGGACAGACAGACAGCGGGAAGCTACTTTGTTTTATACTGTAGATTTAAAATGAGGGTTAAGTGATAAGTGAGGGTTAGGATGAGGTTGAGGGTATTTATATGAATCATAAATATAAGAATAGTTTGTATTTGAGCAGGGCCGTTGCAAGGGAGCACTACGCCGGGGGGCGGGCAGAAGCCGGCCTCGGACACATTCAACACTGTTGTGAGTATACTGCACGCTGGAAATTATAATTAAATTCTAATTATTTTATTTTAGATTGTTACTTTAAATTATAATCAATCTTTTTTTGTATTTTAAGTGTAAGCCAACAATTCAGGAAAAACCTAAGATTTTTATATAGATTTGAACCCGGATTTCGGAAATCCCGCCTGAGTCGAAGTTTTTGTAATATATAATTTTTTTATAATCAATTAGTGTAGTGTCTTCTGGTTGATGTGAGACTGAAAATTGACAAAGAGTCGCGGCCGGCGGCCGATGATCTCTCGGCTCACGTTGTGCAGCATCAGCTCGTGCCGATGGCATTACAATAGGGATGTTCCGTATCGGAATTGAATATTCTTACATTTATATTTTCGCGCCATGCATTGGCTTTTCATTGTGGGTAGCATCCACATTAATTCGAAAGCAGACACAATTTGGAGGGTATTTCAAAAACTAAATTTGTATCCTGTTTTCTGATTGGTTGTACGGTGTGACGTTTCCTCGTTTCTCTACGAGACCCCTACGACCAATCCCGGCACTTGGCGTCGCACCACGATACATAACGCACGCCTACGCGAGCTTTCTTCCGATCAACCCTACCTACGCGCCCGCGCAGACCCTTAACCGTTTCGCGGTGTTCTTTGTGTCTTCACCTTGCTCAATTTCCGAAAGACTACCAGCTCTGTGAACCTTTCATAACAGCCCTGTGGACCCTGAAGTGCGGCAATTTATCAGTGCTAAACGGGGGCGATCCTGGGACTCTTCGTCGGAGGTGAACAGGTACGTCGCACCTAACCAGCCATTGAAATTCCCGTACATACTTTTTGATCCGTTCGAACCGGATTGGTGTTTTGATTTCTCCAGATTGTGTCATCTTTCATTTTGCTACACTACGTGTACTTTGTGAATTTTCCGTTGGCTATCGTGTGTCATCTTTGCTACGCAAAATGGCTGACGATGCTGCCATCGAACAAGATATTTTCGAGCGAGATATTATCTTAGAGGACATTAAAAGAACGTTATTGTTTGCTACAACTGATCAAGTACAATTTAAATCGCGATCTACCGATCTTACTGCTCAACAGAGAAAGTTCGGTAAACTGCAATCTAAAATTGAAAAAGCGTTAATGAAATCAAAGTTATTTAACAAAGATGAACAGTTAAAAATTCGTAATGATTTTAATGATTGTTATTATGCTATCTTGATGCACGTCAATAATTTGAAGGAAGCTAGTCAGGAAGGTAGGCGCATGAGCCGAGCTACCTTGTTGCCACACGGTACATCTCACCATTGTTTAAATAAATTGCCTACGTTGCCGTTGCCAACTTTTAGTGGTGAATCTACCGATTGGCCTTCCTATTTCGATCTTTATCAAGCGGTTATCCACAACAATGATGCCTACACGTTAGCCGAGAAGTTCCGTTATCTTTTGCTTACCTTGAAAAATGAACCTCTTAATTTAATAAAGTCGATTCCAATTACTAATGAGAATTATTTAGTGGCTTTAGATATACTTAAAAATAGGTATGAAAACCGTCGTATTATTGCTTCTAAACACTTAGACCGCATTCTCGATTGTGAAGTGTGTACCAATGAATCGCATTCAAATTTGCGTAAGTTAGTAAATGTTTACATGGAAAACATCAAGGCACTTGAAATGATGCATTTTCCTACTAATGAGTGGAGTTTTATTTTGTTGAACGTTTTGTTACGAAAGATTCCAAATGCCGTTCGTAAGCGGTTCGAGTTTTCGCTCACGAAGCCTGCCGATATACCTACTGTCGATGTACTAATAAGGTTCTTAGAACAAGAGATTTCCTGTTTCGAAATTATGTCGGGTGGCGAGTTGAAAAAGGTAGATGGTAGTTTTCGTTCGCATACAAGTAGTTCGAGCTCACATCGTGCCGGGCTTACTTCGAATTCATTTGCCGGACCCAGTCCGCGACGTTCGTTTGCCGTTACGGGGACACCCGAAGCTCACACTCACACTGACAAGCATTGCATTTTGTGTGAATCGCAACATATTTTATCGAAATGTTCGAAGTTTTTAAACATGTCTCCGAGCGATAGGTATGCTTTTGTAAAAAATAAAAATGTTTGTTACAATTGTTTAAATGTTGGTCACGATATAAGAACTTGCAAATCTCAGTACACATGTCAATCATGTAAGAGACGACATCATTCGTTACTTCATTTTGAAAATCAATCGAACGTACCCACAACTTCAAATCAAGCGCAAGCTTGTGCTGTCTCTTTCCCTCCTACGGAGAAGGCTATGCCGGCCGCTACGGCTGATTTTGAGTTCAGCCCCGCTACCACGATACAACCGACGATCGTGAATCATGCGATAAGCGCCCGCTGTGAGTCGTCTATTGCGCCGTCGAGTCGAAAAACCACAGTCATGCTATCTACCGCGCTTGTTGATGTACATGTTGGTTTAGCGAAACATCAAGTACGCTGCTTGATAGATAGTGGTAGCCAGGCTAGTTTCATTGTAGAATCTTGTTCTCGGCGGTTAGGCTTGAGTTGTAGGTATATTAATTTACCTGTGCTTGGCATCGGTGAAGAAAAACCGATCCATCCTAAGGGTATCGTTTCGTGTATTGTCACCCCGCGTAACCAGGATCCAGCCGTTTCAGTGGAGGCGTTGGTTTTGGCTAAGTTATTTTCACAGTTTCCGAAAATTCCGGTATCCATCGATACTTGGCCACATTTAAAAAACTTGAAATTAGCGGATCCGGATTTTAACGGACGTAATACTCAACCGATTGAAATGTTGCTAGGTGCGGACATACTGTCTCACGTTTTCCTAGGAAATATTGTGAAAGGAAATCCTGATTCACCTATTGCCATGAACAGTATTTTTGGATATTTGTTGATGGGAAAGGTATCTTTCGACATTAGTAGTCCGCCTTCGCTCCAGGTGTGTCATAGCTCCTTCTTCGAGGACACCGACCTCCAACGATTTTGGGAGCTGGAGGCAGTTCCCGAAGAACCGACCCTCACTGCAGACGAGCGGTTGAGCGAGTCGTTCTTCGAAAAAACTCATTCGCGCGACGTAAATGGTCGATATGTTGTGGCTCTTCCATTTAAAAATGCACCTATACTAGGTCAATCACGTGACATCGCTCTCGCGCGATTTCGTAAATTAGAATATCGTTTAGAACGCAACCCTTCCCTTAAAAGGGATTATCATTCTTGTCTTCAAGAATATTTAGATCTGGACCAGATGGAACTTTGTGACCCTCTCCCTCAGGACGACACTTCTCACTATTATATTCCGCACCACTGCGTGGTCAAAGAATCTAGTGAAACTACCAAAGTGAGGGTGGTATTCGATGCGGCTTGCAAAACCACCAATGGTCAATCTTTGAACGATCTTTTACTGACCGGTCCGAAACTTCATTCAGACATTGTGGACATTTTACTGAATTTTCGTGTTCATAAAATCGTGTTTACGGCTGATATCAAGGCCATGTATCGTAACATTGCTGTTAGGGAATCGGACTGGGACTATCAACGCATCGTGTGGCGGTCATCTCCTGACGCACCGATCCGCGACTATAGAATTCGCGTGGTAGTTTTTGGTGTAAATTCTTCTCCTCACGCAGCTTTACGCGTGATGCGTCAACTCGCTCATGATGAAGCGGATAACTTCCCACTTGCTTCAGCAGTTTTGCTCAGCTCAGTTTTTGTCGATGACATAATTACTGGAGAGGCTAATGAGGCCAAAGCGCTCGCTCTCCAAAAACAATTAGTTGGAATTTGCGCAAGTGCAGGATTTGAACTTCGGAAATGGCACAGTAATTCCCAGGCGATACTCGCTGCGGCCCCGTCGGCATCTCACGGTGAGCGGCCGGACAATGTTTCTTTCGCTGTAGTGGAGAACGATACTTCAGTTAAGGTACTCGGTCTCCAATGGAATCCTAGTTTGGATGGCTTCACCTTCCAAGTTAAATCGTCTAACCCTACTTGCACAAAAAGGTCGATTTTGTCCGAAATCGCAAAAATTTACGACCCTCTTGGTCTTTTAGCGCCAGTGATATTATACGCTAAACATTTGATGCAATTACTTTGGATCGCTGGCACGGGCTGGGATGAGTCACCACCTATAGATATTGTTAACGCTTGGTCAAACTTTACTAACGAGCTTCCACTCTTATCGGAGTGTTTCTTTCCGCGTCATATTTTCGACAAGGCAGATTCAATTGAATTGCATGGTTTCGCTGACGCGTCAGAACGCGCTTACGCCGGGTGTGTTTACGTTCGTTGTAAAGGTGAAGATATGAAACATCGCGTTTTTCTTCTCTTAGCAAAAACACGAGTTGCACCATTGAAACGTTTGTCGATTCCGCGACTTGAGTTGATGGCAGCTTTATTATTGTCTAAACTTATTAAAAAGGTAATGCTCGCTTACGGCGACCGAATTCATATCGATCATGTTTACGCGTGGTCAGATTCTACCATTGTATTAGCATGGCTGCGTTCATCACCACATGAATGGAAAACGTTTGTATCGAATCGTACTAGTGATATACTATCACGCGTACCCGCGAGTTGCTGGCGACATGTACCGTCATACGACAACCCGGCTGACGCCGCCTCCCGGGGCATGCTGCCCGCGGTTTTTGTTAGGCATTCCTTATGGTTTCAGGGGCCTACCTGGTTGAAGGACGAAGCCAATACGTGGGCGGCTCTCATTCAGAATTCTATGTCGCAGGAGGAGAAACGTACTCTTCCTCTTCTTGCAAACCCATCGTCAGTCGAAACTGACGAACTCCAGGTTTTTTCGAAATTTTCCTCATTAGGAAAACTAGTTCGGGTTATATCGTACGTCTTCCGATTTTACAATCGATGTAGGAAAACTCAAATTTCATATCCGCGGCACATTACTGTGCCTGAGTATAACTCAACCCTAAATAAAATAATAGGTAGAATTCAACAGTCCACTTTTGCTGAAGATATAAAAAATATTTCGCACGGTAAACAACCTACAAATCAATTAAAACGCTTATCGCCTTTCTTAGACAAAGAAAACTTACTTCGTACAAATGGTAGGTTGCATAAATCAATGCTTTCATTTGAATCGAAACATCAAATAATTCTTCCTAAAAGGCATCACTTAACTTCGTTAATAATAGATGATGCTCATGTTACTCATCTTCATGCTGGACCTCAGTCCACTCAATATTTGTTGTTGCAAAAATATTGGATATTGTCAGGCCGTAGTATAATTAGACAGCGTATACATAACTGCATACCTTGTTTTCGTGCGCGACCGACACACACACAGCCACAGATGACTCCTTTGCCTAGCGTTCGTATACAGTCAGCGCGCCCATTCTTAAAAACAGCTGTAGATTATGCCGGCCCGTTTTACGTGCGAGCTAACAAGGTACGAAATGCAAAAATAATAAAATCATACGTTGCAGTATTTCTTTGTATGAGTGTCAAAGCAATACACCTCGAGATAGTTTCCGATCTTACTACCGAAGCGTTTCTTGCTGCCTTGCGACGCTTCACGTCGCGAAGGGGTTTATGTACCGATATCTATTCGGATAACGGTAAAAACTTTTTTGGTGGTAACAATCACCTTAGGGAATTGTACTCGTTTTTAAATTCGGACCCCATTCAACGAACATTAAATGAAAAGGTTCTTGGTCAAAACCTTACGTTTCACTTTCAACCCGTCACCGGGTCACATTTTTGTGGATTAGTTGAAGCGGGCGTCAAAAGTTTTAAACATCATTTGCATCGGGTTATTGGTACACGCACACAAACATATGATGAAATGCACACACTACTGTGTCAAGTCGAGGCGGTATTAAACTCACGACCACTTTGCATCCTAAGTACCGACTCTAAAGATCCGTTACCATTAACGCCAGCTCATTTTTTGATAGGCGGTCCCCTCACGGCCCTGCCTGAGATTCCACTAACGGATTTCAATCCTGATAGACTTACTCGTTGGCGTTGGGTGCAACAATGTATCCAACATTTTTGGAAACGCTGGAGCCGAGAATATCTTCACGAGATACAACAAGCTAATAAATGGTTTCATAATCGAGGAGCTCCAATACGTGAAGGCATGATCGTTTTGGTACGGGATGATAACCTACCAGTGTTACAATGGAGGTTGGCTCGAGTTCATGCGTTGCATCCTGGCAGTGACAATATTACAAGAGCTGTCACTCTTCAAATGGGTAACTCCTTTACACGGCGACCCGTAGTAAAGATTTGCGCTCTTCCTATAAATTAAATCAACTTTAAAAAGTTAATTTTTCGTAGCGTTAAGTTTCAATAATTTTTATTTTACATTACATTTAAATAGTTCTATATTCAAATATCTTTTTTATATTTTATTTGCATTTAATTCCGGTACTTGATCTGTTTAGTTAAAAGCAACTACGTTCTTTTAAGGTGAGCGGCTATGTTCCGTATCGGAATTGAATATTCTTACATTTATATTTTCGCGCCATGCATTGGCTTTTCATTGTGGGTAGCATCCACATTAATTCGAAAGCAGACACAATTTGGAGGGTATTTCAAAAACTAAATTTGTATCCTGTTTTCTGATTGGTTGTACGGTGTGACGTTTCCTCGTTTCTCTACGAGACCCCTACGACCAATCCCGGCACTTGGCGTCGCACCACGATACATAACGCACGCCTACGCGAGCTTTCTTCCGATCAACCCTACCTACGCGCCCGCGCAGACCCTTAACCGTTTCGCGGTGTTCTTTGTGTCTTCACCTTGCTCAATTTCCGAAAGACTACCAGCTCTGTGAACCTTTCATAACAGCCCTGTGGACCCTGAAGTGCGGCAATTTATCAGTGCTAAACGGGGGCGATCCTGGGACTCTTCGTCGGAGGTGAACAGGTATGTCGCACCTAACCAGCCATTGAAATTCCCGTACAAGGGATGACGAATGAAAAATTCTAATTAGTCCGTCATTTACATTATCTAAAAATATTTGACACGTATTTTTCTTTTGTCAATTAAATAAATAAACAATAATTTAAAATTAAAAAAAAAACCGACTTCAAAAACATTTATTGAAAAAACTGTTAAACTAAAAAGTTAAAAATAATTGCTTATTTTTTGGTTCCACCTTTTTTCTATAAATTTATCCCTTACGAACTATGCGTTTACCACATAGGTACATCTAGATACCTACCTGTTAGTTTTGGAGTCGGAGTCAGCTTTGGAGTAAGACATTATAGCAACTACACCTCTCCCACCTCGGAAATGCTATATTCGGGACATTATATGGACATATAAGTACATTATATGGGACCAATTGGGAAGTATACCCTTTCTAACGAAAAAAGAATTTTCCAAATCGGTTCATAAATGACAGAGTTATGAGCTAACAAACATTAAAAAAAAATACAACCGAATTGAGAACCTCCTCCTTTTTTTGAAGTCGGTTAAAAATGACAAAGATATATAGATATATATATATAGATATAGTGCGTTGAAATTTTGTCGACGTCACGGCTTAGTACATTTTTTACCTAGTCGTGACGTCACGAGCCGTGACTTCCGAACTTTAACGCTCTTTATCTCCGTCAACTTTTATTTCTTTGATAAATAAAAAAATAAGTGTCCAATATTTTTTGTTGATCTATCTGACGGACTAATTACAATTATTATTTGTTAACCCAGTCGTCATCCGTATTCATCATCATTCTCCCGGCACTTTCCCTATTCGGGGTCGGCCCTCCTGATACTCGACCGCCACTTGTCGCGGTCTTGACTCATCGCTGGCGTTAGGCCGAGTATCGTCATATCCTTGGAGAAGGTTCTAGTCCAGGAGTTGGCGGGCGACCTCTACCTCTCTTGCCCTCGTTTATTTCATGGCATTCTAATTAACAATTGCAATTAGGTATAGTGTAACGCGGCAGCAGCCAATGACTGGTAGGGTATATATGTGTAACACACTCCCCTAGGCTATGTTATGGTTGTGTGCCGATGTAACCAGTGCGGATGGTGTGTCTAGGTGTGGCACAAGGTGGGCGGGTACGCTGTGTGCGGGGCGGGTGCGGGTGCGGGTGCGGGTGCGGGTGCGGGTGCGGGTGCGGTGTGCGTGGGCGCGGCGCGCTGCCCGTCGCCGGTGGCGGCGCTGGCCACGCCCGACCGACTGATGCTCTTCGCCAAGGAATCTCTGCATCTGGTAATTATAATATGGAATCAGCTGCCGACCTCCGTTTTTCCATTCACTGACCCGACCTGACGACCCTAACCGCTTCAAAAAAATTTATAGGCATCTTCTGGGAAAGCACGCCCCATCGTCGACCCATCCTTGTCGAGTCGGTCAAGAGCTGGCCCATAATATGTAAATAAATTAAAAATATATAAAAGAGAACTCGAGAGAACTGACCGATGCCAAATCTTCGGAAACTACAGGCCTAGAGATCTGAAATTTGTCACTCACGGTCAGTATATAGGACGTAGGCGCTAAGAAAGTTTTTTTTTTAAATTTCATCAGTAAAAATCTGAGCCCTAGCCGGATGCCTAGCAGATATGAAATTTCGAAACTATTTTGTACAAAAAATATTTCGAACCCACGACCTACAGCGCAAAAGGTTTAACTGACATCGATACCGTCACTGCTAAAACTCAAACTCTGTCTCGGTCGGGTTAGACCTAATCAGGCCTAACCGGTTATTCGCGTACGCGTCGCTACCTCAACAGGCGCAGTGGACAAAGGTCCGCCTTAGACGCGGTCGTGGGGTCCACTCCAGCCGCGAGACAAATGTTTATATGTTCTGCAAATACTTATCTCTGGTTTTCTATTTAAGTAAAGATGTATATAAGTAGTATATAACACTATCATACCGCATCATGTAGTCTCGAACAAAGAAGAGCTTCTTCAGAGGAACCAAATGATCAATATATGTATGCTACTTATATAAATATATATTGTGAATACATAATGTGTACATGTGATGTGTAGATAAGCAGTCGTGGCGTGGGGTCGGGCGCGGCCCTGGAGCGGTCGGCGCCCGACCCGCCCAAGAAGACTAAGTACGGCCCCGGCGTACACGCGCCGGTAAGAACACGCTCACCTCATATACACGTACTCACTCTCCACACGCATCCGTCACGATCCCTCCGAGGAAGAGGAAAAACAAATCAGCGATAGCGGTTTTGACACAAATTCTCACGTATTGCCCTTCTATTGGGTAGCTCTGGCGACGGCTGACTGCGGCATAGCGCAGCCTGTACCAGCACCGAAAACCTCTTGCAATCCCCAACTCCCCAACCAGCGTGAGAATTATGAGCATATTCCCCTTTTTAGTAGGAGAGGGGTTCGTCTGCTAATGTCCACTTTTATCTGCTCATCTACCATACAATATCTTCAGCTATAGTACCAAACATATTATCCATTAACTACATCACTCATCACATCATACATGTCCTCAGCTAACTCACGTCACTTTCCAAATATATCGTCAGCTAGCTCACTTCATCCTCCTTATATATCGTCAGCTAAATCAGTTCACTCATATGCTTCATGCCACTTCATATGCGCAGAGCGGCGCGCTATGTGGCCGCGTGTGCGGCGTGGCGGTGTCGTGCCTGGGCGGCGTGTGCGTGTGCGTGGACGCGCACGCGCAGCTGCACGTGCACCGCCTGCAGCTCACGCCCACGCACACTGACATACGTGAGTACTCTACACATTTCTATTTTACTTTGCACATATACAGCGTGTAAAAAAACTACTACCGAAAACTGGGAGTTGCAATCGGACCATGGTTTTGAACATGTTTTGCAGAATTTTTTCACTTGTCTACGCCATTTTAATTATTTTTCTTTATTTTACAACATAATAACATCATATCTACCTAACTATCTCATAAAAACAAATAAAATATAACAAAAAGCAAGCAGTCCGCCCATACAGTTTTGATATCCAGTTTTCTCCAGTTGTAATATTTTTTCAGATAACAGATGTTTTACTTGGCTGTGTTTTGATGTGCTGCACCATGTACCACCACCTTTCATGTTCGATAGATGTCTTTATACACACGATATACAGGGTGGGGCCAAATTTTACCTCATTGAGAGCAGCTACCTTTTCTTTTGTAGTTCGAAAGTTTTGTTCTGAGGAAACTATCGGTTTATTTTAATGGGAAAAGCATTTGTGACTTTTTGAAAAAAAAATGTAAATACAGTCAGCCTAGAAAATTAAGTTTGTCAAAAAAAAACTCAATCGACTCTGTTTCCAAACAGAACACTTGTTCCAAAGTAACTGACGTAATCAATTCGTATGATTTCGCGAAAATTAAAAAAAACCATACAATTTAAACTTGGAACTTGGAATATACATAGTTTATGACTTGCATTAATACATAAGCTATTTTTAATCGGGCACCTCGAATGCGAAACTGGTATACAATATTTATTTATTTATAAAAAAAAATATACATTTAAGCAGTCACGTGTTTCCCATAATACAAGCTCTGCGTAGTTTGAGCTACATGATGCTGTGTGACGATGTCCAGCATTATAATTTATTTATCCTGATAGAGGTAGCTAGTTAATCTAATTAACAAGTTGTACCCAACCAAATTTGCGATGCATGAAAAGGGTAAATAAGTCCTATACTTCTAACTGTTTCTAATGTAATTTACACAAATAAGTATCTTGTACAGTCAGCATCAAAAGTAGATGATGAGTTTCAGAAATTCAATACAGCTGATAGAAATTTGCGTCAGAATTAGATAGCACTAAAGTGTTTCATAAATAGGTGATTGAAAAATATGCCAACAATAAGCTGATGACACTAACCACCACATGTACCTGATGACTTTAAGTTTCAAAAGTATCTGATGTAAAATAGTTTTATAATATATGAATTATGTTACTTTGCAATATTTTGGCAATAAAGATATAGGTTCAAAAATAACTGACTATCTATCATAGCAAAAATAACTGATTATCTATTTTAACTGGCCTTTTAGCTCAGACTATTTTATTTTTATTTTTATTTTAATTTTTATTTTTATTTTTATTTTTATTGCACAGAGACTGTGTAATATTTTTATTTTTATTTTTATTTTTATTGCACAGAGACTGTACTAAAAATAAATGAATACGCGTTTCAGGATTTTTCGAAATTCAATCCCTAAGACGATTAACGGGAGTGGCAGTGGCAAGTGGAGTGGTTTAGCTTAGTGAATAATACAAAGGATAAGCCTTTGTAAATTTTGAAAAATTTATCTCTAAAGTTGTAAACGGGGTGGCAAAGTTTATATGGGGAACAAAAAAATCTTTACCAATCAACTTGAAATATTGCAGAGAATCTCTCTAGAAATAAATTACCTGTTTCAGGATTTCTCGCATTTCAACCACTAAGGCGGTTAAAGGTAATAATTTGTTATTTATGAACTTTGATTAAAATTGATTCCTAAAAAAGTACATTAAGAAAATAAAACTTGAACAGGGTATGATAGGGGATGAAAGTTTGTACGGGGAACCAATCATTTCTCAAGTTATCAAGGCTGTTTAATTGGTGATCAACGTGAACAGGAGCGTGAACGGGAACGAAAAAGGGAGTGAGAGTGGGAACGTGTACGGGTATGCTAGGTAATGCATTAATAATATTTTAGTTAATGCATTAATAATATATTATATTATTACTTTTTAATCCGCGCAAAACTTGGTAAAAATAAACCTTTATGTAAATAATGAAACACATTTTGACACATACATTTCCACGCGGGCGAAGCAGCGGGGTGCAGCTCGTATATTTATAAAACTATTTTACATCAGATACTTTTGAACCATAAAGTCATCAGGTACATGTGGTGGTTAGTGTCATCAGCTTATTGTGGGCATTTTTTTCAGTCACCTATTTATGGAACACTTTAGTGCTATCTAATTCTGACGCAAATTTCTATCAGCTGTATTGACATTCTGAAACTCATCATCTACTTTTGATGCTGACTGTACATATATTTTGCTCATCGACCTTTGGGAAGATACATCGACTAATTTCGACTTAAAGAGCATTATCTCTGTCGCTCCAAGTACTAACAGTCTGGTATCTATAACAACGACTGACAAACAAGTACTAACAGTCTGGTATCTATAACAACGACTGACAAACAAGTACTAACAGTCTGGTATCTATAACAACGACTGACAAACAAGTACTAACAGACTGGTATCTATAACAACGACTGACAAACAAGTACTAACAGACTGGTATCTATAACAACGACTGATAAACAAGTACTAACAGTCTGGTATCTATAACAACGACTGACAAACAAGTACTAACAGTCTGGTATCTATAACAACGACTGACAAACAAGTACTAACAGTCTGGTATCTATAACAACGACTGACAAACAAGTACTAACAGACTGGTATCTATAACAACGACTGACAAACAAGTACTAACAGACTGGTATCTATAACAACGACTGACAAAACTGGACAAAACGTCACATTAGGTATTGTGCGGCAGAGATAACGCTCTACGAAGCCGAAATAAGCCGATTATCGCTTTTCAAAGGTCGATGTGCAAAATAGCGTACTACTGTGTATTGTGTGTCCCTGCAGCGACCCCCATAGCCGTGCAACACGCGCACTCGCTACTCGAGTACTCGATGGTGTCCGGTATAGACTGTCTCGACGTGCTGCTGACCCTGAAGCCAGCCGCCATCGAACCCCTGTACGAAAGGTATGCCGGAACTTAAGGCAAGCGTGAACATAACACGACGTTACACTCTAAATCACTGACTTCATTAAATAATACTGTCTTATCAATAGACAATAGACAAACATTTATTTACCACTTGGCACACAATATAAACAATAGAATTAAGTTAGTAAAGTACCTAAGTAGTGAAATACTGAGTCGAGGTGTGTTTGCTAGTGTGGCACACAAGTACATGCCGGGACGATACTGCTTACCTAGTACCGGGCCCCACGACCCCGTCAAGTTCTGGTGCAGCGTCGAGCCCTTCGTCAGGCGATGGCTCGTTCGATGAGGGACTAGCACTGCGGTGAGTGAAGGAACACGGTGCGACTCTCCTCGAGTTAAGGACATGCGTAACGCCTTTTCACACCGACAAAAAACACCTAACCAGGTGGACTAACCTGCCGCATAAGATTTTTCATATAAAAAATATAATATAATAAAAACTAATAACAGATTTATACAGTGCATGTAAACCCATTATTGAATTTCAGGTTAACAGAGTCATTCCAGAGACAGCCAGCGTCGTTCCAGCAGTATTACTACCACAGCTGGCTGAAACTCAGGATAGCGTTGTGCAGGTCAGAGCCTCTGGAAATGTTTCTAATTCATGTGTCGCTTGTTATACTATTGTACACCTTTACAGGAAGGAATTCAAGGCTCGCTCCGCTCCCC
The DNA here is from genome assembly GCA_951804965.1 of Horisme vitalbata. Classification (NCBI taxonomy): domain Eukaryota; kingdom Metazoa; phylum Arthropoda; class Insecta; order Lepidoptera; family Geometridae; genus Horisme; species Horisme vitalbata. Next base: position 27,361,977 of record OX638094.1, on the reverse strand, counting down.
AATTTCGTTAGTTCTTTTTGTTTTTGAAGGTGAACAATAAACGACCAATAAGGTTGTAATACTCAAAAGTACTATTGCTGGGGCGCAGTTACGGCACTGCTCAGAGGCGTGTGCTAAATTCACAGAAGATTAAAGTAAAGCAATGAAGCGTCGCCCCAACTATGAGCATTCGCTCATACGGTATATTTTGCCAATGAGTTTTTGACGTGCGCGAGTAAACATTGTATAGAGTGATTTTTTGTATTGTAAGACTAAGTGTTAGCCCACACTTCATGGAAAATAAAGATTTTTATGTATCCCAAAAATTTCGACTCAGGCGTAATAGAATCACTGTAGGTGGAGTCAACGGCGCTTAGACGTGACTGCCCGAAAATTTAGACAAGGCGAGGACTTGGTCAGCGCGTTTATGGTAAGGTGGCGAGTTTAAATTCTGCTTGAGTCGAAATTTTTAGGATAAATATAAAATGTATAGAGTGTATTTGTGTTGAAACTAATGGCAGCGCCGCCGCGTTTTGCGTGCGAAAAAATGAAAACATAGTTTAGTGTAATATATGTGTGAGCGAGAGGAAAAAACGAAACGGAGACGGTGATTCTGAAACAATTTCTCATGCATGTACTTTTGGTGTTGTCTAATAGAATAAGGAAATAAAAACTGGAATATTTGCTTCAATCATTGGAAAACTAAGTGCCTTTTAAGTACGATTCACACTTACCGGCGCGCGTCGGAGAGCATTTATAACATGCCAAAGGAAATTGAAACATCCATAAAGCAGTTAAGTTCCTTATTTGCATGCAATTTACGCAGCTTTGAGCTTTGTCAAATTCTGACATAAATAGATCTGAAAGTATACTTACAAGTGAATGTTTCAATTTCCTCTAGCATGTTTTAAAATATGCTTTGATGCTGTTCGAATGCGCGCCGGTTAGTATGAATCGTACATTATGGGACTATGAACCCGTCATTTGGACAGAACAATAGGGATGACGACTGGGCGAAAAAAAAATTTGTTAAGTACTTCGTCAGATAGATAAAAAAAAAAGATATTGGTCACGTATTTTTTTGATTTATCAAATTTATAAACATCGACGTAGATAAAAAGCCTCAAAGTTCGGGAGTGGGGGGCTCGTGACGTCACGGCTATGTAAAAAGTGTACTCAGTCGTGACGTCACGTGCAAAGTCAACGAACTATATCTTTGTCATTTTTTGTTTAATTGACAATAGAAAAAATACGTGGGCAAAGTCGTAATCCGTAATAGGTAAGTAGGGGTCAGGTAGCAGGCAGCAGGCAGCAGGTAGGGTGGGTATGTGGTAATGGTCAGGTCTGTGCAGGATGTGCGTCACGCTGCAGAGCAGTGCGTCGTCGCTGACGTGCGTGCAGATGTGCACGGCCGTGCTCGCCGCCTGCAGCGCCGCGACCAGACCAGACCTGGCGCTGCCCATACTCGACGACGATACTGACAAGGTAACTCACTCATACTCAACAATACTATTATAATAATAATAGCCTTTATCTACACCTCCGCTCGCCGTAAAAGCACTACCTATTTGGCTGTAACGAGCTAAAGCAACGAAAAAAATGAGATGCAGTATAGGAGGAAGGGGAACCGAGCGATCCCGATGTTGCCCGATCTAAATGTTAGCGGGGCGCTAAATGTGCGCTTACTAATCATAATATGAAGGTAAACTAAACTTAGGTAATTAATATTAAGTAACTTAAAAAAATATACCTATTAATTCATGTCACCGGTTACTTTGATTGCCTTGCGTTTCCACAAAATCCTCCCCTAGAGTTTGCCCCGATTTTCGATTCTGGGTAATCCTCCTCCGAGTAACTCCAGCTATTTTCCGGATCTCATCCTCCCATCTCGACGACGTTGCCTTCGTTTCTTTTTTGTTTGTTTCATCTTGGACAGCACTAGATTACATCTTTTGCCCATTTTCCTTTATTACTTCTCATCATATGACCCGCCCATCTCCATTTTAGATATCTGTTACAGTATGTGACATCATTTATTTTGATTTTACAAATACACAATACGAAACGTTTTTTGCGTCAACAAATTGATACATTAGCCTTAAACTATGATAAAATATCCTTTTATGGAAAAATACTTTACTTAGGAGATTTCGCTGTTCCTGAAGGTCTATCAGGGAGGGCAGGACAGGGAGGGGCAAAATTTTACCTCATTAAAGGCTACCTTTTATTTTTGTAGTAAGGTTTTGTTCTGTGGAAATTAAATGTTTATTTTGAAGAAAAAAACAATAGCATTTTTATTTTTTTGTAATAGCCAAAAAAATGTCATCTGACCAAAAAAATAAAACAAGTTGATCCCAATCGACTCGATTTCCCAACAGGAACACTTTTCCCAAAGTAACTTACCAAATCAAATCGTTAGATTTTGTGAAAGTAAAAAATTTTTTTGAATATAATTTATATGAAGCGCCATATTGTAACCCCCCTCCCCTAAAAATATCTCTATTAAATAATAATTTAGATTTTACATTTGAAGCCATGGAAAGTCAACGTGGTAACCCTACGCATGCCCTGTACATAACCCGCGATTCTTTTGAGGTATTTTAAAACGATTTCTCTAGCCTACCCTAAGATTATCTAGCTACCTCAAAATTATCTATTCTAACACAAATTTTGATCGAAAACTCTTCCTTTACTTATTTTCTATTATTCCTATACTTATCTAACGAATTAACGGCCTAAGATTGGCGTTTTATTCTCTACTCTTGAATCTAGTGGTTTAACAGCTTATAGTTATTAAATAGTATATTAGATATGCTATCAATTAAACGTAATACATTATATTGATATGAATCTTTCATTTTGACTCTCTGAAATCAGTAAAGGATTAATGGATCTAATTCTCTTCCATACTGGCTTTAGTGATCGACGTAAAACTTGTGAATATAATTATCTTTCATACTGGCTCTTTTGATCGGCATGTGATCATGAATAGTTTTGTCTCTCACATTCTGACTCTAAATTGGCATAGGGACGCGCTCCGCCCCGCGCGTCCTGTGGGTTTCGTCTCCATACTTGGGTACCCCCCACCAAGATTTCATTTTGGGGGTTGAGAACATGCCTCGTTACTGTCTGTAATTGTATGGTCAGTCTTTTGACAAACAAAGGAGTAAGAGGGAGTGATTTTTCAGCTAAGGTGCATCAAATCACTGATATTGATAATACCTATTATTTAGGTAAAATGAATCAGTTATTTGTCTGCTAATACAATACGAAATGTCCAAGGAATTAGATTCCTAAATGTTAGCATATTAGCTATACACTATATGAAATCAATGATATATTTCACCATGATTACTGATAGTATCAAAGACTTACATTTGCCTGTCTTTGTAGCGTGAACCTTATTGGTTGTACCTCATCTATTGCGAGGATTTATTGTGTAGATAAGAACTGCATCTGCTTGTCTTAGTAGCTTCAATAGCTTGATAAAATATATCAATACCTTTATTAGGCAATCACCTCATCTTGTGCGAGGATTTTAATATGAAAACAAAGGATTCCATTCCTGGACAATTTTATATTGAATCATAGAACCCAACCGCTCATTCTCTCCAGTTAATAGGTAGATAGATAATTATATATAATATACCTTTACAGGCTAGATAGATTTTAAAACAATATATTATTGAATCTAAAAATAGAACGGCTTGGCCTGCTGGTCTTAGCTAGGACGCTGCCACCATAATGATCTAGATTTTACCAATAGGCTAAATAAATTCCTGCCTGCCTACTTTGCTAGGCCTATTCTGGCAGGTTTGACTTTATAACGTAATATATATTATAGAATCTACAAAAAGGACGGCTTGGCCCGCCGGATTTAACGTGAAGAAAATACAGGACCTAGATTTAACAAATATACTAAATAAATTCCTGCCTACCTACTTTTCCTAGCCTACCATTGAACCTGAACCTACGTAGGCCCTAAAATAGCCAAGTGTGGGATTCTTTCAATACTAGAAGTACGACCTTCTCATTTACATGTAAACGTGCGTGTCTCTCATCGGGGTGTAATGATGAGATACCTGGCTAACTGCTAGACCTAACGTCCCTACAAATATGTACGTGTACCTACCACCCTAGCCCTAAACATATAAGTGTGATAGATAAATATATAGATAAGTACAGGAATTCTGTTACCAAGCGACCTAAGGCAACAGATGGAAAGTGGGTAGGAAGTAAGGATGAGGGAAAGATTTTCTCACTGCCGGTCAAGCAGGCTCACAAGACCGATCAGGGTGCTGACGGCTAAAGGTGTCTTGGCCGCAGTGAGAGGTTGATGGAACCCCACAAAGCTAAGGGTAAGGAACGTAGCCCTTGGGTATAACACCGCAAGGTTTCCGGACTACGTTTGAAGTGATCATTCAAACAAGCCTTCTACCCTTCTCATTTACTTGCTCAATACGCATGGTCAGCAGGCTCACCAACCAATTGAAGGACGTGAAGGAGTCTTAGCCACGTATTGAGAAGCAAAGAAAGAGCAGATCATCTCTGAACTCGCTATACTCTCGTCTATTATCTGTCTTGAATTACGCATGGTCAGCAGGCTCACTAGACCAATTTAAGGGCGTGAAGGTGTCTTAGCCACGTAATAGATAATAGTCGAAAGTTCACTTTAAATTACGCTTGGTCAGCAGGCTCACTAGACCAATTTAAGGGCATGAAGGTGTCTTAGCCACGTAATATCACTTGATAATTTACACTGAATTTACGAATTATAATCGTATAAAAATGGCGATAAGGCTTGGATGAACGATAACTTCTTGGGAACCGTGGACCGTCCGTCCGTAATTTCGCCTCGACTTATTCTTGCTCCTCCCCGTACCGATAATTGTGGAATGATCCCGAATGTACCTAAATTCCCCTTTTTAAAACCTTTTTCGTTCCGCCTCATCGCATTCGAAACGCAATAACAAGTTCCGGAAGTTACGCTCAATCTAAATCTACCTCAGTCAATATTTTGATAGAAAAGTGATGCATTATATAAAGTATTTCTATCAAAAGTTTATCCTTTTAATCAGTTATGAATAGTAATAATTATCTTACAGGATTTCCATTAATTTAGCGATAATAAAACCTTTCGTATTACGTCGCTTGAACTGATGGATTATTCTAAAACAGGCCATTCTGAACATTATATCTATTGCGTTAAGAGTTCATTTCATTATCTAAATTTGAGTGAACCTCCATATAGTCCCGCTTGGCAGCTCTGCTAACTCAATGATCAGACCCATCCAGTCCAATATGGTCTTTATGTTTATAAAGTTAAGGTTTAAATTATGCTTTAAAGTGTGTTTTCAGCCTAAAACTTTCCACTCATTATTGTTTACGCTGCATTTTTCACAAAATGCAATAACAAAATCCGGATGTTAGCTCATTTATAATCTACCCTCATTTATATTAAATGTAGCATTTCTGCAGTTAAATTATTACAATAAAATAGTTATTGTTATGCTAACTTTATGATTATATTCATTCGTGAAATTCAAGATGTTTTATAAAGCTTTATGAATTCAATTAATCTAGCAATAATTAAATAACTTTTCTTCAGTTTGTTGATTGACCTACCCAACTATTTAGAACTAGTAATTATGGTTCTTATACTTGATAAGTTAGAGTTCATTTTATATTTTCAATAAATGGTTGAATCTCCTATAATTAGTTGTTTGACGTCGCTAGTGTTTTTAAATAAAGCAAGCGGTGATGCCATCTTTTTTATTTATTATGCAATATTATGTCTAAGCTTCTATAATGCATTGATTGATGTCGCTAGTGTTTTCACTCGCGTATTTTCAAATAACGCAAGCAGTGATGCCATCTATTTAATTTATTAAGCAATATTATGTCTAAGCTTCTTTAATGCATTAGTTCTTGTCGCTAGTGTTTTTGCCCGCGTATTTTCAAATAAAACAAGAGATTTATTTATTTACCATCGAGTTAAGAGTTAATTTTACGTTCAAAGAGACTGGTCTACCAAAAGGTTTATTTAGATACTATATTTTCCTATATTTGTGAGTGACGGAACACACCATAGGGTTCTGTTCCGTTACAGCCAACCCCCAATTTTTACGCAGGTGAGTAAATATTTAACTGAAGGAAAAATTTTAACCCATTAATTTCACAAATATATAATATTATTTCATTGATAAGTCATTTAACTAAGTACAAATTTCTAATTTGCTAACATTTGAATCCAAATATTTGAATTGGCGTCTGTATGTAAATATGTTGTGTGTTCTTACAATATGTTAATGTGTTTAAACTGAAATATAAACAAGCATCAATGAGCATTTAATTTTTTTTATAGAATAATACTCAAAGTCTATATCTCTTGTTGAATTCAGATTCTTCGAAAAAGGAACTTGGTTGTGAAGCAAATCAATCCTAATGATTTGATGTAAGAGCATCCCATGAACCTCTTTTCCTCAGTAATACGAACACTTACACCACCTTCTCTCAAACCCAAATTCATCAAGAGCATTTAAGCTCTTTAACTAAATTAAAACTTGTTTAATATCACAGAGCATGTATAGTGTGCGTAAATTTTCTTTCGTGCGTGTAGAGTAGGACTCTTTATGAGATCAGCTATATTAGAATATACTGATGAATGTCTTCCGACTTAACCTAACACCAAACTTCCCCATAAAAGGTCCTTGTATGTATTCTTAAATGTTATTTGCATTCAAAGTCAACAAACCGTTTCTAGTCATGTTATTGATTAATCATCTAGGCCCTCCATAATTTTTTTTTCTATATACACTACACTTGCATTGCATTAACTTTCATTGCCATTCACGCCACCTTAAACAACTAATCAACGCATTGAAACCAGAAACTACGAAAAAATTGTACTGTTTCTCTAACAGCCAAAACCTTGTTGAATGTAACGAAACAACCCCCCAGTTGGGTAATCCCACTCACGTTTCACCGCATTTTATTTTTAAATTTAGTTAATTTTGATTTAATGTTCGTATTCGACAAACGTCAAACCCAAATCAATCAAATTCAAACTGAAAACTAGCAATTTATTTGATTTTTGCAGTTCACTAAATTGTACTTAAAATATTTCCTTTCCCTTTTTGAAATGTATGCTATATTTTATTTAAATTATTTTATTTACTTACTTGATATGATTTAACTTATCCACTATCTATAAATTAAGCTCAGGTAGTCATCTAATCTGATTTTCTATCTGTTTGACAGACCGAATGACGTTTATAGCGACGTTTTTTTTTTCTATGTATAATTGTCAGTTTTTCTTAGAAAGAATACTCACTTATTTTAAAACTTCTAGGTGTTAACTAACAATAATTTGTTAATAACTCTTTTACTACTATAATCTAAGAGTACTAACTTATAATTAACTTTAAATTAGATTTCCGGTAATTTTGTCTTAAATTAGATATAAATAATTTTCTAGATTGTTTTGTTACTTTTTGAAAATAAGTTATGATATAACTTTCAATTACTTCAGTTCTTTTCCCAAAACAAAAGAACTGAAGAAATTGCTAACAACGAATACTTCCTAATCTCTACTTTAATTATTTTCTATGTAAATAGTACCATACAATGTAAGTAGATCCTATTAGATATGGCTTAAATGAGCTATACCTACCTTCTTTATTTCGACCTACGAGTATGTGCTGAACCCAAACTAATAACCAAATAGAGGCGTTCAAGTTAATTTTAGATTCATATAATGTAATCTTATCCCATGTCAATATTTAATCCCCATAATCCGCTTAATCTACGAATTTGAAATAAATTATTCTAAATGATTTGAATTGTTTTTCATTTATTTCAATCTATTTTCATTTATCTTATTTATTTCGCTTGATGACAGTTTATTTCGAATTATTTGTATTTGTTTTATTAGGTATATTGGAATATTAAAAGAATATATATTTTTTTGTAAAAAGGCTTCAATTATTTCCGATATAATTGACAATCCCTACTATAACTACATATCTATATGTACCTCTGATTACTTATTTCATTTTTATTTTCAGTAAAATTCAGGAAAATGAACTTAATATAAAGTATTACGACAAAACTTTAAATATCAACCCCCATTTTTTTAAACTAAACCGTATTTATGATTTGTTTCTATTATTTTAAATTGCAACCCCCCATTAATTAAACTAAACCGTAACAAGGTTTTGTTTTTGTTTTTGAACTTAAATAGTAAACTATTCGAACTAAACTGCTTTTATAAATTAATGAAATCAAAATATTTAACAAAAGACAAATTACCTAGGCTCTAAACTACAAAACCGCAAACAATTTTATTCCGTTCTATCTATCTGAATTTTATCTTTACTGTAAAATAACTATCTGACTAATCGTATATAAGTTATAACTAAATTGCATTTTTAAATTAACGACACCATAATATTTAACAAAACGACCTTAGTTTTAAACTTATAACCCTCAATTTAGTTTTCTTCTATTCTTAATTCCGTTCTATCTATATAAATCATACCTATGCAAACGGTGAAATAAGAATCCGCCTAAAAGTAGTTGTAAGTTATAAGGTTCCTATTAAAAAAACAATGTTGAGGAAGGCGGTATACCGATAACAACTTTCATTAGTAGTATCAGTAGTTATGAGAGTTAATGGTTAAATTTAGACTACCTTAAAACAAGCCACTACCTACCCTAGAATGAACGCTTGGAAATTTTAATAAAAGTATTGTACGAACCTACCTTCCTATCACGTTATGCAAGTAAATTAAGTGTAACTTACTTCAATTATCTACCTGCCTCAGTATTTTATCTTACCTAGTTATGTTGTGTTACATTAACATAATATTTATCGTACATAACTTACAAACCAAACTGATCAATGAGTAAGTAAGTAGCTCAAGCTAGCCGAAAATCGAAATGAAGGAGAGGGCGTGATTCTACGACTACCTACTACTTCAAGTAGATACTATACTTATTTCAGTATCTAGTTGTCTCCCAAACTCAAGAAGTCCTAATGCATGAATACTACCTACTTACTAAATTTTACGAAAACAACTGTTTCTATTTTTATTTTATGTGAAATCTTACGAATACAGAAATTAAGGTTATGAATTTTAATATGTAAACACGTCTATCTCTTTCTTAAACTAAAAATAAAGTGCTGAACAAATTTAGGTGAAACTCCGCACTTGGCCAGTTCCAATTTAGGAATCCACACAAGCGAATCCGCAGACATTTACCAGTAATAATCTAAACTAACTCACTTCCTATCGCAACATAAAATAAACTAAGTGCTGAACTAATTTAGGTGAAACTCTGCATTTGGGCAGTTCCAATTTAGGGATCTACACGAGAACTACTAAGTTGCATTTACCTAACTCTTTCCCAAGAGTCAGAAACCAACAACCTACAGAGAGAAAGAGAGAGAGAGAGAACCTACATCCCTACGCGTCATCAAACGGCCCCCCCTCCAAACTGTGTCTGAACGAAAAGTTGCTGAACTATTTATGACTCCGAAAACTTTCTACAAATTTTATTTTCACCGAAATATAAAACTAAGTAATCTACGAAACAACATTTTCTAGACTTATATTTACAGAACTAAACGACGCCACTAGCGTTTTTTGCAAACTTTTTTTTTCAAATAAACTACGCCTCGATCGTTTTTACATCGACTTTATTTTTTTAACTGAAGCTACACCACGAGCACTTGTTTTGTTTATTTTATTTTCGTGTAATGAGCTACCCCACGAGTAAGTTTCCGATTTTATTTTTACGCCACGAGCACCTTTATCCAACTACTAGACGATCACGGCCTATGTGCACTAACACTGTCGGACGTAAAATGGCAATCTAGCCTAACCCACGTTCTTGCTAAATTTCAGTCTATTATATGTTAAATTATCACCTGTACTATTAGTTATTCTGCGTATAAACTTAAGAATATACGTATCTATTTATTACTTTATCTCATTATCCTATTATTATCAATCAAGTTTTGGAATAAGAATCTGAACCCTACGAATAATCTGAGACTCAAAGTTGCTACTAGTATCATCATCAGTCCGAAGAAGTTCACTGCTTGAATTCTACAATAAATCTACAGATACTGAGCTACCTAGTTTAAACTTTTTTTTGCTACTTATTTTATACTACCTACTTACTTAATCGTTTTAAAACCTCTCCTCTATACGCGGCAACAAATTGTGCGAAATAATTCCGCACTGTACACTACTTATAACTATACCTAAGCAAATCTTCAAACCTACATAATTTCTCAAATATGTACTTACTTCTTACATTTTATGTAGAATCTGAACAGATAATAATACTAAATTATGTTAAATCAATAATCTATACTGCTAAAATAAACCGCATTACTTGTATTAATACCAAATCCTGTTCACGGCACGCTAAATTGTAACCCCCCCCCCCCCCCCCCCCCCCCCCCCTAAAAATACTCCCCCATAAAAACTTCTTTTATATTTTCATTTGGCCATATGATGTCTACTTTGGTTAAAACCCTACGCATATACCGTACATAACCCGCGATTCTTTTGAGGTATTTTAAAACGATTTCTCTAGCCTACCCTAAGATTATCTAGCTACCTCAAAATTATCTATTCTAACACAAATTTTGATCGAAAACTCTTCCTTTACTTATTTTCTATTATTCCTATACTTATCTAACGAATTAACGGCCTAAGATTGGCGTTTTATTCTCTACTCTTGAATCTAGTGGTTTAACAGCTTATAGTTATTAAATAGTATATTAGATATGCTATCAATTAAACGTAATACATTATATTGATATGAATCTTTCATTTTGACTCTCTGAAATCAGTAAAGGATTAATGGATCTAATTCTCTTCCATACTGGCTTTAGTGATCGACGTAAAACTTGTGAATATAATTATCTTTCATACTGGCTCTTTTGATCGGCATGTGATCATGAATAGTTTTGTCTCTCACATTCTGACTCTAAATTGGCATAGGGACGCGCTCCGCCCCGCGCGTCCTGTGGGTTTCGTCTCCATACTTGGGTACCCCCCACCAAGATTTCATTTTGGGGGTTGAGAACATGCCTCGTTACTGTCTGTAATTGTATGGTCAGTCTTTTGACAAACAAAGGAGTAAGAGGGAGTGATTTTTCAGCTAAGGTGCATCAAATCACTGATATTGATAATACCTATTATTTAGGTAAAATGAATCAGTTATTTGTCTGCTAATACAATACGAAATGTCCAAGGAATTAGATTCCTAAATGTTAGCATATTAGCTATACACTATATGAAATCAATGATATATTTCACCATGATTACTGATAGTATCAAAGACTTACATTTGCCTGTCTTTGTAGCGTGAACCTTATTGGTTGTACCTCATCTATTGCGAGGATTTATTGTGTAGATAAGAACTGCATCTGCTTGTCTTAGTAGCTTCAATAGCTTGATAAAATATATCAATACCTTTATTAGGCAATCACCTCATCTTGTGCGAGGATTTTAATATGAAAACAAAGGATTCCATTCCTGGACAATTTTATATTGAATCATAGAACCCAACCGCTCATTCTCTCCAGTTAATAGGTAGATAGATAATTATATATAATATACCTTTACAGGCTAGATAGATTTTAAAACAATATATTATTGAATCTAAAAATAGAACGGCTTGGCCTGCTGGTCTTAGCTAGGACGCTGCCACCATAATGATCTAGATTTTACCAATAGGCTAAATAAATTCCTGCCTGCCTACTTTGCTAGGCCTATTCTGGCAGGTTTGACTTTATAACGTAATATATATTATAGAATCTACAAAAAGGACGGCTTGGCCCGCCGGATTTAACGTGAAGAAAATACAGGACCTAGATTTAACAAATATACTAAATAAATTCCTGCCTACCTACTTTTCCTAGCCTACCATTGAACCTGAACCTACGTAGGCCCTAAAATAGCCAAGTGTGGGATTCTTTCAATACTAGAAGTACGACCTTCTCATTTACATGTAAACGTGCGTGTCTCTCATCGGGGTGTAATGATGAGATACCTGGCTAACTGCTAGACCTAACGTCCCTACAAATATGTACGTGTACCTACCACCCTAGCCCTAAACATATAAGTGTGATAGATAAATATATAGATAAGTACAGGAATTCTGTTACCAAGCGACCTAAGGCAACAGATGGAAAGTGGGTAGGAAGTAAGGATGAGGGAAAGATTTTCTCACTGCCGGTCAAGCAGGCTCACAAGACCGATCAGGGTGCTGACGGCTAAAGGTGTCTTGGCCGCAGTGAGAGGTTGATGGAACCCCACAAAGCTAAGGGTAAGGAACGTAGCCCTTGGGTATAACACCGCAAGGTTTCCGGACTACGTTTGAAGTGATCATTCAAACAAGCCTTCTACCCTTCTCATTTACTTGCTCAATACGCATGGTCAGCAGGCTCACCAACCAATTGAAGGACGTGAAGGAGTCTTAGCCACGTATTGAGAAGCAAAGAAAGAGCAGATCATCTCTGAACTCGCTATACTCTCGTCTATTATCTGTCTTGAATTACGCATGGTCAGCAGGCTCACTAGACCAATTTAAGGGCGTGAAGGTGTCTTAGCCACGTAATAGATAATAGTCGAAAGTTCACTTTAAATTACGCTTGGTCAGCAGGCTCACTAGACCAATTTAAGGGCATGAAGGTGTCTTAGCCACGTAATATCACTTGATAATTTACACTGAATTTACGAATTATAATCGTATAAAAATGGCGATAAGGCTTGGATGAACGATAACTTCTTGGGAACCGTGGACCGTCCGTCCGTAATTTCGCCTCGACTTATTCTTGCTCCTCCCCGTACCGATAATTGTGGAATGATCCCGAATGTACCTAAATTCCCCTTTTTAAAACCTTTTTCGTTCCGCCTCATCGCATTCGAAACGCAATAACAAGTTCCGGAAGTTACGCTCAATCTAAATCTACCTCAGTCAATATTTTGATAGAAAAGTGATGCATTATATAAAGTATTTCTATCAAAAGTTTATCCTTTTAATCAGTTATGAATAGTAATAATTATCTTACAGGATTTCCATTAATTTAGCGATAATAAAACCTTTCGTATTACGTCGCTTGAACTGATGGATTATTCTAAAACAGGCCATTCTGAACATTATATCTATTGCGTTAAGAGTTCATTTCATTATCTAAATTTGAGTGAACCTCCATATAGTCCCGCTTGGCAGCTCTGCTAACTCAATGATCAGACCCATCCAGTCCAATATGGTCTTTATGTTTATAAAGTTAAGGTTTAAATTATGCTTTAAAGTGTGTTTTCAGCCTAAAACTTTCCACTCATTATTGTTTACGCTGCATTTTTCACAAAATGCAATAACAAAATCCGGATGTTAGCTCATTTATAATCTACCCTCATTTATATTAAATGTAGCATTTCTGCAGTTAAATTATTACAATAAAATAGTTATTGTTATGCTAACTTTATGATTATATTCATTCGTGAAATTCAAGATGTTTTATAAAGCTTTATGAATTCAATTAATCTAGCAATAATTAAATAACTTTTCTTCAGTTTGTTGATTGACCTACCCAACTATTTAGAACTAGTAATTATGGTTCTTATACTTGATAAGTTAGAGTTCATTTTATATTTTCAATAAATGGTTGAATCTCCTATAATTAGTTGTTTGACGTCGCTAGTGTTTTTAAATAAAGCAAGCGGTGATGCCATCTTTTTTATTTATTATGCAATATTATGTCTAAGCTTCTATAATGCATTGATTGATGTCGCTAGTGTTTTCACTCGCGTATTTTCAAATAACGCAAGCAGTGATGCCATCTATTTAATTTATTAAGCAATATTATGTCTAAGCTTCTTTAATGCATTAGTTCTTGTCGCTAGTGTTTTTGCCCGCGTATTTTCAAATAAAACAAGAGATTTATTTATTTACCATCGAGTTAAGAGTTAATTTTACGTTCAAAGAGACTGGTCTACCAAAAGGTTTATTTAGATACTATATTTTCCTATATTTGTGAGTGACGGAACACACCATAGGGTTCTGTTCCGTTACAATATTAACGCGGGTGACAGCAACAGGTGGTAGCAGGCCATTGTACGAAATTCTTTCTGTTCCGCGACCGGACTGTAGATAAAACAACAGTACTGATCCACATCCGTGGAGTTAGTGGCCAACTACATTTGGGTCAATGTTTGCTTTGCATTGTCCAGCAGTGGACTAGATAAGCTGGAGTTGTCGTTGTGAACTACGAAGCAGGAAGGACAAAATAAGTTTTTTTTTTACATTAAATAATCAAGCGTTTGACCATTAACACACCTGAGACAGGTGAAGATGTGGTCTGGTTGCCTAGAAGGAACCGATTCCCTCTGGATTTGAAGACTCCGTAATTGCCATAAAAATGTAATTTGTTTGTAATAATTGTGTTGTAATGTATTAGAGTGTGTGTACACTGGAGGGCAAGCCCGAGTTGATAGCCGACCCGGCGCCGCTGTCGGCTCTCAGGCTGGGCCTGCAGAGGGCGCTGGACGTCGCCATCACCGCCATAGCGCAGCAGCCGAGGACCATGCAGGCGCACGGGTAATTATTGTACCTCACATGTCAATGTCAAAGGTCACCGTCAATGCTAGAAAGGTGAAAGTCAAAATGTAAAATATTATCGTTAAAAGTCGGAAGCCATCGATTAACGAATGAATAAATGAATGTTGGTTTGCAGGTACGAGATCTGGACGGAGAGTAACGCGCTGAGCGTCGTGCGGCGCCTCGTGGCCGCCTGGCGCGCCGCCGGACGCCACGCCGGCGCCGACACGCTGTCCCGCCTGCTGGCGCGCCTCCACCAGCACCATCACAAGCAGGACCTTATAGGTACCGACATACGGACCATTCTCCGCTACCTCCGGATATACGAGCTCACGCTGTTCCGGCTGCAACATCACGAATAAGGCCCATTCGATCCGTTGTTGACGACCTAACTCTGCCAAAAATATTTGCCCCGCATTGGAAATCAATCTACCTCTTGCGTCTCAGACGCTACGGTAGGCATAGAACATTTAGTAGGTACGCACTTTCCCACCCATCAGCGCAAGCTTACCTTAGGTTCGTTTAGTTCGTATAGAAAGCATACTAATTCTTATTATGGTCTCATTCGGAGGTGTGTGTAAAAAGTTCCACACCGACGGACGTAGCGTACATAATACGATTCACACCTATTGGCGCGCGTCGGAAAGCATCGAAGCGCATTTTATAACATGCTAGAGGAAATTGAAACACCCACCATAGAGCTGGTGTCGTTGTTCGCGCTACAAGTGTGTGTGTGTGTGTGTGCAGTGGCAGTCTGAGCTGGTGTCGTTGTTCGCGCTACAAGTGTGTGTGTGTGTGTGTGCAGTGGCAGTCTGAGCTGGTGTCGTTGTTCGCGCTACAAGTGTGTGTGTGTGTGTGTGTGCAGTGGCAGTCTGAGCTGGTGTCGTTGTTCGCGCTACAAGTGTGTGTGTGTGTGTGTGTGTGCAGTGGCAGTCTGAGCTGGTGTCGTTGTTCGCGCTACAAGTGTGTGTGTGTGTGTGTGCAGTGGCAGTCTGAGCTGGTGTCGTTGTTCGCACTACAAGTGTGTGTGTGTGTGTGTGTGCAGTGGCAGTCTGAGCTGGTGTCGTTGTTCGCGCTACAAGTGTGTGTGTGTGTGTGTGTGCAGTGGCAGTCTGAGCTGGTGTCGTTGTTCGCGCTACAAGTGTGTGTGTGTGTGTGTGTGTGCAGTGGCAGTCTGAGCTGGTGTCGTTGTTCGCGCTACAAGTGTGTGTGTGTGTGTGTGCAGTGGCAGTCTGAGCTGGTGTCGTTGTTCGCGCTACAAGTGTGTGTGTGTGTGTGTGCAGTGGCAGTCTGAGCTGGTGTCGTTGTTCGCGCTACAAGTGTGTGTGTGTGTGTGTGTGCAGTGGCAGTCTGAGCTGGTGTCGTTGTTCGCGCTACAAGTGTGTGTGTGTGTGTGTGCAGTGGCAGTCTGAGCTGGTGTCGTTGTTCGCGCTACAAGTGTGTGTGTGTGTGTGTGTGCAGTGGCAGTCTGAGCTGGTGTCGTTGTTCGCGCTACAAGTGTGTGTGTGTGTGTGTGCAGTGGCAGTCTGAGCTGGTGTCGTTGTTCGCACTACAAGTGTGTGTGTGTGTGTGTGTGCAGTGGCAGTCTGAGCTGGTGTCGTTGTTCGCGCTACAAGTGTGTGTGTGTGTGTGTGTGCAGTGGCAGTCTGAGCTGGTGTCGTTGTTCGCGCTACAAGTGTGTGTGTGTGTGTGTGCAGTGGCAGTCTGAGCTGGTGTCGTTGTTCGCACTACAAGTGTGTGTGTGTGTGTGTGTGCAGTGGCAGTCTGAGCTGGTGTCGTTGTTCGCGCTACAAGTGTGTGTGTGTGTGTGTGCAGTGGCAGTCTGAGCTGGTGTCGTTGTTCGCGCTACAAGTGTGTGTGTGTGTGTGTGCAGTGGCAGTCTGAGCTGGTGTCGTTGTTCGCGCTACAAGTGTGTGTGTGTGTGTGTGCAGTGGCAGTCTGAGCTGGTGTCGTTGTTCGCACTACAAGTGTGTGTGTGTGTGTGTGTGCAGTGGCAGTCTGAGCTGGTGTCGTTGTTCGCACTACAAGTGTGTGTGTGTGTGTGTGTGCAGTGGCAGTCTGAGCTGGTGTCGTTGTTCGCGCTACAAGTGTGTGTGTGTGTGTGTGCAGTGGCAGTCTGAGCTGGTGTCGTTGTTCGCGCTACAAGTGTGTGTGTGTGTGTGTGCAGTGGCAGTCTGAGCTGGTGTCGTTGTTCGCACTACAAGTGTGTGTGTGTGCAGTGGCAGTCTGAGCTGGTGTCGTTGTTCGCACTACAAGTGTGTGTGTGTGTGTGTGCAGTGGCAGTCTGAGCTGGTGTCGTTGTTCGCACTACAAGTGTGTGTGTGTGTGTGTGCAGTGGCAGTCTGAGCTGGTGTCGTTGTTCGCACTACAAGTGTGTGTGTGTGTGTGTGCAGTGGCAGTCTGAGCTGGTGTCGTTGTTCGCACTACAAGTGTGTGTGTGTGTGTGTGTGTGCAGTGGCAGTCTGAGCTGGTGTCGTTGTTCGCGCTACAAGTGTGTGTGTGTGTGTGTGTGTGCAGTGGCAGTCTGAGCTGGTGTCGTTGTTCGCGCTACAAGTGTGTGTGTGTGTGTGTGTGCAGTGGCAGTCTGAGCTGGTGTCGTTGTTCGCGCTACAAGTGTGTGTGTGTGTGTGTGTGCAGTGGCAGTCTGAGCTGGTGTCGTTGTTCGCACTACAAGTGTGTGTGTGTGCAGTGGCAGTCTGAGCTGGTGTCGTTGTTCGCGCTACAAGTGTGTGTGTGTGTGTGTGCAGTGGCAGTCTGAGCTGGTGTCGTTGTTCGCACTACAAGTGTGTGTGTGTGTGTGTGTGCAGTGGCAGTCTGAGCTGGTGTCGTTGTTCGCACTACAAGTGTGTGTGTGTGTGTGTGTGCAGTGGCAGTCTGAGCTGGTGTCGTTGTTCGCACTACAAGTGTGTGTGTGTGTGTGTGTGCAGTGGCAGTCTGAGCTGGTGTCGTTGTTCGCGCTACAAGTGTGTGTGTGTGTGTGTGCAGTGGCAGTCTGAGCTGGTGTCGTTGTTCGCGCTACAAGTGTGTGTGTGTGTGTGTGCAGTGGCAGTCTGAGCTGGTGTCGTTGTTCGCGCTACAAGTGTGTGTGTGTGTGTGTGCAGTGGCAGTCTGAGCTGGTGTCGTTGTTCGCACTACAAGTGTGTGTGTGTGTGTGTGTGCAGTGGCAGTCTGAGCTGGTGTCGTTGTTCGCACTACAAGTGTGTGTGTGTGTGTGTGTGCAGTGGCAGTCTGAGCTGGTGTCGTTGTTCGCACTACAAGTGTGTGTGTGTGTGTGTGTGCAGTGGCAGTCTGAGCTGGTGTCGTTGTTCGCACTACAAGTGTGTGTGTGTGTGTGTGTGCAGTGGCAGTCTGAGCTGGTGTCGTTGTTCGCACTACAAGTGTGTGTGTGTGTGTGTGTGCAGTGGCAGTCTGAGCTGGTGTCGTTGTTCGCGCTACAAGTGTGTGTGTGTGTGTGTGCAGTGGCAGTCTGAGCTGGTGTCGTTGTTCGCGCTACAAGTGTGTGTGTGTGTGTGTGCAGTGGCAGTCTGAGCTGGTGTCGTTGTTCGCACTACAAGTGTGTGTGTGTGCAGTGGCAGTCTGAGCTGGTGTCGTTGTTCGCACTACAAGTGTGTGTGTGTGTGTGTGCAGTGGCAGTCTGAGCTGGTGTCGTTGTTCGCACTACAAGTGTGTGTGTGTGTGTGTGCAGTGGCAGTCTGAGCTGGTGTCGTTGTTCGCACTACAAGTGTGTGTGTGTGTGTGTGTGTGCAGTGGCAGTCTGAGCTGGTGTCGTTGTTCGCGCTACAAGTGTGTGTGTGTGTGTGTGTGTGCAGTGGCAGTCTGAGCTGGTGTCGTTGTTCGCGCTACAAGTGTGTGTGTGTGTGTGTGTGCAGTGGCAGTCTGAGCTGGTGTCGTTGTTCGCGCTACAAGTGTGTGTGTGTGTGTGTGCAGTGGCAGTCTGAGCTGGTGTCGTTGTTCGCACTACAAGTGTGTGTGTGTGTGTGTGTGCAGTGGCAGTCTGAGCTGGTGTCGTTGTTCGCGCTACAAGTGTGTGTGTGTGTGTGTGCAGTGGCAGTCTGAGCTGGTGTCGTTGTTCGCGCTACAAGTGTGTGTGTGTGTGTGTGCAGTGGCAGTCTGAGCTGGTGTCGTTGTTCGCGCTACAAGTGTGTGTGTGTGTGTGTGCAGTGGCAGTCTGAGCTGGTGTCGTTGTTCGCACTACAAGTGTGTGTGTGTGTGTGTGTGCAGTGGCAGTCTGAGCTGGTGTCGTTGTTCGCGCTACAAGTGTGTGTGTGTGTGTGTGCAGTGGCAGTCTGAGCTGGTGTCGTTGTTCGCGCTACAAGTGTGTGTGTGTGTGTGTGCAGTGGCAGTCTGAGCTGGTGTCGTTGTTCGCACTACAAGTGTGTGTGTGTGCAGTGGCAGTCTGAGCTGGTGTCGTTGTTCGCACTACAAGTGTGTGTGTGTGTGTGTGCAGTGGCAGTCTGAGCTGGTGTCGTTGTTCGCACTACAAGTGTGTGTGTGTGTGTGTGCAGTGGCAGTCTGAGCTGGTGTCGTTGTTCGCACTACAAGTGTGTGTGTGTGTGTGTGCAGTGGCAGTCTGAGCTGGTGTCGTTGTTCGCACTACAAGTGTGTGTGTGTGTGTGTGTGTGCAGTGGCAGTCTGAGCTGGTGTCGTTGTTCGCGCTACAAGTGTGTGTGTGTGTGTGTGTGTGCAGTGGCAGTCTGAGCTGGTGTCGTTGTTCGCGCTACAAGTGTGTGTGTGTGTGTGTGTGCAGTGGCAGTCTGAGCTGGTGTCGTTGTTCGCGCTACAAGTGTGTGTGTGTGTGTGTGTGCAGTGGCAGTCTGAGCTGGTGTCGTTGTTCGCACTACAAGTGTGTGTGTGTGTGTGTGTGCAGTGGCAGTCTGAGCTGGTGTCGTTGTTCGCGCTACAAGTGTGTGTGTGTGTGTGTGTGCAGTGGCAGTCTGAGCTGGTGTCGTTGTTCGCGCTACAAGTGTGTGTGTGTGTGTGTGCAGTGGCAGTCTGAGCTGGTGTCGTTGTTCGCGCTACAAGTGTGTGTGTGTGTGTGTGCAGTGGCAGTCTGAGCTGGTGTCGTTGTTCGCACTACAAGTGTGTGTGTGTGTGTGTGTGCAGTGGCAGTCTGAGCTGGTGTCGTTGTTCGCACTACAAGTGTGTGTGTGTGTGTGTGTGCAGTGGCAGTCTGAGCTGGTGTCGTTGTTCGCGCTACAAGTGTGTGTGTGTGTGTGTGCAGTGGCAGTCTGAGCTGGTGTCGTTGTTCGCACTACAAGTGTGTGTGTGTGCAGTGGCAGTCTGAGCTGGTGTCGTTGTTCGCACTACAAGTGTGTGTGTGTGTGTGTGCAGTGGCAGTCTGAGCTGGTGTCGTTGTTCGCACTACAAGTGTGTGTGTGTGTGTGTGCAGTGGCAGTCTGAGCTGGTGTCGTTGTTCGCACTACAAGTGTGTGTGTGTGTGTGTGCAGTGGCAGTCTGAGCTGGTGTCGTTGTTCGCACTACAAGTGTGTGTGTGTGTGTGTGTGTGCAGTGGCAGTCTGAGCTGGTGTCGTTGTTCGCGCTACAAGTGTGTGTGTGTGTGTGTGTGTGCAGTGGCAGTCTGAGCTGGTGTCGTTGTTCGCGCTACAAGTGTGTGTGTGTGTGTGTGTGCAGTGGCAGTCTGAGCTGGTGTCGTTGTTCGCGCTACAAGTGTGTGTGTGTGTGTGTGTGCAGTGGCAGTCTGAGCTGGTGTCGTTGTTCGCGCTACAAGTGTGTGTGTGTGTGTGTGCAGTGGCAGTCTGAGCTGGTGTCGTTGTTCGCACTACAAGTGTGTGTGTGTGCAGTGGCAGTCTGAGCTGGTGTCGTTGTTCGCACTACAAGTGTGTGTGTGTGTGTGTGTGCAGTGGCAGTCTGAGCTGGTGTCGTTGTTCGCGCTACAAGTGTGTGTGTGTGTGTGTGCAGTGGCAGTCTGAGCTGGTGTCGTTGTTCGCACTACAAGTGTGTGTGTGTGTGTGTGTGCAGTGGCAGTCTGAGCTGGTGTCGTTGTTCGCGCTACAAGTGTGTGTGTGTGTGTGTGCAGTGGCAGTCTGAGCTGGTGTCGTTGTTCGCACTACAAGTGTGTGTGTGTGTGTGTGTGCAGTGGCAGTCTGAGCTGGTGTCGTTGTTCGCACTACAAGTGTGTGTGTGTGTGTGTGTGCAGTGGCAGTCTGAGCTGGTGTCGTTGTTCGCGCTACAAGTGTGTGTGTGTGTGTGTGCAGTGGCAGTCTGAGCTGGTGTCGTTGTTCGCACTACAAGTGTGTGTGTGTGTGTGTGTGTGCAGTGGCAGTCTGAGCTGGTGTCGTTGTTCGCGCTACAAGTGTGTGTGTGTGTGTGTGTGCAGTGGCAGTCTGAGCTGGTGTCGTTGTTCGCGCTACAAGTGTGTGTGTGTGTGCAGTGGCAGTCTGAGCTGGTGTCGTTGTTCGCACTACAAGTGTGTGTGTGTGTGTGTGTGCAGTGGCAGTCTGAGCTGGTGTCGTTGTTCGCACTACAAGTGTGTGTGTGTGTGTGTGTGCAGTGGCAGTCTGAGCTGGTGTCGTTGTTCGCGCTACAAGTGTGTGTGTGTGTGTGTGTGCAGTGGCAGTCTGAGCTGGTGTCGTTGTTCGCGCTACAAGTGTGTGTGTGTGTGTGTGTGCAGTGGCAGTCTGAGCTGGTGTCGTTGTTCGCGCTACAAGTGTGTGTGTGTGTGCAGTGGCAGTCTGAGCTGGTGTCGTTGTTCGCACTACAAGTGTGTGTGTGTGTGTGTGTGCAGTGGCAGTCTGAGCTGGTGTCGTTGTTCGCACTACAAGTGTGTGTGTGTGTGTGTGTGCAGTGGCAGTCTGAGCTGGTGTCGTTGTTCGCGCTACAAGTGTGTGTGTGTGTGTGTGTGCAGTGGCAGTCTGAGCTGGTGTCGTTGTTCGCGCTACAAGTGTGTGTGTGTGTGTGTGCAGTGGCAGTCTGAGCTGGTGTCGTTGTTCGCGCTACAAGTGTGTGTGTGTGTGTGTGCAGTGGCAGTCTGAGCTGGTGTCGTTGTTCGCACTACAAGTGTGTGTGTGTGTGTGTGTGCAGTGGCAGTCTGAGCTGGTGTCGTTGTTCGCGCTACAAGTGTGTGTGTGTGTGTGTGTGCAGTGGCAGTCTGAGCTGGTGTCGTTGTTCGCGCTACAAGTGTGTGTGTGTGTGTGTGTGCAGTGGCAGTCTGAGCTGGAGCAGGCCTCTTTCACTCCGCAGAATAGGTATAAAAATATACCTACGCATCGCGGGCCTTGCGAGCGTGGTTCGTTACGTCGGTTGCCGCGTTCTGCCCGGAACGAAAGTGTCCTTGAGCAGCCGCGGCATTTTAGTTTGTTTTTGTTAATGTACCTCTATTTTTCGCCAAATTAAGGCAAAAAAATACTGCACAGCATTTGGTTGCCTGAATAATAATAAGAAAATGTAAATAATACCAATAGTAGGTACAGAACTGAAAGTTTTTCTACCAAATAATGCGTTGTTTAGATATCAAAGTCTCCCGTATTTACTTAAGTAGGTAGGTACTTAGGTACAAGTTCTAGTTGAATGCGGTACGTACCTACATAAATAAACGTAATATTATTATGTAGGTATTTTTTCATAGACAATTTTTGTGCCATTGGTAGGTATCTACCTATATATAGTGCTGTAGTAAGTAGGTATTATGATTTTGATTATGTAGACTGAGAGCAAGATTAGAAACCCAAGCTAGGTACATTTTTATTTGGTTTAACTTTAAGTAGGCAGTGTAGGTTATCTACTTAAAAACAGTCGGGTAGGTAGGTGTAGGTAGACAAATCGATGTGGTAAGTTACCTAAAGGTAGGTGTACTAACAACTAAAACTAGATACCTAGGTTACCTACAAACCAAATGTTGTTTTTTTCTCTTGCAAATATCTAGGTAGGTACCTACCTACTAAAATTTATCTTAAGATTTAGCATGATGTACCTACCTACCTTAAACAGTGATTATTCAGTTTTCGTACACAAGACACCTAAACACTTAAGTAAGTGTTAAGGACCCAAGTACCTACCTAGTAGGTATGCCTATTTTCTGAGTTCCTAATGCAGCCAGCCAGTGTAAAATAGTTTTCTGATCTAATATTAGGTAGGTAAATATTATTTGAATTATCATTGTTCCTAAAAATAAATAGATGGCTAGGTAACTGGATAGTAAAATGTTCAACAACAACAGCCTATTCAGTCCACTGCTGGACATAGGCCTCCCCTATAAGAAGGGGGATATGCCCATATTCCCCCCGCTGGGCATGCGGGTTGGGGATCGCAGGATACAGCTTCTCGCACCGCCTACGCTGCTGCCCGTCGGCGGCCAGGTTATTATTATTCGTCACAGAATAATTCTCAAGACAACCCTAACGTTACACGTGCCACGTCAGTAGAGATAGAGCTATACGATAGAAAGGGATGCAAGGTGTAGGTTAATATAAATGTTAGGCACTGAGTTCGGTGCGAGCTGAATAGCACTTTATTGTGTATAGGGCTTGCATTCGAATATTCGAATATTCGAATAATTCGAATATTATTTTTGTTCGAATATTCGAATACTGATATTTCAATATTCGAATATTCGATTTAAATTAATAACACCGTAATTAGAACTCAGATGTGCATGAAATGCCACTTAAGAGTTCGCGCGATATATCCATACAAGACTATACAAGTTTACGTCGTCGTTCGGGTAAACAACATGTCGAACGATCGGATCCAAACCCAATAACTTTTATCGGGTTCGGAACACGATTCCGATACACTCGGAAGTGTCGCGTAGTGCATTCGCGTAGTTGACGAGACTGTTCTGTCCATTCGTCTCTGTCGTTAACGTGAATGTTTATTTTCATGATTTTGCTAAAATACCAACTAACCTAGATTTATAAGACTGTTTTTAGAGTGACATTACCGAGCCAGTCAAACGAACTCTTTGGTGCTGCTTTGTCCGTCCGTCTGCCCTTGGCGTGGTTTACTTCGGCGTACTTAAGAGATCACCTTGGTTAAGCAACTCTCCGCGTGGTCATTACTTGGATGGATGACTGTTTAGTAACATTTAGATTTGACCACTTCCGTGCTTCGGAAGGCACGTTAAGATGTTGGTCCCGGCTTTTCAGTCGTTAAGCCACGTCTGAGGCCTTTGAGTGGCCTAAAATCTCCTTCACTAGAGTTGGGTACTAGCTCATACGAAGAAGAAAATTTTAATTTGTGGTAGATTGTGCGTGTAAATCACCAATGTCTCGTTACGGTGACATACCTTTCTGTAATTTTTTTAAAATTAGTTCATGGAAAAAACGCGTTTAAGAATAAAATAAGTTGATATTTTAAACTTCCTCATGAAAATAACACTCAAAATAACAAAATAAGATGTGATTTTAATAAAATCATAGTGTTTTTCTATTATTCGAATAATATTCGAATAATTCGAATAGTACCCGAAAAAAATTCGAATATTCGAATATGAATATTTTCGAATATTTGCAAGCCCTAATTGTGTAGCAGCTAAAGTCGCTATTTATTTAAATGATTGCGCGGAGTGAAGCTTCTGTCCTCTCTGTATTCTGTGGCTGGAGTCGTTGTTCGCGCTACAAGTGTGATGTCGTGTTTGTACAGAGGAGTGCTCGGCGCTGGCGGCGCAGTCGAGCTCGCCGCGCGTCTGGGAGTCGCTGCCGAGGTGCTGCGTCTCCGCGCCTCACGGGAAACCCACGCCGCTATACGTAAGTGTTCATTATACTGTCGTTAGATACCAATATTTGCAAGTGGCAACCCTCCCTTTGCCTATAAAAGCGGGTCTGAGTGCGCCCGTGGCATTGATTATCGAAACAGCGTAAGACGTAGGTGTAGGCGACACACGTACCTACTTAAAATATTATATGTACCTAGTTATCGTAGATATTTAGATTATGAACCCAATTTGCCTTCTATTTTGGTTCATTTTAATACCTTTTTCTAATTTGCTAGGGTAGTCGTTGTCCGCGAACCATATAGAGGTAATAAGTCGCGGTTTCTCAAAAAAATTGATAAAACAGTGATTTTCGAAAAGTACAAACTGCTCTGCCCGGACCTCCAACTCATTGTTCGTTTAAAAGGCTGTGTTTAATTTTGTGTTTTGTATGTCTAAGTCCATATTCCTTGTTTGAATGGTTTGCTCAGTTAGTTAGTAATTAATCGAATTAAATGATTTCGATTATTTTTGTCTTTGTAAAAAAAAAATTTCGCGTCTGATTCCTGTGACTATGCTGTCTCCATGCTTCGGAAGGCACGATGTTGGTCCCGGCTTTTTCAGTAGTTTAGCCATTTCGGAGGGCTTCGGGCAGACTCACTCCGATACCACTGTATACTATACTTAGCCACTAGCGAACTATGCATTAAAACCCTCACCGGAAATTCATTGTAAATAACACAAATAATAATTGTTAGATAAAACAATCGCTAAATAATCGAAGTAATCCTAAGGAATTCATAAGTTAAATATCTACGTAAGAAACCCAGTGTCATGAGACGTGATTACAGTCGGTAACTACCTGCTTGAGCAACTGTTTTTGTTCATTTTATTTTTATTTTATTTTTTTAAATAAAAAAAAACTAAAAATAAACTAAATAAACTCTATTTGTCACTAAAACAAGTTATAATTAGTTAAAAGTCATTTCGTCTCGTATTATCTACAAGAAAGAGACAGCTCTTTAAATTTTAACGTTAAATAAGTTTAGTGAAAATCTTTCAGTATCAGTACCACTGTCATTCTATTAAATTTGTTGTTGGACCTACCTACTTAGCTAAACTTTGGTAAAAAGAAAATCCAAACGCGAAATTAGAACTTCTTTGCAATCCCGCCATTTCAAATTCATTTGTCTTTATGTTTCGTAGTTCGTAGCAACAAAATATGTACACTCGCGGTCTGAAAATGATTACCACCCTAAGGTTGGTAATTGCATGCACAAATCTATGCCACTAGGTCGATGTTATTATGTGATTTGATTAGGCATAGAGCATAGAGCATAGATTAGGCATAGAGCATAAAAGAAGCAATAGAGATTCACCCAAGCGAGATCGAACTTGTGACGAAAATTTAAAAAGGAATAAATAATCAAGTAGAAATTGTAAATAATTGTCATTATTTTTTTAAAGGAAACTATAACATTGTTTTCATAACTAGTATAGCCTCCATCAGCAGCTATGCACGTAGTCCCTCTCGCATAGATGCGACAAGGCGCGCGCATAAATCTGTCCCCCTGATGTCATCCCAAACCCGTGCACAATGTGATCTAAGAGCTTCAGGGTTTCTTTCGTTCTGACAGTCCCAGCGTTGAACCATAATGACAGAGATTTTCAATCGGGTTCATATCTGCTGATCGAGCAAGCCATTGAATGAGACAAATGTCACGGTGCAAGTTGAACCACGCCATAGTAGCCCGGGCCGTGAGTATCGGTGCATTATTCTGAACGTAATCAATTTGTGGGAATTCTGCTGATGGATACATAACGCGCACAGTAGGCAGCATCACTTCTTCCAAAAGCGACACATAATTATTCGCAGAAGCTCTACTTTCTAACGACGTCAGTTACGACGTCAGTTCTCCGACGTCGTCGTGGCTCATCCACCCCCATAAGTTGACTGTTATGCGACCAGATTTATTTTGAGGCACGATAAGAGCTTCATCATACCGAGTTCGATTATTACGCCATAAACTCAATCTTCCGATTTGACTGGATTTAAAAGTTTTTTCGTCGGTAAATATAACATTCAACCAATCAAAATCAAGATATTCTCTCGCAAAATTCAGTCGGGCAATTTTGTGGTGAGGTTTGAGTTCCACTTTAATGGCATGATGTCTGTAGTGTAGTCCTGCTCCGTGCAAAGCTCGTCGAATCCTCTGGTTGGTGTGAAGCCGTGCTCTTCGTAATGTCGAACAATATCAGTTATTTGCGCGGCGGTTAGTATCGGCCGGCATCACGAATTATTTCTATGGTCAGTTATTTCCCCGTCTTCGCTATAACGCTGAATCCAAAATCTCACGGTGAATCGAGATATATTAAGTTCTCCTGATATAGCACTAATATTCAAGCCATCTTCATGGAAAATTAATATTTCAGCCCTTTGTTGCAGGGATAAACTTGCCATGGTTTTTCAATCAATTTCTATTATGTCAATCCTAGTATTTTTGATAAATGTCACAGTAAAAAATGCAATTATGACAACTTTTAAAATAAAGAAAAGAGTTTCACCATCAAAACGTCATGAATACTCTTTTTGTTAGAATCGACGCTACAACTATTAAAAAGTAATTTGTACCTAGATATAGCATTTTAGACTTTACTGCACACAGTGTGATAAAGAATTTAATTTGAAAACTGATAAACATTTTCAGACCGCGAGTGTACATACTATTCGTAACATATAATTTTACCTATGTACTCCTTTCTCTTTCTAACTGGAGTGTGAATTTTTAACTCTTTCCACTTTAATGCATGATTTATTAGAATGTTCTGTGGAACTGGAACAGAGGGCTTACCACGGGTTTTGATAGTTTTCGAAAACTTTTTAGGTTTGGTATCTTTCCATACATTTCCGTACAGCGCCTCTAGGGAAACGTGCATGAACTACGAAAATGTGTGGAAAGATCAGTGATGCCGTTTTTTATTTGGAGAAAATGCTAAAACATGTTGCAAAAAATGCTAAATAACTTTTAAAAATGCTAAATAAAATGCTAAAATCTATATTTTTCTTTTGAATTGGAATTTTGAATTTTTAGGTAACGTACAAAAAAAATGTTAATCATAAAAATATGCTAAATGCGAATTTTTCAAGCTAACAGACCCGAAAATATGCTAAATTTAGCATTAAAAATGCTTAAATAGCAACACTGGGAAAGATACCGAAACTTATAAAGTTTTCAAAAACTATGAAAACTTGTGGTAAGCCCTCAGAGTATTGATTGTCATTTTGACATTTCGAGATAAGAGATTTCTACTAGTGTTGGGAAATTTCTTAAGGGTTACAGTGGCGCCCCACGTTGGGCGCCACTGTAACCCTTATGAAATCTTGACTACTGGTTCTAAATAAATAAAATACTAGAATTGAGGTACAATATTTTATTTACTTCTTTTCACCTATATTCATAATATTTACTTTTCAACTTATGTATATTTATAATTTAATTTTAAACAAGCTCAGGAGGGCGCCAGGTCCTAAGGGACCGATTAAAAAGGTTTGACGGTTAACTATACCGTTCAGCAAAAGACTATTTATCTAGGGCGTGGGAACAGGCCTATAGTAAGAATATCCCACTCTTAGCAACCATATCCAGTGGTAATTTTAAAGTTTAAAGTTTAAAGAAGTTTAAAGGTTGGGTTAGTAGAGAACTTCACAGAACTACAAAAAAGGCGGCTGACAGGGGTGACCCGTATCAGACCGCAATACCGGCAGGGGTAGCTCCGACGATCTGGCCCAAAGGTCCGCAAACGATGATACAATCCGGAGAGGCCGGAGGCAACAGGATCCTCAGCCGGTAGACCGACCGTACCGCTAGCTCCCCGCTTTTGAAAAGGTGGTTAGCATAAAAGCTAACTGATATCCGAGGGAAATCATAAAAAAAACCCCCGAGGGGGTTTATTAAATTTTAGATTTTATTGCTCAACAGAGCGGACGTATTTCTAATCTCTCCACTTCTGTGGGAACTCCGGCTGGACTCCGCTGGATGGAGGCTGGACGACTCAAAGCAAAGCTCCGAAAAAGTAAAGGCTGATGCCGGTCGACGTGGGTGCTTCACTGGGCAGATGAGGGGGCCAATTCCAAAATAAATTAAGTACACGCCACGCGTTCAACTGCCTCCACCAAATCGAATCGGAGCCCTGGAAATACCAGATTCTTTAACTAGAGAACGCCGGTGGCTGCGCCCAAGGTTGAATGCCTTCAGCTTCTCATACGTACCAGCCGGAACACAAGATTTTACAAAAACTTGACTTTGAGAATCGAACGACTTCAATCAAAAGAAAGCGAATGGCGGTCGAGCAATGATTTTTCACTTATTTCCAGTTTCCAACTGTTTGAATAAAATTCGTACAAAAGTTGCTAATATGTTTTATTTAAATTTCTGGAATTGCAAATGTAGAAGTTCCCATAACCTTAAAAACGATGAACAATATTTATCTGAATCATTTCGACACTCCAGGTGTAAAACTGCTAATTTATATGTCTATAAAATATTACAAAGTTACAGAAAATCTTCCAAAATAACCACCCAAAATGGTGGCGCAAGCTTGTTGGCAACTTTCCGCGTGACGACGCACTTTAGATGTCAACGTCAACTTCACAATGCCATTTTGACAGTGACACTGTTCGAAAGGGCCAGGACCATGTAAACGAGACATCCGATCCCTTCCACAAAATTATAAAAACGGGAAAACCAAAAACAACCCGTTACAATGCCGATTTTATATTCGATTAAGTATCAATAATGGTTAATCGGTTGAAAGAAAAACTGATTTGGTTCGATTATTTTCTAGATCATTATCAACCTGTAGATATCCATTACTAAATACCTCACCTACAAACTTAAAACTCTAATTTGTGTTAATTAATAATAATAATTGTATTATTAGTTTGTATTGTTAAATAGACATGTTTTGCTGGAATAGTTTTTTTTCCGACAGTTTGAATACGGAGTGGAACCAGAAGCTCTACGATATACACCTGAAGCCCCCGCGTATGCCCAATGTGAAACTACACCCTCCCTGGCGATGGATTCAATAAGGTTGGTGCTATGTTTATTTTAGTGTTTGTTCTCGGCTGCTTGGTAATAAATCTGTTGTCACTATCAAATTGTTAAGTGGACCGTTTCTAAACCTCGACAAATCTATTCTTCTTATTCCAATCAAAATTCGGTATTATCGGCGAAAGCTTTCGAATTTATTTAAATAAAATTGTATAACATGGATCTGAAATCCCTATTACTAATATTATGAATACGTCTGTGTTTATGTTTGTTCGATAGTCCGTAACGACTGAATGGATTTGGATGAACCTGGAGTTTGTAACCTAGAAATCAATTTAAATAATTGTGTTGTAGTGGAATTACTTAAGTTGTATAATAGGTCGGGGGGGTAGGTTTTGAGAAGTTCATCTTCATTATTATCATCCATAGTCCGAGCAGATGGTGAAGACGGGCTGTGGATGATGAAGATGATACGTGACTTTTACGTACTAGTCTTATCAGCATCGGTCAAATTCACCTCGTTTCCGTTCGGCTGCGTTGGTTTACTTCCGCCATCAATCGCCGGCAATTCGTCTGAGCTCGATATAGAGTCCGCGCCACCACTCGTGTCCTACAGACGCGCCGCTGCAATCGCAGAACTAAAGTAAACAAACAAATATTTGGTTGTTATTTCGTTTTTATTTACAAAAAATATGCTCTTCTGGTCTAATAGGTATTTTTCCGGTCATTACGCAGTCAAAATCGCTCGTAGATATCCACTAATTAATTATAGGGATCGAGTTTCACCCCTTTTGTCGTCGGACTTGAGTCGTGGCGTGGACTTGAGGAGCATTGTCGTTTGTAGAGTTAACCCGACATGTCGTTGTAGATACATGTACCTGGGCGGCGGCTGGCGGCCGGCGCGGTGGCGCGCGTGCGGACGCTGCGGCTCGCGCGCGCTGCCCGCCGCCGTCACCGCCAGGCATCCGCTGCAGAAGGCCTACGACGCCAGGTTCATTTACAACTGCAGGTAATAAACGTGTCATTCCGTAGTCGACACCAGGCAGCGGCAGTAGACGACCCTGAAATTAGAAAAAATATACAATACAATACATTTATTCCTTTCACATGGTGTTAAATTGCATGTTTCAAGTTATAGGTATCTCACAAAGTGTTAATGTGTCTAAGGGCATGTAATAGCATTTATATAGTAGGCAGACTGATCCTTTGTAGGTAGTAACCTAGGCGTACCTAGGCCACAATTAATAAAATAAAATAATTTTCTTAACCTTTTAGAACCCTACTCTTCCATATCCATATTTTTAGGTTACAGGTAAGTACTAATGTACAAAATTATAAAAATGTGCTCTACGCATTCAAGGCCAAATGTAAATCTCTGCCGCTGCTGGCTGGCTATTTATTCAATGAATTACCTTAGAGATAACCGCTACTACCTACCGTATCCTGTTGCTTCTACCTGCAGTTGGCTACGAAAGGGTACCTTAAGGCACCACTAAATAAATCTATGTACCATTATAGTTTGTAAAGTATGTTTCAACATAGGCTATAATTTTATTCTAAACGAGCAAGTAAAAGCACGGAATATAGCTTGACCTCTCAGAAGTTCCACGACCGCACTTAGCAAAGTGATGGAAAATAGACAAGACGGGAAAAAATCTGTTTAAAAAATTATCAATTACATTTCCACTGACATAATTTTGATTCTGATTATTATCATCATCATACTAATGAAACTTGAAGAAGTAGGATGTAGTAGTTATCAACACTTCTAGATTATGCATATGGTTTTCTTTAAAACAAAAGGATGTTGTTTTTTATTTGAAATTAAAAAAACTGGATGGATGGACATGGCTACTCGGCCAATAAGACTATAAAGTGTCTACAAGACACTTTATTCTGGTTAGATTCAAAGTTAATTATAACATGACATACATTAAGTTTTGGTTAATTTTAGTCGAATAAACTACAGCAGCTAACTGTGATTTGTATGTTCCTAATATTTAAACCTTTTTTTTGCAGATGTGGTGGGAAGTGGACTTTGTGCTCGAATATTTGAAGATTATGAGCATAAATAATAATTATGATGCTAATGATTCGTTTGTACTTTTATAGATAGCATAGTTTTAAGTGAATTTATATCGAATGTACTTATTATATTTAAATCTTGTAAATAAAATTAAATTCAAATTTCAAATTAAGTTTTATTTATTGGAACAATAACAATATTCATAAAAACAGTTGGTTAAATTTTCATGCAATTTTTACTTTTTTTTTTATCCAGCCACCACCACACCAGCCTATATCAGTCCACTGCTGGACATGTGCCCATAAAATGCCCATAATCCCCACGCTGGGCATGCGGGTTGGGGATCGCAGGGCACAGCTTCTCGCACCGCCGACGCTGCTGCCCGTCGATGGCCAGGGGATTTAGCTGTGCCGATGTAGGCTGTGCTATGCCGCAATCAGCCGGCCGCCATAGCCCCGTTCGTTGTTCAGCAGGGTGCACCACGTGCAGGTGAGGTTGGCTTGGGTTCAGAAAATGTGGATTGGATCCCCGTACACCCCCCCGTTTTATCCAGCGAAAGGCAATAATTTATGTGGGGCTCTATTTTATTGATAAAAACGTATGTTACCACTGATGGCGATGAATTCATGATTGTGTTATTTTGCTATGATGCTACGATACATTTCGTACTTATGAATTATGAAAGTAAGTATTAGTAAAGCAAGTAAAGTTTCCTCACGATGTTTTCCTTCATTGTTTTGAGTGTTAATATATCATAGTCATTTCTTTCCTCTGGGTACATAGCGGACTAGGCTGAGAGGATTGTATAGGAAGGTGTTGGGCATACTTACAATACCTGTCCCTAGTTTGGGGCTACATGATGTTGTGTGATAATGTACAGCATTATTTATTTTATTTTTTTACAAAAAAAAAGTATATCAGTCATGTGGTATCCATACTAAACGCTTTGCTTAGTTTGAACTTCGAGCCTGCATGATGCTGTGTGATAGTGTCAAGCATTTCTTATTTATATAAATTAAGTACTTACGTAGTATAATATTATCTTTGGTTCTTACATACAGTGTTCTACCTACAGTATTCTGGGGCTGCGGCACGCGTTCGTAATTTTATTTTATACGCATTTGATTTAGCTGTTGTATTTCGAACCAAAGCGATGGTGTATCCAAGTCATCGATTCAATACTCGATTCGCAGGTGTCAAAATCTTAAACTTTACCCCATCACTCACTTCACTCACTCACTACTAGTCTTCGAGCGAAAATCGTTTTGCAAACTTTGTAAAGCCTTTTGCTGCGACTGCGTTGTTGAATCTCTGTGAAATAACTCAAATCGTAATTTTAACTGATAATTACTCGCGTTTTTACAATAAAAACATATTAATTATCTAAATGGCAGACAAGAAAGGTATTTATGCATTTTATTCGCTAATTTCTTTGTTCGTTTTCGTCCGCAGAGTTGACATGTGTAACGTCGTATTACGGCCTTGAAATAGGTATTTAGCTTTATTATTATGAATATTAGCCATAATTTTTTAGATTTTGACGTGAAAATTCCGTAAATAATGCATATTTTATGGAATTTTCGCGTTTCCGAGTGCGGCGCGATCGATCGATAATCAGAATTCCAAGATGGCTCCAACTTTGTTCTTGATGAATGGAAGGTGGGACCGCTGGCGGCTCGCTTCCGATCTTGTTTATGTACAATTCATTGTTTCATCCAATACTTCTCTACTAGGAAGCTCCTTAACGTCTAAACCACTACGTAGTCCAAACCCTATATAATTGGCTATTCATTGGAGGAACCTAAAAAGTGCATTTTATTATGCAAATATCTGCGTATTATGTTATTCAGAAATCCCACGGCCATCTGAAGCCCATGCATTATGCTCTGTGGTATCTTAGGAGTGCTTATTTGCAAATGAGGTCATCCTAAACCAAGTGCTAATGGCCATCTGTTCTGTGGTTACATAGATGAATGGTTTTTTTGTCCGCTTTATTTATACTGGGCTATCAGAACTGCTCTTTTAACTCTGGTTCCTATGCAATTCCAAAGTGACACATTCTTTGTGAATCTCGTGTTTTCTAATTTATCTTTTGGACTTATTATGGATAAAAAATATAATAAGTTCCAAGTTTTTGTCCATAGGTTTTTCAACATCCATCCCCTTTGCTCCCCTGAGTTTTAGGGAATCCTTTCTCATAGCTATGCAAGGCATATCTTCCATAAATCCTTTAAAATAATTAAGACTGTAGGATGTGCTTGTTGTCAGTGAGGCAGTCAGCTTCACCAAAGTTTTATATATACATAGATTTATAGATTTATTTCTAAATCAAACCTCAAAGTTCTTGAGTCCACTCAGCCTCTTGGCAAAATAGTGTTGGACTCCCTCCGGCTAGGTGGAGTGTCAATCTGCTGAGGCAGGGTTCAAAACTATCAAGATAATTACGCTTCTTGATAATTATCGCCAATCAAGAAGTGAAGTGCAGTGAAGTGATTTTTTCTTGTAAGTGGATTTGGGGAATCCCCACAGGCAGCATGTTGACGCTTTGTGCATTTGGTTCGGATAGATACAATAGCGGAAATACACATTCAAATACAGTTCATGTTTAATAGTGCAATTTTTTGTTTATCAATCGATAATTATCCTTTCCTGGCTTGAGGCTGCTGATAGAAGCTGGATTTGTTGAGCTATGTCCAGCTGTGGCCTTCTATATGCTAATTATGATTAATCCACAGAATATTTCAAAGAACTACATACCCAAACAAGAGACATAATTCCCACGTGTTATTCTAATTATAAGTTATATTCATAACCCTAATTAGTATTCAGCCTTGGCGTTACACATGTCAACTTACTAATCATTAATTCTAAGATCTCTTAAATCTAAAGGCCGGTCCAATGCAATCTGTTTATTTTTTCAACAATACACAAGCTTTAGACCAATCAACTTGCATTTTGTTGAGTCAACAAGTCATGTTCAGAGGCTTTCGAGAGACCTGAAAACACAGTTGGCCACTAGCTCGTAGAAGAATGAATGTTTGTTGTCATAGACAGGTTGCTTCGGATGAGTTTTATCACAACTCGAAGCAACGGTAGCTATCTTTAATTTAAATATTCAAATATATCAAGATTATTTTAAAAGTTGTGTTTGTATGGGCAAACTTAAAAATGTCCTACAACTTTATCAATGGCAATAAGTCAACACAAGGTCATTTCAGAACTATGATGATCTAGTGACCCAAGCCATTAATTTCGATGAATATGTAGGGGCTAAAATGATGTGTTGAGTGTTGGCTCCAAATATGGGGTTTCATTTGAATTTGGCCACTAGCTCGAAGAAGAATGAATGTTTGTTGTCATAGACAGGTTGCTTTGGATGAGTCTTATCACAACTCGAAGCAACGGTAGCTATCTTTAATTTAAATATTCAAATATATCAAGATTATTTTAAAAGTTGTGTTTGTATGGGCAAACATAAAAGTGTCCTACAACTTTATCAATGGCAATAAGTCTAAACACAAGGTCATTTCAGAACTATGATGATCTGGTGACCCAAGCCATTAATTTCGATGAATATGTAGGGGCTAAAATGACGTGTTGAGTGTTGGCTCCAAATATGGGGCTTCATTTAAATTTTCGGTAGTTCAATTTAAAACCAATATAAAAATAAGGCTTTTTCAGAATTTATTTATGCGAAAATAATCTTTCGTGTTCAAACTAATAAATAAATTCAATATAAACTAATTGAAATCTCAAAAAAAAAATCAAATCAAGTGATCCACTGTACCCTATTCTGACCTCTGGTACACTGGATCATTGATCCGT
Source organism: Horisme vitalbata (assembly GCA_951804965.1). Classification (NCBI taxonomy): domain Eukaryota; kingdom Metazoa; phylum Arthropoda; class Insecta; order Lepidoptera; family Geometridae; genus Horisme; species Horisme vitalbata. The sequence goes on along the minus strand of OX638094.1, from coordinate 27,326,822 downwards.
AAAACTGGTGACCTTGATTGTGGTCAACAATCAACCTAGAAATTTACAGATTAAATCTAAATAAAAGTGGTATTATACCAATGTGGTGCCAAATTTGATAATGATCTGTGCCTTGGCATAACAGAGAAACAGACATCACTCCAAACTTTCGCATTTATTTAAAGTGGAGCCAACACAAACACCACCCTACCAGAAACAAATGTTAACGTCCCCCTCCCGCCTCCCAGATTCCCCACAGGAGCCGCCGGAGCGCGCCTCAGCAGTCGACATCATGTAATCACTAGCTTTTACCTTTTGGATAGAAAGACGTTGATATGTGCGTAACGGAGTGGACGTATGTTTGCGATTGTAACCTGGACGATAGATTGATTGCTATAGAAGTGTTTCTTGAAATGTAACATAATTCATAATTATTCTATTTCTCACTAGTCTAGAAAATCTGCAAAAAAAAAACTATACAGCATTTCTAAAAAGGAGAGACGATCTGTTAATTTCAAATTATAGCAATCAAATTATCATTTATCTTTATTCATATCTAAGGAGTGTTTATGTTTGTTTTCGATATTAATGTTAATTTATTCTAATTTACGTTTTAACTCACTCTGCAAGGACCTTTTGAAAAGGCTATTATAATATTGTTGGCTGTACAGTAGTTGTTTTTGGCTTGAAATTGTATAGTGTATTAAAAACTTCTTGCAGATTAATAAAAAACGTGAACACTTCATAGATCCTTAGATAACCACATAAAAAAATAAGTTGTTTTTAATATTCAAAGATCTGCTGTTTTATAAATAAAATATGAGGCAGCATTTTTCGAAATCAATGTTTTTATAACGCTACTATTATTTTTTATCATTTTATATCCTAATATCATTTAGTTCACAGCTTATTTTTTCTTTTTTACTTTTTAACACATTAGTTCAAAAGAAAAAATAAATACTGATATATTCCTAAGAACAAATTCTGGTTATCAGTAATTATTTTTTATTTTTAAATGTTAGTGCACCTTATCATTCAATGAGACTTGTTAATTTACATTTAATATCTGTTTTATTTATTTTCCATTTGGTATTTAAATATTTTATAACAACAATGTTGAACATGATATAAGTCTTGTTGAATTTAAGTTGCCCTGTTATTTAATCACTTACATAATGGGGGTAACTTTTCATTTTATTTGTTTTCCTTACTTAATCATAAACTTACTTATTAAAATAAAAGAAAATACATGGTAATTGTTGAAATAACATAAAATATACATTTTTTGAAATACTTTTATATAATAAGTTTTATATAGTAAATTGCTAGTTACAATGGCAACCCTCGCTATGTTAATAAATGCCATGTATTTTCAACCCATTACTAATCCAGTTTTCTAATAACGACACAAAATAGATATGGATAGATATGTTTTGTGTCTCAGTTATGAGAAATTTCTAAGGTAGAATTTTTTATGCCTTAGAAATTTTGCTTAGACATAAGTGTGTGTATTGCTAACAGTTCAAACAAAACCGACCTCACTTTTCTTAAGCAGTAGAAATCAACATACGCTTTTAGTTTGTTTAACCTACAGATGGATTCAATTCTAAATAGTCTTTAGGGCTAAAAGGTTCTGTTTTGTTTTCTTTTAACGAAACATTTTCATGGACATTTTACTGTAAGGTGATGGCGAAATTGGTACATTTGACAGATATAAATTGATCACTATCTGAAATACAAGAAACGAAACATATTCATAATGTTATGCACTAACCAACAGTCAATAATGCCAATTTCGAACTGTATGTTTATCTATTTTACTCATAATAAGTCGCATTGTATAAAATTGATTAAGTTCAATTTAATACAAACACATTTATGACACAAATTATTTCAAATTAATAAAAAAAAAACTTATGTAAATATATAAAGAAAAACTTTGACACACTCCAATTGTTCATCTCCTCAAACAACAAATTGAAATAATATGGGTCAAACTAAGAGAATAAGAGGAATGACAATGTTAGAATGTGTGTGATTGATTACTTTTAAGAAAACAAATATAGACTGACTACATCAGTTTAAGTATTTTCAAAAAAACTAGTTTTAGTATTGTTTGATAGCAGTCTGTATTTGTAGTGCAGTGCCTGTGGTTATTCTATAACTGCCATAGGTGTTGCCGCATGCTAATTAAGCTTTGAAGGACAGGGAAGTATGCCAGTTGTGCGGTTATTTGGGTTTTAGGCCACTTCGCTCTTACACCATTCTTTCTAGGATCCACTTTACGTCTCTTTTATTAAAAGGTCTTTTCGTGACACGTCTCTTTCAGGAATCCAGCATTTTAATCGTATTTGTGAATTTAAGTACTGATGTTTATTGTTATAGTAATATTTTACTGTGACACTGAACTGGCGTTTTACAGAATTAATAATAATAAACTGCTTATGACGTTGGAGGATTGTGTCGGTTGAAGTATTGGCATAATCACGATTTATTTAGAGTAGATAATATAAAATATAGCGTTATTATTTGGAAACGGTCACTACCAGGATTTTCTTGGTCATAACTCGGGAAATTCATATCAGATTTTGCTGTTTTTCTGCAGCTGTATCTATTATTTTTTTCTATAACTGGCATGTTGTGTAGATTTGTAATCGGTTGCTAGCTCGAGTTTGCTTGTTTCAAAACTAGTAGGTACTATTAAGTTAGTTTTGTAGGAGTTTCTGAGATGCATGTGTGTTTTATTTGTTTTAATTTGTGACGTCGCACCTGCATGATTCTGTGTCCTTCAAAATGCACTCATATCATAGTTTTTCTTTTTTTTCGCTTTTCCGCATACTGAACGCTTCTAGATTTGAATTTCAGCAAAATATTACAATTAATTATGATGAGTTAAAATTCTAGAAGTTTTACATTAAAATCTTGGTACACGTGTTATTAGATTTGGATAGATTACGATTTTATTTTAAAGGAATGTTCACTGTAAACACGTTGGCTAATGCCGCCTTCTGGTGGTTGTTATTTAGGTTCTGAACTTAGGATAACAAATTGATTGAAATTTAAAAACTAAAATTATTTATTATTAGCTTATTGTATATTATTAAATATTAAAATAAATAGCGGTTTTTCGTACAGAAAACTGTTAGGCCTAAGTTCATAACCAACTTATATTAAAAATTAATAACTTAATGTTTTTTCAGGAGGTTATCGTGTGATGATTGTTATGTTAAATACCTTTTTCGATTAAAAATAGCCACACCAACTTTACACTGCACAAAGCTTACTAAAATTTTGACTGTTTTTATATTATTATATTGATGTTTTTATATTATTATATCATAAAACCAGTCCAACGTTGGTGTCGCTATTGTTGAATGCTCTGTATATAATAACGTTTGGTAGGACTCAGCACCCTCACACTGTGTTGACTTTTAACTACCAAATCAGTGTAATTTTTATCTTTGGACCTTAGAAAAGATTTGTTGCATACCTTTTTTCTGGTCTAGAGTTAAGTCGTCCTATTTTGAGTTTCTCAATTACTTAGAACTCGAAATGGCGACGCATTGTATGAATATGGCTTGTCGTTAACACTGGCGTCTGTGTTAAAAGTGTGGCGGATGAAATATATCCAAATTTCCTTGAATTGCTTATTATTGGTGTTTTTGTATTTTATCCACACGGCTATAATAAATGATTGCTAAGAGTTCTAATACTTTCTTTAGGTATTATTCTTTTTATAAAAAAAATAACTTTGGTTATCTAAGAGCCATAATAGACATTAATTTGTACTTATCTCTAGCAACACATTTATTGTAGCGACACAGCGTCAAGCGTGAATGCTCGGGCTTGGGTTGCGGCGCGCACGGCGCTTATTGGACTTGCAATGACGATGTGATGTATCTTATTTTGTGTAAAAAGTTGTCTAGACAAATCAAAAATAAAAAGCTGTCTGCTAAATTCCGCGAGATACTAAAATCGTGGTTTAGTGATCTTATTTCGATAGCTAATATGAGGATGTCGAAACTCGGAATTTTATTTATAGATCCAGAGTAACTTTAAACACGATTCATTCGACCGACACCACTACGACTAAAATGGTTGAATCAGAGGAAATTTAACTTCTGTATCATATTATCATAGCTCAACGTAATTTTATGGCTTAATCAGCAACAAAAAGTGAGTGAATGGAATTAAGTTTATTATCTTTAGACGGATATCTTTTTATGAATCAAAGAGATCTTTGCAAATAATTTGTCGGAAAAATGCACAGTCAGACACATCACATCGGCAAGCAGTCCGCTCAGTACACCACGGCTGCTGTTCAAGCCTCTAGTTGTTACAGTGACTCCCCCCCTGGGCGCGTACCCGCAGCCCCAGCCGCCGCAGGGGCCCTTCCTGCCCGCCCCGCCCCACCCACCAGCGCCGCAGTATGGAGGTTGGTAAACGGATTAGTACCTAGATATTGTTTAGAAGGGTGATCCTTTAGTAAAAGTTCATATCAGGTTTAACTGAAGTATCCTTTCCAGTGTCCAGCCAAGCGTTGCAGTTGCAGCGATCGTTCTTGCCGTCACCTGAATATGGAGGTACTTTAAGATTTTTAGTTTATGCATTAGAGCCACTACATATAATTATTATTCGAAACCTTCCGCTAACGCGCAATAAACTCTTATTCATGGAATGTGTAGACTCTGCGTGAATACTACGTGTGCATAAGCTCCTATTGCATTATTTAGACTTTCATCCAAATAAATAATAATAATACTGGTAACGGCGGTTGAATCATTACTACATCTGCTAGGAGAGTGTGTGCCACTAATGCACAAGCGTAGCGCTATTATGATCAATATATCTTTAAGCCCAGAGGAGCTATGAGAATTCACACCCAAAAAGGTCCTACAGCTTCTGTCAGCAGTCGGGCGACGAAAATAGAAATCGCTATCACATTAAGCCTCCATGGGCGCAGTGATATTAAATAAAATAACACGATAAAACCGTGAAATTATTTCGAAGTGTTTATTTTCACGTCGACTGCTGGTCTCTGACATTCCGCGGTGCTGCTATATATGAAGAGTATGCTTTCAGCAGTCAAAGCGTCAATGTACGTGCAAGTTATAATTGTGACGGTATTTGATGGTAGTGGCAGGCGGGTCTCCGTACGGCGTGACGTTCGGCGGCGCGGGCGCGGGCGCCGGCGGGGTGTATGCCCCTCCGCCCTACGAGCAGTTGCAGCATCACCAGGCGATACCAGCGCTCAGTCAGCAGCTACCTGTAACTACCACTGCTTTTATTAAACTTTATATTTACACGTTAAATGAAAATGTAGCTACGCGCCCTATACGTAAAAAACGGGGTGTATGTAATGCGCTGTGTTGTCAGCAATGTCCAGACTTAATTTCTGAAGGCACGCCAGCGGGGTGTTAGAAAATGGATCCCGCTGGCGTAGGGTTTAGTAACTGAACCCTCTGATCACTCTTACTTATAAAGGGTAATTTAACAATTTAATAATTGGGGTAACAAAAAGGTGGCAAAAGTAATTTAATTTATCTTAGTTGTGTACTATGTCACCGGGCGATTGTGGACTAGCAGAAGACCGTGATGGCACAAACTTCGGGAGACCTATATCCAGCAGTGGATAATGGCCGTCTGCGGATGATGATGATAATGATAATTGTCAAAAATGAATATAGCATAAAATATATTATGATCCGTGTGTATGTACAGCAGATGTATAGTCCCGCGGCGGCGATGTACGCGGCGGCCGCGGCCGGCTACCCGGGGTACATCGGCTACCCGGTGCAGTACTACCCCTACTACCCCACGGCAGTGCAGCCCTCCATACAGCCTCTGCGGCCCACCATCATGATCCCAGTAAGTCTAGACAATCACGTGAACCCAAACATTCAATAAAACGAAATGGGTCGCAACCGATTTCCTAAAATTAGGAGTCTCTCGTCAATTCTCTTTAAATTCAAAGTATTCTGCTTGTGAGCTCATACTAATCTCTCGTGAACTTCCTAGAAATGTTTATCGGAGAAATAGAAGAGATGTCGCTGTGAGGGGAAAACGAAAAAACTGCAGTCGTATCAGGTTCTTTATTTTGGTTCACAAATTGAGACTAAAACTTACAAAATAATAAAGAAAATCTTTCAATTTATTTATTTCATCAAATAGGCACAACGGTACACTTTTGAACGTCAATTATACAAGATTCATGTTTAATAATTTCTATTTAAAATGTAAAAATAATACTTTCTAATCAATCATACATACCTATTTATTAATTACTATACTTATAGTTATATACTTGCTATATAACAATCCTAGATGTCGCGCACTGCCAGTACAACCTGTCTAAAATGAAACCGTCAGATTTGTAGTATGCCTTTTGTATAAGCATTTGCTTCTATTTGTTTTTGAAGGCTTTGTCACTAAGGTTGGTTAACCTTTTCACCGCCCAACTATCCTATACGCGATGTCACGCTGTACGCCAACGTATAAAGGCCTTACTTATGAACATTTTTCAAAAGATAAGCGATGCTTAGGCCATTACCATCTCATACTGTTGGATAATGACAAACAGTGACAGGGCTAACTTTGAGCATTGATTAACGTTGAGTAGCGTTCCTTATGAACGCATATATACATATATATAAGGGGGTAAATGTATATCAGGTTCTATAGTACGAAGCAAGGATGGGGTAACGTCATATCGATAAAAAATAGATTTGTAAATTTACAAATATAAATAAACATGGCTACATTTTAATGTTATTTTGTTTAATTTTATGAAAATTTTTAGTAAGAGAAATGAGTATCCATTATCATTATCAGAGACAAAGATACATGCATAAACTTGCAAAAGATATATTTATAATAGACACTTCACTATTTATTTTCAAGCAACATAAGGTCTCTTTAGTGCAAATTTGGCATTTTGAAGTTTATTTATATGTCAAATATGCTTGGAAGATTTTTGTCAGTTTTCAGTTTTAGACTGTCAGTTTATAGAGTTGTATATAATGATCTCGATGTTTATAAGGCAGGAGGTGTAGAGGAGAGTAGAGTTAATGTTGCGTTGTGTTTGTGCAGCAGGGCGGGTTCGAGGCGGGCGGACGGTTCGAGGGCCTCGCGCAGACGCTGCTGCCCCCCGCGCCGCCCGGCGTGCCGCCCTCGCCCGCGCACCTCGCCGCGCTGCAGCCGCATCAAGTGCTGTGAGTCTCCTCTCTCCTGTCTCTCCCGTCTCCCCTCTCCCGCCACCCGCAATATCATTTTCACTTGATTGCTCTACTTGTAGGTTTGTTGAGCAGACCTTCAACTATCATCACATCAGACTAATATTATAAATGCAAAGTTGGTCTGACCTGGATTAACACATACTTTTCATCTCGGTACCACGAGAGCGAAGCCACGGACGGAACCTAGTTATACGATCCTCAAGACGTGAGTGATTTTCAAAACCTCACAGGAATTAGAGTCCCTCTCACGTTCGAACGTGGTACAATCTGACCCAAATGTAGGAACTACATCGCTACCTGCAGCCAACTTCTGAGGGATTCACTATTTGTTAGGGATATGTTGTGATGGCTGTAGACTGCTAAACGAGGGTTGCTGCTCTAGTGGACAGGGATTTGTGTTTGTTTGCTGTTTGCCCGCATTGTGTGTACGCTATACGTTACGACGTTTATTTTGAGTCATCTGATACTGTAAGAGCGCTTTTCCACTAGGCGATTCAGTCGCGCGGCAGCAGTGCTTCTGCAACCTTCACCTTCATTATCGCAGTTGCAGCGCCGCTTAGTTGCACTGCAATTGCGTTGCACAGGCGATAGTGCGGCAACGCGACTGTCATAATTTATTTATTTATTTATTTATTTTTATTTAAACAAGGATTCACAGTTTTACAATGTTAAATTATAGGCTAGTTAAACATAATTTGTAAATAAACCAATTTGAATCCACATTTTGTAAACAGCTCGTAATATGCGTTAGGACGATAAGTTAGCAGATGAGTATGTTACTAGTCACAAAAACTAAACAATAAAGAGTAAAAAGATAGGTAGGTAACAACAACAACAAAATGCATTTTATATGGTCACCGCGCGACTTAGCAGCGCTGCTGAGTCGCAGCTGTGAAAGCACTGAAGCATCTAGAATGTACCTTGATGACTAAATCATTATTATCTTGTCTGGGAACCGGCTTGTTTCCAATACCCAGAATGATGATAATGATGATTTGCTATGCTTTTGGGACCAGTATGATATTGAGTGAATCGACTGTTCGTCACCGATGTCAGGTTTCAACTGTTTTATTAAGTGATAAAAGCACTTTGTATGCACAGTTAAACTTGGGTATTATTGTTTGTGAAGGCTGAATGTGCGGGATGCGGCCCATACAACTCTTGCCTCAAGCTGTTGCCTTATTTAAATTTTGCATTCCAGGTGGCGTTAACATAGAGCCAACTGGCAGACGACACCGGCAGCGACCCGACCCAGCCACCTCCAGTGGCCGTGCCCGGTCAGACATTATTACATGCATGGAACCACTCGCCAAAACTATACCGATATGTTATAAAATCACCATGTTAGCCACTGTTGACCAGAGGTCAGTTGAGTCCACGTGGACGAGTGAATCACTGTTGAATGTAATGTATCAGACTTTTGGGTTATATAATAAAGTAATTGGGTCCCTGTTGATAACCGATAGTGGGTTTGGGTTTAAGCCGGGAAACGTTTGCCAAATCGTGAGCGGGTAACTAATTTTAATCTAAAATCATTGAAACATTTAATGCTGGAGATATGTGGGTCACTTTACCCAATGTTAACCAAGGTCGCGGTGGTTCATTGTTAAACCCCGAGGTCACGTGGTTCTCTTAACCCTGTGTGTCAACAATGACCCTGCTAGATAACGCCTTTTTTCTCTTGCGAGGCTAAGAACTTCTGTTAATTGATATGCATAATGGTAAATGTATTTTCATGTTATTTTATAACGATCCGTTTGATTTGTGTAACATTCTATCAACCGTTCTCTTAAATATATACTTACATGGATCTCGTGAAAATTCGCGCCGCAAATAGTAGATTGTTTTACAAGGGACTAAACCATCCCATTATATACGAGGTTGTTATACTCTCGAGCGTAGCGAGAGAGGATGACAAGACCGAGTTATAATGGGTGGTTTTGGCCCGAGTAAAACACTCTACTTTTCACTTCGATTGCGAGAAAATAAAACAATTCAAAATTAGTCAATTTTCAGGAATTTTACTAAAAATTAATCAACCTTCATAAAACAACACCAAGACGGTTCTATTTTCAAAAAAAAAGATTGACGGAGCACCAAGAAGTCGAGTTTTTATGTAAGAGAACGAATGCTTTGTACGGGCTGATGATTTTAGATAAAAATTAAAAAGAAAAAATACTTTTTAGCCCGAGGTATTAAACTCGAGTTTTAGGCCCGCTAAGCTACACTATTATGGTACACTTTTTGAGCAAGAGAAGTGAAAAGTTTATTTTTATCTCAAATTTGCCGCGATTTTTTCTTTTGCATTTCCGAATCTTGTAATTTCAAACATGAAATAGATTTTGTGGTTTTTAAAAAACATTAGTTTGGAATCTCATATTTATATAAAACCAATGAAATTGAGCCGCACTCGTTAGTTGAATCTTGGCCCGTATTTTAAAACGCGACTCAATTAGGGCTTGCAAATATTCGAAAATATTCACATTCGAATATTCGATTTTTTTTCGGGTACTATTCGAATTATTCGAATATTATTCGAATAATAGAAAAACACTATGATTTTATTAAAATCTCATCTTATTTTGTTATTTTGAGTGTTATTTTCATGAAGAAGTTTAAAATATCAACTTATTTTATTCTTAAACGCGTTTTTTCCATGAACTAATTTTAAAAAAATTACAAAAAGGTTAGTCACCGTAACGAGACATTGGTGATTTAAACCCACAATCAACCACATATTAAAATTTTATTCTTCGGATGAGCTAGTGGCCAACTCTAGTGTCGGAGATTTTAGGCCGCCCGAAGGCCTCAGACATGGCTTAACGACTGAAAAGCCGGGACCAACATCTTAACGTGCCTTCCGAAGCACGGAAGTGGTCAAATCTAAATGTCACTAAACAGTCATCCATCCAAGTACTGACCACGCGGAGAGTTGCTTAACCAAGGTGATCTCTTAAGTACACCGAAGTAAACCACGCCAAGGACGGACGGACGGACAAAGCAGCACCAAAGGGTTCGTTTGACTGGCTCGGTAATGTCACTCTAAAAACAGTCTTATAAATCTAGGTTAGTTGGTATTTTAACAAAATCATGAAAATAAACATTCACGTTAACGACAGAGACGAATGGACAGAACAGTCTCGTCAACTACGCGAATGCACTACGCGAAACTTCTGAGTGTATACGAACCATGTTCCGAACCCGATAAAAGTTATTGGGTTTGGATCGGATCGTTCGACATGTTGTTTACCCGAACGACGACGTAAACTTGTATAGTCTTGTATGGATATATCGCGCGAACTCTTAAGTGGCATTTCATGCACATCTGAGTTCCGATTTCGGTGTTATTAATTTAAATCAAAAATTAAAATAATATTCGAATTATTCGAATATTCGAATGCAAGCCCTAGACTCAATGTGCTATGTATCTGAAAAACTTTTATAAAAATATGTCCTTCTCCATTTAGTTAAAATACGGGCTTATTAAAAAAAAAATATAAAATTATATCTCCAATGAATTAAGCCTCAGGAAATATCATTTTTAAGGCACGAAAGCCAATATTTTTCATAAAATACTAGATACATGATATTGTATATCTATATAAAAACGTCGTTATGTCGGTGTTCTAATCTTAGCCCTATATTATTGACTGTGATGTCTTTATATAGTTGGATTAGTGTTTACATTCTTAATTAGCATTATTAAAAATACGTAGGAAAATCTTGCCATTAAAAAAATCAATAAATTTATTGCGTTGCCGAGATTTGATCCCGCTATGGTCGAATGACATTAAAATAAATCCCGAGGTTAGTATTTTAATAAAATAAAAAATTATGTTATAGTAAAAGCTCTCTATTTTCAGTAAATAAACATTAAATAAGGTATTTTGATTAAGGATTATTATATCTAAGAGTAAATATAACGAACTAAGAATAATTAACTATTTAACGTAATTCCATACAGTTCTAGATGGCTCGATTTTCGCAAGAACATCATAGAATTTACTATAATTTTGTCAACAAATTCTATACAAAAATAAGTTTTTTTTTTTACAAAAACGATGATTAAGTGTTTATTATCTGTATCTGTCAAAATAATACTACTGCATTATTAACCTTATTTTTGGTTAGTTCTGTGAACTACAGTTTGACAAATATAGGTTGATACGCAGGACATTGACATAAGTGATGACGATAAAGAAAACCAATGTGGTTTGCCAAACCAATAAAAAGCCATTTTATTCTTCGTCATCATCATCGTATCACCCGATGTAACAATGTAAATACTCAAAGAAATGATGTCCAAGCCACTTTCAGTAGAGGCAAGTCCTGCCATGATGATAAGCTGCCTACCCCCACAGTCCCACAGTCGCGTATGTAAACACTAATCCAGCTGCCGGCGAATTCGCCATAGTATTATAGTCTTCTGGCAAATGCCTAACGTAAGACTAAGTTTTTACGTCAGCGTTTTACTGTCTGTCTGTCTGTCACAAAGAAATCCGTTTACCAAAGAACTCTTTAACACCTGTCACTATAACAACTGTCAGTTTTGACACCTGGCCTCAGCAGCAGGTTTTCTTCTTTTCCCCTTTTAGTCAGGGCCTCGAGGATTTCCTCTTTACCCTGGATTCAACTCTCAGAGGCGACTACCTCTGGGTCATTTGGTAGAAGCTTAAGTCGACATCAGATGCATTGTCGTTGATGGTAAAGGACCATCTTCTTATGATTGTTAGGCTATATCGGCACAGTTAGCTTTCTGTGTCCCACGTTCATCTTTCTTCTTTATGCGTAATGGTTTATGCTTATGGATAGGTATTATAACAGGGGGAAGGTTGGACACCTGTCCTTATAACATGTGTCATCTCGCCACTTCATTTCTTTATTCAATGGCTTCTGGGATAGTTTTCTACAATTTCGCCAGTATTAAGTATAATAATTGTTCATAAAAATATGAGGCAACGTAATACGGTCTATAAGTCCAGTCTTCAGTCAGTTCCTGTTTTCTGCTAAAAAGCCAGCAAGAAGTATTAGGAAATGTCAGTTTTTATACATCTCTCAATCACTTGTCAGATTGACATCTGCCGGTTTTGACACATCGCTTAAAGAAGCTGCTAATAATAAAATTAAAATACATATATTTATGGTTGGTCCAAGTTTCAACAGAAAAATGTTCGTGTTGTAACAGACAGACAGTATTATCGCAACGTAAATAGTTATAAAATTATTAATAAAATATATATTAGCGATTGTGCGTGACGCGACGTGACGTGCGAGCGAAATAGCGCTAATTTTTGTTAGTGAATGAATCAAGGTGTACAGTTTGCTAAATATAGGTAGATACGCGGGACATTGACGTTGACATACACGTAGTGATGACGACGATCAATGATGAACGATGGCGAAAACAAATTTGGTTGTCGAACCAATGAAAAGCCATTTTTGTTTACGACATCGTTCATCATTGGTCCAATGTCAATGTCCCGCGTATCAACCTATATTTAACAAATTGTTGAAAAATGATGTTTTAACCTAAAAATGTGTAAAACCTCCAGGTATCCAATATTTTCGAACATGACGTCACAGACCAGTGGCACAATGGTAGTGCGCTGTAGTTTTAGGCAGAGATGCGGGTTCAGTTCCCGTCTGCTCCGAAAGTTTTGGATACCATTAAAATTTTATTTATTTCATTTACTGCAATTTTTTAAATGAATCTCGAAATTGAATTTATTTTTCAAAGACTAGATTTTAATTTGGTCGATTGTGGCAACATTGCATTACCAGTCTTGCCAGCTTTAACACTAATACTGTAGTTTTTTACCTGTTGCCACATTTTTATAGACTATTGAGATTGTAATATTTGTAATGAAATGTAATTCCATGAAGCAAGCTTAAAGTGAATCTCATACTACATAATAAGTTGACTCCATACTCCATAGCTGGTACTGAGCTCTCGTTATTTAACTTCATGCTATGTAAGTGAAGTCATTCTTTAAAAGAAATAGCATTTATTTGAAGTGATTTTGTTAATTTCACATTTTCCAATATATTTAATGTATGTCAAGTAATTTCATATCATAGTAGCCAGTTTTGCCAACGTTATGATGTATTTTAAAGTGTAGGCAATGACTTACAACCAGTGTCTATACTTGTGTCCATGATGACTGTTCACTCGGAGACAAAGAGGCAATACGCGAATCTTCGCCGTAAGGCGATAATGTAGCTGGCCCTTATGTGATCACGACCTCGAGTGTTGTCAAAGTGACACTACAGTATAAAAAAACGATTTTGACAACACTCAAGCTGCACTCGGCGAGATAGTCTAGTGGTCTAAAGATGGTCTTTCACCATCAAGTTAAATGTCAAAGTAAGATAATTGCCGTATAAAGTGGCAAGTTCGTTGAGAGATTAGTCACTTTAACAAACAATTAGCTTACTTTGACGTTAATTAAGGAATGTTAAATAGGCATTGAGACTAATTTAAATAGTAAGTGTTACTTATGGATCGGATCAGGCCGTACTTGAAAACAACTAACTTAAATCAATATGTTGAATGTCCTCAATTTTTAACGCGAAATCTTTTAATTAATGCACGATAATTGATTTACCTAGTTTTAAAAATGGGCATTACAGGTGTTAAAATAAGCCCAGTCTTCTATTGTATGTTATAAAATGACAGGGCTCGTTTTGAACCAAGGTTGAATGACGTTAAAAACCTATTTTGTTTAAATGTTCTCTGTTGACTTATGAAAAGATTCAAAATGTTTAACTGTTGGAAACTGTAATTGGATACCTGTCTCGAACTGTACCTCTACCCAGTGGCAGGCAATGGACATTGTTTCACGTGATGAAATACAGGGACCATTGGTTTTTTCTTAAACCAACTTTTCTACCATTTTGGTAGGTTTCATAAGCAGCGGGCAACATTTATTGAGTTTTTGTAGGTTTTCTACTGATTGTATTGAGTTTTTGATTATATTGCATTTTGTTGAATGAAAATCATGTTGTTGGAATAGGATTATTGGGAAGTTCAGGATTTTAGTTAATTTTACTTGGTTGCATTACCCATACAATATACGTCTTTTTTAAGATGTTTCGTAGGTTTTTGCAAATCTTTTAATAACGCGGAGAAGCAAACCGAGGACAATTGTAGGATAGGTCTTCCTAATATGTGGTTTTGGTAGAAAACAGTCGGAACATAGTATTCATTTGATCATGTTAAAAACGCGCCATCTTTGTCCGCCATTTTGAGTGTTGTCATATGTTCTACCAATTGCGCAAATTTGGGAATAATGACTACTATCAACTATATTCCTCAAAGGTGAAGGGACCATAGCGTCAAATTGTATTTATTTTTACAAAACCCATTGCAGTTTAAAGAATTCGTTTTCATAACAACCATAGTTTTATGAATACACATTAGACAATATTTTTAACCGAACGTAAAAATATTGCGTTATAAATATTGGATCATGTTTTTCATTGACTTAATGTGTAAAAAACTGAAAACTAATCATATGAACTGTTCTCTAAAAATATTACATTTTATGCAATTTTTGTGCTGTTAGGTTTTTAATGTGATGTACATAATCACTTTTTATTATTATGTACGTTGCGTTATGTACTGATTATAGAACAATTACCTTGTATGTACTCGTAGTACATAGGGAATGCATTATAGTAAGCGAAAGTGGGTTTTGCTCAAGTGTGGATGTAGTCACGTGCAATATATAGCATAATTATTATTTTGTTTCCAATAAAAATATTGAAAATCGGAGTTTCTTTGTTTTAATTTTAACATTACAACGTTTACATTTTTACATTAAAACAAGTAGATAGTCAATGCTACCTCGAAAAGTAGACGTAAAAATCAAGGCTTTCTGTTGGAGAGTATGTGTGTCCGTCGGTCACATGACATGCTCAAGTTAATGGATGCAGAGCTTTAACAGCTTTAACAGCTTTTTAGGCAGCCAACTTTAGCAGTTGGCTTACAAGTCCTAACTTAATTGTGGGTTTAGGTATACTATTACTCGAGGGACCATTTTCTTCATCTTGTTGAATGATGACGGTGTAATTTTTTTCTTGTTTTCTAATTCATGTTTAAAATGTCTATTGGTACCAATATAAATGTTAGACGGCACACGTGTAGTGAATTTAGACTGGAATTCTGTTATGAAGAGAAAATTGCCGATTGTTTTTTGTTAGTCGCCATAGGCTGTAGCGGAACAGTGACTGGGGGTCTACTCTAATTCAACGAAGTACGAAATTGCGTGTTTCGTTTCTTGCGATTGGTACTTGATAATCGAACATATAAACTTCCCCTATACTATATTACTCTTTGATATAAACCAAGATTTCAACACAAAGTTCGTAATGTGTGACATTCCGGACATTGCGCACCCTATTTCACAAAACAAACTACCGCAATATTGAAATTTACAGTATAAAATTCGATCAATCGCATGAAACGAAACACGAAATTTCGTACTTTGGCGAATTGTAGTAGACCCTCTGATGACTGGACGACTAAACTTAAAAATCGTACGACGTTGCTTCTTCGTATTTAATTAACAATATTTCGTGATACTGTCGAAATTGTTAAAAATGTCCCAGAAGCTATTGAATACAGGTGAAATACACGCCCTATGTTCACTCACATGTTCTACATGCACATGTAATTATGTATGTGAGCGTATACGTATACGTAAGCGGTATGTTTAATCAGTAGATTTATCCATTTTCCATTTAGGAAAATTTCTCTGGTTCTTTTATCTTTTTAAAAGCGGGAATGCTGTCACTGGATCCAGTCACTTCACTCCGTTCAACTTAACGGAACCACTTAACATCAGGTGGGCCATGTGCTTGTTCCATCTTCAAGTAGTATAAAAAAACGATATGTAGTCAGTAGTCAGTAGTCAACCACCACATAGATGGGGAAATTGGAAATAAAACTCCAAAGAACTAACAACAATACCATTTATTTGGCTATACAGGTTCTTAGATATAGCAACAATTGGCTATTCGCCGTACATTGATGAAGAACAGATTATATATTGTGTCTACGAACGCTAATCTAACAGGTGATAGATACATTTATTGAACACAAAAATGTTCAGGAAGACTTCTATGAGCACTATTTGACATTGAAAATATATTTACTAAGATTTTCGCTTACATTATGGAAGCACATGGATATCTGTGGAATATTACAGATGCAGTGCTGCCACCTGTTATCAAATAGTTAAACTTTCTAACATAAATTAATTTGCCACGTTTCTCAACCTTTTCAAAATACTTATAGTATGTAGATAGAATTTTGCATTTTATTTTAATAGATAGAACATTATTAATTCTTTGTTATGTTAAATAAAAATAGCAGCTTCACAAGCTAAGGTAATGAATATTACTTTGGATACAATCGTATTGTTTTCATAATATAATTAATACATTATAATCTATATTTATGCAAATGAATTTTATTTTCAGACATAACCATCACAACGACACATATTTACATCATAAAAAATATCCTCGTACATAAAAATTAAGTAATGGCTAACTCCGCGCTAGATGACGTTAAATAAAAAAAATGTAGCACAAACAATTTTCAATAAAATGTATTTTATTTTTTTTTATTTTATTTTTAGAATTTTAAGAAAACTTACAGCTAGGTATAAAAAATAGAACACAGAATATTACATAGCACCCACTGAGGAGCACATATGCATACTTAAGGCCAATTAAAAGTTTCCACAAATAGCAATAACACATAATTATTATAAAAGAAACAAGAAAGTATAGAGCACACAACAAGTTAATTAGAAAAGAATTCGTTATTTAAAATTCGCTTAAGTGTAGTAGTTGAGGTATTAAATACATCAATGTCAACATCTGCCTTCACCAAAGTATTGAATGAGCCACACGTCCTAATCATAAAAGCGTTTTGCCTATAATTGGTCTTGACAAAAGGAACATGAAGGGTATTAGGTTTTCTTATGGAACCTACATTTGTGCGCAGCCCAAGTGATCCTAGCAGCTCCGGACAGTCCACCGAGCCATTTGCAATGTTTAGGAGATACGCCAAATCTGCTATTTCTCTACGCTTATACAGCGGAAGCAAATGAAACTTTCGACATCTTGCTATATAGTCAGGTAGAAAGACTTTCGCTCGGTATTGTATATAACGCAGAAATCTTTTTTGAATGCCTTCAAGGCGTGTGGAGTGAATTTCATAAAGCGGGTTCCACACCTGCGACGCATATTCAAGGAGACTGCGCACGTATGCGCAATACAAGATCTTAAAGGTTTTAATACTCGCGAATTCCGATGACATTCTTAAAATAAAACCAAGCGCACGGGATGCCTTATTAGTTATGGTATTAATATGCTCGTCAAATAAAACTTTACTGTCGAAAATCACGCCTAAATCTTTAATCGAGTTTACTCGTGACAAATGCGAGTTTTGTAACGTGTAATCGTATCTTAATGGTATTGGTTTTCTAGTAAAGGAGCAAACATAACATTTTGACACATTTAAATCTAATCTATTTAAAATACAATAATCATTAAATCTATTCAGATCATCTTGTAGGCAAAGCGCATCACTGATCTTTTTAATTGGATAAAGAATTTTCATATCATCAGCATACAAAAGAATTTTTGAGTGAATAAAGCATGATGAAATGTCATTAACAAATAAATTAAAAAGCAGTGGACCCAATAGCGATCCCTGGGGTACTCCTGAAGGGATACTCATAGGCGTGGAAGAGTACCCGCTTAACACCACTGTCTGACAACGATTACGTACGTACGAAGAGAACCATCTAAATAAATTGCCCCTGATACCTATCCGCTGAAGTTTCTGTAAAAGAATAAGGTGGTCGATCCGATCAAAGCATTTGCTATAGTCAGTATATATGACGTCTACTTGAGAGGGCTCTGACATATAATGTGTTATGAATTCTGAGCACAGTAAAAGATTTGAAGTTGTGGATCTACCCCTTAAGAACCCGTGCTGATGTGGGGAAACATCTTGTTTAAGTGCAGAGTACATTTGAGTGTATACAATTTTTTCTAGGACTTTGGCAAACAAACATAATTTCGAAATCGGTCTGTAATTTTCAACCCTATTTTTAGGACCTTTTTTGTGGACAGGAGTAATAAAAGCGGACTTCCAGATATGTGGTACTATGCCTTCAGCAAGTGAACGACGGTAGAGAAGAGACATGGGTAGAACTAAGCTTTTAGCACATTTTACTATTAAAATTGCGGGTATATTGTCAGGCCCTGCAGATTTACTTAGATCGAGGGACTTGAAAAGTTTAAGAACCTGTCCAGGTAGTACCTCGATCGTACATACATCAGAAGAAGAAGAAGACGTTTGGCAGCTCGGGCCTTCATTCTGAAATAGTATGTCGGTCGGTAAGTTTGTTGTGTCATTTAAAAAAGTAGAATGAAAGTATTCCCCGAACATGTTACTTATCTCCTGGCCAAGGTCAGAGGATCGGTCGCCATACTGCATCACCGACGGATAAGCATTTGACTGATTCTTACTCTTCACGAATGTCCAAAAAGCACGGGGATTATTTTTTATACAGGTTTCTATGTTATGTATGTAGGTGTTGTACATTTCACTTTCTAATATACGCGCCCGATCTCTTAAAATAAAGAAGGAGTGACGATCATACAAGTTACCATACATTTTAAATTTTTTATGATATTTAAACTTTTCTTTTAAAATTTTAATTAAGGGTCGCTTGTACCACAACGGATACTTACGGGATGGGGTGAATGTCTTAGAGGTAATGTAGTTATTACGCAGGTTGTAAATAGTAGTATACATAAAAGAAACTGCGTCCTCCAGAGACCTGCAGCCAAATGCAGAGTGCCAATCAACAGCATCAAGTTCCGAACAGATAGACTGATAATCTCCATTGTTATACATAAATTTCGTGTAAGATAATGGCTTAATAGTGTGTAATTGAACGAAGTTAGCAAGAATTATTACAGAACGGTGGTGGGGATCTTCAGGTACCAAAGGATTGTCACAAGAGCTGACAGTCACATCATTATTTGAGAAAATTAAATCCAATAAACGGCCGTTACTGTAATTCAAATGAGAGTTGTATTGAAGCAGGTTGCAGGTGTTAAGGCTATCCAGTAAATCTAATTGGTGCGATCCCTGTAGGTTACTGGGAGAGAGAGAGATGCCGTCATCACTTGGAGTCCACGAGACCAAAGGCATATTAAAGTCACCTAGTACAATTACTTTATCCAGAGGATTTTCTAATACAATTTCAGTTAGTTTGTCGGCAAAGTTAGTCAATTGCATTGCCATTGAGTTACCTAAGTTCTGATCACAAATATATACCGTGCAGATATGCATTTTGTAGGTAGATCTAGGACAGCGGTTATGAATTGATAGGGTAACCCACAGATCCTCAGCCGAAGACGACCACTCAGTCCGGCTCTCAGCCGCGAGCTCACGGCGAATAGCTATTAAAATCCCACCCCCTTTTAGCTGATCTAATTCATCGTAATTACGGTCGCGCCGCCAAACAATATATCGATCATCAAATAGCTCATTATTATGAATGCTCTCATTTAGCCACGTCTCAGTAAGGCAAACTACATCATACGAGCATAAGCATACATTTCTATAGAATGAAACTGTCTTCGTACGAAGACCGCGCACGTTCTGGTAATAAAAACTAATCATTATTAACAGATAAAATTATTAGTTTCCGAATAGCTATAAAAAACTTCATGTTATAATAATGTTGACTCTTAAAAATTACAAAAAAGTAGATGTAGCAAACAGAAAGCGAATGTAGTAATAAACGATTAGCTAAACAAAAGAAATGATCATTGCAAAAAGCCGGGTGGCCGACCGGTGCGGGTAGCGCGGAATAAACACATGCGAAGCGCACAGTAGCCAGTAAGCATAGAACTGAACTTGACCTTGAAGTAAACCAGACAGTAAACCAGACAGGGCTCACCAACCTTAGGACGCAGATGGTTTTGTATTTAGCATTTTTAAAATATATTATGAGTAAAACACAATTTAGCAAGCACAAATAGCGATCTTTTAAAGCTTTTTTAAATCCGACTCCGTTTTTATAGCTATTACTGGGGAAGTCGGGTTTTTTCGGACGAATATTTTGCACGCCTTCACCCAAGTAAAAGCAAACCCCCGGTCCTTCGCTAACGCCTTGGTCTTGTTTAGGAGCACCTTGTTTTCAAGTGTTAAATGATCATTAACAAAGATCCTATTGGCACTCTGAATCCCCAGGTCTGAAGCAGTGATTGTACACTTTTTGGCTGCTGCAACAAAGTTGTCCTTTCTGTATCTACTATGCACTGCAATCACAATTGTTTTGTTGTTCTTATCATTGCGCATGGGAACTCTTGCAATATAGTTAATTTGTTCCTTAGGGATGGAGTAATTAATATGAGTTCCGATCTTGGAGATTATCTCAAAGAGATTTTCGGAATTGGAGACCGGGACTCCTTTGACCTCAATGTTATTGAGGCGTGACCTTTGGTCATTCTCTCTAATTTGTCCCTCAAGATTTTGCACCCGGAGTTGTAGATACTCAACTTCACTTTTGGTTTTTTGCAAAGACTGGATTTCTTTTTCCATATCAACGATTTTATCTGATAAGGCGCCTATCTTGTGATCAATAAAGTCAATAGATGTTTTGATATCTTGCAGCTCCGGTTTAATAGTTTTGAGAGAGGTGAGTTCCTCCTTGATGCATTTGATGCTCTCGTCGAGTCCAGGAAGTACAGCTACCTGAAGTGAGAGCCTCTTTAACTCAGCTAGTACTGTATTCAGGTCAGGTGGTGAGGGTGATTGTGAGGGTGTATCCTTTGGAGGAGGCGGCAGCGGACTTGCCCCTCTAGCACTCTTACAAGCGGAGCACCTCCATGTAGATTTTCTATTGTCACCCAACTTTCGATATCCTTTTTCTGTTACACCGGCACAGGCGAAGTCAAAATGTCCCCGACAAACAGAGCACTGCGCTCCGTCTCTAAACTCGACTTCACAACTCTTGCACTTAAACATTTTGAAGAATTAGAAAGTGCGACCAGGCGCAAAAAAGGTTGAGGATCACTGGTATTGGTGACAGCGTAAAACCGGCTCGTAAAGTGCGTGCGTACGGTATACCGTCTCTGAGCGTAACTACCAGAGTTACTGACATTTTACATAAAATTTTTGCAAAACATTAAAACTGGACACCACAATCTACAACATAAACACGTTCACAATAATTCAGCACACATACATTAACACTAAGTATTTTAAATTATTATTTAGGTATTATATTTTTAATTCATTTATTGTCATTGTCACATGGAGTTTCATATGTACAATACCTTATTGCTACGTAGTATATTATTTGAAGAATTCATAATTAAACTAAATATCTTTAAATGTACTTTTTTTTACTAAAATAACAATACGAAAAATAAATTCATAAGGTAAGGTAAGATTTGTATGTAAAGTAATCATCATTTTACGTTTGATAAATATAATACTATGTAAGTAGGTATATTTATGTTACTTCTGTAAACACATTGTTTAAACTTAGTAAAACGTAATATTTGTACGGTTTACATAAAAACATAATTATACCTAAACCGTAACCGTAATAGCATTATCATCAAGTATATAGAGGTATACAGTATGAATAAAAATCAAAAGTACACAGTAATAATAATCATCATACATAGAAATAAAAATAGGTATGCTGTAAATAAATAATAATACGTCCTTATCTTTAACATTAAATATAACATCTAAATGTATTATTCAAGTGAAATTGTTATATTACCTACTTATTGCATAAATACACCAACTTTTTACATTGACTTCTTGTGAAATACGACAGCGACATACTTTCTGTTATTTCGGCTGATTTGTCGCAATATTTTTAAATTAAATCTCCAACTTTTGGAAAACAACTTTTAACTAAGCTAAGCCCTTGATTATCACCAAAACTACGCGTGCGTTGTATTCAGTAAAATTTATTACACAAACAATGTATTTGTCTCAAAGACTAATTTGGAAAATACCTTCTTCTACTAAGCACCGCCTACTTTGCATTTATAACATAATTAACAATTTTATACTCTTTAATTGGCAAAACGGGAGATATGTTTTATTTAATGTGTTTTTCTTTATGCTAATGTTATCATAGTTAAGATAACTAACTCTATCTTACTAGCCAATTTACCGTCATACTAATACTCTAAAATACGTAATAAGTGTCTACGTTTATAAACATAGACTGACTTAAATTAAAATTAAGAAAGTAGGATTTAATTATTTTTAAGTAGATAATCAATTGAATTTAGGTGCCTAAGTTAATACACCATAAACCATTAAAATATTATTAGATAAAAGAGTAACAGATGAAAAAACAGATTCAATTTACATAATTTCCGGAATAAAGATATATCACACATAAAAGTAAATTAATCTATTTATAACACTTATAATATTGTATAAGTATTACTTATTCTTAAACAACAAGACTACGTATAGCTATTCCTTTCTTATCACCCAATCACATATATTCATCAACTAACAGATCACTCAATAAACTCACAAAAATAATCTTTTACAACAGCATTTTTTATATTTAGTTCTCTTTATAATATATTTTCAGTGTCAAACATTATTACACAATTTATAAACAGTTAACAATACTATTCATTTAGTTACATAGACGGCTCATATATATTAATTTTCAAAAACAGTTATAACTGGGAAGACATAATTTATGGACCTCTAAGATATTTTATTTAAAAGCACATTTTTAATTTATGAAAATAATTATGAAAACAGAAGTCGTTGTTCAATTATTAAACCTAACACATAATATTTGCTTAATTTAGTAATCATAAACAAATGCAGTAAAACATTAATTTGATTAAATACTAATAAATAAATATTCCATCAGACAAAAGGCCTAACCATTCACAAACATTCAGAAACATGAAAAACCTATTTACGCTTTTCATCAATAGATGGCGTTAGTTCAAGCGTATATAAAACATTATCAATAGATTCTGCTAGAGTATATTTTACCAAGAGTTCTAAAACGGAAATACTATTCTAAACTACGATACACATAGGCAACATGAAGTTATAGAATAGCCACGACAAATAACTTTAAGATATCTCGAGATATATCCCAGGATGACTTGCTTAGTCGACGATGATGTCGTGACCCAGGCGATCCATCTCAGAGAGAAGGAAATCCACATCCTTCTCAGTCACGGCGGCCGAGGATATGATGTTCCTGGAAGTAGAAAACGGTCAGGTCATTCTACTCCTAGAAAAGTCAAATAAGGGGCACTTTAAAACATTCGAATATTTTCCAAACATAATCCTTAAATTTTTGTTCTATTAAGCATCTTAAAAGTATCTGATGGTGATAGTGAAGAACGCCTCGACACGACGTCGCATCACAACAACACATCCCGACCCGACACAATAATTCTGGATCAATCATTTTTCATTTGATTTCAATTTATTGAGTCACATTATTATGAATGCTAAGTTAGAAAATAACTTTAACAAAAATAGTACCTACATACACATAGGTGCATGCTACAGACTTGAGGAGTTCAAGTCAGAGTGGCTTTATGGAAGTGAAGATAGTGTAGGCGTGAACATTGTCATTGTTGCGGGAATCAAACCCACAGTTTAATTCTGAAGCTCGATTACGAAGACTAGCGAAAAAGTAGTCGTACTTAGATGTAACATTTTGGCCAATGAGAAAGCGTAGATTCAAAATAACGCTTTGTCATTGGCCAATATTTTACGATACGTCAGGTTGAATATTCGTGATCGCCCTCCAGAAGCTATGAATATGAAGGTTGTGATAGGTATTGAGAAGGTACCTGAAGAAGTTAGGATGGCGGTCGTCAGGCTGGTAGCCCACCATCAGAGTCCCAGACTGCATCATCTTGCCTTTCAGCTTAGCGCACACCTGCAAATAGAATTTACGCAATTTATAGCAAACAAAAGCAGTTTAAGCAAAACTTGAAAAAAATAACGAGATTTAACAATAAATTAAATAGAAATTACGTTATTTACCTTGGTATTACCACATCTTAGGTTCGGTACCATGATTTACATACCTACCTCAGATGAATAAAATAAACCAGAAAGTTTACGTTTTTAACGTACCTTTTTGGTTGATGAATGTTGTGGTGAAATGAAAAGAAAACTGGAGAATATTATGTCTCCACGATATAGGCTACGCATAGTGTCAAGGCCGTAGGTTAAATTGTTTTAAAATTCCTTTTGATAATTCTTTTATCCTTTTTTTCAAGTTATCAGTAGTTTAAATATGATTCTAAAAAATTTTTGGTAAGAAACGCCATCTAGTGTCGTGTAGCGTTTTGACATATTCCTATATAAATTTTAATAGATGGCGCTAAAGAGCTTGTATTATATTGGAATTCGTACACTAACTGATGGCGCTACACACCCAGGTGTGCATGAGCACTCCCAGATAGGCAATTCGCTCGCGCTACTTGTTCGCGCAACTCGATCGCACGAGTGGAGTCGCGTGATTGATTTTGTGTAGAACGGAGGCGCGTTTTTAAGGGACGGATTAGGGATGATCCAATTTCACCAGTCTTACTTATATGTGTTAAGTACTTAAGTACTAAAACACAAATCGTCATGCGATACTTTTCATATACGAGTAGGTAATTTAAAAGTATCGAGAATTATTATTTGATGTCCGAAATATGAAAAGTGATTTTTTAAAACAAACATTTTCAATGTCAATTCACTGGTCACGCTGGATACAGATAGAGATAATAGAATATAATATTTAATGTAGAGATAAAATTCTCTTTTTTTCCCATTTTGCAAATAGTTTCTTCAATACATATAGAAATCATTTGCAAAATGCGGTATCCCTATAGCGAGGTGGCGGATAAAATACAAAAGTATCGAGTCCTAACTCGTCTTTACCTGTATCGGAACATCCCTAGAACGGAACGGATTTAGTTAGTCGCAAAGAGTAGAGTAAAAGACCTTATAGGTCAGTCGATAACATGAATAGTTTTGAGTTTTGTGGAGATGAACATACATGCACATACCTACCCACACATATACCTACATAGTACATGACCATCTTTTTGCTTCGCCGTTGTCGGGTCAAAAAATAATAAAATATTTATTTTGTAAATACGTCCACTCGCTGCAACAATCGCGCGTGTGCTGGATCTCGAGTCGCGCGAGTCGGCATTGGCGCGATCTGCACGCGATTCACGCGCGAGCAAGCATGACGTCACATCCACGTGGACGTGACATTCAACAAGCCTGATTGAATACTCATGTCAAATGCGCGCTCAGCACGCGCGAGCGAATAGCCTATCTGGGAAGGCTCTTACCTTTCCAAGTTGGACTTCCTTGTTGCCATCATGAGGAACATCACGCAGCTGCTTCGGTAAGTACCTGCGAATTTTTACCAGTTGGTAAGTGCGGCAAAAAGTATAGGCCCCTCATTTCCTCCAAACGATTAAGGGGTCGCTTAAGTAGCTTAAGACCAATATTACGATTAGTCTACCTATACCTGTATTCTGTGCCTATACGTGGAGGGTGTAGTGCGTCCGTGCTCAGACAAAACAGTCATTCCTTTCCAGAAAGAGAAATTGAGCATGGCTTTATGCGACCGATGGCGTGTCAGTGGTTCCAACCTGCATCTTTGAAACCCAAACCAACCTTTCCTGCTCAGGGTGCACCCAGGTATATGTATGACAAACTGGGTTCTGGTGGCCGGCTGATTGCGGCATAGCGCAGTATAACACCGACCGACACAGTTAAAGGAGAATGCCGTCTGATGTATGGCGCTCGGTACCAAGACTAAAAGTGAGTGCGTCAAAAAGATTTCCAATAAGTTTTTAGTCGATTCTACTGACAAAATAATTAAAAATGAGGGTAATTGCCATAGTAACACTTTACATAATGTTTGTGGCCATAGTAAGTTATACATCATTGGTTGTTGCAGTCTAATGGCGGTGTGCAGCGGAAATCAAATCAACAAAATATTTTTTTACTTGAATAATAATCCCGTCGGTGTGTAAAACTAAAGAAAATTTTAATGTCATTTATAAAATTTAATAAATTTTATGGGATACGTTCGGCTTTGACGCAATTGGTACGAGTTCTCGGCAATCTCCTTTCTTGACTGCCGACGGGCAGCAGCGACAGCGGTGCGAAAAGTTGTGGGCTGCGATCCCCAACCCGCACGCCTAGCATGGGAATTATAGGCATATACCCCTTCCTGTAGGGGAGGCCTATATCTAGCAGTGGACTGAATAGGCTAGTTTGTAGACTGAATAGGCTAGTTGTTGTTGTTGTTGATGATGATCGAACAATTTATTTTGACTGCCATTCAGACGGGCTAATTCACGGTCTATTAGTTAGCCGGTCCATTAGATGCCCCATCAGAAGATCCTCCAGACTATCTATCAGACATTCATCTGACATTTGACGCCCGTTAGCCATCCCTAAAAGTCTGAAGACTAACTGATATGATGTTTGCTGCTGCGACGTGAACCCTCACGGTGAGACTGGTCAACAAATTGAAAGTTACTCAGCGAGCTATGGAGATAGCTTGGAGTTTCTCAAAATACATAGATTAAGAAATGAAGTTATTCGACAGAGAACGAAATTCACCGACATAGCTTATCGGATAAGTAGGCTGAAGTGGCAGTGGGCAGGTTTTTGTTTTACTTTTGATGAAAAGAGCCGAGGATCGGACTCAGTGGCGTACCTTGGGAGAGACCTATGTCCAGCAGTGGACTGCTATAGGTTGATGATGATGAAGGCATCCAAACGATATATCAGACAGTTCATCAGACGGTCCATCAGACGCAGAGTGAGCTCACCAGAAGGAGACGTTGACCATCTCCGGCTCGAGCACGAGGCGGAACTTCTCGGGCTGCTCCTTGATGCGGCGCACCATGTACTCCGACAGCTCCATCAGACGGTCCATCAGACGCTCGAAGCCGGACGTGCCCTGCGACAAACAACACAGTCTATACTTAGCCGGTCGTGCACCAATTTCATGGACACATCACCACCTCCTCTCACTAATACACTTGAAACAGGAGATGATGTGATCTAAGATGGAGCACGCTTGCCTAGAATGCACCTATTTACTGTTCGCTTGAAGACCCCTAAGTCTTAGTGATCAGGAAACACTGACGCCGGAAGAGCATTCCGTTCCTTAGCTGTCCTAAGGAGAAGAGTTTATAAATATTATTTACCTTTCCGCGCCACTGCAGCCACAGCTTGAAGATGTCGTTGTGTCGTCCGCACTGGATGACCTTGTCGCCGGTGTCGAAGCGAGGGTCGTAGATCTTGTCTGTCATGAACAGGTACTCGGCAGACATCGCGTTGCAACTAAGGAGAATGCCCTGGGAAAGATGAATAACAACAGTCAGTCAACAAACATACCTACACTCTTAATATTTATTCTTAATTACCTTTATTTTTTTCTTGAGGAATATAGAGAGGTAGGTACAATACTCACAATGTCACTTTATCATAAGCCTATGAAGTTTAATGGCAAGTGGCGACGTAGTTTCGTAGTTTCTATCTTTAAGGCTTATTAGAGCACGCGGTATGTAGTCTGCTCAGTAAGACTGTCTCACACTTAGCGTAGTATGATAAGAGAAAGTCAGCCTTAGGCTTGACTTTTGAATTAGTCAGTAAGACAGACTGAATAACGCGTGCTCTAATAAGCATTTTAGGGTCGAATCGTTTGCTGAGCCTAACTTCAGAGAGACAAAGATACGTTGTGACATCGTACCGTTGTTGTATTTGTCTCAATCAATCAAACATAACCCTAAACAATCAAATTACCCCTACCCCCGTTAAATTTGCACAAACATTCGCGTTATCTGTGAAGTGCAGTTGTTTACTTTACATTTAAATTCATGAATATGCTAAATGAACCACTAAAAATTGTGTTTTTCAAAAACTTCTTTTATCCTTATCAAAATGTGTTCAGTTGTCTGACTGTAATGTAAAAATAATCAGGTATTTTCCCCATCATGGAAGATATTATTCATTAAGCAAAGATTCAAGAGGCAAGCCAAATGTTCATGCCCACTTTTTGCAAGAAGTTATCATTCTACTCTTGTAAAGCCCATCGCAGCTAGGTTTTTAAGAAACAGAGTTTACAAGAAAAGCAACAGCAGCCTATATCAGTCCTCAGTTGAACATCATGATCATCATCAGCCTATATAAATCCACTGCCAGACTTATTAGGCTTTCCCAATGAGCGCCATTGGGAGATATTCCTATAATCCCCTACCCGTCGGTGATCAGGGGATGTAGGTACGAGTAGCTGTGCCGAAATGAGGCTACGATATGTCGAAGTCAGCCACAGCCATTCAATCAAATTATGAGTACGTATGTGAATGTAAGTTTATATTGGTAATTTAGGAATGTAAACATGGTTATAGATTAAATAAGAGATTACGTAGATTTAGTAATTAACGTTAGTTTATAAGCACAACTATGTTTGCGTTAAGGGGGCAGGCGTTGAAGCTGCTATACTGTTTTTCCTTTCGCAGTTTCATCGTACATATTTGTAAAATAGTACCTAAGTACAAAGAAAACAAGACTGGTTACGTGCGAGTTGACTCGCCCACCGCGGGTGACGTCAATGGCGTGCGATAATAATTAGTAAGGTTCCTTCGTAATTAAAATCTGTACGTTCTATAGAAAAATAGAAACCGGCTTTAGAATGGGCAAATCAGGGTCTTTCAAATAACACCATATTTGACCGAGAAAGTTGCCTAATAGCTTGACCACAGCTGTCCTTACATTGATTGAGGTTCCTACAAATCCATATTAGCTGGATACTTTGCTATAATTTCCCTGTAACATATAGATATACTTCTATCATTCATCATCAACATCATCAACAACAACCCATAGAAGTCCACTGCTGAATTGTCACACTGCCTTACAACTGAACATATACTTCTACAATATGTATAAATTTCAGGTTTCTCACTTCGCAAACTTCGGAGTTAAGGGCGTATGGTCATTTTTTGGACTTTTTTCATCTTAAATCAAAAACTATGTATGATATCAAAACAATAAAAATGGATTTATACTTTTCAAATCAAGCCTCGTATAAAAAAATAAAAAAGTGCTTTAAACTGGGTTAATTGACCCTTTTCTGATATGCCACTCGACCTATTGGCACCAGTTTGAAATTTTGACGTTTCTTAATTTGGACCTTTTGGGTATGAAAATAAAAATATTTTTGTACTGGCAATCTTATTCAGTCAGTGCATTTTAAATCTACACCAAATTGGTAGCTTATGTAGTTCCTGAAATAATCAGCTGTGACAGACGGACGGATGGACAAAGCGGCACCGTAAGGGTTCGTTTGACCGGTTCGGTAACGTCACTCTAAAAAATGGATCATCAAATCAATATAAAATTACTTTTTTGCTATATTGTATATGGATCGAACTTTCCTAATAATAAAAGGAGACTTCAAGCTCCAATGTTTTAAGTTTTTAAGTTAATGATTTTTTTTTAAAATTTTCGGAGCCCCTACACAATAAAGTAAGGTTGGCTCTGAATTTGGAAATGAAACCTCTTACAACTCAAACAGTGTTTGTTAGGGTAAGTTTGGACAAACCGTGTTATCAGTGGATTGCAGATGTTTACTTTATATTTACATTCATGAATATAAGCTAGCCATGCCGCTCTGCTCGCGTCGCGTGGTTCACCTAAAAAACTAGGCTGTTTTATATTCTTTTTCATAATAAGACCTGCGGGGTGATCGGCTAACTCTGTTGCAAAAAGAAATCATTGACATCGATCCTGTTTTAACAAATTGTGACAGTTTATCAATAGACGTTCATTGAATTTCGACGGATGAAATGTCAAAGTTTGTAAAAACAGGATCGGTGTCAATCATTTCTGTTTGTGTTAGGTATAGGAACTACTTCCACACACAATGTATTTGTTTAATGGAAATAAATGATGATGATGATGATGATGTTGCAACAGAGTTAGCAGATCACCCCGCATATATCAAAACTTTAGCAAAATTTGTTCAGTGGTTTGGCCGTAAATCACATTTTAGAGGTTTCGTAGAATCTTCGTAGCATTTTCGTAGAACCATCGTAGCAATCTCGTAGCACGTTTGTAGCATCTTCCTAAAATTTCATAGCTGTTCATTGAGGACCGTAGTTAAGTGGTAAAAGTCTCACAGTATGAAAATGTAGGAGTTAGTTAGATGCAGGTCCAGTACTATATGGCACAAACCTCACTCAAGTTCCCGTATAAGTCAAAAATTATAAATACTAATACATTAGGAAAAATAATGTGTTTGTGCGTTCGTTTAGGTGTTTTAGATTTGATCTACATTGATTGAGGTAAACAGACTCATAACATAACAGTTGGTGGTAAGCTCTAAATTGTCTTCTGTACTCGAGACTAACGATAAACATGCAAAACACGTCTCGAATAAGTTGTAATGTAAAATTAAATATGACAGATTATGGTTCACCTGTATAGATATGCAACATTGTAACTTTATGCAGTTATTATATCTATTCTCGCCCAGGACAACCATTTGTTTGGTGAAGAGATGTTGTGTGTCTGGGTGTTTATGTTTATCTAATGTATGTATGTATTTTTATCTGTCTCTAGTACATAATACAGGCTCTGCCTATTTTGGGATAAATTGATCGTAAATCAGATATCTCGTACAAAAACACGGACAAATAAACGCTCCTGTTATGATTAATATATGCGCAAGGATGACCAAGAAAAAACCAGTTTCACGTCCAAACATGTCAAAAGCAAATTAACTTAAAATTCATTACATACAATTTGAATTCCAAACACACACATACATTTTGAACTACCCGCATTCCTAAACAAACACTGATACGCGAAAACTTCCCTTATATACATAAAGGTAAAGTTCTAGATGTGACCGTTAGGATGAGGGGATTGTAGTCTGTATTTCAAGGGGGTAAAGTTGATAATAAGTGGGGATTAAATCACGGAAATGTCAGTACAACATGGTTAGTAATAAATTCGTGAGCGCTCCGCCCCTTTGTAAAGTTTGGTGTAGTGATGGGAGTAACAGGGTTTTCTTTTATCGATAAAAGTTGAGTCTACATGCCTATCCCTAAGGTGGGCTTATCCCTTGGGTGGTTTGTCGTTGCCGCCAAGGTGACCTCCTTTTCCTTTTCCTACGTCAAGGCAGTTTACCTACCTAGATAACCTGCCTACATAGCATTATTCTGAGTTGCCCTCTTTTTGGCGAGTCACTCAACTGACAGTTTGTGAGTTTGTGTGTGCAGAATATTAAATTTGTTAGCCGATTTATAGGTAAAATGAACCTGCCTTAGCTCATATATCCGTCTTTTTCAGCCTCATTTTTGAATCCTTATTCCTTATAATATTGGGTCTTCCCTAATAAATGTTATTTTTGTTTTTATTTCTTTGGAAATAAGTGAAATCGGCAATAACAGTCACATACAATCGATTTATGAAAGACAGTGACATTTTTGTAATAATTTATATAGTTGTATTAACACATTTTAGCATGTACTTTAACATAGTTCAGCATGTTCTTAAATTTTTGAATTGTTTTTCTGTTTACGGTGTAAACTATGGTGATGACTTTATTGAAATAAATAAATAAACTTTTAATTCTATTTCCTGAAAAATTTAGCCTTTAAAGAAATGCAATAGAACTTTTCTATTAAAAATCACCTCGAACAACATTAATTGTCCCGATTTACTCGATAAAATAAATATTAATGTCCTTTTTAAAAACACCAGGTTTAATCCCCCTATTTCCACCCCTATAGTCGGACCTCATTACACGCAAAATTCATTTTTATGGAGAGTAAGCAACGATTTTAATAAGCTTTGCAAGCGCACTAATTTTGACTTGTTCACCACGAGCGTCAACTCCGCCAGACAGCGGTCGAGTGCAGAGTACTTTGCCAGTGATGTTGATTGTCTGATTTGATTTGACAGTGTACCTTACAAATTATGTTGATATTTCTTAATTATTATTGTTATTCAAGCTATTCACACTATTTGTTTCTAAGCAACTTCTACTCGTGAAAGCCTATAAATGGCTTTCTGTTTTTATAAGTCTATACCATTGTGTTACTTTAGCTGTTGGTTTTCCTTTATAAATAAATAAATAAATAAAATCTGGTGTTTGTGTCCTGGTGTCCTGGTGTTCTAAGAAAACTTATAAAAAGCCAAAGAAATCTGGGACTAAAATCTTAACGTGTCTTCTGAACACAAACACTCGTCTTCGTCGATATCGATAAAAAATCATCGTCACTGTCCACCCCTAGCCGCTGACGTCAGCACGTGCCACATTTAATTAAATTCCTCTTCCCGACACTTCGAAACATATGTTGCCAATTTACCCCTATTCATACTTTCACCCTTACAAAACCACCCCTATCTCTTTAGCCATAAACATCATAATCCTCTGGCAAAAGGTTAGAATTTCTGGGTGGATTTTGCCAATAGAAATAGGCTCTATATTGCTATGTTATGGTATATTTTAGAAGGGAGTAGAAGCTATTATTTGCAGAAGGTATTGCATTTGATGGTGTTTTTATGGTGGATTATGGAGCTAATTTTATTTGTATTTGTATGGAGCTAATTTTTTTTATTTATCATCTTCAGGTGGTGACTATCTGCTGTCGGCTGCTGGTAGCAGCTGGATGCTGGAGCTCAGGACAGAGCGTAATAGCGCCCATTAGGGGAGGCCTATGTCCAGCAGTGAACTGCTACCTATAGGCTGAAGATATAATAAGTCTACTTAATTAAACTTTATGTATGTGAAAGTGTGTTAGCTACATACCTCATACTTGAAGTGCACGGTGGAGCATTGAAGGAGGGTTCCCATCAGCTTGTGAGGGTTCCACGTCACTGAGTCAGCTCTGAAACAAACAACGACTTATTCAGGGATAAGGGCATTGAAATTATGATGATGACTCTTATTTTAACTTTAAAGGGTGATTCTCAAATTTCGTAGTTTTTTGGTTTTGTAAGATTTAGAATGTTCATTCAGTCTTTTTTTTTCTTTTACATTAGAAAATATTCTGGG
The DNA here is from genome assembly GCA_951804965.1 of Horisme vitalbata. Classification (NCBI taxonomy): domain Eukaryota; kingdom Metazoa; phylum Arthropoda; class Insecta; order Lepidoptera; family Geometridae; genus Horisme; species Horisme vitalbata. The sequence goes on along the minus strand of OX638094.1, from coordinate 27,293,446 downwards.
GCACATTTCATAAGAGATTCAAACAGCAGTTAGCATGTGAGCCGCCCCTATTGACTCAGTTGCGTTGGAGTAATCCTCAACTAGGGCGGGCGGATCACTCGCCGCACTTGCACCGAACTGTAACGACGTTATCGTTGTAACGAGCGACTTTGTAAACTTGTAACGAACGGTGCGGTTATATACTTGCTATACGTACCTGTTTTTATAATACCCTACATACTCTTTCAATATTAATAACTAATCTTCCACTCGCGGTTTCGTTCGCGTCGTATCCGGATAATTTTCTTTCATAAAGACCTTGTCATTACAAAAAAAACCACTCCAATCGATAAAGCCTTTAGAAAATAATGAACTTTCATACATGCAGCAATGTATTATAAATTGTATTAAATTGTATTATAAACTAGCTTACACCCGCGCTTTCACTCGTGCGGTACCAGAGGTACTAAAGGGTAAAAGGTAATTTCAGGTCTAGAACAACGTAAATGCAAAAAAAAAACTTCAGCTCATCTCGTTTAGTAGTTTCACAAACTTTCGCATGTATAATATTTTTATAAAATATAGATTTTAGTAACCAGTCACTGGTAGTACCTAATAGTTGCAGTAGGCTGGAATAGGAAACATGTCTACTAAGTAAAAGCAATCAAATATTTTTTTATATTAAATAACCTTTGAAACTTAGTAATAAATAAACAAAACCAATCAAAGGTTGGCACAATAATAAATATTACCCCGTATGGTTGCGGGTAGAATATAAGCCTGAGTTCCTTTAAAAAAAATGATAAAATAACATTTACGATTTTGATATTTAACGAATTAATAGATATAATTAATGGCAGTAAGTCAGACATTTTTATAATAATGACCGTGGGTTACAAATCAGTGTGAGCCGGGCAGAGACGAGGCATAGTTTAAACACTCCAGAATGATAAATGCACAGTGTGACAGAGCAAATATAGAAGAACCATAGTGCTGAATAAATAGTAATACATCTCCAAACTTTATGTACACTAAAAAAACAAGCATCTGCGACTTTTCATTCATAGATCCTAGGATTAGGGCTTAGTACGTAGTTCTGTCCAACATAAAATTTTCCGTTGGTATAAACAAACTTTTTGTAATTTAAATATGTTGCAAAGCCAATGAATGCCGATTATAAAAAGAGCCAAATATTTTTTTAGTAAACATATTAACAAAAACAGTAAACAGTCTCTTTGGAGCAAAATTATGCACAGAGTTATGACCTTTTTACTACACTGCAACACACACACATAGATTATTCTTTGTCTTGTACTAGTGTACTGCCACACCAGCTTATATCAGTCCACTGCTGGACATAGTATGTATCCTGTATGCTCGTTTAAATAAATATTTTTGTTTATGTATTTTAATAACAGCTGTACTGTATAATCTCCACTGTGTCCTAAGTGCGGAGGAATGTTCGTTTTTTGCGAAGTTTTTGTTTGGTCTAATTAATCGCTGGATGCGGGCAGCACCCTCCCTCACAGCCCTCACAGCCCTTAGTTAAACTCAGCTTAAGGGCGGCGAGGGATTTACTGTTATACAATTAATTTGAGAAACGGACGGAACTTAAAAAACTAATGTGAAAGTTTATAGTTATATAGTCAGTATAACAAGATATTAATTTCTAAGTTTTGGCTTAGAAACTGCAAATTTTTCAAGCTCTGTAACAACTCTGTAGTGTTAGCAGACGGGGTTTAGCCGTGACTGCCCCAGAATTTCGAATAGACGAGGAGCGCAGTTAGCAGCACCTCCCGGTATTGATGAGAAGGTTGTAGGTTCAAATCGCGCGCGTTCAAATCCCGAGTCTAAATATTCGGGATATAATATTATTAAAACACTGTCAAAGCTAGCAACGCCTCCAAAAATACAGTCTTATCCCGAACAGACCACATTATTTTCTCCATCGTATGTTTTAAGTAACATCTTGTGAAGTAGGTACAGTTGCATTAATCCGCCATTAGCGTCAATCCATCAACTGTTAAATACTCGCAGCTCTTGTCTACTGGACCGTGTGACGTAGGAGTAGGGTTGGCTCTACATATCACTTCATTTTTTTTTTAAATAGAGCTGGCTTTCTCGTCCTCGAAACTTGGGCCTTCCCAATTGGGTCGAAGATATTAGCTCGCTTTTGAAGCCTTAGGGTCGTAAATCATGGAAAAACAGACGCGGCAGCTGGTTCTAAGTTTTATGGCGACACATAAAATATGCGAACAAAACAAGAAAAATAAATACGGCATGATGTTGACGCTGCGCCGAATTCAATAAAAATAAGCTATTTATAAATCTTCGAAACTAACAAACTAAAATAAATGTTGTTTTTTAATTTGACGATGTTGATATTTAAGATTGTCAATATATGATAGGCCAATAAATCTGTCTAAAAAAGTTTAACCAATAATGGTTCTGTCTTTAATTTGACTCTATTAGAATCTGAAGTTAATTTATCATTGAACTTGAACTTCTGTATTAAAAAAATATTATTATTATTATTTAGTAAATAAATATTACAGCTTTTAATGTAAAATTAAGTTCAATAATATATTTAAATTGCGCATAAAGTGAGACTGAGTAATAAGTAATATTCATTGAACATACTTCACAGTTGTGAAAAATATATTACTTTACTGTTACCTTGCCCCATCAAATAGGCTTTATACCTGGATACCATAAGTTAAACCGCGGGCTAATCCTAGTTTACAAAACTAGCACATTTGTGTTCGCGCCAACCCTACGCTGAGGATTAGCCCCGTAGCAAAGTGGCGCTGCGTACCGCTAGCAGCGTTCACACGTCAATCCTACCCCGCCCCCCTCGACCCGATCCCCCACCTGTCTGTCCGACAGCAAATCGGGGCTTACCCGAGTTCTTATAAATCTTAGGAAAAGGAAAACACAATTTGTTTTTACCATCGAATTTACACTTAATTTTTTTAATGAATAAATAAAAAAACTGAAATCGTCACTTAAAATAATTGAAGTCTTGGGCTATATATATGTATACAGAATCGAAATCATAAAAAAGGTTCTCATTAGGTTTGTTTGGTTAGAACACTTGCCGTTTCCAGCTTTATAAAAAGAATGTTAGCTAGCTGACACACATTCGTTTTAATACTATCCCGATTTTATATTATCCCCAAAATGTCGACTATTCAAATGTCCCACTTTAATTAGCACTGAAGCACTTTAATTTCATCCCCAACCGTACAATTTTCTAGAAAACTTTTCCAATTTTATCTTTCCATTCGCACTACTACGAAAATTTTAATCAATTAGCCAAATCGGTTCAGCCGTTCTCAAGTAATGCGCTTATAAACGAACAACATATTTAATTTTACCAGCCTGCGCACATTGGACGACAAACGTCAGCGATTAGACGCTACGACAAGCTGCGGGGGACAATTTTCATACATTTTGTTCAAAACTCCGCACACACGGCGATAATCGCGACAGCAAGATATGACAGACGCTCGCGACTAAGCGCGACGACAATGCGTCGTGTTTGCGAGGTCTGTAAAAGTAGATCCCGCCAGTTCTTCTAAATCTAGTGTAATTGTTTCTGGCTCACCTCTCGACGCCGGTGAGTCGAGGATGGCGGTACTTCTTCGAGAAGAGTAGACCACCGCCCCATGCAGCCTGCGGAACAAACAAAATATAATTAATCAGATTCCAACCTAATAATATTAACTAACTTTCCCGGTGACTTGGCTCGCGTGGTATAAAAAGTACATAGTCTATTATTGTTTCCGATTCTCATGTTTTAGCACTAGACAAAATATCTGAAAAATTTCAGCTCAATTTGTTCGGTAGAGAATCATTCACATTCCACTAATTTTTCATCGTCATAGCTTGTAGCAGTCCGCTGCTGGACATTCACTGCACGGACTGCCTTCCCTAATCGAGCGCCATTGCGCCCTGTCCTCAGCTCGAAGAAAGTACTAGTAAAGGAGCAAAAATCATTCACATTTCGTAAATGTTTGCCTTTATAATATTAGTAGGGATTAAAAGCAGCATTGCTGTTTTGGTTCGAAGGGAGTGTGTCGTGGACATTACAAATTCTGAAATAGTAGAGTTATTTGTGAAGGGCTCATCCGGGTGCGTACCTACTACCATCATGCTTATTTCTTTCGTTTCAGAATTGCTGTGTTTCGGTTTGGAGGGTGTGGGGTGTGGATGCCGGGGACATAACACGCACAAGGGGCTTAACATCGTGTCTTTTAAGTTGATGGACGCAGGCTGTTGCATCGTAGGGCACGTCCTAAGCACGCGTTACCTACGAAGCAATACTTTGTTACAAGTAATAGTTACTTCATCACATCAGGTGGGCCATGTTAGTTCCATCTTCAGGTATAAAAAACATGAGGCTCAGCTGACCTGCTAGATGTATATGTAGAAGCCGATCTAGATAAAGCTAAAAACCAAATGATTGACTCACATCGACGTGCATCCACATGTCGTACTTCTGGCAGATGTCGGCGATGTCCACGAGCGGGTCGAAGGCTCCCAGCACGGTGGTGCCCGACGTCGCGTTCACGAAGAACGGCACCTGCAACATGTTTACATTACAGGTGGATGAAAAATGTTTATAACAGTGAAAACATAAAACTCAACTAATACAATGCAAATTGGCAAAATTTTTCACGTATTTTACTGACCAATATATCGGTGGGAGTAAAACGTATTCTACCATGCAATGCTTTGTGATAGGTAATGGTTACCACTTAGCATCAGGTGGGCCATGTGCTTGTTCCTTCTTCAAGTAGTATAAAAAAAAAGTAGGTTGTTGAAAATCATCCTTTTTACCATGTATCTAAGTTGTTCATTTTCTGATTTTATAAATTATAATACTAGTTAATCATTTTATAGCCTTTCTTACATAAAACATATAGTTATTGAAAAGGTTTTTTAATTTAGTTATTGAAGGTATCCATTTGCCACATGAGAAGGCACAGTGTCTGCTCATAAAAATCTATTAATGATAGTGTATACTGACATTGCCCCTGTCCTTGTGGTACCGCACCAGGCGCTCCAGCTCCTGCGGGATCATCTTGCCGTGCTCGTCCGAGGGCACGGCCACGCAGTAGTCGGTGCCGAGGCCGCACACGGACGCACACGACTTCACCGAGTAGTGGCACTGGAACAAGTTCATAAAGTAGTTTGGGCAATTGAGGTAGTTCAATGTTATATTATTTATAGTTGTTACGGAGTCAGTGAACTATTTTGATAATGAGCAGGATTTCATAGTTTTGATAAAGTTAGGTAATCCAGATATACATACACATGTAATCACATGGTGTAGACTCGATGTTTATCAATAACAAAATGAAGTTGGGGTAAAATGGAATAACTAGGACTATTCAATTGCATCATTTAAATAGTTAGGTAGAGTATAAACCCTAACCTAACTATTTAACAAGGTTAGGGTTTATACCCTACCTAACTATTTAAATGATGCAATTGAATTTCATCCCTCCTGATCGCATGATCAGGAGGGATGAAAGCAATGTGACTAAAAGAATGATGAGAATGTATGTGAGTGGATGTACGAGTAGAGGGAAGAAGGGCCGAAGAAGAGATGGATGGATTGTGTGAAAGAGGATACGAGCGTGAAAGAAGTGAATGGAGAAATAAATGTTATGCCGACTCCACCTGGAGTGAGATAAAGGCAGGCGAATGATGATGATATGATATGATAATTATACTAACTTGGTCAGAGGTAAACATGACCAGGTGACCCCTGATGCTGGAGAGCCCCTTCTCCTTGTACTCCGGGAACTTGTGGTGGCGAGCTGCCAGGAACGCGTACAAGTTGGACACGGAACCACCTGGAGGAAGAAAGGTGTGTTATTGTTGATTGATGGAACAAGCACATGGCCCCTAATGTGAAGTGGTAACCATAACCACTCCTTTACCATGAAAATGTTACATCCTAGGTCGCAGGTGGTACGTTTCAAAAGCTATGAAGCAATACTTTTTATAAGTAATGGTTTATCACTTCTCATCAGGCGGGCCATGTGCAAGTTCCATCTACAGGTATCATAAAACACTCCTACTACAACTAAAATGCATAACAATGACATGTTTTCCATTTTGCATGACTCTTACCTGGCGCCAATATGCTGTCACCGGTGTTCCAGCCGATCATCTGACGCATCTTCTCCAGCACCACGTTCTCCATGAGGATGAAGACAGGTGCGATCTCGTAGGTGAACATGTTGGTGTTGGCAGCCGCCGTCAGCCACTCCCCGGCCAGGGAGATGATGTCCAGCCCCGTCGATAGCTGGTTGAAGAAGTGCGGGTGTCCTGGAAGTGAAGACGACCTTAGCTTCTACGATCTTAATATCCTAAGCTAGGCCGCGCTAGTGTAAAAAAGTAGCGAAGAGTATAATGTTTATTTTATTTATAACTAGACTATTGACCCGTTCCGGCTTCACACGGGTAGCAGAGAAAAAAATTAAAAAATAAATAATGCTAGATGTTATAGCACAGTATCATGTAGCCAGAGCTCGTATTATGAGAACCGCATGATTGATATGCTACATATACCTATACATTTTTATTATAATTACAATTACGTAGAAAACACCCAGACCCGAGACAAATATCTGCAGAACATGCAAACATTTGTCCCGCAGCGGGAATCGAACCCGCAACCTTCTGCGTCTCAGGCGGATCTTCGCCCATGCGCCACAGAGGTCGTCAGAAATATTAGGCAGCGTTTTCGATGAAAGCAAAAATTCAATTAACGTAATATTTCAACCAATTTATGAACAAATTATACACATTAAACCTTCGTCATGAATCATTCAGTCTATTCCTGAAAACCAAATGAAAATCCGCTTAGGAGTTTTTGCGTTTATTACGAACAGATAGGACAAACGCAGCGGGTACTTTTTTTATTTTTTTTTATTTTTTTTATTTGGTACAATAAACAGTTACGATATAAAGGTAGGTAGTAAAGATTTAATACAACGGAGACTTAATAATAATGTAACCCACGACATTGCACTCAGATTAGTAATACAAATTTAAAATTTATGAAAACTTACGCTAGAGGCTACTGACAGCTACTACAGTAATAATAATAGATCTATAGACTAAAATAGTTATATAATGTTAATGGAAAGTTTAGCTGGCAACAATCATAGTACATAAATTAAAAAGAGAGATAATCAAAGAAATAACAGAGCTGAGACTAAATATATACTAACTTTGTATTAGAATAATTTTAGGAAAGTGATGACTGGGTAAACTTCGTAACACCTAAAACTATTGTAAATAATCCGAAGTGCAATATCTATATAAAATTACTTTATTTATTTTTTAGATTTTTGACTGTTCCTTTGGTTTACCAAATTTTCTTTTTTCGTAAAGCATCCCAGTACCTACAGAGGTAAACAAAACAAAAAATATTCAACTCTGCTAGCCATTTTCGAGGTATTATAAAAATATATCCTCTTTATCACCGATGCTTCTATCTAAATCACCCCGTACTTTTCAATCCCTTGCAAAATCCCTATTTATTGAGTCATTTTGCTATAAAGTCCGCCATCTTGCTCGTTTTGGCGGGAATCGCCGCCGTATTGATGTCGTTAAGTTGAAGTATTCTCGTCTTATCTTTTAAAGATATTACTCATTGATATATATTGTTACTATCGCTATTACTATTGAGATAAATAGTAGGTAACAATACATCATTCGCTATTACTTTTTTATTAACAGATGCTTATGTATAGGAATCATCTAACGTACCTTCTACCTTGGCCCTTTCACCGGCAGTGAAAATGTACCTACCTAAGTGAATCTGTAAAGCAGTGGGCTAAGGCCCGCTTGCGACGCAGAAGTTGCGGGTTCGACTCCTACCTCGAAACCAATGTTTGTAAGGTTTGCAAATATTTGGCTCAGGTCTGTCTGGGTGTTTTCTATGTATAGGTATTAGGTTGGTATTTACAAAAAAGCTTAATAAGTCGTACGTATATCATGTATTAATTTATTTATAATTTATTGCATGTTGTAACAAAAAGGTGGGCTTAATGCTACGAGCATTTTCTTCCAGCCAAACCTGTGGTTTGTTATTAGAGGTTGGTTGGCGTGATTTATATGATTCAGTCATGTGGTTCCCATAACACAAGCTCTGCTCAGGTTGGGGCTACATGATGTTTGGGTGTGTCCACCATTATTTATATTTTTTTCTAATAACATCAAAATCACGTTCAAATAAACATGAAAAATAATCAATATCAAGTTAATAAACGCTATTAACGATTATTTACGTTTAAAATAAAAATTCTTTAAACAAAGGTTCATTTATTACCATCACGTCGCTTAGAAAACGATACGATAACACCGGAAGTAATAGCACGCGCCATTGCAAGCCACTATTTCCGGTTCCGAGAGACACGGAAGTGCGCTTATCTCAGACTAAAGAAATGTAACACGAGTCTTTTCATACAAAATAGTTGATTCAATCAAATTTTTCTTTTATTTTGTCCTTCAAAAAATTGCACACAATGCGTGCCATTTTTTTACATTTTATGAAACATGTCTATTAATATACCTAGAACTCTGCTTTTAGAAAAAAATAAAGTAATAGGAAGCTCTGCCACCAACCAAATGGACCGACATCGTCAAGATGGCGGTGGCTCAAGACCGCTCTTGGTAGAATTCTAAAGGCCTATATGTGAGTCCTAGGTAAGTAGGTAAGTAGTAAGTACAGGCTGTTGGTGACTATGACATGGGATTTAGAATTAAATGTTTATTTGCATAAAATACCTAACTATTTTCACAATAAGGTCTTATAGCTAGATGTTAGATAATGAATTCAGACTGCAGGCATGCAAATACTATGAGAGTGCTGTTATGTACAGCAAAATCATTCACCAATAGTTTAATCCATGGTCATCATGGTTCCACACCATGAACCCATATCATCAAGAGTATCTTTATCTTGCCCGACAGAGACGTTGTCCGGTACAATCTAGAGTTCATACTAAAGTACCTTATGCAAAAGAACATTCAGTTTAACCAGCATTTTTCAATTTTCCGGGACACTTTTTTATATTTTCTTTACCTAAAAACCTTATTCTGACTATTACTAGCATTTTGAAACATAAATGTTATTTAAAAAGAGAAATAGAAAAATAATATTCTAGTTGTGTTGTTTGTAATAGTCATTCACTACAAAATACGAAGCACAGCCACCCCATTGTAATATCAATATGTCAAAAGGAATTTAATATAATCCGCACAGCTGGGGCGGGTGCAGTCAGGTGCGTAATGCTAGTGCAATCCGGAGGGTCACTGGAGGTATGTTGATTAATTTGTTTGTTGGTTTGTGGACCCTTGGGGATTCTATAATAACATTTCAATACAAAATTGGTAAAATGGCTTGGGCATGATACGGTTTTTGAAGATATTTTCGAAATTCGTTTTCCCCCAAAAACGAAGGTGAGATCACATTTCGTTACAAACAGTAGTTAAGTCTTCCCCTGGCTCTCTTTCCCTATACTTTTCCTTCTATGATGTTGCATATAGCTGTCGTAAAAGATGCCCAAACATATTTTGTCCTCTGGTTTTCATATACTTCATACATCATCATCAGCCTATAGCAGTCTACTGTTAGATTTAGACCTTCCCCAATCAATGCCATTGCGCCCTATTCTCAGCTATACCTATACATCACACTAATTCTAAATAGCTACCTATACATAAAAGCTTATGTAAACTAGTGTTTTTTACAGATAAAAAATTACCATAAAACCTCAAACTTCAACTTTCCCAAAATCACAATGACAAACACCTAATTTAAATACCCACAATGGATCTTGATTTAATTTTGTTTACTGACTACCCCCAAAACGTTGAATAACATCTGCGGGGCGCGATAAATCGGCCCCTGGGACGGGGGCTGCCTTTCTACCCCTAGTATATCAATTGACACTTTTTTATCTATGAACGTGTGTATTTTGCGACGCACTCCCATGAGAGTTGGGTAATTACGGGTATATTTTTATCTACGGAATGTCTCTTATCACAGGACAAGAAGTGGGATAAATTATGCAGTAATTCCTGATTCTTTAACCTGAAGTAACAGGCACATAAGGCTCAACACTTGTGCTTTATTTATAATCAGCTTCTACCAACGGCTCCGCTCGCTTGGTGTATGCTTATGTGCTTGTTTTAATCCAGGTCACAAACTATGTATATTTTCCAAGTTTCAGCCAGCCGTTGCGGAGCTGAGAAGAAAAAACATAGTAGGTAACACACACACACACATTTAGTATTTCTAATATGATGTGATTTGGTACGGTTATTCTTGTCTTCGCTAGCAGACTCATCTGTAACTGACTCACGATGTTTTCCTTCACCATTTTGAGCACGTGGTAAAGCGCGGGTAAATTTTTCTTTTTTTTAATTTAATTGGATTGGTGGACAGCCGTCTTCCTATGACATCCGGGTCGGAATTTTAACGACATTCCACTCGCCACCAATACTATTATGTTGGTTTACATAAACGTAAAACCAACATGATTCATGTTTTTTCTATAAAAGTACCTAATGGTTGGCAAAATTGTTAGTTCCTCTTTTATATGATCTTTTTTTCCAAACCATTATTTCCATGATAAGAGCATCTTCTCGTCGTAACTCTGACAGAATAGGCAGTAAATAATAGTTCAATATCTGTATCCCGGCGCAGATCCCGGCCTCGAGTCCCGCGGGACAGCCGCGATAAGTGGTCTGCCGGTGACGGCCGCTTTCAAGATAAACTTTTTATTGTTCGCCATGTTTGCTAAAGATGGCGATACTTCATACTAATACTACTAGTTTCCGCCCGCGGCTTTGCTCGCTTGGTACCCGGATAACAAGTAGCCTATGTGTAAACCAGGCCACAAACTATAAATTTTCAGCCAAATAGAAGAAAGAAAGAAGAACCTGATTGAAAAAAACACAAAATGGAAACAATTAAATTAAATAAAAAATTAGTTCAGCCAGATTACGGAGATGATTGGGAACAAATATACACAAACTTACGCATTATGATGCAATTATACTGACGACATCGTTGGTGCGATCGACGCTGTGGGTTCGATACCCGCTGCAGGACAGCTATGAGGCAGGCAGCTATGATGATGACAATTATATTATTTTTAAATTCATATACCGGAATCGTTCCCGCGCTTCTAGTGTAATTGCCTACGCAACGCACTGAACCGCTAGGTTCATCGGTAGTGAAAAGTCAATTATAAAACGTTCTTTCCATATTGGTAGGGCGACCACGTATTATGGTCACGTCCCACTGATTCGCTATTCAGATGATTGCAGCATTGAGGGTCCACGTACAGCGTTGATTACCGGATTCAACCGGTGTTAACTATATTTGCGGTGAGGCGGAGTTGATATGGGTGCTATGGCTTATTTAATAAGTGTACTCTATGGATCCTTGTGAATAAAATATTTTTTATTTGCAATTTTTAGCCTTTTAATTTTCTTTATTGGCTACTAAAGCGGGGGACTTAGCTCATCTAGGTCCTTCTGTATTTATCATATGTATAGGTATCACATTTATAATCAATCTAGCTTTCGTGCTTGACCATTATTTTAGTCCAATAAACATTTATCTTATCTTATCTTATTGATTAGGTACTGAATCTAAACAAGTACAAAATCTAGCCCCACTTGTTTGATTAATTATTTCAATAAAATTACTTTTGTAAGTTTATTTTTATTTTTCTTGTTATGCACTTCTCCCTACCCGCTTAACTATGTTGTGTGTCAAATAAATTCAATTCTATATATTATAGATAAGTAGATATAGTACCAGAAAAATATCAATTAGCATTTTAAAATGCTCCAAAGAGAAACTAAAGAAGAGCAGTAAAGAGGCTCACACCCCATAGTAATCCCGCACTCCATAAAATCAATCCATAACAGTGGGTAATCTTAATGCAACGGACGGACAGACGGGGCCTGATCCATCAAACTATGTTAATGCCGCCCTGGATGGGACGTGGCGTGGGGGATCCACTGTGCCTACATTTTAGAGATAGGCAGGATATTTTAAATTATTTTTCATCCCCCCATCTCGGAAAGAATATTTTTGCTCTTCGATATCTGAGTGCAAGAGTTTTATCCGCTAAAGGATAAAGTAAAATTGAATTTAGAACACCGTGTGCACTAAGTTTGTGTTTTCAAACAATCATTAAACCTATTTACTTCTACCTCCATGGTGCCGAATTTACCATACAACCTTTTTAAAATGATAAAACCTCAGACTCAGAACCTTCTTGGTGTACTTTATTTTGTTTACTTTAAATATTAAACTTATGTTAATCTTTTTTTTAAATTTTTTTATTTCCTCGCTGAGGTGGGATGAAAAGTTACGTGTTGCACTCGAGTGCAAAGATTTTTCACCTCGTGCTCTTTTGATTCGCTCGCTAACGCTCAGGATTCTAATTTTTGAATCACTCGCTAGAATCCTTCCCTTGCTCGGTCATCAAAATTGAGCACGCGGTTAAAAAGCAACTTTGCACTCTTGTATAACAAATAACTATTATAAACTGACTTCAAAGAAGGAGGTTCTCTATTTGTCACAGTATGCGTCAAATCCGGTAGTTCTGATTTTTTGCAGACTTGTTTATGATGTTGGTCCGATGAATAATCCAAGTTTGTAACCTCGAGCGCCTAATGCAACTTCGTCTAAAATATATGGTATATTTGTTTATAAGCAGGTTGTCAGAAATTAAATAATTTATCAAGAGTAAAACTAATTTTTTCTAGCTTTTTTTTATTTAAAAAGAAAGAACTCGAGCAAAATTCATATAAATAACTATATGTAAATTTATAAGTTGTGTGACATGCAACTTGGTGTTCTCTCTCCTATTTATTATTAATGTGACCAATAGGTATAATGATCTTAGAAGCTGTAAACACCTGTATAGTTACATTATGGATCTTAATAAATTATTGCGTATTGAGTATCCTGCAGAAATCCTGAATCGTAGTCAACCTACCTATTGTGGTGTGGTAATCCCATGATTTGCGTGTTATAAGGGCCATTCCACAGGCTCTTGTAAATCAACTGGGCTTTATAACGCGACTTTACAATTTTATTTATCGTGCTCACGAGGGGCAGGATAATAAGATTTTAAATTGAATAGAATATACTCGAATTATTAAAAACCTTAAAAAAAAACAACTTCAAAAAAATCTTCTTACTACCCTAAAAAGCGACAAATAAGCTTAATTAATTAAATATTTATTTCAAAGAAGAAACTACAATACCTACTATTATATGGGCTAACTAGGCAATATCTACTATTTTATAGGCTACCTATTCATATATTTGAAGTCCCCCTCCTGTTTTGAAGTCTGTTAAAAAACGAATGTTTTAATTTTGGTTTTACATTGCAGCGGGCTTTCGATGGCGTTAAAGTTATTTGGTGAATGATGATGTTCTTTCGGCGTAACTTATCCGAAAGTATTAGTACGAACAATACAGAGTTATTGTCCCTGGACACAGAACAGAACAGTACCCTGATCTGAAATACTTCGTATAATGACAATCATTTCCGCCAGCCATCAAACGCAGCGCCCTCTGCACGAACAAGCGATTAGCGCGCCACGCTGAGCGCGGGAAATGTATCGGAAAATTGTTGAACTGCATCTAGACGGAACAGTTACCAAACAGCGTTGTGACGACGCTTCGCAAAAAGACAACAACACATCTGTTGGTAACTGCACTTTAGAAGGCCATACAAGCTTTTCGGTTAGTTGAGGTATCCTTGCGAATTAAAAAAAGTACCTCCTAGTATTGTTTTTTTCTTTCATATCGCTGTTTATCATTTTGGAAATAAAATTAAATAACCATTATTTACCTATAGATGATAAAATATATCTTTAGAAATATATCTTTAGACTTTGGGAACCGTATCTAAAATCTAGTTGGGCAGGACACCTGGCAAGGCGAGATGATGACAGGTGAAGTAAGGCGATAACTGAATGGCGTCCAAGAACCGTAGAGAAACGTCAGTCGTCCAGCGGTAAGATGGCGGACGACATTGGATACATTGTGGGCCGAAACTGTATGAGACGAGTTTTGAACCGTAACTCTAGAGATTGGCAAAGAAAGGTGTTTAGAAAAGTTAACCCAGCAATGGGTTAAGTCGGGCTAAGGACGACGAAATATCTCCAAAATTTTAGGTAATATTGCTTGAAATCGACTCGTGTGGAAGCACCATAGATCGAGGGAGGTTTGATGGAAGTGCGAGATTATGCGGGAGAGTATACAGTGGCGGCATGCGAGAGTGTACGCACACTGTTGACATTCAAACTTGGAGAGATTCATATTGAAATTATTTTGGGAAAATCCCTCATTGCTTCTAAATCAGTTGATTTAAAATGGTCCGATCTTCCTACTTCCTATATTACTAATACTACTTAGTATTATAAAAGCGAATCTTTTTGAAATGTTAAATGATTAGTACCTAATGTTTTGTAAAATGTACACCCAATGGCAGATCACAGTGAGCTCTTTATACCTTCTTTGCTTCTATGCATTGACTTAATATTAGTAAACTTTAATCCAAGCTCTTTGCTTCTTTTTAACAAATTTTATATCAGTGTATCACACATAAATAAATTGAAATTTTAATTGAAATTGGAATTTTTGCGTACACGTCAAAACTACTGAACGGATTGAGCATATTGTGGTTCAAGACCAGCAATTTATTGCCAACAAAAATCAGAAACACCACCAAGAATAATATTATCAGAAGAACTAACAATTAATTGGCAATTGACATATATGCTACTTTTTGTCCGGGCACCACGCGCTTGAAGCCGCAGCCAGAAGCTACATAAAGATTCCCGGCTTCGCACGGGTTAGGTCACTTTTTTACACCTTGGGTTACGTTACTTAAGTTTGAGTAAGGATCCCTAATCTTTTCTAGCAATAAATATAGCTTATGTTACTTAGGGTGAATGTGGCTTTCCAATGGTGAAAGAATTTTTGAAATCGGCACAGTAGTTTTTGAGTTTATTCATTACAAACATACACACACACACAAATATAAAAATTTTTCATCTTTATAATATTAATGTAGATACATATGTAGGTAGATAGTGTACATTACAACTAGATATTGAAGTTAGAAGGAAGCTAAAAACTTCGACACCAGGCTCCTATTAAAAGAAAAAGAAGCCCGTCTCGTCCCGTCCCGTCCCAAACAATTCAATTACGTCCCGCAATGGCTCGGAATGATGGGGGATACTCACGCTTGGCCGGCTGGAAAGAGTACC
The DNA here is from genome assembly GCA_951804965.1 of Horisme vitalbata. Taxonomy (NCBI): domain Eukaryota; kingdom Metazoa; phylum Arthropoda; class Insecta; order Lepidoptera; family Geometridae; genus Horisme; species Horisme vitalbata. Next base: position 27,278,131 of record OX638094.1, on the reverse strand, counting down.
GCTATTGTGAGGATTCAAACGTAATTATTGTGAGCCGTGGTGGACTGGAATGTGCTTCGACTTCTGATCCGCCTTGGGTTCGAATACAAAATGCAAAATATAGGTCCACTATACGGTCCACGGCACGGAAACCTGAGCTAAAATGGTGGGGATACTGCGCAGAACAATATAGGCTACGGAAACCGCTTACCATCAGGAGGACCGTATGCCTGTTTGTTTACATAAATTATATATTAAAAAAAGAACAAGTATACCAAACAGTCCATACAAAATTGAAAAAATATGCGCATCTATGCTCAATTCAAACGTACGCTATCTGTACCTACCTACTTTGTGTAACATCACAAGCTAATTTAAATAACACTTTTAATATAAATGCGAAATATTGTATGTTATCGGTATGTTTGTTTCCAACCTCACATCGGTTCAACGGATTTGGAAATATTATGAAATGGATTAATACAAACTTTCACCGATAGCACGCGAGCGGGGACGCGGCCGGAAGCTTATCTTTAAGGGCTACCGATAACTATGATCGTTTTTAAACAAAAGACTATTAATAACCTATTACTACTATAAATACTATTATAGTAAACATTGTTTAGTTAATTGACTCAGGCGAACACACAGGAAACCATGTTTGCTAAGTAGTCTTAGCACACTGCCGAAAATTACGCGACGTAAGTTCCGCAGATGATTTTGACAAGTTCGACTGTACGCCATTGGCCATAACGCAACGTAATTTCAGCATAATGTGTCATCTGTAATTCAAATAGCATTGCAGGCGTAATCATGCCGAACATACGTCGCGTAATTTCGGCTATAGTGTGTTTAGACGGAGAGACGGAGTACCCTATATGATTTTAACATTCTTAAGCTACAAAACAATCCTCTAATAGTTTGTTTAACTTATTTAAACGAACTAGTTGAGATCATAATGAAGAAGCATACTAATAAAATTGTTGACAGACTAAGGCCCAGGTCACACATATCGGGCAAGGACATGGCGCGGACATGGCGCGGACGTGGCACGGACGTGGCGAGGACATGGCACGGGCATGGCGCGGACATGGCTCGGACATGACGCAGAAATGACGTGACAGAGGCACAAGTGTAGTGCAGTCTGTTGTCCGTTATCGATGTGTCAGCATGTCATCCTCAGAAGACGAAGATGCTCTTGCTCTCGTGGATACAATTAATTAATATACAGATCAGGGCCCGTACAACCCCGATTTCGAGCTAGTTGCTTCGAAAGTGAAACCCCTTCATTGGGTTATACAGTTGACGGGATTACCCTTTCGTTTGGGTATTCTCCTTTCCCTTCTCCTTTATTCCTCCTTCATAACACAAGCGAAAGTGTAACCCGTTCCTTTTGGTTTTCAGTCGATAGGGTTACCCTCTTATGAGGTTAAACGAATGAATATAGTCTTTATATATAGTCTATAGTCCTTTTGATAGGTTTTTTTGAATGTTACACAATGTTTATCATTACGCCTGACACTGGGTGGGGGAATTTAGATTTTGACTCTTGATTTATGTCATCAATCATTAGGTATTAGTTCGGATCGCTTTATTTGGTTGAAGGAAGAGCGTCACTGCATTAAAGAAAAGTTTTGAAAACATAAGAAAAGTGCTGTGTTTCAGTCAGTTTTCATTGGTCATCATCACAGAGTATGCGTTGTCATATACGAGACCCGCAGTCAACATATTAAAAAGAAAAAAAAATGGTGTTTCAGTTTTCATAAGTCATCAGTTATGTCATGACTGAGGCCCGCAGCCAACATGTTAAAAAGAAAAAAATGTGTTTCAGTCAGTTTTCATAGAGCATCATCGCAGAGTACTCTGCGTAGCGTTATTTTTTATTTTTATTGTATTTATTAGGCAAAGTTAACAGTACACATAATGAGCATTTTGTAAAGCGTTATGTCCGAGACCCGCAGTCAACGTGTTAAAAAGAAAAAATATGACCTTCAAAACTATTTTGAATAATAATTTTGGATTGTCACTGTCACTATCACACTCAACTCAACTCAAAGCTCCACTCGAAATTCATTCTACAAATTCATCTGTAAATGGTTATATCTCTGGAACTACTCATCCTAGACTAGCCGTTAATTGCTCAAAAGATAGCTAACGACAAGATCTTTATTTTTAATGACATATGTCAAACTTGAATTTGCCATATCTCGAGAAGTACTCATCCTAGACTTGCCATTACTAGCTCAAATGATAGCTACTAATAAAATCTTAATTTTCGATGACAGCTGTCAAACTAAAAACTGTCATCGAAAATTAAGATCTTAACAATAGCTATCATGTGAGCTAGTAACGGCAAGTCTAGGATGAGTAGTTCTCGAGATATGGTCGATTTAAGTTTGACAGCTGTCATCGAAAATTAAATTCATGTCAATAGCAATCATTTGAGCTAGTAAAAGCAAGTCTAGGATGAGTAGTTCTCGAGATATGGTCAATTTAAGTTTGACAGCTGTCATCGAAAATTAAGGTCTTGTCAATAGCTATCATTTGAGCTAGTAAAGGCAAGTCTAAGATGAGTAGTTCTCGAGATATGGTCAATTTAAGTTTGACAGCTGTCATCGAAAATTAAGTTCATGTCAATAGCAATCATTTGAGCTAGTAAAGGCAAGTCTAAGATAAGTAGTTCTCGAGATATGGTCGATTTAAGTTTGACAGCTGTCAACGAAAATTAAGTTCATGTCAATAGCAATCATTTGAGCTAGTAAAGGCAAGTCTAAGATAAGTAGTTCTCGAGATATGGTCGATTTAAATTTGACAGCTGTCATCGAAAATTAAGTTCATGTCAATAGCAATCATTTGAGCTAGTAAAGGCAAGTCTAAGATAAGTAGTTCTCGAGATATGGTCGATTTAAATTTGACAGCTGTCATCGAAAATTAAGTTCATGTCAATAGCAATCATTTGAGCTAGTAAAGGCAAGTCTAAGATAAGTAGTTCTCGAGATATGGTCGATTTAAATTTGACAGCTGTCATCGAAAATTAAGTTCATGTCAATAGCAATCATTTGAGCTAGTAAAGGCAAGTCTAAGATAAGTAGTTCTCGAGATATGGTCGATTTAAGTTTGACAGCTGTCATCGAAAATTAAGGTCTTGTCAATAGCTATCATTTGAGCTAGTAAAGGCAAGTCTAAGATGAGTAGTTCTCGAGATATGGTCAATTTAAGTTTGACAGCTGTCATCGAAAATTAAGTTCATGTCAATAGAAATCATTTGAGCTAGTAAAGGCAAGTCTAAGATAAGTAGTTCTCGAGATATGGTCGATTTAAGTTTGACAGCTGTCAACGAAAATTAAGTTCATGTCAATAGCAATCATTTGAGCTAGTAAAGGCAAGTCTAAGATAAGTAGTTCTCGAGATATGGTCGATTTAAGTTTGACAGCTGTCATCGATTAAGGTCTTGTCAATAGCTATCATTTGAGCTAGTAAAGGCAAGTCTAAGATGAGTAGTTCTCGAGATATGGTCGATTTAAGTTTGACAGCTGTCATCGAAAATTAAGTTCATGTCAATAGCAATCATTTGAGCTAGTAAAGGCAAGTCTAAGATAAGTAGTTCTCGAGATATGGTCGATTTAAATTTGACAGCTGTCATCGAAAATTAAGTTCATGTCAATAGCAATCATTTGAGCTAGTAAAGGCAAGTCTAAGATAAGTAGTTCTCGAGATATGGTCGATTTAAATTTGACAGCTGTCATCGAAAATTAAGGTCTTGTCAATAGCTATCATTTGAGCTAGTAAAGGCAAGTCTAAGATGAGTAGTTCTCGAGATATGGTCGATTTAAGTTTGACAGCTGTCATTGAAAATTTATTCCAATTTTATTATAATATAATTATTATTGCGTAATAAAAACAATTAGTAGTCTGCATTTCCGCCCTTAATGCTTAGAACACAATTACCGCAATTAATTTTCATCTTTTGACCGAATGTTTTTTCTCCTTTATCTCCTATAACCCACGTATAACCCGTGTTACAATGATAAAAAGGGTAACCCTAAGGAATGGGTTTTGGAATAATACCAAAATCCAATACTATTGATAACCCTCATGATCAGGTAACCTAATCAAAAGGGTTTTGAATGGTTTATCCCATCAAATAATAGTGTAAACCCATACGGAGAGGGTTAACTAAACTTTTGGAAAAACCCTGCCGAAAACCTCTTCATCGGGTTACCAAATCGGGCCCTGATACAGATGAAGAAAATACGCGCAAACGAATTTGCACAAGGATCAGCTAGTATTACCATGGGTATTACATAAAAAAATCTTGATACCGGTTTAGTTTAATCTCTTTCCGATTTCCAGCCACAATTTATCTTGAACATTTCAGTTACAATAATCGGAACGACAATGATCATAAAGCGTTGCATTTACAATCAATTCACAAAATTCAATATTAAATTCGATATCGTCATTCGTCACGCATTTTTACATCACTAACAGACGTATGTCGCAAGCAAGTACATACTACGATCTGGCGGCCATCGGACGCCCATCTGGCGGCGATCGGGCGCGGGCGCCGAAATGGCGCGTCATACGTCCGAGCAACGATATACCGTGTGGCCTAAATTGTGCTTTATTTCCATGCATTTTGTATGAAATTTGAATGGAATAGGAAACCGCCTGTGCCATGTCCGCGCCACGTCCGTGCCCGATGAATGTGACTAGCGTCGGGCGCAGACAAGGCACTGGCGGTTTCTTATTCCATTCAAATTTCATACAAAATGCATGGAAATAAAGCACAATTTAGGACACACGGTATGTCGTTGATCGGACGTGCTTATGACGCGAAGTGGTCCGAGCTAAATTGTGCTTTATTTCCATGAATTTTGTATTAAATTTGAATGGAATAGGAAAGCGCCCGTGCCATGCCCGAGCCAGGTCAGACAAGTGGGGCCTATACCTTAGATAAAAACATGAACGCTGGCGCCGTGCCCGATCCCCGACCCGCATGCCCAGCGTACAATATTTTTTTTTTTCTTATATTGTATAGGCTTGCGTTTGACTACAACTGGCCTGATGTTAAGCGAAGATGCAGTCTACGATGGAGCACGCTTGCCTAGAAGAAACCTGTTCACTCGTGCCTTGAAGATGCCCATGTTATAATTATCGGGGAACACATACTCGGGTAGAGCGTTCCACTCCTTGGCGGTGCGCATGATAAAGGTGGAAGAGAACCGCTTTGTGCGCATACGAGGTATGTCTACCATATAGCGATGTCGCCGTGCAGAACGCCTGCTAGTCCGATGGTGGAATGGAGCTGGTGGAATCAAGTTGTACAGTTCCGCTGCACACTCTCCGAAATGTAACCGATAAAAAACAGAAAGACTTGCAACTTTACGACGATGTTCCAAGCTTTGGAGTCTTGCATCGACCAAATCATCATTGCAAATGAGCCTCTTGGCTCTTTTTTCAATTGATTCAAGTGCCTCAAGCTGGTACTTCGCTGAACCGAATTCTGAATTATGGGTATATCCCCTTTCTTATAGGGGAGACCTATGTCCAGCAGTGGACTGAGTGGGCTATTGTTGTTGTAGTGGAAACGTAGAGCTATAGAACAGATGGTCCCGGCCCACGGCTCGCCAATTGTAAATGCACTTACCTGTCTTGACCTGGTACTTGAGCGTGGTCTTGCAGTCCTCAAGCAGCTGCTTTAGAGGCAGCGGCTCATCTCGCAGCTCCAAATCCAGCAGCTTCTGCATCTCCCCCGGCATCTTGAAGTCCAGGATCTGGAGGAAAAAAAATCAATATAATCTGATAATGTACCTATAGTTTTGAAATACTTACTTACTACATTGTATTTACCTCTGATTTCATCTTGCCTCTCGAAGGCATTTAATTTGATTTGACTCAAAAAGCCGAGTCCAACATCGCTCAAATCTAAATGCCACTATCATTGGCATTCATTTAAACCTAAATCGATCATGGTCTCTGACAGTCCTACATTCTGTGAGTGGGCAACAGTAGGAATTCACATAAGCAGACAAAGAATGTATGAGCTTTACAGTGAAAAACAGTATAATTTTAGTGAAAAGTTTAAAGATAAAGTTAAAAATTACTCAAAAAATTTTAAAAATGTATGTCGCGCAGCTAATTCTAATTATATTAGTTCAAAAATTAGAAGGAGTAGTAATAAAATTAAAACCACTTGGAAAATAATAAACAGTGAGACTGGAAAAGTCAAACATGACATAAAGGAGTTTAAATTAAATATTGGTAATACCATCATCAAACAAGATGGTGATGTTGCCAAAGCATTCGAATCCTTTTTTACAGACATTCCAGTTTCTACTACAAGATCCTTAAACTCTTTTCCTATAATTGCGGATTCATTACTAAATAAAAATGTACCAAAATGTGAAATACCGTTTTATTTTAAATATGTAAACAGTAATGATATTATTAAAACATTCAAACTGATAAATGTCAAAAAAACTACGGATCTCTGGGGCATTTCTGTTAGCGTTGTAACATCGTTGATTGACATTGTCGCACCAGAACTAGCGTTTATATTTAACGAATGTATTGACTGTGGTGAGTTTCCTGATTTAATGAAACATAGTAAAATAACACCTTTATTTAAATCCGGTAGTAGTTCTGACCCTACTAACTTTAGACCGATATCAGTACTGCCAACATTTAGTAAAAATTTTGAAAAGCTTATTCTCAGTCAACTGCAAAGCCATTTTAACTTTAACAACTTACTAGATGTCAAACAATTCGGATTTACGCGGGGCAGATCAACAACTGATGCCGGTGTTGAGTTGGTATCGCATATCTACGATGCCTGGGAGGACTCACATGATGCTTTAGGCATCTTTTGTGATTTGTCTAAGGCATTTGACTGCGTACACCATGAAACATTAATCAGGAAACTAGATCACTATGGCGTCAGGGGTATGGCTTTAGCCCTTCTCACTTCTTACCTATCTGACAGAATACAGAAAGTAGACCATGAAACATTAATCAGGAAACTAGATCACTATGGCGTCAGGGGTATGGCTTTAGCCCTTCTCACTTCTTACCTATCTGACAGAATACAGAAAGTAGACGTACTTGGAAAATGTTCTCCGGGATCTGTAGTAAAGATGGGTGTTCCGCAAGGGTCAATACTTGGACCATTTTTATTTTTTATTTACATCAACGACCTACCTCAACTTGTGAGAGACAACCACGAAATTGTATTTGTATTGTTTGCGGATGACACGTAACTTTTATTTAAATTAAAGCGACGGCAGACCAATTTTGACGACGTGAACAATGCAATAGCGAAAGTTGTTAACTGGTTCGATGTAAATAATTTATTACTGAACGAGACTAAAACAAAATGTATGAGATTTATATTACCAAATGTTAAACAAGTTAAACCTAACATTAAAATAAAAGATGAAGATCTAAATCTTGTGGACAGTACTGTATTTTTAGGCATAACTTTAGATAATAAGCTTCAATGGGGCGCTCACATAGATGGGTTGTCGAACAGACTCAGTTCTGCAGCATACGCAGTCAAAAAAATCCGTCAACTTACTGACGTAGAAACGGCTAGACTAGTTTATTTCAGCTACTTCCATAGCATTATGTCGTACGGCATTTTGTTGTGGGGGAATGCTGCAGATATCAACACCATATTTGTGTTGCAGAATAGGGCTGTTCGTGCAATTTATAATATGGGCCCCAGAGAATCACTTAGAACTAAGTCTAAAGAAATAAATGTTATGACAGTGCCGTGCCAATATATATATGAAAACTTAATGTATGTCCGAAAACATATTAACATGTTCAAGAAAAATAGCGACTATCATAATGTTAACACTAGAAATAAAGATAAACTAGCTGTTCCCACTTTAGGGCTCCATAAAGTTAGTCAATCTTTTAAAGGGATGTCTGTACGATTTTTTAACAAAATCCCAAATGATGTGATTAATTTATCTGTAAATAAATTCAAAAATGTTGTTAAACGTAATCTATGTAATAAAGCTTATTATAAAATATCTGATTATTTAGATGACAAAAAAGCTTGGGATGAAACTGCCTCCAACTCCATCAAAAACAATGTAATAGATATTAAGTACAATGACGTTAAAAAAATATAAGCCAAGCAGAGTTTCTTGCCAATTCTTCTCTGTTTGGTCACGTTACGAATTGGTGGTAAATTAAAAAAAAATGACGTTTCAAAGTGTACTATACAGTTCCTACTGAATAAATGAATTTTGACTTTTGACTTTTTTTGACATTATCATCATCCGCCTATAGCAGTCCACTGCCGGACACGGGCCTCCCCCAATGAGCGCCATTGCGCCCTGTCCTGAGCTCAACCCATCCAGCTTCTACCAGCAGCCTTTCGCAGATCGTCACTCCACCCGGCCGGAGGACGTCCTAAACTACGTTTGCCGAGCCACGGTCTCCACTCAATAACACGTTTACCCCAATGGTTATCGGTTCTTCGGCAGATATGGCCACTTCAGCTTACTGATTCTCTGAGCTATGTCGATAACTTTAGTTCTATGTCGGATACTCTCGTTACGGATTCTATCCTTCAGAGAAACTCCGAGCATGGCTCGTTCCATAGCTCGCTGAGCGTTACAATGCCACTATGGTCACCCATCAAAGTGATGAGGGGTACGAAGTAAGCCACGCCACCGCGCTTCAGGAAAATCTGTCTTAACTTCTACAGGATGAAGTTCACTGACCTTCTCGTTCCGGTCGTTGACCTGCTGCACGAAGTCCAGCAGTACATCGACGACGCGCGAGAGGAACTCGCGCGTCTGCGGGCCGGCATCCTCGCGGTACGGCAGGATCGCTGCACAAACACAACATTAAGAGACTGCTCTGTGCCGAATTATTGGCACTTCCCTCGGGAAGTTGATCATCGCTAGACACGTACAGGGGTAAAGGTCACGCGGTAGAACCCCAACTAGATGGACTTGACAGTTAAATAAATAAATAATTCTGGATAGTTCGAACAACATCACATACACTAAGCAGAGCTTGTGTTATGGGAACCACATCACTGATATACTACTTATATATATTTTTTGCGAATACATACAATAGAAAACACCTAGACCCAAGACAAATATTTGCAGATATAAACATTGGTCCGCGCAACTTGCGCCTCAGGCGGCCCTTCGCCCACTGCGCCACAGAAGTTCTTGAGAAGAAGTTTTTTGGGTAAACCAAAAAATAACAAAATATACCAAAGCCAAAATGAGTTTTCGTTTCACAGATTATTGTAACCCTCCAAACGTCCAAAAATATTAGGCTACTATTAATAACCCTCCGCTGCAGCGCTACGCGCCGCCGTACGCCGCGTGGTCTGAATGACTCCGGGTCCAACCGACCCTTGATTAAAACTCACCGAGCTTGCCTTCTGCTATTGTGTTTAGGAATGTAGGTATGTGATAAGGGTGGTTTTAGATTGCTAATAATTGGGGAATGCAAACCTATAAAGGAGAATGCCGAGAACCCGTACCAATTGCGTCAAAACCGAACGTATCCCATAAAATTTATTATATTTTATAAATGACATTAAAATTTTCTTTAGTTTTACACACCGTCGGGATTAATAATCAAGTAAAAAAATATTTTGTGTATTTGGTTTCCGCTGCACGCCGCCATTAGGCTGCAACAACCAATTATATATACGTTGCTATGGCAACAAACATCGATGTAAAGTGTTACTATGGCAATAACCCTCATGTTTAATTATTTTGACAGTAGAATCGACTAAAAACTAATTAGAGATTTTTTTGACGTACTCACTTTAGTCTTGGTACCGAGCGCCATACATTAGACGGCATTCTCCTTTGTGAAATTTACAAACATGTTTTAATGATTAGATATTTTAACAGGATAGCGATTTATTAAATGCTTGTAGAGATTAATTTAATGTAAGTGTAAAACTGATTGATTTAAACTAGCGGTCACCCATCCAAAATGTTATGTGAAAAAACATGGGCCTATAGTGTATAACGCATTGAGTACTGAAAACTCAACTCTCAATTTAGAGATGCTGTGCCTAGCCCACCCTGCATATCCGGGCCCGCAGTCAACGTGTTAAAAACAAGCCATTTACGCCACGAATGATGTATTTGAATAACATCATCATCATATAAGCTTATTTTTGAACGCTCAAGTACATTACTTGTTATTACCCGACTACGATGAAGCCAAAAGGAAGGGTTATGTTTTAACTAAAAACATTGAAAAGAAAAATATAAATAAAAATAAACTGATAGTTAACAGAATGGCACAAAAAACTTCCCTCTGATTAAAAATCGGTACCTTCCTATTTTCTTTTAATTTCCGAGCCAAGGATCATTTTGAAAGACCATTGTTATCCCTCGAAAGGGCAAGCAATCCTTCACAGAAACAATAACTGACTGATCAACACACAATACAGAATCCTAACAATACATGCTATTTCGACAAGAATTCTTTCAAATCCGAAACTAGACTGCACTCTTATATCACTGAAAATAAGGTTAAGAATTCTAGAGACAAAATATCAGTAAAATGGGTGCTATTTTCAATTTTTTTACAAACGCGATATGAGACTAGATTCGTATTGCTTTATAAATAAGGCCTAAAATTAAAAGAAGTACGAAATAGGGGATCATCAAATGTTTGTTGTTCTTTAATAAAAATCATTGTCAACAGACGGTGCGAAATTACTTCTTACCGCTGAATAATGTCTTATGTTAAGTACGAATAGCGTTTGATTTTGTGTGACTACAGTATTTTTGTAGGTTATCATTTCTCTCATTTGTGATGGAAGTCAAAGACAGCTGTGCTAAAAGTCCATCCAATATGGCGCCTGCTAACGATAGAGGGAAATAGCTTAAATTCAGCTTACAGCAAATCAGTGAAATTGATAATTAATGCTGTAGGTACAGCAGCAACAATGTTTAAGCTTTGTTTTATTTACTATAAGTAGTTAAGTACGTTATTGTTTTATTTGCAGGTGCAGGTAATAAAAAAATGTTCTTGTCTGTCTTCCTGATTATATTTTAATATTCTTTAGGTATCCTACTTAACCTTTTACAAATTCAAGTATAACATTCATCTACGATGGAAAAAATTAACTATGAACTATTATTGTTTTGCCTATAATGCCTAAATACCTATTTTTAAACACAATTTATTAATTATATTCGTATTCTGAGTAACTCTTCTCTAGATTTTGAGGCTGCACCAAATTTAATGAAACAACTGTCGGACCGTGAGAACCGCCACTCCTAACATAGGAATTCACTTAACCCCTCAACTGCGCAGTGGGTCGGAGAGACCGACGGTAATCCGATGTCAGCTGTCAAACGCACGTGATCTCTTCAAATGTAGATAGATATAATAGATACGAAAAAAAAGATAGATAGGTACCTACTTGGTATTACTTTTTTATTGCTGGTTTTTTCTTAGTTAAAGTTTTTTTTTTTATAACATTCTATGGCTTCCAAATTTTGTTTTAATAAGTGGCCTATGTATTAATCCAGGTCAGAAACTATGTATATTCCAAGTTTAATCCAGATCCGTTGTGCCGATACATACAGACATTTATTACGTTTTTTTTTTAGTTTAGATATTGTATTTGTAAAGCTTTACCTAGAAAGTTCTCTTGAGTTTTTGCTTAATTTTTTTGCCAAAAAAAAAACTTAACTTATTTAATGGAATATTATTCCTATCATACCCATACTATACTTTCAAACCAATTAAAACCTTATAACTAGAGACATTAAGTACTAAAATCCTCATTCACCACCCCTTAGCAAATACCATTAGTTGTACAGAAGCATTTATTTGTCAAGCATTACATCACATTTCAGATGTCAATGTCAAATAAAACTTGATCTATTTGCCAAGCTAATATAAGCTCTATTTTTAAACTCATAAGATTTAAAGAATCTTTGTGAGTAAGGGTGAATAGGGGTAGAGTGGTAAAGATTTGTGTGAACTTATGTTTTTGATGTCATAAGCCGGTTGTCAGTGAATTGTGCATTTGAGGGACCTTTTGGGGCTTAGGATAAAACTTCTTCTTCTTCGTAGTTCGTTAGTTGTCGGCAGACTAACCGTTCTATTCATAACAGTTATATAAACTTTATATAGCTAAAATATCGTTAAAATATCATGTCACCTCTTTTTGGACAGGTACAGGGACAAGCTTACTTTATAAAACATTTAAACATTAGACATTTGGTTATGAATAAGGGGGTTTAGTAGTAGAGGAGATAATAAACACACACAAATTCACTCATCAGATTACTTGATGAGACATATTCTTTATCTAATATAATTTATTAACAAATATGCCTATGATAACTTGCCTATAGAAAAGTGTTCTTATCTCTTAGACTATAAACGTGTCAGCTGATCGTAACATTAAGTGCCGTAAATCTACCCACATGGAATAAAAAGGGGGCTAAGTTAATCCAGGTCTCGACTACATACGACTTCTTACTTAGTCGTACTTAGTGTCGTACTTAGTACATAATTTCATCTGTAAGTTTGTCGTAAAGGAAGGACAAACATTTCACATACATTTTACAAACTTTTGCATTTATAATATTAGTACAAAATAGAATTTGTGCCTGATAATTCGACAGTTTTTTCAAGACTATGAGCTCTACTAATACTGTTTTATAGATTTTATCAGTAAATCATGTCATTAAATTGTAAAATTCAACAAAAGTAGATCGATAACTTTTTTTTTTAATAACTACGAGTCCGTAAATATTAAACTTTTGGCTAAACTTATAACTTAATTTGAAAATTTTGAGCTTTTAATTCAGAAATGTTTTAGCTTGAAAGAAATTTTCAAGATGAAGCGATTGAGAAGACGTTTTGTACCCTCTTTTGTCCATGATCTATCAACCAATATGTCAATTATTTATGATTTTCTTATTTTACTATGTTAGTTAGTTTTAAAAAAGGTCACATGCATAAGATCAGAGTAGCACAACGAGCAATGGAGTGCGCCATTCAATTTCACTGCTGGACCACAAACCCAATGTCGAAATATTTACGTCGAAGACGTGGACGTGGGTATGCGGGTTGCTTAGCTGAAGTGGGAATGAGCAAGACACTTGGCTAGAAGGGAAGATGGAGGATGGACAAGAGCAGTAGTGGTGGTCCAGAGATGCTCGACGGCCAAGAGGCACCACCCGTCCGATGGTCGAACGACATCGTGGATGTCGCTGGGAATCTACGGATGAAGCTTGCAAGGGACCAAAAGGAGTGGCGTGTTAAAGACCCATACCCAACAGTGGATGTTAACTTGGCTAAATAATGATGATGATGTATGTTATAAAAAATCTACGTTTACAAAAAATGCGAATGGTTCCTTATAAATTCCCGTCTCTTACAGATCAGTGTTTCATTTAACCCTCCCCTGCGAGCCGGGGCCGTGGAGAGCGGGACCGGGGCGAACACGCTCGGAATTTCACTTAGAGCCCTCCCGACCGATTTGTTACACTCCACTGCCTGCAGGGTTGCCACACGTCACATGCCACTCAAATATATTGATTTTTAACGCTCTGGTATTTAGCTTTTCTCGCGTATGATGGCGATGACCATTTTAGCGTTTAACCACTAGCCGGAGTGTTCTCATAGACAAATCAGCTTTTTTATGTGTCTGAAATGTCAAAAAGGCCTTTCATCGGTAAAAAAACATATCATTATAAATTAAACTAGCTTGTAGGTTATTTTGAGAATGAAATGTTAAAAGCAAGTGGAATACTAATTTATTGCATTATTTATTTTACTATATCAAGTTGAAGAGTTTTACTGATACAAAAAAAAATACAAATCATTTATATGCAAAACATAGGTTACGTAGAGGGGTCAAATACAAAATGTCAAAAGTACAGCCATGTTCTGTTTTACGGCATGCTAATTATTTTATCGTAATATTAAAATTAAGAAACAATTATATGTCACTTAGTTATGTCAAAATATCATAAATTACAATTTTCTTTCACTTCAATATTCTTTTACACTGTAGTACGCCCTGTTCTTTATCTGGATCTTACTGGTAACTTTATTATATTATCTATTTATTATTAGTAATTTTATAAGGTATAGTATGTCGTTTATGTAAGTAAATAGAAATGTGAGGTATATTATGTAGGTTAAATAGATGTAGTTAAGTATGCCAGTAAATGTTTTTTGTAAATTGAAGCGCGCCTACCATCATCTTACAACAAACCACAGGTTTGACTGGTAGAACATGCTTCTAGCATTAAGCTCACCGTATGTTACATTTATTGTGCAATAAATTATAAAAGAAAATGTTTCAATGAAGCGGCATCCCTAGCTCAGCGCTTCCGCGGCGCAATAAACAAACAACGCAGCTGCATTTTAGGGTTGGCGCGTGTCGGGATTTAAATTAAAAATTCCACTTGCAGATAATGTGCAGCCGCGCAGTTACCTCGTGATGTCCCGTTATTGTGTTGAGGGTCTGTGGCACTGCCGCCAGACAGACTCGATAAGACACGTCCTTGCCTTATGACGTAAGAGTAGGTGTAATACAAACGAGTATGTAGATATAGGTAGGTAATTAGGTAAAAGGCTGGGTAAAAGTCAAAATAGCAACAAAGTGGCACATAATATGTGCACATTATTATGAATCGTGAAATATGGGCGCATCTGGGAATAGAATAGGATTAGATGACCCAGTTGGGATTTGGTGGTTTAAAGACGTGCTAGCGAGTACGATGATGTGGCTCTATATCATAAAATTTATAGAAAACACCCAGGCCCGATACAAATATTTGCAGTTCATACAAACATTTGTCTCACAGTGGGAATCGAAACCGCAAACATCTGCGTTTCAGGCGTCACTGAGGTCGTCAAAATAAAATAAAGCTTAACCAAGCGAACACATTTTATGAACGAGAGCATCATCGTACTCGCGAGCTCATCTTTAAACCACCAAATCCCAATTGGGATGAGATGGCCATCTCATTCCCATCTGCGCCCATATTTCACGTTTTATCCAGTCATATGTGCCACTGTGTTGCCAACTGCTGCTTTGTGGCTATAGCTAAAAAGCCGCTAGATTTGGCGATTTTTTGTTGAAGGACGGATAATAAAAAAAAATTTGCTGCTTAATAAATTCATTAAAGTTTTACCGATAAGTCGTAATGTTTGTAGGCCGAGTGGCCTAAAACTCCGACACCATAGTTGGCTACTACCTCGTACGAAGAAGAAGGGAATTAGGTCAAACAAATTCTAAGTCGAGACGTTATTGAAATTTACATTATCTTATTTTTCTTTGTGTGAGTTAGTGTGGCCAACTCTGATATCGGAGATTTTAGGCTGCGTAAAAGCCTCCGATATGGCTTTACGACTGAAAAAACCGGGACCAACATCTTAACGTGGTTTCCGAAGAATAAAAGCGCTCAGATCTGAATGCCACTAAAAAGTCATCATTCCAAGTAGTGACCGGGCGAAGTGTTGCTTAATTCAGATGATCGGCTAAAACACCGAAGTAAGCCACGCCATGAGCGTTTCAAATGGACGTTCCGATACGTTAATCGTCCGATAATTATCCTGTTATTAATAATTGTGTATTACATAACAATGGAAAATAAATTTTAATTCTGTGAGAGGGTGGTCCCTCTTGTATTAAATTAGATAAATTCTTTTAAATAAGCTTTTATTTAACTTGCATTGTAACTATGTACATAATTACAGGTGGAATCTTGCAACTCAATTTTGAAGCAGATATCTTCAACCGATTGATCTGCAATTTTGAATACACGTTTAGTTTGGGTGACAATGCATGGTAAGCTATGTGACGTCATTCTAAATCAAACATGGTGGAGTACCCAAGATGGCGGACTAGTTATTTTTTATGCACTCCCGTGATATGGGTATCAAATGAAAGGGTTTGCTGAGAAAAATACGAAAAATAAAATGACTTACTCTAAATCCGCTCTAATCAGATGGCCGCTGATGACATAGTCTTAATGGCGGAGTCGCTAGAGGAGCAAAAAATGCTGGACGGCCTAGCATCAGCCTCGCAAAAGATAGGTCTCGGCATGAATTTGGACAAGAACAAAGTCATGGTCAATGACCAAATTAATCCGACCCCTGTCGTCGTTAATGGGCACCTTCTTGAAGTTTTTTGGGAGTATACACACCTCGGGCAGATATTGCAGTTGGGTAGAAATAACTTCAAGAAGGAGGCCAAGAGGACGATTGAGCTGGGTTGGGCAGCATTTGGAAAACTACGTCGAGTTTTCTCGTCACCCATACCGCAATGTTTGAAAACGAAAGTTTTCAATCATTGCGTCCTACCCGTCATGACATACGGAGCCGAAACGTGGACATTCACAGTACGACTAGTCCACTAGTTTAAAGTCGCTCAGCAAGCTATGGAAAGAGCTATGCTCGGAGTTTCTTTGAAGAATAAAATCCGTAACGAGTATATACAACATAGAACTAACGCTGTCGACATAGCTCAGAGAATTAGCAAGCTGAAGTGGTGGTGGATATATCTGCCGAAGAACCGATAACCGTTGGGGTAAACGAGTTATTGAGTGGAGACCGTGGCTTGGCAAACGTAGTGTAGGACGCCCTCCGGCCGGGTGGAGTGATCTGCGAAAGGGTGCTGGTAGAAGCTGGTTGCGCTCATTAGGGGAGACCATGTCCAGCAGTGGACTGCTGTAGGCTGATGAAGATGATGATGATGATGATGATGTCCAATATGGGGAACTTGTTAATTTTTGTAATATGGGTATCAAATTGTAGGGTTTGCTGAGAAGAATAGGAAGTAACTGACGTTTGCGTTCAACCCTTCATCTCCCTAATGAAGAACTTATAGACTGTACTAGATTAACAGGAAAACTACCAGTCAACAATGACGCTTTAAATTAAATTAAAGATTATGAAACATCTAGATACAATAATATAACACAGTAATAACTAAAAAATAAAAAATAAATTATTGGTAACAAAACTTTTAAAAACAAGCTTTTATTAAAAGCTCTTAAAAGAAAAAAATACAATCAAACCCATCAATTTATAACATTACACAATTTTTATGATATAAAAGCTTGTCGCGAGATTTACTTGTACGTATAGATAAACAAGAATACATTAATTATGTAACTTGATCTTGATCTATATATATAAATCTATGAAGTATGTATTTTATAAAATAGGTAAATATTTCTACACATACATGTAAATGTCGCGACAAGCTTTTATATCATATAAATTGTGTAATGTTATAAATTGATGGTTTTGATTTAATTTAAAGTTTATTTTTTTCTTTTAAGAGCTTTTAGTAAAAGCTTGTTTTTAAAAGTGTTTTTACCAATTATTATTTGAATTATCTCCGTACCAGTTGCAAGGTAAGTATATGTTAATTCCATGACCAGTTGTTACAAAAGTCTTAACGTGGGTAAAAATCTGGCGCGATAATTTTTATTTATCAAGTTGGCAGCACTGCATGAAGCCGGTATCTCCATTTTTCCAAGCATTAAGTACAATTGATAGAGTGCGGGATTACAGAGCTTACCCGCGGAATTGAATGTTTTTATCTGTTTGGGGCGAGGAGATGGATTGTGTGGCTTTCAGATAGGATGCGATGTTTTAAATTATAGGATCTATATCAAAATATAATTAATTAATTATTTATTGTAATATATTTTTATGTTTCAAATTAGTACTTTATGTTAAACATTTTTTGGGGACCTTCATTTTCGGAATCCAAGCCAACCTCACCTGACGGTGGTGCATTCTGCTGTATAACATGCTGGCGCTGGCGGCCCAACCCGCTGGGCTTTTTTACCATATCCTTTATTAGGGGAGGCCTATGTCCAACAGTGGACTGATTTAGGCTGGTGTGTGAGGTATTATAATTTTAAACAATAAAAACACCTATTTAAAAAAAAAAAATTTTTAAGTATTGCTATGACTGTCACGTGGAAGTACCAAGTAACAAACACGAAGTTAAATATATATTTGGAATCTTCAAACGAAATAAATTTCAAGTTATCAGATCAGGTATTATAATTAATTTGGATATTCACGGCAGCCACTATTATTATCATTTTAGTAAAGTGAATGCTAATTTTGTGATCATATCTTTAAAGCGTGATCATTTTTAGCAAAACAGGTCTTAATATGTATTGAAGAAATTAAAAAAAAAAATAGTACGAAAACCAACTGAATTATTTAATCTTTAACCGTTCATGCAAGCCTCGCGATGTCTGTAGACGACTTTAAATTATCTCACAATTGTGGGTCAACACTTTTAATATAATACAAGAAAAATCAAATAATCGTTACTTATACGTTATATCGCACCCCTAGAACAAAACGGAATTATGTCGAAAAATCTCAAAATCGACTTTATTGCATATTCGAAGCCGATACATAAGCAGATAACGGTTTTTCAACGATTCTGAAAAAAGTAGTTTTTCGACAGAATTATGTCGAAAAATCTCAAAATCGACTTTATTGCATATTCGAATCCGATACATAAGCAGATAACGGTTTTTCAACGATTCTGAAAAAAGTAGTTTTTCGACATAATTCCGTGTTGTTCTAGGGGTGCGATATATTTGAGTAATTCAATATTAGTGCGTCAAAACAAAGTCAGAAAATAATTCAAATATTTTTTTACATCACATTTCTCATTGACTTAATCTATTTCCCGCTCTATAGATCCCAAGATCCTCACAAATAAGGGATCAAGCTGATACTCTCGTCATTACCGCGAATAGCCCCATCGCCCCGAATAGCCCCGCAGTCCCCGCGGCCCGTAGACGTGGATCAACTTGTCTCATCTATGGGTATTTATGATCCGCGGCGCGAGGGTTACCGCTACACGGATTTGGGAATAATAATTAGATAGATTACTGCCCAATTTGAGCTTATCTATTAATTTATTTTTAGTAAGATTTGAGAAAAATGTTGCTGACATTTAAATTGTAAAAAAGTTTGTAAATAAGATATTACCTACTATAAAAGTAGGTAGAGGTACAGAAAAGGGCATAGCATTGGTACATTTCATCTAAAAAAATGTAGTAAGATAAAAATTTTGAACGAAAAATCTGTTACGACCACCTCAGAAGAACAGCTGATTGGTTGGTTGATTCTCGCTACGGGACAAATCTTTGTATTATCGAATTTGAACTAGTTTACATATTTTGTAATTAGGCAGCAGTCTCGTGGCTTACTTCGGTGTTTTTAGCAGATCATCTTGGTTAAGGAACACTCCACCCGGACACTACTTGGATGGGTGACCGTTTAGTGGCATTGCGTCCGTGCTTCGAAAGGCACGTTAAGATGTTGGTCCAGAGTTTTTAAGTCGTTAAGCCTGTATATGACTATACCTGATGTTACAGTTGTGCCAGTTTTCTTATTAGATAACGCACGAAGCCGCCATAGACTCATAGTGAATAATAAAAATTACTTTAGGTTCAATTAAGGGGGTGTCGGCTTAGCGGCGGCGGTGGCGCGCAGCGGATTACGAGGAGTGGGCTCCCGTGTTTTAGCTAATTGATAGCTTTTACGGGAGGACTGAGGTTCACCCTCACAGCAAAATGAATTCGTTTTAAAATACTTACTTCAAACCATCGATATAATATACTGTTACTATCATTTCCCTCGATGCTTCATAACATCGAGTTAACAGTATATAATGGATGCTTAAAACCGACAGTAACAGTACACATATACAGGGTGGGGCAGAATTTTATCTCATCAAGGGCAGCCACCTTTTTTTTGTAGTTAGAAGGATACTAACTTTGATTTCCGTACAAGCCTGTATATTACACAGATAACTACCCTCAAATAACAAATATATTACAAGCACGCGCCTCTTATCAACCACTTCCGGCGGGTGACGCCGGAAATGACGCGCGCACCCTTGCGAATTGAGGGTAGATACGATTAATACCAGGAGTATAGAATTACATGCTCATTTGTACATAATAAAAGCATTTGTTACTAAAAAGTCCTAAGCTGCTTTGGTTTGGTTGCATCGTAGACAGCCAGATACTGGCTGGAATAGAAATGATAGAGAAAACTCGCGAACGATCACTTAACCAATATATTGTACAAGAATAAACCCCAACCGAAACTCGACAATGTTTCGCCTTCCCCATAAGGCATAACCGTTAGTTTACCAAGTCAAGCCACTGACTCTCTTGAGGCAAACTGAAGACAGAGCAGCAGGAAACAGCTCATCAACACAATACAAGTATTCAAAGTCAAGCACGACCTTCAGTGATGAAGAATACGAAAAAGAACTACCTAACTTACAAGGAACTTCTATTTGAGGAGGGAGGTTTATGTCCAGCAGTAGACTGTTTTATACAGTTGATCTTCTTCTTAGTATGAGCTAGCGGACAACTCTGGTGTCGAAGTTTTTAGGCCGCCCAAAGGTTTACGACTGAAAAAGCCAAGACCAACATCGTGACTTCCGAAGCACTAGTGACCAATAGTGGCTGATGATGATGATGATGATGATGATAAAATCTTTTTGCAAAGTCACTTAATAATTAATCTACTTAAATGACGTCACGACTAACGTTACCAATGTTGCCATGATTAATTATAATGTTGAGTGCTAATTAATTATCGCTTTAAAATGAGACGGAGATCTCAAAAGTCAATTTAGGAGCAATGTTTTAGAAGGGTCAGGTTGGGGGAAACTGTATGTATTCAGAAAAAACAGAGAGTGTAGAAAGGGTTCCGTACAAATTTGTAGGTATACTATTTTGTGGTGTAAGTTGACTACAAATTTACGGTTTTTGGATATTTTTCTTTGTTTGTTCTATAAGACATTGCTTGTTGCCAAATTTCATGATTCTAGGTCAACGGGACCCTATAAATTTTGATTGCCTTGTGAGTGTCAAAATATGCGACATAAACGGCTGTATATTTTGCTTGCAGCAATTTGGAGTTTGACTTTTTTATAGCTCTAATGATTTTAGACCTACAGTATTGGATATTAATTTATACTTGATACCTCCCCTCAACGCATTCCTGAGAAAAAGAGTCGTGACAGACCGACATACAGTCAGGTATTTCCTCTTGAAGAACGGAACCCTAAAATAAATTAATGAATAGGTATATGCCGTTGGTAACCAATGACACTTAGTATTTCCTTGAAAGAACTGGCCTGGTCCAGCCGTTTCCAACATAATTAAGTATTATAATATGGGGACGTAACCAAACTGGTGAAAGGAACCCAGCCCGATTTGGCGGACGGCAGGGCAGCAGATTTGATGGTGCGACTTTGTCTATCCTTCTGTGTGGTGTATCATATCAAAGGAGTGACATCTAGATAAGTTAGGTTTAGGTACTTACAGTCATAGTAGAGGTTTCCAACTCCAGAAGTCAGCTTCGGGGTACCCTGTCCTGAGATTGACGCCATCCTTTCACCCTGTGACAGACAGACAGAGAAACATTAATTATGCTTTATATTGGTTAAATATTGTAAAGGATTTTAGTAAGACGCAAGCTCAAGCCAGTGTTCAAAAACTGAATAAACAGAACGAGACTCAAGCATTTTTATCAGTTTTCAATAAAAATCTCTGCTCAGATTACTACTCAGGGATAGATTGGCCCCTGAGCATGGTTAATAGTCATCGTCATCATCATCAACAACCACAATCAAGTCCACTGCTGAACATAGGTCTCCCCCAAGGATTTCCACGAAGAACGGTCTTGAGCCCGGTTAATGAATACTAAACGCTCATAGTGTCAATCATGAAATACTTGAGAAACTGAAATTTTCAAGACCCATTACATCAGCGAAGGCACCAACGCCGCTTCGACTATTTCAGAGCCCTTATAAGTAAACGCGAAATATAAATGAGCTAAATTCACGTTAGTTTCATGATTAAGAAATGATTTTTACCTACTATCAAAATCTCCATTAGAATTCTACAATTATTTTACATGAAAACGCTTAAGATATCTTTCATTATCTAAAAGCAAAGTGAATATTTAGCTACTGTCGGATTTGAGCTAATCGACGAGTAAAAGTTCCAAGTAACTTATGTGAGTAATGGTTCTTCTTCTGAAGAAGTAATGGCTATCTTTACCGTCTCGAATAAGAGACCAGTACCATCACTTGTAAAACAAAAAAAAATCACCATCTTCAAGTAAAATTACGAGTAGGCTAATCACCAACTAACAAGTAAGTCCTTGATCGCATTTCACGATGTTCGAGTAGTACTACTCATAGGTTAAACTACTTGGAACATCATCTGCCATTAGCGTGTTTACTTGACGAGTAAAATGACACTACTGTTGTCATGACAACACTACCAATAACAAGCGGTGAGATATACGTTGATTGAAAATTGACGTATTATTTATCGGATGGAGCAAGTGATTTGAGAATTCCTTCGCTTATCCGCTTCGCTTTAGCGAGTAGTTATACAGAGCTTGGATTTCGTTGATGAAATTGACTTATATTATTATTTAACTTTTACTACTTGCTAATTAACGTTGGCCTTCGAGAGAGGATGGTGGGATATCTCAAAGGAGATATAGATAGTTGGCAAATTTGGAGGAGACCTTTGCCCAACAGTGAGACAATGCAGGTTAATACAAAAAATAGCGTTACTTAAGAAGTAATTAATCAACACATAAAGATAGTGACAGAGGCCCTCAGAGATAGATAGAATGTGTATTTGCAACCACAATCACACACATACAGTACAATTTTTTATTTTAAGATATTATGTATAACAAGAAATATGACATTAAGTATACATACGAGTACATTATGAAGCCATTATATAACAAAAACAAGTATTTATTTTGAAAAAAAAAACAAAAAACGCGATTGCATAGACAGGAAGTTTTTAGTACTTAGTCAGTTTAGTACTTTTTAGTTCATCGTAACTTGAAAATGGCTTCTTACAGACGCCATATTGGATTCATTCCATATTGGATCATATAGCCTACGTCACCCTTGAGATCTAGAAGAATCCAACGACACCTTATTAGTTTGGGCTACAGCGACCGACTAATAATATTACAAATATACACCCTAAAAACTTATTCCGACTGAAGAAGACTTCAGTCGGGTAAAAACAGATAAAAAATGGAATAGGATAAACAATACAACAAAACCATGTGAGTTGGTGTTCCATCACAGAGTATATGTGTGTGTGTGTGTACAGCATACACATACTGCAATAACAAAAAAAGGCCATAGCGAGCATAAATTTGCTCAATGAGTAAACACCTAGTTTCAACTACTACCCTTAGACATGGTTAGCGTTACGGACGCTATGAAATAAGCACGACCAGTCACTTGTCATATCACTTTAACAGACGATTAGCTTACTTGGAAGTTTATTTGAAGATTTTAACTAGCTCCTAATTAAGACCTACCTGAACACTTTTTTAATAAACTATTTATTAGTGGTTTTATAATATCCCAAAAATTACGACTCGGGCGGGATTTAACCAATACCTTTGTACCTTCGATTTTCCCTGAAGTGTGGACTAACACATAAATTAAAAAAAACTAATTTTTAGAAAATAAATGTAACACGTCAACCTTCTAACTTCTTATGAATCTATTTAATTATTTACATAATTTTAAAATGGAACGATGCCTTACATAAATTATATATTAGTGTATCTTAATTTATGCACTTTGTACTGTCGATGTCGTTCAACTGTCGTTCTACTACTAATAGCTAAAAATATATTTTTGGAAAACCTGTTTCTCACATAACATGTTACAACTAGTATAAACATCTGATAATCAATATTTTTGACGTTATTTACCAACCAACAAAATGACGAAGTTTTTGAATGAAATAACGACGACGACTACAATAATGATCTTCCTTCGTGATGTATTTATCTATAAATTAATTCAAAAATGTCGTTTAACGTAATCTCAGTAATAAAGCTTATTATTAAATATCTAATAAGTATATTTACATGACAAAAACGCTCGGAATGGAAACGGTTCCAACTCCCTCAAAAACAATGTAATAGTTAAAAATAAATAATGTAATAAAAAATACTCTAAAAAATATAAAAGCGTTACGGATTGGAGTTTAAAAAAAATTACGGTTCAAAATGTGTTCAATGAATAATAAAATTGATTTGATTTGACTTCGTATTTCGCTAAAATCATTTCTGTTGTCGGAGTTTTTAGGCCAGGGTTTAGGTTTCGGACATGGCTTGACGGCTAAAAAAGCCGGGAAGAACATCCTAACGTACCTTCCGCAGCACGGAAGCGCTCAAATCTAAATGAAACTAAACAGTCACCCATCCAAGTAGTGACCGGGCGAAGTGTTGTTTAACCAAGATGATGTGCTAACAACACCCTTTTCTGAATTAAAAAGAACCAATTTTTTTTAATTTTAAAATTAAAAGTTGCCTAAAATCTATGCCCAAGTTTCAACCCCGTTTGAATCTCGCTCTAGAATATGACCTTTAGCATTTGAAATTCACAAAGTCACCTTTCCCGAGATTGAGGTCACAGCGAAGTCTATTGTACTATCAGGCGCATGCGCGATACAATCGATCCCTTACGGTCAACATTGAGGGCTAAATTTCTAGGATGACGGTTATCAATTTAAGATCGTGGCTTTTGAATGATATTTAAAGGCACCAATGGTTACTAATTGTTAAATGCTTAATTAACTGCTAGTGGAATCTGAGGAAAGGGTGCAATGGCATATGGCCTTCACAAAGAACTCGATTAACTTCTCTATTAGTGTATAGTGGCAAAGGCTTGCACCTGTGAAGAGTAATGCTAACTACTGCGTTATTAGCATGAAGCGAATGTAATCTGTATGATCTGGACCCCAGAAGTACAGTCAGAGAACTACCTCCCGCAGTATCCTGGAAGACACCACTTTTAGCGATAAGGCCTCCCATTGTAGAACCACAGATTAGTTTTATAGTTTTGTTAGTTAAATTAAATATTTGTGACTTTTTTTGTTGTACAATAAAGAGTTATTTCTCTATCCTAAATATATTTAGGTACTGAGATCTGATGATAAAGGGACATTATAGTTCCTACTACTTATTGGTTTTTTAGCAAGAGAATATTGAGGCAATTGCGCTCTTTGTGGGGATTCCTAAGTCCAGCAGTGCTATAGTCTGATGTTGATGATGATGGAATACTGACGTCAAAATGTACCTTTAAAGTCAGTCAAACATGCAGAGGTCAACAAATGGTGACGGTAATGGAATCAGGCTACGAATCAGCATTAATTTTACGCAAAGAGATATTATAAAACTTGTCTACTTCTCTATGAATATCAAATTTACAAAAGTACACTAGCTTACTATAATATAACTAATTAAATCTGAGACTACAAAGAAGGTAAAATAAATGAAATGAAATGAATTTAAAAAGAATTAGATTGAAAAACAGTCAAGCATTAGCGAAAATCTAAATGAGATTATCGAATCGATTCTAGAATGAGAGTGAACAAAGAATGTGTAACAAAATGGTTGCTGCAAACTACACAAAATGGCGGTCAAAGATGGCGACTAATGAACTAACCAACTGTATGTGCTCGGCTATTTGCTTGCAGTACGAAAAAAAGCCGTCGAGAGTGAGCTTAGACATTTGCTAAACTCTAAATTTCTGTGAACAGAAAGAAAAATATGTTAATGACACTGACATTGGGTTTACGTCAGTTTAAAATGACGTCATGTCAGAATATAGAAAAAACAGCAGAGGTCGAAAAATTTTGAGAAATAAAGTAACTAAATGACAAATTTCTGAAAAAAAATGTGATAGAAAAATTTAAGGTTGACACTAATGATATATGAATGATAGCTAACACATACATACAAATTACAAAATACTGACCTTATATAATTGTAGCTACGAAGAAACAAAAATTTCGTCGATACTTCACTACTTGTAGGATATATTTTTGGTTGAGAAGCAAATCAAAATGTGCCTTAAGGGGTCTGATATACAGTTGTAAATAAAAAGGGTGTGGCTGCGTTGTTTCGAGATTTTATATATGTTTTTCATATATGAAGGAAATTTAGGAGATTTAGAAGTAAATGCTGGCTGTCTCCAGCAGGGTTGGACGTAGACTGGAGGATCCAGGGTGGGTTTCCAGGGATAGTGTTCGCGTCTGCGCAGAGCGAAAGGTTAAAGATGCGAAAGGGGGTGGGTCAATAGGGAGAATTAGGTCATCCCTCCCAGTTTGTGATTGATTTTATGTAACTGGGCGGTGTTCTGGAAGTAGAGCGAGGCTAAACTGCAGGCTTTCAGGGTATTTTAATGAGGGTGCAAATAATATTGAATGATCTTAATAATTGAGGTCTAATTATACACTCTCCAGTAATAGGTAAGTACGTCACTAAAGACTTTGTATCTTAGTTAAAAATGAGATTTTTTTTTTTATAATTATTTTACTGTAGTTTTAATTATACAACATCATTTATATCTTAAATATACATTAATACTAAAAAAAAATTAGAAAATAAATAAATAAATTAGGAGACTTCTATTTTAACTAAAGCTACCAATCATTTCTATATAACAATTTATTATCACGTTGCCCTCGGTAACAGTCTTTTTTTCTGGTTGAAAGGACATAGGTCCTTTTCTGTCCCCCTGATGACGTGAAAGTATGTGAAATTCCATGATGATCGGTTGAGTTGTTGAGCCGTAGAAGGGTAAGAATCTCATTTTTGCATTTATAATATTAATAAGTTAAAATGGTAGAGTTGTTACTCATTAGTTCATAAGAAGAAAAATAAGTTAATTAGACGCATAATTTCATACACATTTCGTATTTATTTACCACCTGAACTAAAAGCCAGTGCAGTCAGTCGGATACAGTATTGTTGATAGATTTTGTTTCCCTTAAAACCCTTGATTTGCGCGTGTAATCAGTTGGAAGTTGCAGTGGTCCAGGCGGCCCATCCAGGCCTGATACGAGCCAAGCTACTGTATTCAGTATTAAATATTGATTGCAATCATATTACATATAAATAATGCGGGACGTAATCACACAGCACCATGTAGCCCCAAACTAAGCAGAGCTTGTATTATGGGAACCACATGATTGATATACTACACATATAATTTTTGTTTTGTAAATACATACATATCATACATAGAAAACACCCAGACCCGAGACAAATATCTACAGAACATGCAAACATTTATCCCGAAGCGGGAATCGAACCCGCAACCTTCTGCGTCTCAGGCGGACCTTCGCCCACTGCGCCACAGAGGCCGTCGATATGTATAGGTACATTAATCATAAAAATAAGTCAGATGTTAAGAGTATGTTGAGAATCAATACACAATATGTACCCAGTTAGGGTGTTCACAACTGAGTAGGAGCAGACCGATATTTTAAATAGGTACTTACATTATATACTTTGCACATTACTGATTGTCGTTATTATTAGTTGATTCATTTAGGAATTCGTCTAGATAATAATATATTTTATTTAATAGTATGTCCTTTAAATTATTTGCAAAAATGTTATTCTCTCCTTGGGCTTTAAGTTTTTCTGGTAATTTTTAACAGCCATCGCATTTGGACCCGAGCTATGTATATTTAACTTGGACTGTCTTGTCCCACTGCTGGGTAAGAGTCATCCTTCCAGGTCTTCCTCTCGTTTGCTAACTCCCACCATCTCTAGTGAGTCGAGATCGTCCCGCCAGCGCGTCTTGGGCCATTCTCGACTATACAATTATATTGATATCTATAAAAGTTTATATAATGATGTTGATGCAAATCTATCATCTATCTATCTATCTCTGATGCTGCCTATGCTTAATAAGGGTCCTATTTTACTCAATACTAGTACATTTATTTTATTTTATACACACTTCAATTTTACCTAAACTATTTTAGTAACATACTTTTATAACTTGTGTGAAATTAATATTTTATCTCATATCATCTTTTAACATGAGAGTGGTGTTTTTTTTAAATCCACCCATAGGTTTCGTAGCGTATCTACAACGTAGTGCCTCTACGTCGTAGACTATCTACGAAATAAATTATTGAATACGTGGACGAAAGTCTGTCTATGTGTTTGTAGGACGACTAAAAATAATGACAAACGGCCGGGATTCGAACCCATGGCTAACACGGAACGTCACGACACCTCAAACAAAATTATAACTCTTCCAAGCCTTTATGTGCTGGTTATCCATAAGGATATTGTCGGACACCCTAGAAAATATAAAACAACGGAACAAACAAACTAAGGCGTAGGCCTCACCTGTATGACCTGGCGCGGACATGGCGCGGGCGCTTTCCTATTCCATTGAAGTTTAATACAAAATGCACGGAAATAAAGGACAATTTAGCTCGACGACTTCGCGTCATAAGCACGTCCGATCAACGACATACCGTGAGTCCTAAATTGTGCTTTATTTCCATGCATTTTGTATGAAATTTGAATGGAATAAGAAACCGCCAGTGCCTTGTCTGCGTCCGACGAGGTCACATTCATCGGGCACGGACATGGCGCAGACATGGCACAGGCGGTTTCCTATTCCATTCAAATTTCATACAAAATGCATGGAAATAAAGCACAATTTAGGACACACGGTATGTCGTTGATCGGACGTATG
Source organism: Horisme vitalbata (assembly GCA_951804965.1). Classification (NCBI taxonomy): domain Eukaryota; kingdom Metazoa; phylum Arthropoda; class Insecta; order Lepidoptera; family Geometridae; genus Horisme; species Horisme vitalbata. The sequence continues at coordinate 27,249,534 of OX638094.1, read as the reverse complement.
ACGCGTCATTTCGGCGCCCGCGCCCGATCGCCGCCAGATGGGCGTCAGATGGCCGCCAGTTCGTAGTATGTACTTGCTTGCGACATATGTCCGTTAGTGATGTAAAAATGCATGACGAATGACGATATCGAATTTAATATTGAATTTTTTGAATTGATTGTAAAATATGCAACGCTTTATGATCATTGTCGTTCCAATTATTGTAACTGAAATGTTCAAGATAAATTGTGGCTGGAAATCGGAGAGAGATTAAACCGGTACTAAGATTTTTTTATGTAATACCCATGGTAATACTAGCTGATCCTTGTGCAAATTCGTTTGCGCGTATTTTCTTCAACTGTATCAGGGCCCGATTTGGTAACCCGATGAAGAGGTTTTCGGCAGGGTTTTTCCAAAAGTTTAGTTAACCCTCTCCGTATGGTTTACACTATTATTTGATAGGTTAAACAATTCAAAACCCTTTTGATTAGGTTATCTGATTATGAGGGTTATCAATAGTATTATTCCAAAACCCATTCCTTAGGGTTACCCTTTTTATCATTGTAACACGGGTTATAAGTGGGTTATAGGAGATAATGGAGAAAAGAATTTCGGTCAAAAGATTAAAAATAATTGCGGTAATTGTGTTCTAAGCATTAAGGGTGGAAATGCAGACTACTAATTGTTTATTTTACGCAATAATAATTATATTATAATAAAATTGGAATAAATTTTCAATGACAGCTGTCAAACTTAAATCGACCATATCTCGAGAACTACTTATCTTAGACTTGCTTTTACTAGCTCAAATGATAGCTATTGACAAGACCTTAATTTTCGATGACAGCTGTCAAACTTAAATCGACTATATCTCGAGAACTACTTATCATAGACTTGCCTTTACTAGCTCAAATGATTGCTATTGACATGAACTTAATTTTCGATGACAGCTGTCAAACTTAAATCGACCATATCTCGAGAACTACTTATCTTAGACTTGCTTTTACTAGCTCAAATGATAGCTATTGACAAGACCTTAATTTTCGATGACAGCTGTCAAACTTAAATCGACCATATCTCGAGAACTACTCATCTTAGACTTGCCTTTACTAGCTCAAATGATAGCTATTGACAAGACCTTAATTTTCGATGACAGCTGTCAAACTTAAATCGACCATATCTCGATAACTACTCATCTTAGACTTGCCTTTAGTAGCTCAAATGATAGCTATTGACAAGACCTTAATTTTCGATGACAGCTGTCAAACTTAAATCGACCATATCTCGAGAACTACTCATCCTAGACTTGCTTTTACTAGCTCAAATGATAGCTATTGACAAGACCTTAATTTTCAATGACAGCTGTCAAACTTAAATCAACCATATCTCGAGAACTACTCATCCTAGACTTGCTTTTACTAGCTCAAATGATTGCTATTGACATGAACTTAATTTTCGATGACAGCTGTCAAACTTAAATCGACCATATCTCGAGAACTACTTATCTTAGACTTGCTTTTACTAGCTCAAATGATAGCTATTGACAAGACCTTAATTTTCGATGACAGCTGTCAAACTTAAATCAACCATATCTCGATAACTACTCATCTTAGACTTGCCTTTAGTAGCTCAAATGATAGCTATTGACAAGACCTTAAGTTTCAATGACAGCTGTCAAACTTAAATCGACCATATCTCGATAACTACTCATCTTAGACTTGCCTTTAGTAGCTCAAATGATAGCTATTGACAAGACCTTAATTTTCGATGACAGCTGTCAAACTTAAATCGACCATATCTCGAGAACTACTCATCCTTTACTTGCGTTCCGTTATCCGTTACTAGCTTACATGACAGTTTTTAGTTTCTTATTTTAAGATCTTTAATGCAGTGATGCTCTTCCTTCAACCAAATAAAGCGATCCGAACTTATACCTAATGATTGACGACATAAATCAAGAGTCAAAATCTAAATTCCCCCACCCAGTGTCAGGCGTAATGATAACCATTGTGTAACATTCAAAAAAAACCTATCAAGAGGTAACTCCATTCATTCGTTTAACCTCATAACAGGTTACCCTGTTATGAGGTTGACTCACTGAAACTCAAACTGACTGAAAACCAAAAGGAACGGGTTACACTTTCGCTTGTGTTAGGAGGAGAATACCCAAACGAACTGTATAACCCAATGAAGGGGTTTCACTTTCGAAGCAACTAACTCGAAATCGGGGTTGTACGGGCCCTGATCTGATATTAATTTATTGTATGCACGAGAGCAAGAGCATCTTCGTCTTCTGAGGATGACATGCTGACACATCGATATCGGACAACAGACTGCACTACACATGTGCCTCTGTCACGTCATTTCTGCGTCATGTCCGAGCCATGTCCGCGCCATGCCCGTGCCATGTCCTCGCCACGTCCGTGCCACGTCCGCGCCATGTCCGCGCCATGTCCGCGCCCGATATGTGTGACCTACGCCTAACGGGAGTAAATTCGAGAGGGAAAGACCTCGAGACTCAGTTGTGTCCGAGGATTAATGTAGCAAAGCATGGCAAAGTTTCAAGCGGTGAAATTATTTAACTCTCTTCCTATGGACATGAAAGCCATTGATAGTCCAAAAACATGTTTAAAAATAAATTAAGAAGCTATTAACTTGAAAAGCGCTATACTAAATCGATATACTATTCGATTGGTAACTTTGTGTGACTAAAATCTCAACATTCACTAATTATTTTGATGGCGACTTCGTTTTGGAATGAAGGGGCAATCATTCCAAAACGAAGACTAAGTTTAAATCTGACATTTTGTATACAGAATACCAGTTTTAAACCTAGATTATCTTTAGTCTTCGTTTTGGAATAAGACAGATAGTATTTACCAGGTTGATATATTGTAATTGTTCGTTTTTTTGTTTTTTAATATATATATTTTTATGTTTTATATTTCAGGTAGGTACTATTTGTTTGTTTTTAGCCATTATTCAAACATTAATTTAAAATTGTTGTTATAAATGAAGTGAATGAACGATCCCCAACCCGCATGCCTAGCGTGGGGATTATGGGCATACCCCCCTACTATGAAAAACACAAAAAAGAGATGGCCCCCAGTTCCCGGCCGTCCCGCTATTCCTGGCCATCCAGGTAGTGGCCATAGTAGTGCTAGGAATCCCCGGGTTACCTCTGGCTACCTGCAAAACCTGACCCTGGCTACGTTTAACGGACGCACTCTGAGGCTCGACGAACATCTAGCGCTGCTGGAAGTGGAGCTGGAGAACATTAGGTGGCATGTTCTGGGGTTGTGTGAAGTACGTAGAGAGGGAGAGGACACCATTACCCTAGACTCGGGACACCTTCTATACTTCCGCGAGGGTGACCAAACATCCCAGGGTGGCGTAGGGTTTTTCATCAATAAGGTCCTCTCTAACAACGTTGAAGAAATCTCCAGTGTATCGACCAGGGTAGCGTACCTGATTTTTTGACACTACAAGCGGTATAGTATGAAGATCATTCAGGTTTACGCACCGACCTCGGCACACCTGGATGATGAAGTGGAGGATATGTACGAGGACATATTCAAAGCCTTGCACAACACCATGAAGGCTCACTTCAACGTTGTTATGGGGGACTTTAACGGCAAAGTGGGTGTCCGAGTAGGCGACGAATCCACAGTGGGCCCGCATGGTTTTGAGTGTAGAAATCACAGGGGCCAAATACTGGTCAACTTTCTAGAGAAGGCTCTTCTTGATGAACTCGTTCTTCGAGAAGAAGGCCCACAGGAAGTGGACATGGCGTAGCCCCGACGCTGTGACCAAAAACGAGATCGACTTCATCATGACGGATAAAAGGCACATATTCAGAGACGTCTCCGTGATCAACAGGTTCAACACCGGATCTGATCACAGACTTGTCCGAGGCTCTCTGAATATCAATCTAAAGCTTGAAAGAAACCGTCTGATGAAGTCCACGCTCCGACCCAATCTACTCCAGATCATGGCGGGCACCGAGAAGTTTCAGAAGCTTCTCGGTGACAGATTCGTTGCTGTGGAACCTACCGATGACATTGATTAGGCCCTACAAAACGTGGTTGGAGCGTTAAGGGACGAGGGCATCAAATTCTGCCAAATGCAGCCTAAAGGAAAGAAGTCCAAACTTTCGGAAGAGACTCTTCGGCTGATGACAAAAAGACGGAAAACCACTCAGGCCCCTTTGTCAGAGAGGTCAGACCTGAACAAGCAAATTGCGAAGATGATACGGCGCGACCTTCGGAGATCCAACACACGCCTCATTGAAGACGCAATAGAGCGAAACTGAGGGTCCAAAGTATTCACTCAGTAGCTTGGTAGGAGCCACCTGATGAACGACACACGATGGCCGAACCGTAATGTCAAAGCCTGAAAAGATATTATCTGAGATAGAGGACTTTTATGGCCGACAGTACACGGCACATGCTCCTTGCCCCCAACGTAACAGCCACGATTCTAGAGCCACCCTCACTCGCCACTATACCGACGACCTGCCGGAGATCAGCCAAGACGAGGTCGTACTGGCGGTGGAGCCCTCGAGCCCATCAGCATTAGTTATTTTCTATTTGGATTGTATTGTATTGTATTGTAAACACCTAGATTCTCATACGATTAAATAAATAAATTATAATTGAAGAAAGAACAAATGTATTTTTCACATCTTCACAAACTTTCACCTAGAGATGTAATAATCATAATAATATAAAATAGTAAATGATGTACTGACTCACACGCAACGCAGAGCCTAAACCGCTAGAACCTGGAACTAATCTAGAAACTTGAAATTTGGAGGGTGTGTTTGATTTATTTGATATCGTGTATTAAGAAGGGATTTTTCGAAATTCCACCCCTAAGAGGGAAAACGTTTGTATGTAAAATCATATTCCGTAATGATAGAAATTTGAAACTTATTGTACATAATGTTCCTTAATGATTATAAACACTGTCAACAATTTAAATTTAAATTACCCCTCAAGAGGAATGCAATGGGGGGGGTTAAAGTTTTGTATGGGGAAATCGTTTTTGGGTGGTGCGATTTGCTTTGAAACTGGCATAAATATCTTTTGTACATTTCGTATTTGAATACTATATCCCCAAAGGGGTCTAATAGATTGTGTTTTTTTTAATTAAAACTTTTGTAACTATTTACTTAGAACATGGCATGAATAGCTTTGTGAACTTGGCTCCTGACTTTGGAAAGTCGTTTTTTTATCCTTATAGATTTTGGTATGTAGCTGGTCTTAGTAACAAATTTGGTTCACTTTTAAAATTGAGTGCACAAAACGGGGGGATGACTTTTGTTTAAAGTCCTCTATTTTTTCGAAAATATATAAGAGCTTTTTGAGGTTTTAATACATATCTGAACGGGGGGAAATTTTCCAGGGAGCCGCGGTATGATAAGAAAAAAAACCTCTTTCGCGGACGAAGTCGCGGAACGTCCTCTAGTATACAAATAGTGTCGTCAACCAAACGGAAGTAGGTACGTAACCGACGTCATACTGCAGGCTGTAGGCTGTAGGCTGTAGGTACGTGGGCGTAGGCAGTGCTTACGTAAAGGTCATGTGGGCGAGATGGCGTGGGTGCCTGAACTTTAACCTTTGGACAAAAGTTTTAAAAGGTCACTTTAGAATAGAATAGAATATTTACACCAAGGAGCTTTTATCATAACGCTGACGCTTGTTTTGAATAAAACCTGTACCTTATTTTTTTCACCAAAGAGTTTTGTGTTAGAATAAAAAGGAATAGAGACAATATCCCTCTTTGCAGCCTTTTTTAGGACCCTCTCTTTGATAAGTAAGCATTCCCTTGTAATAGCGACGGAATGAAAAGGTTCGTCACCTTAGGCCCAGGTCACACATATCGGGCAAGGACATGGCGCGGACATGGCGCGGACGTGGCGAGGACATGGCACGGGCATGGCGCGGACATGGCTCGGACATGACGCAGAAATGACGTGACAGAGGCACAAGTGTAGTGCAGTCTGTTGTCCGTTATCGATGTGTCAGCATGTCATCCTCAGAAGACGAAGATGCTCTTGCTCTCGTGGATACAATTAATTAATATACAGATCAGGGCCCGTACAACCCCGATTTCGAGCTAGTTGCTTCGAAAGTGAAACCCCTTCATTGGGTTATACAGTTGACGGGATTACCCTTTCGTTTGGGTATTCTCCTTTCCCTTCCCCCATTCCCTTCCTTCATAACACAAGCGAAAGTGTAACCCGTTCCTTTTGGTTTTCAGTCGATAGGGTTACCCTCTTATGAGGTTAAACGAATGAATATAGTCACCTCTTGATAGGTTTTTTTGAATGTTACACAATGTTTATCATTACGCCTGACACTGGGTGGGGGAATTTAGATTTTGACTCTTGATTTATGTCATCAATCATGAGGTATTAGTTCGGATCGCTTTATTTGGTTGAAGGAAGAGCGTCACTGCATTAAAGAAAAGTTTTGAAAACATAAGGAAAGTGCTGTGTTTCAGTCAGTTTTCATTGGTCATCATCACAGAGTATGCGTTGTCATATACGAGACCCGCAGTCAACATATTAAAAAGAAAAAAAAAATGGTGTTTCAGTTTTCATAAGTCATCAGTTATGTCATGACTGAGGCCCGCAGCCAACATGTTAAAAAGAAAAAAATGTGTTTCAGTCAGTTTTCATAGAGCATCATCGCAGAGTACTCTGCGTAGCGTTATTTTTTATTTTTATTGTATTTATTAGGCAAAGCCAACAGTACACATAATGAGCATTTTGTAAAGCGTTATGTCCGAGACCCGCAGTCAACGTGTTAAAAAGAAAAAATATGACTTTCAAAACTATTTTGAATAATAATTTTGGATTGTCACTGTCACTATCACACTCAACTCAACTCAAAGCTCCACTCGAAATTCATTCTACAAATTCATCTGTAAATGGTTATATCTCTGGAACTACTCATCCTAGACTAGCCGTTAATTGCTCAAAAGATAGCTATCGACAAGATCTTTATTTTTAATGACATATGTCAAACTTGAATTTGCCATATCTCGAGAAGTACTCATCCTAGACTTGCCATTACTAGCTCAAATGATAGCTACTAATAAAATCTTAATTTTCGATGACAGCTGTCAAACTAAAAACTGTCATCGAAAATTAAGATCTTAACAATAGCTATCATGTGAGCTAGTAACGGCAAGTCTAGGATGAGTAGTTCTCGAGATATGGTCGATTTAAGTCTGACAGCTGTCATCGAAAATTAAATTCATGTCAATAGCAATCATTTGAGCTAGTAAAAGCAAGTCTAGGATGAGTAGTTCTCGAGATATGGTCAATTTAAGTTTGACAGCTGTCATCGAAAATTAAGGTCTTGTCAATAGCTATCATTTGAGCTAGTAAAGGCAAGTCTAAGATGAGTAGTTATCGAGATATGTTTGATTTAAGTTTGACAGCTGTCATCGAAAATTAAGTTCATGTCAATAGCAATCATTTGAGCTAGTAAAGGCAAGTCTAAGATGAGTAGTTCTCGAGATAAGGTCAATTTAAGTTTGACAGCTGTCATCGAAAATTAAGTTCATGTCAATACCAATCATTTGAGTAGTAAAGGCAAGTCTAAGATAAGTAGTTCTCGAGATATGGTCGATTTAAGTTTGACAGCTGTCATCGAAAATTAAGGTCTTGTCAATAGCTTTCATTTGAGCTAGTAAAGGCAAGTCTAAGATGAGTAGTTCTCGAGATATGGTCGATTTAAGTTTGACAGCTGTCATTGAAAATTTATTCCAATTTTATTATAATATAATTATTATTGCGTAATAAAAACAATTAGTAGTCTGCATTTCCGCCCTTAATGCTTAGAACACAATTACCGCAATTAATTTTCATCTTTTGACCGAATGTTTTTTCTCCTTTATCACCTATAACCCACGTATAACCCGTGTTACAATGATAAAAAGGGTAACCCTAAGGAATGGGTTTTGGAATAATACCAAAATCCAATACTATTGATAACCCTCATGATCAGGTAACCTAATCAAAAGGGTTTTGAATGGTTTATCCCATCAAATAATAGTGTAAACCCATACGGAGAGGGTTAACTAAGCTTTTGGAAAAACTCTGCCGAAAACCTCTTTATCGGGTTACCAAATCGGGCCCTGATACAGATGAAGAAAATACGCGCAAACGAATTTGCACAAGGATCAGCTAGTATTACCATGGGTATTACATAAAAAAATCTTGATACCGGTTTAGTTTAATCTCTTTCCGATTTCGAGCCACAATTTATCTTGAACATTTCAGTTACAATAATCGGAACGACAATGATCATAAAGCGTTGCATTTACAATCAATTCACAAAATTCAATATTAAATTCGATATCGTCATTCGTCATGCATTTTTACATCACTAACAGACGTATGTCGCAAGCAAGTACATACTACGATCTGGCGGCCATCGGACGCCCATCTGGCGGCGATCGGGCGCGGGCGCCGAAATGGCGCGTCATACGTCCGAGCAACGACATACCGTGTAGCCTAAATTGTGCTTTATTTCCATGCATTTTGTATAAAATTTGAATGGAATAGGAAACCGCCTGTGCCATGTCCGCGCCACGTCCGTGCCCGATGAATGTGACTAGCGTCGGGCGCTGACAAGGCACTGGCGGTTTCTTATTCCATTCAAATTTCATACAAAATGCATGGAAATAAAGCACAATTTAGGACACACGGTATGTCGTTGATCGGACGTGCTTATGACGCGAAGTCGTCCGAGCTAAATTGTGCTTTATTTCCATGAATTTTGTATTAAATTTGAATGGAATAGGAAAGCGCCCGTGCCATGCCCGAGCCAGGTCAGACGAGTGGGGCCTATACCTTAGTGTCGTTTTTCGCTTGCACCTGTAGTGCAAGAGTCAATTATGCCAACATACTTGCTTTTATATAAATGTGACACTTGCTATCGAATTTTTTGCTCTTATCTTGTTTTCCATCACGTCAATGTTGTAATTTACTGGCGTACTTGTAAGCTAACATATATTCTTGTTACTATAAACTAGTCATGGAATTAATAATAGTACTTTAATTATAGTAATTCCATGCTTTACAAAGAGGTTGCAATGAAAAAGTATTTTACGATGTCATTCAATTCAAAAAGATTGCAAAAATGTTTAACTAGTATCCATTCACGGCTTCGCTGGTACGGTACCCAAATACAAAAGTAACTATCATTATCAATGAAATCAATCATTTAATGTAGGTAACTATCATAATCATTTATCAATGAGAGTAGTAGAGATTATTTTGAGTTTAAAAGTGGAAAATTAACATTTGAAGATCCATCTCAAACCTCTTACAAACAACTATCCTAAATCCCCAACAGAGCGCACATAAATTTTAATCTCCAGCCATCATGAGCAGACACCCCCTACACCCCCTGCAACCTTGGGGAGGTTAGGGGCGTATGACGTCAGAGCCACGCCCTGTGGTCAGGGGGGGAGGAAGGACAAAGGAGTCGAAGTACAAATGATTGGAATATTTCTACATGCAAATATTTGCATAGAAAACTACTTCTTTATAGAGGAAAAACTAAGGAAAAAGTACTTTCTAAAAGATAGATTGGGTGATCAGAATTTCAGACACAGAAATCTTTTTTTTATTCTTGATGTAAAGAAAACAGCATTCACAGATTATTTTAATTTATCTTCCGGATCACGGATATTTATTATACACACAAAATTTAATAGGTAAACTGTTTTCTTCAAACGTTTCTTTGACTATTTTTAGGGTTTCGTACCTCAAAAGGAAAAAAGAACGCGTCGGAGCGCATTTTAAAACATATTTATTATACACACAAAATTTAATAGGTAAACTGTTTTCTTCAAACGTTTCTTTGACTATTTTTAGGGTTTCGTACCTCAAAAGGAAAAAAGAACGCGTCGGAGCGCATTTTAAAACATGCTAGAGGAAATTGAAACATCCACAAAAAGTTACGTTCCTTAATTGAACGCAGCTACGCTCGAACTCCGCGACCCACTCGCGTACGCGGTCAGCTGCCTCCGACTGCTCGCGGCTGCTCGCGGATGCTGGCGGCTACTGTTTCGGCTCGACGCGTCCGTCAGTGTCCAGTCAGATTTTTGCCGTCAGGCAGCTCCGGTCGGAAAGCAAGGGCAAGTGTGAATCATTATAGGATTACTTCGTTGTCTGTCTGTCTGTCTGTCCTACTGTTCGCAGGTCCTGGTATTTGCCAGTTTAATTGTCTACTTCATAATCTATTGGTTGGTAAGGGGACGTTAAACATTTCGTAGATTTGATTGGGTTTGTTTGTCTGTCTGTCTATCTGTCAAGACCAAAGAGCATGGATTAATACTAGGTCCATGGTCTAGATCCTATTCTCAAGAACGCCAAGAAACCGGATGGAAGAGGCTTCAAGGTAACACTTAAAAGGTTTGGTTGCACAAGGTAACGGGAACCCACTGCACTATATTTCCCAAGAAATTCACCAATGAAAGCTCGAAAATGTATGGACGTGTATCATGCGATTCGGCTAACGCCCAGCGACATCTTTCCGGTCAAGATGGTGTGAAATGTAGACCTCGGCTAGAAGGCCTCACCACATTGCTACATGGAATGTACGTGGACTCCTTAAGGATAAGACCAGCTTAGAGACAAGGGAACTTCAATCTACAGAGTGGTGCAGAGGGCCACAAGCCTGCAGGACAACGCAAGGTAAACATGACCTTCACAAATAAAGAGGCGATTACAGAGAAAGACATTTTAACGTACAGGGTGGTCCAAAACCAGAGTTTGGATTTTTTTACTAAAGAAGATCGGTCAGTTTCATACAACCTGTGACCTGAGACCTGGCCATAAAATGTCGCGTCTAGAAATGACCTATGTCCTAATTGATAGTTCTTATTACAGGATATCATGTTCAATTCATAGTTTTTTTTATTAAAGCCGGAGAATTTTTCTGGGTGTTTTTTTAATACTTATAGGTTACGAATCGATTAGGACACTGGTGCCATTAAACAAAAATCAACCAAACGCGTGCTTTGTAAGTGGTAGTTTTGTTTTAGACGGTTGACATTGGGACGAGAGATGCACAATGTGGATGAGAGAGCGTTCAAAAACCATTATACGTTGTGATAGGGCGTATTGCGATCAATATTTATTATTAATTTACTAAGTATTCCGGCTTTAATAAATATAGTTATTAGTTATAATTTAAATACTCCATTATATAGAATATTTTTACATTATTCGTATTTTTATTCGCTTTGATTTATAGTCAGGTCTGAAATAACCAGCCTTCTTTATGGTCCAAACCAAAAGTTTGTGATTTGTAATCTGGATTAACACTAAGAGCCCTCCCAGATAGGCGATTTACGCGCGCTCAACACGCGCGTGCGAATTGCCTATCTGGGAAGGCTCTAAGTTAATTTTAATTCGGGCACAACGGGACCGGAGCCGCAGGCGGACGCTAGGAAAGTAGGATAATTTAGGTCTACTTTTAGGTGAGTCAGCCCAAAATCAGTAAAACAATAACTAACTGAAAGCTAGATAAGGACTATCTAAAACAAACAAAAAGCTTTTTACATGGATTGAGATATGGACTGAAAAACAGTAGAGTAGTGATACTTTAGAGAATGAGCATATTTTCACACATCTTTTCCTCGTTATGTTACCACTAGCATGTCCCCGCATCTTCGCTCGCCTTTAAATAAATGAAGTTACTTTTCTATCCTCCTGTGTATGCTCCTTTTCTGTACCCCTGACTACGTGTACGCGAAATTTTATGATAATCGGTTGAGTAGGTTAAAATAAATAAATAATGCAGAAAACTATAAATAGCATCATGTAGCCCCAAACTAGGTAGAGCTTGTATTATGGGAACCACATGACTGATGTACTGGTACTGCATAGATATTTTTTAAGTACATACATTTAATACATACTTAGCCAGACCCGAAACAAATATTAACAGATGATGCAAACATTTGTCTCGACGCAGGAATCGAACGCGCAACCTTCTGCGTCTCAGTCAGGTCTCAGGTCGCCCACTGCGCCACAGAGGTAACCTGACTTCACTCACTGCTGGTATAAAATACTAATACTAAATGAACATTCCTACCATGTTGTCCTAACCGGTGATGGTTAGTTTTCTCTTGAAAAACAGTCATAAATTCGAAAATTTGTCAGTTTTTCGAGGGAAAACTAAGCGGCAACGCTGACGGTACATAAATAGGAACCGGCCGTCAACTAACAGCCGATACCTACAAACGGATAGATAACTCTTTATTGTGCTCACACCAACATAAACAAATATAACAATAAACAATAACAATAATGAAAGTACAATTAGCGGTCTTATCGCTTAGAGCGATCTCTTCCAGACAACCTTTGTATGGACTGGATTTAAAATACTGTAGCAGACGATGGTGTAATATCAATAAACACATCAAATATCATCATACATTACGGACTAGGAAAAGATGAATAAACATAAATATTAAATAATAGATACCAGTTAAATAATAAATAGGTACATACTAATACTTACTATAGATCACTCAAAAATAAAATAAACTAATAAATATAATGTAAGTAATAAAATAAATATGTACTCTAAAAACAGATGAAAGTTTGATTTCAACCGTCATGTGAAGCGGATAAAAAAAGAGAGAGAAGCTTTTTAAAGATAGGCAGAGATTGAGCAGTTCTGATGCTGACAAGGAGAGAATTCCAAAGACAAACAGCTTGAACAGTAAAACAGTGGGAATAAAAAGTGGAAGTGTGCACAGGTGTTTGAAGCTCTAAAGTCTCAGATGAGCGTAATGTGCGAGAATTGGATTGACAAAGGTATTTAAATTAAAGCGCTCTTTGAGATAACAAGGAGAAGAAGGGTTGAAGAGGATACCGTATCCTGTAACAATAATTGCCTTGCATAACGCATATTCATCTAGTAATAACGTTTTGAGTGCTGATACCCCGCTGAACCGCTGCAGGATGTGGTCCTCGGGCATGGCACGGAGCGTCATATCCAAGGCCCGCTGTCAACGTGCTGGTACCTAGCTATCAGGTATTTAAAAACCTGAAGCCTCTAGATATGCACTACTCTACCAAATGATAGTAACCAGTAGCTAAGTAATGCTTTAGATAGATAATGACGCGATAGCGCTGAACCCACCATAATGGAGCACCATGTCGTCGGCGACGGACATCATGGTAAGTTTTTTTATATACAAAACTACCCAACCCGCGCGCAAACACCGCAAGGTTCCATTCCATTTTGCAAGGTTCCATTCACATTCACACAGTCACATGTCACGGACATTAAGTCCATTGAGATAGCCCTCGAAAGGCTAAGCATCATTCCACCCCGGTTACTACTTGAATGGATGACCGTTTAGTGGCATTTAGATCTAAGTGCTTTGGAAGGCACGTTAAGATGCTGGTCCTATATTTTCAGTCGTTTAGCAGAGTCCTTCGGGCGGCCTAAGGTCCAGGCCCCACTTGTCTGACCTGGCGCGGGCATGGCGCGGGCGCTTTCCTATTCCATTCAAATTTATTACAAAATTCATGGAAATAAAGCACAATTTAGCTCGGACGACTTTGCGTCATAAGCACGTCCGATCAACGACATACCGTGTGTCCTAAATTTTGCTTTATTTCCATGCATTTTGTATGAAATTTGAATGGAATAAGAAACCGCCAGTGCCTTGTCTGCGCCCGACGCTAGGTCACATTCATCGGGCACGGACATGGCGCACGCATTTCGGCGCCATTTCGGCGCCCGCGCCCGATCGCCGCCAGATGGGCGTCAGATGGGCGTCAGATGGCCGCCAGTTCGTAGTATGTACTTGCTTGCGACATACGTCTGTTAGTGATGTAAAAATGCGTGACGAATGACGATATCGAATTTAATATTGAAATTTGTGAATTGATTGTAAATGCAACGCTTTATGATCATTGTCGTTCCGATTATTGTAACTGAAATGTTCAAGATAAATTGTGGCTGGAAATCGGAAAGATTAAACTAAACCGGTATCAAGATTTTTTTATGTAATACCCATGGTAATACTAGCTGATCCTTGTGCAAATTCGTTTGCGCGTATTTTCTTCATCTGTACAGGGCCCGATTTGGTAACCCGATGAAGAGGTTTTCGGCAGAGTTTTTCCAAAAGCTTAGTTAACCCTCTCCGTATGGGTTACACTATTATTTGATGGGATAAACCATTCAAAACCCTTTTGATTAGGTTACCTGATCAATAGTATTGGATTTTGGTATTATTCCAAAACCCATTCCTTAGGGTTACCCTTTTTATCATTGTAACACGGGTTATACGTGGGTTATAGGAGATAAAGGAGAAAAAAAATTCGGTCAAAAGATGAAAATTAATTGCGGTAATTGTGTTCTAAGCATTAAGGGCGGAAATGCAGACTACTAATTGTTTATATTACGCAATAATAATTATATTATAATAAAATTGGAATAAATTTTCAATGACAGCTGTCAAACTTAAATCGACCATATCTCGAGAACTACTTATCTTAGACTTGCCTTTACTAGCTCAAATGATTGCTATTGACATGAACTTAATTTTCGATGACAGCTGTCAAATTTAAATCGACCATATCTCGAGAACTACTTATCTTAGACTTGCCTTTACTAGCTCAAATGATTGCTATTGACATGAACTTAATTTTCGATGACAGCTGTCAAATTTAAATCGACCATATCTCGAGAACTACTTATCTTAGACTTGCCTTTACTAGCTCAAATGATTGCTATTGACATGAACTTAATTTTCGATGACAGCTGTCAAACTTAAATCGACCATATCTCGAGAACTACTCATCTTAGACTTGCCTTTACTAGCTCAAATGATAGCTATTGACAAGACCTTAATTTTCGATGACAGCTGTCAAACTTAAATCAACCATATCTCGAGAACTACTTATCTTAGACTTGCTTTTACTAGCTCAAATGATTGCTATTGACATGAACTTAATTTTCGATGACAGCTGTCAAACTTAAATTGACCATATCTCGAGAACTACTCATCTTAGACTTGCCTTTACTAGCTCAAATGATAGCTATTGACAAGACGTTAATTTTCGATGACAGCTGTCAAACTTAAATTGACCATATCTCGAGAACTACTCATCCTAGACTTGCTTTTACTAGCTCAAATGATTGCTATTGACATGAATTTAATTTTTGATGACAGCTGTCAAACTTAAATCGACCATATCTCGAGAACTACTCATCTTAGATTTGCCTTTACTAGCTCAAATGATAGCTATTGACAAGACGTTAATTTTCGATGACAGCTGTCAAACTTAAATTGACCATATCTCGAGAACTACTCATCCTAGACTTGCTTTTACTAGCTCAAATGATTGCTATTGACATGAATTTAATTTTCGATGACAGCTGTCAAACTTAAATCGACCATATCTCGAGAACTACTCATCCTAGACTTGCTTTTACTAGCTCAAATGATTGCTATTGACATGAATTTAATTTTCGATGACAGCTGTCAAACTTAAATCGACCATATCTCGAGAACTACTCATCCTAGACTTGCCGTTACTAGCTCACATGATAGCTATTGTTAAGATCTTAATTTTCGATGACAGTTTTTAGTTTGACAGCTGTCATCGAAAATTAAGATTTTATTAATAGCTATCATTTGAGCTAGTAATGGCAAGTCTAGGATGAGTACTTCTCGAGATATGGCAAATTCAAGTTTGACATATGTCATTAAAAATAAAGATCTTGTCGATAGCTATCTTTTGAGCAATTAACGGCTAGTCTAGGATGAGTAGTTCCAGAGATATAACCATTTACAGATGAATTTGTAGAATGAGTTTCGAGTGGAGCTTTGAGTTGAGTTGAGTGTGATAGTGACAGTGACAATCCAAAATTATTATTCAAAATAGTTTTGAAGGTCATATTTTTTTTTTTAACACGTTGACTGCGGGTCTCGGACATAACGCTTTACAAAATGCTCATTATGTGTACTGTTGGCTTTGCCTAATAAATACAATAAAAATAAAAAATAACGCTACGCAGAGTACTCTGCGATGATGCCCTATGAAAACTGACTGAAACACATTTTTTTTCTTTTTAACATGTTGGCTGCGGGCCTCAGTCATGACATAACTGATGACTTATGAAAACTGAGACACCATTTTTTTTTCTTTTTAATATGTTGACTGTGGGTCTCGTATATGACAGACAACGCATACTCTGTGATGAAGACCAATGAAAACTGACTGAAACACAGCACTTTCCTTATGTTTTCAAAACTTTTCTTTAATGCAGTGACGCTCTTCCTTCAACCAAATAAAGCGATCCGAACTAATACCTAATAATTGATGACATAAATCAAGAGTCAAAATCTAAATTCCCCCACCCAGTGTCAGGCGTAATGATAAACATTGTGTAACATTCAAAAAAACCTATCAAGAGGTAACTATATTCATTCGTTTAACCTCATAAGAGGGTAACCCTATCGACTGAAAACCAAAAGGAACGGGTTACACTTTCGCTTGTGTTATGAAGGAGGAATAAAGGAGAAGGGAAAGGAGAATACCCAAACGAAAGGGTAATCCCGTCAACTGTATAACCCAATGAAGGGGTTTCACTTTCGAAGCAACTAACTCGAAATCGGGGTTGTACGGGCCCTGATCTGTATATTAATTAATTGTATCCACGAGAGCAAGAGCATCTTCGTCTTCTGAGGATGACATGCTGACACATCGATAACGGACAACAGACTGCACTACACTTGTGCCTCTGTCACGTCATTTCTGCGTCATGTCCGAGCCATGTCCGCGCCATGCCCGTGCCATGTCCTCGCCACGTCCGTGCCACGTCCGCGCCATGTCCGCGCCATGTCCTTGCCCGATATGTGTGACCTGGGCCTAAAAACTACAGCAAGAAAATAGAATATGATTACTTTATTTTGAATTGACTTGAAACTAATATATAAATAAAATATAGAGCAGCGTCTTTTCAGACGTGTTGAAAACAATTCTAAGCCGAACGCAATCTGTCCAAATTATGCTGGAATTGATTACCGCGTTGAAGTGTCGAAGCGAGTCGTGATGTGACGTGCCATCGTATCTTCTTCTTCAGACCTTCAAAATCTTCTTGAGATGCCAAAATCTGACAGAATAAATCTGAACATACCCCACTTTTTCTTGTTTTTCTGATTTATGTTTTATATTTTTTTATGTTTTTGGGGCTACATGATGCTGTGTTATTACGTCCCGCATTATTTATTTATTTAATTATGTCGTTTATATTATTGGCATTTTAACAGTCATACGTTAGAAATAAGACACAAGTGTAGTGAAATGGAATAAAAGAGCTTGTAGACTGGAAGTTTCTGATGAAGAAAATTGTTCTCGTTCCTTGTTCATCGTTTTTGGGGTGACGTTACCGAACCCGTCAAACGAACCCTTATGGCGCCGCTTTGTCCGTCCGTAATTCCATCTGTCACAGCTGATTATTTCCGGAACTTCATAAGCATTACTGACTTGAAATTTGTTGTAGATTTAAAATGCACTGATTGAATCCCCAAAAATCCCATCCCCAAAAAGGTGCCAATAGATCGAGAGGCATCACCTATGAAAGGGGTCTATTAGCCCAGTTGAAAGCAGTTTTTTATTTTTTATACGATGCATGGTTTTCATTTTATGATCAAAACTGTCCAAAAAATTACCATACCCCCTTAACTCCGAAGTTTGCGAAGTAAGAAACCTGAAATTTATATATATAAATATATATTTATTAAGAAGCTTATCTATATTTTACAGGAAAAT
The DNA here is from genome assembly GCA_951804965.1 of Horisme vitalbata. Classification (NCBI taxonomy): domain Eukaryota; kingdom Metazoa; phylum Arthropoda; class Insecta; order Lepidoptera; family Geometridae; genus Horisme; species Horisme vitalbata. The sequence continues at coordinate 27,231,725 of OX638094.1, read as the reverse complement.
CATACCAAAGTCTCCAGCTAATATAGTTTTGCAGAAACCTCAATAAATGTAAGGACAGCTGTGGTCAAGCTATAAAGCAGGTTACACGTCCAAATATGGTGCTATCTGAAAGGCCCTAATTTGCCCATTCTAAAGCCGGTTTTTATTTTTCTAGACGACCGACGTATAGATTTTAATCACGAAGAAACCTCACTAATTCGTTTCGCACGCCGTTGACGTCACCCGCTGTGGGCGAGTCAACTCGCACTTAACCGGTCTTGTTTGTTATAGTCGCCATTGCTATAGCAGAAAAGAGTACCTGATTGAAGACTGGACGACTGGACTTATAAACCGTACTACGTTGCTTCATAATACTATGAACAATTAGGTATATTTGATACTGGCGAAATTGTGGAAAACTATCCCAGAAGCCATGAAATAAAAAAGTGAAATGAAATAGTAACCTGGCGGAATGCTCTGCTAAAACACCGACGTAAGCTGCTGCATGAGGCTTTAATAAGTAATCATCTAGAACCTAGGTCCCTATGTACCTACTAACTAAGTACCTAATACCTCCATGTACGGGTTACATAAGGCGAGGTGCGATCAATACTATCCTCTGTTTCACTTACACATCACCTCTCTCTCAACACCCCCCACCCCCCAGGAGGTGGGGAGTGAGGTTGTGTACGTAAATGCGATAAGGTGACCCAGAACATTTACTATTTAAAAAGTGATTTTTAGCATGAAACTGATCAGTTTTCATCGTTCAATATAACAAAAACGAAAATATATTTGATACTCCTTCACGCTGAAATGTCTGAACGGATTCGGAATCAAATTAAATATGTTTTCACTTCTCTTGCTCAAAAAGTGTATCATAATAGTGTAGCTTAGCGGGCCTAAAACTCGAGTTTAATACCTCGGGCTAAAAAGTATTTTTTCTTTTTAATTTTTGTCTAAAATCATCAGCCCGTACAAAGCATTCGTTCTCTTACATAAAAACTCGACTTCTTGGTGCTCCGTCAATCTTTTTTTTGAAAATAGAACCGTCTTGGTGATGTTTTATGAAGGTTGATTAATTTTTAATAAAATTTCTGAAAATTGTCTAATTTTGAATTGTTTTATTTTCTCGCAATTGAAGTGAAAAGTAGAGTGTTTTACTCGGGCCAAAACCACCCATTATAACTCGGTCTTGTCATCCTCCCTCGCTACGCTCGGGAGTATAACAACCTCGTATATAATGGGATGGTTTAGTCCCTTGTAAAACAATCTACTATTAGTCATTATGAACACAAAGTACACTTTTTATAGTATTGTTTTCTTACACCAATTCGTAACGCGACCAAATATAGAAGACATGTAGAGAAACTCAGCTTGGCTTATATTTTTTAAAAGTATTTTTCTTGATGAAATAATAAGAATATATGTAGATTATAGTGTGGACAAACGCAAGTGAAGCCGCGTGCCGAAACTAGTTCTCTAACTGTAACACTTTTTTTAAAACCAAATTAAATAACCGAGTCTTCTCGTCACCCATACCACAATATTTGAAATGAAAGTTTTCAACCAGTGCGTCCTACCCGTCATGACATACGGAGCCGAAGCGTGGACACTCACAGTACGGCTAGTCCACCAGTTTAAAGTCGCTCAGCGAGCTATGGAACGAGCTATGCTCGGAGATTCTCTGAAGGATAGAATCCGCAACGAGAGTATCCGACATAGAACTAAAGTTGTCGACATAGCTCAGATAATTAGCAAGCTGAAGTGGCAGTGGGCTGGCCATATCTGTCGTAGAACCGACAACCGTTGGGGTAAGTTCTTGAGTGGAGACCGCGGCTAGGCAAACGTAGTGTAGGACGCCCTCCAGCCAGGTGGGGTGACGATTTGCGAAAGGCTGCTGGTAGAAGCTGAATGCGTCGAGCTCAGAACAGGGCGCAATGGCGCTCATTAGGGGAGGCCATGTCCAGCAGTGGACTGCTATAGGCAGATGATGATGAAACAAAATTTCTTTTTTTTTAATGTATCGGGACGAGCTTTAGGTCTTCGAGAGAGGATTCTGGAATATCTCGAAGGATAGCAATGGCTGGCGAAATTTAGGGGAGAACTTTTCCCAGCAGTGGGACGATGCAGGTTGAATAAAGAAAAATGCTCGTATCCTAAAAGAATAACCATTAAAATATGAATAATGATTTTCACTACTTTATTTTTTTTCCTAAAGCCGTTATTCCTATGATTAATAGAACAAAAGTTATTTCATATGAGTCTATCTAACTTCTAAAAATACACTTACACGACGTAAGATTATATTCTGGGGCACCTTGTAGGTACTATATTTAAATGTTATAGACATGACAGATAAAGAAGGTACTCTAAATAAGTAGGCACCCCCGAGTGATATTGGTAGATAAATTGTGTGGGTAGGTGTAGCTGTGGGTAGGTGCTTATTTGAAGTTTTATCTTATGGCATATGTACACATAATAATATGTAGGTATTTATAGTAGGTAAATACTTACTTAAACTTATTACTTAGTCTTCTGCAAACACTACATGCGAAGAATCTTCCAAGTTATGGAAACTCATAACTTACAAAACTTTCCAACTTGCAGTGTAGAAGCGGTAACAAAATAGTTAACAAAGATCACCATTACATTTCTATTAAAAAAAAACCTATTACTGGACCTTATGCATCAAGCCCCAACCTAAGCAGAGCTTGGTATTATGGGAACCTCATGACTGATACCTAAATGCATTGTTTTGTAAATACATACACATTATACATAGAAAACAACCACACCTGAGGCATATATTTATAAAACATACAAATTTTTGTTTCACGGTGGGAATCGAACCCGCGATCTCCTGCGTCTCAGGCGGACCTTCACCCAATGCGCCACAGAGGTTGTCATTAGAGTCGTGTTGCAGACTTTTTGAAGTATGTGGCGTGCCTTACTCCGCTGTTCTTAACAGATCACCTGAGTGGAGCAACCATGGATTTAGTAGATAATAAATCTATGGGAGCAACACTCCGCCGCGTCTCTACCATATGACCAATTTCTAATACAAACTTTTACACCCTTCAAGCTGTATTAAATTTGTAAACATCACTCTTTATTTTTCATTTTTTATTAGATAATCCTTTACCGTGAAACTGTACAGCCCGCCCACATACATAGTTCGACAGCTGTTGCCTGTTTCCATCTGATACGTTTCAAAAAGGTTTCAAACTAGTTCCAAGCAACCTCTTAGTTCAAAAATTTTATAACGTTCAATGAGTTTTTATCATATAACACCACGTTACCCTGATAAGTATGAATTATAAACGAATTCTTTTCAGTTCGCATTTTAAATTACCTAAGATATGTGTCATGTGTCGAACATCGAGATATTTATACTCTACAAAAGTGGAAAAAAAGTGCCTGCACCATAACTCGGCATACGCTGTCAATTGCGTCGACTTTGAACACTCTTCGAGCGACTTATGGTCTAAATTAGTGCAAATTTGGTATTTTGAAGTTTATTTATGTCAAATACGCTTGGACGATTTTTGACAGCTTTCACTTGAAGGCTGTGACTTTATAGAGTAGGTACTAAGTATAATAATTATCTCGATGGTGTCGAAGCTTTTAAGCTGACTATTGAAAAATATAAAAAATAATGTAGATTCATCATTAGCAGCAGTCGACTGCTAGACGTAAGCCTAAATTTTTAAACTACCTACTTAAAAGCCTTCAATCACGGTCGTTTCAGCACCAAATAGCACCAAATAAAATAAAAAAACAACTTTTTAATTATTCTACAAAAACCAAGAACTTTGTTTCAGAAAATGAAAATGCTTGCCCTCCTGGGCGTAGCTTTACTAGGGGTTGCGTCGGCTGACCAATCAGAGACAAACATCCCCGAAGAGCAGCCAATAACAGAGCCGGAAAATGCGGGAGCGAGACAGGTGGAAACACCCGAAGTGGTGCTCCAGTTGAAGTACGATGAAGGGGAACTGAAAAGGATATATCTGGCTCAGTTCCGCAAGCCAGGGAAGAATTGGGATCCATCAGTGTCGGACCGGTCGAACCTCTGCGCGGACCTGTGCCACGCAGGTTTTGGCAGAATAATTTTCTTTCCTTTGTCTTTTAACTGTCAAAATGTAGCGGTCGCGGATAACTTTTTTAATTTTTCGTTGGTCAAGGTTTTTGTTTATATTCCACCAGTTAACTATGTGGAGTGTGTGGTATTGTGATTTGTATATTGTTTGTGATTGTGTTTGACCAAGTGGTGTGTTTGTTTTAACATGTTGAAGCAGGTTCATTGTAAGTACCTATCTATCTTAGTTATATATAAATTCAATTAAAATAAATTGAGAAAAAGATGTTAAATGTTCCGCCATGATGTTTGACGAAGTTTAGGTACGGTTAGGTAGGTTTAGGTAGGTTCAGGTAAGGTACCAATCCTTAAAAAAAATATTTAGGCTTATATTAGGATTTTTTGTAAATAGCAATTCACTCTGTTTTTTTACCACCATCCGCGTGTTTAGTCAAGCTAGGTTAATTACTATACTGGCAGGTTTTTATTTTTTTTATTTATTAAGGGCCAGCTCTTGATCAGGTTTTAAGGTAGAAATAGCCATGGTGGTAGTTGGTACTTCCACGAGTCCTCCTGTCCTTTCCAGTGCGCATCCTAACAGAGTCAATGTTTTGTCTTTTTTTTATCCCAATATTACCTATACAATTTTATACCATACGTACATTTTATAATAAAATCTTAGATTTTTTCAAACTATGCGATGGGTTGACTTTCTAAAAATAAATTAACACTAAGCTTGGTAAAGACGCGCTCGTGGCGTGCCTAACTTCGGTGTTCTTGCTCTTCCGTGCTTAAAGCATGTTAAAATGTTGGTCCCGCCACGTCGGAGGTCTTCGGGCCACCTGACTCCGACATCAGAGCTGGCCACGTCCTCAAACATAACGTAGGTAGGTACGTACCTACATTCAGCAGGTCATAAAGAGTATTTGCGTTCTAGTATTTTTTTAAACTTTCACGAATATTAAACATAATTAGGTATTATTGTTTAACGGGTCTTCCTCGCTTTTTACCATATTCGGGAAAATAAATAAGGTAAAACTTGAGGAAGGCCCGTTAAACAATACTTTATATTTGTGTTCTGTGAGCAGGTCTAGGTGGCACCGTCTGCGGCTCGTACTGCTCCCAGCTGATGCCGATGGGTCTCCACACGGTGCTGGAGGATGGCAACTCCACGGAGGCCGGCGTGACACCGTACGGCCAGCCCAGGGTCGGGGTCTGCCCCGTGCTGTGTGATAACTCAATGGGTATGTGTATGTAGAATCCACACCAGCCTATATTAGTCCGCTGCTGGACATAGGCTAAACGCGGATACCTCCGAAAGTATCCAAAGATGTATATGGGTTTTCCATGAAGATTCTTCAACTAGCGGTTCTTCCTCTCGCTCCCGTACTGGCGCATGCCTACAACTGCTGCATCGTCGAAGGCACTTACCCGTGTCCAATGAAGATCAGTAAGGTCTCCCCTCTGTTTAAGGGCAAAGGAAAGCGAAGCAGCATGGATGGATATCGGCCTGTGTCGATTATCCCGGCTATCGCTAAGATATTCGAGAACGGCTTAAGCTCCCGTCTCATCACTTTCCTTGCATCGACTAATGCTCTTTCGGAAAGACAGTACGCATACCGCGCGGGGCGTTCGACGACGTCCCTGACTCGTGAGGTCATCGGTCGTGTTGCGGCTGCACGTGAAAGGAAGCAGCAGGTCGCAGTCATATGCTGTGACCTGTCTAAGGCCTTCGACGTTGCAGACCACAATATATTGGCTGTCAAGTTGCGACACTATGGAGTCGACGGTCGAGCGCACTCTCTTTTAAACGATCTGTTAAGAAATCGCTCCCAGGTAGTCGTAGGCTGTGGTGGAAACGTAGTATACGACCCACTGAAATCGAAGATGGGTGTAGCCCAAGGATCTTGGATTTCAAACATACTATTTTCCCTGTTGCTAAACGACTTGCCAGAATTTATCGCATCAGCTGAGACCTATATGTACGCTGACGACGTCGCTGCGATTGTCACTGCCCCCACGGTCGATCAGCTAGAGGGGAAACTTAACGACACGACTACCCGACTTGCGGAATGGTTCAAGATGAATGGACTAGCTCTTAACTTGAGTAAAACTCATTTCATCCATTTCCACCTGTCGGGCCGTGCACCGCGGCCTCTGTTGGTGCAAGTTAACGGAGATGCAATTGACCAAGTCCAGAGTACTAAATTCCTCGGCTTCCAGATCGACAGAGGACTGCAGTGGTCGAGTCATATCGATAAACTGTGCGGGAAGTTGGGGAGTGCGTGCTATGCGCTGAGCCGGTTAGCCCGCGTGGTGTCCGCCGACGTACTCCGTGCCTGTTATTTTGCCACGTTCCAGTCCCTCTTGCAGTACGGCGCCGAGCTGTGGGCGCGCGCCTCCGACTGGGAGCGCGCGTTCCGGATGAAAAAAAGGGCCGTACGGACCATTGTGCGGATACGAAGGGATGTGTCGGCGAGACCGCATTTCAAAAGCCTAGGCATCCTCACATTACCCTGCCTGATGATATATCAGGTAGCAATATATGTGAGAACAAACCGGATCTCCTACTTGCAGCACAGCGACGTTCATAAGTATAGCACCCGCAGTCGCCACAAGCTAGTGCCGGTATCGCGTTCACTGTCGAAATCTTCCAGGCTGACACATGTCATGGGACCGACAGTCTACAACAAACTCCCTGATACTGTCACTCAGGCTCCGAGTATGCATTCATTTAAAACTAAATTAAAAAGGTGGCTTATCGAGCAGACCTTTTATAGCTATGATGAATTCATAGACTATAAGTACCTACCTACCTGAATGTAGGTACCTAAAACACTTTATAGTACTTTTGACATTTTTCTATACATATTTAATTTGATGATTATTTTATTATATTATATTACACTACTTCTTATACCTAAGAAATGTATATATACACCATTGACGTATAATGAATATTATGAATAAATGACTATTATGACTATTATTATGGCCTCTAATAAAGGGGGATATGCCCTTAATCCCCACGCTTGGCATGCGTGTTGGATCTCAGGGCACAACACCGCCGACGTTACTTACTGCCAATCGGTAGCCAGGGGATTCAGCTGTGCCGGTCTCAAGCTGCACTATGCCGCAATCAGCCGGGAGTCAGAGCCCCTGTTTGTTACTTAACAGGGTGTACCATGTGCAAGTGAAGTTGGCATGGGTTCCGAAGTTATTAGTTGGAACCCCTTACACCCCATCCTTCTTCTTTCTTCCCATTATTCTTTAGAATACCAGCCATAAAAACTATTCCTGTACCTGGCGAATTGGGGTAAACAAACTTTCGTACTGAATTGACGGTCAACGCGTCAACGCTGGCCTTTTGCGATTAAATACAACAAGACAATTTTTTTGTACAAAATCCATAATTAAAAACAAGCACATTATGCAATTCAAACTGAAACAAGTTGCTTGTTTGCGTGTTATTTCTCATATTTGCATTTGGATCTGTGGGCCGCCCTCCCGTGGTGCACTGACAAGTTCAACAAAATACATACGTGTGTATTATTAATATCTTGTAATGGTATCCGGAAGGTCACGGTTGCGTCAATTAACTAGGCCTGTTATCAACCCGTTGAGTGTTCGGTGCAATTAGTTCGGTGTACCAGTCGGCCAATAAGAATAATTAATACTTTTTATTCAACAACGGCGATCATTTGTCAGTCAGGTTCTCCTCTGACATAGGCCTCCTCAATATCGTGCCATTGGCTATGGTCTAAGCACAGTCTGCGCCATTTCCTGGGCAACGACCACTTACATACTCAATTATTTGACTCGTAAGTATTCAGGCGTTATGTTCGCGTACTGAGAATGTTTATTAACTCTCTAACATAGCAACTTTTCATCTGTTTGAAAGTTTCCTTATTTCGGTGTTCGTAGCAGATCATTTTGGTTAAGCAACACTCCGCCCGATCACTACCTACTTGGATGGGTGACCGTTTAGTGTCAATTTGAACGCTTCCGTGCTTCGGAAGGCACATTAAGATGTTGGTGCCGGCTTTTTCAGTCATTAAGCCATGTCGGAGGCCTTCGGGCGGCCGGCTAAAAACTGCGAAACTATCAGAGTTGGGCTTAACGCATACGAAGAAAGAAGAAATAATCTCAAAAATTACTGAACCGATTTTGAATATTCTTTCACTGACAGACAGCTACCACTATCCCTAACTAATTGCTATTTGATATTTACTATTGAATTAACTGAAAGAAGAAGACGACACGCAAACGAAAATACGACGAGTCGCCTAGTTATTAATAATGTATCTCGTTCAGGTAAACCTCTCTGCCAATGCAAGCAGGTCGACCACCAGAAGGCGCACGTGGACTGGCCGGCCATCTGCGAAGCGTTCTGCATGGATGGATACACTTTGGGAGGTGAGAATTTACACTACCTATCTATGGTGTAAATTAAAAAAAATACGATTTTTATAGTTGTTATTGAATAATATCATTATTAAAGCCCGGCAGAGAGCCCAGGGTTCCGTTAAAATTTGTAGGAATCAAATTATTTTTTGATGTAACTATAAATTTAGGTTTTTGGATTTTTTTCCGTTGCATGATAATTGTATGGAAAACTTTTATTTTGAATTTTCGCGAAATCTATATGTATATATCTAGGATATCATTTGGTAAGTTACTTTGGGAAATAGAGCCGATTGAGACCAACTTGAACTCAAAATTCAAAAATTCAAAATTCATTTATTCAGTAGGAACTGTATAAATACACTTTGAAACGTAATTTTTTTTAATTTACCACTTGACTTGAAATGACTTTTTCTAGGCTAACTATATATTTTTTTAATTCCGAAAATACTATTTTTGCTCATCAAAATAACCTTATAGTTTTCCAAGGACAAAACCTTCGAACTAATTCGAGCTTCGAGCTGATGCCCTCAATGAGGTAAAATTTTGCCCCACCACATTGCGATGTCCAATACAGAGCTGGCACACGTGATGTGATGTCTAACATAGTGCTAAATCACGTGGTGTTATGTCTTAGGGCTGGAACACTGGCACTGACTGCATGCTATGATCGAGAGCTTCAGTGCGAACATGAACCGTGCCAAATTTGTGAAGCGGGACCGCTCGTAGCAGGCGTTCCAGTATAATCAATACTTACACAGCTTTTGATAAAAAAATCAACTCCATTTTCAGTTCAAACGTTCATTAGAACTCCAGCCACCCCAATCTGAACTAACGTTCAAGCCCAATATGAATTGACGTTGTGAGCGCGCTTCAATAAATCGTTTTTTGAACGAGAAGTCGATACGCGACCTAACGCTAGGTCACGCGATAAAGGTATAAGCACAGTATAAGAAAGGTAAGGTCATTTCTAACATAGGAATGGACCATAGTGCGATGTCTAACATATCTTTGCGGATAGAACGCGCTTCAATGTTTACGGTTTTGAAACGCGAAGCCGAAACGCGACCAAAGGCCAAGCGGTGTAACGAATAAGTACCTACCTAGATGACACCGAGCTTCGCTCGGGTTTAACGACGTTTTCTAAAAATGAAAGCTAGCTAGGTCGATTTGTTAGCCCTGAAATCCCCTGCATCCTAAATGTCATGAAAATCGTTGAAGCCGTTTCCGAGATTCAGACCTTTAAACGAGCAATTCTTGTATTATGTAGTGATATATATCAGATTCAGATATATATCACTACATAATACAAGAATTGCTCGTTCAAAGGTATTAGATTTAGGGCTAGCCTAACATCGGAGTGGACCATAGTGCGATGTCTAACATATGTTTGTACCAGGTTGTCCTAGATGCGAGGCTCCCTCCACGTCGCCGTCACAGCTCGTCATCAGCCAGCGCGCTCTCGGCTCAGTGGAGGGCTGGGCCGCCTGGTGCGATGTCCAGTGCCGACAGGGACACGGCGGGGCCGCTTGCAACTGCGACCGCACACCATTCCAGTAAAAATAAACAACTGATTTTACTAATTGATACTTAAAATATTATTTACTAGTTTCTTTTTCCTCTTTAAAAACAATAAAAAAAAGGTTCTTGCAAATAATTTACTAATTTTAAACGCAACATAATACATAAACATAATAAAACTAAAAAATTGAAATGTCTGTGTCAAGTTTGAAGTTGTACAAAAATCTAATTAATAACATTACATTATTTTAAATCCTAACACAAGTCAATGACACAGTACTTTTTTAGTATGATAAACTTACTTACATTTTATGCTTTTAAAATATAATATACCTACTATTTAAAAAAAAATCGCCTAATCATAGATAATAAGGACAAAAAAATATTTGTTAAGATGTTGTAAACCTTATTTACGTTCGTTAGTTAATGTAAAAAATATACCGCTTGCAATTCGTTGGTAAAAATATGTTATCCCTAGGATTCGTTACAGTAATTTACTTTTAAAAATAAAATAAGCAAAGTACATGGCTCTAGGTAATTTATAATATAACTTATAAGTAAGTAGATTTAATAAATAATATGTAAGTATTCCTTAATATAATTAAATATATTATTTTAGACATACCTAATTCATAACATAAAATCAACTTAGGTAAGAGTCGTTTTACGTTTTACAATTTTATTTTGTATTTTTTATTTTATTAAATTTTGGTTTTACTTTAATTTTATTTGTTTTATTTTATTTTAATCCCTTTTAAACCTACCAGTCAATTAAGAATTGATTTGACTCCCTAAATTTTTCAATTTTAGTGCACAAAATTGGTGTTTTATATGAGTAGAAATAGGTGATAACCAAATGTAAATAATAATTTTTAATTAGAATTAAGTTTACTCTAAATTAAATAAGTATGTTTCATTTTCAAAATATTTAGTGACAATTTAGATACCTAATAGGTATACTAAATGTGCTTACCAAATTAGTTTGGTTTTCTTCGTCGGTTAGGTTATTAGGTAGGTATTCATTTACCTACGTGATTATGAATACCACAAAAAGCTCGTACGTTTTAGTTTGTAATAGATTTTCATTGATAACTATCAAATTAGCAATACTACAGTTACATTCTCGCATTTTTGGACAAGATAACATGTCCTAGCGAATGTACAAAAACGAATGGCGATATTGATAATGTTTATCAACTTCTTACCTTTTTTATTTCTTCAGAATCCGACACTTTAAAAACTGTCTGTTTCTACGAAAACTACGGTTTCAATTTTTATGTAACTTTTAGACTATGTAATAACAAGTCTTATACTTATGATCACAACACAAAACACAGTGTCAATGATTTAAAACGAACTGTCAGATATTAATTGTGTCAGATTAATTGTACGTTCGTGAAATCTTTCAAGGTCTACTAATTGGTCGCTATTCTGCTGTTTTAAACTAGATTGATTTAATTTAGGTATAGAGTTATGTGCTGCCCACCATGACTTATATTGCCGTTATTGCATGTACGCTGACGCTGGCCGTGTACCGAATGAGAGTAGCACAGAGAGCCATGGACCGTACCATGCTCGGTATTCGACTTATAGACCGGGTTCCTAATGCGGAAATCCGAAGATGTACAAAAGTCCAGGACGTTGGAAACCGTATTATGGAACTCAAATTGAGCTGGGCAGGACACATTGCGTAGTTACAGAGCGGTGACTTAGGGATGGTTTTAAGAGTGTGGGACGTCTGGCTGCAAGATGGGCAGACGACATTGTCAAAGTCCGCACGTGGGTTAGACTAGCTCAGGATCGTGGTGGATGGCACAAGTTGAGGGAGGCTTATACCCAGCAAATAGTGAAATCAGGCTGTGGATGATGATGATCCTATGATCATCATCATCCACAGCCTGCCATATTCTGTAGACTCTATAGTCTACAGAATAAGATCCGCGTAGGATTTGAATCTGCTAAAAGTACTCAAGGAGTCTTCAAGGGAGTGCTCGCTTTGAACAAAAATGTATGCCAAATTTTTCCAGCTTTTCCTCTTACTCAAAAGAGGAAACGATACAACGCCTATTAGCTAGAAAAATTAAGGCACATTGTTTTTTAAGCAAGCCTTCACTTGTAATTGACTGCAGGTAGCAGCAGCTGACGTGTGGATCGCTACTAAGCTAGTCTGTGTGTTAATCCAAGTCAAAAACTACAATAGTCACAACATAGGTGCAGTAGAAGTAGAAGAATTAGAAGCAGTTCCTATACTTGGGTCGGATTTTAATAGGATTGCTCTGAGCCTAACTTTAGATGGAAATAGTTGTGTGGTGTTGGTGTGAGATATATTAAAGTGTTGAAGTGTTTGTAAAGTAACGCCACTATGTCTGTTTGTCTCCAGGACCAGAGCACCAATCATATCCAACGGCAAAAAGGGGTGAGACAGGGAGACGTTATTTCTCCGAAACTGTTCACCTCTGCATTGGAGGATATATTTAAGCTTTTGCACTGGGACGGACAAGGCATCAATATTAACGACGAATACATCACTTACCTTCGATTTGCCGATGATATAGTTATCATGGCAGAATCGCTGGATGACCTTGGAACAATGCTCAAAGACCTCAATATCGTTTCCCAACAGGTGGGTCCTAAAAATGACATGAGTAAGACACAGATCATGTCAAATGCCCATGTCGTCCATGTCCCTAAACCAGTCTATGTTAGGAACGATACCATCGAAGCTGTTGACCACTATGTCTATCTTGGTCAGACAATTCAACTAGGTAGGACCAACTTCGACAAAGAGGTCAACCGACGAATCCAACTCGGATGGGCAGCGTTCGGGAAATTGCGGCATATCTTCTCGTCACAGATACCACAAAGCCTCAAGACAAAAGTCTTCAATCAGTGCGTGTTGCCAGTGATGACTTATGGTACCGAAACTTGGTCGCTAACTAATGGCCTCATACACAAGCTCAAAGTCGCACAACGGGCTATGGAGAGAGCTATGCTCGGAGTCTCTCTGCGTGATAGAATTCGAAATGAGGAGATCCGTAAGAGAACCAGGATAACCGACATAGCTCTCTGAATCAGCAAGTTGAAGTGGCAGTGGGCAAGCCATATAGCTCGTAGAACCGATAACCGTTGGGGAATAAAGGTTCTCGAATCGCGACCGCGAACTGGAACACGAAGTGTGGGGAGACCCCCACCAGATGGACCGACGACATCTTCAAAATTGCAGGTAATCGGTGGATGGAGAGGGCTCAAGACCGTTCGTTCGTGGAATTCCTTGGGGGAGACCTATGTTCAGCAGTGGACTTATATAGGTTGTTGATGTAAATGTATGTGTAGTTGTGTGGTGAAATGAATTCTTTACAGAGAATTTTATGTATAAATAAATACAACTGAATTGGGAACCTCTTCCTTTTTTCGAAGACGGTTTAAGAGGAAAAGGTGTGAGTTTGATTGTTAATAAGTGGAATGCGTGCAAGTTAGTTCGAAGGATACTTAATGTTCGAGAGTATGACAGTGTGAACGGGTAAGGGTGTGAGTTTGATTGTTAAAATTTGAATGCATGAGTGTGTTAATGATGGTGGAGGTGAAAGAGAGAGTGGAAATCAGTGCGTTCAATTGAATGAGTGTAATCAGAACGTTTTATTAACATGAGTGTGAATGAGTGAGAGTGAGTGTTAGAGTGAGGATGTTTGTATACCTTTGCGATGTATTATTGTGAAATAATTTAATAAGTAGATGTTATATTTTAGAAATAATTAGTAATAGGACAACCAAGAAATATCGCAACAAACAATATCACGAAAGTCTTCCAATAACTAAGTGATTTAGTGTAAATACTTAAGTAAAACTTAAAAGCATATCTTACAATATAAGTTCTATGTTATGATAGGTTAAGTCCCTTAAATAGATTTTATTTTAATTGATGCTGAAAGGTTTAAAGCCCATTAAAATTTCTCCCTGCTGTAACCGAAACATAAAAAAATCCTTGGTGGAGATGACGTCATACACTCATAAAGTATAACCACTAGTGGTTGTACTGGAACTAAGAGGTTGTACTAGAACTAAGTGGTTGTACTAGGACTAGTTGTACCTCGTGGAAATCAGAGGTTGTTACGTCATCTTGACGTCATCTCCAACTTGAGATTTTTTCGAGCTTATGAACTAGGAAACTAACTTATCCCTATTATTCCCTACTGTTGTCCCCATGGTTTGCCCTGAGTACGCTTGGCAGCCGGGTTGGTGATCGCTATGGTGTTGAAGGTATTTAGGTAAGTAGCCCGATCAGAGCTATGTAATTATCTACTTACATATTTAAACAAGTTCTTGACAGAAAAACGGACAAAAAATTGGTCCTATAAGGGTTTAGTATTTTTCCTCGCGAGGCACGAGAGATTCTAAAATGTTTTTTTTTAAATAAAAATTTGACTGATTGTAGTTGACTTCATTCAGTATAAAAAAATGAATATTTTATTATACAAGATTTTTTTTTCAAAAGAAGACCTTTTGATGTTTAATATCCATATGTATGTATTGATTTTAAAATAAGTTTTTTCTGATCGGGATTCAAATTGTGAGCAGTAGCTACTTGTACTTTTAGAAAATGTTACGCACAAACTGTTACAATTGTTTTGATTCAATGAAAAATATACTTTTTTTTACGAGTAAGTGAGTTAGTTTATTTTGTTTTTAAAGTGTTAACCCACACATGAAAGAAAATATAATATTTTATCATATTCCAAAAATTTCAACCCACGCTGGATTTGAACTCGCGACCTTCCCATCAGTACAGAGAACAAAGAGTTTGGTTTTTTTTATTTATGACCGAGACACGCTGCTAACTGCTATAGGTACCGCGGGTTCAAATCCCACCTGAGTTGAAATATTTGGGGTATTCGTTATTAACTTATTACTGTTTATTATAAATTGATTCTGATTTTTATTAATTAAATTTATAAACAAAAAATGTTATATGTATCAAGTGTTTGTTATTAAGTACTTAAATATAATTAAATTAAATTAATTAAAATAAGAAGTAGTTAATTAAAAATTGTTTAACATTAAAATAAGTAATCATTATATTGCGTTTATCGTTACCATATCAAATTATGTCTAAAATTAAGTCTTAAACGTCGGTATTATAATTAGAGATCATGTTAAAATCTTAACTTTAATTCACTTTAAGCATAGTAAATCATAATATAAGTATGAAACTGTTGTTGAGACAATAATATTATTCAAGGCTTGTTAGTTTGTTTCTGTAAATAAATCTAATTTTGAGTTACATAAATAACTAGTATTAGACATATGTAAGGTAACTTTAGAACTTAACGTCACTACTGCAAAATCAAGATATTGTAAAGCAAAGCATTAATATAATTAATCAAAAACAATGAATTAATTTACGAGAGAGTACGCGCTTTGAACAAAAAAAAGTGTGCCTAACGTATTCTCCCAAAAGGGGGGTTGTGTATTGTCTTGTTTCCTCTTCAGTGCTACACAAAAGGGGAAACGAGACAAAAAAGTCCCATTTTGGGCATTTGTTTGAGAAAAATCGAGCTCAGATTTTTGTACAAAGCGCGCGTATAAAAACTTCTTGTTCAAAAGCACAAATTATTGGTTTTATTCTTAAATTAAACTATGACTCAAACAAAAATGAGGTTTTAACACAGACTTGGTTTTAATCATTTAGTCGCCTACAGAAAGCTTTAAGTTACTTTATAATTTCGAAAATGTTACAATGTTACTAAGCGGTAATAGGGTTGTCCTGCTTGCAAAATGTGAGCATGTACCGAATTTATTGTTTGGACTTGCCTCTGATTACCCTCTATAAGGTATCCTCAATACATTTTCGTATTCAGCCTAACGTAAGTATGTTTTTAAGCTGTATTACCTACTTAGACTGCATTCTAATAATTACAATACAATTATTCGTAGGTTTAGTAAAGTTTTTGACATAGCATAGGTACCTACTACTGAATTAATTTAATTAAAAATGTAATAAATGTTCATAGTAATAAAATGTATACCTATAAATATTGCATGCGTAGGTAAGGTACGTACTACGCTGAATATGGCTGCTCTATACTGCATCACTTAAATATAACTGTTCTTAACCCATATTACGCAATAAATAACTTCGACTTTGACTTTGTTGTGGATGTTAACATCCTAACAAACTGATTAACTGTTTATTGAGTTCTTGATACCTACGACACATGCGAAGGAGTGTGGGGTCAACTAATGTGGCCGAATTATAAAAATTGGCTCCTCAGAACTACCTACCTTCTTAGATGCAAGGATAGTAATGTACGATTCACACCTTCCGGCGCGCGTCGAAGAGCATCGAAGCGCATTTTAAACCATGCCAGAGGAAATTGAAACATCCACAAAGCAGTTAAGTTCCTTATTTGTATGCAATATACTGCTAACTTACTACTTGCTACTTAAGGATCTATTTATGTCAGTGTTTGACAAAGCTCAAAGCTGCGTAAATTTCATGCAAGTAATGAACTTACTGCTCTGTGGATGTTTCAATTTACTTTACCTAATATTAGGTATGTTAATATTATATGAATTTTTTAAATTATTGTTAGTGATCTGATTTTGTTAATAAAATTATATCTACTTATATTTTATGTTAATGTTTGTTTTATTTTTTATCCACTTATAACAAAAGTAACTTATGAATAATAACTTTTTTGGACGGTGTGAAAATGTCCTAAGCATGTCCTCCAACTAGGGAGAGTAAGAGGGGTCTTCACTCTGCAGAACTCTGCGGCGCCTAGCCAACTAGCTACCACTAGCTCAGCGTCCTACCGACTAAAAACACACCGTGTTCCGTCACGATGAAGGGCTCGATACTGTAGCAATACTTGACGGGGTCACTGGCTCCTGGTAGAAGTCTATCACGGCACCGTCGGTATGGAATAAAATAAATATAATCTACCTAAATGCTTGCCGAGTCGGTACTACCTATCCTTCTACTCCGTACGTAACTGCTAGCAGAATAGTTACTACCTAGGATCCTAGGATTCTACCTTGACTACTTGGTGAACACCCAAGCTGTTAGGTAGATGCCTAATTATCTGGCAATGGGATGTGATTTTGCGGAGATTTCTATGCGTTGAAGATAATTGTACAAATCAAATCAAATCATTTATTGCGTACATGTTGTTTACAGAGGTCTTAAATTCTATGCATAGTTTCAACATGAACCCTGTTAGGGCATGGCAAAATTTAGGCATCTTGCTAGGTGGCATAATATAATAAAAATTTCTTACAAACTAAAATACATTATAACTAAAATTGCACAAAAAAAAAACAAATAAGTAGGTAAGTAAATCAACATTTACCATTTAACTTAAATAATAATTAACATTTTTATATAATACTAACAAATTATCTTCTAATCAAAGAACTCTTGCAGCGAGTAAAAGCAATTTTTCAGTAAATAATTCTTTAATAATAATTTAAATGTATTAATTTTGTTTTCTGCTTGGATTTCTAGCGGTATTCTGTTAAATATTTTAATAGACATTGCATGGGGGCCCGTGTGGAATATTTTTAGTTTTGAAAACGGAATGGTTAATCGGGTTTTTGGTCTCAGATTTTGCGGTCGCGAATAGGGATGAAACAGGTGGATATTCTTTTTTACTAATATACATACTTCTAAGATATATATAGATACGAGGGTAAGAATTTTGTGTTTTATAAAATATGGCCTACAACTTTCCATTTGATCGAGATTAAAAATTATGCGGAGGCATCTTTTTTGTAATACAAATAGTTTTTGGGCATCTGTGCTGTTTCCCCAGAGTATTATTCCATACTGTAGCCAAGCATGCGCGTAAGCATAGTATGCACAGATGGCAGTTTTTATGCTGGTAGTTTTTTTTAATTCATATAAGGCGTAGGTAAATCTCGATAACTTAGCATTTACTTTTTTAATGTGTTCTTTCCAGTTTATGTTAGAATCTATTTGGATTCCTAGAAGAGTGTAAGTGTTTACGCATTCGAGTGGGGTACTGTCATATGAGTATTTTATATTCAACGGTGCTTTCTGATAGGGGTGGAACTGCATGAGCTGCGTTTTTTTGAAGTTTAATTGGAGATTGTGTTCGTCAAGCCACTCTATTATATTTTCTAAGGTGCTATCCAGGAGATTATTTATATTTTCTAAGGTGCTATCCAGGAGATTATTTATATTTATGTCAGATTTACATGGGATTATCACTGATATGTCATCGGCAAATAAGGTGCAAGAACTGTCTATAATTTTTGGTAAGTCATTTATATATATGAGAAATAAGATGCACCCTAGAACACTACCTTGTGGTATAGATTTTGTAACGTCGATATATTCTGATTTTACTTTTATAATTTTACCCGTTGCGTAATCGTGATGTTCTACTTCAACATATTGAACACGATTTTTAAGGTATGATATAAACCAATCATAAACTGGTCCTCTGATACCTATTCCGTACAATTTTTTCAATAAAATACTGTAGGTTACCCTGTCATATGCTTTACTCATATCTAATAAGAGTCCTACGGCATACTTTTTCTCGTTAATTATATTTAATATTTCGTTTATGTATTTATACACGGCTAGAGATGTTGAGCGGTTTTTCCTAAAGCCGTTCTGATTTTCATTAAAGATTTTATATTTTTCACAGAATGAATAAAGACGGGATGACATGGCACCCTCATATATTTTTGAAAATGTTGGTAATAATGCAATTGGTCTGTAGTTATTTTTATCTAAATGGTCTCCTTTTTTATAGAGGGGTTTGATTACTGACAATTTTAATTGGTCTGGGACAATGCCTTCAAAAGGCATTCCTTTTGTAGGTCCTTATATAGATACGTAATCATTTTGAAGAAGGTTAGGTAAGGTTAGTCTGTGATCATAGAGAGAGAAAACTTAGGCCATTTGCATCTACTTTAAATGATTTACACAGCGTCAAGTAGGTACCTACCTACCTAGCTTTTACTCACTGACGGACACTGCATGTGAATCTGAGGGCTTACCACAGGTTTTTATAGTTTACGAAAACTTTAAGTTTCGGTATCTTTCCATACATTTTCAGTACAGCGCCTCTAGGGAAACGTGCATGAACTACGAAAATGTGAATTATTCCGGAAATCCCCACCAAGCCGCCCCACTGGTGGGGATTATTGGATTTTTTTTCCAATAATCCCCACCAGCTACACCGTAGTCAGCTACGACGTAGTGGTGGGGATTTCCGGAAAAAAAATTCCAATAATCCCCACCAAGTCAAATGGCAAATTTTAATCACTCTTATTCCTTTACTTCGTGGTATTATGTTGTTCTCTGTAGTGCATCATATTATAATAACATAGGTAATTTAAGTAGGAAGAGTTATTTCCTTATGTTTATAGCAACATTGGATGTTAGAAAAAAATAAAAGAAAAAGTAATTGTTATGGTCTTTAATATAACTAAATTATTTATAAAATTATAATTCTTTAATTAGTTAAATTATAATCAGTTATGTATTACTAATTATAAAAAAACTAAATTAACACTATAAACATAGTAAAAATCAACAAAGTGCTTATTTCTACTAACAACCATTTATAATCACGTTTTTAGTATCACACATAATTTTTATTTTGTCTTAAATAGTTCTACTAATTTACAATAATTGACTAGAACTAAAGATTAATTTCAATAATTACGTTGCAATCGTTTTGGTTCTAGTTGCGCGGCAAGAGATGAATGGTTTTATTGCATCCAATAATCCCCACCAGTGGGGCGGCTTGGTGGGGATTTCCGGAATAATTGAAAATGTATGTAAAGATACCGAAACTTATAGTATTCGTAAACTATAAAAACCTGTGGTAAGCCCTCTGACCAAGCTGTGTGTGTGTGTGTGTGTGGTTTTTCTAACGATCCTTCACCGTTTGAGAACGTGTTAGTGCGCATTTAAATTATTCGAAACGTAAAATTCATAGGTGCACGGCCGAGATTAGAACCCACGAATTTTGAATCTGATAAAACCCACTAGGCGAAAAACACAGCTCCAATCTCAAGAAGCTCTCAGAATAATGAATGTGCAGGTTGTGCAGTGTCATTGATCGGAGAAGCCACTTCCGTAATTTTGAAGAATCAATCAGTAGAGCTTTACGGCGCCATCTTTGTAATTTAGTTTGAAAACAGATTGTAATATAAAGCGCCATCTACAAAATATAGCATGAACGTGGTCGGGTGCTGAGCTCTCTGTCTACTGTAACTAGATGTCGCTAGCTACCTACATGTTACATTCCGCATTCGGCGACAAACGCCACCTAGTTAGCCCACAGAACACTAATATTTTCTATCAAGAGCCAAGAGATGGCAGCCTTATGCCTAGCCTAGCCTGGACCGAAAGTTTTCTATGAATTTAAATATTAGGTATAAGTACTATTTTTTATTACAGGTACTTAATAAATATTAAATAGAAGGGAGGATGAAGGGAGGTTTCTCGAATGAATTATGAAGATGAGGGTTAGTATAGGAATATTTATTACAAATGCATATTGCAATTACTTTTTGGTATATATGTATTGCTTGTATTTTTTGAGTGAAAATAAATAAAGCCATACAAAAAGACATGACATAATTTGCTGTAATACCTTCCTAGGTATTAACTATTTCACTTCTAGGATTTCCGTTCCTCAGAAGGGCATCTGGAACAGAACCATGCAAAGCGAGCCCCTACAATTCCTTGGTTTGTCAATCTACCTCACAAGATAAGCAGAAAACATATTGTTGTAGCGCAGATTACGCTCCAGGTACATACTACTGAATACATTAAAATATCTAATTAAAAACGTGAACAACCCAATGTGTGACTATGTGGAGGAGAGGGCGCAATGCCGCTTATTGGTGCTCATAGGCCTATGTCCGCCAGTGGACTGCTATAGGCTGAATATGATGATAAATAAGTAAATAAATAAAATCTTTATTCAATTTTTTAATGCTAATCAACAATAAATATTAAATTATATACCTAATTAATAAGTAATCAACATCGAGATAATCTTAGAGAAAACTGTACAGTGACAGTCTTCAAGTGAAATTTAACAAAAATAATCCAAGCCTGTTTGAAATAAATAAACTTCGAAATGCCAAATTTGCACTAATTTAGACCTTAAAGTGTTCAAAGAACGCGCAATTGACAGCGCGCGCGGAGTTTTGGTGCAGACACGTTTTTACATGTTTTCCACTCTAAAGTATAAATATCTCTATGGTAATCAAGTTAATCATTTTAGATGCGACGAGCTCAGAACAAGGCGCAATGGCGCTCATCGGGGGAGGCCTATGTCCAGCAGTGGACTGCTATATGCGAATGATGATGATGATGCAAGCAAAAAACAATGTTTAGTAAAGTTATCAATAAACTTGTAATGATGGTGCTACAGGGCTTTCAATTTCAGTTAAGACACGTCTGTCCCGCCATGCTGTTTTCCTTCAATTTCAGTTAAGACACGTCTGTCCCGCCATGCTGTTTTCCTTCAATTTCAGTTAAGACACGTCTGTCCCGCCATGCTGTTTTCCTTCAATTTCAGTTAAGACACGTCTGTCCCGCCATGCTGTTTTCCTTCAATTTCAGTTAAGACACGTCTGTCCCGCCATGCTGTTTTCCTTCAATTTCAGTTAAGACACGTCTGTCCCGCCATGCTGTTTTCCTTCAATTTCAGTTAAGACACGTCTGTCCCGCCATGCTGTTTTCCTTCAAAAACCCTCTTTTACATTTCCCCTTATCCCGACTCATCAACAACTCAGACCATTCCTTCACCACATTATTTATGAAGAGTTGATCTGGTTTCCCTGTCTTAGGATTGACAGCCAACTTCCCATGAGGTGTCATTACATTCTTACCCAAGGTGCCATGCTTTCTCTTCATATGCTTATTACAATTGGACCAATTCGCGAAATCCATGCAACAAACATCACAACTGTACGGCTTAGCCCCTGTGTGTTGATGCTCGTGTGTTTTCTTAATACTTTTATATCGAAATCGTTTCGGGCAGTACTGACAGACGTACGGCATACTGTCCATATGCACTTTAACATGTTCTCTTAATCTACATTTGGAGCTGAAGCAGCGCTTACAATCATCACATTGGAATCGCATGTCCAAGTTATGTGTCAAAACATGCTTCCTCAATCGTGAAAGGTTTAGGAATGACTTATTACAGATTTTACACGTCTCTTTTAATATATTTTCGTGTGTTATTCTATGGCTTACGAGAGAGCCCTTGGTGTAAAATGCTTTGCCACAACGATCACATGTGTAGTTACGTTTTCTGACCGCGTGCGTTTCAGTATGCTGTTTCAAAGTTGATGGTGTTTTCATTAGAACACCACAGATTTTGCAAGTCAGGTCGTCTATTGTTGGAGGGTGTTTTCTGCGTTTCTTTGGGGGTGATATAAGGGGTGAGACGACGGAACATTCGTGGACTCTTAGGGTGCGTTTGGAGGCGTATATCTTTCCGCAAACGATGCAGGGGTGTTTGTTTCGTGTGTGGGTGTCTGTATGCTTGCGGTGGTCGACGCCCATTTCGATATCGCAGTAGGGACAGATGGTTCTGAACAGGAAAATAACACTATTAACTTACAACATCATAAAAAGCATTTTTATAGCTATAGATAAATTGGGTAAGAGGTTCCATTCCCATCATTAGATCCCAAGTCAACCCACGGGCACGAGGTGCACTCTACTAACGACAGCGGGGCTCTGGCGGCGGCTGACTGCGGCACAGCGCAGCCTGACCTTGTTAGGACACCGGCACAGCTAAATCTCCTGGCCTCCGACGGCTACAAGAAATTGTGACCTGCGATCCCAAACCCGCATGTCGTTTGTCCATGCACTATTTGTCTCGCAGCGGGAATCGAACCCGCAACTTTCTGCGCCTCGACGGACCTTCGCCCACTGAGAAACAGAGTGGTCGTCTAAAATAAGTCAAAAGTGTGAGTATGTTTACGGTTGTATGTAAGAGTTACTTTTTCACGGCAAAACTACTTTTTTTATAGTTTATATTAAACGTAAGCCACGTTTGGCCGCCATCTCACCTGTTGGTGTGAAGATGCGGTCGACGATGTAGCACGCTTGCCTAGAATGTACCTATTTACTGATCGCTTGAAGACCCCTAAGTCGTAGTGATCAGGAAACACTGACGCCGGAAGAGCATTCCATTCCATACTACTACAAACTACTGAACGGATTGAGCCGAAATTAAGAACATTTTGTAGCTCTAGTACAGCAATAACAATATGCTACTTTTAACGCATTACCATCTAATCTAGTCCAAATATATAGAACTGTAATGAAGTCTGTCCATTCACGCACAGCCTAATTGTTAGTTCACATCATCATCACTATAGCAGTCTACTGCTCGGCATAGGCCTCCCCTAATGAGGGCCTGGACTGCTATAGACTGATGATGATGATGATGTTAATTGTCTATTGTAGGGATACAGTAAGAATGGACTTTCTGAAAGGACTTGCACCTAAAAAAACATTACGCAGAGTTGCAGACAAAGTGGTGTTGCCCAGAAACTCACCTCAAATCCGGCCGATGGCTTACTACATGCTCCACAAACAGACTAAAACAGTCGAAGCTCTCTTCACAGTCAACGCACTGCCGTCCGAAGCACCTCCGATGAGCTACAACACAGTGGTTCCCCAATACATTTCCATCAATCACCTTCAGTTTACAATATTTACATATAGCCGGGTATTCAGCCCATGTGGTTATGACCCTATCATCAGAATTTAAGATTTCCAAGTGGTAGTTGAGAAGGTCGGTCGGTTTGGTAGCGTATGCCTTCACATGGGTTTCGAGAGAGGATTGGCCGTCGAACACTTCACCGCATGATGTGCAGGAGTGGTCGTGTATGTGTGTGGATGAGTGGTGCTCGTCTGTTTGTATGTTGCAGTGTTCACAGTAATCCCTGAAATTAGGAAATCAGTTTGGTTCAATATAAATAATATAATAACAATTCTAAAAACTTAGCACTAACATGATCTAGAACAAATTTGGGAAGAAAAACCTAGCTTTGGAGGACCAATCTATATAAAATACTAACTTTCGCCCGTAACTTCGGTACCGGGATAAAGGATAATAAGTAGCCTATGTGTTAATCCAGGTCACAAGGACAATCTAGATTTATGTACCTATTCCAAGTTTCATCCAAATCTGTTCAGCCGTTATGGAGTTACATAACGGCTGAACAGCTGCTGCTGAACAACAAACATACTCACACACACAAACTTTCGCATTTACAATATTAGTGTGATGTGAAGAACAAGAAATTAAAAACATTGCTCTAAAATCATCACAAACAAGCTACAAGAAGAAAATTCTAACATTTGGAGGAGGCCTTTGCGCAGTGGGATGAACTAATAAAACAAAATGCTGAACATTTATATACAACATCACAGCCCCAAAGTAAGCAGAGCTTGTGGGCAAAAGAAGTAAATGTACCAATTAGATAGGTACATCATCCAAGTCAGCTGGCACAACAACTTACTAGAGACGACTAAAAAGAAGTCAGTTGGACAAACTGACCGCAGATAAAACTAAGAAAAAAATAATTTGATAGGTACCTCAAAACCTTCCTATGCCCTCTCACATGGAGGACAAACTCATAGAACTCGTCAAACTGTTCCACACAGTCGGCACACTGGAACACCGCACACCGGCCGTGGTCCTCCCGGCCGTGCTTACGGAGACCGCTGACGGACTCCAGCACCTGGCCACAGGTGCAGTGCCACGGGTATGATGCCCAAGTTATCAGTTCTGGTATGTCCTCTGGTTTCACTTCTGAAAATAAGTAAGTTGTCATATTCGCAATAGGCTAGATGCCTGAAAAATTCTAATTAGTCCTTCATAAATTTACATTATCAAAAAATATTGGACACGTATTTTTTCTTTTGTCAATTAAACTAACAATGACAAAGATATAGTGCGTTGAAGTTCCGCGTGACTTTACGGGTAAGTACACTTTTTAGATACAAGTGACGTCACGAGCCCCCACTCCCAAATTTTGACGCTCTATAACTTTGACCATTTCCAATGATTTTTAAAATAAAAAAATACGTGTCCAATATTTTTTGATAATCTAATTAATTCTAAGAATTATAATTTTTTCTACCCAGGCATTATCCCTATTGAGCTTGCGAGTGAAAAGCACTAGTTTTGTCTTGTTTCACTCGCAAGCTCAAATTACCCTCACTACAACTTCCATCCTTATTCGGAACGAAACTCGTTCTCAGTAAAGAGGTTAAGTATCTAGGGATATGGCTGGACAGTAAACTTCTACGGACCAAACAGCTGGACCATGTCACAACAAAGGCAACCAACGTGCTGTGGCAGTGTACACGTGCCATCGGCAAGGACTGAGAACTAAAACCCAAACTTTGTCTATGGATGTACAGGGTAAGGGTCTGTTCAGTACTCACTTATGGTGCTGTTGTATGGTGGCCAAGAACAAATTTAGTAACAACTATAAACAAACTACAACAGGTACAAAGACTTGCATGCTCGTGATCTGTGATTGCACAAAATCAACCCCATCAGCCGCCGCTAGACATTATACTAGTACTAACGCCACTGCATATATAGCAAGAAGCCATGGCCGCTGTACTCAGAATAAAGTCAACAGACCAGTGGAGAGGCAGTAGTAGGACCACAAACCACTGTAAAATACTGAATAAGGCCACAGATATCATCCCTGAAGCATCGAAGGGTACGGACAGAGTAGCCACGACGTACCTTACAAGTAAAGGGTATCAGATAATCAACATAGAGGACATATATGGTCCAACGTCAAACACCATCTATCATATATTCACAGATGGATCCAAGACAAAAAGTGGTGCAGGTTGTGGCTTTTACTGCCCCGAAACTGGGCTATCAAAAGCACAGCCTCTCAGCAGAACCACCACAGAATTCTACATCAGAAAATAAAAATCACAGCTCTTGTTTATAACAGACAGTACGGCACTGATTGCGTTAATCAGTGCCGCACTGTCTGTTATAAACTCCGCAGTCCAGACACCAGGTCCAAATTGATTGCGGACTGCCACAGTGCCCTCCAACAACTAACAACTGACTTAACAGTTAACATAACATGGACGCAGAGTCACGGCTTAAACCCTGGACCTAACAAGGCTGACTCGTTGGCAAGGGAATGAGCCAGACTCACTCCAAGATCAAGAAAACGTTAAGAGAGCACTCTGAAAACGATCACCAAAGATTGTGGGACCGGAGACGGGATTGCAAAAATACAAAACTAATGCTACCAAGAAGAAACAACAAAATAACCAACACCCTGTTAAAAATGAAAGGTGAAGACCTACGCATACTGGTTGGTACACCTAGTAAAGTCAGGAGCTATGGACAGCGGCACTTGTCGCGGCTGCTTTCAAGCTGAAGAAACAGTGGAGCTCGTCATCTTACACTGCACTGCCACAAATGAAGCTAGAACAAAATCCAGGTTACAAAAACTGCTTGATCAAGGCTCATAAACGCAGGCGGTATCGGGAATCCTAGAGCAATGTTGCCCCCAACCCAGAGTCCTTCTCCGTTATTTTAAGTAGTTGGGCTGGCTGGGGTCACGTTAGCAGGGGGGCAATGCACAATACACCTCAATGTGTGGATGTCGGTGCAGAACTTTCTCCCCCCACTTCCAATTAGAAATTAGAAATATTCGCAATTGTCACAAAAGTATAAACTTCCCCCAAAAAAGCTAGACATACTTATTTAGAATCTAGTGTTCTTTACGATTTTGTCACAATAAATAAATAAATAATCCTGGACGTTATCACACAGCATCATGTAGCCCCAAACTAAGCAGAGCTTGTATTATGGGAACCACATGATTGATATAATACATAGATACATAGATACATATCATACATAGATACATATCATACATAGAAAACACCCAGACACGAGACAAATATCTGCAGAATATGCAAACATTTGTCCCGCAGCGGGAATCGAACCCGCAACCTTCTGCGTCACAGGCGGACCTTCGCCCACTGCGCCACAGAGGTCGTCGAATAACTTTGATGTTATAAACCTCACTAGTACATTACATTAGTACATATTGATTAATAATATATATTATAATAATTAAAAAATATTTATATTATATATGTGTGATTTTTCTATAATATGTAGTTTCCTATTTATTTTAGGGGTGAATAACAAACCTAGCTGTTCCTTTCAAGTGGCACACTTGCTAATAAAACAAATAGAAGAAAGACTCTGGCGCCAAGCGATGAGCCAAGGAAACAGCTACCTAATAATAAAATTGACTCGCATAAGCCAGTTGATGAATACCAACCTTTAATCACAAGCGAGGGGTGGATGGCCTAACGATAATCATATAAATTTTGATCCAACATAGAACTGTTCTAGTTACTGTGAATGAAACGACTATTTTGTCTCTGAGGTTTAGGGCTAATATTTGTATTTAGCCTATAATTAATTGTAGTTAGTATTGTGTAACTCGCTCACAATCGTGCTTGCATAATCTTCTCATCCTTCAGACAATATTTAGTTAATAGTTTATGGTTGTTCCCACCTTGAGCTTTAAATTTTGAGACAACAAAATAAACAGTGACTTTTATACTTATTACAAGCTCTGCTAGGTTTGGGGCTACATGATGCGGTGTGTAGTGTTCAATATTATTTATTTTATGGTCATTCTGTCTGAGCATAAATCTATTGAAGAAACTGAGGGTAGACAAGAGACGAGCACAATCTTTTCACACTATAAATCAGCACTCATCTATAGGCCTAAAATTTGTGATAGTTATAGGTACCTACCTGGAGAAGCTTCATCATCTTCAAAAACTATTAATTCTTCTTTGACCACCTCATAATTCTCAGAGTCTTGCTCCACTGGAACTTCTAAACCACATATCTCACTCAGAACCACCTGTGCCCTCTTCACGTTCAGGAAAAACTCGTAAGAAACCCTAATAGCTTCATCACAAGCGATACACAAGGACTGAGGTAGCGAGTTGTTATTAAAATCAACGAAATCATTCCCGATACATGATAGTTTTTCAATGAGTGATTGACGATGAGCCGGACTAGTTAGTGCTATAATTTCTGCATAGGGCTTCTCCTCGGCGCAGAAACGGCAATATAACTTAGCAGTCGACATGCTTCATAGTTAGTATTAATATTTTAATAGCATAAATTCCCAAAAATTATATTGGGTTTCACTATATAAAAGATCTATGGGTGGGTTTCACCAACTAGCAACCACCATGCCAAAACAAAAATAAATAATTATAGTACTGACACTGACACATTTGCTGACATTGACTTCACTTCACTTCACTTCTTTGTGACTTCTGGGACGGACACCATTTTTTTCATCTTGAACGACGGTTGTCAATTTTATTAAATTTTATTTTCTAGTGTTTTTCTAATATATGTCGTTTAATATTCATGGTATCTTAACCGATAAATGTTAGATAAAAGACACAAGTATTAGTGAAATGGAATAAAAGAAGATTGAACGGGAATTCTCTTATGAAGAAAATTGTGCGCCGATCGTTTTTTGTTATAGTCACCATGGCTATAGCAGAAAACAGGACCTAACCGAAGACAGGACGACTGGACTTATAAACCGTACTACGTTGCCTCATATTATTATGAACAATTATTATACTTGATACTGGCGAAATTGTGGATAACTATCCCAGAAGCCATTTAATATAGAAGTGAAGTGAAGTGACTTCTGGGACAGTTCGTCTTAATTTCGCCAGTATTTTATATAATGTTCTTAATAATATGAGGCAACGTAGTACGGTTTATAAGTCCAGTCGTCCAGCCTTCAGTCAGGTCATGTTTTCTGATTCTGATTCCGACGACCCCCTGTGGCGCAGTGGGCGAAGGTCCGCCTGGGACGCAGAAGGTTGCGGGTTCGTTTCCCGCCGTGGAACAAATGTTTGCATGTTCTACAGATATTTGTCTTGGGTCTGGGTGTTTTCTATGTATGATATGTATGTATTTAAAAAGTATATAAGTAATATAACAATCATGTGGGTCCCATAACACAAGCTCTGCTTAGTTTGGGGCTACATGATGCTGTGTGATAGTCCAGCATTATTTATTTATTTATGTATTTATTTTTTATTTATGATGTTGTGCTTCGGAAGGCTTGTTAGTCCTGGCTTTTCCAGTCGTTAAGCTATGTAGCCTTCAGGCGACCTCAAAGCTACGATACCAAGGTTGGCCACTAGCTCATACGAAAAAGAAGACCTCAAATAGAAGTTCCTTGCATTACAGTGACATTTTGGGATTCAATTGTAATGAAGCGGAGGCTTTCTTTCTCGTATTCTTCATTACTGATTGTCGTCCCCGTCTTTATAGACTTTTTTGATGTATCGATGAGCTGTTTCTACCTATGCTGTTCTGTCTTCGGCTTGCCTCAAGAGAGTCAGTGCCTTGACTTGGTTAGATCATCGTTTAGGTGATGCTTATGGGGAAGGCGAAACATTGTCGAGTTTCTGTTGAGGTTTTTTCTTGTGTATTTGTGTGTTGTTTTTCCAAGCTTCTCAATTTCGTGAAAAAGTGAGTAGATGGTTGCATTAATGAATTGTGCGTTTGCTAGTTCTTTGTCTGATTTGCAAGTGAATCTGTGGGCGGGAGGGGGTTGCACGGTTGCGCACAATTGTCTGACATTGACACGAAGTAAATGGGTGACTTCACTAACATTGACATTAACAGAACCAATACTGTAGCTTTATATAAAGGTACTATCCCTATTACAAACGAACTGTCATGTCGTCATGGCAGTTGACTCTGCAGTTGATGTCAGTCTGTTCAAAAATGTTGAAGCCAAAATCAAGAAGTTATGTCAAAATTGTTGAATAGTGCTAGCAAGAGGGAGGTTTGACATGTATCGTCGCCTTAATTACTTCACCGTTTTCCTACGTTGTTCGACCCGTTTCTACGTAAGACCAGGCGCATAATTTCCAAAAAACGTACATTTAAATTGAGCTCGATATAGTAAGTTTTCGAATTGTGCAACTCGTACTAGGCCCTCTGTCCTGTCTGTCTGTCTATTGGACAGCATATTTTTTATCTTGAACGACGGTTGTAATTTTTTAGTAATAAGACACAATTATTCGTGAAATGGAATAAAAGAAGATTGAACGGGAATTCTCTGATGAAGAAAATTGTGCTCCGATCATTTTTTGTTAAAGTCGCCATTGCTTTAGCAAAAACAGGACCTGACTGAAGACTGGACGACTGGACTTGTAAACCGAACTACATTGCCTTCTATTATTATGAACACTTACTATTATATTAGGCGTCAGGGGTATGGCTTTTTTAGCCCTTCTCACTTCTTACCGATAGGTAAGTCTACTTTCTGTATTCTTTCAGATATGAAAGAATACAGAAAGTAGTTCTTTCAGATATGAAAGAATACAGAAAGTAGACGTAAATGGAAAATGTTCTCCAGGATCTGTAGTAAAGATGGGTGTTCCGCAAGGGTCAATACTTGGACCATTTTTATTTTTAATTTACATCAACGACCTACCTCAACTTGTGAGAGACCACCACGAAATTGTATTGTTTGCGGATGACACGTAACTTCTTTTTAAATTAAAGCGACGGCAGACCAATTTTGACGACGTGAACAATGCAATAGCGAAAGTTGTTAACTGGTTCAATGTAAATAATTTATTACTGAACGAGGCTGAAACAAAATGTACCTATAAGATTTATATTACCAAATGTTAAACAAGTTAAACCTAACATTAAAATAAAAGATGAAGATCTAAATCTTGTGGACAGTACTGTATTTTTAGGCATAACTTTAGATAATAAGCTTCAATGGGGCGCTCACATAGATGGGTTGTCGAATAGACTCAGTTCTGCAGCATACGCAGTCAAAATAATCCGTCAACTTACTGACGTAGAAACGGCTAGACTAGTTTATTTCAGCTATTTCCACAGCATTATGTCGTACGGCATTTTGTTGTGGGGGAATGCTGCAGATATCAACACCATATTTGTGTTGCAGAAGAGGGCTGTTCGTTCAATTTATAATATGGGCCCCAGAGAATCACTTAGAACTAAGTTTAAAGAAATAAATGTTATGACAGTGCCGTGCCAATATATATATAAAAAGTTAATGTATGTCCGAAAACATATTAACTTATTCAAGAAAAACAGCGACTATCTTAATGTTATTGCTAGAAATAAAGATAAACTAGCTGTTCCTACTGTAAGTATTGTATTGTATTGTATTTATTTATTTCAGATAATAAAATCCATATCACACACACACAATTAAATTAAATTCCAATAAAATAATTATAAATTAGATAGGATTAATTAACAATAAGATAGGAAATAATTATAAATTAGATAGGTCACAAATTGATATCACATTACATTAAAATTACATTACATCAAATTAAATAATATCTACGTACAATCATCATCATCACGATCATCATCATCATCATCATCATCATCATCATCATCAGGAATCATAGTCACAGACTGGTGCAATACATTTAGAAAAATGTGTCCACATGGGAGATAGACAATGCTCCGCCACGGTTTTTAGGATGCTGTTGTGACTGGCCTTCGTCCTGCTCATCAGAGATGCTGTTTTCTTCCGAATAATGGCGTGGAAACCATCAGTTCGATATTGAGCAAACATCTCTGAGGCGCTACAAAAACGGGGGAGTCTCAGCAGCATCCTAAAAGTATTATTATACTGAACACGTAGGGCCTCCAACGATTTTTTGGTATAGTTAACCCATAGATTAGCCGTGTACAGGCTCTGACAGTAAGCTTTAAATAGTGTAACTTTCACTTCGTCAGAGCAACGAGCAAATCTACGGGTCAACATGTTACCTCGAACCGCCAAAGCCCTACGTTCCCTTTCTATGTCTACATTATCTTTAAGATCGTCGGTAAGAAAATGACCTAGGTATTTAAATTGAGTGACTCGTTTGATGTTGACACCGTTAAGTGTTAAGTCGCGCGTGTTCTCAGGTGTCTTACCGGCGGTCCCAAAGACAATGTATTCACATTTTTTCACATTGTAGGTGAGGCCGTGCGATGCAGCGTAAGATCCGCAAACCTTCAGCATCTCCTCGATAGACCCCACAGTCGGTCCCAGCAGCACCATGTCGTCCGTAAGGCTCCATAAAGTTAGTCAATCTTTTAAAGGGATGTGTGTACGATTTTTTTAATAAAATCCCAAATGACGGGATTAATATGTCTATGTAATAAAGCTTATTATAAAATATCTGTTTATTTATATGACCAAAAAGCTTGGGATGAAACTGCCTCCAACTCCATCAAAAACAATGTAATAGTTATTAAGAACAATGACGTTAAAAAAATATAAGCCAAGCAGAGTTTCTTGCCAATTCTTCTCTGTTTGGTCACGTTACGAATTGGTGGTAAATTAAAAAAAATACGTTTCAAAGTGTACTTTCTAGTTCCTACTGAATAAATGAATTTTTTATTTTTTGATACTTTATACGACCGAAATGGTGGAGGACTGTCCCAGAAGCTATTTAATAAAGAAGGAAGTGAAGTTTAATTTGTCTCGTCTATGTCCAGTGTTGCCGTTTAACATTTTTAATGCTAGATTTAGCATATTTCCGAATCTGATAGCTTGAAAAATTCGCATTTAGCATATTTCAAAATAAAAAAATTTTTTGAACGGTACCTATTTAGTGAGGAATTCAATTGTTTTTTTTTAACTCAAAGTAGTTTTTCAAAACATGGGAACTCTCTCTAAAGGAATTAGGACTTCCCCGAAATTTATGTTTATCTATTGCTCAGCGATTGTTAATTTTTTACGAACGATCAGTGCAGTGTTCTTAATTTTTACGTCTAATTTTAATCTGATGTGTTACTATAATATCACGGCTTTTCATATTTATGAGAATTTACCGCGTACAACGGAAAAAGATGACATAGTTTAACTTATTGCGAATTTTGTAAGTGTAACATAATAGCTAAAATTGACTGAAGCAACACATTTCCACCGCGAAACATGCAAAATGTGAAGGGTCTATGAAATTTTAACACTCAAAGAGCAGTCTTCTCTTGCATTCTTTATAAGCGAATATTCATCTATTTTAATAGTTGACCACTTCAGTTTGCTATTCGGGAATAAAATTTAGATTTTAGCATATTTAAAAGTTATATAAGTTTTTTTTGGCATTTTCTGCAACAAGTTTTAGCATTTTCTCCAAATAAAAAATGGCAACACTGTCTATGTCTCTATGATCTATGGTCCGTTGTTGCGACTTGCGTTGAATTTGTGTTTGATTTTTCAATTATCTCTCGAAATATGGCTTTAAAGCTATGAATTCCACCGAAAATGTGTACTGCCGCTTTTGCGCCGAGCCCAGGAGCTCCGAAAAGCTGCTAGATTTGCAAACAGATGTGAAAAAACAGGATGAAATAGTGGCAAAATTAACTCTACTGAACGCAATGTTCATCGACATTTCTAATCGCGATTCCCTTCCAAAAACAATATGTTTCGTCTGCTACGACTCTCTGAACAAGGCGTACGAGTTCTTCGAAGGCGTGAAGCGTGCCCAACACGTCTTATCGACATTATTCACGCAGAACGAACAAATCAAATACACATCGGATGAAGACGTTTACGAAGATTTCTTGCCTGAGCCTACCGACGACATTCCAGTCAAAGTTGAAGAAAAAGAGCAAGAGACGGCCGCTCTGCAGGTGAAGCAAGAGCCGAAAGAGGAGAAGGAGGCAGACGAGTTTTCAAACTCCTTGAATGTCGACGAAATTTTGGGCGCTGCTCTCGGCAATGCCTTTACTTCGAACCTCACCATTTACGCAAAGGAGGTGGTGGATGTTGGTAAAAGGGATGTCCTGTCGTGGGCTGACTACCCTTGGGTCTGTGCGTTCTGCAGCATAGAGTTCATGGGGCTCGATATGCTGAGGTATGTATGTTTGATATGCGTAATGTTCAACTGGCCTCTTATTACCTATTATTAAAGCCTCTTAGTCAGATGTTTGTAGCTGCTTTAACCCCATAAGTTTGCCAGTGCAATTGCACAAAACGGGGCATAAGTATTATTCAACACAAAGCTGTTGGGCTCATGAAGACACCACTGGCTGCATTATTTTGGTAGTCCAGTCTGCCAATCTAGGCCTTACAAGAGTCAAGTTTATAACTTATTCATTATTAATAGGAGTAGTGATAATATGTGTAGAGTAATGTTGAGAACAACCAATTTATAAGAAATAAACAGTTATACGTGAATTAAATTTAATAAGGAGGGAAACAACTATTATGAATAGGTAGTACTGTTAAACAGTATTGGCTCAGCTTTCCTTTATGTGTAGTGAGCTAGGCGGCTGAAACTTTGGTCACAGGAAGGGCTACACCTAGGAAGCCTAAATCTGAAATGGCGTAGTGCGGAAACGAATAGTTTTGAGATATGAATTTTTGAAAATTCAAATTTTTCACGTAATTTCGTCAAACTTGATGTTATTGATTGCAAATTATTTGGTAATCTGACAATGACAATGACATTTCTTGTGGTTTTTGCGGCAATTTTAAGGTATTTTTTGGTAATCTGACAATGACAATGACATCTTTTGTTGCTTTCCCGCCGGTTTTTGTTAATTGTTTGATTGATTGAATTTATTAGTGTAAAAATTGACACAGATAAACATTAGGTTATTAGGTTTTTTTTTATAACCACCCGGAGATCCTTCTCACAAAAGTAGGTTCTAGGACACCCCCACTTGAGTAGATTAGGTTCGAAATCTAACACAGAACCGACACAGAGGCACCCCGATGCCACCTAGTCTTGCGGTCCCTACCTCTAGAGTGTATATAAAAAATGTGTGAGTGAGAGTTCTGGCGAGAGCCCATACCGGAGTCAAATACCATTTTTATGATTTGAAACGGGTTTTTAGAGTAGTTATAGATCATAGGTTCCCCTTCCCTAACACTACCGCATCCCCCCCTCTCCCGATAGTGTGTTTTGGGGTATATTGTTTACGTTTTTTCCATACTTAACCTCAAAACATTTTTCTCGGAAACTATGAGTTTCCGCACTTCACCCTTTTAGGGGGAGGGTCCTCCCCCCCACCCCCTTACCCCCCAAAAGCTCACTACACATAAAGGAAAGTCCTTCCACAGTATTTATTATTAAACCACTTTATTCATCTAAAAACGCATTAAAAATATTTTTTTATCATTAAGTTTTAAATAAAAATATGCTATACACAAATAGTACATAAATAATTTCAAAAACATTATTGTAAAAACATATCCAAAAAGGACTATCGACCACGGGGCTAGGCGTTATTATTTTTATTATAGTACACAAGCAGTTTGATGCTGATGTGTCCATTTCAGGCAGTGTTAACAATGAAGAAGATAACAAGGTTACAATATCACGTTTTTACGTCCGTAGAATCAACGTGCAGACAGTACACATTATTCTAGTTTGTATTTCACATCGATCGGTGCAATATTACCGAAGTTATACGCGTGAGAAGTTTACGTAGGTTTTTTAAATCTCGTCAGTGATCGCGAGTAGCGCGTGATGTCATCGCTCCTTTTCCGCGCGGCGCGGCGGGCGTTCATAGTACATTTCGCTGCTAAGTTGTTTGCTCTCGTGCGCAATGCAAATTTTTATTAATTTAAAATATTGCTGATTGATTGAGTGTATTGTGTAAATTATTGTTTTGAAACTAAAATGGAAGAAGGATTTCAAAAAGACCAATGTAACAACCTTCCCATAGTTCACGGTCTGATGGTGGCAGAATGTTTTATAAAAAATAAAGAGATCATTAACCTTGGAATGGTTCAATCAACTGCGAGTCACGTACCCTACATACCAGCTGTGTGAACTTGGCACCCGACTTTGGAAAATCGATTGTTTTTTATTTGATTCTTATAGATATTGGTTTGTAGTTGATTGTAGTAACAATTTTTTCGTTTGTAGTTACTCCAAAAAAAAATTGGAGCACTTTGAAAAATACTTGGCACCCGACTTTGGAAAATCAAACTTTTTTTTTCGATTCTTATAGGCTTTCGTATGTAGTTGATTGTAGTAAAAAGTATTTCGTTTGTAGTAGCTCTGAAAAAAAGTTAGGAGACTTTGAAAAAAAACTTGGCACCAATATTTGAAAAATCTATGTTTTTTATTTATACTTAAAGATTTTGGTTTACAGTTGATTGTAGTAACCATTTTTTCGTTTGTAACTGCTCTAAAAATGAATCCGAAGATTTAAAAAAATCACACAGGTTTAGTCGACACGCGGCAACGAATTGTTTGTATGAAATGAACGCTACTATAAACAATATAAAGCTAATATAAACGAAATCAACGCTACTACAAACGAAATGAAGTTACTACAAACGAGATCAACGCTACTACAAACGAAATAAAGTTACTACAAACGAAATCAACGCTACTACAAACGAAATAAAGTTACTACAAACGAAATGAACGCTACTACAAACGAAATAAGGTTACTACAAACGAAATGAACGCTACTACAAACGAAACAAGGTTACTACAAACGAAATGAACGCTACTACAAACGAAATAAAGTTACTACAAACGAAATCAACGCTACTACAAACGAAATAAAGTTACTACAAACGAAATGAACGCTACTACAAACGAAATAAGGTTACTACAAACGAAATGAACGCTACTACAAACGAAACAAGGTTACTACAAACGAAATGAACGCTACTACAAACGAAATAAAGTTACTACAAACGAAATGAACGCTACTACAAACGAAACAAGGTTACTACAAACGAAATGAACGCTACAACAAACGAAATAAAGTTACTACAAACGAAATGAACGCTACAACAAACGAAATAAAGTTACTACAAACGAAATGAATGCTACTACAAACGACATAACGTTACTACAAACGAAATGAACGCTACTACAAACGAAATAAAGTTACTACAAACAAAATGAACGCTACTACAAACGAAATAAAGTTACTACAAACAAAATGAACGCTACTACAAACGAAATAAAGTTACTACAAACGAAATGAACGCTACTACAAACGAAATAATGTTACTACAAACGAAATGAACGCTACTACAAACGAAATGAATGCTACTACAAACGACATAACGTTACTACAAACGAAATGAACGCTACTACAAACGAAATAAAGTTACTACAAACAAAATGAACGCTACTACAAACGAAATAAAGTTACTACAAACAAAATGAACGCTACTACAAACGAAATAAAGTTACTACAAACGAAATGAACGCTACTACAAACGAAATAATGTTACTACAAACGAAATGAACGCTACTACAAACGAAATAAGGTTACTACAAACGAAATGAACGCTACTACAAACGAAACAAGGTTACTAGAAACGAAATGAACGCTACTACAAACGTACAAAACATACAAAATCTATGTTTTTTATTTATACTTAAAGATTTTGGTTTATAGTTGATTGTAGTAACCATTTTTTCGTTTGTAACTGCTCTAAAAATGAATCCGAAGATTTAAAAAAATCACACAGGTTTAGTCGACACGCGGCAACGAATTGTTTGTATGAAATGAACGCTACTACAAACGAAATAAAGTTACTACAAACGAAATGAACGCTACTACAAACGAAATGAACGCTACTACAAACGAAATAAAGTTACTACAAACGAAATCAACGCTACTACAAACGAAATAAAGTTACTACAAACGAAATGAACGCTACTACAAACGAAATAAACTTACTACAAACGAAATGAACGCTACTACAAACGAAACAAGGTTACTACAAACGAAATGAACGCTACTACAAACGAAATAAAGTTACTACAAACGAAATCAACGCTACTACAAACGAAATAAAGTTACTACAAACGAAATGAACGCTACTACAAACGAAATAAGGTTACTACAAACGAAATGAACGCTACTACAAACGAAACAAGGTTACTACAAACGAAATGAACGCTACTACAAACGAAATAAAGTTACTACAAACGAAATGAACGCTACTACAAACGAAACAAGGTTACTACAAACGAAATGAACGCTACAACAAACGAAATAAAGTTACTACAAACGAAATGAACGCTACAACAAACGAAATAAAGTTACTACAAACGAAATGAATGCTACTACAAACGACATAACGTTACTACAAACGAAATGAACGCTACTACAAACGAAACAAGATTACTACAAACGAAATTAGGTTACTACAAACGAAATAAAGTTACTACAAACAAAACGAACGTTACTACAAACGAAATGAACGCTACTGTAGTAACTTTATTTCGTTTGTAGTAGCGTTCATTTCGTTTGTAGTAACCTTGTTTCGTTTGTAGTAGCGTTCATTTCGTTTGTAGTAACTTTATTTCGTTTGTAGTAACTTTATTTCGTTTGTAGTAGCGTTCATTTCGTTTGTAGTAACTTTATTTCGTTTGTAGTAGCGTTCATTTCGTTTGTAGTAACCTTGTTTCGTTTGTAGTAGCGTTCATTTCGTTTGTAGTAGCGTTCATTTCGTTTGTAGTAACTTTATTTCGTTTGTAGTAGCGTTCATTTCGTTTGTAGTAACTTTATTTCGTTTGTAGTAGCGTTCATTTCGTTTGTTGTCACTTTATTTCGCTTGTAGTAGCGTTCATTTCGTTTGTAGTAACGTTATTTCGTTTGTAGTAGCGTTCATTTCGTTTGTAGTAACGTTATTTCGTATGTAGTAGCGTTCATTTCGTTTGTAGTAACTTTATTTCGTTTGTAGTAGCGTTCATTTCGTTTGTAGTAGCGTTCATTTCGTTTGTAGTAACTTTATTTCGTTTGTAGTAGCGTTCATTTCGTTTGTAGTAGCGTTCATTTCGTTTGTAGTAACTTTATTTCGTTTGTAGTAGTGTTCATTTCGTTTGTAGTAACTTTATTTCGTTTGTAGTAGCGTTCATTTCGTTTGTAGTAATCTTGTTTCGTTTGTAGTAGCGTTCATTTCGTTTGTAGTAACCTTATTTCGTTTGTAGTAGCGTTGATTTCGTTTGTAGTAACTTTATTTCGTTTGTAGTAGCGTTCATTTCGTTTGGAGTAACTTTATTTCGTTTGTATTAGCGTTCATTGCGTTTGTAGTAACGTTATTTCGTTTGTAGTAGCGTTCATTTCGTTTGTAGTAACGTTATTTCGTTTGTAGTAGCGTTCATTTCGTTTGTAGTAACTATATTTCGTTTGTAGTAGCGTTCATTTCGTTTCTAGTAACCTTGTTTCGTTTGTAGTAGCGTTCATTTCGTTTGTAGTAACCTTATTTCGTTTGTAGTAGCGTTCATTTCGTTTGTAGTAACCTTATTTCGTTTGTAGTAGCGTTCATTTCGTTTGTAGTAACTTTATTTCGTTTGTAGTAGCGTTCATTTTGTTTGTAGTAACTTTATTTCGTTTGTAGTAGCGTTCATTTTGTTTGTAGTAACTTTATTTCGTTTGTAGTAGCGTTCATTTCGTTTGTAGTAACGTTATGTCGTTTGTAGTAGCATTCATTTCGTTTGTAGTAACTTTATTTCGTTTGTTGTAGCGTTCATTTCGTTTGTAGTAACTTTATTTCGTTTGTTGTAGCGTTCATTTCGTTTGTAGTAACCTTGTTTCGTTTGTAGTAGCGTTCATTTCGTTTGTAGTAACTTTATTTCGTTTGTAGTAGCGTTCATTTCGTTTGTAGTAACCTTGTTTCGTTTGTAGTAG
Source organism: Horisme vitalbata (assembly GCA_951804965.1). NCBI lineage: Eukaryota > Metazoa > Arthropoda > Insecta > Lepidoptera > Geometridae > Horisme > Horisme vitalbata. Next base: position 27,191,987 of record OX638094.1, on the reverse strand, counting down.
CGTTCATTTCGTTTGTAGTAACTTTATTTCGTTTGTAGTAGCGTTCATTTTGTTTGTAGTAACTTTATTTCGTTTGTAGTAGCGTTCATTTTGTTTGTAGTAACTTTATTTCGTTTGTAGTAGCGTTCATTTCGTTTGTAGTAACTTTATTTCGTTTGTAGTAGCGTTCATTTCGTTTGTAGTAACCTTGTTTCGTTTGTAGTAGCGTTCATTTCGTTTGTAGTAACCTTATTTCGTTTGTAGTAGCGTTCATTTCGTTTGTAGTAACCTTGTTTCGTTTGTAGTAGCGTTCATTTCGTTTGTAGTAACTTTATTTCGTTTGTAGTAGCGTTCATTTCGTTTGTAGTAACCTTGTTTCGTTTGTAGTAGCGTTCATTTCGTTTGTAGTAACCTTATTTCGTTTGTAGTAGCGTTCATTTCGTTTGTAGTAACTTTATTTCGTTTGTAGTAGCGTTCATTTCGTTTGTAGTAACTTTATTTCGTTTGTAGTAGCGTTCATTTCGTTTGTAGTAACCTTGTTTCGTTTGTAGTAGCGTTCATTTCGTTTGTAGTAACCTTATTTCGTTTGTAGTAGCGTTCATTTCGTTTGTAGTAGCGTTGATTTCGTTTGTAGTAACTTTATTTCGTTTGTAGTAGCGTTGATCTCGTTTGTAGTAACTTCATTTCGTTTGTAGTAGCGTTCATTTCGTTTGTAGTAACTTTATTTCGTTTGTAGTAGCGTTCATTTCATACAAACAATTCGTTGCCGCGTGTCGACTAAACCTGTGTGATTTTTTTAAATCTTCGGATTCATTTTTAGAGCAGTTACAAACGAAAAAATGGTTACTACAATCAACTATAAACCAAAATCTTTAAGTATAAATAAAAAACATAGATTTTTCAAATATTGGTGCCAAGTTTTTTTTCAAAGTCTCCTTACTTTTTTTCAGAGCTACTACAAACGAAATACTTTTTACTACAATCAACTACATACGAAAGCCTATAAGAATCGAAAAAAAAAATTTGATTTTCCAAAGTCGGGTGCCAAGTATTTTTCAAAGTGCTCCAATTTTTTTTTGGAGTAACTACAAACGAAACAATTGTTACTACAATCAACTACAAACCAATATCTATAAGAATCAAATAAAAAACAATCGATTTTCCAAAGTCGGGTGCCAAGTTCCCACAGCCCTACATACCTACTAATATAAATGTATCGGGGAGGCCCCCTTAATTAATTTTAATTTAATTATTTATTTTTAAAGTAAATATATAAACAAAATATTCTGTGAATATTTCAAGGGTCTAACTGTTGCCGTTATTAATATCGAGCAAAAAACGGCAAAAAAGTAACAACAGAAATACATCATCGGTGAAAATTTCAACTGTCTAACTATCGCGGTTCATGAGATACAGCCTGGTGACAGATAGACGGACATACAGACAGCCTGGTGACAGGTAGATGGACATACAGATATACAGCGAAGTCTTAGTAATGGGGTTTCCGTTTTTACCCTTTGAGTACGGAACCCTAAAAAGCATATACTAGTCGTTTTTAGCCCTAACGGGGGCTCTTCTCATCGCATTTGTCAATGTTTTTCTGATTTTTTGATCCTTAGGAACGTAAAAAAACAACTTTTCGGGTGTTTTTGTGGCCGTATTTTTAAACTGATGCACGACACAGTATTTATTAGATGGACTAAAGTGGTTTTTTATGGTAATTTATTTAAAATAAACAAAGAATTTCCGCGCACGACGGGCTCATTCAGATAAATGCTTTGAATCCCTGAGTCGCTTGCGCGGAGATAGGACCCGTGACGTCATCATCGATATCGCGCTATGTCCGTGGCTTAGACCGAAAATGTTAACTTTGCACTTTTATATCTCGGTCAGTTTTAGAGATAAAAACATAATAAAAACACAGTTGTTCTCGTAATTGTTTGTAAAATGTTTTGGCATGTATAACAAAAAATGGTTTTCTTGTTTCAGAACACACTCGGAGATGGTACACGGCAAGTGCTCTGCGTTCTACTGTGTGGACTGCAAACAGGCCAAGAAAGAAGACTTCAGCACTTTTATCAAACATGTGAGGAAACATCGCAAGTGTTTGAGGTGAGCCCGAACAACCCCATGTGAGATTAACATTCAAGATTCAAGAAAACATTATTTATTTTCCCTAATTAGGTCTTATAGGTACGTTAGTACATGTATTCAGCCTGCATGCAGGCATGCTAATATTATTAGAGTGTTGTTACGGTAAAACTAATTGATTATTATTGTTATTAGTAGCTCTACTAAGCTCTTTGTGAATCGGAAGTACTACCTACATGCCTATTTCTGCTGTAAAGCAGCATTGCTTTGTTTTGGTTTGAAGAGTGTGGGTGCTGGTGAAATTACAGGCTGGCGAGGCTTATTAGGTGGGGTGTACAGGGCTCCAACCCCTATCTTCGGAACCCAAGCCAACCCCACCTGCACGTGGTGCATCCTGCTAAACAACGAACGGGGCTCTGGCGGCCGGCTGATTGCGGCATAGCCTAGCCTACATCGGCACAGCTAAATCCCCTGGCTACCGACGGGCAGCAGCGTCGGTGGTGCGAGAAGCTGTGCCCTGCGATCCCCAACCCGCATGCCCAGCGTGGGGATTATGGGTATATCCCCCTTTATTAGGGGAGGCCTATGTCCAGCAGTGGACTGATATAGTCTGGTGTGTGTTTGTGTGAGGCTTATTACATTTATATCCCAAGTTGATGGATGCAGTGTGTTGCATCGTAGAGCATGTTCCAAACATGTTTGTCTTACGTTGCAATGCTTTGTGTTAGGTGATGGTGAGCTATGTGCTTGTTCCATCTTCAGGTACCTTAAAAAAATAAACTGTTATAGAAAAAAAACGTTGCAACTATTCCCCAATATGGATATCCTCAGATATTGCTCAGTACGGAAATCAATTGACCATACCATAATATAGGGGGAAGTTTTGGTCCAAATCTGTTCAGTAGTTTTTGTGTGAAAGAGTAACAAACATCCATCCATCCTCACAAACTTTCAAATGTATAATATTAGAAGGATTTCAACATTTTATTTGATGTAGACACAGTAGAAGCTCTATAACAATAAAAGTCATAATTCCAAGGAAGAGTTACAGAAATACATAATTTTGTCTGTGTCCCATACTCTTTGCTTAAAATATATTTTAGAGTCAGTTCAGTAGATTTCTCAGTAGAGTCCTGCCTTTTGACTGAACCCTTGAGTAGTCTGTGCAATTAGTTCTGTAGTCCAAACAGCCTAGGCCACGGGAACGGGAACGGTAGAGGGAACTAGAAAGGGAGCGGAAGTGAGAGTGATTTAAAGTCATAGCACACATATCAACTTAGAAAAAGATCGTCACCGAATCAACTCGAGCTATTCATCATTCTTTTTATGAAACTCCCTACTGCAATGCACACTTATCGGAATCGTAACGTAATCATCTCACCAACAAGCTTACGAAAGCATGGTCTAAGTCAAAGTGTTTTGATTTTTTTAAGACTAAATGTATGGCCCAAGTATTTTAAATAAAAAACTGAATTTAGGAAGAGGAGCTCGTGCCCTAGAGCCAATGTGATTTCAGCACTGAACGCCTTATGCATTATACAATATTCATTAATTTTGACGCGGCACAAAGCACATTGTAATATGACAATATTTAATTTCAGAAACTACTGTTACTACTGCAACGCACATTTTGACAGCACATCGGAACTGAAGGTCCACATCAAGCAACACTCCATCAAGCCGCAGACCCCCTGCCCCCTCTGCGGAGACATCCAGCAGAACGAGGAAGAACTACAGAACCACCTTCTCCAATACAGCACCACCAAAGTCAAGAGACGGCCTCGAAGGAAACCCGGCACACCCATCACAGTCGAGGAACTAACATGCCACCTATGCAAGAAAATCTACAAGAACCCCAACAGTTTAAGAGATCACATGAAACTTCATTTAAGAGATAGGAAAAGAGATTATACGTGCGAGAGGTGTGGCAAAATGTTTTATAACAAAGGAACATTAACCTCCCATATAATGTCACATGATAAAGTACGACCGCATGTATGTAGGATCTGTAACAAATCATTCTTGTTTCCTAACATGTTGAGACGACATGTTGAGATGCATTCTGGAATAAAGCCATTCTCTTGCGAGCAATGTGGCCGATGCTTCAGATTGCAGTATCAACTGAATGCACACAAAATAGTCCACACCGACTCAATGCCTTATGTCTGTCAGTATTGCAATAAAGCGTTCCGTTTTAAGCAGATTTTGAAGAATCACGAGCGGCAGCATACAGGTGCCAAGCCTTACTGCTGTCAAAACTGTGGCATGGAGTTCACCAACTGGTCGAATTACAATAAGCATATGAAGAGACGACACGGCACGGATACTTCTAAGAAGAAGATCACACCCGAGGGAGTGTTCCCGATAAACCCGGAGACGGGACAGATTATACAGTTGGTCGATCCGGTCGGGACAGCGGAGTGGAAGACCAAGATTATGATGCCGTCTAAACGGGGGAAGAAAAAGGTTATAAAAGAGGAGAATTTATCGGTATGAATCTATATAATGTTTATAAATGATGTGTATAAATGTCTATAAACAAAGACAAGTTTATCTTAATCTGTCTGTTTAAAGGCCCATGTGCACCCACAGATAAGGGCAGATAAAACAAGTTTTTTTTGCCATAAAAACAGAAATCACCAATTTTTCCACAATTGGTGATTTCTGTTTTATAATAAGGTTTATATATAATACATGCATAATATAGTTGAGAAAATACACAGATAATTTTAGAGGTTTCTAATGTGATGTCGTAAATAGTTTCCACTGATAAAATAAATTAATAAATAAATTAAATAGTTAATACAAATAAACAAAAAAAAACTAATATGGGAATTACTCTACTGAAAACTATCTTAAAACTAAAAAAAAAACTACGAATAAAGAAACATATAAGCAAGTAAACATTTTAAATAACTGAATAGATTTATAATAACTTCATCAAAGGGCCGAGATCGGGGCTCATTGCGAGTTTACATTTTGAAAGGGAGTTGTTGAAAATATCTATATTTGAAAAAATACGGTAATAAATGTCATAGCACGATTCTCATAGGAATTTGAAGCATCTTCGTCGTTCATCGAAAAGGTTGAAATAAAAGCTTTTTATAAACTTTCCCATTTACGTTAGTGCACATGGGCCTAAGTAGGGTAAATGTACTATAAAATTTTCCATAGGTAATTAATATTGCTGTGCACAAAACGTCTTCTTAATCATGTACAACTACTAGGATTATCTTAAGTGCTATGTATCAACTTCCACCAACAAATAACTGTAGATCATGTTAAACTTTGATTATTTGTATTTAAAGAAAATATAAGATTTTATTGAAACCCCAAAAATTTCGCGAAATACCCCATAAATATTGAAAAGAGTTTACTAACTACGTTACTGAGTCAACTCCACGCCTTATCGACATTTTGGGCAGTCGTCGCGGCTAAGCGCTGATATTTATGACAGGGTCGCAGGTTCAAAATACCGCATGAGTCGAAAATTTTGAATTATAATAATTTTACGTAAAAGTTTGTCCTGTAGCGGGAAGCGATCCCGCACTCTCTTACGTCTCAGCCAGCTGTAGGTAGATATTTATTTATTAGATAAATTGATTACAAATTGGTAAATAATGTCTTAAAACCTTTATTAGGTTTGCTAGACACTAAGTTCTCGATAAAATTACGTACCTATATAAATTATCATTAGAAGCGGTTTGCGCTAACGAAGTCCTCCAGGTTTTAACATGTGCATTTTGCCCCATTTCTAGCTTAGTGTTCAAATAATCAACCAAGATTTGTGTTTATGGATATTTTAATGTAAGCTTCCGCCCGGTCTTCGTTGTTAGTTCGGGGGGCCTAAAAACACCGGAACCAGAGTTGATCACTAGTTGGCGGCATTATCATAACCATATAGTTATGAAGTAATGCTGCCAACTATTCTAGAAATAAAACTAAAAGGCTTATTAGACCATGCGGTATTCAGTCTGTCTTAGTTAGACTGTCTTACTGAGTAATTAGTCAAGGCTAAGACCGACTTAGTGGCTTACTCTTATTACACTACGCTAAGTGTAAAGACAGTCTTACTAAGACAGACTGAATAGCGCGTGGTGTAATAGGCCTTTAAGAAAAGTTGTTTCCGTCTGTGGTCAGACAACAGATTAAAATGAGCTAGTGGTCAACTCTGGTGTTGTAGTTTTTAGGCCGCCCGAAGTAACTGCAGTAGTGTAGATACACTACTTACAACTCATCTTTATCCCTCTGAAGTTATGCTCAGCAAACGGTTCGCCCAATCCTAGTACACTCTGACACAAACACGATCTAGAGTTCGAGTCCACTCATGAGCGATAGACTCGGCGCTGCTATCGCAGAACTATAGTAAATAAAACAAAAATTTGTTACATATGTATCTACATACATCTTCATGACTTTTTTCCCCATTATGGATATCTTCAGATATTGCTCAGTACGCAAATCTATTGAGGATACCTTAACGGGGGTAGTCAGAGGCAAATCCAAACATTACGTTCGATACATGCCCACTTTTTGCAAGCAGCTAGCATTCCACGTGACAGGTTGCAAGCCCATACCCGCTTTTTATTGGAACACTAACCTAGCACATACCTTTCGAACTTTTTAGTTCGAGGGCATGCTGGTTTCCTCACGATGTTTTCCTTCACCGTTTCGAGCTCGTGGTAATACGCACATCAATTTTTCATAACGAAAAATCCATTGTTAATTCGTTTTTATTTACAATAATTATGCTCTTTTTGTCTAAGAGGTCTTATTCCGGACATTTCGCAGTCGAAATAGCTCGTGGATATTCATCATTTCAATATCGGGATCGACTTGTACCCCTTTTGCCTTTTGGGACTATTTTGTGTCGGATTGTGCTATGATTGGTCGAATCGTTCGCCGAGCCTAACTTCACGAGGCACAGAGATCTATCGTAACGATTGTAAATGTCTTCTATCAGTATTACTTCCTCTCTTAATTTATGGTATTACTAAGGTTATATAATTATCTTATCATTCGTCTTCAAGTACCGATTACATAATTATATAGTACGCGTCACGTTAATAGAACGCTGGAGGGGTGTGTTTCCGCGCGGGTAGATACAGATAAATCGCATAATGCGGAGCTTACCGCCAGCGTTCTTTCTACGTGACGCGACCTGTACTTACTGTCCAACTCGAGACGTTTCAAGAGTTTCCCTAAATGTCTAAGTGTGGACGTTAAATAAATACTAAAACAAGCTTCTGTCCGCGGCTTCGCAGACTTTTTTTTTACAGTTTATAGGCTTACGTTTAACCGCCATCTCACCTGTTGGTAAGTGAAGATGCAGTCGAAGATGTAGCACGTTGCCTAGAATGTTCCTATTAACTGATCCCTTGAAGAACCCTAAGTCATAGCTATCAGGAAACACTGACGCCGGAAGAGCATTCCATTCCTTAGCTGTTCTAAGGATGAAAGTTGCAGCGAAACGCTTCGTGCGGGAGGAATGTCTACAGTGTATGGGTGACGAAATTCCGTGCGTCTGGTCGTACGATAATGAAATGGTGATGGGGGAATTAAATTGTGTAATTCTTGCGCACACTCTTCGAAATGTATCCTATAGAACAATGAAAGGCGAGCCATTTTTCGACGGTGGTACCCCGATAAAAAGTATGTGTTAATCCATGTACCGAACTATGTGTACTCCAAGTTTCATACATATCCGTTAAGTTATTACTGAGGTGAGTGATACATACACATATTAACTTTTGCATTTATAATATTACTGTGATATGATGAAAGTCGAATGTTTATGTAATGTGAAATGTTTTTTTTTTCTTAAAAAAGCTCTCAAATAGAGCTTTATTGTTTGGCGAATATCATACTTCCTATCCTATCCTATCCTAGTAATATTATAAATAAGAAAGGTTGTGAGGATGTAAGGATGTTTGTTACTCTTTCACGCAAAAACTATCGAACGGATTAGGATGAAACTTGGAATATACCTACATAGTTTAGGACCGGGATTAATACATAGACTACTTTTTATCTAGGGACCACGCGAGCGAAGCCGCGGGCGGAAGCTAGCAATAAATAAGGGTGCCATTTTCCATAGGGGCAAAGAATCTTCCTCGTAACTTTCGCATTTCAACATTTTGTTGTGAATGATAGTGTAAGTTCTCATTTTAAGTAAATTTGTTATTCTTAATGAGAAAAAAGTTTCTTAAACGTAATACTAAGAATAGATACTGTCATTGATTTGTGGACCCTATCCTTACTTCTAAGACAATTTAAAACTAATTTAATTCTAACCAAAATCCAAGGTTGAGTATAAAAGGAATTCAGTGTTCTGCTAATGAATGTCCCTAAATAGTAATTAATTAATAAGTTGTGTGTGCCTTAGTAAGAATATAATTTTATTTATTATTATTTAGTTAGAAAACTGCGTTGAGATCATTGAATGCATGTCAGTCTTTGAGTTTTTAAATTTTACTATGAATATTAATTAATATGAAACTCAAATCGTCAGTTATTCCAATAAAAATGTATTCTATTTCGTGATGTAAATATTTTTTCAATAATAAATGGGTTGTAAGTATAAAATGATATTGTATTTTTCCCCCAATCTCTAAAAAGCACTATAAAAAATAGTTAGGACCATAGCAAGAAGCGCGGGATTTTTTTGCCATGCTGAGTCTTAGAATTACATTATCTTTGATGCTGAGCTCCTTAAAAGGAACGGCGTTGAATTTAGTGAGCACCATAGATCATGGATAAATCCACAGATATAGAAGATAACTAGATGAAGTCTTAACATTCACTATGTTCTGAACGTTAACTCATACGGCTGATCTCTACTTTCTTATGTCCATAAATCATTTGCTAGAAAGGGATGCATACTTTATCTCAATTCGATCGTTGCTACTTCGTACCAGGGCATTTCTATGAAACTGCATAGCATTTTATTCGAGCGCCCTGGTACGATTTTCTTTTTGAACTCATTTGAAGTCGCATTGAGAAAGTATGCATCCCTTTCTAACTGATATTGGAGATAAGAAAGTAAAGATCAGCCGTATGTGTTGGTGTTCTGAGCATGAATTAATTTTAAGGGTTCTATGCTTTAGTAATAGTTCTTAGTTGAGCACTTATAATGATTTTTGATGCAATATTTTTTAGTTCAGATGCTAGATACCTTTTTTTACTCTTTCGGCGCCATCTATTGAGGTCAAGATCCAACTAGTGGTCTTGAAAGCTCTGCCCTCTATAGATGAGTAGCATTTAGTGGACTTGCTTACACGCCATCTAGTGTCGAGTAGCAGTTACATAAAGTTATCTATATCCTTTAAAAACTAATAGATGTCGCTATGCAACGTAACAAATGTAAGATTATTTTTAATTGTTGGTAAAATAACTACCCATAGTATTTCTTGAGAAAATTGTGTTAAAATTAAATAAATGAATGAAAAACTGACACCGACGGACAGCAGCGTCGGCGGTGCGAGAAGCTGTGCCCCGCGATGCCCAACCCGCATGCCCAGCGTGGGGATCAGGGGCATATTCCCATTATAAAGCATTATGTCCAGCAGTGAAGTCCGGTGATGAAATTCAAAAACATTAAAAGAAATCAAAATTATAAACATCGAATAAGAGGAGTTAAATAGTGCATAGGATTTATAGGAGATCTCAACTATTGCTATCTGTTATAGGTAGGTACTACAATACACAGAAACTAACATATATGTAGATAGTTATTTATTTATTTATTCGTTAAAGTAATCACAAACTCTGGTTTATGACATAAAACGTAAGTTAAGTTTGTAGAAAAGTTCTCGATGAAAGTGCCTATGTAAATCACCATTATTAATTGACAATAAAATTTTAATTTTTGCTATGTTTTAGCAGTATCTACGTTTTCTTGGAAAGTGGCAAAGTAGCTTTCAGAAAGAAAGTATAACATAACTCGGTACTTGGGTACATTCAATTGCTATGTGAAACTCAGTGTACCCATATAAGTTTGACAGACAGACAGATAACCTTTTAAAAGCGGGGTGGATACATAAAACACATACAGCGGTACCTACAGCTACATAGCAGTGGTAGGTGCGATTAAAACAATTAGCAGAGAATGGCAGAGCGAGTGCTGATGTGCGGCCTAAGTTAAAAGAGACCAGCGGTTTTTTTTACCTTCAAGTATGCTTAGTATACGAGTTCTTGAGTGGAGACCGCGTCTAGGCAAACGTAGTAGGTGTAGGACGCCTTACGAGCAGGTGCGAAAGGCTACTGGTAGAAGCTGGATGCAAGCTGACGACAGGGCGCGGCGATGCTCATTAGAGGAGGCCTATGTCCAGCAGAGGACTGCTATAAGCTGGTGATGATGAAAAGTAGTGTAGGTCGCCGTCCGGCCAGGTGGAGTGACGAACTGCAAAAAGCTGCTAGTAGATGATAATGAATGTTTGTTACCCTTTGACACCAGAACGACTGAACGAATAAAAATAAAATAAGTAAGAAACTTTATAATACCATCAGATACATCTGCATTGTAAATAGTTCCATAGTGGCCAACTATGGTGCCGGAGTCTTTAGCCCGAAAATCTCCGACATGACTTAACGACTAGAAAAACTCAGAACAATCTAACTTTTCTTCTGAACGAAAATGCTCGGCTCTAAATGCCACTAAACGGTCATCCATCTCAATAGTAACCGGGTGGAGAGGAGTTTAACACGTGACTGCTGTCCTCAGGCAGGACGATACGCGCCATGCCCGAGGGGCAGGTGGTGCAGGACATGGGGACATGGAGGGTTGCGTTATTCAGCTCTCAAAGTGTAAAAGCCAAAGAAGTAAGCTAAGGCGACTGCTTTCATAAAACTACTGGATTGATTATCTACTTTTATTTAAGTCAATTAATAATAATAATATGTGACGTACAAGTCCAAAGTTACATTAATTCCCGCTCCGGGACAAATGTTTGTATCTGCAGATATTTGGGGGTCTGGGTCTGTGTGCTGTGCCATGGTGTACGTTGTTGTATACGACATTGGAAATCTTGGAGTGAGGGCAACGCTGTTGACTGATAAGTTATGGAGAGATAGGTTTCCCGAGTTAAAACTGAACCTGCACTTGCGTTATCCTGTAGCTACCCCGCCCGCGCCTATCCCTTACCCCCTCCCCCGGGGTAGGGGGAGCCGGCGGGTAATTTGCCGGGTAATAGCTCCCCGGCATATCTTTAATCTGATCACTAATTGGATGGGGGGCAGGGGCGGACTCCAAATGTAGGGTAGTTTTATTTTTTGGCATTGGATTTTGATGTTTTTGACTTTTACTCTTGTAGTTTTGGGATAAAAGTTTCAGCTTTTAGTCAAGACTTATTTAAAAAAAAAATTGTTAAGAAATTGTAAAAAGTTGTAAATTGATTTCTCGAAAACTCCTCCCCCTGACTCAACTTTGAGATGGTGTTTTGGTAAAAATTCGAGGTAACCTGCCCGTGGTGCTTTCTGCTGAATAACAAATGGGGTTCTGGCGGCCGGCTGATTGCAGCATAACGCAGCCTAATATTGGCACAACCAAATCCTCTGGCCGCCGACAGGCAGCAGCGTCGGCGGTGCGAGAAGCTGTACCCTGCGATCCCCAACCCGCATGCCCAGCGTGGGGATAATGAGCATAATCCCCCTTCTTATAGGGAAGGCCTCTGTCCAGCAGTGGACTGGATATATGTATTTTTATGTGTATCTACTTACTATGCACTAGACTTTTCGAAATTGATTCTAGTACCACTCGTAGCCGCGGGGAGAAGCTAGATGCACATAGGTACATTCTAGTGGCAATCCCCCTGGTATTACAAGTGTACCCCCCTCCCCCTCAGTACCAATGTACTCTTCCCCCCTTCAGTGTCCCAGTACTCAGCAGTTCTTCGTAAATATCGCAATGAGGCAATTTTCTCTAATTATTGCAATTAAGAGAGCGATACGAACTTAGAGTTGTGTGAGGTTTGTAGGCCGGGAGATGGTGGCAGTAAGAATACAGGACCTAAAATAAAAATAAACTTTTAATAAACAAATGGATTCATACAGAACTTATAATTACGATAAGGCACTTAATAATACTAAGTAATAATAATAAATGAATTAACAGATCACTGCACGAAACAATGCCACGTGGGAGAGGTGACCCTATCAACTATAGTTTTTAGGATGGTGTTGGGGCTGTCACGTACTTACCAGTTCAGGGATGCAGTTTTCTTACTGAGAATGGCAGTGAATAAGCATAAAATTCGCTCAAAAAATCCTAACATACAAATTATATTGTAATAACTTTGTCAAAACTACTGAACCTAATGAGCTGTTTGGCACATATGCAGTTCGAGGCCTGGAATAACATATCACCATACCACACCAGCCTATATCATCCGTCCACTGCTGGACCTCTTATAAAGGGGGATATGCCCATAATCCCCACGCTGGGCATGCGGGTCCGGGTTCGCAGGGCACAGCTTCTCGCACCACCACCGCACCGTGCCCAGGGGTTTAGCTGTGCCGATGTAGTCTGTGTGGCAATCAGCCGGCCGCCAGAGCACCATTTGTTGTTTAGCAGGGTGCACCACGTGCATTTGAGGTTGGCTTGGGTTCCGTTGGCTTGGGTTGGCTTGGGTTCCAAAGATGGGGGTCGTCAACAAGTTTTATCCAAAATTATCTGTAGGTGAGTACTTATTGATTTTTGGAAAATCATGAAGTATCTAATTAATTAATAATGTAATTGATAAATTAAGACTATACGACCCCATAACTTCGTTTGCTTTGTCCCACCCAACGATATTGCGAGCGGGTTGGATATCGTTTGTGATATATGCTACTTTTTTAGGTCTACTAAACTAGAAGTGACACAAATAATCTCCTAGCGCTAAACAGAACATGCGAAACAGGAATTGATTGATACTTCTATAAATAAAGTTATTTTGTACATTTCCACAATATACTTCGCTACTTAATAAGAACACCTTGTACTACCGCATATAGCAATCAAGATAATTAAGTTAGTAGTAGAGTTATTGGTGGAGGGCTCGTATGGGGAAGTACTACCACTATGCCTATTTCTGCCGTGAAGCAGCTGTGCTGTGTTTCGCTTTGAAGGGTGTGGGTGCCGGTGAAATTATAGGCACAAGAGGCTTATCATCTTCATGCCTCAAGTTAATGGACGTAGGGTGTTACATCGTAGAGCATGTTCCAAAAAAACGTGATCTACGATGCAATGCTTGGGATAGGTAATGGTAACCACTTAACATAAGGTAGGTGGTAACCATTACCTATCACATGTTCCAACTTCAAGTAACATAAAAAAATATATTTGTGATATTATTGTAATATTATTACCACTAGCTCGTGGACTAGGAGATGCCGCGGGCAGAAACGAACAAATTAAAGACGAAGAGAAACGAAACGCTTACACTGATCACTGCTCCCGCGGCCTAGTGGGGGCTAGCGCGCCGTGGTGCGGGTTCCATTCCGAGAGACCACTAACGTACTGCACCTTCGTAGTTAGCTAGGGCCAAATCTGAAGAAGATTTTAGGCCCAAAGCCTCCAAAATTTATTAATGAAAACGGTTATTTGGCTTACAAAAAAAAACAGATTATATAATCAGGAATTATGGGCATATCCCCCTTCTTATAGGAGGCCTATCTCCAGCTGTCAACTGAATATTTATTGGACTAGTTTGATTACCACAGATTTAAATGATGTGTCTTTGTTTTTTAAATAAAGCTGGACGTTACCACACAGCATCCACCACACACACCACACCAGCGTATATCAGTCCACTGCTGGACATAGGCCTCCCCTAATAAAGGGCGATATGCCCATAATCCCCACGCTGGGCATGCGGGTTGGGGATCGCAGGGCACAGCTTCTCGCACCACCGACGCTGCTGCCCGTCGGTGGCCAGGGAATTTAACACAGCATCATGTAGCCCCATACTCAGCAGAGCTTGTTTTATGGGAACCACATGATTGATATACTACTTTTTTTTGGTAAATAAATACATATCTTGCATAGAAAAACGAGAAAAATATCTGCAGAACACGCAAACATTTGTCCTGCAGCGGGAATCGAACCCGCAACCTTCTGTGTCTTAGACGGACCTTCGCCCACTGCGCCACATAGGTCGTTCAAACTATTACTCATTTAATACATACATCTTCACGACTTTTCCCCCATCATGGATATCTTCAGATATTGCTCAGTACGCAAATCTATTGAGGATTCCATTACGGGGGTAGTCAGAGGCAAGACCAAACATTACGTTCGATACATGCCCACTTTTTGCAAGCAGCTAGCATTCCACGTGACAGGTTGCAAGCCCATACCCGCTTTTTATTGGAACACTAACCTAGCACATACCTTTCGAACTTTTTGTCCGAGGGCATGCTGGTTTCCTCACGATGTTTTCCTTTACCGTTTCGAGCTCATGGTAATGCGCACATAAATTTTTCTAAACGAAATATCCATTGGTGCGTGCACGGCTGGGATTCGAACCCACGACCTCCAACCTTATGTCGGGGTAGATCCCACTAGGCCACCACGGCTCTCAACTCATTTAAATATATGGTAATCTAACTAATCAAACCAATACTCAGTCCACAGCTAGAGATAGGCCTCCCCTATAAGAAGGGATATGCCCATAATGCAATTAATGCCCATTTTGCGCAAACGGCCACCCAATACTTATTATTTTTCTTCAACAAAATTAAAGGTTTTTTGTAGCCCCTGAGTGAAGCTACTGAGTATGAGAGTGAGAGGGGCATAGTGTGCGAGTGAGAAGGGTGCGGTGGCTGCGTTAATCAACTTCTGTTGTTTCATTGACGGACAGGGGCGGATTAAGGAACAATTTCCACACTCATTTTATCTATCTGACCCGTCCATTGTAATTGACCTCTGCTATTGTGGAAACTTGGAGTTAGTTAATCGATTCAGGCATGGTTTAGCGGAAATCCATTAAAAGATAAAATATAGTTCAAATTTCGCTAACCATCTCTGACGAGTTCGACAAAATGCATACGTGTGCATCGTACAACCCTTCCCACAGATTTACAGATTATGGTGATTTCCAAATGTCACGAAAGTCAATGAACATTTCCCGACTCATGAGTACCTATATACCTCAAAAAATCTTAAGAGTTATTAAAAGGCTTATTAGAGTACGTAATTATGTCACACTTAGCGTAGTATATAAGAGTAAGTCGGCCTTAGACTTGACTAATTAGTCAGTTAGACAGTCTTACTAAGACAGACTGAACACCGCGTGCTCTAATAAGCTTTTAAAGGTACATACGTATACGTAGCAGTTTTCTCAACTAAAACTGCCAAAATACTGTTTTCAAAGTTGTCTCCGAGACAACATTGAGAATTAACGTTGAGATTAAATTACATTCGGTACTTACATGCTCACTTTATGCACGCAGTGGACATGTGACATGTTGCAAGTACCACCATTATTTACCAGCACCATATCAGTCCACTGCTGGACATAGGCATAGGTCTTCCTTAAAAAGAAGGGACGAAGCAACGCTACTGCCCATTAGGGGTCAGGGAAATTAGCTGTGCCGGCTGTTTGTTAGTTGCACCACGAGCCAGTTAGGTTGGCTTGGGTTCTGAAGATTTATTCACCTATTTATTTATTATTCAACTTATTATCTACCTTATTACTTACCTATTTAATTACTATTAGAGGATATAATACAATAGTGCAGTTTTACAATCAGAAAAAGAAAGATACATAATCCTGCGTAACACATTGACGGCGGGCCTGGGGCATGGCGCGTAGCGTAGGAGCTGGTCCAGCGAGTGCACCGCAGTTATGATAATCGGCACTCAAAGCGATAACACGTTGACTGCAGGTTTCGCACATGAACAAGCATAATTAGAGAGCAAGCATAATTAGTAATTTAGAGCAAGTATAATTTCAGCACTCAAATGTTAAGGTGTTTTATATAAATAATGTTGCCTTTACAACTTCGTTCAACGAAACTTGGAAAACATAAATTTTTCCGCGGCCAGATTCGGTATGACTGTGATCATGGTGCGTTTCAGAGATGATTTGCCCAGTAGGTTGGTTCTGCTGCGAGGCACCACAACTAATAGCGGTGCCTGCGCCAGTTCACGTATTCCTCTGGCAAGTTCAGGCACATACTCTCCAATATTCCTATGTTTACGCAATAGTAGATTGTTTTACAAGGGACTAAACCATCCCATTATATACGAGGTTGTTATACTCCCGAGCGTAGCGAGGGATGATGACAAGACCGAGTTATAATGGGTGGATTTGGCCCGAGTAAAACACTCTACTTTTCACTTCGATTGCGAGAAAATAAAACAATTCAAAATTAGACAATTTTCAGAAATGCTATTAAAAATTAATCAACCTTCATAAAACATCACCAAGACGGTTCTATTTTCAAAAAAAAAGATTGACGGAGCACCAAGAAGTCGAGTTTTTATATATGAGAACGAATGTTTTGTACGGGCTGATGATTTTAGACAAAAATTAAAAAGAAAATATACTTTTTAGCCCGAGGTATTAAACTCGAGTTTTAGGCCCGCTAAGCTACACTATTATGATACACTTTTTGAGCAAGAGAAGTGAAAAAAACATTGATTGCATCGAGCGCTAAAGCCAAATCGTTGCAGTTCGTTGCAGGAACACTCTTACCTTCAGTTCAAATAATCTTCATTTCTCATTAAGAACAATTGTTACTTACGCTTTTTTTTGTATTTTAAGTGTTAGAACACACCTCAGCGAAAATCTAAGATATTTAGATACCTCTCGTCAATGTACTAAACTATTAGTCATTGAGCAGGCTTGGCAGCTGCAACGTTATAGGCTAGGTTCAAATCCTGCTTGAGTCGAAATTTTTAGGACATATAAAAATCTTATTTGTTACTTACATGATAAACTTCTGCTAATAGAAAAATATGGTTTACGTCGTCCTTATTGATTAGGGAACTGCTTCGTTACGTGTCGATTTAAATTTAGCAATGTACGAAAAATCATGACGGCGTAATGAAAAACATGACGGCGTAATGTTGGCTAGATTAGACTTAAATGCACTAAATGTTTGTACACCATAAATAATGCTAGACTTTCATACATATATACCATATAGCCCTAAGGTAGAACAAAATAAATAAATATTAATGAAGCAGTCACATTATCCTTATCTGTATTTAAACAATTTAGTAGTCGAATACAGAAGCACTCTGTGTCCATTTTGATAACGTGTGCATTTGTCTATAAAGTAGGTACAAGTGTAGCAGTTACACTTTGAAAGTAATGTATCTTGTGTAACTCACTCAATGTACATAAAATGAACTAAGTCTGCTATAGCACTTTTACAGAAATGGTCTGGTAGATCTATCATACAATAATAAATAAATAATTAAATAAATAGAAAGAGCGAAAATTATACACATGTGTAGTTCTTGGAGGTAGGCTTTTTTATCCAAGTACCAGGCGAGCGAAGCCACGGGCGGAAGCTAATATAAATTGAAATGTTAAACTAAATATACAAAACTCTTATGAAGCTGACTGATTCACTGTCTGACAGTGTTCGCACAACCGATTCTGTAAGTCCTAGCTAGTGAATTACAAAAAAAATTGGTTATGTCCCCTGCATAGTACAAGGCTTTCTTGAAATTCCCTGAAAGCCCCTAAAAGGAAGCAGCTGGAAAAACCTCTACGTAGACGACCGACTTGCAGGGCGCCCATTAGTAGGTAAAACCATAAATGTGGGTATCTGTTTATTGTAGGTTCGTCAGGGTGCGTACTACGACCAGAGGCCTCATTTACTAACTCAGTTGAACACCGAAATGATAAGCACCGGTCCTCTTTTTACAAACTTTGACAATATGTCAATTGACGTTTTCTTTGAATTTCGACAGATGAAGTGTCAAAGTTTGCAAATAAAGGTCCGGTGCCAATCATTTCGGTGTGCAACTGAGTTAGTAAATAAGGCCTCTGGCCTATTTCTTCTCAAAAAGTTTGTGTGTCTATGTTTGTTCTCACTTTTTTTTTAAATAATTTATAGGCCTACGTTTGGCCGCCATCTCACCCGTTGGTAAGTGATGATGCGGTCGAAGATGTAGCACGCGTGTCTAGAATGTACCTATTTACTCTACGCTTGAAGACCCCTGAGGCCGCGGTCACGAAGTCAGCGGAAGCGGGGCGGCGCGGCGCAAGGAATGGCGTGTTTCAATGCATAGATTTGCGTTGGCGCGCCGCTCCCCGCGCCACCGCCGCTGACTTCGTTACCGCGGCCTAAGCGGGAAACACCGACGCCGGAAGAGAATTCCAGACTTAACGGCTGAACAGATTTGGATAACAATTGGAATACCTAATAAATAGATTGTGGCCTTGATTTTATCCGTCTTTTATCTTTCTACCCGCGTCACATGTGTGAAGACGCGGGTTTCGTCCACTAGTAAATACTATTTATGTCGCAAGTCCATATTATGTGTGAAGTGACAAAATCTCCTTGCCGGAGATTATGAGCCGTGGACATTTTAACAAACTCCTAACATTCTGCCCTCTCCACAACATGCAGTTAGTTAATACACATTAAGTAATGTTTGCCTTCACTTAAAGTCGCTTACTGTCAATTAGTTTATAGATAAACGTAGATAGGTTAGTTGGTAAGTACAAGGTGTACTAGAACTAATAAGTAGTGGTAATAAGTGTTCGCTCGTGCGTGCGTACAAGCACCATACCTATTTCTGCCGTGAAACAGCATTGCTGATTTCGGTTTAAAGTGCGTGGGTGGTCCGTATTACAAGTACATGAGGTTACCACCTTGGCTCAAGTTGATGGACGCAGGGAGTTGCATTGTATACCACGTTCCTAACATGCGTGACCTACGGTGCAATACTTTGTTATAGATAATGGTTACTGCTTAACAACAGATGGGGCATGTGCTTGTTCCTTCTTTAGGTACCTATCCTACTATAATACTAAAAAACTGAAATGTTTGTTCCCTTTTCACGCCAAAACAACTGAAGAGATTGAGCTGAAATTTTGCACATATTTATAGATCTAGGATATAACATATTATAAGCTACTTTATCTGTTTATCACGCGAGCGAAGCCGCTGGTAGAAGCTAGTAAGTAATAAAAAAGTAGTTCTTAAAATCGTAAAGTAGAGAATTCTACTTCACTCATGAAACCAACAAGGAAATGAGGGGGAGAGCGTCGCGTTCACTTTCCCTTGAAAAATGCCGTTTTGACTCTTTCAGAGAGCCATCACTCTCTGAAAGAGTCAAAACGGCATTGGTGTCATCACCTATGAGTATGTAACGGTAGGCACGTGATAATTTGCGTTTTTCAATGTGATATTGCAATCTCGTTTCAGTCGCGTTTTTATACTAATCCAACAATACCTATAAATAATAAATAAGTAAATAATGCGGGACGTAATCACACAGCATCATGTAGCCCCAAACTAAACAAAGATTGTGTTATGGGAACCACATGATTGATATACTACACATATAATTTTACAAGTACATGTGTACAACCTTTATCAGTACATGTTCTAAGACACCCTGTACTGGCTAATGGAATATGCTAAAACATTGATAATTTAGCTTTTACGTAGCTACTGGCCTTATGGAGTCACAACAATAACTGTTTATATACTCTAGCTTTCGCTCGCGGCTTTGCTTGAGTGGCACCGGTTGAAAAGTCACAAACTGTGTAACTACCTACCATTTTTTTGCGTTTCATCCAAATCCGTCCAGCCGTTATGGAGTTGATTGGGAACATAGGTACATACACAAACTTTCGCATTTGATTGTCGCTATTTCTACACTTAGGTACATAGATACTTATTAAAAAAGATACCCAGACCACCATAGCCATAGTGCAGTGATCTCACAATGCAAGTCGGTTAGTTGCATTGTGTGAACACTGCACTGCACAGCACACAAATGGAGATGCATCGCCAGAGCTGCAGCCCTCGGAAGGAAAACCGAAGACGACAACCCCCATGTGGACTCCATCAGCGCACCCACGACCACTCTGCAAAGAGTCAACGACTGAGAAGAGAAGAATACATAGATTCTTCATAAAACAACACCACACCAGCCTATATCAGTCCACTGCTGGATATAGGCCTCTCCTAATAAAGGGGGATATAACCAATGCCCATAATCCCCACGTTACAAATGCGGTTTGGGGATCACAGGGCACAGCTTCTGACACTGCTGACGCTGCTGCCCGTCGGCGGCAAGGAGATTTAGCTGTGTCGATGTTAGGCTGCGTTATGCCGCAATCAGCCGCCGCCAGAGCCCCGTTAGTTAGCAGGTGCACCACGTGCAGATGAGGTTGGCTTGGGAACCGAACATGGGGGTTGGAACCCCTTACATCCCACTTCCAAAATACCCAGACACGTAAAAAACAACCATGTTTACCACACAGATCTTTGTCCTAGATGGGAATCGAACTGTAACCTGCAGCACAGAAGAAGCTTCTACCAACTGAGTAAATAAGCCAGTCATGATTATGATGTTATTCTTGTGAAATGTGTAAAGGTAAACAAAAATATATCAACATTCTTAAATCGTTTCAAATCGTGTCACTCACACAATAAACTGATAAATAAGAACCAAATAATTCATACTAAAGTGACGTTATCACTGACAGGTGTCAGTTTGACAAGTAAAGTGGCCATGATTTTTATTGCGACAGGATACATAACAGCTATCTCATCATCATCATTGTAAAAATAAAATAAAATAAAATCATCAGCAGCAATCCACTGTAGAAAATAGGCCTCCTAAAAAGCGCCATTGCGCCCTGTCCTGAGCTCGACGCATCCAGCTTCTACCAGCAGCCTTTCGCAAATCGTCACTCCACCTGGCCGGAGGGCGTCCTACACTACGCTTGCCGAGCCGCGGTCTAAAGAACTCGTTTACCCCAATGGTTGTCGGTTCTTTGACAGATATGGCCAGCCCACTGCCACTTCGCTTGCTAATTCTCTGAGGTATATTGACAACTTAGCTCAAAGAACTATCTAATTAGGAATCTTTAAGCTGCTGAACCAGCCAGGTACAAGCAACCCAAGAATGCACACTTTGCCCAACCGTATTACAGCACACGACTGGAATAAGCTTTCAGAAACAGTAGATAGTGCTCCATCAGTGAACTCCTCCTAAAATAGACTGGACAATGATTTAATGTCCACTGATAAATAGTCCCGATATATACGTTTCAGCTTTATTCTGCCTGTAATTAAACAAATAACAATAATAATCAATAATAAATTGTCAATGAAAATGATATTAGCTGAACCGGGCTGAGCTATGCCGCAATCAGCTGGCGCGCAAACCCGCGACTTAGTCCGTACATTGAGCATGTATTTCCTGTAGTACCAACTAGACCGAGAGGATGGTACAGGTATAGGTGCTGACACCTACTCCATATAACTATGTCCCAGGCACCGTCAGTGAGTTAAAATTGATTCGTCTAGACTAGATCCTCATCATCATAATCATTATAAGCAGTCCACTACTAGAATAGACTAGATGAAAAACCGTAAGTTAAGTCTTATCCACGATATTCTACAATTTAACGGTCACCCTACCATGTAGGTGACAAAATAGCTTGGAAATTACAAAATGAACGAGATGTCCTTATCGAGCCCTTATCGCGGGAGGCGCTTATCTTTGGATAAATAAATCGATCATAGATCTTTGTAGCGATGTACTTTACGTTTTTGTAATCGTTACAACAAAAAACAAGACTTTCCAAGTAATACATATTTTTAAATTATAATTGCGAAATAAACATTTTCTTCAGTGGAGACAGCGTTTCGGCAAACGTAGTGTAGGTCCCTCCGGCCTGTCGGAGTGACGATCTGCAAAAGGCTGCAGAAGCTGGATGCATAGAGCTGGAAAAAGCTAGGAACAGGGCGCGCCGGTGCTCATTAGGAGAGGCCTATGTCCAGAAGTGGACTGCTAAAAAGCTAATGATGATCAGGTGATACTTGGGGTATAAGGGGTTCCTACTTCCATCTTTGGAACCTAAGCCAACTACATCTGCCCGTGGTTTACCCTACTGTATAACAAACGAGGTTCTGGTAGCCGGCTGATTGCGGCATAACGCAACCTGACATCAGCACAGCTAAAACCCCTGGCCTCAAACAAGCGATCCCCAACCCGCATGCCTGGCGTGGGGATTATGGGAATATCCCCCAATTATAGAGAAGACAGTGTCCAGCAGTGGACTGAGTATGCCGGTACTGTAAGGTGATACTTCAACACCACACCAACCTATTCAGTCCACTGCTGGACATAGAATCCTCCCCTATAAGAATGGGGATATGCCCATTAACCCTACACTGTGCAGTGTGCATACGTGTGTTGATGATACTAAGGTGATAGTTAGTTGTAGGCAACTGTTGTTAAAATGGGCATAAGTCATCGAACTCACAGGTTGACCAAAAAAGCACCAGCCACACTGTATATTTGCGCATATCAGCGTGTAAATATGGTGGAGTAACGTTCGGCCACACCGACCGCGTTATCGCTTGCAAACAAACACGACCAACAAACATACAAACATATTAAGGCTGATAAGCGGCCGTGAGAACTTAATTGTTGGGTTATGGGAATATTTTCATACAAAAAGTACCTACCTACCACTACTTACTAAAACACATAAATTAGTGTGCAAGGAAAAACAATATGGCGACTTTTCTTGGGCTACCGGTAAATAATATTTTATTAGCGCGCGAGGAAAAACAATATGGCGTCTTTTTCTCGGGCTTTCAGAAAATAATAATTTATCATCGCGCGAGGGAAAACAATATGGCGACTTTTTTCTTGGGCTTACATTAAATAATAATTTTCATTTATTTCCATTAACAAATACATTGTGTATGGAAGCCTAACACGGAATTGCTATAATTAAATTATATACAATAAATAAAGTGTACCTATTACCTATCTTATAGGTAGTTATGCAGTCAGCAGAAAAAGAAGGTACCTAGGAAAGTAATAGGTACAGACAAAAATAGTAATACGCCGAGTGACCCCCCCCCCCCTGTCCTGCAAGCGATATCTGCCAGAAAGCCTTTGAGTGGAGAGCAGGTTTTAAGCGATAAATAAAAACGGTCGGGGGTATTACGCCAATATGACAAATATAAATAGAGACATATGTTTATTTATTTATTTGGAAGACCAACAGCTTATCTAGACACAAACTAATTGTAATTACTAATATTATATAATTATTATATAAGTTCTATGGATTTCCTGCAGATAAACAAATCGGAACAATTTATTTAGCTACAGATTCAAGATAAACTTTCGTATCATCTCCTAGACGTCACCGTGGCACCCTTCTCGTATTAACTCCGCGGCGGCGTGACGAATTAATTGAAACTTTACTCGCTATTATCCGCCATCTTTTTATTCAAAAAATCTAATTACACTTGCCCGCCAATTTTAAAATTCCAACCAAATAAAAACAGCAACGCCTACGTACTTCGAGAATTTTGTAGACTGCCTATTTATATAGAGATTTAACGTAAATAAATAACTGAAAATCTGAAGTAACGTAACATAAGTAATGTAGATCTTATTTTTAAAAGCTTTTATCAGTTACGGTTAATATAAAAATAAATGCATATGAGAATTAGCAAACTGAAGTGACAGTGGGCTGGCCATATCTGTCAAAGAACGGACAACCGTTGGGGTAAACGAGTTCTTGAGTGGAGACCGCGGCTCGGCAAACGTAGTGTAGGACGTCCTCCGGCCAGGTGGAGTCACGAGTCATCTGCGAAAAGCTGCTGGTAGAAGCTGGATGTCGAGCTGAGGACAGGGCGCAATGATGCTCATTAGGGAAGGCCGCCGTCCAGCAGTGGACTGCTGTACATGCCAATAACGTTGATTTATTTTTTATTATCATCCATAAAAACCTGTTTTAATGGAACTTTTAAAAATAAATCATATTACTTTTGAAACTATCATGGTTGTGAACATAATTATTCATATCAACGGGATATTTACCATGATTTGTGAGTTCTATTGTTTCCCGATATTTCGACGCAGTTGCATGCGCGTATTTGTTGCATGTTGCATATTAGAACTCAGAAATCATGCTAAATATCCCGTTGATATTAATAATTAAAATCATATTATTACGTAGCCTACCTACCTACTTCAGTTCTTATTTACTTGCATACCTACCAACTACTTGCAGCCTACGTCAGAGGGACATAGAATACGTTGTGAATGTTGTATGGAACCTACACAGTGTTATATTTCTAAAATTTAAAAAGCAAACTACATTATTGTGTAAATGCATTAAAAAACAACTCACTGATAATGCTATTCCATTTCCAAATCAAAACATTACCAACTACTTAGCACAAAAGTATCGTCCTGACAATTTACCGAAATCCTGCAATTTCCGAATTAATTCTCTGAAACATCTACTTAAGTGCCTCAATTTAGACGCATAAAAACCACCGTCTAATTTCTGATACCGTCTCTTTTTAACCTTTGTATTTTTTCACCTGTCCTTGTCTAACGAAAATACTATTGGTTGAAAAACTTACCGCCCTTCTTGTTGAGACAATGGAGACAATGGGAAAAGAAAGGAAAGAATGACAGCTATCTCGTTCGTTCGGCCGCGTTCGGGAATCGCGGGTAAACGTTGTTTTAAGTAGGAATTTCTTGTAATTAACATAAACGCGAGAGATTTGAATATTTGCTGCGGATTTTTGAGTTATTTTGCTTAACTTCCACGCATAGTCTTAGTCGATTTTTAGTGAAAATTTTAATTCTATGTAGTTAACGAGTTCATTTAAAAATATACTCACACAAGACGCATGTTTATTACAATATTTGTTTAAATTCCTTTACATGCCTAAAATACTAGCGACAAAGTATCAATAAACGTATAATGACGTAAGCGACAATATTTAATTGTTTTTATTAAAAGAATTGAATTTATCTAAATCTCTACATTTTCACAGTAGAGGACGTCGTTCTTTCGTTGTAACTTTCTTTCCTGAGCATATCTCTTTCACTTTATTACGTTTCTACATAAATATTTTTAAAACTAAAAAGTATTGTTAATTATTAACATAATTAACATTATTGTTAATTATTAACATAATTAACAATTGTAATTGTCGTGTATAATGTGTTAAAAATGGAAACATCATAGACATAGACAGATAGATAGATAAATAGATTTTTTTTTTTATACCACGTGTATTTTATATCTACATAGAAATGGAAATTTCTATTTTTGTCGCTAAAACCTATTCCTTACAGTAGGCGAAATTGATTCATAATAAACAAAATTGGATAAGTATTATAACTGTGTAGTTAATTATTTGTGGTGATCTTATTATGCAGGTTAAATATTTATATAAAATAATTATAAGTAAGTATAAAACCAAGAACGACAATTAGCCGAATAGCCGCTCCGAAAATACCTTGTCAAACAAAAATAAAAGGACGCAAACACGAAAATCTAGTGCGGTGGCCAAAACGGGCTTACAACTCGGAGCATAATTACTTTAGACAGAGAGACAATGCGGTAGAGCGAGACGAATAATGGGAGGGACGAAAAACAAACCAACGTAACTTGAGCGGTGTATTTCAACACCATTAAAGCAAGAAAGTGTCTTTGTATGTTGGTTTTTGGCACCGCCCATTCGGTGGGTGACATATGGGATGATAATAGCAGTTCGCGCGTAATAATAAAATAAGTCAGTTGAATGTGACGACGGACCGCGGCCGGTTTCCGAATTCCAATTTCAAATTATTCGTTTCACGCGGTTTGACGATGAAGTGACGTTTGTTTGAATTTCGAATTTTTTGTGATTTTTTTTAAAACATTAGTGTGTAGTGTAACTTAAAATATTAATAAATTGTGAATAGTTTTTGAGCAGTGTTTTATGTGTGTCAGATTTATTAGGTGAGAAATTAATAGAATAAAACCAAAAAGTATTTTTGTCAAGTCAATATGGTTATGGGATTTTATAATATTTTATATATATATATATATTTGACTTGACAAAAATACATAACAGGACAATCGGGTAAAATAGCGATAACAAAAACTAATTAATTGATTACTTAGAAATAAAGAAAGAAAACATATTTATTTTTACCCAATACAAGAAATACAAAAAAGTAAAAGAAAAACAGGATTTTTTATTAAAACTAATAAAACTGCTTATTAACCTTTACCTACTTAACCCTCTATGTCATGTTGTAGGTAGACATTGCATTATCTTATTTCATATCTTACTTCATTTCACAACCTTTGAAGAAAATAAAAGCAAATAGAATTGGTAAAAATAACAATATTCGATTATAATTAAATTAAATATCTTCCGTAAAATCAAGCTTCGTCATCATCATCATCAGCCTACAGTAGTCCACTGCTGGACGGCGGACCTCCCTTAATGAGCGCCATTGCACCCTGTCCTCAGCTCGACGCTTCTAGCTTCTACCAGCAGCTTAAATAAAGTTTATCAGCATATAACAAATCAAAATATACCCCCGAGAATAAAACCTCATTTCTCTTTCCTACTCCATCATCAGATCCTGATCACCATCATCAGACCATTCCAGGAGTGTTTAGTGTGAGTTAGTGAGGAGTTGAGTATCCTGCAGACCTGCAGCATCAGGTCAAGGTTACCATGTTCTTGCAAAATTATTGAAGTAACAAAATACCTTTCGGATCGGTCAGACTTCTAGAAGTTGTTCAGATCCCTTCATCAACAAGAAAAGTTCATGATCTTCAAACGGCTTATCAGTTTTTTTTAAGCTATATTATTCATCACTACATAGTATAAAACAAAGTAGCTTCCCGCTGTCTGTCTGTCCCGATGTATGCTTAGATCTTTAAAACTACGCAACGGATTTTGATGCGGTTTTTAAAAATAGATAGAGTGATTCAAGAGGAAGGTTTATATGTATAACTGAAACCCGTGCGAAGCCGGGGCGGATCGCTAGTAGTATATTTATATTTGATAACTAACAACACACTCGATCAAGTAACTTATCAAACAAAAAATTTAATCAAAATAGGTTCATCCGCTTAGAAGCTACTGCCGAGGACAAACATGCAGATAAACACGTTAACACATTGACTGCGGGCCTCGAATATGATGCTCTGCGCTAGAGCAACACCCAAAGCGTTAAACTTATATTTACCCCTCTTTTTTTCCATAGGCGATTAAAAAGGAACCTACCTAATTTTTGACACCGATTGTACCTTTAACTCTATTTCGATAGACATTAAGTTAACACAAAAAATTTAAGTAGCTGTACTTACTATATAAAAAGATATAATAATTACCAACCAACCTATTGTATTAATAAATAATATTAATACAATTTAAAGAAAGTTAACTGGCTCACTGCTACGAAATTTTAAATTCTCTCATACAAAAGACATAAACGCGAGTCTTACGATTTTCTTCTTGTAGATCTTTAGCAGAGATCATTAATAAGCTGAAGTGGCAGTGATCTGCCGAAGAACCGACAACCGTTGGGGTAAAGGAGTTCTTCAGTGGAAAGCGCGGCTCAGCAAACGTAGTGTAGGACGCCCTCCGGCCAGGTGAAGTAACGATCTGCTCTCGGCTGCTGGTAGAAGCTGGATGTGTCTAGCTTAGAACAGGGCGTAATGATGCTCCTTAGAGGTCCAGCTGTGGACTGCTATAGGCTGATGATGATCATGATGATGTGTTTAATATTTTAAAATTCAACAATGTTGTTAAACGTAACCTCTGTAATAATATAAAAATTCTGATTATTTAGATGACAAAAAAGCTTGGACGTAACTATCTCCAACTCCCTCAAAAACAATGTACTAGTTACGAATAATTGTACCTACTACAGATATTATATATTAAATTGCAGAGTTTCTTGCCAATTATTCGATGGTATTGTCGCGTAACAAGTAGGTGTAAATAAAAAAAAAATTGCCCCTATTAAAACAATTAAAAGTTTAAATTGTTAGTAATCAGTAGTAAGGTACATATTATGTACCTTCCTGGGTTAAATTGGAATGGCCAATTCATTTTCATGTATAATAACTAATTAGCTAATAATTGATAATAATAACGGAAAATCTTTACAACTCATGGTGAATCACTCGGAAAGGGTTAACACCGACATGCATTTTAGACTAACAAACAGTAGCGAGATTAAATTTATAGTTAAGCACATGGACTCGAAGCCTTCTTATGAGTACGATGAGATACCTATAACAATAATTAAAGATAACATAGACCTTTTAGCTGAGCCACTATCAAACTTCTTTAATGATTGTATAAATCAAAATGTCTTTCCTGAACAGCTTAAGATTGCCAGAGTTCTGCCTATTCATAAAAAAGGTAAGAAAATCGATCCGAAGAATTTCAGACTAGTTTCCCTTCTGCCAATAGTCTCTAAAATTTATGAGAGACTAATTAAGGATAGAATTATTGCACACCTTAATCTAAACAAAGTTTTAAATGAAAGGCAATTTGGTTATCGACGAGGTTTGGGGACTGTGGACGCAGTGGATCTTTTATTACATGATGTGCTGAGTAATCTTAATGACAAAAAAAAGGTAGCAGGCTTGTTCCTTGATCTGTCTTCTGCGTTTGATATGGTTGACCACAAAATTTTGCTTGATAAGCTCGAACATTACGGGATTCGGGGTAATAGTTTGAGCCTACTTAGATCATACTTATCCAATAGAAAACAGTTCGTGGAAATAAAAAACATTGTTGATAGACAACTTGTCATCTCCAAATCACAAGCTATCAATGTAAAACGAGGGGTCCCTCAAGGCTCAATTTTAGGTCCAATTTTCTTTGTTGTTTTCTTAAACGATCTGATAAGTTATATTATGAATACCATCCCAGAAATAAAGCTAGTAGTCTATGCTGATGATACTAATGCTGTAATTCCCGCTCCATGCTTAAATGAGCTAAAAATTAAGATTAATAATGCTTTTGTTAATTTTAACAAATGGTTCGAAGCAAATAATTTGAAAATGAATATAAGAAAGACTAATGCTATCTTGTTTAAAACGACTACTCATAAGTACGAATCTATTGACATAATAAGTAATAAAGAGAGTGTTGAATTTACGACTAATGTTAAGTTTCTTGGTATTCACATTGACCAATCCTTGAACTGGAAAGCTGAACTGGAAGCTATTGAAAATTCAATAAGCTCTGCTTGTTACGCTCTGAGGAGTCTAAGAGACGAAATTAATATTGAGCAACTAAAATCAGTTTACTATGCACTTATTGAATCTAAGCTGAGATACAGCATCAAATTCTGGGGGAATAGTTATGACTATAACTTTAATAGGGCTTTTGTTATGCAGAAGAGAGCAATTCGTACAATAGCTCGTATTCCTCCGTGGGAATCTTGTAAGGATTATTTTAAAACTTTGAACATTTTGACTTTGCCCAGCCTTTACATTTTAGTGACCATAATGGATGTTGTCAAGAATCATTATAAATATGAAACAAATGAGCAAAGTATTTTGAGAAAAGATACACGGAGAATGAATATAGAGGCTCCTCTACAGCCAAGGTTAAATGTTGTGAAGCATGGCTCTAGGTACCAAGCGATTAAATTATTCAACTCTCTTCCAATCGAACTTAAGAGCATTGATAGTCCAACAATCTTTAAATCTAAATTAAAAAAACTTTTATTAGAAAAGTGCATATACTCCTTGGATGACTTTTGATTAGGTATTGTGAAACAGTATTTCGATTTTAAGTTGGACATGGTTTTATTGAATGATTTTGACTTAGGTTTATAAATGTGACGATTTTGATGATATCGGTGTTATTTATTAAATTGGACTATTTGTTTTTTTTATGTATTGGTAATAATTTGTTAATTAAGTTTGCTTGTTTGTTCAGTGTTAAATTAATAATTAATAATCGTAATCTGTTTATAAATAACTATGTAATTCAAATACGATTTGTAATGAAATTGTTATGAATAAATAAATGAAAATGAATGAATTATACTGTGTCCAGTGCCTGGGCACCGCCCTAGGTGCCAACGGTGCCCAGGCACAGGGCGCAGACCATGCACGGAGAATTCATTAATTATTTCGTTGTTAACCAGTTATAAATCGTAGTTTTCTTTTCTGTGATGCGCAGAAGTGACCAGATCAGAAAAAAGTTTTAATTATAAGGATATTCAGTTGTAAATCGTAGTTTCCTTTTCTGAGGGGCGCAAAAATTACCAGACAACGTCCAAGTTTTAATTATTAGGTTGATATCCAGTTATCAATAAATCGTAGTTTTCTTTTCTGGGAGGCGCAGAAATGACCAGACCAGAACCAAGTTTTAATTAGGTATTAGGTTAATATCCGGAAATAAATCTTTTTTTTATTTTCTGGAGGGCATAGAAAACAGAAATTACTTAAAATGCTATTTACGGCGCTGACTCTGTCTATACAAAAAACAAGTAATGAAACGTTATCCGGTTTCCGTCATGAGGATCATTCGCGTTTTTTTTGTTAATTATGAAGATTTGTAGCTATAAAAACCAATAAATACTATGTTTTTTTTTTTATAATAGTATAAAAAATTACCATGATACAGAGGTTTTAGTGTAAAAATTCCTTGGCTCGCTTCGCTCGCCGACTTCGTTACACGGTTCTCTTGCATTCACAATTTTCTATAAATATATAAAAAAATTGCAATTTTCTTTTTCATATTTTGTTTGTAATCGTAATAATAATTATTATTAAACCTTGGCATAATAACACATTTTCTTGAAAAAGTACAATGCCGTCTGATGTATGGCAACCTAATTTTTTCGTAAGATATTAAACAACTATTCATGGTATACTAAGTCTTTTGTAAGATAAACGTAAACAAATTGTTTTTATTTGATATTCGTTTTAGAGTTCGTTTTTTAAAAAATGCTTTGCCGAGACCTTGTGTGTTCAGTTTTGTCTCCATAATTATAGGTATACTATATACATTTAAAGAAAGAAAGAAAGAAAGTGATGATGATGATGATATATACTACTATGATACTATATCTGCAAGAAAAGGTTTATATACCACACGGATAGGTAAAAAGGGGTTTTAGCTTCTACTTCACATTTACTTTCACTTCTACATTATTACTGTATTCTACTTTATATTATTTTCAAATAATGATAGTGACGAGAAAGTACATAGGCATTTACATCATTTATGGTCATGGTTATAATAGGTATTAGTACTTACCGGTGAAGGTGAAACCCAAGCTAAGATCCAAGATCCTAACACATTCATCACAACCACGAAAAGGCCATGGATGCCTCTTCCAAACTATGCTGGTTTCGCGTCACCGGTTATTAGCAAACAGTTGATGCAACGATTGTTTATCGTACATTATTGTGATGATGTCTAATAAAATATCTATTTACAGAATAAACACTGTTACACTATGCCCCAGAACACTCTAGCGAGAGCATATTAAATACATAAAGTTAGGAGATAGTTTAGTAGTACCACAAAAAAGTTTCTGATCCAACATCTTTGATTATAATACAAAGTGAAAAAATCTCCAATGTTTTCAGTCGATTCTACTGTCTAAAATTAAAAGTGTGATTTTTAATCGAATCGGTGTGTAAAAACTAAAGAAAATTGCAATTGGTACAGGTTATCGGCATTCTCCTTCCGCGGCTTGCTCCGCTCGCAAAAATTTTCCCCCCCCCTCTAAACCTTCACGGCCTAGAAAATAACAATACAAAGGTTCAGCAAGAATATCATGTTGAACCCAACATGTTTTCCTACCAAAAAATTTGTACCAAAATTGATCACATTGGTACAGTTTTTTGGTAAGAAATCGTGATAGAATCAAAATGATATTATTGCTGAACCTTTGAATTGTTATTCTCTAGAATGTGACGGTCTGCTATTTTGCATTCAGTGATTTTATATCTTCAAAAATGTTGAATAGTGCGAGCGAGAGGGAGGTTTGACATGTATAGTCGCCTTAACTATATGTAAACTATCTAAAACCACTGAATAAACATGTTAGTTAACTTGCACAAACTTTTACCACTAATAACTTCCTAATATTAACTTCCTACGAATGTGACCTTATACTTCATCCTTTGTAAAAATATTTCTATGATACAAATATATTTAATTACTGTCTCGTAGCGCATGCTTGCTTTAGTTGTTGCTACTAAGCAGAGGAAAGGCAATTTAAAAATTAAGTATTTTGTAAGAGTTGTGTATTATAATTCATTGGTAGCCTTAAAAAAATATATAAATGCATTTGCTGTGTCTGAGGTACATCCTGCTCTTTAACAAACAGAGCTCTGGCAGCCGGCTGATTGCGGCATAGCGCAGCCTAATGCCGATATAGATAAATCCCCTGACCGGCGACGGCTAGCAGCGTCAGTAGTGCGAAAAGCTGACTACCCTACCGCCCCTAAATCAATTCTTTTGAAGTGGGCTTGGTATTTGTACTTAGATATTTTATTGTAAAACCTATTTTTACTTTTATTGTTGATATGTCGCGTCAAATAAATGTTTAAATTTACTTGAAGATGATGAAATACCGGTTCTTAATTAAATAATAATAATTTACTAGCTTTTGCCCGCGGCTTCGCTCGTATTAAAAGCTTTTTTCAAAGTTTTTTTTCCATTTATCAAGAACGGTACTTTTACGGAAAATCATTCAATAGGGACCTCCTTTTCTGTACCCCTGATAAGTAGTACAAGATTTTGTAATGATCTTTGCCGCAGCTGCTTTGCCCTACTATAAACAACAGATTATGGGCATATCTCCCTTCTTAATAGGGAAGCCTATGTCCAGCAGTGGACTAGTATAAGCTGATAATGTTATTGATAATACTAATATATTTAACCCGTCATGGAATCTTTTAATTTTCTACATTAGATAGCTACTTATATGAATAATAATGGAGTGCCGTCACTCGTCAGCCACGCGCCATTGTAGATAACAAGGTATAATAAAGTGATAATACGTTATTTAAGCTTTTTAATATGGTGGCCGTTATCGCGAAATTTAATTATCTTGATAATGAAAGCTATTATCAAAAGTTTATTGAATTACGTAACCGATTTGTTAATCATACCTTTTACTGAGAAAACAATATATAATGTTATAAATGCAAAAGTGAGTATATTTGTTTGTTATGCTTTCACGCCTTAACTACTCAACTGATCATCATGAAATTTATACGAAGTCAGACATACAGAAAAGGAACATAAATGCCTTTAATCTAGAAAAAAGTACTGCTCCTGTACGGTTGAGGGATAGGATAATAACTTTAGCGCGAGCGAAGCCGCGAGCAAAAGCTAGAACTCTTATAACACCCAGACATAGAACAAACATCCATGTTAACCACACAAATCTTTGTCCTGGGTGGGAATCGAGCCCACGACCTGCAGCTCAGAATCAAGTGAAAGCCTATGCTAGGTATTCCTGTTCTAAAACTGTACGTAGGTATTATAAATCTTCAGCTCAATTTGCTCAGTAGTTTTGGCATGAAGGAGAAAAAAAAACACTTCACATTTCACACATCACATGTGTTTTTCAAATTTTCAAGGTTATTATAATAGTAAAAATATTATTTTATTATTATTACTAGCTTATGCCCGCGACGCGCGTAGAGAGTTTCTTTCTATTTAGTGATTTTTACATTGAAAATCCCATGTTCCCTTCCCATGTACGTAAGTCCTTCATTTTTATTTTAAAGGGGTGAAATTATCAAGTTATCTGAGACAAGTATAAATCATTTTTCAATCGTCAGCCTTAATACAAAATTTGAAGATCCTAACTCCGTAAGAACCTCGCAAATACGACGCTTTGTCGCGAGCGTCTGTCATATCTTGCTGTCGCGATTGTCGCCGTGTGTGCGGAGCTTTGAATAAAATGTATGAAAATTGTCCCCCGCAGCTTGTCGTAGCGTCTAATCGCTGACGTTTGTCGTCCAATGTGCGCAGGCTGTAACTGACGGACTTTTATACAAACTTTCTTTTTTCCTCTTTTCTATTTGGAATTTCTAAAAATCCTGCAGTGGATGCCTTCATTATTATTATAAGGTATCTAGTGCAAAATTTCAAATTTCTAGGTCCAGCGGTTTGGTTTATGCGTTGATATATTACAGTCAGCCAGTTTACTATTTTATATAATTCGATGACTTCTAACATACTCTCATCTCCCACAGATAATGTAAGATGTCCTCGCAAGTGATGTACAACCCCGAAAAGCCCCTTGAAATCGACCAGGACTCGAACCCCGACCGATCCACCAGCCCCAAGTACTACGAAGAGAAAACATGCCTGAACCAGTCCAAGAAATCCTTCTGCATCGACGCCCTCCTCTCCAAACAGCTGGAACCAGACCAAGATAGGCTAAACCAGCAAAAATACCTCACTCTTTTGAACAAGAACTATATACCCCGATATCAAGAAAACTACGATGCAACCATAGAACAAAATACTATAAATAAGTTTAGAGAAGAGGATGGGAGTCAGAGGTCTGGGAACAGCACGCCGAGGAGTGGAAGCCCAGGGTCTGATGATGGGAACGGATCTGGGTACAGTCCTCCAATTTCGCCTGGTGTGGAAGGTGGGAATGAGGAGTATGAGAGTTATAGACCTGGTGAGTTGAAATGGTGAGAAATAACACCGTTTCGTAACGAACAGTAGCTTGACTCGACATTAAGATTTTCTACTGTATTGGGGATGTTAGGACCATTATCAAGTATAATAACAATTAAATAAAAATAGGGAAAGACCATAGATAATCAAGCATAGCAATTAAAACAAATAAGTACTATAAATATAGCTACATGAAACATAATTATCATAAGTATAGGTAATATGTTAAAATTAGTACGCTAATAGCCGGACTAGATTTTCTGTATACTAACTTTTAGTGACAAGTATAAAAGATAATTCTTTACTACCCCCAGGTATAGTCCCAAAGCCAGGCCTCCTCCCCCAGAACCCAGCACTGGTAGCCGCGCAGTCTTCCCTCTTCAACTACCCCATGCAGCCGGTGGGGGGCCCCCTCCCCTCCGCCTTCCACCACCCCGGGGACCGCGTGCTGCATCACATGCAGTTGGAGTGGCTGGCGAGGACTGGCATGTTCTATCATAGGATACCGGAGTTGGGAGGTGAGTGCGGTGGCCGTAAGAATTTATAATAAGTTACCAGAAAAACTTAAAGCTCAAGAAAAGACATTTAACAAATAGTTTATACGAAATGCTTTTAAATAAAATATACTATTATCTTGACGAATTTATAAATGACTCAAATACTAATAATGACTATCAGTCAGCAATAGTCTTATGTATTTAAAATATCGGTCTGCTCCTACTCACTGTTGTGAACACCCTAACTGGGTACATATTATGTATTAAATCTTTCCTAGTCTTAAGACCTGACTAAACTTTAATGTACCGTTTAAGTAATATGATTGCAATAATTATTGAATACTGAATACTGAGCCATACATGGAGAGAGTTCCTCGAACGGTTTGGGGTGAAAACCGACTGGCGTGTCTCGCCTAAGATAACCGACAAGCAATCCTAAGGTCTTAAACACTAGATACTAGCACTTTGACAACTATAGTGCCGGTAATGATAAATTTTAAGTAGTAATTTATTGTAGAATGAAGAGAGTTGTTGTTGTTGACTGCTTAAATATGACACTCCATTTCATGCCCGAGGAGTGCTTCCAGCACGATAATATTTTCTTCCAAAGCACAGAAGCGCTCAAATCTAAATACCACTAAACGGTAACATCTAAGTAGTGACCAGGCAGAGTGTTGCTTAACCAAGGTGATCTGCTAAGAAGCACGCCTCGATCACTTCAGTAGGTAGTGATTCCATAATATAAATTAACTGGAAGTATGTCTCTATAAATTGTCTTTCTATATGTACCTATATCTTTATCTTATCTGAGAACAACACTTATTCCAACATTTGGGACAAAGTCCATGATCGGAATATGTCAGAAATATCCGTAATCGATCATTTTAAGAGCGATGATCGATCTCAAGATGATAAATGAATCACATACCTAGTCAGAATGACTCAATGTCTGAAAAACAGTTCATTTTATGTTTAAAACATTGTTTACAGGATGTAAAAAGCTATCGAAAATAGGGAGGTTGCAATCAGACCATGATTCTGAATTTTTGACTTATCTACGTCATATTTTTTTCTAGTCACATATTCAATTACACACAGTACAACATAATAACATCATAATTTACCTATCTCATTTATATACGCAAAAATAAATATAATAAAAAACCAGCAATGTATGCATGCAGCAAGCAGTCCAACCGTACAGTTTTGAAATCTTGAAATAGTTTTCTACGGTCTTTTTTTTCAGACCACAGTGTTTTTATTTTGCTGGATTTGGTCGCTTTTGTATGACGAATGTTTACACCCGATATAAATGATACATACAGCATACAGCGTACAGATATACAACAGCTTCCACTAAAATATTGCACATTTCTAGACCAACAAAAAAAGGACCAGATAACTATATTTTTCTATGATAATGGAGAAGCGCTCTAGCGGGAAGTTTGTAAAACTTTGAAATCTCTATACAAAAATGTAGTTAACGCAAACTTTGTATAGTTATATTATATTATATGATATAGTATAGTGATCAATATATAGTAGTTATGGTAAGGTAAAAAGCACACACTCAAGCCACACAAGTGGAATAAGTAGTAATACCTAGGCTACTTTTTATCCGGTACAACGCAATGCTGACGCTTACCAAGAAATACGTCACAGATTAAAAACCCGTGAAAAAGACCCCACTTAACACTAGCAACTTTGACTAATTTTATTTGCCCTACATGCCACCCCTCATTTATTATATTTACGAGGGTGGTAATCATGTTTGACCCATATGTCAGTGTTCTATTTTATTGCTAATCAATAAAGATTACCTAGGTGCTTTTATAAAAAAAATAATCGAATAATCATCGTAGTACATAGTAATCATCATAATTATATAATATATGTAATAGTTTGGAATATCAATTGTAACAAGACGTTAAATATATAAGCCAAGCAGAGTTTTTTTGCCAATTTTTTTTCATTTTGGTCGCGTTACGAATTTGAGTAAATTAAAAATAATATGATCCAAAGTGTACCATAAGGTTCCTACTTTATAAAGAGATTTTTAATTTACTTTACTTTCTTTAGAGCAATCAAAAATGGCATGCTATAGCGAGTCGACTCGCAACAAGAGACAACCCACAACCGTACGGTGTGGCGCAGAAGTACTAGGAGACCTGAACCCAAATAACATGGGATAAAGGCACGACAACAAAGAGGAAGACTTTACTTTACTATACATTTATTAACCTACTAGCTGCCGCCCGCGGCTTCGCTCACATGATAAGCTTATGTGTTAATCCAGGTCTTAATCTATATATATTCAAAGTTTCATCCAAATCCGTTCAGCCGTTACGGAGTGAAGCGACCACGAAAGACTCATACACACAAACTTTTAGATTTATAATATTAGTGTGATTAGTGTTATCAAGGCTTGTTATAGTAACTAATGGCCAGCCCATTTGTGAACTTCTATTTATTAAAGCTACAAATTAATTAATAAATAATGACTATACACTATCACACAGCATCACGTAGCTCCAAACTAAGCAGGGCTTCATGACTGGATAAACTACATAGATACATTTTTTTTGTAAATTCATTCATATTATACACTAGCTTCCACCCGCGGCTTCGCTCGCGTGCTACAGGGATAAAAAAGTAATCCAGGTCAGATTACTTTTTTATCCCTGTATAACTATGTATATATTTTAAGTTTCATCCAAATCCGTTCAGTAGTTTTTGCGTGAAAGAGTAACAAACATTCATCCATAGGTACTCACAAACTTTCGCATTTATAATATTAGTAGGATAGAAAACAACCAGACCCGAAACAAATATGTGACGAACGTACAAACATTTTTCTCGCGGCGTGAATCGAACCCGCAACCTTCTCGTCTCAGGGTGGGCCTTCGCCCACTGCGTCTACTATTACACTACATCTCATAAGATGTTCGATGATATCGAACACAGATAAATAATTTATTGGTTTTATCTAAGCGTGTTGAGGGCAATTTCATTTTTTCATTTATTTCCATCAAACAAATACATTGTGTGCGGAAGTAGTTCCTATAGGTACCTAACACGAAATTGCATACAAAGAATACAGAATTGCATACAATAACATTTAATATAGTTATAATCATGCAGTTATTAATTTAATTAGATTGTCAATCATATATAAGACAAGACAAAAATGTTCTTATTTCTAATGCTGTATGATTGTTTCCTAAGACACGCATGTTTGTATGTATTTGCTTCCCATCTTATAGTAACAAAAATAATTAATAGGTACCAAAAGGTTTCAATATGCCGTAATAACTGAATCAAAACT
Source organism: Horisme vitalbata (assembly GCA_951804965.1). Classification (NCBI taxonomy): domain Eukaryota; kingdom Metazoa; phylum Arthropoda; class Insecta; order Lepidoptera; family Geometridae; genus Horisme; species Horisme vitalbata. Next base: position 27,153,449 of record OX638094.1, on the reverse strand, counting down.
GCAAATCAACCCCATTCATTGTATTCAATGGGGTATGGGGTAGGTGATAAAACAGGTGACAGACGGACAGGACACTGTTTGTACTACGGCTGTGCACACAGTACTCGCGCCAGTGCACTGGGCCGAGTCTACTAGCACAGTGTAATTTACTTTGTTCGTATTTATCGAGTATTCGATTTGAAATGTTTGGTGGTGTGGGATATTAACTCGTGAAGGGAGGCGTTAGTTTGATTTCCGATGCCGGACAGAACGATTTTGATAAAACAGTTAGTCTTCACCATTTTTAATAGTTTTTTTTGTGCAAATTATAAATATGTATCAGCGGATAGCAGCTCGGCAAACGTAGTGTAGGATGACCTCCGATCAGGTGGGGTGACGATCTGCGAAAGGCTACTGGCAGAAGGTGGATGCGTCGAGCTCAGGTCAGGGCGCAATGGCGATCCTTAGGGGAGGCCTATGTCCAGCAGTGGACTGCTATAGGCGAAGTTGATGAAATAACTATAAATAAAAATCATGATAGAGCACCTTTTTATAGAGTTATTTAATTGTTCAAATAAAGTAGAGAGACCGAAGAAGAGCTGGATGGATTGTGTGAAAGAGGATATGAGAATGACAGTGGGCATGGATGGTAGAGGTGAGTGGAAGAAGAAAACACGTGCCGACACCTGGCGTGGGACAAGGCAGGAGAATGATGATGATTTTGTGCCTAGGTAGGTACTTACGTACTTAATTTTTTGAACACCTCTGCGGCGCAATGGGCGAATGCCCGCTTGAGACGCAGAAGGTTGCGGGTTCGATTCCCGCCGCAACACAAATGTTTGTATGATTTGGAAATATTTATCTCGCGTCTGGGTGTTTGGGGTCGGACCAGTACAATCTTGGAGTCTTCAAATCCAGAGGGAATCGGTTCCTTGTAGGCAAGCGTGCTCCACCTTAGACCATATCTTCACCTGTCTCAGGTGTGTTAGTGGTCAAACGATTGTCTACTTATTTTATGTAAAAAAATACACCGCATCTAATTTCAACACATTTCAACTTATTGAAACATTTTCTCTGAACCGGGACTCGAACGAGCCCCGAGCACAAGCTCCCTCACGGAGGTGTACGCCGTACGGGTTCCAACTCCCATCTTCGGAACCCAAACCAACCTCACTGGAACGTGGTGCATCCTGCTAAACAACGAACGAGGCTCTGGCGGCGGCTGATTGCGGCATAGCGCAGCCTACACTGGCACAGCTAAATCCCCGGCCACCGACGGGCAGCAGCTTCGGTGGTGCGAGAAGCTGTGCCCTGCGATCCTCAACCCGCATGCCCAACATATCCCCCTTAATTGGGGGAGGCCTATGTCCAGCAGTGGACTGATATCGGCTGGTGTGGTGTGTGTGGTGTGGGGACTCGAACCCACACACGCGTTCACTGCGCCATAAAGTCACCCCTATAGTGATTTAATAAGTATTATTGATACTTAACCCATATGTTGTGTTGCCATAATAAAGTAATTGCGTGCAAATTTTTATTGCCAGTCGGTGCCCATTAGGGGTGAAACACGCACTCTATTCGAATAATTATTTTAAATTTACTTATTTTAGACCTCATGACCGACCCGGGGCAACGCGAAGCCGGCTGCGATGCGGGTTTGATTTCTGCGGTAGGACAGGTGTTTCTGATTCTGTGTTCACACGGACTCCCAGTCTGTGTGTTGTGGGATCGCAGGGCATATTTTCTCGCTGCTGACGCGGCTGCCCATCGGTGGTCAGGGAATTTAGTTGTGCCGGTGTTAGGCTGCGCTATGCCGCAATCAGCCGCCGCCAGAGCTCTGTTTGTTTGTACCACGGGCAGGTGAGGTTGGCTTGATACTAAATATGAACCCCTTACACCCCGCTATGCCACCACGGCTCAAAGACATACTGGATGATCGAATTCCGGTAACAGTTTGACTATGTTTTTTCCAACCTATAAGCGTTATCTAACGCTTATAGGTAGGCAAACTGTTAGTGAAAAAGGTTTAATCATTTAAACAGACAGACAAACTTACTACCTACCATATATAATTGTATAATTAGTCGACAAATTGTACGTTTCGTTCTAAACTTGATTTAAAAATCAACTGTTAGGGACACATTTTAACTGGGTAAGGGCGTGGTGCGACTGCAGACGGTGTTACTTACCTACCAGCCACTTTGTTCGTTATAACAGGTACCAATTCTTATGATTGGCTCCGAAACCATTTATCATCTGTAAAAAGTTAAACAACGTGACCTTATTAAGTGGTAATGAATAATTCGTTACTAAATATTTGTATGCTATAGCATAGTATGACATAATGAAAAGTATGAGGACAAATTATTATTGAATCCACATCCATCCACATCAGCCTATATCATTCCACTGCTGGACATAGGCCTCCCCTCATAAAGGGGGATATACCCATAATCCCCACGCTGGGCATGCGGGTTGGGGATCGCAGGGCACAGCTTCTCGCACCACCGACGCTGCTGCCCGTCAGTGGCCAGGGGATTTAGCTGTGCCGATGTAGGCTGTGCTATGCCGCAATCAGCCGGCCGCCAGAGCTCCGTTCGTTGTTTAGCAGGGTGCACCACGTGCAGGTGGGGTTGGCTATTATTGGTTAGTTGGTTGATTATTGAATATTCTTTGAAAATTCTTTTGTAAATGATATTTTTATTTGACATATATGTCAAATTTTTGTTTGATGATTGTTTGGTGCTAATCATTTGAGTTTTAACTAAGATAGCGAATCGAAAACTAGTGAGATAGAAAACTCTTTATTGTACTCGTGTGAGTTCAATAAAGGTCGTCTGAAATCAATCACTGTGAGCGATAAGACAGACCGTTTTACTTTTATGATTGTTGTTGTCTGTTTTATCCTGCATGTTTGTGTTGACGCCAACATTGAATGCATTATGAAAAATGTTCAATAAGTTTGTAAAGCTATGTATTTTTATTTCAGTTTTTATCGCTCTGTTTTATAGACGAAAACCAACGACATGGAAAAACCAACTTCCAAGTAGGTATATTACAAGCTATCCTAAGCGTTTACATGATGCACATTGCGCAAGTTTCGCCACTAGCGCTTTCTAATTCGTGATAAATTACATTCGCCGCTCCCCGCCTGCACTGCACCCACCCCTAATCCCGCTGGGACTTTAAGCCAATTATCAGGCAGCAATTTGTTCGCACAAACAAAGGGCCCGGCCTTAACAAATTAGATCTACGTGCTAGGGATGGGGTAGTCGTGATATCGATGATAATATTAATAACAAACAATTGTTATTTTGTCATTGGTTTTTGTAGGCTAATGAGTAATTTTACATTGACCTAGACTTATACTGCGTTACTACTAAGAATGCGTACAAATAACATACCGTCTCTATTTAAGGCGAAGTCACTTTGTTTATGTTCTTTATAAGCAGCACTAGCACTATCACTTACTACATTTCACTGTCGTTTCCACTACACTAACTCAAAAGGTTTAGTTCTTTTGAGCCTTCTCACAATGTCAGTGTTATCTATAAACAATTGTGTAATTATAATTTTACTAAATTCAGTTAAAAGTAGCGAAAATATTCATCCAGGTCACAAAATATGTATGTTCAATGTTTTTTTCTGTTTTAAGTGCTAAACCAGACTTCAGGGAAAAAAGATTTTATGTGATCTAAAAATTTCGACCAACGGCCCGAAAATTTCGACAGGGCGAGTAGTTGTTTCGATAGAGTAGTTGGTTAGCGCGTCCCGGTATTTATGGGCAGGTTCATGTTGCATACGTTTAAAAAAAAGTATTTTATTGTCTAAATTAAATGAAATTTATGACCTGGATTAACAAATAGGCTACTTGTTATCCACGCCACAGGTGGAAGCTATTTTATAATATTAGTAGGATTTGTAGGATAGGATAGAATAGGATTATGAACAGTTCCTGTTCATATCGATATCATAAAACATACTTAGTATCCCATCCCTAGCCGGTAAAAACGAGTGGGCAGAAAGGGACTACAGTGGGTTTTCAGTAAAGAATCTATTTATTCGAAATCCTTAATGTGGCCATTTCGACCACTTCAATACTGAAAATGTACCTACAGTTATTTATTTCGAGTATTTGAATGGTTTCGCCATGAATTGTCGCCATGAATTGATGAATGACTTCGGTGGTCTTAGCATATCGTCTCAACCACACCACACCAGCCTATATCAGTCCACTGCTGGACAGGCCTCCCCTAATAAAGGGGAATATGTCCATAATCCCCACACTGGGCATGCGTGTTGGGGATCGCAGATCAGCAATACTTCGCCCGGTCCTTACTTGGATGAGTAATTCATTAGTTGCATTTAGATCTGAGCGCTACCGTGCTTCGGAAGACACGTTAAGATGTTGGCCCTGTTTCAATCGCTAAGTCATGTCGGAGGCCTTCGGGCGGCCTAAAAACTCCGACACCAGAGTTGGCCACTAGCGAACTACGAAGAAGACCCAACTAATGTTTTAGGTAGAGTAGAGAAGCATTTATTCACCACAAACAATAAAAAAACAAACAAAATAATTAAAAGCTATTGTACTCCTTCAGTGTATAAGTTACCTTTCAAAATGCTATAATTACGGAAGCTACGTGATGCCTTTTTAGGGCTCCGTACCCAAAGGGTAAAAACGGGACCTTATTACTAAGACTCCACTGTCTGTGTGTCTGTCACTTTGTCTGTCTGTCTGTCACCAGGCTGTATCTCTTGAACCGTGACAGCTAGACAGTTGAAATTTACACAGATGATGTATTTGTGTAGCCGCTATAACAACAAATACTAAAAACAGAATAAAATAAATATTTAAGTGGGACTCCCATAAAACGAACGAGATTTTTTGCTCGATATTAATAACGACAACAGGTAGACGCTTGAAATAAATCATAAAATTAAAATAAAATATATAAAGGGGGCTTCCATACATGGATAGATGGTACGGAACCTATCGTACGCAAATCCGACTCGAGCTTGGCCGGTTTTTAAAAAGCAGATCTTTAGATATGAATCGCATAAGCAAACAATTTGTCTCGGGTCTGGGTGTTTTCTATGTATACAGATGTATGTAGGTACTTGCAAAAAAAAAAAATTATAAAAGCAGTTTATTAGTGATGTGGTTCCCATAATACAAGCTCTGCTTAGTTTGGGGCTACATGATGCTGTGTGATAGTGTCCACCATTATTTATTTATTTATTTAAATTGGCGTATTTTATCAAAAAAATTATCACCCATAAAGATTTTTCAATGTTTTTAGTAATGCTTGCAATAACCAAGAACCAAAGAACCGCCTTCTATCTCACAATAATACAATTTGATTAAGGTAACTATGTCTATATATATGGGTATTTAGGGTTTTTTTTTAAATTTAGAATCCAGAAAAACCTTATTTTCTTGAATTCGTTCCGTATCCCCGTTATTGGCCATAGACAATAATATCGACGGGTCAAGATAAATAAATAAATAATGCTACAACACGATGTATCACTCACCATAATGTATCCCCAAAGTAAGCATAGCTTGTAGTTATTATGGGAACCACAGTCCGGAGGCGGAATCGAACCCGCAACCATCTGCGTCTCAGGCGGACCTTTGCCCACTGCGTCACAGAGACCATTTAAGATAAGAGAAGCAACTTGTATGACTACTTTTCAGAATACTTTTCAAGCTTAATCGCAGTATCTTGATTATTAATCACCAAAACTAAATCACTTAGCATACAATAAAATGCCAAACTACCCTCCTCCCCACGATTTAGTTAAATTGTAACAGGGGAATCATATGTCACCACTTACACTACACCCTATAAAGCTCCCCCAGTTAAGGTGCTATTGCTTAGAGTGAGCATGTAGCGATTGCTCGAATGCGAACGAACATTCGCATTCGAACAGTCGTCAGCATTATTTTTATACAAGGTGAGTTTGAATTCGTATTATAATATTTCGAAACGGAGTGATTTGGGTCATGGTTGTCCACAAGATGTGAGAACCTCAGTTAAAAAATGTGATTAAACATTTTTCTTTCAAAACTTAAAGCTTATATTTGTGTTTTGTGTGGCAGCCCAAACATTAAGGCAGAGTTAGTATTAACAGCATCATTAATTCAAAGTCAAAGTTACTTATTTATTTAAACATGGTGTCATAGTTTTACAGTGTTAACTTTAAATCAATTTGAATCCATATCTTCTAAGTACCTCGTAATATGCGTCAGGACGATGAGTTAGCTAAGTAGGTTACTAATCACAAAAACTAAGAAGTTAAACGAGTAGGTAACAAAATAAATAAATAAATAAAATAAAATAAATAACCTTACAAGCTAGTTCAAAAAAACTACAAAATTTGATAAGTCTTTGAACAAATATTGTTGAACTTCGGAAAAAGAATTCAGGCTAACATACGACATTCACACTCACACAACTCGAAATACTTTTTTATAAACTACTAAGTAAGCAAACAGGCATACGGTCCGTGTCGTTAAGCGGTCCCCGTAGCCTATGTACCGTACTGACTATGTACTGTTTATACTGCTATATTTATTCACAATGGCAACAACCTTTATCGGCTCAGCCGAATAGATAAACGTTGGAAGAAAACCACGTTGAATGCTCTGACGCAGCTCTCCGTTCGCTTCAGTGAGCCTTGCCCTTAACCACCGAAGTTAAGGGCAGTTTAATATTTATAAGGATGATTAGCTGAGCGTTATAGCTATAAATTGGGGTGGTCGTTCATTGTTAATTTGTTTATTTATAACTCTGAAGGGCGTTAAATTGAGTATGGTCGACTTTGGCACCGGTGATTATAAAAATTGAATGAGAATTTTCAACACTAACACGTCATTTTTCTAACATATGGTACTGTATATAGAACCATCTCGATGCAATGCTCGAGGCTCTATAGAGCCACAGTCTCCTATTGGATACTGTCAAAAACGTCCGTCATTGACATACCTAAACATCAAAAAGCCAAATGTTCACTCACCATAAGTAGCTTCAATACTGTTTAATGTCGACGTAATGGGAAGCGTGCGTCGCGTCCAGTTTTGGTACGGACTTTTTTCAGCTTTCTTTGGGGCTCTAGACTCTAGAGTATAGAATAGAATAGAATAGGTTTTTATTTGCAACAACAGAAAACGGTCTTAAATATATCAAAAAGAGGTAGTTAATAATAAATCAATATTTATTTCGAATAGGTACTCTATATTTGATTGACCATGCATGTTTACATTTTTATCATACCTAAATTTTTAAACATTCATATTTACTTTGGTATTTTTATAAGACACAACATACGTGTTTTTTTATGTACCTACCTAAAGTTAAAAAGAAATTAAATGATATATCAAATCTAAGTTCCACTAACATATTTTATCACTTATTTAATATCCGAAATGGGCCTTGCAACCGACGGTAAAAGTCAAAAACTGTATTTGTGCCTAACGTGGAGTTTAGTTCGTGGGATATTATTTACTTAAACAAAACCACGACATGTTTTCACTTAATATTATACAGTTTATTTGCGGGACTGAATCTACCTAGGCTAGGTCTGTACCCTCGTAACTAGCTGCGCGGCTCCACTTGCGTGTTACCGAGATAAAATACCTATGTGCTAAACCAGTTTGTTGTATAAAAGACCTCATTCACGGCAGGTTAAATAGGAAAAGTGCGAGATGCCTATGTCTCTTCTGTAAAATATCAAAGTTGAAACAAATACCAAAGTAAAGACGTATTAGTTGTTTAACGCATGTTGTACGTCGATTTAATGTGATCCTAGAACATTACACTTTATATGTTAGTGAGTGTGTGTTAGTATGTTTGTTCCTACTCAAATTCGCAACGGCTGAACTGATTGGGATGAAACTTGCAATATACATATGTGTGCATAGGTTTTTTTATGTTTCTTGAAGATGGAACAAGCACATGGCCCGCCTGATGTTAAGTGCTAAACATTACCTACAACAAAACATTGCATCATAGATCACGTTTTTCGGAACGTGCTCTACGATGCAACGCCCTGCGTCCATCAACTTGAGGCATGAAGATGATACGCCTCTTGTGCCTGTAATTTCACGGGCACCCACATCCTTCACACCGAAACACAGCAATGCGGCTTCTCGGCAGAAATAGGCTTGGTGGCAGTACGCACCCGGACGAGCCCTCCACAAAGAACTCTACTACTACTAAGAGGTTACTTGTATCCTGTTAACACGCGAGCGAAGCCGCGGGCGGAAGCTAATAAAAGAATTTAAAAAAGGTAGGCACTTAGTAGCATGTAAGGTATTTTACATATTTAATACGTTGATTGCGGGCCTGCCGCAGGTTGGCGGGGTGTTAACCAACACTCGAAGTGTTAACAGTCATGACCAGAATTACTTAGACTGATAACTTGTATAATCCTAAGCAGCACAATTTAGCCAAAATCATCTTATACTTAGATGTATGACAAATGACAAGCACTACCTAGTACCTATATGTACACCTACATACGCCCAGCCCTACGAGGGAGAGAATTGAATTACGTTGATTGCAGAGCGGAGCTAAGCGAACCGGCTAATTTTATTGTCTGTGGACAAGATGGCTTTAAGAAAACAGTTTTGAGACGCGGCGGCCATTTTGGAAATGTTGCGTAGCTTCTAAATATAATTTGAAGCATGATTGAGAATGATTGACAAACGTTTTCGAATGATAAAAAACTTTTCAGTGAAAAGAGTTCTTAAATTAATAGCATTTATTCAAATTAAAGAAATCAATAAGAATACAGTAATTTTTAATTGAAAATTGTGTTTCTAATAAGTATATTTTTGAAAGTTTTCTTATTATCTATTCCAATAATTAAAACAAGGTAACTACTAAACTAGGCAGGTAGTACTAACATAGGTTTCTGTATGGTCCGATTGAACGTAGAAAAATTCTAGAAACTTGAGTGTCTGGAAGAAATCGCTTCCATTCGATAAGACCATTGTAATAAAAGATTCTTCTAAGAAGACTAAGGTCCAGGATATAAGCGAGCGGATATTGGGGCTCAAGTGGAGTTGGGCAGGACACTTGGCCAGACGGAGTGACGACAGGTGGACCAGAGCTCTGACCGAGTGGTGGCCGAGAGTTGGTTACAGAAATAGAGGCCGTCCTCCAGCGAGATGGGTTGACGATATTAGAAAGACCGTCGGCGGCACCTGATTCAGAATAGCGCAGGATCGAGGCAAGTGGCATAATCAAAGGAAGGCCTATGCCCAGCAGTGGGTCGATGAAGGTTGAAATGATCATGATGATGAAATAGGTAGGTACTTATAACTTAACCAGATTTTTTTTGTTACAAAATAACAGTTGAATCTCGTGTCCATTTCATTATAATGGTTCAAAATAAGCCCGGCCGTACCATTTGTAATACGTGTTACCCTAATTTGGGACCATGCTGGTACACTAATGGCTTACCCTGCTATAAAATGGGATTGCGTTTTTATCTGCATAAAATCGTGATAGGCTGTAGAATTAAAAAAGATTTAAGTGCTGATGTAGGTAGTTTTTGTTAAATGAAAACTTTATACTTATAATATTTCATAGAGGTACCATGGCATTTTTTCTTTGAACTTATTTGTTTGAAATCGTTTAACATCCATAAATCTATAGGTAGGTAGGTACTAGGTACCTATTTTATGAATATAAGTCTAAAGATAGGTAGGTAAGGTTATGGAGGACCCGGCATTTATTATGTACCTGTATTCAAAACAGACCCATTTTTTTTTTTTACATAACAACCAGTAACGCTTGTTTTACGCCTGAGACACAGGATTTATCCTAGTTCAGACACAGTGTAAAATATGTACCTATAATAATATATTTAATTCCGTATTTGTCGATCTTAGCTTTAAGAAATTGAATAAAGATTTTATTTATTTATTAGTAAGGTAGGTCATTTATTACAATTTTTACTGTCACCATTCGCACAATTCAATCAGAACGCTAAAAATCCGATAACCGCCAACATTACGATAAAAACATTAATATAATAAAAACATGGCGTCACTTAACGAAATTACTGCAATAATATTTTATAAAAGCGCCGCCGAGCCAATAAAAATGATAATTATCAATTAGGATAACAGGATCGGCGACATTTGGCCGTGTTTGGTTTAGTGATAACCGCGCTCGGTGGAACGGGACGCATCTGTCACTTTTTGGCAGGAGGGACCTGTCAAACGCGGGACAATCCTGTCAATGATTTTTTTAAATAAAAAAATATAATATTCTATGGTTTGGTGAAAGTATTCAGCTACTTAGAAATAAAGAAAGAAAGAAAGAAAATACATTTATTTATTTATTGGAATACAAAGAGCAAGGACAACCAAATTTTCAGAAAAAATTGTTTAAATTAATAACAGGCACTTACAAAGTAAATAAAAACATTAAATAAAATATCGAAATAGACTGTTTCAATGAGCTTCGTTTTAGTTATAAGAATTTATAGAAATAAAACCATTTAAACTGATAGTTTTTTTTATTGATTAGTCCGTGCTTAAAGGGAACTGACGACGTGGAAATGTGAACCAACCGCAACCCTATGTGGAAAATGTCATAATTTTCTGTCAAGATAGCAGTGCCCACCAAATCCTAAGACTGTTCTTATGCTACACAGAGTGGTCTTTTGGGAGACATTTGCTGAACACCCCCCGCGTATTTAGTCAGGAGCTCTATAACTTTGTCGTAAACCAAAGTGTCGGCGTCTTTCCCCCAAAGGTAATCTTCATGATTGAAACTTGGACACTCCACTTCGTATACCTCATCAACATTTTGCAGTTTGTCTAAAAGTTGCTGGACATCCTTGCCCAAGTCGGACAGCCAATCGTTCTTACTGTAGATAAAACTCATTTTTGCGCTGATATTCCCAAGTTTATACGAGGGTGGTTCTTCCGAACCGTACTTCTTAAGGTTCACCTCCGGTCCAAAGTCATAGTACTGAAACTTCCCAGACCCCCCCTGGAAGTAATGAATTACTCGCTTCATGGAAGTCCCACTGGGATAATGACCGAATATGACTTCAGTATTCTCGTAACTGATCTGATCGTAATCAAATCCTAAAAATGCAAATAGGACTGTAAAACAGAGACCGCTGAGCAAGTTGGAGGAACCGCAGATAGCCATCACAGTGGTGATAGGCGCGCTTCGTGGCATCACCTCGTACATACCCATGTCCGTCATTATTGATTCCACAGCTTTAAGATTTTTCGCCACGAGTTTAAACACAGGACTCGGTGTATTTGCCCCGAAAGAGACGGAGGCTAATGACACCATTCCGTTTATTTTGTTGTTGTATTCTGGCTTTTCAGAGAGCAAAACATAACCCACTGATGTACCTTGCGAGTGGCCAACATACCCCACTTGTGACGCACCAGTTGTGTGCAAGATATGGTCTATAATAGCCGATAGATCTTCGGTGCCCATCTCGTGCCAACTGAAGTCCCAGAATTCTTTATCATCAGGGCTGATAGTTTAGTGATCTCTGGAGTAGAAGTTGCCTCGGAAGTTGCATAGCCAGACGTCGTAGCCGACGTTAGCTAACTTGATGGGCAGGGACTTGGGACCGAGAGCCAAGAAGTCGTCGGAGCTTGAGAACAGGCCGTGCCCGATGAGCACCTTAGGCCCTTCACTGGGGATTCTGACCAGGTTTAGAATGTAGCGGTCTGCAGTGATCACTGTATGTTCCTCAACCGGCAGACCGCAGTACGCGACCAGTTCAGAACTGTTCATTGATTTTCGGTTCGGTTCCTTATCCGGAGAATCGGTGACGTCGAGGTTATCAATAAATGATATGACGCTGTCGTAAACATGGCCGATGTTTTCTTTCAAGCTTGTTAGTGAGAAAGAATAAGTGAGAGAAGTTAGGGTGATGAAGATAAAGATACTTAACTTCCACATTGTTGGAGATGGACGTGCAGGAAGCGAATGAGTCCCCTTCAGTCGAATCGGCTTATATTGCCAAATATTTTTATACACAGGGTGTTCTAATAATAGTCAAGTTTCATGCAAAGCTGGGGCGTAAGGAGTTCCAACCTGCATCATCGGAGCCCAAATCTGACCTGCCCGTGGTTCACCGGACAAGCTAACAGACGGGGTTCTGGCGGCCAGCTAATTGCGGCATAGTGCAGCCTAATACTGGCACAGCTACATCCAATGACCGCCGACGGGCAGCAAAGTCTGCGGTGCGAGATCCTGTGCTCTGTGATCCCCAACCCGCATATCCAGCGTGGGGATAATGGACATATCCCCTTTCTTATTAGGGGAGGCGTATGTCCAACAGTGGACTGATACAAGCTGGTGTTGTTGTTGCATGCAAAGTTGAATTACATATTCATGGGAATGGACAAGATAATGTTTGCATGATCTGCAGATAATTATGGTGCAGGCGCTGTGGGCCTGGTATGGTGTATCTAAAGATGAACCCACGACCCAGTAGGAAAGAATCCTACTAGGGTGGGGTCGAGGCTATATAGAAGGCCTAGGTGGTGCATGTGTTCACGGGCGGTGGTGACCACGCAACACTTTATGGGTTCAAAAAATCGTAATTTTAATGCCACTTGAAGGCCTCTGACATGGCTTAACGACTGAAAAACCGGGACCAACAACTTTAACGTGCCCTCCGAAGCACAGAAGCACTCAGATCCAAGTAGTGACCGGGAGGAGTATTGCTTAAATCAGATGATTGGCTTAGAACAGAAGTAAGCCACGCCACGAGCGCTACAGTTGCTGCAGTTTCAATAGTAGGTAGATACTCTTGAAATTCTTAAAATAGAAGTGTCGATCACAATAGGTCTTCATGGCCGCAGTGATATGAAAGCCACGCAATCAATCAATCAATAATAATAATAATAATTTTTAAAACTAGAAATAAAAATCTATTCAACACCCTGTAGGCTAGAATGATAAAATTGTAGAAACAAGTGTTTGTCTGTGAAAAAAATATGTATTTAAATTTAAGTATTCTGTTTTTTTCGCCAGTCATTATTTCATTGGAAAGGTCACCTTGATGAACGAGACGACCTTGATGATCCTCGAGCTGGGTATAGATAGCGCGTTCCTGTGTTACGCGTAGTCGGGGTAAACCGTCCACGCGTACATTGGATAGGCGTACAGTTCCTGTGCGGCCCGCCGCGAACCTGAACACGAGCTCGATCGATCTATAGCTCTATGCGAGCCCCGCCATTCATCCGCCATGACACCGAGAATTTTTCATTAAGAGAATTCCTTTGAAATTTCTTTTCATGTATCTTCGCGTAAATAGTTATTTCTATAGTTAATTAGTGTAAAACCCGGTTCACAAATTTGAATCAATCTGCCAATATTTTCATTATTAGAACTCGATGAACTCGCGTGTCTATTCACTTTGCCGTCCAAATATAAGCAGCCTAGGCGTGCGTGTCACCTTTGGAGCTGCGTACGGACAGCGCGTACATTGGTACGCGTAGTCGGTTATCGTGTCTTGGAACGCTATGGACCCTGGACCCAGGAACGCGCTGTCCGTACGCAGCTTGACGCGCGACCAAAAACTGACGGACGGCGGCTCGCGTTCAAGCTAGCTCGCGTGGCACGCGTACCCCAGCGTACTCAGCCGCTAAAGATAAAAAAAGTGCCTTTCCTTTTTTTTAGATAGAAATGTATTTGGTAGACTAGGTACCTACATATTGAAAACAATTATATTGCAAGTCACTTAATACAATACAATATCTTTATTGACAATACCAAGTTATAGGTAAATTTCTTAAATAACAAGAAATAAATTAAGAATTTAAATATTCATTGATATTGTAGACTGCATGAGTTTCAAGAAACTATTTTAGTTTTTGCCTATAGGTACCTACTCCCCTCCATCCTCTCAGCCCAGTCCTTACTCACGGGAAGGACTTGATCAATACGTCAATAATCGTATCGTCGTAAATCTGATTACATATTAGAGGTACTACAATTTTGCATACCAATAATGGTAAAACATGATGTCTCATATTAGTTATACATTCCGTCATCTACACGTGTTATTTGATAAGTTTATAATCTTCTTTTATCTTACGTACAATATTTTTAGACATAATAATATAATTTTTTACGAATTATTTTTTGTCGTTTTACAGGCCCTGCTTTAGAATACACAGATGTCATTCATACCTACCTACCGCGAGGCGAATGCCATCGTCTTATTTATACACACGACATTTTAAAATATTTAAAAATACATTACAGACCTGCTTTTACGAAATGCAAACAAAACTCCGTGCTCAAGGGCCGATCGACGTCAAAGATCAATAAAAATAATCAGAATGCACAAACTGTGCGACGTCATTTAAAAAAAAATGTGTACTGTACGTGACTTTTCATTGGACCTATGTGTAAATATGTTGGTAATAAACTTTTAACGATGTTTGTGTAGTTACTTAGAAATTGATTGTTTCTTAGAATCGTTCATTGACGGGTTCATTCATTTTGTCGATTCATTATTTGATTATGATTCATCAATGAACATGAAAAATGAGTTGTAGGTACTTATGAACGATCTTTTCTTCAACGCATTTATTTATATCAGGCAAGAGAAAGGTACTCTATTATACAGGGTTATAGGTTAAGTGGACCAAGATCCTGGAGGGGGTTGTAGCTTCCATAATTCCTGACTGATTTGACTATGGAACATATATAACGATAGAGGACTTGTAAGTTTTTTTAAAAAACATACCGATATTTTTGTTAGTTAGTTCTTGTTCTACGTATCCGCACACAAACTCTCATTCTGTGTCTTAATCCACTTTATAAACGTCATTTTGTACCTATTTGGATTGTTTTATTGTTTTCTGACTTAAGTACCATTATTTTATATTTTATTTTTTAAAACTAAAAGTCCAATATCGTGAATACGGTTAAGTTTAGGGTAGGGTGTTCCATAGTCAAATCAGTCAGGAAGCTACAACCCCCTCCAGGATCTAGGTCGACTTAACCAATAACCCTGTAGACTTATCTATTCTATCATATCTATTAAAACTTGTATTAAGTACCTACTCTTTGATCGCTAATAAACTGGCATTACATATTCTAATTTCGTACTGTATTTTCAGGAAATCAACATTTATTCAAAGCTTAAATTCAAATATCAAAGCATTAGGTACATAAGCATTCTAATATTTTCATGGAATGAACGTTTGTTAAAACCCATCATTCGGTATTCAAAAACCTCCAAGTTCAAGTCATGTTCTAAATTCAAATATCAAATTTATTATAGTATTTTCAGGGAATGACATTTACTCAAACCCATCATTCGATATTCAAAAACCTCCAAGTTCAAGTCATGTTCTAAATTCAAATATCTAATTGTAGTATTTTCAGGGAATGAACGTTTACCCCAACCCATCATTCAATATTCAAAAACCTTCAAGTCATGCTCTAAATTTAAATATCAAAGCATTCTATTCTCTTCGAAACATGTAATTCCCGCGAATCGATAAATCCTGGGTAAAAGATTAAAGAATGGTAATGCGATGCTTGTATTCCCCCCGCGGACGGTATAAATCTTATCCCGGTACACTTTACGTAATGAATGTTGCTCTACTTCGGAATGCGAGAAACGAACAAATTACTAACCGAAATAACAGTAACTGTCATGAGATATGATACAACGTATTTGCTGAGTGGGAAATTTAACATTCAGGTACTTACGGTTTTTGCTTGTAGGAACTTTAACAAAAGTATATTTATAGTATTTCTACAAGTATTTTCTCAATAGTAAGTGCGCTCAGAATATCCCAGTAGGTACGTGACAAATCTTTTAATGTCCCTAGTGCTAGTAGCAGCTTCATTAACTTCCGCCCGCGGCTTTACTCCCGGAGTATATTCCGAGTTTCATCCAAATCCGTTCAGCCGTTACGAGTGTGTGTGTGTGTGTAGTTATACACACACACACCCTCAAATACAGCTATTAATTGTTATCTTGCTGTTAAGTAGTCCTATGTACGTACAGCGTTTTTAAGTTTATACTCACGCCATTTTAAAAATAATGTTAGTACGCACTACTTATATACTCAAAAGATGAATATACCTCTTCTATGCAACCGACGTCGTCCGTGGCGCAGTGGGCAAAGGCCCGGCTGAGACGCAGAGGGTTGGCGGTTCGATTCCCCCTGCATGACAAATATTTGCACGTTCTGCAGATATTTGTCTCGGGTCTGAGTTTTATGTGCCAAGGCCAGCTATTGTCAAACTTTTATTCCTTTTTTATGTTTTTTAACGGCTGAAAATCTAAAAATCTAAAGAAATCTAATCAATTTAAAAATGGCTTTCGAAATCTCTTCAACAAAATCTAAATTGAATGTACCACATAGACGCCGGTAGAGCCACCTGCAGTATCACCGTAGCGTACCAATCTGTTAGAGCAAGTTGCGGTAAATAACGTGCTGACGTTTACGGGCATCGGGAAAACTCCGAGATATTGCGATTAGTCCCAAAATATCGGGAAATTACGGAACTCGAACTCACCGAGTTAGTGGAGTTGCTTGAACAGAATATTTTTACATTCATTGAAATACTTAAGGGGTGTAAGGGGTTCCAACCGCCACTTTCGGAACTCAAGCCAACCTCATCTGTTCGTGGTGCACCCTGATAACTAACAAATGGGGTTCTGGCGGCGGCTGATTGCGGCATAGCGCAGCCTGACACCGACACAGCTGAATTCCCTGACTGCCGACGAACAAAACAAAAAAAAAACTGCTTTAAATTTATATACTCACATATTTAATCCGCCACGAATCTAGCTACATATGTTCTTGAAACATTAATTATATTAATTGTATTTTCTACAGAAAATAAACCATATTTATGTAAATAATTAAATCGTACTAACTGTGCAGGGAAAGACCTGGATGCAAAAAGCGCAAAACCATTTGCGTTTGAGGGAGGAGACTTGTGATCCGCAGTAGGTTTTTAAAAGAAAAAAAAGTTTGGGATGAAACTGTCTCTAACAACAATGTACCTATTAGAGATTGTAAAAAAGACTAAATAAATATAAGCCAAGCAGAGTTTCTATCCAACTCTACTTTGTTTTTCGCGTTACGAATTGTTGTAAAAAAAATTATGATTCAAAGTGTAGGTACTTTATAATTCTTATTTTATTAAAAAAAAAATTGATTTGATTAAAAGCAGAAAATGATTATGATGATCGAAAGACAAAAAAGTTGATGTTTTTGACACAGTCATTATTAGATAGATAGATACCTATTTATTAAAGATAAACATAAAAACATTTATTTTCAGAGTTCAAGGTTTACAAAGTAGTTTTTATGAACTATTTAGATATATTAAAGAGCATATAAGATGTATTGCTTATACACTAGACACTAGCACGTTGGCTGCTGGAGGAGGACGACGTGCAGAATCACATTTGTGTTTTCAGCACTCAAAGCGTTAATACCATAAGTCACTGTAGGTGATAAATGTAGTACCTACTTGTTACTAAAAGCTTTAGAGAGTCAATGCGTGGACTCTAATCAATCATTGCAGCCTTACAAATACGGGGAACGCTAGTTTTAAATAATATAATTGTCCCAATACAAAATACAAAATTTATTTATTTACTTGGATCCGGAACACCATGAAAAGTTTTTTTTTAATTTACACAAATTAATCAGTCAGTTTTCATTCGAAGAATTGGCAAGAAACTCTGCTTGGCTTATATTTTTTTAATGTCTTTGGTACAATTGTTATTATTCTTAACTATTAAGTACATTGTTTTTGAGGGAGTGGAGCCAGTTTCATTCCAAAATTTTTTGTTCACTAAATAGATAGACAGATAGATATAAGGTTTCATCATCATCATCATCCACAGCCCATCCCCACTTTAATTTGTTAAATAGATTTCCAATGTCTTGGACTTTTGTCCGTTATCGGATCTCGACATTAGGAACTCGATCTGCAAATTTGCGTAAGTACGAAGATTACGTTTAACTAACGACCAGATATCCTTCCCCAGGCGCCCCACACGCGCTCCTTGGCAAGACCCGGCGGCCGCGCACCGCCTTCACATCACAACAACTGCTGGAGCTGGAGAAGCAGTTCCGAATGAACAAGTACCTCTCGCGGCCCAAGAGGTTCGAGGTCGCAACCAGTCTGATGCTCACTGAGACACAGGTAACCACTGAAGAATACTTCTTCCTGCCTTCTTTCTTACTTCTTTCTCCCTTCTTCCATTTTTCTACTTTCCTTCTCTCTCCCTTGTTCCTTCCTCCTGTCTTCTTTCTTCTGTATTCCATTCTTCTTCACTTATTTAAAACAATCTGAATGTAACTGTTAGCTAGATTCACAAACAATAAATTAATTATGAATTCTTCCTTCTTTCTTCCGTTCTTCTACCTTCCTTTTTCCTACCTTCTTCCTTCCTTCTTCCGTTCTTCTTCCTTCCTTCTTCCTTCTTTCTTCCTTCCTACTTTCCAAATATAAGCTAGTGGCCAACTCTGGTGTCAAAGTTTTTAGGCCGCTTGAAGGCTTCCAACATGGCATAACGACTGAAAAGGCCGGGACCAACATCTCAAAATGCCTTCCGCCGCACGGAACCGCTCAGATCTAAATGCTACTCAACGTTCACCCATCCTAGTAGTGACCGAGTGGAGTGTTGCTTACTTGAGATGTTCTAGAAGCTAGGATCACTGATAAAAGCCACACCACGAGCGCTTCTAATTAAAAAAATATTATTACAAAAACAAAAAACCCGACTGCTAAAACTAAATGAACTGAAAAGAGAAAAACAAGTATTATGTGGACAAACTACTACTTTGTTGCCTACGGGCGATAAAGATCTACCCAAACTATGTTCTGCCTGCAGCATCATAAAGTATTAAGTCTGACTTATCTTTTTTTTTTTTTTTTATTTCTTTTCATTAATTTTTAGCAGTCGGGTTTTTTGTTTTTATAATAATTTTTTTTTTCAGACTTTTTTGTTTTATTGTTGACAATTTGTGTTAAAACAGTAATACAAACGTGACATGATACATATATACTCCTCAGCATAAGACTCACAAATACATAGTAACTTTCTTAACCCTCCGACTGAAGGGCTCAGTAACACCATATCATCAGCGGAACTGATGTTATTAACGCAAAAATTATCTATATGACAGCCAATATGGCAGTTACTGAGCTCTCCAATCAGCTGATCTATATACAAATTTGATAAGTCTCGGGGATGACAATCCCCCTTGTCTTACTTCGCATTCCATATGGAGCATCAGAATGGACATTTCCCCGTTTTACATAGTTTCTCTGATGGTTATCCCCCCCCCCCCCCCCCTCCGAGCTTTGCTCTAAGCTTATTATAATCTGACCTTGTGTCAGAGGACTTCGACAAGTCTAAAAAGCAGACATATACAGGCGTCTTCCTGTTTACATAGTAGGACACAGCGTGCTTCAGAGCTAAGATAGCACTCTCCGTTGAGAGAGACTCACGGAAACCAAACTGCGCATCATGAAGCACAATGTGTTTATTTAGGTGAGCATTGAGCAGACTATCGAAGACCTTAGCAGTTACAGTGGCTAGGGAGATGGGCTTGTGTTCTATGCTGAGCCCATGAATGCCAGGTGATTTTCCTATTTTCATGTTCTTTATTATATAACTTCTTTACTACTGAAACCAATAGGATCTTCACTGGCAATCCCGGACTCAACATTTGTCACCTCGCTCTTCGGCAGCAGAGCATCTACCTTGAAATGATTCCTGAAAAGCTTGACAATCTCGATAGGCTCACAGCAGCCATCCACACTA
Source organism: Horisme vitalbata (assembly GCA_951804965.1). Lineage (NCBI taxonomy): Eukaryota > Metazoa > Arthropoda > Insecta > Lepidoptera > Geometridae > Horisme > Horisme vitalbata. Next base: position 27,133,652 of record OX638094.1, on the reverse strand, counting down.
ACTGGGAGACTAATTTAGTAAGGTATCGTTGGATTCGCTCAGATTACGAAGGTGACATAGACTATATGAAATGTCAAAAAATCCAACAGGGAGGCTGTAAGAAGCTATTTTCAATTTAAGATGAAATAAAATGTACTAAAAATTTCCTGTCTATGCAGTCGGGTTTTTTTTTTAAATACACTCGAGAGCAATGAATCCGGGTCACTCAAAGAATCCAAAAAATCTCGGAAAGTAAGAATGCTAGGTTAATGCAATAAATTGTATTTAATAGACAATTTAATACTCCTTAAATGAAAGTATTAAAACTTCTTAGTTATTGTAAAGTTATATCATAAAAAAATCAAATTTGAAAAGGGAACACTGTCGAAGATGGAACTACGAAATTACAGGATTTGTTTTTGCTTTTGTTTGTAATCTGTCATTTATGTTGGTACATAAACCAGGTTGATAGTGCTCAATATTCATTATTCAAGCTGAAATCATGTCGCTTACACTTGAAGAATGCACCAGAATACTTACATTGGTGGAAACCGGCCGGAGTCAGCGCGATACAGCCAGGACTGTCGGTGTGTCGCTGTCAACAGTACAAAGAGTTCTCCGACGTTACGAAGAAACTGGTTCTTACCTACGCAGACCAGGAACGGGCAGAACTAGGTGTACCACAGCACGAGAAGACCGATACTTGGTGAACACCATGCTTCGAAATCGCTTTCTCACAGGAACTGAACTCACAAATCAGTTTCGACGCCTCGGAGGAAGTAACCCAAGTGCATGGACAGTAAGACGTCGGCTTGCTGAATCTAACTTAAAACCCCTTAGACCTGCAAACGGCCCTAAACTGGAGCGTGGCCATCGTATTTCAAGACTAAGATATGCCCAGAACCACGTAAATTGGAGTATTGAAGATTGGTCGAAAGTTATGTTCTCCGACGAATCAAAATTTATGCTCTACAAGCACGATGGAAGACACAGAGTGTATAGAAGACCAGGGGAAAGATTCAAGCAAGCATGCATCGAAGAAAAAGTAGCCTACGGTGGTGGGTCTGTACTTGTGTGGGCCGGAATTTCCTCTGAAAGTCGCACAGAGCTGGTGATCATAGAAAACGGCTCTTTAACTAGCGTAAGATATGTGGAAGAAATCCTCAACGAACACGTTGGTCCATTTATGGTCAATTTGGGTGAGGATGCTATATTTATGCATGACAATGCCCGACCTCATACAGGTAGGATTGTGAATGACTACCTTCAAGAGATGAACATTACTTGTATGGAGTGGCCAGCGCGCAGCCCGGATATCAACCCGATCGAGCATGCTTGGGACGAGCTAGGGAGATGCGTAAAACAACGAAACCCTCCCCCAATCACGCTTCCTGAGCTCAAAATTGCTCTCACAGAGGAATGGGAGAATATTCCCCAAAATCGTATAAGGAACTTGGTGTACAGCATGCCAAACCGCGTAAACGCAGTAATGGAAGCACGAGGAGGTAATACGAAGTATTGAAATTCAAGAAAATCGTCATAAAGTTCAAAAATTTCATGTTTCCTATTTTTGTTTTAAGGAGAGATCAGCAGTTTTTTTTCTTTATGTAATTTTGTGTAAATAAAATGTATGGTGACTCATATTTTTTTAACTTTCATTTAAGGAGTATTAAATTGTCTATTAAATACAATTTATTGCATTAACCTAGCATTCTTACTTTCCGAGATTTTTTGGATTCTTTGAGTGACCCGGATTCATTGCTCTCTAGGGTAAATACTTGTTTACCTTTTTTATTTTTTTGGTCTAAACCTAGGTGCGTGTTCAATTAACTTAAGTTTAGGACTTTAATTTGATTAAACCTCTGTACATTTTTATTAATATAACTTAAGTTTAGGACTTTTTTTTAAACCTCTGTACATTTTTATTAATAAGAACTAATCTGTACTGTTATCCTTAGCTTTAACTTCAAATTTGTTGTTTTTTACGAATGCTTACCACATTTTTTTTTAACACTTTTTATCTAGTAATGCTTCATATGTCCGGAAATCTATTATATTCTGCCATCCTATCGATCTCTACGATATAGGTTACGCCAAGTGTGGAGGCCGCTAGTTAAATTGTCATAAATTTCCTTTTGGTAAATAAATATTCTTTCATTTTCATTCAAGGTGAAGTTCATTTTATTATGATGAAAAACTCATGAATTCGATCCAGAACATTTTCGCACGAAAATATCCAAATGATCACGCAAGCTCTTAGGAACTAAGTAGTACAGCCAAAGAACACTCAGCTCCATAAATCAGCGGCCCCTGAAAACATCGTATTTGACAGTTACGAAATGGCGGCAGCGTGTTGAAGGATGCCCGGATTTGAGTGTAAAGAGGTTGGGGTCGGATGTGCCATAAATGTTATTGGAGGGATTTATCTCTAGTGAAGGGGGAGTCATATCTTGGGATTTACGGTGATTTTACAACAAATTAGGGTTTGAAAATATGTGTTTGCGCTTGAAAAACTCATAAGTGAATAAATTGATGACATCAAATGTTTTTAAAGTGAAAAGGTATAAAATCATGGAACTTTTTAGGTATAGGTTTTGGCTTTATAATATGCGGCTGGCTGTAGCATTCAAACTCAAACTCAAACTCAAAATTCATTTATTCAGTAGGAACTGTATATTACACTTTTAAACGTCATTTTTTTTTAATTTATCACCAATTCGTAACGCTACCAAACAGAGAAGAATTGGCAAGAAACTCTGCTTGGCTTTTATTTTTTTAACGTCATTGTTCTTAATAACTATTACATTGTTTTAGATGGAGTTGGAGGCAGTTTCATCCCAAGCTTTTTTGTCATCTAAATAGTCAGATATTTTATAATAAGCTTCATTACAGAGATTTTGTTTAACAACATTTTTGAATTTATTTACAGATAGATTAATCGCGTCATTTGGGATTTTGTTAATAAATCGTACAGACATCCCTTTAAAAGATTGACTAACTTTATGGAGCCTTACAGTAGGAACAGCTAGTTTATCTTTCTTTCTAGTTTTAACATTATGATAGTCGCTATTTTTTTTAACAAGTTAATATGTTTTCGGACATGCATCGTAAAAGCATGCAAGCAACATTGTAAAAGCTAGATTTAAAGATGAGTAAAAACAGCATTGTTAAAAACTAAAACGGCGGATAAGTTTATTCGTTATAATCTGCTAAGAACAAATAAGCAATTTCACGAACGATTCGTTCATTAATATAATTTACTTGTTCCTCAGGTAAAGATATGGTTCCAAAACCGAAGAATGAAATGGAAGCGCTCAAAAAAGGCGCAACAGGATTCAAAAAAGGAATCCTCTCACTCCGAAGACAAAAAATCTAAAGAACAACCAGTCGAAGATAAACAATTGGCGGGAGATCTGACAGCTGTCAAACCTCCACCAATGATGGACAGGGAGAGGATCATCGCGCTAGAGCGGGAGAGGGCGGTGGCAGCGGCTAACTTCAATTCGAATTTGGAAAACCGGCGCGGAATATTACAAGATGGCGGACGGCCGATGGATATGTTTAGGCCGTATGTGGTATGAAATTAAATACATTTTTGTTTTATTACTACTGATGTTTGCATAAGAAAATAGACTAGAGGCTGATGTAAAAATGTGTTAGTTTCTTATGTTATTTTTTAAAGCTCCTGTTTGTGAAACTATCTATAACATGATTTTAAAATATAATTGTTAACCTACAATCATCACTACGGATCTATGTCTCTCAGAAGTAAAGCTTAGCAAACTATTCGACCAATTTTAGAACAATCCAACAAAAAATGGGAACTAGAGTCAGAACTGTAGTAAATAAAACAAACATTTGGTTGTTATTTCGTTTTCATTTACAATAAGTATGCTCTTCTTGTCTAAGAGGTATTATTCCGGACATTTCGCAGTCAAAACTACTCGTAGTTATCCAATATTTCAATAACGGGATCGAGGTTTACCCGTTTTGCGTCGGACTTGAGTCGTTGCGCGGACTTTACGTCACTACTTGCCGCTAACTTCAGACAGACAAAGATACATTGTGTGTAGAGTAAGTAGGTGCTATTAAATTGACTAGTTTTTACCAACCCGCCAATTATATTGCCAACAATCCATCCAATAGGTATGATTAAGAAAATTAGGAAAAGATTAAAGTTCTTGTTGCGCTTATTATTTTAAGAACGATAACATAATCCTAATTCCTACTTATATTATAATGACGAAAGTCTGTGAAATACGAAGATGTAATTTGCTCCTCGTTTTTTAAAGTTTACTGAAAGAGATCGCTTGAAGCGATAAGGCCGCCATTGTGCCATTATTTTAATGCCATTTTCATGAAATTGTAATATAATGAAGCGCTCATAGCATGGCTTATTTCGGTGTTCCTAACAGTTCATCTTCATTAATCAACACTCCAGTCACTAGTCAAGTGGGTGACCGTTTAGTGGCATTTAGATCTGCGGGGTGATCGGCTAACTCTGTTGCAAACAGAAATGATTGACAACGATCCTGTTTTAACAAACTGTGACAGTTTGTCAATTGACGTTTATTGAATTTTCGGATAAAATGTCAAAGTTTTTAAAAACAGGATCGGTGTCAATCACTTTTGTTTGCAACAGAGTTAGCCGATCACCGCGCTGAGCGGTTCCGTGCTTTGGAAAGCACGTTATGATGTTAACTAATAAATTGATTGAAGTCATACTCTTTTGGATCCATAACGGACTTAAATCAGTATTTATTATGACGTATCAACTATACGATCACCCATTCAATTAGTGACCAGGTGGAATGTTGCATAACCAAGATCATTTGCTAAGATCACTGATGTAAACCACGCCAAGTTCTTAGCTAAATGCTAATTATAATTATTTACTGAGTAAATATAAATATTCTAGTCAGAGTTGTAAATAATAAATAACTTGCCAAATATTTTAAGAAATACCTAGGTAAGAAAATAAAACTGTATAAGGTACCTACTGTTATATTTTATGTTTATTAATTTAAAAATCTGTAATGTTCTCAAGCACATTGTACAGTCGTAATTATTTAGTTAGTATGTATATTATTTTATATTATTTGTAATGTAAAAATAATATAAAAATGTTCCTGTGTATAGTAATTAATATAAAAAATAATATATGTAATATGATTGATTTATTCAAGACATCTTTCTAATCAGTATTAATTTCGTGCATTTATGTAAATTTTATGTAGATTTATTAAAATATAAAATAAGTTTCATCATCATCATCAGCCTACAGTAGTCCACTGCTGGACATAGGCGTGCCCTAATGAGCACCATTGCGCCCCGTCCATCCAGCTTCTACCAGCAACCTTTCGCAGATCATCACTCCACCTGGCCGGAGTAAATCAAATAAATAAAAAGTTCCGTTAAAATGCAATTAGGTTTTAATATCATCAAAAAATAGTTAGAACTTAGACCGGTTGAAGAAAAGAATATATGAATAATAATATTATTATGCTATTATTTTATGACTGTTTTCTAATATTAATGTATACTACTAGATAGTAAGGTAGACTAGATATTTTATAATACCTAGGTGTACTAAATACCTAATGTGCAAATAGATTAGAACATACCTACCTAATAAAGTATAGTTCGTAAAGATAATTTTTGTTTTAATTTTCTTGTAAAAATACTTATTAACCTAAGAAAACTCATTTATTATTCGTTATTTAGTTATTCACGTAAAACCAATGTTATGTGAATAACGACATAACAAATAATGTGTAATGTAGGTAAGTCAAGTTATAACAGGTAATATTTAATTATTTTTAAGCTATTGCATAGCTTCTATCGAGGGCCTTGAGCGCGGGGACCGAATCCAGAAATTCCGTAACGAAAAAAAACCTCACGCTCCCCACTCCGACGGGCACGGAGGTGTGGCTTGAAGGCCGTGCATTGTCTAACGTCGTTTCTTTTCGGCAGTCTTCGACACGGTGTTTGTGTGCGTGCAACTAGACGTATTTTTATTTAATAAAAGAAAAAAAATTGTTTTCTTATCGGTCACCACGCTCAAAAAATGTAACTTGAATTGATATCAAAGAAAAAGAAATACTGCATAAATAAAATAAATTAATAATTATAATTGCATAAGTTGATACGAAATGCTATGCAATAGCTTTACCGCGGCAGTCCCCGAGTGCCACACGTCTTTTTTTTATTAATTAATTAATTTAAATAATTTAATATTTCTTAACCCTAATTTAATAACATAATTTAAAAAAAAACTAAAAAAACTGTGATAGGATAGAAAGAAATGCTTATCACATCACATCATCATCAACAACCTCTAGAAGTCCACTGCTGAACATAGGTCTCCCCCAAGGAATTCCATGAAGGACGGTCTTGAGCTCTCTCCATCCACCGATTACCTGCAATCTTGACGATGTCGTCGGTCCATCTGGATGGTCTCCCTGCAATTCGTGTTCCAGATCGCGGTCGCATCACATCACATCACACTAATACTCGTATCGTAAATAATAATTGGAAATATTATGTGTGTGAGTATGTTTGTTCCCACTCAACTCTGTAACGGCTGAACGGATTTGGATAAAACTTGGAACACACATAGTTTGTGATCTGGATTAATACATAGACTACGTTTGACCTGGGTGCTACAGCAGTGAAAGACACATAAAGCTAGTAAGTTATAAATCATTATCATTAATATGGAGAAGTCCACTACTGAACATAGGTTCCCCCAAAATTTCCACGGAGAACGGTCTTGAGCCCTCTCCATCCACCAAGTTCCCGCAATCTTGACGATATCGTCGCTCCACTTAGGCTTCTTCTTCGTAGTTCGTTAGTAGCCAACTCTGGTTTCGGAGTTTTTAGACCTCCGACAGGGCTTAACGAATGAAAACGCCGGAACCAACATCTTCACGTGCCTTTCTAATTCCTAACCATAAAAGTGCCTGATCTAAATGATAATAAACGCTCACCCATCCAAGTAGTGACCGGGCGGAGTGTTACTTAGTTACCAAGAGGATCTGCGAACAACGAAGAAAGCCACGCCCATGAGCGCTTCAGCATAGATTAAAAATATACCTATAAATATTCTAGAACTAGCTTCCACCCGCGGCTTTCCTCGCGTGGTACCCGGGTAAAAAATTGCCTATGTGTTATGTATATAATCTTCGGGGGGGCTCGGACCTCCATTTTTGGACCCCATCGCCAACCAAACCTGCCTGTGGCATTGCTGTATAACATCGGGGCTCTGGTGGCGGCTGATTGTGGAATAGTGCAGCCTAATGCTGCAGATATCAACACGATATTTGTGTTGCAGAAGAGGGCTGTTCGTGCAATTTATAATATGGGCCCCAGAGAATCACTTAGAACTAAGTTTAAAGAAATAAATGTTATGACAGTGCCGTGCCAATATATATACTTATGAAAACTTAATGTATGTCCGAAAACATATTAACATGTTCAAGAAAAATAGCGACTATCATAATGTTAACACTAGAAATAAAAATAAACTAGCTGTTCCCACTGTAAGGCTCCATAAAGTTAGTCAATCTTTTAAAGGGATGTCTGTACGATTTTTTAACAAAATCCCAAATAATGTGATTAATCTATCTGTAAATAAATTCAAAAATGTTGTTAAACGTAATCTATGTAATAAAGCTTATTATAAAATATCTGATTATTTAGATGACAAAAAAGCTTGGGACGAAACTGCCTCCAACTCCATCAAAAACAATGTAATAGTTATTAAGTACAATGACGTTAAAAAAATATAAGCCAAGCAGAGTTCCTTGCCAATTCTTCTCTGTTTGGTCACGTTACGAATTGGTGGTAAATTTAAAAAAATGACGTTTCAAAGTGTACTATACAGTTCCTACTGAATAAATGAATTTTTAATTTTAATACCAGCACAGCTATATCTCCTGACCGCCAACGGGCAGCAGCGTTGGCTACGAGAAACTGAGCTCTGCAATCCCCAAACCGCATGCCCTGCGTAGAGTTTTTTATTTTTATTAGGGCAACTTATTCTACTGTTGCTCTTATAATGCAACAAAATTTTTAAACTATAACTTACATATTGAACAAACAACAATGATAGATCCAACAAACAATGATCCCTGCGTAGAGTTTATGGGCATACCTATGTCCCCTCTAGACATAGGTCCTCTTAATAGGCTGGTGATGGTGTTGTAGGGCACAGCTTCTCGTAGCCGACGCTGCTACTCGTGGATGATGTAATGTAGGCCGGCAGGTAGTGCTAGAGTTGGCAGAGTCTCATATGGTACTTTTGGCTAATATTTGGTGGACGCGTGAAGTGAAACGTCTTAATGGTTTGAATTGGTATTTATGAGCGTTTTTTGAATTCTACCCCAAAGGGGTAAAAGGGGGATGTATATATTTGGCATAAAATAATTTTCAAAAAAAATTAACTGACTTCAAAACCAAATAAGCACTCAAAAGCGAAAATAAATTAATATAATTATTGTAAGCACTACCTACTCATCTATTTGAAGCCGATGCCATATGTCAGCCAAGTCTAATAGGTAGTAAATAGATACTATGTATGTAGTAAGTAGGTAGATACTTGATGAGTGGGTAGCGCTTACAATAATTATACTAATTTATTTTTCGCTTTTGAGTGCTTATTTGGTTTTAAAGTCGGTTTACTTTTTTTTTGAAAATTAATTTTATTTACCCTTTTCAGAGCAAAACAAGTTTTAATTAAAATTAACTGCATGTAAAAACAATGTCATGTCTGTCCTATTTACTATTAAGGAGTTCCTTCGTTGGAAGTCAACCCTGGGTGCCTCAGGCAAGTCATGATGGAATTTAGAACAGGCTATATTATTGTTAAATCCATTTACAAAATGTTGTGTCTGTGCTCTTAACCGTTGAGGAGTTCCCTCGCTGGAAGTCACCCCTCGGTGGCGCAGCCATGTCATGATGGAGTTTAGAACAGGCTATATTATAGTTATATCCATTTACAAAATTTCGTGTCTTTGCTGTTCGCCGTTGAGGAGTTCCACTATCCACCAGTACTAATAAATAGTACCAGATTATTGCATTGTTACTAAACTTACTTATGTATGCAAAATTTCAGCTCAATTGAAAACCAGGAAGTGGATCAAAATTAACTTCTAAGATTGTATTAAATAAATAAAATAAATAAAATAATCCTCGATTTCTTTGAGATTTCATCATCAGATTCTGACTTGATGATAATGAGACCTCGGAAAAATACCCTTTTTGGCAGCATTTGGAAAACTACGTCGAGTTTTCTCGTCACCCATACCGCAATGTTTGAAATCGAAAGTTTTCAATCAGTGCGTCCTAGCCGTCATGACATAGTTCAGGAGCCGAAAGTTTAAAGTCGCTCAGCGACCTATGGAATTACTAATGAGCTATGAGACTATCCGATATAGAACTAAAGTTGTTGACATTAGGACAGGGCGCAATGCTGCTCATTAGGGGAAGCCTATGTCCAGCAGTGCACTGCTATAGGCTGATGATGATGATGAGATATGTACCTATGGTACCTACTGGCGAAAATTATAAGTGAGGATGAGGTTTTTTGAGTTTTGCGGGAAAAGTATCAATTCCTCAGGAATAAAATTTATATGGAACAACCTCTGAAACTACGAAACAAAATAAGAATCTTCAAAATCGATTTATTATTGGCGGAGTTATCGCGGAACATACATACAAAAAAAACTACACACAGTCGAATTGAGAACCTCCTCCTTTTTGAAATCAGTTAAAAATGCACATTAACACGAGCGACGCCGCGAACGATACTGTTGCTTAATCTGTGGTTAAATGCTGAAAAGTGCACTCACACCACAAGAGCCTGCCAGAACTCCGTTTGTTAGTTAGCAGGGCGCATGGGCTGTTGAGGTTGGCCTAGGTTCCGCAGATGGAAACCCTAACACCACATTGCCTCATAATTAAAAAAATAATGCAGGCTATTTCCAACTCGTCGGTAACGTATCGAAACATTATAAAAATTAGGAGGGTGTGGGGGGGGTTGTGTCCATGAAGTTAAGGAATATGGGATAAGTGAGATTTTTAAACAGTTTAATAAAGTAGGGTGTAGGTCTTAGTGAGCAGGAAGATGGAGGGTAAAAGTCTATGAGCAAAATGTTCCAAACGAAGGACGGACCAGGTATCCGAACATGTAGACTTTTACATACATAATCATAGAAAACAATCAGTCCCGAGATAAGTTTTTGTTCTGCTGCCTTTCATGTATTATAGGCATATTGCCCTTTATTAGGGGAGACCTGTGTCCAGCAGTGGAATGATTTAAAATGGTGTGGTGAAGGTAGATTTATAGGAACGGCTTAGAGCCCTAAACCAAGCGAAAGCACGAAATTGACAAGACAAGAAAACGAAATGGGTGCTTATTTTAAATTTAGGTATTGTTAAAAAGGGCAAAAGAGAATATATAGGTAACAAAAGTGCATAGGCGATTAACTAAATTAAGTAATATTACAATGCTTAGCACTTAGCGGCATTCAGAATGATTCCACATCATTAATTAAAACAACTGTAAATAACTAAATAATTTCAGAGAAAAAAATACTCGTCTATTTCTTCGCTACGCCGGCCGTAGCAAGTCGCTACGCCGTAGCCATTCGTAGACAGTATTCCCAAATACCCGATTTCCCCAAACATCATGGCCGCCCTACATCTCAAGTCATAGATTGTTGTGGAAAACACTCATTCCATATTCCGTGCCCGTCTGTTAGAGCGAGGCGGAGGTATACATCTATCTTTCTTTGCTACTTTTCTTTTTGTCCTATCTATAGATGAGAGTTATTTATTTTGTGTAGCGGTTTTTGGTAGCCCCAGAGAGAGCTACATAATGCTGGACACTATCACACAGGATCATGTAAGCCCAAACTAAGTGGTCTATAAAAACAGTCAGGAATACTTGATCTAAATCGTATACTTACTTATAGTTAGGTTAAATACTGATAAATACACCAGTAACACAGGTACGACCTAGCATGGCTGCTAAAATATTACGTTTTTGTTATCTAAACCCTCATACGCAGTAACGGTTAACCGCGGTGGCGCAATGGCGGCTAGCCTTTAACCTTTAGTTGTTTTGTGGCGGTCAAAGTGTGTATAATCTATAGTACAATCTATAGGCGGTTGCATATCAATGTTATGTATGTTTATGTATGCTAGTGTCTAAGGTATTTATAAATATAGGCCGTAGATTAAGATCATGTACTTTTTCTTTGCTGTTGCCTGAAAAAAACATTATATTATTATTTATTATTAATACGGCTAGAACCAGCGCGGTTAACCCCTAGTGCGTAAGAGCACTAAGTTAGTATTGCTGAAATATTTTTATGTATTATAATTTACATAAAGTGTTTTTGGTTAAAATAAATAAATGCAAGTAATTTTCGTAAACTATAGATACAACATGGGGCGGAGCCCTGAGTGATTGATATCTTTTGTTTAAACAACTTTAGCGGAGCGAGACTTGTCCGTAACGAGGCATTATATCGACATTGTCGATGATAGTGCTGTACTTGTACTCTGGACTATCGATTCTTTGGTTTCGATAACGAATAGGGGTGTTCTTTCCATAGTAAGCATTTTTCATTTTAATATAATAATATAAAATGAAAACTTATAAAATATGCTAATATATAAAGCTTGAGATTTTGAAGAATGCTATTACGTAGTATTAGTAGAGTTCTTTGTGGAGGGCTCATCCGGGGAAGTACTGCCACCATGCCTATTTCTGCCGAGAAGCAGCTGTGCTGTGTTACGGCTTGAAAGGTGTGGGTGCCGGTGAAATTACAGGCACAAGAAGCTTATAATCTTCATGCCTCAAGTTGATGTACGCAGAGAGTTGTATCGTGGAGTACGTCAAAAAAAACGTGATCTACAATGCAATGCTTTGTGATAGCTAATAGTTACCACTTAACATTAGGTGGGCCATGTGTTTATTCCATTTAGTTCAAGTACGAGGAAATAAAAAATAAAATATATATATGACGGCGCGTCGGTGTTTTGAGAGTGTCAAGAAACGTCAAAAGTGATAATGACATCGGACAGTTGGCAGTCTGACGTTTCTTCACTCTGACGCAACTCCGGGCTCTTTTGGTGCGCAGATAAAAACGGAAAATAATCCATTTGCATCTCGCGTGAACAAAACGTGTTCGGTGGAGCGTCACTACTTAATAATCAAATTGTGATTACTGATTGTAATAGCGTTCATATTTTGCTGAAATAATCATCGGATACATTACAAACACGTGGTTTTAATTCTCCTCGCCCGCCTACCCACGATCGCTCAACGGCCACAGATGAACCCAGAAAACAATGATAATGGCCATGTGCCGTTATCAGAAGTGGGATGTGAAGGGCTTACTTCTGAGGAGAATACTCGTACCAGATCTTCAGCATCGGCACCAGAACAAAGCCTGTCGCAACAGATGGAGTTGTTTATATCTCGAATGATTGCTTTATCGCAGCCGCAACCACCGAGCAGCGCATCTATTCAGTTGATTGAGTTCGATCCTGACAACAACGAAGCAGACATCGAAGGTTGGTGCAACGTAACCGAAATCGTAATCAACGACCGTAAGTTGCGAGGTGCAGACCTGCTTTTGTTACTTACGCGTGCACTCAAAGGCCGAGCTAGTACCTGCTTAACACGACTACAGGCATCGCAGCTGACATGGCCTCAAATAAAGGAACTATTGCTCGCGAAGTTTGCCAAACCTATGATGCCACAAGATTACTTCGATGAAATTCTACGATTCCAAGTCAGTGTTAAAGAAACCGCGAGTGAGGCAGCCATACGCCTTTGGAACATCATCGGACGCATTCCACGGACGGAAATGGCTGAAGACATTACCACGGGATTTGTATCGTCCGTTTTATGCCAAAAGGATGGAGTGATTCGTCGTGAGCTCCACTCTCATAACCCGACTACTAGATCTCAACTTCTGCGAATTCTCAACGGAATTTCGCTGAAACGAAAGCATGAGGGCAGTGAGAACCATGATCCGGATGTGAAAAGAACCCGATTTAACGACGTGCGCTTCACGGGAACATGTCACCGCTGCGGCACTTCGGGTCATAAAGCGATGGACTGCCGCAAGCGAAAAGAGGAGCCTGCTACTTCGGACAAGACGCGCCATCAAGCAACCAGAGGCACTGACAGACCAATCACCTGCTTCGTGTGTGGACGACCCGGACACATGGCGTCGGCGTGCCCAGATCGAGCGGGCGGCAGCGGAGCAGCGGCGGTCAAAGATGTCCACGTGTGTGAACGCAAGGCATCGAGGAGCACGTTGACTACATCATCCGGTGAGCCAGTTTCCTTTCTTTTTGATAGTGGATCTGCTTGTTCATTAGTAACTAATAGCTACGCCGATAAGTTCCCGGGTACTGCGCTGAGTGAATTAGTGTATCTAACAGGCATTGGTAGCGGTGATGTGGAATGTGTTTCCCAGGTCATTAGTTCCATCAATGTTCAAGGCCTCTCGCTCTCAGTAGTGTTTCACATAGTACCTGATGGCGCTATTGCTGAACCGGTAATAATAGGTAGGGATATATTAGAAAAGAACGTGCACGTGCATATCGATAACGATCGAATTACCTTTACTCAGCATAAAGAAGTTAACTTAGCTGACCAGTCTAGCGGTTTTAATTTTACAAACATTGATACGGACCTACAAGGGAATGACAAAATGGCTTTGCTTTGATTAGAATTTTAGAGAAATATAGTGAGTTTTTCATTGACGATATACCAACGCGACGAGTCACGACAGGTGTTCTCCGGATAGATCCTATTGATCCAAACAAGACGGTGTAAAGGCTTCCTTATAGGCTAGCGCCCGCAGAAAAAGAAATAGTCAACCAGAAAATAGAGTCCCTATTAAAAGCGAACGTTATCCGGGAAAGTAGTTCGCCTTTTGCGAGCCCCATTTTATTGGTTAAAAAGCACGACAACACTGATAGGATGTGCGTAGACTATAGGGAACTCAATGCCAACACGCGTCCCGAGCATTATCCGCTGCCCCGTATTGACGAACAAATTGACCATCTCCATGGCGCGCATTACTTTTCGGCATTAGATATGGCGTCTGGCTACCACCAAATACCAGTTGATCCCAATAGCGTAGCGAGAACGGCATTTGTGACACCGGATGGTCAATTCGAATATTTGACCATGCCGTTTGGTTTACGAAATGCCGCTTCCGTGTATCAGCGGTGCATCAACACAGCTCTCGGGCCCTTGAAAGACAAAGTAGCGCTGGCTTATATGGATGACGTCATGTGCTTTTCAAATGACGTCACTACAGGGCTAGAGCGTCTAGACCTAACTTTGAAAGCTCTCTCTGAAGCAGGTTTTTCATTAAACTTCAAAAAGTGCAAATTTATGAAAAGCGAGATAGATTACCTTGGCTATGTCATAAAAGCAGGAGAAGTAACACCAAACCCAAGAAAGATACAGGCTTTGGTTGACGCTCCCACTCCAAAAACAGCCACACATGTTAGGCAAATTTTAGGCCTGGCTTCTTATTTCAGACGATTCATACCAAATTTCACCCGTTTAGTGGGACCTCTTTATCCCCTAACGAAACTGAAAGGTCCTATCAAATGGACAGACGCTCACAACGACATTCACAAAAAGATCGTCGATATACTTACGTCAGAACCGGTGTTAACGATATTTGATCCAGACTCCCCCGTTGAGCTTCACACTGACGCGAGCTCTGAAGGCTACGGGGCTATATTAATCCAGAGAAAGAATGGCGCCCCTTACGTGGTGTCTTACTTTAGCCGTCGAACGTCTGACGCGGAATCGAGGTATCACTCATACGAGTTGGAGACCCTGGCGGTCGTTCGTGCGGTTGAGAACTTTCGGCATTACTTGTATGGCCAGCATTTCACGGTCTTCACAGACTGTAACTCCTTAAAAGCATCTAAATCGAAAACCGATTTAACTCCACGCGTACATAGATGGTGGGCTTTCTTACAAGCGTACGACTTCGATATAGTCCATAAACAGGGCATTTGCATGAGCCACGCTGACTATTTGTCCAGAAATCCCATATCGGTGCCTATATCCAGTGCGCAGGGGTTGAATGATCCAAGTGACTCAAGGAAGAAGAATAAGGAAGTTCACTTTGTAGAGTTACATCAGGGTTGGCTGGCTGTAGAGCAAAAACGTGATAGCGAAATATGTGACCTAATCAGCAAACATGAAAACAACGAGTTGCCAGAAGCGATTGCACACACGTATGATGTGCGAAAGGGTATACTGTACAGGAAAATTGACCGCAATAGAACCAGCGCGTGGTTACCAATTGTTCCTAGATCCCTGACATGGACACTTATAAATCATGTCCATTCAGAAATTATGCACCTGGGGGCAGATAAGACACTTAACAAAATATATGAACAGTACTGGTTCCCACAAATGTCCAAACAGGTGCGTAAATTTGTAGATTCATGCATAGTATGCAAAGCTTCAAAGGGATGTTCAGGAGCGCAGCAAGTCCGACTTCATCCAATACCCAAAGTGTCCACGCCTTGGCATACAATTCATATAGACATCACGGGCAAACTAAGTGGTAAGAGTGATAGAAAAGAATATGCGTCCGTAATTATAGACGCGTTCACCAAATATGTTCTCTTAGAATACACACCTTCCCTCGATGCTGCAAGTGCAATCCAATGCCTCAAAAAAGCAGTTTGCCTATTTGGCGCACCGAAGCGCATAATAGCAGACCAAGGTAGGTGCTATATTAGTGCAGATTTCAAACGGTTTTGTAGCGAACATTGTATAGAGCTTCACCTTATCGCCACCGGATCTAGCAGAGCTAACGGTCAAGTTGAGCGGATAATGCGCACCTTAAAATGCCTGCTCACAATAGTAGAAAATGACCCAAACAAAACGTGGCGAGACGAACTCCCCGAAGTTCAGCTTGCGTTGAATAGCACCAGGTGCAGAGTAACGGGGTACTCTCCCACGGAACTAATGTTCGGCATACGGGCACAATCATTAGGGATATCAACCTTATCCGTGCATGAGGAACCTGAGCCCCGTTTAGATTTAGACACTATTCGGCATAATGCTTCTGAAAATATCAAGAAGACTGCTTCATCAGAAGAAAAACGCTTTAACCGGGGTAGAGCAAAAGTGAGACCATTTAATGTAGGCGACTTCGTCTTTATCAAAGGTAGTGAGCGTAACCAAACCAAACTACAGCGTAAGTTCAAAGGTCCTTTTACTATAGTCCGGGTATTAGATCATGATAGATATGAGCTGCGAGACATTGATGGGTCCAACCGAACCTACAAATACGCCCATGAAAACTTACGTGCAGTTCCTGGGGGCTACGGTGGATTGGTCGAAGTAGCTACTTCCTTAATTAATAATGCAGAGGAGGCCGAGACGGCGGCAGTCCATAGTCGTGAGAAGGGAACTGTAACATCTGATAATGATAGTGATACAGCGTCGGTATCTAGTTTACACACTCTGACTGCCAGCTCTGACACCCTCTCTGCCTCTGAAAACGAAGAATAGTAAATGGTGAGTGTATAATTATGTGTAAACCCTGTTCTTCTGCCGACATTCGAACTAGAGCGTATGACATTGGTTAGGCAGTTGGGTATGATGTAGTTGGTTAAGTGGGCTGGCCTAAACCGGGTCGATGCCCATGACCAGACTATGTTTTCCTATGTGGTGCATGGTGTAGTTGGTCTACTGGGCTGGCCTAAACCGGGTCGATGCCCAGGGTCAGACTACGACCTCTTTAGTGTGAGCCGAGTGGCAGGAAATTTGTCTGGAACTGGCCCATGCGGGTTGACGTTTCGGACCAATTAATTGCAGCAGCTGTGTGTGGTTTTCGTGACTGGTGGAAGGGGCGCTGACTGGTTGTCCGGTCCATTTCACCATGTGACTTGGTGAGCTGTTCGAAGGGGCGCCTGAGGTCAGTTGTCCGCCCAGTGTGTTGGTAGTTAATATGCCCCCATATTGATGAAGATCCAGATCTCTTTAAACAGGTGACATAACGGGAAGCTTGTCAGGGATGGGCGAGCAGGCCTAGTCAGGCACTACAGTGGTATCTATTTTGTCTTTGCAGGTAACCCGGGGCGTGAGCTGTCGCACGAGGACGTGCAAATGTCAGTCCGGCCGTGACGGCGCGTCGGTGTTTTGAGAGTGTCAAGAAACGTCAAAAGTGATAATGACATCGGACAGTTGGCAGTCTGACGTTTCTTCACTCTGACGCAACTCCGGGCTCTTTTGGTGCGCAGATAAAAACGGAAAATAATCCATTTGCATCTCGCGTGAACAAAACGTGTTCGGTGGAGCGTCACTACTTAATAATCAAATTGTGATTACTGATTGTAATAGCGTTCATATTTTGCTGAAATAATCATCGGATACATTACAAACACGTGGTTTTAATTCTCCTCGCCCGCCTACCCACGATCGCTCAACGGCCACAGATGAACCCAGAAAACAATGATAATGGCCATGTGCCGTTATATACTATAAAAAACATGTTAAGTTTATTGTAATCTCTTATACTCAGTCCAATATATATAACATGGTTGTATGGTGACAGAGTTAACACAGTATAGTGTGGTAGTATCACATGTGGACCACTTAGGCCATGGTAATATGTAGAAGGTAGACCGAGGCTTTCATAAGAATTAATTTATTTATGAGTAGGTAGGTCGATATTTTATAATTATTAGTTTGGTTTTAAGTAATAGTGTTTATAAGTATTCAATTACGTAATTTTATTTGTGATAAAACATTTAATTCGTTTGGTATTTATGAATTGTTCAATTCCGTATTAAAACTAAATTTATTAATGTTTTTATTGCGGAATCGAACAATTCATAAATTCCTTTTTTTACAAACAGTCGGCTATTGACCAGGTAGGTGGGTACAATGGTCCATTACTATGGAATACAATATTATACCGTAACGGATGACGCTTCGTTTTCCCTTGAAAAACTGTCAAAAATGACAACAACGCGTCGAAAATTTCAAAGTTTTTCAAGGGAAAACGAAGCGGTAACGTATTATAGGAATCGGCCGTTATTGGTCTTTACTCTTTGGGTGGGTACTGGGTAGTAATTTAATTTGATATTTTTTTTCTTGTTTAACAGCTTGATTTTTTAAGAAAGCTCCTTTAGTTATTTCTGGATTATACATAGAGGTTGCACTCGTTTTTTTTTCAAATAGCCAGAGCACACACTTATTTTTGTGTTGCAATTCACTGCTTATGTTTCAGTACCTTTAAAATTTAGCTCGAACACGAAAACAATGATCATTTTCGTATTGTACAACTCGTACTAGGGGTACTCGAAGGTACTCAAAAGGTAATAATTCCCTGCTAACAGTCAAACAGTTTAGTATAGTTACAAGAAAAAACAGCAGATCATCTATATCAATATCATCAATATCTTCGTAGCAAGAAAGAACAGCGAATAGATGTGTGTTAAAAAAATTGCAGAGAGAAGCAGTAGAAGTGGGAATATTCGGTACTATTGCTTCTCAGGGAAATTAGTTTAATCGTCAGACGAAGGTACAATATTTGATTAACAAAAAAATCGATAGAATTCATCCAAAATCGTTTGAAAATGCGCGGTATTTTTTCAAATTGACTATTAAAAGTAGAGTCAACCTTTTCTTGACACTCATGTTGATTATTCTAGTTTATTATCTAAGTTAGCCTACTAATTAATAATAATGCGTAATAATTTATATGTAGTACCTATCCATCCACATCCACATCAGCCTATATCAGTCCACTGCTGGACATAGGCCTCCCCTAATAAAGGGGGATATACCCATAATCCCCACGCTGGGCATGCGGGTTGGGGATCGCAGGGCACAGCTTCTCGCACCACCGACGCTGCTGCCCGTCAGTGGCCAGGGGATTTAGTAGTACCTATAATAATTGTTAAATAAATCGGTAATACTTTGGTATTATATATTAATATAATTGGTTCATTACCTACTTTCATAAGAAGTATTTGATGTTTATATCACAAATATTAAATATCTTGTACCTATCTCACATAGTTAGACTTAAAATAGATTTAAATACAACCTCAGAATCTAAAGATATAATCTTAGATTGTAAGTTACTACGTTAGAATCTAAATAATCTTGATTGTAAATACCTACAGTATAAGTAAAGGTTCACTCCGTCATCGTTTCCCCGATCAAACAGCCGACAACTGAAAACTGAAGCGCTCCGAGTAAATAGTATCTCTACCTCAAACAGAATACAAATCGACGGAATATCAATATTTGATATTTGGTTTTGTAACGAAACCCAGCGGCGGCGGCCATGATGCTTGCCAGTTGCCGCGCTTTTTGACAATGACATTACTGTTTTTTTTCTGCAATTTTTTTTTGGCTTAATTAATTGTACCATGAATTGTACATTAAACCAAGAATGTTGGATAAACATAATTTTTTTTAGTGTTTGCCATCATTGGTAAAAGTATTAAAAGTTAGTAAGTAAGCTAGCGTTTAGTTTTATCTACTTAAGCGACGTAGTTCCCTTTTTGGGGTCGGATTGTACTTATATTGTAGGATCGGTCAAATCATTTACTGTGTCTACAAGGCTGTGACGATTGCACCTGGGTTTATCTGCAAGTAAACTGAAAAATAACCTACAACCTACTAGGCATTAAAAAACTTACCAGATAATCATTTATTTGATGTGTGTAACTAGTTAATATTTATCAATATAATGGCATAGGTAGTGAATAAATCAGTTTTCACCTTTCCACTCTTTTCAATATCTACTTTCGGTATCTACTCATTATATTTCAATTCCAAATAACTGTTCATCAGTAAATTGCTAAATTCAAAATAGATATAGCGAAAATCTCACGTAATATTCCCAAAAACAACGAAACAATTCCATTTTTGAATTCCGTTGTAGTCACGTCCGAGCTCGGAAGGCGGGAAGACGGCGCCGTTGATTGGTGCAAATCGAGTTTGGAATCAAGAACGCGGGGGCGGGGTGTGTCGCGATCGCTCGCTGATTGCCAGTTTGTGGTGCGACTGGCTAGTGTGGACATGCCTATTGTTATTTTCATTTGTTGAACTGAACCTGTGTACTCAACTCATCCTGACAAAGGCCTTTTTTGGCTGCAACTAAATGTATGCGCCTATTATTATAATACTAGTGACCCGCCCCGGCCTCGCACGGGTGCAATGCTGATATAAAGCTTCCTCTTGAATCACTCTATCTATTAAAAACCGCATCAAAATTCGTTGCGTAGTTTTAAAGATCTAAGCATACATACGGACAGACAGACAGCGGGAAGCGACTTTGTTTTATGCTATTTAGTGAATAGGTAATTATGTTTCAATTACGTACCTACATGTAAGCAAATGACGTTGCCAAGTGACTTTCTATCCCTATTTTTTCAAATTAAATTGAAATTGAAAAGTAGTTTAGCAAAAAAGCAAGCGTAGCAGCCTGAGGGCTTACCACGGGTTTTGATAGTTTTCGAAAACTTTCTAGGTTTTGGTATCTTCACATACATTTTCGTACAGCGCCTCTAGGGAAACGTGCATGAACTACGAAAATGTATCTAAAGATCAGTGTTGCCGTTTTTTATTTGGAGAAAATGCTAAAACATGTTGCAAAAAATGCTAAATAACTTTTAAAAATGCTAAATAAAATGCTAAAATCTATACTTTTCTTTTGAATTCCTTAGGAATTTTGAATTTTTAGGTAACGTACAAAAAAATGTTAATTACAAAAATATGCTAAATGAGAATTTTTCAAGCTAACAGACCCGAAAATATGCTAAATTTAGCATTAAAAATGCTAAAACAGCAACACTGGGAAAGATACCGAAACTTATAAAGTTTTCGAAAACTATCAAAACTCGTGGTAAGCCCTCAGGTGCTACGCTACGCTTAACGTAGACCCGAGCGTAGCGTCAATTGTAGCGAAAATCGTAGAGCGTAACAAATTAGCGTAGAGGCAATTTATGGCCGAGCGTAGCGCTAACAGCTACTAGAACTAGAACAATAGTTATTTGTTATACAAGAATGCTCTTTACGAGATGGGGGGATGAAAAGTATGTATTTTTTTGCATTTTAATTTTAAAAGCGAACCTTACCAAGTAGGTACACCAAACAATCCATAGCAAGTAATGTTAAAAAAATATTTTGTTAAATTGCCTCTAATAAAATTCCAAGCCGATACTCCACGGGCTAGATCGCGATTGATGATTTTCGGAAGTTCAGTTAGTAAAAAAAAATAAGCGGTCCTAGGATATAGAATAAGTTCTTCTTCTTTTTCTTATAGTACCACTACATCACTGAAGGTCGGCGATCATCCTTTTAAACTTTTCTTTATTTCTAATGTATAGGTTTTTTATGATACTGAAGAGGGAACTAGCACACGGCACACCTGATGTTAAGTAGTAACCATTACCTAAGACAAAGTATTGCTTCGTAAGTCACGCATACCATCAAGTTGATGGATGCCGAGCTTTCCATCGTAGGGCATGTTGCCTTCCTGCAAACCTTCGATACAATAATTATTTTTACGTCATGGTTATCACTGAACATCAGGTGGGCACTTTTTCCATCCTAACATGTTGACGTGGGCCTCGGATATGACGCTACGCGCTATGCCCGCGGACCACATGCTGCAGCTGGTACGATGGTGTGTACAGTAGGGCCTCGATAATCCGTACCCAAGCTAATCCGAATACCTCTATAATCCGAACGACCCCCTTGCCCCCGTGCGTCTGCCGTTTGTTGGTAACTCGCTATGCCACACTCGTATTTTAGTGCCGAATTGAACTTTTTAGACGCTTCAAGTATCGTACTTGAACGCTCCGCGCGCCAGTCAGAAGTGCAGAAGTTTATCGTTGGAAAATCGACTATTACCGACATCAAAAGAAAGGAGGCAAAAATAAGATCATTACCAGATAAGATAAATACTTACAGAAATTCTTAAAAAATGTATAAATGTACTAACAATGTACAAGCTTAATGTAATAACATCATTGTATAATTATATTGTACCATTTCCTAATGATTAAAACATAGTTTCCTTATTAAATTGATTGTTTTTTTTTGTCAAAAATGTCTGCATACTATAATCCGAACGCTGCGTCCATTCAAACAGGGTATAAATTTTAGGTGTTCGGATTATCAAGACCCTACCGTAATTTGTAAGGCTTGCGTTTGGCTACAACTCACCTGATGGTAAGCGAAGATGCAGTCTACGATGGAGCACGCTTGCCTAGAAGAAACCTGTTCACTCGAGACTTGAAGACGCCCATATTATAATCGGGGAAAACATACTCGGGTAGAGCGTTTCACTCGTTGGCGATGCGCATGATAACGGTAGAAAAGAACCGCTTTGTGATCATACGAGGTATGAGGTATCTTAGGAATAAGTTAATAAATAATTGAATAAAAGATAATATCGTCTCATCCGCACTAAGAGAACGCTTTCCCGTCGGATTGTCACGGCGCGGGCTGACGAGGGCGGACACCGCATTGTGCCACTCAACCAACAATTTACTCGCGCCAGTAGCTCGCGTTCACACTCTCGCATCACAATGTAAATGGTAGAATGGTGCTGACGATCTTTGCCTTTGTTGTTTTGTTTTAAATTATGATGAAAATAGGAAATTGCACTATGTAGGTATGTATGTATGTGTAGTATGACGACCTCTGGTAGTGCAGTGGGTGAAGGCCCGCTCAATAGGCTTATAAGACTATCTTACTGACTAATTAGATTTCCTATGACCGACTTAGTGGCTAACTCTTATTATACTACGCTAAGTGTGACACGCTACGCACTACGCTGTCTCCTGAATACCGCGTGGTCTAATATGCCTTTATGAAGGAGAAGGTTGAGGTTCGATTCCCGCCGCGAGAGAAATGTTTGTATGATCTGCAAATATAATATTTATGTATTTACAAAATAAGTATTTAATTAGTACCTTTATCAATCATGTGGTTCCCATAGCACAACTCTGCTTAGTTTGGGGCTACATGATGCTGTGTGATAGTGTCCAGGGTTAATTATTTATGACTATTTCTTATTTTCTTCTGTATCCGAGCCTAATAAGATTTTTAGGGGATTATGTAAGTAAAAACAGGAGTATACGTATGCGGTAGACTTGTAGAGGCTAAACTTTTCTTTTTGATAGACCCACCAACCATAATGTAGGTACCTAATTATGGGGCTTCGCTCGCGTGGTACCGGAGTCTTTGCGTTAATCCAGGTCATAATGTGGATATGTGCTATGTTACTCCAAGTTTCATCCAAATTCGTTCAGCCGTTGTGAAGTTGAGTGGGAACAAACATACTCACACACAAACTTTCGCATTTATAATATGAGTGTGAAGCACAAGATACAAGATATTAATTTGCATAAATAAGACTACCTACCTATGCATGGGTCACTGATTTTTATCTACTCTTCACCAATGCTCATAGATTCATCAACTCATACTTAAACTTTTGGTAAACGTAAACCAACCGAAGCTGTTGAACTTCCTATAGATATTCGCTTTAAAAGTCTATTTCCCAAATACAACAACCATTTAGCCACATCAATATTAAACAGGGTCCATCTTAAACCCAACAAAAGGCTACAAAACCCAACATTAATGCAAAGGCAGCCGTTCTAACGTAAAGAGGGAATCATCGAATTAAATCACTACTAACGCCATCTAGGAACTCATGAATATAACATGATACCGCGACGTATAGATGGCGCTAGAGATTTACCGCCATTTTTAGGGATGGAGTCTAGGAGTTTCCTTGCCGGATGTTAGACTGTCCTAGTTAAGGCGACGTTACATGTCAAACCTCCCTCTCGCTCGCACTATTCAACATTTTTGAAGATATTAAATTACTGATAGTAGTTATGCAAAATAACAAACCTTCACGGCCTAGAAAATAACAATACAAAGGTTCAACAACAATATCATTATGATTCTATCACGTTTTCTTACCAAAAAACTTGCACCAATGTGATCGATTTTGGTGCAAAATTTTTGGTAGGTAAACGTGTTGGGTTCAACATGATATTCTTGCTGAACCTGCCGTGAAGGTTTGCTATTTTGCATAACTACAATCAGTGATTTGATGTCTTCAAAAATGTTGAATAGTGCGAGCGAGAGGGAGGTTTCACCCTTATAGTCGCCTTAATAATCTTTAGACTAAGACAGGCTGAATACCGTGAGGTCTAATAAGCCTTTATAATTAGAGTAAACCTTTAAGTCTGTCTAAGGCATGACTAATTAGTCAGTAAGACACTTACTAAAACAGACTAAATAGCGCGTGGTCTAATAGGCCTGTCAGGAATTTAAGACCTGACTTCATTACGAAGGCACACTGTAGACTTTTCAAATCCGCGTGTGATTTCACGAACCATCAGGCGTTCGTTTTATTGTCTACCAACTACTAAGTATAAGACCTAATGTTACCTACACGTATTTAAGCAAATAAATATCTTGTATCTAGGCAAGGTAACTAAGTCCAAAATACCCTTACCTTTAAAGAATTTGACGAGCATTTTATGGAGCGAACCATCGCTAAAACAAAAATTAATTTCAAATGTACATAGGTAGACGTAGACATTTAGGGCATGCACATGTTTGCTTTTTTTATGAGCTTTTACACCCTGTGTATAATAGATTTATATTTTCTTTAATAGAGCTTTTTCATATAACGCTCAATTATTATTAGATTTGAAAACATTATAGGATCACAAAAAAATTGATTTTTAACCGGACAATTATTAGCCGGACAAAAAGGCACTCAGTCCTACCCCTAGCGACATCTATTGTAACGACCTCTCTAACTTCTCAAGCTTTTAGTAAGATTAGTATCATTACTTACTTAGCAGTAACGTATGTCTGTTTGTATGTAGTTTGAATCGCTTCACTTAGCTGTAAGTAGTTTCGTAAATTGTTTTAACTTAAGTAGTTACCTACATAAAGCTTGGTGCGGTGGCGTAGTTGGTAGAGAAATGCGGGTTCGATTCTCGCAAAGGTAGATCAAAAATCTTGTACCTAGAAAGATATTATTATCAGAAATTTACTTTTTGATACTATTAAGTATAACATGTTTCGTTACAGTAAACTACACTGCTCAAGTAGGTACCTAAATGTGTTCTGTCATAAAAATCTTTCTCGTTAATTGAACCATAAAAATTATAGCATAATTAATAGCCCATAAGCCTAGCTCGTCTTAAACCAATCACTATAAATGGTGGTCAATAACTTCATTGCTTAGGAAAGCTATAATTTTTAAATGGAGCCATAAAATTATGTGCATAAATCTATTTAAGAAATAATCTTTTTATACTTGGAAATCAGTGATCATTTAGAAAAGGCGAAATTAGGTTTCTGAGATGACGCTAGGAAATTCCATGAGGCACACGGCTACTACCCGAGTTCCTAACGATACAAAATATTATAATAATATTAGTACATAGTAAATAAAGATATCAAAAGTAAATATTTTTTTGTGTTTTCTATGTATGATATGTATGTATTTACAAAAAAAATGTATCTATGTAGTATATCAATCATGTGGTTCCCATAATACAAGCTCTGCTTAGTTTGGGGCTACATGATGCTGTGTGATAACGTCCAGGATTATTTATTTTATTTTTATTTTATTTTAACGACATCTGCCGTCGAGTAGCGGTACTTGTTTCTAAGAACGTAAAAAAGTTGTTCAGCTGTCAAATAAAGGTGGCACCTTTGGTGACTACCAAAGTATTATCCGAATAAATTAAGTTTAATCAAAATAGTAAGGTTTTGCAAGCAAACGTGTTTAATTCAAAATTTATTGTCCATTTTCAATTTGGTCGCATAAACTTAGTTAAATTCCGTTTGTTTGAGGTGTGGGATGTCGATTTGTTTTCGAATTTTAATTTATATGAAAATAATTTTTTACACAAAAAGGCATGATTAAAAGTTGATCATCTTGTTTGTGCTGTGTTCTATTGTGTAGCTATGTGACAAAATGAAGGTGATCGAGGCTAAAATTGTAGTTTTAGGTTCACAAGGTAAGTAATAAGTTTTTGATGATTTCATATCTCTGGTAGGTACAAAACTCGTTTTAATTGCATAAACTTAGCCCAGTAAGGAAACTGGTTATGTTATTCAATCAGTTAAATATAGAATGGCCGGTTCAATTGTATTTTAAACTGCTAAAAACTGTTTTAAAATAACTTATAAACTTTGTCCGAAGGAAGTGATTTATCATCAGTTCGGCTGAACCTTATTATCTACCATCATCTGCATTTTATATATAATCACACTTAGTCACAATAATACAAAAAAGTCCCGCCAAATCCTACTTATTTTTTATAAATATATAAATTTGTGAGGAATAAATGAATGGATGGATGGATGTTTGTTTGTTCTCCTCCACGTAATAACTACTGAACGGATTTGTATGAAACTTGGAATACACATAGTTGTGACGAAGCCGGTACTGATTAGGTACTAATGGAACGCCCCGCAGTATGTAGCGTTTCATTTCAAAAAACTTCCCTTGTGGGAAGCCTCAGGGATTCCTTACTGAGTAGTCTACTCTATGCAAGATACACATTTTCAAGTATCTTAAAACTCTTACACAAAGACTTTAAACTCTAAACCCAAGTCCTAGATACTTAACACATGTGAGTATGTTTCTTGTATAGTGTCGAGGTGCACTAAGAAAGGATTTCCTGGGGCTTCCCACAAGGCAAGTATTTTGAAATCTAGAATCCATCCTCCAGCTCCTCCAGCACATGCTCAATTCAGTTAACGTGTTAAACTGCATTTATTGAAACTATTAATATTTATTACTATTTCTAACCATGAATCCAGCGCTGAACAAAACGTCTGCGCATGGTTCTCTCGCTCTCTCTCGCCTCTAGCTCCCATATCATACCTTACTTTTTAGTTCTTTGCAATAACGGTCAGCGCTAGAGTTTCGTGCCGCTACTTATCCCCATGTTAATCCAGGTCAGTTCAGTAGTTTTTACATGAAAGAGTAACAAACATCCATCCTTCAATACATCCTCACATACTTTAATGTTTATTATATTAGTAGGGTTATGACTATGCAGGGCCAAGGCCTACCTTCCCTCCTTCCATTTCTCTCTAGCACAATAGCGCTTTTGTGGTCTGCTATTAGAAATATTTATTTTATATTTATTCTAATGACCAACAAACAGTAACACTTAAATAATATGTAGGTACTATATGAAATATTACTATAGATAATAGTTCATTCAGTGAAAACCAGCCCCGTTGTCCACAAAAAGAAGAACAGTATACTAATTCCAAGGACCAATGTACCTATAATACTATGTAATCTATGGTAAATGGAATAAGCCAATCATGATAGGTAAATAAACTTTTTTAATGTTTGTTTGTTTTGTAATCATTAATGGATAAACTCGAAAACGAATAAACCAATTTAAAATATTTTTCAACCTATAAAAAGCTACATTATCAGCGTTAAACAAAGGCTGCCTTTATTTTCAAAAAATTAGAGATCCCTTAGATAATTGCAATAATGTAATCCAGGGTATCAAAAATTTGCCTTTAGAAGTCATTATTTGCCTTCGTCTTGAACGCCAGTAGACTCGACTAGTTCCAGCCACCGGAGCAGGCCAGGTTTCTCGGAGGATATGGCACCATAGTGAGGAAGATTAGGTCCGATACCGGAGCAGGCTGGGTTTCGCGGAGGATATGGCACCATAGTGAGGCAGATTTGGCAGATACAGAAATCCGAATAGTATAATCAGCCCCCTGTGTCTGGCGTTTGTGGACTATGAGAAGGCCTTTTTCTATGTTGAAACCTGGGCTGTCCTGGAATCCTTGCAGCGATGCCAAGTGGATTATCGTTATATCGAAGTGTTGAGATGTCTGTACGAAGCCGCCACTATGGGTTTCCGTGTACAGGATCAGCAGTCTAAACCCATCCAACTGCGCCGCGGAGTGAGACAGGGAGATGTCATATCTCCGAAACTTCACAAGCGCGTTGGAGGATATGTTTAAGACGCTGGACTGGAAAGATATGGCCATATATACAATTCACTGATGACATAGTCCTAATGGCGGAGTCGCTGGAGGAGCTGCAATAGCTGCTGGACGGTCTAGCATCAGCCTAGCGAAAGATAGGTCTCAGTATGAATTTGGACAAGACCAAACTCATGGTCAACGACCGAATTGATCCGAGACCTGTCGTCGTTAATGGACATCTTCTCGAAATTGTTTCGGAATAGGTACGTATACCTCGGGCAGATAGCAGTTAGGTGGAAACAACTTCGAGAAGGAGGCCAAGAGGAGAATTCAGCTGGGTTGGGCAGCATTTGGAAAACTACGTCGAGTTTTCTCGTCACCCATACCGCAAAACTTTCGTTTTCAATCAATGCGTCCTATCTGTCATGCCATACGGAGCCGAAACGTGGACGCTTACCTACAGTACGGCTAGTCCACCAGTTTAAAGTAAGATGTGGCACGAGCAATGCTCGGAGTTTCCCTCAACGAGACAGTTGTCGACATAGCTCAGAAAGAGAGAAAAACCGGCGACCCTTGGTGTAAACGAGTTCTTTAGTGGAGACCAAACATAGTGTAGGACGCCTTCCGGCCAAGTAGAGTGAGGTTCTGCGAAAGGCTGCTGGTAGAGGCTGAATACGTCGAGCTGAGGTCAAGGCGCAAGTGCGCTCATTGGGGAGACTTATATCCAGCAGTGGACTGCTTTAAGCTGATAATGATGATGATGAAAAGTTTCCGAATTTGAGTCAATGTTTGTTCAATTGTATTTCTATTCTAATTGATTTCTAGGATCTTAAAATATAAGATAACATAAAAAGCTGCCGATGGTGATCCTGCAGAACGCCTCGACACGATGGCGCATCACAACACAATACATTCCGACACAATAATGTAATTCAAACTCAATCGTTACTGTCAGATTCGACTAAGATAGGTTTCGAATGTTTGAAAATACTCCTGCTGGTCGGTCTGTGAAGAAACGCCCGTTGACTGCTTGTCTACCAAGAGATACCAAAAAAAATATATTTTACTATTAACACTTAAAATGTATAAGTCTTAATTTATTGAATTAAGACTTATGGTGGACAGTTTCAGACAACATAATATACCTAGCCCCGGAATATTACAGAGTTTGTGATATTGCGAGCTACATGACTAGTGATCGGAATTAGGCGGGCTAAAATACATAAAGTTCAAAGAACAGAGTGCAGAGACTTCCTTACTAAAACAATTTTATGCGACCCAATTTGGCCGAAAAATTTAACAAAGTACATTTGATATAATAATTGAATTAGTGCTAATTAGTTCACAATATAATTTAAGTTAATAATGTTGTGAACTAATGCAAATAATTTTCTTTTCAACCGACTGCAAAAGTTATTTATTTTATAAGTTACATTTAAGTTTTAATTGTTATTAACTACTGATGAGCATCGCTGATGGGTTGAGTAAGGGCGTGTTTCGCACTCCAAGAGTCGTCGTGCGTGCTTCACTATAGATGTGTAAACCTATAAATGGATTTAAAGAACAAAAATATACCGAAAACCGAGACAATTGGCCCGAAAAAATATTTAGTCCTAAGGCGTCTCCACTTTGTCTCTGATATTTTTCGAACATTAGTTATTTTAGCCCGCCTAATTCCGATCACTGTACCTATATGACTGATATAACGAATGCTGGGCATTATCAAACAGGATAATGTATCCCCAAAATAAGCAAGCTTGTATTGTGGGAACACATGACTGCTATACTATGTACTGACATTTTTTTTAGATAATACATACGAGTACATACATATTATACATAGAAAAGACCCAGACCTGAGAGAAATATCTGCAATCGACCACTGCGCCACAGAGGCCGCCTGTACTATATAGGTACTTCTTAGGTATGCGTTACGATATTTTAGTATAGAGGTAAATAAATGATGCTGGACATTATCCTGATAATACCTACTATTACTATATTAAATAATATAGTTAGTAGGTTACCTACCTATTAAACTAAAAAACATTTCAACCAATAAATAAATTATTTAAATGTATCTGTAAAATATACCTGCATAGTAAATACTGGTTTTGAGCTTACAAAAAAAATTATAAAAGATGTCTGAATGGACAAGAATGCTGTGACATTTACATAAAAATAGTAATATTTAAAAAACTAAAGTTTGTGAGAATGTGAAGAGGTCTGTTCCTCTTTCACGTCAAACCTTGACCAGTGCCGAGCAACCTCAGCGCCGGCGCCGGTGACGTCATTGGCGAGCTCATCTGAGCTGACGCGCGCCATCATGGAGTTGATCCACGCCATCAGATCTCGGTAGTCGCATAGGAATTTACAAAACAATAAACGTGTATTACCTATTAGTGTACTCAAGAGTAAAACATAGATTTTTAGCTAGTAGGACTCGTCGGCTGAGTTTGAAGCACTATTTGATTGGCCTCAAATCCTAACTTTAATAATTATACCTAAAGGTCGAACGTACACGTGCTGTTTAAACCTAAGCTGATTTCGCTATAGATTTGTAGATTTTCGAAGTATTTCCTATGCAAAATAGTTTTGACATTTGACATGTGGTAGCTTCTTCCTAGCGTTGGGGCGGGTCTAACCAGGGTTGCCTGGGTAAAAATATAATTAGGGATGAAGACTGGGTAAAAAAAATCTAATTAGTCCGTCAGTTAGATCAACAAAAAATACTGGACACGTATTTTTTAATTTATCGAATCAATAGAAATTGACGGAGATAAAGGACGTGAAAGTTCGGGAGTGGGGGCTCGTGACGTCACGGCTAGGTAAAAAATGTACTATATCGTGACATCACGCGGAAATTGAACGCACTACATCTTTGTTATTTTTTGTTTAATACACAAAAGAAAAAATACGTGTCCAATATTTTTTTGGATTTGTAAATAAGGGACTAATTAGTATTTTTCAGTCGTCTGGCCTATTAGTCCGTCCGATAGATTACTATAAAATATTGGACGTATTAAAATTTTTATTTATTTAATTTCAAATTGACAAAGATGGGGCTCGTGACGTCACGTGTATGTTAAAAGTGTACTACGAGTGACGTCACGCGGAACTTCAACGCACTATTAATGGCCGTAAATATTTGTCATATTTAGTTTTTATGCGTCCAATATTTTTTTATAATGTAAATGACGGACTAAATAGAATTTAACAGGCATCTAGCCTATTGTACCTACTATGATTGGTGGAATCCTTTGCTGAGGCTAACTTCAGAGAGACGAAGATTCGTTTAGAGTACTGTGCTAGTTCCAGACTAGACCGTAACATGGACCTATGTACTATAGGCTATTTTTTATCCGGGTACCCCACGAGGGAACCCGCGGGCGGTGCTAGTATAAAAATAAATGCATGATCTTAAATAAGTCTGTGTTATAGAGATAGCAACAGATTTATAAAAAGCTATTTTAGCTTTAATGTATGTTATTATGAATGGGAATTAAGAATAATTATCACTAAGGAGATTGTTATTAATGTTTGCTTGATCTGCAAATATTTGGCTCCAGTCTGGGTGTAATCTGCAAAAATTTAACATAGAAGTAGTACCTACTAAGGTATCTGTACCTATGAAATGAAATAACGGTGTAGTCGCGTTTCGTGGGCCGACATGTTTGAGTAAACAAGGTAGACTTGTACGGGAAAGCGTGAAAAGCCTTTTTAAAAACACGAAAATTAATATAATATAAAGTATTTAATGTTCAAGATGTTATTCGTACAATGGATTGATTCAGACTGGCTCTCCAGTCACTATAATCTATCGGAGTCCAGACGCAACGTCCGCAAAATGCACACCTGAGACCGTGCGTGGGCGCAGGTATGCAGTGCTTATGCAGCACTAAATATACTATTGTTAGTGGAAGTTGCGACCATAACTCCTCCCTCCGTAAGTTCGAGATTATCCGAGCGGGGATTATCCGAGCGAGGATTATCTCGAGCCATTGTTCCCCTGTTACAAAATTCCTTAATTCTATGCTTATATGCGAATAATACTATGCTTATAACTAACACAACGCAAAACACCAAATTTCCTATACTAACACTTTTATAATCTAGAGCACTTTGATTTTCACTATGACTAAAAATTTCACTTCCACTTTTCTGCAATAAGTAATTCAGGAACTGGATGTCGGCAAGATCGATTCCGTTGAGATTAACAGGTTTCCTCTGAATATCCGATGGGCTAGACATTATTTTAGGTAAGTTGATTACAGGAAACTTCGTGAATGTAACATCTTTTCCTTGGCTTTGGTGCTTCTTAAAATACAATTCCTTTATCTTAACATGACAGTTATCGTCTGTAGTTAACAGATAAGTTCCTCTAATGTACTCTTGTGTTACCTCGTTCTCGCAGTACTTGGTTAGTAGGTTTTCTGTTTTCACGTAAACTATCCACCGATTGGGTTGTATTAGTTCAGCTTTCACGTCATCGATGGTAACTGGAACTGGATGACAGCTCGAGATGTTTGTCGAAAACTTCATAAGGTCGGTTATACAATCGTCATCAATGAGCGGCGAAACATCGTTCTCATAACATAGGAAACGAGCTTCATCGATTTCACGGCATGACTGGGAGAGCGGCCTTGCTTTCAACCCCTTCATAAGGACATAAGGGTATTTTGGAAGGATAAGGGTGGTAAGGTCATTGACTCTATCATGAACAGGTAAGGGAATTAATTTAAAATAGTTAAAAACTTCGTCTTTAATCAACGGTATGTGCATGATGAATTTTATCTGATTTTGTTTTAGATACGCTTTCATTTCAATACATTGTTCTATTTTTACAATATTTTCAACTTCTACAGGATACACTAGTTTTTCAGTTTTTTCTATTTCCTTAAATAATACTAATAACTCATCCATGTCTATTACATATTGATGCAAGACCTTTATCTTAGCTAAAGCAATAGCCGTTTCAATCTCATTCAGTCTCATATACAGTGTCTGGAAGTTATGTATAAAAACATTATAAATGTGAATGAATTTATTACCCTATTGAAATAATTTCGAAATGTTTAAGTTACGATTAATGCCTTGGATATGTTCTTCTATCTGAATGAAATTGCTTTTAGTAGAGTTGGCTATATCTGTGAACGTACCCACCATTTCGGCAACAATTGTCAGTTTTCTTGAAGTCGCGTCTTGTTTTGAATTTATCTCATGAATTAACCTTTCGTACATTTCAGCGTCGTCATTATCAAGATTGCCTGTTATTGTCTTTATCAATGAACCAATAGGATTTAATATGCCTCGCTTAGATCTAACCGATGGAATCAATTGCTTATATTTATCTATAGTTATATTCATGATATAATCAGTTTGTGATTCTACTTCAATGAAATCTGAATCAAAAGCTTTGGTATCGAACACGCTTTGAACTTGTCTTTTAAGTCTTATATATCTATCTATACTTAATTCTAATTCTTCACGGATTAATCTTAAATCTAGAATCTTAATTACAGTCCATCTATCATGGCTGACAATAGCTTGACCTTCCTTTACAGGTAACAACCCCGGGTTCCTTTCAATCGGCTGCAGAAGAAGGCCCTGGCTTCGGATCACTTGGACCGCCAGAAGAATTAACCTATGGAGGACGTTTAATGTCTTTAATGGGAACTTTAGTATTCCTATTATGAGTAATAACCGGTACAACATTCCTTTCTATAGCTCCGCTGACTTGAGCTTTCTGATATCGCGGTTTATCCTTACTACGCCTAGTGTTTACTCCTTTAATGAAGACCGTATCGCCTACATCTATGTTAAATTCTCTTTCACCACCACGTTTTTCTATAACAGCTCTCTTTTTATCAATAATTTTGTCCGTCAGATATTCGTATAAATATTTTGTCCTTTTAACATGTTCCTTAACCAATTGTTGAGTAAACTGCTTATTGAAATCTACATAAAATGTACTGTTAGATTCTGTATGGCCGAGAACTACTTCAAACGGAGTAAGACCTGTGGTAGAATGAATCGTGTGGTTATATGACATAACTGCATAAGCCATTACAGATGCAGCGTCCGTTACTTTCTGTTCGTATTTTGCTATTCGGTAAATTTCAATGATGGTTGAATGAAATCTCTCGACAATTCCCATGGAATTAGGGTTGTGAGGAGTACCGATATGAAGGTCGATCTTATAAAATGAAAGCATTTCCTTCATAAGCGTATTGTTGAATTCGGTACCAGGATCCGAACTAATTCTACTAGGGGTTCCATACAAAGAGAAGTACTTTATTAGAGCTCTTACTGCTTCAGGGGTTGATTTAGTACTAATTTCAAATGCTTGACCTAACTTGCTGAAGGCATCGACTATTGTAAGGTAATGTTTTCCATCAATCGAAAATGTATCTATAAATAATTCCTGAAATGGTCTTATTTGGGTCTGCGATAGTTGAAGTTCTGGTTTTAATGGTTTGCGGTCATACTTCATTTTCTTACAGAGTTCACAAGCATTTATGATACTGGCTACTGTTTGATCCATATTGTTCCAGTAAAAGGTACGTTTTAGGTGTATTAACGTTTCTTTAATTCCCCTGTGACTATTTTTACCTACGTGATATTTAAGCACCACGTCTCGCTGTTCCTGTTCGCTATCTACATAAACTACTCTCTTAGTACATTCGTAAAACTTCACTGCTCCTTTCTGAAAAAGTAATAGAGTAGCCTCTGAAAACTGCTTTCGGTGTAATTTGTCTTCAAAATAAAAGAAATATTGTATTTTAGGCCTAATATAACTTTTCAGAAATCTTTTGATCAGATCCATGTTATCCAACGGTAAGTGAACCTCTAATATCTTTTGTTTATCCCTAGATAAGTCCTTAACCGCTAATTCGTTTCTGTTCCAGGTATGAACGAGAATCTGATTCGGTTTGGTGTCTACAGCTTCTTGTAGGATGTACATCCCATCAGTATCTAAGTCACGGGCCGAATGTACTGTGCCTATACTTTCGTTTCGTCCTTCAGAAGCCGAAGTGGTCGAGCTACCTACAGATGGAATCGAATAGGGAGACCGTCGACCAGTACGTATTACTGATTCGTTACTTTTCTCCGAACCGGATGAAATAACTATCGGAGATGGTGTTCGTTCGCGCGGGGTAGAGGCGCGAGAATTGTCATTTTTATTTCTACTCAGCTGAGTTATTTCGTCTGTCAAATCTATTAAATGTCGCTGGAGCTTTTGTTCTTTTTTCTCTATATTTACTTTCATTGAAACATCATCATCTTCACCTAAAGCGTTAATTCTAATTCGAGATAAAGCATCAGCGTTACAATTTTGCTTTCCTTCCTTATGTTCGATGTCGTAATCAAATTCCGATAAGCGGAGTTTCCATCGCGTTAATTTACTATTGGGCTCTTTGATGGATTTTACCCAAATAAGTGGCCTGTGATCGGTGTAAATCTTAAATTTTCTCCCATTCAAATATGGTCGAAAATGCTTTGTGGCCCAAACGATTGCTAAAAGTTCTTTTTCAATTGTGATGTAACGAGTTTCAGCATCATTTAATGTTCGACTTGCATAAGCTATCGGCTTATCGCTAACTTTGGGTCCCTGCGATAGGACGGCGCCGATGGCATAGTTGGAGGCATCGGTCGTAAGCGCGAATGGTTTTGTAAAATCGGGAAACTGTAAGAGCGGCGCGTTTGTTAAAAAGCTCTTTACACTTTTCGAATGCGTCAATGTATTCCTGTTTTGTACAATCAATCCTATTTTTCTTTTTCAGGCACGATGTTAAAGGCTGGGTTAGTTTAGCAAAATCTTTTATGAATTTACGGTAATACCCTACTAAGCCAAGAAAACTTTTGATTTCCGTAACTGTTCGTGGTAATGGGAATTTCAATACGGCTTTGATCTTGTCATCGTTTGGCAAAAGGCCATCCCTGGTAATAGTGTGACCCAGATAAAGGACCTCTTTTCTCAAAAATTCGCATTTGTCGAGTGTTACTTTAAGATTAGTTTCCCTAAGCCGATCGAATACTTTACGGAGCTTATCGATGTGTTCCTGCAGACTAGATGAATACACTATGATGTCGTCAAGATACACTAAACAGTGGATACCCTGAAGGCCTCGTAGTACATTATCCATGGCTCTTTGGAACGTGGCGGGCGCCGTTTTTAAACCAAATGGCATCCGTTTAAATTCGTAGTGGCCCGCTTGTGTGGTGAATGCGGTTTTAGCTCTATCCGCCTCGTTCACTTCAATTTGATGGTATCCGCTAGCAAGATCTATAGTGCTAAAATATTGAGCTTTACCAATTTTATCGAAGAGGTCGTTTATATTGGGCAACGGATATTTATCATCGACTGTGATCTCATTTAGGCGTCGATAATCGATCACCATCCTAAACTTCCTTTCCCCAGAGGCATCCATTTTTTTTGGTACCAGATGAACCGGTGCACTCCACGGTGAGTAAGAATCTTGTATTACATTATCTGCCAACAGTTTACCTACTTGCTTTTGAATTTCCTCATTTAGAATAGGCGGGTGTCGATAAGGTCGAATATAGATCGGGTCTTCGTTAGTCGTCCTGATATTATGTTTCACTTGATTTGTGAAAGACAAGGGCAGTTTTTCACAGTAAAATATATCACGATATTCGTTACATAATTTAAAAACACTATCACGCTCCTCTTTGTTCATATGATCCAGACGTAATTTCCGTAAATTTTCTTTCAACACATCATCAACCATACAGTCATCTTTCACAAAATTAACCTTACATTCTTCATTTTTAAATACTGTAACATCGAACGGTTCCTTAAACGTGATAACAGCTTTTACATTAGAAGCGTTTTGAATTACTGTTTCCGCAAAGTAGTTCTCACACCTAACAAGTTCGGTAGGCATACGAACGCCATCCTGAAATTGCAGAAAGTCTAAAATAGCTTCACCGCTTTGTAAGTTCGTGGGAATTTTTACTCGAGTCTCAGATCGTGGCGCTAAATGAATCTCATACGGTGGATTGTAAATAATAGGGATTCGTGCATTGTGTGTCATTAATATTTGATTTCTCATGTCTATATTAGCACCTAGTTTTTGAAGAAGATCAGATCCTATCAAGCCGTCATATCTTCCATCCACATCATAGATGTAGAACTTATGAGGCAGTGTGCTTTTAAAGGTCTTTAGCAATGGTATGTAAATTATCTCATTATGCATGCTCTGAGCATGTGTACTAACCACTGTGAACGGTTCGTAGTATCTGAACTCATTGAAAAACTCGTAAGCCTTAGCAGGACTTATAAAGGACCTACTACTTCCGGTATCGATGAGAAACTTGGAGTTTATCTCAGGGATTTCAATGTGAGGTAATTTTAAAATACTGTCACAATAATTTAAATTAATTACTTCACCGCATTGTTCGAGGCAGTTTTCTGAAAATTTTCAGGAACCACGGTTTCCGAACTGATGTTTTCAGGGCAGATGTTATCCGTATATGCGGGATTATTTTCGTCATAATTTTCCATAAAGTTACAATCAGTAGAGGGGTACTCTACATTGTCCCCATACATCTCATAGCCACAATCATAGTTGTTATAATCCTGATACTCATCCATAAAATATAGATCATTCGCTATCATGTTCTGTCTAACCGGCGCTGTGCGCATTGAAACGTCAGTATCCTGTAGCCTAGGTGCCTGTACCTGCTGTTGTGGTGCGCCAAACCTATTCTGGTTCGCCTGGGGTTGGTTCTGAATACCAAACTTAAAACCTTGCTGTTGAGGGATACCGAATTTATATCCGCCGTGTTGAAAGGGCGCGCGTTGCGCTGATGTTTGGCCAAAGTTACGCTGAGACATATTTTGGGGTGCCCCAAATCTAAATCCTTGCGTAGGAGGCGCGAATCTATTTGGCTGGACATAGTTAGGCCTGAATCCACCAAAGTTATTTTGTGGAATTCCGAATTTAAAATTATTATTTGGCACTGCATGAAAAGCTGGTTTAAAACCTTGAACCGCTGGTGTTGGTTTTAACGCATTTTGTGGATTTGGTACTTGTACAGAAGTTTGCCTCAATAATTTATTTTTCGAATCATACTGAAACTTAAAGTTCACTTCTTCCGTCACTATGCTCAATGCATTTTCTAAGTTAGAGCAACCTTTCAACCGCACAATCCTAATCATGTCTTCCGGTAAATTATACAGAAACACGTTCAGAGCTGTGTTGTTGTAAACAATCATTTTCGCGGCTTTGATTCCTTCATCGGTAAGTCTATTTACTTTCGCAAACAAAGAGCTTCTAACGTTTTGAATTCTATGACAAAACTGAATGTACGTTTCACCTTGTTTAAGCTTCAGAGTCTCAAGCTCTATCGCTATGCACTCCTCTGATCGAGGGTCACCGAAATGTTGTGTAAGTAATTGTTTTAACTCATCATACGATTTTATATTAGGGTGATCACTAAGTAACGTCGCAGCTCTACCAGTAAGCCTACTTGATACAGCGTGGAATAAGTTTATACTTATTCCACGCTGTATCAAGTCAGAGTTTATACTCTGGTCTAAATTTCCGTCAATTCTACTTCCACTAATTACATAATCACACTTGGATAAAAATAAATTTAGCAAGTTTTCTTCCCCATCATATTTAGGGATCAGTGACAAGGTTTCCTTAGGTACTGCTTTGATCGACATGTTACTTTATTAAATATTACTTATTCTATACTATTCAATAATGCCTATTTTAGTGCGACTCCTTCTACTTATTACTACACAAATTAACTACGAGTATGACGGATTTGCCAATGTTTATGCAAATCAGTTCGCCAATTTATGTGCAAACAAAATCAGATAAACGCAGTTAATAAGCCCGACGATTTAAGTCCGGGAGTATTAGGAAAAGACAGGAATATGAAACACAGGAAGTGAAAAGGTTTACTCACAAGCTGCTCGATCCCATGTCCTCCAAGAGCCGAATCAATCACCACTTTCACACGCGATCACCGTAGGGAGTCGAATTTATTTGATTCGTTTCTTTCCGCGTCCGCGTAGAGTCGGTTTTCGAGTGAAACGCTACTTTTTCGTGAGACCGATTTTGGGGTTCTTCACGAGCGTAGTTTTCGTGAAAATCGCGGAAAATCCACAAGGCTGCGCCAGACTTGTACGGGAAAGCGTGAAAAGCCTTTTTAAAAAAAACGAAAATTGATATAATATAAAGTATTTAATGTTCAAGATGTTATTCGTACAATGGATTGATTCAGACTGGCTCTCCAGTCACTATAATCTATCGGAGTCCAGACGCAACGTCCGCAAAATGCACACCTGAGACCGTGCGTGGGCGCAGGTATGCAGTGCTTATGCAGCACTAAATATACTATTGTTAGTGGAAGTTGCGACCATAACTAGGTAGGTAGGTAGTTGGTCGCGATTCGAGCGTTTTGCAAAACGACAAAAAAATACCTAAGTAGACGGCTGGTACCGGTTCGTGATCTTTTGAAACGCATTATGAGTAATGGCATAGAGCTACGAACAACAATTTTCAAATGTACTTAGGTTCTATACAAAATTCTACTCCCATATAGTTTATTATAAATACCTACATTTTGTGCAATGTCTAGGTCAAATGCTAATATTTAATTATTTTTTAGTCAAAAACAATAAACACTCATACGAAACCAAATTCATTTAATGCATATAAATATAGTACCTACCTACCTAACAAAAAAAATATGATCTCATTGTAACGTTTTGGCCTCTAGCTGTTAGTTTGTGAGCATTTTTACAAATAAATATACCTAAATAAGTAACATACATGATCTTATTATTTCTGACTCTTTCGGATTGTAGGTACCAAAGCCCAAAAGACATAAAAGAGAAAGAAGGAAGGAAGAATATGTAGAGTTACTCACGCCTGTCTGCTGTACTATTACACTAAAATCCTTGGCACGGTTAGGTAGGTACCTACCACAGAAAATTAAACCTACTAGTTAATTGAGTCAGGAGTGACTTTGCGGAAATATATTCAACAAGACAAAATATTTTGTATCAACTCCACTAAACTTTCTGAACTTAGCTCCCGACTTTAGAAAGTCGTTTTTTTAAACTTATATTTTAATTTGTAGTTGATAGTAGTAACAATTTACAGTACTACAAACGAAATGAACGTAAACAAAATAATAATTGTTACCTAGGTACTACAATCAACTACATACCAAAATCTATAAGAATAAAATAAAAATTACATTTTATTAAGTCGGGAGCCGGCAAAGCGTCTACTCTGCTAACATTCTCTGACGAGTTCTGCTCGCCTTCCCCATAAGGCATCCCCAGGACATATTCATACCTTCACAAAACAACGCAGACATCCGCAGACGTGTTGCTTCGCCGAGTAGTTTTGTAGCAACGCCGAAGGTGAACAGTGAGGCGATCATGTCCTGATGATGTCATATCATCATCGGACTATAGCAGTTCACTGCTGGACACAGGCCTCTCCTAATGAGCGCCATTTCGCCCTGGCCTGACCTCAACACATCCAGCAGCCTTTTGCAAATCGTCACTCTATCTGATCGAAGCGCGTCTTACACTACGTTTTACGAGCCGCGGTCTCCAATCAAGAACTTTTTACCACAACGGTTATCGGTTCTTCGGCAGATATGGCCAGCCCACTGCCACTTCAGCTTGCTAATTCTCTGAATCTTTTGGGAAAGGCAGAATATTGTCGAATTTCTATTTGTTTGGTCGCTTTACGAATTGGTTTGGATTAAAAAAGTTGACGATTCAAAGTGTTAAAGTAAAGTTTCGAATTGAACAAAAAAAATGATGTTTGAAGTTAGACCTCTGTTGCAGGT
Organism: Horisme vitalbata; assembly: GCA_951804965.1. Lineage (NCBI taxonomy): Eukaryota > Metazoa > Arthropoda > Insecta > Lepidoptera > Geometridae > Horisme > Horisme vitalbata. The sequence goes on along the minus strand of OX638094.1, from coordinate 27,092,773 downwards.
GTAGGTAAGACCAGCCTGGTGGTGAGATACATCGGCAAGATGTTCTCGAAGCACATCTCCCCGACCATCGGGGCGTCCTTCTTCACCTGCAACATCAACGTGGACAATTCCAGGGTCAAATTACAAGTAAGTACAATCACGACGGGTCTCTGAAGCAGGGGTGTTACGGATATCCGCATCCGCATCCGCAAATGCGGAACATTCGCATTATTTCAGACATTCATAACGGCAACAAATTAAGACGAAAAGCAAAGAAAGTACGCGAGGCCAGAGTGGCGCGTACTTCGCGCGTGTTTACTTGTTGCTATCTTCGTTTGCTAACTGGCCAATAAGAAAGCCCATATTGGTGACCAGATCCTAAAGGTTTTGTTGGTTTTGTTTGTTTTGATAACGACGCGATTCCCATTGCGAATCAATTACAGTGTTCGTTTACTGTATTTATCTAATTTTTAAGTGATAAAGTTATTAAAATTTCTCTACCTACCAATAAAAATTAGTATCTGAACTTATTTCATATTACAAAAATGATCCGGAGAAGCCAGAGTGTAATATATAAAAGTTATTCGCGGAAGTAGTACGTCGGTCCCACTACTACTTCTTTGGAATACCACCTGAAATCAATGCGCCCAGAAGAGTTTCTTTTGTTCAAAAACGCAAATAATGAAAACCAGGCGAAGAAAAAAAAAGATAACGCAGGTATGTAGGTATCGGAATATCGGATAAACCTACAATCTTGTTTTACAAACTTTGGTTTGGTTGGATACGATGAATATAAATACTTTTCTATACACTGTTTGTTCTAAAAAAAAAAATATTTTAATTGACAGTTTACTGTTTTCTTAATTAAAATAATTTAATTATCTTAAAATATAGTGTTTTTTATAAATAAATGTGTCTGTATGTACTTTTGTGGATAATAAATAAATACAAATACAATAGTCCTCCGAAGGACGAATTGCCCATACAAACGTAATACCTAAATGATTTCTAATTCAAGCATATTTCCAGTATATTATTTGTATTCCAATAGTATTTATCTAGGATCCTAGATAGTTTTTTTTACAAAATACTCACCGAAAATGAAATAGAAGCCAATAGCATTTTGCACATTTTTATGCCAAAATTGACCACTTTTCTTCCTCATTGTTTCGTATTAAAAACAACAATGTCGTTTGTTAAGGAACATAGCTTGTATTATCTAGTTACAGAATAACAATACTTTGTAAAGAATACATAAAGTTTTCAGTCATCATTTTTGGTATTACTGAACACAACCAAATTTTTAGAAAATTTTGTACAGCCAATATTGCTATCCCGCACGGCTGGATCATCCATTCGCTAAACAGAGATGCTATATCCTTTGCCCGCGGGTCGAATTGAAGTTGCGAGCGGGGTTCACCGCATTCGTAAGATTCTATTATTGATGATTATTATTATTCTTCTTCAAATTAATTGACATTTGCTGTAATTATTGATTGTTTAGATAAATTTTGATTGTTTATACTATTTGTTTGTAAGCCTAGCCCTTGTAGACTAGAGGTGCACAAATATTTTATAAGATCAATGTAATTAGGTCTAGCTCCACAGACAATAAATGTCACTTTAACTCTTTTACAACGCTAGATTTCACACAGTTGTTAAGACACCGACGCCGTTTTGACTCGTTCAGAGAGTCGTCAGGGTGAGTGAACATTACGCTCTCTCCGCGCGGTCGCAGCCCGTCCGGCACACCCTGATGAAGGCTCTCTGAACGGCGTTGGTGACATCACCACTGTTTGAATATTTTTAGCCTTCTTAAAGAGTTGAGTTCGTCCCGCCATCTTGGACGATGTTTGATGATGATGTTGTTATGTATAGTATAGGAGCTAACAACGTTTTCGAGAAAGAATTTCAGGTCAGATGATTTTGTGATATGTCGTCCTTCTTTACTTTCGGTTAGAGTCTGGGCTATCTGGCTGGCTGGCTGGCTGGTTGCGTTCATTAGTGCGCATCCTACCTGTCAAGGTAATAACTAATAATCCTGGATTTAAAAATCATTTTAAGAGGCGTAATTTTTAATGTTTTGTTTTTAAATAAGTCTACCTGACATACTTTTTTTATTGCCAGACATTTTTGACAGTGCTAACTATGTGCCATACGCTATTTTTTTTAAATAAAAATATCATAGTACTTTATGTCTGTAATTTTAATATTATGTTATTTAAAGATAAGGAAACTTAAAATTAATTTGCCAGACATTCATTGGATTGTTATGCCTTGAATTAAAATGAAAAAGTCATGAAAAGTATTGCAGTATGATGCTAGTAGTCCGAGAGAGACGGCTTAAAGTGTGAGAGAGATAGACAACGACAGTGGCGCAACCCAGCGTTGCCAGAAGGTTACATTTCATACATAATTCAATATTTTTATTGCAAACTGTTTGTTTAGTTTTACTCCTTAGCTCACTCAAAGATGGCTCTCAATAGAACGCACCATGACAATATGAAACGTATCTCGTATGGATTAAAACACATTTTTGCTTGAGCGTGTACGCCACAGATATAGGAAGACAACTAGATAAAGTCTTAAAATTAAATACGGCTGATATCTACTTTCTTAAGTCCAATATCATCAGTTAGAAAGGGATGCATACATATATCAATGCGACTTCAAAAAGTTAATCGTACCAGGGCGCTCGAACAAATTTATATGCAGGTTCATACAAATGCCCTGGTACGAAGATTGTTTGTTTAAATTTGGAGAAAAGCTCACTCAAATCATCCAACATCTTTATCTCCAATGGCTTTCGGTTGGACCATTAACGGTGACAAATATGATTTGGTGGTTTTTGGGAGATCTCCCAAAAACCAGACAAAATCACCATCCTCAGTTGCAGATATCATTGTTCAAAGTAAGTGTGAAATAGAACATTTATCAATAATAACTAAAATGTTTTATAATGAACAAGAAGAATTACACTGTTTATTTTTTCTGTTGCAGATGATAGAGTTTTATAAGATAACGAAAGTTGCCAAGAAGATGATATAAATGACACTGACAAAAAACAGCGACGATGAAGATTATGAAGATGAAACTTTAAATAAAAATGACAGAAGAGAAAATGAGAAGACAATTTAAATAAAAAGTGTTTTTTTAAAAAGCGTCTGAAAACCAGCGCTGCACCATTCCTGTCCAGGTATGGTGCAGCACATGCTGAGACGCGACCGATTCGACCCCACGCAATGCGTTATAATAATAAGTGTTCATTTTTAGTGTTTTTACTTTAATGTGTTTTTGCTTTTTTATAATCTTTGTAAGTATATCCAACCAACTCTGTACCTACCTACTTGTTTTGTACCTATGCATTGCCGGTCGAATAAACGAATTTTCTTTTCTTTTTTTTTTTTTTTAAATTAAATTTTATATTCCTTTTATGCTTATTTTTTTTTAAACTGGCTCTGACTAGAATGATTATTAGTATATGTACAGTGACAAGTAATTTACTTTTGTAATGGTTCTCTGTCTCGTTCTCGACTTATTCTGCATCTGTCTCTCTCGGACTACTAGCTTCATACTGCAATACTTTTCATGACTTTTTCATTTTAATTCAAGGCATAACAATCGAATTAATGTCTGGCAAATTAATTTTAAGTTTTTCTTATCTTTAAATAACATAATTTTAAAATTACTGACATAAAGTACTATGATATTTTTATTTTAAAAAAATCGCGTATGGCACATAGTTAGCATTGTCAAAAATGTCTGGCAATAAAAAAAGTATGTCAGGTAGACTTATTTATAAACAAAAAATTTAAAATTACGCCTCTGAAAATGATTTAAAAATCCAGGATTATTAGTTATTACCTTGACAGGTAGGATGCGCACTAATGAACGCAACCGCTACCGCCAGCCAGATAGCCCAGACTCTAACCGAAAGTGCAAGAAGGACGACATAAATTATCACAAAATCAGCTGACTTGAAATTCTTACTTTTCAAACGCTGCTAGATCCCGTACCAGTAAGGCAATGCGGAGCCGATCCATTAACTTGTTTTCCAAGTAAATTATGCGTTTTTTGTTTCTTACTATTTTCTTCATTCCTATTATATGGTTTTTCTTTCCTGTTTTATTACAGCTTAGGAAGCACGCAGTATTTAGATTAATGTTAAGTTATTTGTTTTGTGTTCACATTTTAATCACCCAGTGAAGACCTGTAATTGGCTTTCTGTTACTAATCATTTATGTTAAGGAAATTATCTTGAGCTGTTGGTTTTCCAATAAATAAATGAATATCTCTAGGTCTGGGACACGGCGGGGCAGGAGAGGTTTCGTTCTATGGCCCCGATGTACTACAGAAACGCGAACGCCGCATTACTGGTTTTCGATATAACCAGCATGTCTAGCTTTCAAGCTATCAAGAGCTGGATAAAGGAATTGCAAAGGTAACTCATGTCTTTAAAGGCTTATTATTAAACCACGCGGTATTCAGTCTGTCTTAGTAAGACTGTCTTACTGACTAATAATTAGTCAAGTAAGACAATTAGTCAAGCCTAAGACCGACTTAGTGGCTTTCTCTTATAATACCATGCTAAGTGTTAGACAGTCTTACTGAGACAGACTGAATATCACGTGGTCCTAGATAAGCCTTAATTAGCTTTTCGACTCATTGGTGCAGGAATAATCGGGGTAGGTCAATAGGTGGTGCCATGAAGATTTTCTGGGAAACGAAACAGGTGTTCTAAAGATATTGGGTTACCAAGGAGGTCATTATCATCATCAGCCTATAGCAGTCCACTGTTGGACATAGGCCTCCCCTAGCTGCAATGCGCCCTGTCCTCAGCTCGACATCCAGCTCCTATCAGTAGCCGACAGCAGATCGTCACTCCACCTGGCCGGAGGACGTCCTACACAATGGAGTAAAGAATATAAATAAACAATAGAGTATAATATTTTGTAAAGGAGAATGCCGTCTGATGTATGGCGCTCGGTACCAAGACTAAAGTGGATGCGTCAAAAAAATCTCCAATAAGTTTTTAGTCGATTCTACTGTCAAAATAATGAAAATGAGGGTTATTGCCATTGTAACATTTTAAATCAATGTTGGTTGCCATAGTAACGTATATATCATTGGTTGTTGCAGTCTAATGGCGGAGTGCGGCAGAAATCAAATCAACAAAATATTTTTTACTTGATTATTAATCTCGTCGATGTGTAAAACTAAAGAAAATTTAATGTCATTTATAAAATATAACACATTTTATGGGATACGTTTGGTTTTGACGCAATTGGTACGGGTTCTCGGCATTCTCCTTTAAAGTATAATTTTATCATCTATAATACCATTTATTCTGTGTTTCCAGCAACGTGCCAGAAGAAATGATACTCTCTGTTGTCGGTAATAAGAGCGACCTGAGCGAGTCGCGCGCCGTGTCGCGGGCTGAAGCGGCGCAGTACGCGGCCGCCATCGGAGCCGCCTACACGGAGACATCCGCGCTACATGACCAGGTATACACGCTACATGACCAGGTATACACGCTACATGACCAGGTATACACGCTACATGACCAGGTATACACGCTACATGACCAGGTATACACGCTACATGACCAGGTATACACGCTACATGACCAGGTATACACGCTACATGACCAGGTATACACGCTACATGACCAGGTATACACGCTACATGACCAGGTATACACGCTACATGACCAGGTATACACGCTACATGACCAGGTATACACGCTACATGACCAGGTATACACGCTACATGACCAGGTATACACGCTACATGATTAGCCGGCTTAGCACATCCACTGTATATATGGGATTTGTCGACGGAAGAGTAGAGAAAACTTATTTTTGGATGTAGATGTAGCAACATTTTGAATGTTTTAAGCATGTCTATCTAAAGAATTGATAGAAATAAGCGTCTGGGGGAAAAATAGACATGTTTGGAATGCAGGGAGGCCAATAATTAGGAAAAACATGTTGTCTTCTCTATCGTAGAGTAGACATAAAAACGGCATGCTAAGGGGGCAGGTATACATGTTAGATGACCAGCCGGCTTAGCACAGCCACCGGAGACAAGGTTTTGTCGAGGAAAGAGTAGAGAAAACTTATTTTTGGATGTAAACGAAAATGACAAAGATATAGTATGATGAAGTTCCGCGTGACGTCACGGCTTTGTACACTTTTTACATACAAGTGACGTCACGAGCCGCCACTCCCGAACTTTCACGCTCTATAACTTCGACAATTTCAATTGATTTGATTAATAAAAAAATACGTGTCCAATATTTTTTGTTGATCTATCTGAGGGACTAATTAGAATTATTATTTTTTTACCCAGGCCCATCATCCTTATTGGTTTAATTTCAGGGCATTGACCAGGTGTTCTTGGACACGGCCACGGCGCTGCTGAGCCTGTCCACCTCGAGCCTCGTGTCGTCGCTGAGGTCCTACGACTCCAACGATGAGGCAGATGGACTGCCGACTGGTAAATATATACATGCTGAGCTAGAGATTGCATTCGTGAAATAAATGAAATGAAAGGACTTCAGTTAATTCAAAACATTTTCTCATAAATCTTTTATCTTTTCTTACACAGCCTTTTGGGTGTTTTCTGTATATAATATAGTATGTATTTACAAAATAATGTATATAAGTAGTATATCAGTGCTGTGGTTCCCATAATACAAGCTCTGCTTAGTTTGGGGCTACATGATGCTGTGTGATAGTGTCCACCATTATTTATATACTAGCTTCCGCCCGCGGCTTCGCTCGCGTGGTACTGGGATAAAAAGTAGCCTATGTGTTAATCTAAGTCACAAACTATGTATGTTCTAAGTTTCCTCGAAATCCGTTCTATAGTCTTTGCGTGAAAGAGTAACGAACATCCTTACAACCATACTCACAAAGTAAGTAAGTAGTACAATTAGTAGGAGGTAGGATTTAAGTTTTTCCCTCCACTTCAAATTAGAATTAGTTGCGGGTTGGGGACACAGGGGGGGTCTACTACAATCCACCGAAGTACGAAAGAAGATCGGCCAACTTCATGCAATCTGTGAGCTGAACATAAAATGTCGCGACTAGAAATGACCTATGTCTTAACACTTTGAGTGCTAAAAACACAGATGTGGTTCTGCAAGTCGTCGTCCACGCATGGCGGGTAGAGTCATGCGTGAGGCCCGCAGTCAAGGTGTTAACTACATGCTCCACATGCTATATTTCTAACAGAAAAATGGATCTGTTTGTACGTCGTATTCACCGTAACACCTTGACTGCGGGCCTCGCACATGCATGAGAAGGACGACGACGACACATCTGTGTATTCAGCGCCTAAAGTGTTAATTGATAGTTCTTATTGCAGGATATCATGTGAAACTAATATTTTTTTTATTAAAGCTGGAGAATTTGGTGAATATTTATTTTATACTTTTAGGTTAGGATGGATTAGGACAGTCTCAGTTATTCAATTATTATAAAGTCACAAGTCACTACGGACTTTATACTGATGGTACTAGTGGTACTATTTATTTAAAATATAGACTAGCTATTTATTAAATATTAATTAACTGAGTGTTCCGGCTTTAACAAATAAAGTTGTTTCGTGCGATTGGTCGTATTTCATAATGTTAATTCCAATATTTCGGTCGTATGTTTTGTGAAATAGAGTAGGATGCGCAACGTTCGGACTGTTACATTACAAACTTCGTGCCGAAATTTCGGTTTTTGTTAGATCATGGGTACCAATCGCAAGAAACGAAAACGTAATTTCGTACTTCGGTGAATTGTAGTAGACCTTCTCCTTCTCGCAGCCGACGCTGCTGCCCGTCGGCGGGCATTGTCCCGTGTATTTAGTTTGGTTGTGTGTGTGAGCAGCAGTAGTGTTGACAGGAGCTCCCACGGAGGAGGCGGCGACGCACACCGCTAACGTGGAGCAGCCCGCCTGCAGCACACGCAGCCTGGCGCACGGCGAGACGCAGCCCAACATGTGCTGCTAGCACTTGGACATCCACACCAGCCTATACACTCCACTGCTGGGCATGCGGGTTGAGGATGGTCGTCGGCGGTCAGGGTATTTAGCTGTGTCGTTGTCAGGCTGCGCTATGCCGCAATCAGCAGCCGCCAGAGAACCGTTTGTTAGTTAGCAGGTGCACCACTTGCAGCTGCGTTTGGTCGTGGGTTCCGAAAATAGGGTTTGGAACCCCTTACTCCCCTTGGCACACTTACTGCACTTGGACGGGGGACTGATACTGACAACTCACTTTAGCAGCGCACTTGACGAAGGTTGACTGACAGTCAGCCACCATAGCGGAGAATATGCTGCTAGCATAACGCTTGGACGGAGGACTGTTAGCTACAACCGACGTAGAGTATACAACTATGCCTCTAATATAGCACACGGGGAGACGCAATGAAACATGCGCTGAACTTGGACGGGGGACTGTTTACTGACAACTCGCTGACGACACAACCATACGCAGCTGAGACAGTGATGTTGGCATAGCACTTGGACGAGGGACTGTTTTTGCGCTGAGGGCAAGTTAGTTCTGCAAACAAAATATACCTGCCAAATAGATTATATAATTATATGACTTGTAAGTTAGGGACCAATATGTATAGAATTGTTATTTTTATATGAACGAATTTATATTTTTTATACTTAGCAGTATATTGATGTTTTAAATAAGTAGTATTACTTAATCTAAATATACAGATAATAAGTTCGGTAAAGTGCGAGTTGACACGCTTATCACGGGTGACTACATAAGAAGGGTGGACTAATACGTGTGGCTGGACTGATTTGGCTATTATAAAACTAGCTTCCACCCGCGACTTCGCTCGCGCGGTGCCCTGATAAAAAGAAGCATATATTTATGCCCCTTATTCATAACCAAAAGTCATTTTATAACGCTCGATAAAGCAAGCTTGTCCCTGTCATTTAAATGTAAATAAAAATAAGTGACTTGATATTTTAACGCCATTTTAGCTATCAGAGTTTTATAGAACTGTTATGAATAGGACGGTAATCTCTAGAACTACACATGTGCACGATCAGCTCAATCCGTTTTGTAGTTTTGGCGTGTATGTGGAACAAACATATCACAAACTTTCGCGTTTATAATATAGTTAGTAGCATGTTATCAATAGCCCGAATGAGTTTTTAGGAATAAAAATATTGAAAATCGTAATTATGGGTAGTAGGAAGTTTTTAAAAGTCCAAAACAACAAGAACACCACCCTTTATCAGTGCTGCTGGACATAGACCTCCCCTAATTTATATAAATAGGAATAATAAAATATAAAAGATAACATAACATAATCCCCACGCGGGGCATGCGGGTTGGTGATCGCAGGGCACAGCTTCTCGCAGCCGCCGACGCTGCTGCCCGTCGGCGGTCAGGGGATGTAGCTGTGCCAGTGTTAGGCTGCGCTATGCCGCATTCAGCCGCCGCCAGAGCCCCGTTAGTTAGTTAGCAGGTGCACCATGGACAGGTGAGGTCGGCTTGAGTCCCGATGGTTGGAACCCCTTACACCCCAAACATTAAAATATTATTAGTTATAAATAAAGAATTGAAATTTTTGTCGTATTAGGTAAGTAAAATTGTAAAATACGGAAAACCGCGTGTTTTATAATTTAAGCTGCTTTATATACCTTGGTTCAGGTTTTCAATGTCTTGGAGCTGTGAACGAAGCTTCTTAGTCAGCGCAATCAAAAGATTGCGTTGACTTTAAAGCTTTTACTCATGCGGCCGTTTATGTCGCATATTTTGGCACTCGCAAGGGAATCAAAACCTATGGGGTAGGTACCTACTTCCCGTTGTCCTAGAATCATGAAATTTGACATTAAGCAATGTCTTATTAGGGAAGGCCTATATCCACCAGTCAGTACTGATATCGGCTGGTTTTGGTGTTGTTGTTCAAATATCATAAACTAGCTAGCGGCGACATAAGATTTTATTTTTATTTTTACCTTTTTGGGATACGTTACTTAAGTTTTAGTAAGGATCCCTAATCTTTTCTAGCAATAAATATAGCCTATGTTACTCAGGGTGAATGTTGCTTTCCAATGGTGAAAGAATTTTTGAAATCGGCTCAGTAGTTTTTGAGTTGGAGAATGCCGTCTGATGTATGGCGCTCGGTACCAAGACTAAAATGATTGGGTCAAAAAAATCTCCAATAAGTTTTTTGTCGATTCTACTGTCAAAATAATTAAAAATGAGGGTTATTTCCATAGTAACACTTTACATCAATGTTTCTTGCCATAGCAACGTATATATAATTGATTGTTGCAGTCTAATAGCGGCGTGCAACGGAAACCAAATCAACAAAATATTTATTTACTTGATTATTAATCGAGACGGTTAAAACTAAAGAAAATGTTATTGTCATTTATAAAATATAAAAAAAAACGACGTGTGGCACTCGGGGACTGCCGCGGTAAAGCTATTGCATAGCATTTTGTATCAACTTATGCAATTATAATTATTTATTTATTTTATTTATGCAGTATTTCTTTTTCTTTGATATTAATTCAAGTTACACTTTTTGAGCATAGTGACCGATAAGAAAACAATTTTTTATCTTTTATTAAATAAAAATACGCCTAGTTGCACGCACACAAACACCGTGTCGAAGACTGCCGAAAAGAAACGACGTTAGACAATGCACGGCCCTCAAGCCACACCTCCGTGCCCGTCGGAGTGGGGAGCGTGAGGTTTTTTTTCGTTACGGAATTTCTGGATTCAGTCCCCGCGCTCAAGGCCCTCGATAGAAGCTATGCAATAGCTTAAAAAATATGGGATACGTTCGGTTTTGACGCAATTGGTACGGGTTCTCGGCATTCTCCTTTTTCCTCTTTACAATATTAATGTATGTAGAAAAATAAAGAAAAAATTAGGAAAACAGTGAATTTGTACTTACATCACCTACAACGTATGACATATTTTATTGTGATTAGTACGGAACCCTCGATGCGCGAATCAAACTCGCACTTAGCCGTTATATTTTTTGTTTTAACTCTAGAATTTAGACAGGACGTCTGTCGGTTTAGATAGAATGCAAGATCTTACAAATGATAATGCTTATATTATTTAGTGTTTAGCAGAGTGCTCAAAGATTTCATACAAGGTTTTTAATAACAAATATTGTACAGAATATTATTTACTTTTTTTATAGATCATTTTAGGATTTATATACCTATGACCTAACGACTCACTTTGCAGTGCCCTGTAAGGTACGGTACATATAAGTACTCAATACAATAAGGCTACACTAATACAGTTCGCGTCACGTAGAAGAACGCAGGCGGTAAGCTGCGCATTGTGCGATTTATCGGAAACACACCCCTCCACTTCTTACAACTTTTTTTACATGACGCGTACTATACCACCCTATTTAACCTGTTTATATGTATGTATAAAATGTAGTAGGTACTTGTAAGCAAATAAATAAAATAATACCGGACTTTTTCACACATCATGTAGCCCCTAAGTGGAAGCCTGTATTATGGGGTGGGTATGTGACAAATATTTTTTACACATCACACAAACATTTGTCCCACGGCGGGAATCGAACTGTGCAATAGAGGTCGTTCTGTAAAATGTATTAAATGAATATTGAATAAAGTATTTTACTGTTTATACAAACATTTTATTTGTAATGAGCTGACCCCCCGCAACTTCGTTTGCATATACTTGATTATAGATATTTTTACGCGGAACCCTAAATAAGTATGTACGGATTAAAAAATATCAGCGAAAGTCCAAATTAATAAAAAAAATTGTTCTTGTTTAAGAACTATCTTGTTGCCTTACTTAGAGTACTCAATCCTAGGCTATTCAATAACTTTTTCTTCAGCAGTTTGCCATACTACTAGCCAGTAGCCACGTGGGCAAACTGAGGACATGGGTCTTCAGCTTACACGTTGTTGTACCTTATAACTCCGAAAAGTATTATAGCTAGAGGGGGCTGAAAATTTTGGTACCTTAGGCACTAAATCTGGGGCTATAATGGCACAGTCGCTTCAGCCGTTTGCTTGTTTCAAATGTGCAAGCTGTAGACCCATCACTCTGGCACACACACAGTTGTAGGCCTGTAACTCAGTAGTTTTTTGGCACCTAAATTTTGACCTAGATTTCTAGAAAGCACCAATTTTGTGCACACAATATTGGGCGTATTCAGAATTTTAAAATTCTTTATTTATATAATTGTATATGCTGGGGACATTCACACCCTGATAAGCTCGGTACGTTACCATACGTAATATTTTTAATTTATGAGTTTTATTTTCAAATAAGTTATGTGACAGATACTGGGATCTCGAACTTTTCAGATAATAAAATACAGCCTATGTTTAACGCTGATAATGATGACGTATGTTTATAGGTGAAATATTTTTTGTGATCGGATAAAGTTTTTGATGTTTTCCATGGCAACCAAACTTACAGTTAGGCACCTATCGAAGTAAATATTATCTTTTCGTAAAAGTAGGACCGGGTTAAAATAAAAACACAAAAAAATTATAAATATAATAATATTTATTCCGTTGACAAATCATTTACAAATAAGATTGGTTCCTCAACGACTAATCTAAATCACGGACACAACTAATATTTACAACTGTACTTCAACGTGAGATCTGTTTGCCGGCTGAGCCGATTTCTATAGTGTTTTTATTATCATTTAATTAGACAAGATACATCTAGAAGACTTTAATGTCATTTTCATAAAATTTTATCATTAGGCATATACCAAAATTGGTCTTGTCTGGGGCTTTACTATCAAAATCAGTTCAGCCGGCTAGTCGTCGCGGTTAAATAATGGAAATCAGGCCACTAAAACGTTGCCATAGTTTCCCTTATAATTGAGATTTCTTATTTAGAAATGCAAAATGTTGATGTCATTTTTGTGTATGAAAATTGTGTCCTCACCCTACGACGGTTAAAAGAGAACTGACAGCGTCGCGACCACGCCCAGTATAAGATATCCTCTTGCGAATTTTGACCAAGAAAGTTCCAAGTAAATCCATGAATTCAAAATAAACTTCAAATATTAATGTTTCATGTATTTTGGTTACAAAATGGTCGAATAAATTCGTTTTACTAACAAAATGACATCAACACACTAACCTATATTCAAGCCATTCAACACACTGGTTTTCGTTGGTCACTTAATACTTTTCCTTCAATATTAGCAAAAATAATTTATAAATTTGGAGCCTAAATAAACAAAAACACTTAGTGAACCTACTACTCCGTTAGAATTTCAACGTTCCACAAAACTATGTTTTAGTTGCAGAGATACAATTTTCAAAATCGGTTCGCTATTTTTAGAATTATCCTGTACAAACATACAATCTCTTACTCTTTTTATAAGAGTGTAGAAGGTCCTTGGATCACTGCTAAATTAAATTAAGACCACTAATAAGTTATACGAGCCAGATAAAAGACAAGGTCGCCGCCATATCGTATAAGGAAGTGAAAGAGACAGCAATGGAAAGAACTAAATGGAGATAATTGCATCACTACACCGACAAGAGCTAGGCTCTTTAATTACAATAATAATACTATAATTGAAGAATGTCGTAGAGTGACCAGAACTGAACCAGTGGAGTTAAAATCAGCATGTACTTGAACAAAGATTCAAGTTAACAATACTTGCTCGGAATGAGAACATCGCTATTTGGAGTATCATCAGAAACGGCTCAGCTATCTTCTCACTTGGGCATTTTACAATTGAAGTGGAGCTATTACTATTTTAAAACTACTACTTTTTAAAATGCAACTAAATTTAAATTTCAGTTAACAAGCAAACATCACGATATTTTCCCTGTGGATGTTTTCAAATATTGCTTAGTTCGAAAATGTATTGATGCCAACAGGGGGTAGTCAGGCAAGTCCAAACAAACAAACAAAGTACATGCCTAAACAGTTAGCACTAGTCTGTTAGTGAACCAATACAACATCAAACAGCTGATATCAGTCCACTGCTGGACATAAGCCTCCCCTAATAAGAGATATGCCATCCACCATAATTGGGTAAAAGTCGTGGTTTACAAGATTACATTTTTATGAAATTTAAATTTAGCTAACAAACTATTGTGACTGCTATTTTACAAAAACCGTCCGGTAACAGACTGTCAAAGCTCATGCTAGTGTTTTGGGTCAGATATTGAAATAGGCCAGAAACGCCACAGGACAATCAGACAAGTATTCATGGACCATGCTTCGGTTGATCTATCCGTTAGTGGTCTGAGCTAATTTGTATCGAAAACTGACAAAATATCTTTGCCTTTATCTTTGGAGCTGCCCCCTAAACAAATATTGGAACTTGCCTTACCCCTAATATCCAATAGATGCCTATTACGGGGTAAGATTTAGGTTTTTTATATTGCTCAATTTGTCTATAGGCATGTATCTATAGACCAATCTCAATCTTGATTGTGAGCTGTCAAAATTAAATATTATTTAGAAGTCTCAAACAAATCTTAAGTGCGTGATCAAATTTGAGATAAGTTTATAAATAATATACAAGCTTTAGAAATAGGTGTCTTAAATACAGGGTGTAACAGGACTGCTATTAACCTACAGGACGTTTAGATCATGAAAAAATACGAAAATCACATATTGCAAGCGAAAATATACTCTATTGCAAGCATTTACGGTATACATCAAACCAGTCTCTCTTAGGCGTAGACGGACAATCGTTATATACCCTAATAGGACAATCCTTAGCTTACTGTCTTATTCATACTCATCAAAAGTTGCCTATGTCTAAGTATTATCTAAGTTTGGTGAGTCAAAAGACAGTTTTTTTAAATTTCGTGGTTCGCTAGTGGCCAACTCTGGTGTCGGAGTCAGTCCGCCAGGCCTACGTCCACTGCAAAACCCAGAATTAATATCTTAACGTTCCTTCCGAAGCTCGGACGCGCTCTTTGCCATTACAGCTACTAATCCAAGTGACCAAGCGGAGTTTTGCTTGAAGATGACTGAGAACAGGGAAGTAAGCCACGTCACAAGCGCTTAATCTTAGGTGATACTTAGAGATAAGCAACTGAGAAAATAAACACTTAAATTAAAGAATTACTTAAAATTATTCTGATTTTAAGTCTTCGGAAAATGGACCCAGAAATATCTAGTTGTCTGAGTCTTCGGCCAAAATAACTATCAGTACCTGATAGTTAATTATAAAAAAATTAACTACAAAATTCATTCATATTCCCAAGTGATTTTAAATGAATTATTTCAAGTAATCAATAATTTAAACGTCTTTTAAACAATCACAAGTCATTTGGTAAAAAACAAAGGATTTTTGAGTTTTAAGTTCGGCAAAAAAATTACTTGTACAAATCCGATCGCTCCTAAGCTAACACAGGCTATCTTATGGTCACTATCTGGACATTGATATTTTTGTTTTGATTACTACTTTTGTATTAAATGTGTATAATGTCCAAAACTGTTAAAATCAAACTTTTTTCATTAAAATGTACAGTTTGTTGGAAAAATACTATCTTCCAGTTTACATGTTCTATGACACCTTGTATACAAAATCCAATATCACTATTATTTGTTCCGATACGATATCCGGAATCCATCTTGAGTCAAGCACCTGTCTTTTAGCGTTGTTTCCTCCTAGCGACTTCCTCCCTTATACTTCCGGCGCCACTGTCGCTAGTTTTATCGGACAAAATGGCAACCAAAATGGCGGTACAGCTTTTACTTCATTATAGCGTCGTCTTTCGTAGCGTTAACACGTCTAAGTCTCCTCAATAATTAAATTAAAATAAATTAAGTTAATTCCTCCCTTCGTTATGGAGAAGGAACGCGGTGATAGTGTGGAAGACCGTCAAAATTATAATTTCGACGACCGCGTGTCTCTGGAAAGAAATCTTTCTTCAAGTTCAAGTTCGAGCAGTGATTCGCCGCAGGATTCAGATGAAAGGAAATGTAAGCGCTCTAGAGAGGTAAGCGAATTACAATTTGAATTCCTATCGCAACAAATTGGCTTTTTGACGAACTTAATATCTCAAAAGCATGGCCCTCAACCAACACGTGCGGCAGACGTGGCAGAGCTAGTTAACGAACCCGCGACTGACGGCCTGGGGCTACGCCCGCCACCGACCACGTGCCATGCGGATAGGCAACAGCTCCAATTATCCGAGTTAACGACCACGTTGAGGGACCCGCTCTATCCAAAATCGGATGATAAGCACTTAGAACAAATAGCCCATCTGCAGCGATTTAAATGTAGCGATTGGAATGCGATTCGTTTTGCGGAAGCTCAGAAAAAATACTTAACTACCCCCGGTTTTGTAGAACTAAATGTAAATGACGAATTGAGACGATTTTATTCGTCTAACTCCTATGATGATAGATTATACTTGTCGGAAAGAACTTATGCAGCGTTATCAAACGCTATTCTAACACAAAAAGACGAATTACGTACAGCCTTACAAGATTTAGTAGATTGGTCTAACGATAAAAATACAACCCTTACACCTAGGGCCCTTTTCGACAAAATCGAACAAAATTTTAGCAAAGATTCGAACTACACGAAAGTGACCGATGATATTTTACAAATCTCTTGTGGCAGGCGAGCTGACTGCGTTAACTCGCGCAGAGAAGCTATACTCAAACAGATTCCTGAAAATTATCACCACGTGGCATTACAAAAAATTCCCCCAAGTGCAGATAATTTATTTGACGGTGACCTGCTTGCTAACTACCTTCAAAAAATTGGGGGGGCCGAAAAACTAACAGTATGCTTTCAGCCGACGCAGCAGCCAGCAGCAACTATCAGTGCTGGACAAAAGCGTTCCTACGACGGTCAACCGAAGCCGTCGACAAGCAGGCAAGGCACCGATAATTTTCGAAGAAATGTCAGCCACAAGTATAAAAGCCAAGCGAAGTCATCGGGCAATAATGACACCAAATCAACAAATGCGAAGAACAAACAACGATATTCAAAAGGTAAGAAACCAAGATCTCGTTCACAAAATAGAAATAATCGCTCATGACTCCAAATCATTTCGGGGGGGCTGTCTAGAGCAATACTTGCATGTATGGGAGAAATTAGGAGCCCCCGAACATATATGCAATCTTCTAAAAGGAGTACGAATCCCATTTATAATGAAGCCACCCCTGATTTATCCAAACCAATGTATTATGAGAAACTACGAAACGAAGAAGAGCTATCACATGACGCAACAAATAAAAAATATGCTGGATACACATGTACTAGAGAAAGCGGAGATGAACGCCAGCTATCTATCAACATTTTTTCTAGTCCCCAAAACAGACGGATCGTTTCGCCCCATTTTCAATTTGAAACGTTTGAACAATTTTGTAAAGCTAAAGGGTTTTCAGCTGTTCAGTCACTTTCGCGTGCCAAGTTTTTTACAGAACGAAGACTGGATGGTGAAAGTGGATCTGAGCCAGGCATATTTCCATCTGCCCATTGCCAAGGAGCACCGAAGATTTCTGAGGCTCAGCTACAACGGCCAACTACTACAAATGACTTGCCTTCCGTTCGGCCTTTCATCAGCACCGAGAACTTTTACATCTCTGACGAACTGGATAGCCGAATTCTTACGGAGCCACAAAATAAGATGCGTGGTATATCTAGACGACTTCTTATTGACAAATCAGTCCCGACAGGTTCTATGCGAAAACATATCATTCATGATGAACCTAATGAAACAACTCGGCTGGACCATCAATATGGAGAAATCTGTACTGGTCCCGACTCAGCGCCTCGAGTTTCTCGGCGTCACGTGGGATACCCGATTCAATACAAAGTCCCTGTCGGAACCAAAGTGCCAAACGCTACGCAGAGCACTTATCAGTCAGATGTCCAGAGGCAGTTGGTCCCTCAGACAGGCCCAGTCCCTACTGGGGAGACTCAATTTCGCCTCGTTCATGGTACGAAGAGGAAGGTTACATTGTCGAACTCTACAGTTTCACTGTCGATACCTTCCCAAGGAACACCCCTACAAGCAGGTGAAACTGCCGGAACCTGTGCTTTTAGAAATGAGGTGGTGGTTGAAGGCAGCAGAGGGCTCACTACCGATACATACAGGCCCAGTCTCTCACCTGCTGACAACAGATGCATCGGACTTCGGATGGGGAGCACAACTGGGAGAAGCCAAAATGTCAGGCCAGTGGACGAAACAACAGCTACCGTGGCATGTAAACCTCAAAGAGCTGTTTGCGGTATATGCAGCGATCCAACAGGTAAGCGGTCAACTATACAATGCTCACATTTTATTGCAAACAGACAACCGGACAGTTGTAGCTTATATAAACAAGGAAGGTGGAACCAAATCAAAGAAGCTTCTGAAGCTAACGCACAAACTGTTGGTAATTTTGGACCAATTAAATATTTGTCTAACAGCGCAGTACTTTCCCGGTCGACTCAACTGCGAGGTGGATGCCTTATCACGAGGCAAGGCCTGTCCAGAATGGCATCTGTTGACAACAGCGACGGAAGACATTTTCAAGTTGTGGGGCAAGCCACAAGTGGACCTTTTTGCATCCAAGACAGCCCATGTGGTAACGAGGTACGTATCAGTGGACACGCAGGACCAGGAGGCGCTGTTTCACAACGCGTTCCTTCGCCCTTGGGACTACGAACTAGCATGGCTTTTCCCTCCCCCGAACCTAATGCCACAGGTACTAACTCATCTGAACACAGCGAGGGGTCTGTACATCCTGATCGCTCCGAATTGGAACAAGGTATTTTGGAGAGTAGACCTTCAAGTCCGAGCCATTCGAGAGCCGTATCGAATCCCGAACCTTCCACAAGTTCTCATCGACACGAAAACCGGAATCCACCCGCCGGAAATTCAAGACATTTGTTTGGAAGCATGGCTGATTTTGGGTGGGCAGATGAACTCAAACATTGGTCAGTAGAAGAAAAATCTTTATTGTTGTCTAGTTGGCGAAAATCGACCTTAAATACATACAGACCTGCATGGAATAAATGGAAAACCTGGTGTGTCTCTAAGAATATATCTTACAAAAACCCAAGTCCAGAGCAGGTAGCTCGTTACTTGGCCTATCTACACAACGACGAAGGTTTAGCCTATCGAACCATATTAGTTCACAAATCTGTTATTGCTACCTTTTCAAATTGTTCAGGAAATATTGATTTATCATCCAACTTTTTTATCAAACACATGCTTAAAGCTATTTCAGTTGCAAAGGAAAAGAGAATGAAGCCACCCATATGGAACGCCAAAAATGTATTGACATATCTGGAACATGATTCACCAGACGAAAATAATTTATACCAAGTATCCCGGCGGACTGCGATACTGCTGTTGTTAGCGTCCGGACGAAGAGTTCACGACCTGACCCTGCTGCGAATTGATTCGGACAAACTTATAGACGAAGGTGATGCAATAATTTTCTGGCCATGTTTTGGATCAAAGACTGATGGCATCAACTACAGGCAGTCTGGATGGCGGCTAAAAGTACATCCCATTAAGAACCTTGATGCAGTATATTGGATTCGCCAGTTGATCAGGACATCACAGGAACGTCGCCAGTCAGGTACCTCTTTATCAGAACTTTTTCTAACTGCCAGAGGAGATCCTAAGCCAGCATCTAGAACTGTAATAGGCGGCTGGATCAAATCAGTACTCAAGGACGCAGGAGTCGAGGCCTCGCCAGGTTCGGTGCGCTCTGCCGTAGCATCCCTTAATTGGCTGGAGCAATTCCCAATCGATCGAATTCTCAAAACAGGAAATTGGAGACAGCAACATACATTTAGAACATACTATCAGAAAGAAATAACTAATCAAACAAATGATAATGATTTTTCTAATTCAGTTTCTTTATCAAACTTTTTTAACCCGGTGCGGTAGCAGTTTTATTTGTTTAAATATGATTTTTTGATTCATATCAGAAACTTTTAAGGTTTAATAAATAATTTTTCGAATAACCTTTACATATTTTTATTTTATTAAGCACATTATAGCATCATCGCAACACTATTTGGCTACCAGGAGATAACAAACACATCACTCAAGATGGATTCCGGATATCGTATCGGAACAAATAATAGAGAGTTTTAACTACCAATAAAACTTACCTATTATTTTTCCAACGATATCCGGAATCCAGGTAATACCTACCTGGTACATCGTGAGTATAATGAAGTAAAAGCTGTACCGCCATTTTGGTTGCCATTTTGTCCGATAAAACTAGCGACAGTGGCGCCGGAAGTATAAGGGAGGAAGTCGCTAGGAGGAAACAACGCTAAAAGACAGGTGCTTGACTCAAGATGGATTCCGGATATCGTTGGAAAAATAATAGGTAAGTTTTATTGGTAGTTAAAACTCTCTATTCAATAAGATCCTAAAACCACCTTGTACAATAACTACAGCTGACTGAGAAATAACCAATGTGTCGAGTAATTAAACATGCCTTGGAATCTCCCAAATAATTATTATGATTTTACTATTTATTCAAAGCGTTGACCAAATGAATGTAACTAATTTATTCATAGGATCCATTCAGTAGATTTACCTTAATTTATTAACGTAATAAAAATACTAAGAATTATAACTTGCTCTCTCGCTACTATTAAATTTTGTTTTTAATTTCAAAGAAAAGCTTGATATACTTTGTAAACTACAAAAAATCACAGACGCTGTAAGCCTTTCGAAGATTTCTTCAATAAAATTAAGGCAAAAATCAATTATTCTGTTACACAAAGTGGGATAAAGAATGAGGTATTATATTTTTGCACATGTTATTGTCAATTACCAAAAAAATAACAGGTATTTATGACATTATTATTTTTGTGTGTAAATGAATTGATTACATAGTATTTTGTAAATTATTATAAGTCTCTAGTTATTGATGCCCATAGTAACATTCTGTATGTGCCTGTATTAACGTCTACGTCCTATGCTGGCATGTGTTGATCGGCAATCAATTACTGAATAGCACTTTCCATGTCTGCAGTAATGTCAAATAGTCGAGCCATATCCTAACTTTCATGTTTATGCCTGGAGTAAGAGTACAATCAATGTCTGTAGTAACGTCTAGCCTGTCTTTGTACTGGTAGTAACGCATTGAATCTATGTCCTATACTGGTTGAGCCATGCTATCACTTAATGTACCGTTTATGCCTCTAGTAACGCATATCATTGCCTTTAGTAACGTAGTATAACACACTGTTTGCCTGTCGGTTGTTGTTGAGCCCTGCTATCACTGAATGTACTGTGCCTGTAGTAACCTAAAGTCCGGGCCTGTAGTAATATGAACATATGTATTGTGTTGGTTGTCTCGCCGTGTTATCACTGTGGTTTATGCCTGTAGTAACGTAGTAACTGTCTGCCTGTCCCGCGTCGGTTATCGGTTATTGTTGAGCACGTGCCTGAAGTGACGTAAAGTCCGGGCCTGTTTTAACATATGTCCTGTGTCGGTTGCCTCGGCGTGGTATCACTGTGTGCAGGCCGCAGTAAGGCTCGGCTGCCTAGGCGTGCCTCGCGTGGAGCCAGGCGCGGAACTTGTCTCTGCGCGCGCGATGCAGACGCGCGTGCGAGGAGCGCGCGGAGGCGAGCGCGCCGGGCTGGTAGAGAGAGAGCTCCCGGAACGCCACCGGCCGGGACCTGACAGAGAGAGAAGATATTCATAAATTCACATTGATATGGCAACGGAAGCTCATCATCATTATGAAATTGAAATTTATAATTTTCTACAAATATAATAAATGTGAAAGTTAGTGAGGATGGATGATGGATAAATTAATGGTCGAATGTTTGTTACTCTTTCACGCAAAGGCTAAACGGATTTGGAACTCTGATAGTTTCAAACGATCTACAATGCATAAATTTAGTATATTACCAGTAGATTACCTGAGGGATCTCAAAAATTAAACAACTTTTGGATTGACAATTTATTGTTCGCACCTGCGCATCTGTGATGAAGTGCCATATTGTTTTATTTGATAATCAGCGACCACAAATGCGCGTGTCTCATTGTATCAATATATCATTATCATCATCATTGTAATAAATAAATAAATAAATAAATAATCCTGGACGTCATCACACAGCATCATGTAGCCCCAAACTAAGCAGTGCTTGTATTATGGGAACAACATGATTGATATACTACATAGATACATTTTTTTTGTAAATACATACATATCATACATAGAAAACATATTGTAGTATCGTAAGAGTGACTTTGAATAAATTATCAAATCATTATTATCATCTATCATTTAAAGGTGTGAACACTTACATCCATGGTATCTCTATCTTAAAAAAAATCCAAACTCTGAAGATTATTGATTGTTTGAATAAATAAGTGACGTACCTATAGTGCGGTGTGATGGAGCACTCCTCGTTATCGTGCAGCCTCAGCGTGGGCTTTCTCTTGACGCGGCCCTGTCCCCCCGCTCCCCCCGCCCCGCCCTGCGCAGGCGGCAGGCTGTGCTTGTTGTGCGTGTAGGTCGGACACCGGGCGCGTGCGTTCCGCAGCAGGAAGACGGGCTTGCAGCGCGCGACGGGCGCGGCGGGCGCGGAGTCCGGCCGCGCGTACCGCTCCGTGTAGAGCGACCACGCCGCCAGGCGGGACGCCGCCGAACCGTTGTTGGTCAGCGACTGTGGACAATCACTTTATCAACATCATGTCTCATCTTGCACATAGATACATTCAACTAAGGTACCTACAAAGCCTCGGTCTGCCTACCATATTGCTATACCCTTAGACAGGGTTCATGCGGTTCATGTGAAAGCAATAAATGATTTGTAATGATATCTAAGATCATGTCTCATGTTGTGCATAGATAGTTTCAACATGTTTTCGTAACTAAGGACCTATTTTACCATCTTCTCACAACTCTTTTACAACTTAGCATGTATTATCGTCACACCGGATCTTTGCCCCTTTAAATTTAGATTCAGCAATCGATCAATCCGACATAAAAATAGGAACTACGTCTCCACTCACAGCCAACTTCAGAGGGACATAGGTATGTTGTCAGTAATGTATACAAGGTGTTCTTGAATTCATATATATCCCAAAAAGGAGTTTGGACCACGGTGTGGTATAGAGAATCTCACTTTAAAATAAGTGTTAAAAATAAGTTGTTCAAACTTTAAGCCTATCTTTGTGTTGAGTGCGGTAGCACTGAAATAAAGACAGAGCTACAGTTATCATCTTCATTAAGTCAGAGATTACAAGCCAGTTCTTCAATGAAAAACTACAAAAGTCAAAAAGTCTAAATGTTTTTGTACTCTCAGGAGTGGATTTACCCTTTATCTGGATAATATACGAATTCAAACTAGCAGTGTATATTTTGTAGGACAGGGCGCAATGGCGCCTCAATAGGCGAGGCTTATGTCGAACAGTGGACTGCTATAGGCTGATGATGATGATGTGTATATATTTGTAGTTGACGTGGGTAATGCGCGTCACGTAATGTTACTACGTGCGCGCGACCTTACGCCATCTTTGCTGTCGGCCGCGACATGACTGTGCCACGCTATGCGAGCATTGGACAGCTTCGAACGGGCCGATATATACACATTACAACCATTGCTATCAATAAATAAACGGGATATCTCACACACGGTAAACTGATCACAAACAAGGCAGAGCCTGTACTTTGTGTACCAGAGACTGATAAACCTACTTAAATACTTATAAAATATACAAACATCAATGTTTTTTTATGTAGTTTTATAGGCTTATGTTGACTGACATCTCACCTGTAGGTAATTTTATATGTTAACCACATAAATGCTTATCCTGGGCGGGAATCATACCCGCAACAGCTCAAAAAGAATAGCTACCACTAACTATGAGGCCAGTCAGCATATAATATACATAGCTATAATATTGGAATGAATGTTATTTACCTGGTTGGTGGGCGATAATCTCGAGTTGTCGTTATTGTTGTTCGGAGAGGTCCTCCCCTCGCCCCCCGACCCTTCTAGAAGCTCGAACGTCACTTTACACTCGTCCCCACCGTACTGGAAAAAACCATAATCATTTATTTATATGCTTTAAATGTAGTACAATAGGTCTTAACATACTGACAATAAGAGTATCCTATACATTTTGCTTCATTAAGGTGTGCAAATATACAATAACAACGTAATTAAAGGTACAAAAATAACTACAGAGACTCACATACATAGCGGAAACTTTTACCTTCGTAATAGTCCGAACAAGGATTAATGGCGTTACTTATAAAAATCTATCAAGAGTTAAATGATGCTTAAACTAATGCCATCTCTTACCATTAGATAATGACAAATAGTGACAGGGCTAACTAAAAGCACTGGTTAAAATTAAGTAGCTCTATAAGTAAGGAAGTTAAGGAAAATAAAAATCTGAATTTATACTCAGAAAAATGGTAAATACAAAAAACTGAGTGCTTTTTCTATGGGATTTTTGTATCTAGTTGGTGAGGATGTCTATCGGATCAACATATGTCCCACCTGATGCTAAGTGGTATTTACTCATAACAAAGTGTTGAGTCGGTCACGGATATTTGGAGCGTGCCCCACAATGCAACACCCTGCGGCCATCAACTCGAGGCATTAAGCCTCATGTGCCTGTAACTTCATTTCCACGCTCCCTTCAAACGAAATACAGCAATGTTGCTTCATGGCAAAAATAGGCATCATCATCATCATCAACAGCCTATAGCATTCCAGTGCATACTTCTTACTTATATATTATACTTCTTTGTCCTGAGCTCGATGCATCCAGCTTCTACCAGCAGCCTTTCGCAGATCGTCACTCCACCTAGCCGGAGGGCGTACTACACTACGTTTGTCGATCCGCGGTCTCCACTCTCCACTCGCACTCCAAAAATAGGCATGGTGGTAGTAATTCCCCGGATGATCCCTTCACAAAGAACTCAACTACTGCTACTACTAGTTGTTAGTGTACTGACCACTTTGACGAGGAAGGCGGTGTGATGCTGCTTGAGGTATCTCCTGGCTCTCCGCACGTAGGCGAGCGAGCCGCGCATGCCGCCGCGAGCCGCCAGCTCCGCCGCGCGGATCGACCACGGCTCCGACACGCAGTGTTGCAACTGGAACGAATACAACCTTCTCATTATTGTATAACGGGACTTCCTCGCGTTTTACATCATTTATTTCCCGTTTTTTTTTTAAAAATCAAACTAACTATTTCTAATATTTTAATTTGTCGTGGCTGGACGACTATACCTAAAATCATAGCAAGCTACATATACTTTTTATAAACAACCGTCGGTCCGCGTACAAGTCTACCCCATTACCCACGTAAAACTACTTCAAAAAATCACCGTGTCGAGTAAACAAGCTCAAATGAATATCTTGGAGTTATAATAATCGACTATACGAAAGTTCGGGTTTTTATTCTTTACCGTAGCGTACAAATACAATAATGATTATGGTGTGACCAAGATTTATTTTGTATTTTATTTCTTTTTTTTATTTTTCATTTATTTATGTTTGACTGTTTTCTAATCAGTTTATTTCTTTTGATTTGGAATATTTTTTTAAAATAATTGATAAATATTTATTTTTGAATGCTTTTATGCCGATCATGGCTGTTCATAATTTAGTACCTACCACCCATTGTTACATACCCATGTTTCGCAAATAAAAAAAACAGAATCTGAACAACATCAGCCTAATCAGTCTGCTACTGGACATGTGGACATGGACCTCCCCTATAACAGACTCATGCGGGTTGAAGATCGCAGGGCACAGCTTCTCGCACCGACGACGCTGCTGCTTATCGACAGCCAGGATTTAGCTGCCGCAATCAGCCTCGTACAGATCAGATAAAAATGCTCTTCGGTTCAGGGTACAGTCTAGCCTAAATAATGAAAATCAAACACACACAACGAATAATTCTTATTTTTCGAAAGACGAGTTTAGAGACATCAGTAGGAAGGCAGCATGCTGGTATCAACACTAACATTCTGTCGATTGCACATCGCATGTGTTCTCATCATAGTCTCGCGATAAATTGCAATACATAAATGTACTATTTTGTAATGGAATTTTCATATTCCCGCGGAGGCCTCCTCAAACTATACGCTAAGCAGTGATAGGTCAAGGCCTCAACGTATTTCGGCTCGATCCCAGTTTCACTTTGATTAAGATGAATACTGGATACCAAATACACATTATTGAATGCATACTAAGATCGACTGCGATGAAGAAGACGAAGCCTCCTCAGATAGTCTCAACGTTGCTTCATGAGGTCTCCACATTCCCGCTGAAGCCTCCTCACTAGCACCCACCTGTCTGACCGCGATAGAGACGAGCTTGTCCAGAGTGTAAGCGGGGTAGGCCTTGATGCCGAGCATCTCTCTGGCGGCGTCCTCGTACGCGGAGGCCTCCACGTTCCCGTCGAGGACTCCTCGCACTAAGTCGAGCAGCGCGCTGTAGTATTGGGATGGAGATGACGCTGCGGCGGGGAGATCTGAAAGATAAACATTTTGTGAGATTTTATTTAGTACCTAAAAATAAATTTAAAATTGCTGGACACTATCACATATCATCATGTAGCCCCGAATCAAGCAAGCTTATATAACGGGCACCACATGACTGATAAATACTACTTCTATATTATACATGAACACCCAGACCTGAGACGAAAATTTGTCTCATGTGAATCGAACCCGCATGGTATGTAAGGGGTTTAAACCTCTATCTGCGGAACCCAAGCCCACCTCACCTGCCCGCGGTGCACCTGCTAACTAACGGAATTCCGGCGGCAGCTGATTGCGGCGTAGCGCATTCTAACACTGGCATAGCTTAAAACTTCTGGCCGCCGACGAGCAGGAGCGTCGCCTGCGAGAAGCTGTACCTAGCGATCCCCAACCCGAATGCCTAGTGTGGGGATTATGGGCATATCCCCCTTGTTATAGGGGATATCCAGCAGTGGAGTGAAGGCTGGTGGTGGCTGGCGTAAAATGCTGGACTATCACACAGCATCATGTAGCCCCAAACTAAGCAGAGCTTGTGTTATGGGAACCACATGATTGATATATTACATTTATACATTTTTTTTTGTAAATACATACATATTATACGTAGAAAACCCAGACCGAGACAAATATCTACAGAACATGCAAACATTTGTCTCTGGGCGGGAATCGAACCCGCAACCTTCTGCGTCCCAGGCGGACCTTCGCCCACTGCACCACAGAGGTCGTCAGACTTACTGTTAGGTTTGAGCCGTAGCGCGGAGGCGGCACAGGGCAGCTTGTCCCGCGCCAGCTGCGTGGCGTGGCGGCGCGCGGCGGCGAGGCGCGAGCACAGCACGCCGTGCACGCGCAGGAACAGGTACCACGACATGCTGCACACGAACCGAGCCTCCTGCAAACGACACCAACCGAACTCAATTCTGTTAATGCTACCAACACTTCTCAACTTATAGGTCAAACAATTCAAATTACATTTTTTTATGGTACTTGCAGATGAAACAAGCACATGGCCCCCTAATGTTAAGTAGTAACCATTACCTGTCACAAAGCATTGCATCGTAGATCACGTTTTTTTAGAAGTTGCTCTAAGACGCAACGCCCTGCGTCCATCGACTTGAGACATGAAGATGATAAGCCAAAACTGTATGAAACTGACAATTTTCGCAACATTTTTATCATTATCATCAGCCTAAAGCAGTCCCCTGCTCGACATAGATTCTGTAAGTTCTATATCATCATCATTCCTCGAAAATAAATAAATAAATAGGCCTCCCCCAATGAGCGAATTAATTTATAATCTAAACGTAACATTATTGCAAAGATGCAAAATTCAATGAATACTATTTTTGGGGAAGTTCATCCCCAAAAAATAAAACTTAAAAACTGTTCATTTAATGTGTTGTCTATCCATTGGTTTAACTCATATCTTTCTAATCCCTCGCAATATGTGGAATTAAAAAAGATAGCTGAGAAGTATTCTATTAAAATATTTATATTTAAAAAAAAAATAGAATTTCTATTTAAATGTAAAAATTAAAATCTATTTAAATGTAAATTTGAAGTATTTCTATTTAAATGTAATACTACCATTGTGGCTATAACCTATGACGTCCTCCTCTCTCATATTTACTATTGTTGTGCCCAACAGGGTCTATAATGATCACAATGAAAATTTGTTAACACCTGTATATTTACATTATGGAACGCAATAAATGATTGAGTATTGAGTATTGAAGCTTTTTGCTCTTGTCGCTTTCAATGCCAAAATTCGTTGTATTTTCTTCTTTAAATAAAGGCTACGCATACTTTTCACAATTTTGTCCAATTATACACACAAAATTTATGGGCAATACGATTTGTAGTTCCAGAAAAAAATACAAAAATGTATGTATTGAGAAATAAATTTTCTCGAAATTCTCCATACAAAACGCCAATTTCATATGTAAGGAGGACCTAATAATATCCCCATAACACAAGCTCTGCTTACTTTGGGGCTACGCTACGTGTGAATATCTCCACATTGATTAGAGACATCAGTAGGAAGGCAGCATGCTGGTATCAACAATAACATTCTGTCGATTGCACATCGCATGTGTTCTCATCATAGTCTCATTCACACTATTACAACGCTCTCGCACTTTTTGAATACATTTAATCCTAACTAATATTAAAAATACGAAATAGAGTTTGTTTTGTTACGCTTTCAAGCAAACTACTCAACTCAATCAATCATCAATTTTGCAATCTTGTCAAGCGATTTTGTATGCGAGGATGCGACTGGCATAAGACCGAGGTGGACGGGACAAAATTTAAGAGGCCTATATTGCACTATACAGCAGTGGATAAAGCCGGGCTGTAGATGATGATGTCAAAGGAAAAGTACATAAGGTACATAGGTTAGCTAAATAGTATATAATTGATAATTTTGACTTTGAAATTATATTTATACTTAGTCTATTAAATTATAATTGTAATAGGCTATTTTCTGAATTATTTTTAATCTCTGTAGTCTCTAAGGATATCGACATGGTCTTGTTTGCTGACGACACAAGTTTTATAATAAAGGACAAATCAAATGACAATATTGTTAATAAGTTTAGAAATATTATGCCGAACATAGACAAATGGTTTTCAGCCAACAATTTATTGTTAAACATTGACAAAACACATGTTCTTGAATTCTGGCTAGGCACTAGGATTATTCCACATACAGAAGTTCAAACTGCATTGTGTAATATGTCTTTGCCTAGTTCTGATAAAATGAAGTTTTTAGGAGTATGGTTAGACTCAAAATTAACATGGGCAGTTCATATAAATGAGTTAACAAAGAAGTTGGGATCTGCAACATATGCAATTAAAAAAATAAAGGAGCTAGGTGGTACTAAACCAGCCAGAAACGTTTATTTTTCTTACTTTCACTCACTTATGACGTACGGTATAATGTTTTGGGGTACAGCAGCTGACTCAAATAGAATATTCATTCTCCAAAAACGTTCTATTAGGTATATATTGGGTATGAATAGGATGGACTCTTGTAGAGATAAGTTTAAGGAGTTAGGTATTATGACCATGACATGTGAATTTATATACCAAAACATTGTTTATTTAAGAGAAAATCTGAGTCACATGACAATAAAACAGGAATTGCATAGATATAACACTAGACGTAAAAAAGACATTGTAACACCTTATACTAGACTAGCAAAGACAGGAAAAAGTTTTATTTCCTTATCTATAAAATTATATAATTGTATTCCACTTGACATAAGAAATAAAAGTGACACTGATGTATTGAATTATATAAAAAAAATATTATTAAACAAGAGCTATTATAAAATTGACGAGGCCCTGGCTGATAAATATATATTTTGTGATAATGATAAATGTTAGTCGATTATTTTTTTAAATTTTATTATTTTAATCGTCTATTCAGAGGAATAGATTTTATACAATGTAACGAAGCAATAAGCTGATATGTTTTAATTTTAAGTAGTGAATAATTTTGTATACTACTTTGCTATAAATTTGTCTGACGTATCTAAGCACATGTAATATGTCTAAAGATAAATAAAGATTATGATTATGATTATGATTATTAATAGTATAGGTATAATACATTTGTATTATAAAGTAGTATATTTAATCTAGGTAGGTAATTAATTATTGTAACCACCTTCGCTCAATTCTTTTAATTATATCCTTTTCATTCTTAGGTTGTCTGGAAGAAAGCTGTCGCTTTAAGCGATAACACCGCCGATTGTACCTACATAACTATTTTATTTCTCTGTTTTTGTATTTTTTTTATTGGTGTTGTGTGCAATAAAGGGTTTCATCAATCTATCTTTCATGCAGAAAAAGTATATTGTGCTACTGTTTGTTTACCAGAATAAATAAAATAATACTCACATTCGTATTTATAATATCAGTTAGGTTTAAAATAGCTTTGAATTTGAGCAATGTTTGTATGTAGTACTTACGTTGGGTGGATAGTCCCGCAGGTCGTCCTCCGGCTCGGCCGCCTCCGACTTCACGTCTGATTTGACTGAGCCCTGCTCTTCATTACTGCTGCTACGTTTCACTGTATTCGCTGACGCGTTTGACGAATCTGCAACAATATAACCATTCAATTATTGTTAAATTTACTTATTGGACCATGCAAAATTTTCTACATTACAGTGGTATATCTTAGGTCTAATTTAGCTTAAAAGTAGGGCTGGTATGGTAATAGACCCTGTCAGGGCGCTGCAGGTAAAATTAACAGAAATGTCAGCATACGGGTACAAATTATGTTAAATGATCAACATCCTAAAAATGTGTAAAATGTGAAGCGTTTCTCCCATAATCAAGCCAGTATGGTTGAGCTGAAATGCTTGTATCTAGTTCTAGACCAGGAATAACATATATGTCACTTTACACGAAGCAGCGGGCGGAACTAGTTAACAATATAGGAACAAAGAAACTTAATTGCTAAATGGAACTATGTTGAGAAAGAAAGAAAGTTATTTTATATATTTTAAGTGTTAGCCCACACTTCAGGGAAAATCTAAGATTTTTGTCATCATCATCATCATCAGCCTATAGCAGTACTGCTGGACATAGACCTCCCCTAATGAGTGCCATTGCGCCCAAAATTTTTATAAATCCCAAAAATTTCTACTCAGGCGGGATTTCAACCCGCGACCTTCCCATAAATACCGAAATGCGCTAACCAACTCGACTCACTTGACAGTTAGCGCAGTTGGTTAGCGCGTCCCGGTATTTATGGGAAGGTCGCTGTTTCAAATCCCGCCTGAGCGCTGTGTCGAAATTTTTGGGATATATAAAATCCATTTTATTTTGTTGCTGTACTCCTGCCGAGAGTTGATGGACGTTGCAACGTTGGGCAGGATAGAGGAGTCATCTACGATGCAAAGTGCGTCCATCAATTTGAGGCATATTTTAAATAATACCTATATATATATGAGAACTTAATTTTATAATTATAACTATATAAAAGAACGGTATATTTTGTTAAGTCCTGCTCAAAAGAAAATTATAAGTTTTAGAGACATCAGTAGGAAGGCAGCATGCTGGTATCAACACTAACATTCTGTATTGCACATCGCATGTGTTCTCATCATAGTCTCACAAATTTTGAAACCACCGCGCCGTCGGTGTTATTGCTTTTGCATAAACTACTAATATTTTAAGGGCAAAAGTTGAATGAGAAGATTCGTAGTTCTCCTGATCGGGTTGAACTGATGCACCTACAGTACTCTCAACGGATCTTTGTCCCTCTGAAGTTAGGCTCAGCAAACGATACGACTAATCCTAGTACAATCAAACACAAATATAGGAACTACGTCGCTATCAAGGCAAGCTTAAAAGTGACACCTGTGGCAGATAAGGTGAGGAGTGGAAGACTAGCATGGCATGGGCATGTCATGAGGAGGGATCAAAACCATGTGACTAAAAGAGTGATGAGTATGAATGTGACTGGATGTACGAGTAGAGGGAGGCCGTAGAAGATATGGATGGATTGTGTGAAAGAGGAATATATATGAGTGAAAGAAATTAATACAGAGTTGACAGCCGATAGGAGTGGATGGAGAGAGAAAACATATTTTGCCGACCCCACCTAGAGTGGGCAGGGAAATGATGTCGCTATTTGCAGCCAACTTCAGAGGGACATAGATACATTTTGACTATTGTACATACCTTTACTGTCGGTATTATTGTTCTTGGGTTTATTCTCCTTGTTGTTTTTACTTGTCTTGCCGCTCTTGTCTGACGCGTTATCGGATTCAGAAGACTGTAAATAAATAATTTTAATAAGATATTTTGATACGTAAATCTGGGTCATTTAGGTTCAAATCATTAAATGCATTGGCGTTTATTTTGAACGTTAAAATTAAAAACATTGAATGAAAAGATAGACGTAAGGTAAATATAAGTTTTAGAGACATCAGTAGGAAGGCAGCATGCTGGTATCAACACTAATATTCTGTATTGCACATCGCATGTGTTCTCATCATTATCTCTAAAGCTGCTTCTATCACGTTATGGAAGAATTTCGTACATTAAGCTGTTATTAGAGTACGCCGGTACGCGTCATGTAAAAAAAAACGCTGAAAGAAGTGGAGGGGGGTGTTTGCGCACGGGTAATAACCGATAAATCGCATAATGCGCAGCTTCAGCGTTCTATTTACGTGACGCGACCTATACCTGTCACTCATGCGTTAATATAATGCGTCACGCTCGCACGGACGGGTCGGACGGCGGTCATTTCATCTGTGCGAGCGTGACGCATTAAGTACGTCGTACGTTACCTCCTGTTTGATCTCGGTTTTGAGCGCGTTGTTCGCTTTCTCCGCGCGGGGCGACGCGTCGTCCGAGAAACTGCCCGGACTGGGCAGGTCGTCCTTCTCGTCTGCAATGGACAAAATATATTATAATGTTTGCAGTATCTGCACATATTTGTCTCGGGTCTGGGTGCTTACTATTTATATTTTGTTAAATACTACCTGTAGAGTACATGAAATGTACTCTAAGGGTGGTTGAATGACAATGCACAAAATTATATCGCTATAGCACGTCCGCTCGTCTCGAGTGCCGCGCGCACAGTGAGCCGAGCGGGTCGACTACACTTTATTACTTATCAGTACACTACACTACCTACTTACCTACAGTCTTGTTTTTATACTACTTTTCTTTAGTCAGTTTGACAGACTGTAATATATAAGTTAATATGCGGCTACTTCGTGAATTTCAATGTCAATTTCCCGCGCATCAACCCATGTTTAACAAACTGTACCCATTGAGTCTCTTATGTTTCTATGTATTGTTGTGTTCTATCTGTGAGAAGTGTGTAAGTGTACTTTTGTTTGACATGTGATCTGACTTTATACTGACATTATTATTGTTG
Source organism: Horisme vitalbata (assembly GCA_951804965.1). Classification (NCBI taxonomy): domain Eukaryota; kingdom Metazoa; phylum Arthropoda; class Insecta; order Lepidoptera; family Geometridae; genus Horisme; species Horisme vitalbata. The sequence continues at coordinate 27,059,425 of OX638094.1, read as the reverse complement.
AACTGTGAGTACTGAATATCTACCAATTTAATTCTGACATTGTATGTAAGAAGTAAATTCAACCAAATATTCATAATATGAGTAATTGGCGCAAGCAGTTCTAGCTATTATGTAAATAAATATCTATCTATTTCTACAGTTTTGTAGTTTGTTTCCCTGTAAGTATGTACGGCAGCCTGTCGGTCCGTCTGTACGTACCGTCTCCCCGCTCGTCGTCGGAGAGCGGCTGTCGCGGATGGCTGAAGAGGTCGGGCAGGAAGTGTCGGAGCAGCTGCTTGATGCGGCGCTTCTCCGCCTTCTGAATGCCGGTCTGGCGCCGTGCGTGGTGGATCAGCAGCTCCGCCGTATCGCGTACTATCTTTATAGCTGCAATACAAGTTCATTACATTAATGCACGACTAGCCTTTGGACCACATACACAACAAAAAATCAATCAAATAAGTTTTTTTGATGATCTTCATACTATTTGAAAATATAAATCAAAGACAGGTAAATGTAAGTTTTAGAGACATCAGTAGGAAGGCAGCATGCTGGTATCAACAATAACATTCTGTATTGCACATCGCATGTGTTCTCATCATAGTCTCGCATTTTTAAGAGTTCATATTCCGTAAGCGTCAAAGCACACTGACGTAGATTAGAAACGCATCGAAGGGTCAATTTCTCTAAGATGTGCGCACTTTCGCGCGTCTTGGCGTTGCAGTTGACTTCAGGAGCCGACTGACTTTGCTGCGCGCAGATGCGCTTGGATTCGCGCGGCTGCGAACACCAAACGGAGTTCATTCATATTTTGTGTGTCTTTTTTTAGCTCGATAAATATGTGCATTTCAATTATTTCTTTCATGAAAACACAGGTGGGCCTTAACAGACAATTTTCAAAGCGCCCAAAAGATATAGAATAGTACAAGAGAGAGCAAGTTAAACGAGTAGAAAAAAGTATCATACACTCTCCACCTCGTTGTAGAGCGACTTGGAGCGCATGACCTTATCTGAGGAGCGTACCTTCCTGCCGGGTCTGCATGGAGTAGTCCATGACGAGATGCGGCGGCGGCTTGCTGGCGGCGAAAGCGCTCTCCACCTCGTTGTAGAGCGACTTGGAGCGCATGGCCTTCAGGTCGTTCTGCTTGAAGTTGATGCCCTGGTGGTCCAGCGACTTAAGGTAGTACTTCTCGTTCTGCTCGCGCCATTGCTTGTTGAAGCCCTGGACGATAACATAGTTAAGGTTAGTGATGCACAAAATCAAACCAACTTTAAAGCTATTGAATTTTAGGACTTAGGAGTGCTATTTTTCTTTAGCTTTAAATGGGACCAAACTATAATTAAACTCTCAAACGAAAAAAAGAATTTTCTAAATCGGTTCATGAGGTCACAAACAAAAAATACAATCGAATTGAGAACTTTCCCCCTTTTTTTAAATCGGTTATAAATCCAATTTAATGAAAAAAGTGTAGGGATAACATATAATTGCGAAAGTATTAGGTAAATATGTGATTATGTGACATTCACGCCCAAACTATTGAACTGATAAAACTAAACTGTTGTTCATATTAAGTCCTAGACAAGCACGTGGTTTAGGGCTACATGATGCTGTGCAATTGTCAATATTGTCAATAATTATTTATTTATTTCATAACACTACAGAAGTAGCCGCCGCGTCTTCGTTTGTAAAAGAATATATATAAGATAAATTGAAATGAACAACCTTTTGTGCCTCTCTCCATTCCTCCTCCTTCGCCTTCAACCTCCGCAGTACGACGGGCACGGCCACCACGGGATTCTTCTTCAAACCGGCGATAATGTCCACCGCCTGTCGACAAAATTATGTTATAACTAATGTGCAAACTAAACCTTTTTTTTCAACCTCCATAGTCTCACTGCTGGATAAAGGTCTCTCCCAAATCCTTAATCCTGAAAGGTATAAATATACAACCTTGATCAGAACAAATTTTGTTCCACGATATTTCAAATTATTTATTTTTTTCATTGGATAAATGTAAAGGTTTGCCTTAATTTTACTCCTAAGTTTGATCCGAGTTAACATCTGATTTATTTAAACTATGTCCTTGACCTAATGATGATGATAATTGTAGATTTGCCTTAAAGTTAGGGTTGCCAAGCACAACTCAGAGATTAACACTTTAAATGCTGAAAACACAACTGAGATGCAGGAGCCGGTCGCCCTCCTTGCGCACAGAGCGCAGCGTCATGTCCAAGGCCAGAGGCCAGGTCAACGAGTTAAGCTTAGACTTTTTGGTGAATATTTTGAATCACGAATATTCAAGTGAGCGAGGTTCTCACAACTTGTGGACAATCATGAACCAAATCACTGTCTTTAGAAATAACATATGAATTCAAAGTAATCCTGTATATCCTACGTAGCACCCTCTAATGGAATTACGATTAAAATGTTAGAATCGACAAGTGTATGAATGACCGTGTGAATGAATGAATGCATGGATAATGTCCTAATGCGTATCATCCGGTCTCGGTATATCGATGCTCCGCCCACACTCGTCGAGGCGGTGTGTATGTATGTACATGTATGTGGGTATGCGTACCACCTTGTCTCCGTAGATGCGCCTGAGCGCGCGCTGGTGCACGGTGGGCGAGGCTCCTCCCAGACACTCGTCGAGGCGATGTCGCGCGGCCTCCTCAGCACTCATTCGCGACAGCTTCTTCTGCACGCCCTCCAACACGCGGATCGTCGACGCGTTCGTCTCAATCACCACGTCCAACTGACATACAGACAAACATATAGTTAGTAAACGGCACCGACATAATATTCCTGAAAACGGTGCAGATAAGTAGATGCTTGTGTGGCAGTAAATAACGAAGTCAATATATTGAACAGATCCTAGTTTATTCCCGAACACGGTAATAGGCTCACACTTTAAAGAAAGGGGTGTGAGGTTCGTATTGCAACGGACTATACATAAATTCTCGCGGACCCCTCATACACCGCTCGCTCCTTGCTTAGCATACGACCTAGGTAGGCAAACATAAAATTAGTTATTTAAGTAGGTATAATTTGCTAAGTAGGCAATAGGTAGGTAAGCTAATCGTGTAGCTAACAATTCCTATACCTTCTCCTCATAAAACAGCGCTATTCAATAAAAGTATTCTAAGTATGGCACCGAGACTTTAACAAAATACCGAAAGCTATCGCGGAAATTGATCACTTATTAAAATTAAAATAAAACTATGCTCGGCTTTCCAACGGAAGGCTTTGCAAATAGTTGTTCCATGTTGTAGTGCAAGACTATGTACATCTGCATGTATGGCTATGATTTTTGTCCCTCTAAAATTAGGCACGATTCTACTAATCCTAGTACAATCCGACCAAAATATAGGAACTACGTCGTTACTTACAGACACCTTCGTAGGGTCATAGATAAATTGTGACTTTTGTATGATGACAAGCTTGCGAAATAAGATTTGCGAAAGCCTGCTATTAGAATCTGGATGCGTAGAGCTCAGGACAGGCGCAACGGCACTCATTAGGAGATCCGCCGTCCAGCAGTCAGTGGACTGCTGATGACGATATAAGCGAAAAATATAATACCTCGAATCTCTCATCTTCGCAGCGGTAGATATACTCTTCATATTGAGTCTTGCGTGACGTGACGAATGTAGAATCTTCGCTCCAAGTCGGGAACGACACCCATGTGTCATTCAGCACCTGACAAAAACAACACTATTAGTACATACTTAACAAATAATAAGGCCTGAGTCTATTCCACTAGTATGAAAGATAGACTGCCATACATTGTTCTGGGGCCTATCTATCTCTAAATCAATAGGGCGAATGTAAGCGTAACGAAAAATATTGGCCAATATCAAAGCATGACTTTGAACTCCCTTCCGCCCGCGGCTTCGCTCGCGTGGTACTCGGATAAAAAGTAGCCTATTTGTTAATCCCGGTCACAAACTATGTATATTTCTATGTGTATAAATAAATAAATAAATAAAATAATAAATAAATAATCCTGGACTATCACACAGCATCATGTAGCCCCAAAGTAAGCAGAGCTTGTGTTATGGGAACCACATGATTGATATATTACATATATACTTTTTTTGTGAATACATACATATCATACATAGAAAACACCCAGACCTGAGACAAATATCTGCAGAACATGCAAACATTTGTCCCGCGGCGGGAATCGAACCCGCAACCTTCTGCGTCCCAGGCGGACTTTAGCCCACTGCGCCACAGAGGTCGTCAAAACTATATATATTCTAAAATGTAGTGCACATTACAAACAAGCAAGCCATCGAGTGTTCTTACAAGTTGGTAAACGACACAATTATCTCCCTCCCCTGAAATGACTGTAGCGCATGTGAGCGAGACAGCTTTGGAAGAAAGGGTAACACGTGATTTTGAATTCGAATGTTATCCCGAAAGATTGATTTATTTAGATCATAGTTGTTTCTACAGGTTGTGTAAAACATATGATTGAAAAAACTTTATGCTTATTTATGCGTTGTGTGTGGCAGCCCTAAAATTAAAGCAGTGACAAAGTTCATCAAGGAGAAAGTTTAACAAAAAAACTATATAATAGAAAAAAATCCTTGAACAGATGTTGTTGACCTTCGGGAGTATATTTAACCCTTTTTGACGAATTCAAACTTACATTATTTGACTTATAATATATAAGTCCGCTATAAGCGGAGAAAGCTAGAACAGTTAGCTTTATTTGTACTAGTTTCATGTATCTGTTGTATAAGTAGTTTAAGCTTTTTGTTTCCCAAATAAATAAAAATAAAATAAAATAAATAAAATAATATTTACTTGCCTAAAGAATTTCAACAGATTTGAATAATTTTCCATTTGCTTTGTTTGCCTTGATTAATTAGAAAAATCCTCCCCCCGACCGTCCCGTCAAGATAGCCTTCTTTATACTATAAATACTTGCGATTATATAGCGTAATGTGAACGCCATGCTATATAGTATAGCATTAGGTCCTTCTTTGCTATACTATATCGCACAATGGTATAGCGTAGTCTGAAAACGTCGGCTTTACACAATATGAAAATGTTCATAATTTTTGAATCCGAGCTAAATTTCAAAGTTACTGTTTTCGGTAATCACTACCTGCATGACAAAGTTAATGTTCTTGCTCCTGTAAAAACATTACTATGTCATTTGATCGGTTTATATTCGAAACAAATTCAGTAATTTCCATAAAATATATTCTTAAAACTATGAACATTTCCGTATCGGTTACTCATAGTAGGGGTCCCGTTTTCGTGATTAGTAAGTGCGTACCTCCTTGCAGAGCGCGGTGCGGCCCGAGCAGCGCCTGGCGGCCGCCTCTCGCGGCAGCGCGCAGTACGACGTGCCCAGCCGCTTGCACGTCGTCAGGTCTACGAAACAACATATACACATTTATTTATATAAAAAAAGAAGCCCTGTTGCCTGTGCCATTAATTCTAACAGTTCGGTGGTAACGGGCCTTATGCAACCAAAGTTTACAGAATAATATTAATATAAGTAACTACATATCAATCGGCGTCAATTAAAGAGAGTTTTTAGCCATTAAACACCATCTATGGATAAGGCTCGCTAGGGGCCGGATAGAGAGGCGTGATAAGGAGAGGCTTATATACTTCGATCAGCTAAATTCGTTCAGTATCAGCTCAATCCGATGAGTAGTTTTGGCGTGAAGGAAGGACAAAGATACTCTCACCGATAGAATACAGTCAAAGATAAGAGGAGACTCACCGACATCCATGGCGGGCGCGGCGTCGGGTCCCCGCTCCAGTCGCGGCTGACCGATGGGCTCGAGGCGAGTGCTCGGCGCGGCGGCGATTCGTTCACGTTCGCGCTCGCGCTCGCGCTCACGCTCGCGGGACCGAGCTCGCTCGAACAGTTGCTCGCTCGACGTGTACTGCGAGGTGTAGCCTGTAGGGAGATATAACGATAAATAATGTACTTTGATGACCAACTTAGTTAAATTATTAATTCCATGTGGAAGGTTGCAAAACCTTTGCCGCTTTTATTTTTTTTTAATAATGCTGGACACTATCACACTGCATCATGTAGCCCGAAACTACGTAGAGCTTGTATTATGGGAACCACTGTTATACTACTTAGTTATTTCTTTGTAAATATATACATCTGAGACAAAAATATTCAGATAATGCAAACATTTGTCCCGCGGCGGGATTCGAACCCGCAGCCTTCTGCGTCTCAGGCCACTATCGTCGCCCACTGCGCCACAAAGGCCGAAATGTATGTTATTTATTTATTTTTATTGCCTAAATAACGTCACAAAAGACAAGATAAATTGATGAGGAGTGCCTGGAGAATAATTCTGAGCAAGATAAAAAGCATTTAGAAATGTGTACTACCAATGCTTCACTTGCTTGGGTACCGTTACCTAAATTGACTGGGTAGTGATACCTAACACCCCGGGTGCGAGTGGGTATCCATAGGGCGGTTAGTTCACGTAAACAGGACAAGTGGTTGCATTCAAACAGTTGTACGTAAACTAATTCAAACAGAATTTTTTAAGGGGTGATATGGACTATGGTTGTCCACAAGTTCTGAGAATTTCAGTTAAAAATACGCGATTAAAACCTTTTCTCCAGAAACTTTAAGCGTATCTTTGTTTCGAATGTGACAGCCCTAAAATAAGTCAGAGCTAAAATGCTCTTCACCATAAAGTCACAAACAGAAAAAGTTTGACGAGCCTTTCTAGGACTCTCTCACAAGTGAAGTCTTAGAAAAAAAACTGTTGAACTTCGGGAGTAAATTCGGGATAACATATGAATTCAAACTCAACATGTATGTATATTGTGTTTTGGGTAAAATAAATAATTCACTCTCTCTCTCTCTCAGAGAGAGTTTTTCTATCTAACGGTCAGGGTAGTTGTATGGAAACAATCGGTTTAGTTTTTTATACTTTTTTTGGGTAAAATAAATATTTTTTTACACTTTATCTGTAAACAGCTCGTGTAGTGATACCAAAATAGGTTTGGTAGCGGTACCTAAATAGAGTGCGGGTAGTGTTACTGACCGGTGTGCACGGTGGCGGTGGGGGTGTGCGGGGGCGAGGGCGGGCCCACGAAGTCCTGCAACCACTTCTGCAGCTCCGGGTGTCGGCACAGGAACGGAGCCGTCACCGACAGCAGCTCCGACGACGAGATTATCTCGTTCGTGAACAGCAGCAGGCATCTGTGGACGGATTGCGTCAACATTAACCCATCGGCTGGTCGGTGATCTAGTCCTTACGCTAGCAAAGTTATTAATTGATGGCATAATTAAAACGGATTAAAAGTTCTTCTTTTAAGTTTTAGTTTTTTTTACTGTAAGTGCATTAAAGTTCTTAACACAGATAAAAATAAGCTAAAATGTATAAAGTAATCAAGTGTTTCCAGTGGCCAATCATCTGAGAGTAACGATTACTTTTGTAGCATTAGCTAAGTTTTTTTTATTTAAAAAGCATTAAGCGGGATCAATGTCGTAAGCATCATTAAATTTATCCATATAATAATCTTCTATCGAGTAGTACGCTCGGTCTAATAGAAGTATTTTGAGTTTAATGCATCATATCGCATCTACAACAAATATCAGTAATTTATTATAGAATAAAGCCTTTTAATGTAATAAAGGTAAAGTAGTAAAATAGTCCTATGTCCATCAGTGGAGTGAACAGCTGGTGTTGGTGTAAGTACAGACCTGAGGAAGTTGTCATAGACATGGTGGTGTCGGAGCGCGCGGCGCGCTCGCTCGAAGAAGTTGAGGTCGTGTACGGTGGCGAGCTTGGCGGCCTCCGCGTACGACACGTCGCGCGCGCCCCACGACCACGCCCCGCGCGCCTTCTTAGCGGCCGGCGCGCCGCACGCTACGGGGATACACATATAACAATAACTAACACGTCAAACAGATAACAATTGGCAACAAACTCTGCATATATTACAAGATACAATATTTTACATGATTCAGCCAACACGAAAAGGTAGGTAAGGGGGGTGTAAGGCGTTCTAACCGCCACCTGTCCGTGGTGCACCCTGCTGACTAACAAATGTGGCTCAGACTGCGGCTGAATGCGACATAGCACAGCTACAATAAATTCCCTGGTCGCCGACGAGCAACTTACGAGAATCTGTTCTGCGATCCCTAACCAGCATGCCCAGCGTGGGGACTATGAGCATAATCCCATTTCTTATTAGGGGAAGCCTATGTCCAGCAGTAAACTGATATAGATTGGTGTTACAGTACACATAAGGTCATTATTTGGATGGATCAGCGGTATTTAGATTAGAGTACAATTTTATTTAATTCAATATATTTTATTCGATAAATACACAAAAGTATACTTTCAATCAGATTACAAAATACAATAAAAAACCTGTTGCCGTTGTTATTTCAGCATTCAAAGCGTTAATTGCACCTAGATACCTCCACGCGTTCCTGAGAGAAGGGTCTTCACAGACAGACAAACAGAAGTGATTCTATAAAGGTTCCTTTTGAGGTATGGAACCCTTCAAAGGCTTAAAGGCTTTTGTAAATGCTTCCATTCATCGGAAGGCACGTAAATATATTGGTCATGGCTTTTTCAGTCATTTAACCATGATGAACAATAAAGACTCCATCACTCAGTCATTTTACAATTCGGATTCGGAATATAATGTACATCAATAGAAATGATAATTTTAAAAAAGAAGAGAAGTGTAACTGACCGAGTGGGTTGGAGGAGAAGCTGGGCGACCTCTTGAGATGGTGCTGCGGCGCGGGCGCGGCCGCGGCCGGCGCCGCGCTCGAGTGCTTCGGGACCTGCTGGAGAACACGACACGACATATATATAGGTAGCTCCTTTACCTATGAAATTGACGTTTTTTACTTTTATTTCATTTTGCACATATTTTATATTATTCAACAGCCATATACAAAATTAATTTTTTTTCTGAACGTAAAATTATTGCAAAGATTGAAAATTCAATAAAACTATTTTTGAGGAAGTTCATCCTCTAAAAATAAAACTTAAAAACAGTTTATTTCACGTGTTGTCACTTTCAATACTTAAATTCATTGTACTTTTTTATGTGTTAGTTTTCTATTTAAATAAGACTAAGCATACTTTTCACAATTTTGTCCAATCATACACACGAAATTTTAGGAGAATAGGATTAGTAGTTCTAGATAAAAAAAATATATGTATGGAGAAATCAATTTGCTCGAAATTCTCCAAAAACCAATTACCGACCAAACAACTGTTATTGTTGTATAGCATCTCGTTTTTCTTGTTAGATCGGTGGGTTATAATATAACTGAAAATCTGTGTTTGCTTAAATACCTTTGTGTACCTTTTTGTCACACTGCAGCACACACAGATTTGGTATTTTATTAGTTTTTGTAAATTGTTGTTATTATGTACCTATGTGTGTGTTTGTTGTTGCAAATAAAACTTTATCTATAAACACAAACTCACAAGAAATCCAGTTTGAGGACAGAGTGCAATGGCAGCATCCTGAAGACATACATCGTCACTCTGGATGGAACTTGTACGGAGAGTGATCTAACAGAGAACTCCACTCAAAAGATCATTCTTTCTTTGCTTCTTTTTTCGTGTTTATTATTTTATTTTAGGTACCTACTTTAATTTTGTGTGTTAAATGGATCTTGTAGTCCAAAATAAAATATTTTTCATTTAATGGCGCTCATTAGGGGAGATGATGTAGTTGTTGTTGCAACCTAGCACATATGTAGGTAGTATAGTACGAGTGGCATGTGTTACCTGTGCGTGGTGCAGCGGCGGGGCATGGAGCGTGTGCGAGGCGTGCGGCGGCGCGGGCGGCGCGGGGGCGAAGCGCTCCGCCGACGGTGAGCGCTCCGACCGCTCACGCACACCCACTATTACTGCCTCGCTCTGCGGGACCAACTATACCTTAATACCATCTTCAAAAACTGTACGAGTTTAAAATCGAATGTTATCCCGTAAGGAGATAATTAGTCTTAAGTCAACAAAAATGACGCGCTCGTGGCGTGGCTTAGTTCGGTGTTCTGAGCAGATTACTTTGTCAAAGCAACGTTCCGCGGTCGCATAATAAAAATATTCAAACTTATGCCGTTTTTGAGTTTTTATGCACTACAATAATACGACATACATTTTTGACAATTCGCCGTTTAAAAATTGATATTTATTAACACGTTGAGTTTAAATTCGTATGTCATCCCGAAATGGGTGTCTACTTTTAAAATTGCTTCTTTTCGAATTCGTCGCAATTTACCTCAAAAACTTGCCCTAGAATACCTAATTTAGATAAACTTTTTCCTTGACTTAATGATGAAATTATAGGTCATGCCAAATTTTAGAGCACAGCACAAAGATAAGGCCCAGCTGACGTTAAGTGGTAACCATTACCTATAACAAAGTATTGATTCGTAGGTTACGGGTGTTTGGACCGTGCCCTGCGTGTACCTGCGTTCATCAACTTGAGGCACGAAGGTGTTAAGCCTCATGTAATGTCACCAGCACCCCCACCTTTCAGACCTAAAGCTTAAGGCTTAAAGCTTTTGGAGAAAAGTTTTCAATTACGTAAGTAGAACTGAGGATCTCACCACATGTGGACAACCATGACCAAATTACCCCCTTTCGGGATAAGAACAGAATAGAATAATGTTTTATTTGTAGTGAAACTTAACGAAACACAATTTTTTTTCAGGCTTTTGAGAGAATTTTAACGTGACTTTTTGTTTGTTATACACTAACTAAGAGTCACATCTAACTTAACTAAACTTAATGAATCATAACTTAAAAATGTGTCTCTTAAACCTGAAAATAGTGACAATAATGTCATCGCGGCGTCGCATCGCTGCAAATTGGGGTCCGACTCAGCATGTGACACGATAACACAAAAATTCAAACTCACCTTGATATACATTTTATAAACAGATTTTTACATATACATAGATGGAAGACTAAGTGTCGGCGCAAACGAGCCACACGCGACAGCCACAAACGCCGCGACGAGAAGCTAGAAGCCGCGACGAGTATCTGCTTCCGGCGTCAACCGTGTGCGGCGAGTCCATATAAAATTTATGGAAACTAAAGGAAATACGGCAGTGGCCGTGTTTTGTGGCTGTCGCGTGTGGCCCGTTTGCGCCGACCCTAAATGCATAGGCCTAAATAAAATATAGTTAATTACCTGTGGCGTTGGCATCGCGTAGTGTTCTTCCGGTGGCTTGGTGACGGCCTTAGCATCGGGCAGGAACTGACCGAACTCTGTCAGCAGGTCCTCCTGGTTCTCAAACAGTTTCGCGACCTGGACCAAACAAATAGAATATATATTACCTTACTAGTTGACCCAAAATACACGCGGAAATTCTTGCAATATTACCAAATTGGATTTTTTCTATTTTTTGGCCGTTATTTTTGGATATTTCCTTTTTCTCTTTTCCTATTATAATTTTATTTTATCCTAAATCTCCCCTGAAATGGCGAACCAAACAAAAAATATATTCAAATCAGTCAAGCCGTTCGAGCTTTTGCAAGACACATAAATTCTTACTCTAGTTTATTTTGGTTAATTTTTATCTTATTATTTCTACGTATGCAAATCAGAGAATGAACAAATCATGAACTCAACAATGGTAAACTGGATGGTATTTAAAATACTAATAGTTTTTTTATTTATATGGATAATTACCTGCGAGTAGACCTCTTGTTCCGTCTGTTGTTTGGCTTGAGGCTCCTTCAGGTCGCGATGGCCACGTTGGTAGGCGTGCAGTATCTCCAAGAAACGCTTGTACTTGTCCGGTTGGCGGGAGAAGCGAGACTGCGGGAGAAATACAACATTAGGTGTACGTTGGGGTCTGGGGTACAGGGGGTAGAGAGGTAACAAGTCAGAACTTAAGAAAGCAGCCGATAATATTATCATTGTTGTCAAACGGTAATTTGTTTCATCATTTGAGGTTACATCAATATTTTTCTTTACTATTCGGTTAGGGTAGTTAACAGGCTACATGATTATGATGATGAAGGTAAATTGCTATCAGTGTTGATGTTCTTGAACTAGTTTATGAAGCGTTGGGTGGAGAGTTCAGAACTTAAAATTATCCTATTCGTAGATTTATGAGACCATGAAATATAATGAAAAATAATTAAGGCTAAAAATAAATAAGTTATGGGGTAAATGTGATTCAGAGTGTAAAGCGATGCGTTCGTGACTTTACTACTCCTATCAGTCTGGATGGGTGACTATTTAGTGGCACGTAGATTTTAGCGCTTTCGTGCTTCGGAAGGCCCGTTAAGATGTTGGTCTCGGCTTTTCAGTCGTAAGACTTACGACCTTTGGGCGGTTTATAAACACCGACACCAGAGTTGGCGACTAGCGAACTTCGAAGAAAGGGGTATGATCATCAGCCTATAGCAGTCCACTGCTGAACAGGCCTCCCCTATTGCACCCTGTCCTCAGCTCGACGCATCTCGCTTCTACCTGCAGCCTTTCGCAAATCGTCGCTCCTGGCCGAAGGACAGGGAAGAAAGGGGTAAAAAAGGGTTTATTTTATAATTCACCTTGATCTTGTTGACGTATTCGATGGCGTGGTTGAACTCCACGGGCTGTCCGGCCGCCGCGGGGGCTGCGTGCCCCGCCGAGGGGGTTCCCGCCGCCCCTGTACACATCATGTAGGGGTAAATACAGGGGTAAGGGGGACAAGAGGGGTTTGACGACAGATCGTATTCAGAACTTAAATAAAGCAGCCGATAGTATTATCATGGGTTGTCAAACGGTAATTTGTTTCATCATTTGAAAAATTTATATAAGTTGTGTATCAGTCATGCGTGTAACACAAACTCTGCTTAGTTTAAGGCTAGATGCTGTGTGATACTGTCCAATATTATTTAACTATTTGACGCGTCTGGCGCAAAGAAAGATTGATTATTTTCTATCCTGTGGGCATTCTACAGTTCTCAAGACTTCGAGGAAAACAAGTCAGAAAACGTTCACAATTCAATTAATTCATCATATCAATTGACAGATTTTTAAGTATCATTCGTTGAATCTATGTATGTAGTATATCAGTTATGTGGCTCCCACATGCTCTGCTTAGTTTGGGGCTGTAAGATGATGTCCAATAAACAATATTTATTTATCTCCGCCATATTGAGTTATAACATACCTGGGGCGTGATGAATGGCCGCGGCCTCTATCTGCTGATGCGCTTGCGATATCTGATGCAGGGTGTTGGTGGGCGCAGTGTTCACGGACAGATTATGGACGATCGCACCCGACGATCTGTGGATAACAACATATTGTAGGACTTTGCATCTAGTCTAGATGACTGATACAGCATCCAGTGGTAACCTTTCATAGTATAAAAATGTGGGCTTCTTAAAATGCACATACTTTTTGTCTAAGTATCTGTTAATGCACTAGCGCTGAATGTTATAAATTAGATTTAACAAGTAGGTATAAGTAGAAGTACTCATAAATAGTAATTTTATTAAAATACTTTTACAGGCCACGTGTTGTCACTCAATCAAATCATGTTGCGATGTATCAGATCGTGTTTAGTCTACACTACATTATGTTGTAATGTTTATTGTTAATAAAAACCTTCTGAAAACAAAACAACAAACAGTGGTAACTTTACTCACAGTCGGACACTGTAGTGGCTTGGACATATTACATCTCTCAGCCTAGTCGGTACCACAGGAGAAAGTGTCGATACGTCTGACTAAGCAAAGGTTTTCTTACGATGTTTTCCTTCAACGATTTAATCACGTGATAATAGCACACAAAAAAATCCATTGGTGAACAGCTGGTGATGCGCACATATGACAACAAAACCAGCATACATCGTTTTACGCGTGAAAAAACTAAAACATTGATTTGTATGTATGTGGATAAGAAACAAACCGGCGACAGCGGTTCTGATACAAATTCTCACGCATTACCTTGATATAGGGTTGTTGCTGGTTTCTGTGGTTCGGGCAGTACTAATTTAGGGACACATACTCAGATTATTGGGGACATAATGAAACATTATCAGTGCAAGTAAAACGTTTTATGAATAATTTTCTTTCAAGTTTAATCCACAAGTGTTTTGTTCGTCTACCTCCTACTATGTATTTTTTTCTAGTCTGTAGCTCCTCTATGTGGGTTAATTGGCTGTCAAAACACATTCATTTATTGACTCATGTACCTAGCTGTAAGTTTTCCTGTACCTATACCTACAAAATTATGTTTTCTGTTTTAAAATATTAATTTTATGGTGCTAAAAATTGTAAATCCGACATTGTAATTCCTAGTGTATAATTGTATCAACGGGATAAAGAATTTGATTTATTGAGTAGTACCAAATTTAGGATAAAATGGACACATACTCAGGTTATTAGGGTCATATAGAAGCATTATAATGTATTTAACTCACGGTGGGCCGGGCAGCAAATGTACTAACTGTTGCTGCGGCTGATTATGATGTATGTTTGGCAGCAACACCCCACTCGTCCCTCCCATGCCAGTGGGGGAAGGCATCGACACCGACACCTGGAAATACGTGTTATTAGACTATGGACTATAGAGATACAGCATTATAGTTATGGGGAAGATCAGAAATTAAAACAAAGCATAATTTTTAAAATCATGGTATTTCAATATAATTTTTTCATCATACTTTTATTATACAAGCTACTTATTATCCGAGTACAACTCAAGAATACCCTCAGGCAGAAACTAGTATCATATACAATAATAACATCATCATATATCAGACCACTGCTAGATATAAAGAGGGGAGAATATGCTTAAGGGGGAACAAAGAGGTGTATATGCTGAAAATGGGGGGATTCATACCCTAAAAGAGGGAACCTTATACCATCATGAGAAAATGCCGTAAAAGAGGCGATATTATAACAACATGGCGATTCCCACCGCGGGACAAATGTGCATTATGTGCACATATTTGTCTCAGTCTGGGTGTTTTCTACGTATGTATTTACAAAAAAAGGTATATAGTAGTTTAACAGTCATGTGGTTCTCTTATTACAAGCTCTGCTTGGTTTGGGGCTACATGATGCCGTGTGATAGTACCAGCATTATTTATTAGTTAGGTGTATGCCCTAAAAGGGGGGATATAACAACAACATGGGAATATGCCCTAAATGGATAGATATTGTAGCTTACCTGGCCATTACTCTGGACTTCAATCTTGTACCCCGGTGGAAGGAACGTGTTGAAGCCGACAATCAGCTCCGGGTGGCCCTTGAACAGGTTCGATACCCGGGTGATGACACCGGGCGTGTCAATTCTGAAAGGGGAACTGTGATATAGTACAGTCAGGGTTAGTTAATTAAATAATACGACATATGACATATGAGAAACATCAGAAATTAAAACAAAGCATTTTTAGTGATCATGGTCAATCAATGGTAGGTTTTTCATCATTTTAGTACTTGTAAAAACGCACCACGGCGCGAATACTGGGACGTTACTAAAATATTTGAGCTGTAAGTTCCCCGTCGCATCTGTCTGTCTGTTTATAAACTCAAAAACTACTAAATGGTTTGCCATGTCGTTGGAAAGAGCCAAGCCGGAAATTTCATCGAAAACGCTGCCTAATTAATTAGCTTTGAGATAAAACAAAAAATGTATGGTGGGATAGGTTTGTACTAACTTTTAAAAAAAATGGTCACGTATAATGCGGTAATTGGAAATCTATCTAGAAGAATACAAGCTGATGCGACCCTACGACGTAAAGAACATGTAGGCATAATAATTATGCTCTACTACCCGTGAGAAGCCGGGGCGGGTCGCTAGTTATATTATAAAAGCGGAGGTGAGTTTCTTTCATACAGAAAAAAGACTGCTCCCAAGGGCAACAAACATTTGATTGACAAAATCTACATCAACGCGAGCGAAGCCGCAGGCAAAAGCTAGTATTAAAAATATTCCCGAGAATTTTGGAATTGAATGTGAAATTCATTTATTTAGTACATTTCCTATCCTAATAAAATTGTAAATGTGAAAGCTTGTGAGGATGTATGGCTGTTTGGTACACTATTACGCAATAACTACTGAATGGATTGGAAATAAATAGTTTGACACTGTTTTCAATAAAATTTGCTTATTTGTATGGCTTGATCAAGTCGTACAATTTGTTATATTGTAGCTTTAAGCTGTTTTATTTATTTATTTATTTATTATCAAGGCTGAACAAGTCTGTTGTGTCGCTAAACTCACTAACTCCTGGGTAGCGTTAAACGGGTAACAACCTTAGGCTGCTGTACCGTCGTGTAAACAGACCTCACAGCCACCAGTCGTTCAATAAAAAAAGAATAAAATTTGTGACCTGGATTAACACTACTTTTTAACCGGCTACCGCGCGAGCGAAGCTAGTTTTACAATAAAGCAAAATACAGCGGAGACGGTGATATTAGTATATAAACTAGGTTCCAATTTAGAACAACACACAATACTTCTAAGTATCATAACATAGTTATTTCTAAATAACACACAATGCAAATCATTACTCACGTTTGACTCTTGAACTCCTTCATGATATCCAAAAAGTCGTTATAGACCTGCGGCTGCGTGTTGAACTTGTACTTGACTTGGTCGAGGTAAGACAGCGCATCCTCCACCTTCAGCCGCTGGAACTGCTGCTGGGGGGGCTGGCAGGGGGGGCAGGGGGGCTGCGGGGCGGGGGACTGACGCTCGAGGGCCGGCAGGGGGGCCAGGCTCGGCTGGAAACAAACATACAGTAAATATGGCACAGTAAATGCAATAAAATGCAGTTCACTTTGTCAAACTAGAAAGTACTTGCTAACAGTACCCTATTTACGGAGTTACGCAATAAAACTTTCATAATTTTCGTTTTAGAGCTCCTTTTAATGTAACTTTATGGGCAATAACTCAACTGGTTTTAAATAGAAACTGATCCAAATTTACTAATTAGAAGTCAATGAACTGATCAAATAACATAAGTACTGTATTCTTCTTCAAATGTTTGAATGTTCTGCAAATATTTGTCTCAGGTTTGCGTGTTTTCTATGTACAATATGCATGTATTTACAAACAAAAATGTATATGTATGTAGTATATCTATCAGTCATTTGGTTCCCATAATACAAGCTCTACTTAGACTGGGGCTACATGTTGCTATGTGATATATCCAGTATAGTATCCAGCATTATTTATTGATATAATTTACCTTGATCCTAGACTGGACTTGTTGGGGCTTGGCCGGCGCGTACTGAACCGCCCCAGGTTTCAGATAGTTGATGACGGCCGGCGTCGAAGCCCGAGGGGCGGAGCGCCCGAAGCCCGACCCAGCCACCGACAGCATACCCGATGACCCTGGGAGGTTGTCTACATTAGAAGTGGAGGGAACAGTGTGGTGAAAGTTTGATGGATGGTGGAGTCAGATGCAAAAATGCAGCCAATAATACTATCATTGTGATCAAACGGTAATTAATATCATCATTAAAACTTGGCTTATCAACAGAAATAGTTGGAACCAACATTCTAACGTGCCTTCGGAAGCTAAAAGATCTAAATGCCACGCGCTTCAATACATAATACATGGGGAGCACCTGGACGTTGGTTCTCTGATCAAATCTAAGACGCGCTGGAATTAGGCTAAGATAATACCATAAGCCGATGAGCAGTTATGAAAAATGTGATGAGAGTGAAAGAAGCGATATGTCCCTACCTAGCAGTTAAAAGGCCGATTCCACTAGTAAAGAAGCAGATCGGCTGTATAGAGGAGTATTAAAAAACTGACAAGCTTCGCCCGCTCGGTCAATTATAAAGGCGAAAGTTGCCAAAAATGAAACTATGACGATTCAAAGTGTGCTTTACAGTTCTTATTGAATAAAGAAATTTTGACTTTGACTTCACATTTTTATACCTTGACTATATATATATTTCCTAAAGTGTATGGCTAAAAGGGTGACCACACCGGCGCGATGGTCGAATGACATCGTGGACGTAGCTCGGAAATTGTAGTCATCTACAGATTGCAAGGACTTGCAGGGGACCTTAAAGAGTGGCGTGATAAAAAAGAGGCTATACCCAACAGTGGGTGTTAACGGGCTAAATGATGATGAATGTTGAGTGTGATTCATAATTATTAGGCCTATTAGACCACGCGGTATTCAGTCTGTCTTAAACTTAGCGTAATGTAATAAGAGTAAGCCACTAATGGCCGATTCCTATATTATACCGTTACCGATTACGCCTCGTTTTCCCCTGAAAAACTGTCAAATTTTCGACGCCTCGTTGTTAATTTTTGACAGTTTTTCAAGGGAAAACGAAGCGTTATCGGTAACGGTATAATATAGGAATCGGTCATTAGTCAGTCTTAGGCTTGACTAGTTAGCCAGTAATACAGTCTTACTAAGACAGACAACACAGCGTGGTCTAATAAGCCTTTACATAACTTTTAATTAGTATAATTGGTTTTATCTCCGTACTAATTATAGTAAATAAATAATAAATACTCACCAAGTATCTGCGGCTGGGCGGACTGTGCCAAAGTGTGCATATTACTAGCACCCGGCTGTTGAATCTGTAACAAACAAAACAATGTTTTACAAACAATATTCCTCAGTGAAACATAAGAAAATGAGTTGTGAAACTCAGAAATTAAAACAAAGCATAATTTTAATAATCACAGATGTCAATAAAAGTTTCTCATCATTTCAGATGTAGGTTTCAGTTTCAAGGTCGGAACGTGGTCGAAACCTTTTTGGTCAAACAATATTATTATTGGTGTTTCTTTGATCAAAATACAAGATTTTTAATAAGGAAGGTGATCTTGAAAGAACTTAATCTATACTATAAATTACTTTTCCACGTCGATATCGTCTTTGATTGCTTCTTCCTCTTCGAAATCCTCTCTGATAGCTTTATGATGCAAAACATAAACCGCGAGCTGCAGCTTGCGCACTACATAGCCTCTAGTCTGTATAAATGTATAAATAAAACTGTAATGAAGCTGATTGACAACTGTCATTCATCAGACCGCCTAAGCCGTAACTCCGTAAGGGCTTCAAGGGTATGTTCCTCGCATGGTGTAGGGCTAAAATAGAATTTCCTTACATTCAGCCCCCGGAAGGATGGAGCAGCGGCAAACCTAGGAGAAGTAGTAGAGTTCTTTGTGAAGGGCGCAACGGAGGAAGTACTACCATCATGCCTAATTCTAAAGAATCAAATCCAAACTTTGCTACTAAACCTCAAGCCAATAACATAAGTAAGCCTTGTCGGAAGCTTGCGTACGGGCCGGGCGGTTTATAACTCCGACACATGAGTTTGCGACAAGCTTATACCCAAGAAAAAGAGCATATTAATCACATAGTAAGAGTGTATTCTTCATATGGAAGACGCATCGTCTGTCGGAACGATAGCGGAAGCAAATGTGAAAATACTGTCGTATCGGCTTAGAAGTTCAGTGGGGCGATCACGCATATTTCAACCAACGACGTATCGTAAGCGTAACGTTATATGTTAGCCAATGACAAAACGTTATATTGAATCTACGCTTTCTCATTGGCCAAAATTGAACGTCTTCGATACGAATACTATTTCTCGGGTCTACGTGATCGAGCCCCAGCAGGTATTTATAATTCTAAAACTTAGTTTTGAAATTTTGTATTGGTCCTTTTAGTACAATTATTCAGATATTCTTGTTGAAAAAGCACACATTTTGCGGAAAAAACGGGTACGTAAGGACGTAGCTATCGTCCGTATTTGCAGCGTTCTAAAGATTCAAGGTCGACGCTAGGTATTTACTCGTAGCTATAGTTTTATCTGCATTACAAAATTCTATTTGTAAAGCGTCATAGAATTGAATGTAGTAGGTAGGTACGAAACAAAAATACGCAAAGTAGAATACAATAATAGTAGGTATGGAATATAAATACACAGTGAGTCAAGGGTTGGCGCGTATCTCACTCATGTTTTTGTTGTGTAGATATCATGACGATTTGTATTATGTAGGTGTGAGAAAACACTCATAATTTTGTTTGATTTTTCTTCTGGTGACTTGTAACACAGGATTTACACAAACCTATTAACAAACGCAGGCAACAGTCTCACAAAGAGTAGGTTCTATTATAGTGGCTACTGTTTACTGCATTAATGTTTCCAGCTTTGTAAGATACTATAACCTACTGAATTGAGAGAATAAATGACTTTATTACAATGCCGTGTGGAGTAGTTTTAATAATAAATATTGCTGGACGTTATCACACAGCATCATGTAACTAAACGGTCACCCATCCAAGCAGTGACCGGACGGAGTGTTGCTTAACCAAGATAGATGATCTGCTACGAACATTTAAGTATAAAAAACCAAATATTTTCATGACTTTTACCCCCATTACCTTCATAATTCCTTAGTAAATTAAAGTAATAAAGCAGATAATCGCGCTAAGGTATTTACCCCGACCGCCACCGGCATAGTCCAAAAACTCCCCAAACAACAAGATAAAAAACTTCTAAAACTCATAATGTTCATTGCAAAGACGCGACAAGATATAGTACCTCGGTTCGTTGCCCTCCGACACCACTACATGAGATACGTTGTATATCCAGCTAAGTGATGCACGCTGTTGTTTGCGAGATGGCTCTTACTTAGCTATGAGTAGGTATTCATCATCATCAGCCTATATCAATCCATGGGGTCCGTCCTCTTCGTGGTTTGACCAACCAACACTCAGATGCGCTACTCCCTAACTTGTAAGTAACTCAAAGTTGAAGTCAAAGCACAGTCAAAGTCAAAGTCAAAACCTCTATTCATTAAGTGTGTTATTGTTTATTGCTGCTGAATTTACACCGTTTCTCGATAAGAAACAGCAACAAACAACGTTTGGTTCTTTTATCCTTAACGATTAATAATTTCAGCATAGCTATTTTTTTCAGAGCTGGAGCAATCTAACCCAGGCTTTTTTGAACAATGCACTGCTGTACTGTAACTGGCCGCCGATGGGCAGCAGCGTCAGCGGATTCGAGAAACTATGTCCTGCGATCCTCAACCCATGCCCAGCGTGGGATTATGTGCATTCTCTTGTCTTATTAGGGGAGGTCTATGTCCAGAAGTAGAGTGATATAGGCTCCCCTAATAAGCAGTAGCGCCCTGTCCTCAGCTCGACGCATCTAGCTTCGCATATCGTCACTCCACCTGGCCGGAGGGCGTCCTACACTACATTACATACTTTTCTTTCTTGCTGACAATAAATATATCTAAAACCGGCTATACCATCTTCAAATCAAAAAACCAATTATTTTCATTATACGAACCCCTAAAAATAAACAATATACCATTAGAAGAAAAAAATATCAGAAGTACTACACCAACTTAGCCTTTACAATCTCACAGCAAGTAACCAAACGAAGTACCCGCCGAGCCAGTTTTATCGTGCTACCCAAACTGCGAACTAGCTACGGAAAGAAAGCCATAACCTAGGAAGGTGCACAATGCTATAATAAATTACCCTCGAATATAAAAAAATGTAAACTGATTTAACGCATTTAAAATTAGACTCGCTCAACATATCCTAAACCACTAACTTATCTGATATGAGAATGCATTAGATGGGTAATAAACAAGTGCATCCTACCTACCCGACTACCTGTCTACTTTAATTTTGTGTACGTCCAGATATTACGAAAGAACGACCTACTTTTTAATAATTCGCACAAGTTATTATAGTTCTCATGTAAGTGACTTGCATGTCTTTTTGAGAATAAACTTATTTAAACATTAAACCTTAAGCGCTGTCTCCACTTAAGAACTAGGTATAGGTGGACTTTTTGTAGTTAATTTTTCAACTCCTTTTTCACCTTCTTAGAGGTTGGTTCAAGATAACCACGTTTAGCTAGATATGGATAGTGAAGTAGTTTTGTAATAATGATTTGAAGCAACGACCTCGACCGTTTGTTTAATGGGTGAATAGCCGGTTGAATCAAGGCAAGGTTATAGGATGCGAGTTCGTTTCCCGCTGCATGACAAATGCTTGCAAGATCTGGGATGTTCCTTAAATTATTCTTATGAGCTAGTAGCCAACTCTAGTGCTTATGTTAATTATGGAATTAAATTGTTATAACTGACAGATGGGAGAGTACACGTAAACGGAGTTACTATTGGGCCTTCTAGTGACATTCCTTCTTCGCATGAGTTGCCAATTTTGCATATCGGAGTTTTTAGGCGGCCAGAAGGCCATAGCTTGACGACTGAAAAAGCCCGGATCAACATCGTAACGCGCCTTCCAAAGCACGGAAGTGCTCAGATCTATTTAGAGCACTTCCCAATAGCGAATGAGCGAGCCCAATATCGGTCCACCCATTCAAGTTGTGACCGGGCAAAGTGTTGCTTAAAGATAATCTGCTAAGAACACCGAAGCAAGCCACACCACGAGCGCTTCCAGTGACTAGATCTACAACATTGTAATGCAAGCGCATAATAATAGCTTGCGAAATCGTAAACACGAGGTTATCGACACTTATCGCGAGGGACAGCTTCGTACGTTGTGGACTAACTTATAAGACGCATCGAGTAATAACATTGCAGGTTTGTTAGGTTAACTCACATTGTTGATTCCAAACTTTGGATGCGCTTGACATTGTTTACTTAGTTATTCTTAGCAAGTCATCTAAGTTAGGCAACCCTATTGGCACTGCCCAGTAGGTACCGCAGAACAGTTTTTGATGACTATGATAATCATTTCATCATTCACTACTGGGTATAGCCTGGGTATGGGTATCGGCTAATCATCATGTATTTAAGAGAAGTGCTTTTATCGAAGCAAATGATGCAGCTCCTTCAAACTGCCTCTTTCCAAAACAGCCTCCTTTACTTCCCTATACGACCTGATATTTACTTTAATGTGGGTCATATAATTTATCATATGTCTTCCCCTACCTCTATTTCCTGCAACTTTTCACTCGTATGATGTTGCGTATAAAGTTGTCATGTCGTATGGTGTCCAAACATCTTTCCTCTTCTGTTTTCTATATTTTTTAACATAATTATCTAATCGGCGACTCTACTCAAAACTTGTTTAGGTATTTGTTTATTCTTACTTCTATATTAGTAAAGTAGCCCTCCCTTAGTTTTAGGCAGCCTCCTCTGTCCTGAGCCTCCCTCGTCCAGGTATACCCTGCGACTTTCGCAATGTCGTCGGCCCAACGCGATGGCGGACGACCGGGAGCTATACGGCCCGACCTCGGCCACCACTCGGTCAAGGTTTTCCTCCAGCGGCCATCACCGCTATCATACATTAGTATACATACATAATAATTACGGAGAAAGTTTGTGAAACGTGAAGATGTATGTATGTTTGTTCATTCTTCCACGTATATTCTTTTACAATACTTAAAGCTAGATTAAGCACATGTTATTAAATGGTAGCTATTGCCTATAACAAAGTTTTGCATCGTAGATCGCGCATCTTTGGAACATGCCCACAGAATATGCCCTATAGAAAGATGGAGCTAACACTGATGGTGTTGTCACCAGCGGCACCCATACCTTTCAAACGAAACACAGCATGCACGATGGTAGTACTTCCCGAATCAGCCCTTCACAAAGAGCTCTAACCCTTCTATACTCTCAGATTTAATCCACAGCAGGAATCAAGCCCGCAACCTCTGTCTTAGTCAGTCATTATTCTATTCATTCATTCCGCCAACAGAGTCGTCTCCGTAAATAATCGATTTAATTTTCAAAAATATCCAATCGAAAATATCTTCAGAATGTATCGCAGTATCGACGGCTCGACCCCACCCCATGTAAGGGGTGGAGCTACCCCCTCTCCGCCCCGGAGGGGGACTACCGACCTACCCCAATGCCCTCTATGAATTACTTGCAAGGCGATCGACGTTCGTGATGCAACTTCCAAATGTGGCCATGATCCGGCCATGAGATTATTACATTAAATATTGGGACCGCATTCACTGTATTCTCTCGAAAAACGTCTTTTTAATTAATGTAATGATTTTATTAGAGGCAGAGCTCTTTGTGAAGGTATCTTTCAGGAAAGTATTATATGAACATGCCGTGTGCATTACTTTGTTTTGGTTTGAAGGAGGTGAAATTACACATGCCACATGATATTTAACACTTTTAATGAATTTACGCCTCAAGTTGATCATCAATCACCAAGTTGATGGACGCAGAGCGTTGCATCGTAGGCCACGTTCCAAACTTCCAAGCATGTGTGTCCTACGAAACAATACATTGTTATAAGTAATGGTTACCGTCAGGTGGGCCAATTGCTTATTCCATCTTCAGTTATCAATGATATCTTTAAGTAAGCTAAGGTAATGTAAGGTAACCTTGCCTACAACGCGAGTGGGACTGCTATGGGCTGGTGACAATGATGATGATGTCAAGCCCTTTGTCGGCTCTCAAACATTTCCTATACTGCTAGGTAATCTTATCTGCCGGTGTTCATTGCGCGCGCATCGCCCCCCACCCCACACCGGTGCCATAACCTCTCCCATCCCGATGTTTTGTTATGTATGCTTGCTAAATAATGGCGCATATCTTTCACTGTTGGTAACCGTTCACGAATCCCCTGAATATGATATAAATGACAAGAGATGCAAAACTACAGACGTCAAAATACGTCAATGTACTATGAGGGAAGTAGATGGACTTGTCGTGAGTCCTATAACCTAATCCTATACGCGTTGGGACCGGTACTACGCATCTAGTTACGATATATCGATGCGATGCGCTTGAAACTTCAGTTTTATGATGCCTCGTTTTACTTTTAACCTTTTAAAGGGAAAATGAGTCGTCATTGATTACGAACTGCTAAAGGAATACCATTAATAACTATTGGCATTCCTTTAAATGACGATCACTGCAGTGGCACAGTGGCTAAGGCCAGCTTGAGAAGCTTGGATGGTTGACTCGGCTCCCGCCGCATAAAATCTCGAGTAGTAGTTTATCTGTCACTTGGTTAGCAAAAACAAGCTCTGGTTAGTTTGGGCGTATTTTGTGGCTCAATTAAATATTTTCATGTTTCTATTTCATTCATCCATGCAAACAATTGTGTCGTTACTCTGTAATAAGATGTCGGAAGCCGTGGCCGGCCTACAAACTCCGACGACACTAGAGTTTACCATTCGAATTGGGTAAAGCAGTGTCCTTGAAAAAGCCTATCTATCTAGCGAGGACTTACAGGCAAAGCTCGATGGCAATCCGCAAGTCAAGGTTTCGACGCAATTCATTTATGCGCAATTTTTTCCGTTATTGATCATTAAGCCTAGGACCTAGGTCGGTATAGGTACAGAACAAGGAAGGTTACCTACCTAGGTACGCACTACGCAGCAACTACATACAGCACCGAGGATATTACTCTCGATACTCACTCACTATATGAACCTGTTTAAAAACCCACTAAATAAATATATAATGCTGAACGTTATCACATTATCATGGGCGCTCGTAACCTATGTCCAGCAGTAGACTGCTATTGGCTGATGATAATTATCACACAGCACCATCTAGCTCTAAACTAAGCAGGTCTTGGTCTTGTATAAGTGCAACCACATGCCTGTTACACGATCTAGTGCTAGTGATAAATGACAAAGAAATTTATTCTTAATGGTGGTATTTAATTCATCAAATTTAAATGGGACCAAACGGGAAATAGGTTTACCCTCCAAAACTAACAAAGAATTTTGCAAATCGGTTCATAAATGTCAGCCATGAGGTAACGAACAAAAAAAATACAACTAAATTGATAGGAATTACATAAATAGGCTACTTTTAACCAGGGTACACGAGCGAAGCCGTGGGCGTAAGGCTAAGAAGCTATATGTATAGATAGTACGTAGTTGTATGTAGGTTATTTAACTCTTGTGAAACGTTTGTCGCAAATCCTGAAATCCTACCGTCTTTAAACGAAACTCAGCATTAGTTTCGAATTGCAACGACAAAGCAAATTATATACTATAATATAAACAATTATATACTATATCTTGGTCAGTAGTTAATTTTAATACTTACAAAGATATCATACTACTGGCTATGTTGGAGAAAATCATGATGTTTTCCTACACTACACATTAACCAGCAGGGATGTCTTCGACAATTGAGCCTGATAATTAATTATTTATTGAGCCTGATAATTAGAGTTTGTTAAATATAGTTTGATACGCGGCAGATTGACGTAGACGTAATGTAGGTGGTCGGGGTGTGTTGTGCGTTCTTCGGAATTTCCATTAACGCTTTGAATGCTGAAAACACAACGGCATGCCTGCTGAACGTCGTCCTTAGCGGCATGTTCGTGTTAATAGAAGCTTTAAAGATTATACTATAAAACCGTCGGAATTGAAATGGAATCGAACAAAACATTACTCTTCTTTTTGTTTGCCGAAAACTGACGGATTCAACTCAAATCGCCTCAAATTTGTTTGAAAATAAAAATGTCCGACGCAATGCAATCATGGTGGAAAACAAGATTTTTTTCCATTTATAAAGCCTTAGTTAAAAGCAAAAATTAGAACTCTTTCTTGCATAAACATAATTACAAAACGAAGCTATTCTGTTGGTAACTTGGAACTTTACCAAGTTATACATATTTAGTACTATGTCCATGACCAACACCTTATTAGGTACCTTGGAAAAGAGTATCTACAATATCAGCCTTTAATTCTAATATCCTACTTATTCTAAGGGCGAAAGATTGTTAAATGTGAAATATTTGTCCGTTACGCCAAAACTACTGAACAGATTAACCTGAAATGGTATGTATACAAGGAATAGCACATGGAAAAAACTAGTAGATCAATAAATAGATGGATAAATTCTTTATTGAAAGACTAAGTTTGAAAAAGTAAGGGTTCCGGTTTTTCCCCTTAATGTCAACATCACCATCTCTGACCGTTTATATAGATGGCGTCAGTCAAGTTATAGAACTTTACTTATTATTTTTTTCACTGTCTCATTCATTTATTTATTTTTATTTATTAACTCTGTATTGTAGCACTACCAATCTATTTCCACACTACACAAAGGTTATCTGGAAGAAAATGCTACTTAGCCTCAAGTTCGCCTGTCTACTTGTTTTATCTTGTGCAATAAAAAAATCTAGAACAGCTAGGAGCTGATACTTTCGTTCGTGGCTAGAAAGCTATTCGGGAGTGTCAGCCACGGCTACATTTTCCGCATATAAAGAACCCCAAGATGTTAGGGGGTTCAACGTTGGTAACTTTTTGCCCAATTATTTGCTAAATGATCGAGTCAGGAGTCAGGCCTTAGACGATTATTATTATTTACTCACTAGCTTCGGCACTAGGCTTCGCTCGCGCGGTACCCAGACAAATGCAGCCTTTAGTTCTAGGTCTAGATTCTAGACTCTAAAACCACTTAAGTGTAGTTTCATGTCAATCGGTTCAGTAGTTGTGGGGTGAAGAAGGGACAGATTTTCCTTTTATTCTAGACTGCTAGGTTACAAACACATAAGTCTTGATTTTTTTTATAAAATATGCCGCTGTTCATCATGGCATAGGTATTTTCCACTGGATCCTATCTCTCGGTACCCTTCTCCAATGGTGTCTAGCCGTGAGTTTCAGGTTACCATCTCGTTGTTGGCGTCCTTTATTTCGTTTCTCGTCCCTGGGGTACCAGGGCTTCCATTAGTTTTGTGTCTCACGGATCATATGGCACTTCTCAAACTTTCGCTAGATTATTAGTAAGATCCCGAACGATTTTAGCCACGGCAACTAACTGTTACGGAGGTGCTTCGTTGGTATGCTCGAATGTGTCTAAAGTACCTGATTTTATCTATAGACGTGCGTTTGCAGAGGTTACACGTAAGGGTACCATTTTAATTATGTTGGGTTATATTGGAAGGCGGTTTATTTGTAGTTATGGTTTAAAATATTAATTTCTCAAAAACAGAATACAATTAAATTATCATGAGAAATACTAATTATATTTTAATTTATAATTATATCATGAGAATTAAGTATGGAAGGCTGCAACAAAGAGAGTTTTTGAAACAGTTGGAAGTCCGTGCCTATCATCTTAAAATGCCCAAACGTTACCTACACCATATAACGTGTGCGGCGATACCAGTGGCTTAAGTGCCAAACATATACCTTACTACAAAGTTTGCGTTAACTATAATATATATTTATATAGAAATGAACCATTTTTATACTTGGAAAAGTTTGTAATTGCGCAAACTTAAAGGTAAAAAGCCTTATGTTATAATATATAAAATAAAAAAATAAAATGTTTAACACACTGAAGCCACAGGTATGAAACCCAAAGAAGCTTGACTGTGTTTTCATCACACGGATGAGGTGCAAAGGCCTAGCAAATAGTTTGGTACATACCTCATTTGATAAGTTGGAACCCAAGCTGTCGAACAGGGAAAAACTCTGGAGCACTTGTTCGTTAGACTTCGCGTGCTGGTACTGCAACAAACAAAATATAAAATAAATAAACAATAATGATGAACATTATCACACACCTACCACATAACCCTAACTAACCAGAGCTTGTGCATATTATAGGAACCATATGACTGTTACAGTACTAACATGCTTTTTTTATGTAAACACACCTTTTATTATAATAGGAAACAATATTTGTCACGCGGCGGGAATCGAACCAGCACACTGCGCCAGAAGCCATCAAAATAGGGCGAAAGTTAACATAAGATGTAGTTCAGTGGGTTGAGAAGGTAACAGTACTTATTGCAAATTATGTATGTTACTATAAATGTAAAAATTTGTGAAATGCAAGATGTGTTTTGGCTCCAAAACTAGGTACTGAATGGATTGAACATATTGTACTGTAGTTCTGGACATAATTATATGCTACTTCTATCCATGTGCTATGGGAGCGAAGCTGCGGGGGAAGCTAATTCAACATATTTGGTTTTTTTTCTCTCCATCTTAGTCTACCGAATTAGCTATTATAATGCAACAACATAATTATATTTATCTAAGATATATTATACATAATTTTCAACAAATAGGGCTCTGGTGTCTGCTGAATAGCGCAGCCCTACACAGGCACAGCTACTCCTTACACCAGCAGTGCACGGGTTGGGCAGGTCATACTGCAGGCCGGCGACGGGCAGCAGAGGCTGTGATTTGTATTGTCCAGCTCGCCTGCGCCATGGGAATAATGGCCATATCTTACTTCAGATACCTAAAAAGCTTATAAGACCATGCGGTATTCAGTCTGACTTAGTAAGACTGTCTTACACTTAGCATGGTAAATAAGAGTAAGCCATTAAGACGGTCTTAGGCTTCACTAATTAGTCAGTAAGACAGTCTTACTTACAGAATGACTAACGCATGGTCTAATATGTATTTAAGTTAATAAACTGATGATGAAGATATTGTTTATGTTATTTACCTGGTTAGGGTTCTGCTGCATTGGCGGCTCGTCAGGGCCGAGGCGCGGGACGCCTGAGCGTTTCATCATGGCTGCGGTCAGGCAGAGCCCATCACACAATCACCTGGAAAACACACACATTATTAACATAATATTACCTGTGTTATGTAAAGTAAAACACCATATACCAATTGGTTTATTGGGCTCGTAACAACATGTACTAAATAACATCGTTTTTATTAACTGGCCTGACTGAAAGGGTTAAGTTTTTTTTAAGTTGTTAAGCCATCTCAGAACAATCGAATATAATCAATAGGAATGTGAGTTGTTTGTTGATGTTTTATTGACATACAATCAACATGAAATGTCAGAAGTACTGAAAAGGACATAGGGTTTCATCCAGTAAAACAGTACTTTTGGCAAGGCATACAAAAATATATTTCAGAAATTTATGTGACTGAAGCTGGGAGAGAATAATACTCCGTGGACAAAAGCTAATGTCTGGTCTTTCTTCATGCCAAAACGACTGACCGCATAACTTTGCAATATAGATAGGTTACTTTTATCCTAGTGGCACAATGCAAGCAAAGTTACTCATGAAGTAGGTAGAAAAATTTTAAAGAATTGAATCACATTTAAATGTTATTGTATTATAGCTTTCCTATAATGGCGGTTTGAGAAGTAAAGATGAACACACCAAACACCCCTTCTTATTTGGAGTTTTTTTTAACTCTTATTAACTGCAATCGGCTGAAGCCATAATCAGATGTGGTCTGGGGGGTCAGTCTTATGGGCGTAATTCAAACGAGTTGCACCAGAAGTTGGTTGTGTGAGGGTTTTGGTCATTGACCATCCATCATCGACCAAAGATGATGACCAAAACTCTCTTATTCAGTGATGTCTAGCTGTGGGCTGACATAGGCTAGAGTCGTTACTTTGTTCAAAAGGTTAGAACATGATGTTTGCTATTTTGTTTAAACTTTCCCACTGTTAAAGCCACTATGTCAAGAATCCTCTATCACTTAGAAGGTTTCGTTAAAATCCCCAATACTTCATGCCTGGCAGGAACATTTTTATGCAGTAGATTCTTACTTTGATTGAATTTCTTACTTTGGTGTGCAAAAAAATGGCATATTTTGTAACAGACTGTATGTTTATATCATAAGCGTTATCAATATCAAACATTGAACATATCTGTGGTCAAATGAGGTTATGTAACACATGGGAGTTCCTTGACTTTGTTAAAATGACGAGTTTTGCTCGCATAAACAAAATTATGATAAATTTAGTTTGTTTGAAACGGTCTTCACGAAAAGTGCCAGTAACTTGCATAGTTATTGCTATGATGGTGATCAAAGACTGTAAACACTTCAGAAATGATCTTACTGATATGATGACGAGTCAATTTGCATCGACTTTCAAGGGTTAATCAAAGCCCTCTAGAATTTACTGTCTTTCAGAAGAGGCTCAAGGTGATGACGGATGAAAGAAAGAACATGCCTAGCTACCCTATTATTTCTACAAAATGCTTAGATTTTAGAATGAATGCTGGTGGAATTGAATAATGCTTACCGCAAGGCGGGCGTGAGGTAGGAGGCAACAGCTGATTGTTGAGGTTAGGTAGCGAATTTTCTTGACGTTGAAAATAACTAGTACCGTGATCAATTCTCACAATTACCACGATAAAATTGAAGCAATATAGAAAAATGAACCTATTTATACACAATTCCTGGTAATTTCACGATTTGACTCGATTCCGACCAAGCAAGCAGAAGCTTAGTTCAAAAACAATGGCGGGCGCGGGCGGGGTAAGAGCCGAGGTAAGACGGGGCGTTTTTGTTCATTCGGTCTCCCCACTCCCTTCCCGCGTTTGTCGACTTGTCTTTCGTTCGCCGGGCGGGAAAACATTTGATTCGTTATTTTGAAATTAACAAAAAGAACCGGAAGTTTTCGCCAGGAAGATGCACACATACACAAAATAGTCAATTGACAAACAATTTCATGACAAAACTCAAGACAAAAACTTATCACCACACAACACAGTCCTTGCCGCATATGCACGGCAAAGCTTGCAGATTTGGAATAAGGCTGGCCGCACACGTAAGGTTTCCAAGGCATTAGAAACAAAATTATTTGTAAGGAAAAAATAAAAATGCGTACTAATGGTTGATATTATAATAATTTCTTTGAAATGAAACTAATGGGGCTTCAATACTCAATGAGTTTATTGTTTCCATATTTCATTAAGTAGTCATATAGGTGGTAGGGAACAAAGTAGGAAGGTAGGCACCTAACTTGTTAAGGACCCTGAGGTGAGGCCTCATTAGCTCACTAACTCAGTTGCCCACCGAAATGGTCAGCACCGGTCCTATATTCGCAAACTTTGACATTTAATCTGTCATAATTCATTTTCAGTCGATTGACAAACTGTCAAAGTTTGAAGGCAGGGCCGGTGTGCTAATATTTCAGTACCTAGGCAATTGAATTACTAGAGACTCTCTGATGGACACTAAAAACTTCATGAACTTTAAAGGAGTTAACAAAAAGAATATGAATAAATTTACATAAATTGAATGTTTTATATTTTTTTCTTCAGGATGAACAAAGAATCAATTATTTACCATTTGCCACCAACGACGAATACTAACTAACCTAGATACTAACATAGGTAACTAGAAACTTGACAATTTTTTTTTCTCCACTTTCTAATATAAACGACGGGTGGTAAGGTGTACCTTCCTATTTCAATTTCCCACCTGGTTTTAATATAACTTTAACTAAGCAGGTACTAGCCTACCTATTACGCAATCAATAACATGGCAGGTAGGCAAGTACATCGCCTCAGGCAAAATAGATTTCAAATAGGAATTTCGAATCTCCGGTCACGGCACAGCACCCACACAGGTTTCGTTCATAAACCGGTCCGGTAGGAGGCTACAGAGCTGATGACACAAACTCGTACTTATTTATAGCGGAAAACGTACACAAATCGATAACACCCCGGTTAGGTGCACGGGCGCGGGCGGGCGGGCATTACACCGGGCGCGATGCAAGGAATAACTACCTATCATGAAACTTCCTTCTATGCAACTATGCATCGGCAAATATAGGTAATAATTACCTACCTATATCAATACACTTCCATACTAAATTTACGACTATTTTTTTTAAACTTTGGCCATCGGGTCGGCTTGTTAAGGACTTACTGTACAGTCACTAACAAAAATATAATTTAGCATTTCCACAATGAATCATAGCGAGCGGTTCTTATTTGAAGAAAAAGTAAACGTTTTGCTGACGATAATAGCCTTTCAGAATAGAGCGGTAAAGTCCGGTTTACTGTGGGTTGAAGAAACGAGGACGGCGCGGTGGCGGTATTCGTCACCGACGTAGAAAATGGCGACTAAATACCAACAATTACATCGCGCGACTGACTGATCGTCAATGCGAATCAGTGTTATTTGAAGGGGAATTGTTGTTAACCTACTTAATGCTACGCTGAGCATGTAAGATGTTAGCTCTTTTATCTGTAAAACGAAGATAGCACTTGCCCTAAGATAGCGGTACCTATCGAACTATAACAAAAAAAATTACATACCGTAGAATATTTGTTTGAACCACTATATTTTCTTCAAAAACACGTAAAAAACGATGGTTACAACTCAAAAAACTGATTGTAATCAAGAAATTGAAATAATAACGCGTCGAGACATGCTCCGCGCGGCCACATTCGTGCGCCTCCAAATAGCGCAACGGCGCAACTTTTTCGAGCGCGGCGTCAACACGGTCAGGTGGGCGAGGTTGCGACATCGCTATAGTGCCATCTCGCTTTCGCTCAAATTGTGCCATCTTTGTCACACTCACAGCGACACGAAACCGGGGCGTGCGAAGCCCTCCACAGACAAACGTCGCGGACCGAGCTGCGCGGCTGACTGACTGCTTGCAGCGCCTCTATCCGTCCACCAGCAAGATACGACCGATCGCGTAATCGAGCCCGAACCCTGGAGCAGAGCGGCAACGTCGCCATCAAATAATAGCGAGCAAAACGGACGTGCTTCTACATGA
Organism: Horisme vitalbata; assembly: GCA_951804965.1. Lineage (NCBI taxonomy): Eukaryota > Metazoa > Arthropoda > Insecta > Lepidoptera > Geometridae > Horisme > Horisme vitalbata. Next base: position 27,026,036 of record OX638094.1, on the reverse strand, counting down.
AATGCCACGAACCTTCGGTTATGCTCTCAGTGGAGGTGGTGGACCAAAACAAAATCTCCTTTCTCTAAAATTATACACACAACAGTTGCTATTGGAACCGATAGAGGATCAAACGTACAGAAACTACTTTTCCCTATGACTGAAATCAAATGTAAATAAAAACAAAGGAAGCTATTAACCTAGGCAGGTACTTAATGTAGTTATTCAAAATAACAATTTAGTGTCTTCGGGGAGACCAAAGCCTTTCCAATTCGAATAAATATGCTATGCGCTTCATTTATATATAAAATAACAATATTATTTAACTTCAATTTTAATACAGTTTTGTAATTAAACATCAAGATCAATAAACCAATAAAAGTAAATAGGTACAAAATATTAAGTAGGCACTGGGTACAGTATTAAAAAGCAAAAACTGCAGACTACAGGTGAATCTACACAGATACTAACTACATTCTACACTAAGTAAATGACCTTAGTTATGAAAAATAAGCAAATAGTAAAAATATTTAAAAATATGACTTAGTGTAGAGTCTTAGTGTGTGTCTTAGTTAAAGAAGTTACATTTAAAATACCTATGTTTCGATATTCATGTCAATGAGTTTGTACGAGATTGGGTTGGATAATATTATTAAATTGAGTTATGTACAATTTACTAGTGACCGCATTGTAATTAGTGAAACACAACATACGTTAATGTCTGATTTTATTGATTATAATATTATTTTTTAAATCACCCTAGCCCAGCCTCATTTTTTAGGCTCTTCATTTTGTTACATTTAGAAGAAATTTACAAATTTTATATAATACAATATTTTAGATAATTGTCGGTATATCACACATTGATATTAATGCACAAGGTGTGAGTATATTTATTGTTCGCATTCAACCCCGTAACGGCATAATAGATTTGGATGAAACTTGGAATGTAATATGTTACATAGTTTATGTCCTAGAGCGAAACCGCGGTTGGAAGCTTGTTTAAATAATAATTTTCAGAATCTTACAGCAGGTGACTGGAGTATTAATTTTGTTGAAGCCCCTGTGTTCAACACACACACTCAACATTGAAAGATGTCCTGAGTAATATTGCCTTCTAAAGCTGAAGAAAAGAGAATGGAGCCTTTGCATTCCAAATGGTAATAAAAACCCTGACGCACCATTACGCATGCAGAGGAATAAGCAAAACACTGTCAATATTATATTTAAACCATCTCTAAGTACTTAAGATGAGTACATATCCATTTTAAGGATACTTATCTACAAAAAAATAGTACCTATCCAATGATGGAGAAAATGCTTAAATTTGAGATCATTGATTTTCGCCTTTAGCTTAAGAAAAGTATTTTTAATAGGTATTTAAATTAGGTATGGAAAATATAGTAATTTTTTATCATTAATACTAAAATTTGTTATTGTTTGTATCGAAAATCTATTTTTTAATAATAATTACGTATGTTTGTTCCCCTAAAAATATTCTAAAAGCGTTTCGATTACTAAATATTGACAAGATCACAGTCTCACAAAAGGAATATGTATATTTATTTAGAATATCGAATTCATTAACTCATTTAAAGTAAGAACCTACCTATAAACATACAACAAACAGTGCAACCATATGAAAGATATTTCAAAAACAAAAATTATCCTTCAAACTTCCATACAATAATAATAACTTGTGTGTGTTAGTACGCGTAGGTACAAGATTTAAAGCGTACCTACACACCTAGGTAGATTTATATTGATACGTTCGCTTGTTTTTAACTAGATGAGGGACAGCTAGATGATTTTGAATGTTAGCCTCATTTATGTACCTACCGTGCGTGTGTTGCCTGAAAAACATGTAATCCCTACAAAACAAACCTGATATTCATTACTTCAGCATGATTTGAATACAGGGCAATACGAGATTATCATGCTTATTAAAATCCATTGTTATTAACCGAGGATACCAAACATATAGCCTTGAAACTTCTTATCGAACAAGTGACTTGACTGCTCGCAATTACCAACATGGAGTAACGTCACACGCACGAGCAACGTTGCCAACATTCAGCGCGCGCTACTGCGTCTTAATTTTAACAAGTGCTGCCGCCATTTTGATTCAATACAGCCTGATTCGGATGCAATTAAATAGGTTAGGTACACGAAAATTGTATGATATAATATGTAATCATTATATTTTTTTAGGTAATTGAAGGTATTGTATCGTTAAAACCTGTCCGCAATAAAAGTAATTAAGTGTTCAGAATCGAATTTTTCAGTCATACATTAGAAAGAATAAGATTACATAACATCTGAAAGGAAAACGTGGTTTCATGATAGCATACCAAAAATTCATGCACATGTTGTGAACAGGCGCGATACTGAGGGAATATCAATAGATGCAGATATGGATGTAGATGTCTAGATCACAGCGATCGCCCTAACGTTATAGGTACTTATGTAGGGGCATAGTGTCGGCGCAATATGGTTGAGATACATACATCCATTGAGCGGTCTGTGAGCTGTCGCCGGGTGCGGAGTTCAACCCCCGAAGTTCCAGGGTAACTCTCGAACCCACCCACAACCGAATATATCACATATTTGGACATTTTTAACGCAAATACCACGGTATCGATCACGCACAGACGCCATTTTGAACCGACACTGAGCAAGATCGGGCGCGCGACGTTGCCACGTCGCACATTTTCGTTTCGCGCTTCTATTTCTGGCTCCCTCCCCTCGCGCCCGCTGTGACGCCGGAACGGAGGTCGGCAAGCAAACAGAACTTGACAAAACATTCAACAATTTATATCTGCCATATCGCCAGTTCTTATTTGAAAAGCTTGAGTGTGATCTAGTAGGCTATCGAGGACGGGTGGAGTGGTGGGGGCGCTACATTTGAAACGATAAGATAATAGTCATAGCATAGTGTAGATATACAGAATTTGTAATAACATGAACGTCAGGCGAGTGCCCGGCTTTCACCAAAGAACGGAGCGAGGCGCGGCCGCGCAGGTCCGCACCGACATGTGCTATTGGCCACTGCAGAGATCGATAGACGAACAGCGAAGAGGATGGACATGTCGCGTGCGAATATGAGCCTTACGATGCTATAAATAGGATAACTTTTACATGGGCATTCACTATAAACAAACTACCTCACGAACACACTAACGTCCTCCACGTAGATACGCACGAACACAGACATTGTGAAAACGACGCGAGCGGTGGAGCGCCTCGACCTAGCGATGTATATCATCAAATCATTGTATTAGCTACTTTTCTAGAGTCGAGATTCCTTTACCCCGGCGCACCCAGCGCTCCCTTCCGAAGGACAAAGGGGGATTTCACACAGAAAACAAAGGGAAATGCCGGTTTAGGGACAATAACATGCTCAATTCGAAAATGAAATTTTTAGCAAGTAAAAATGGATTGCGTTGCCAAGTCGCCTTGTCGTTGTGAGCGCTCGGTGTCATTATGAAACCGAGATTTTCTCAATGCACATGACGCGGTTGAATTGATAACAGATTTTAATATAATCTTAAGTTAAATGCTCAATTATGACAGAACTAATTAAAATAGGACACTTGGGGATGGAACGCGCTGTACAATATGGCACTCGATAGCTTGTTCCTTAGTAAATGGAACACTGAAATTTCTACAATAAGCAAATTAATTTTACTAAATGTGATGTTAATAAGCTTGGAATAGGAAAAGACGCAATCTGACAACCAGTCACTCACCTGTATTTCTGATGAAATTCGGTTTAATCTTCACAAATCTCACTGGAACGTCACTTCTCGACGAAATAACGATGATTTCTAAGGTATTTTAAGATTTCTGAACAATTTTAGATGCATAGAAAAATTAAACATTCCGTTGGACAAACGTCTTGCGCGCATAGAGCCTAAACGCGAACTGTTGGTTTTGGTTTGGTTGGGTCGTTGATTGGAGGGAGACGAGGAAGGGGCGGGCGGACGCTGCCGCGCGCCGGAGAACGGCCGACAAACTCGACTGCGTAAATTTATTCTAAACAGTTTTATTAAAACTACTACATTTATGTGATGGCGATGGCAAAGTTTTTATTTATGAAACATTGGTTAGATTTAGTTATAGTTTATTCTCGATATTGCCTAATTTACTGATAACAAATTAAAAAAGCTTTGAAATACTAAGATGATTGTACCTCCACGTCTAATACATACATGTACACGCACACTACAAAAGTTATATCGTAAACTTCTTCACCTAGCTACAATACTTCTGCCTCAAATGAATTTCAATTTCTTTATTCAACTTACGCATAACTTAACAGATTTTCATCTAAAGCGTTACGCATAAACATTATGATATAAAAATCTTAATAATACTTTAATATACTAATGAAAATGATTGATTGATTTAAATTAATAAGTTTCCTCTCCTGTGCTAAGGACCATCTTCCTTCATCATCAAGGGATGAATGGAGAGAGTGGGGGGAGGCCTTTGCCCAGCAGTGGGACACTGAAGGCTGATAATAATAATATTATTAATAGCGCCATCTGTCGCTATTTTATTGAGCTTTACTAAGACATATAATATGTTTTTTTTTTAACTAGCCTATTTAGTCACACTCCTGGGCCTAGACAGAGAAAGCTATAGACGACGAGATAATTCATCTCATTCTTTCAAGAAAGAGAACTACTTATGCGTGCTTCATGCAAATAAGGGAGACCGCACTATAGATTTGCTGTCCCTTATCGCGTGCCGGTTTTTTCGTTGTTTAGCGCAACATTGCGCTAAACAAACTTTGGCAGCTAGCAGCAGTTTCGGAAGATTTTGTGAAAAACTTGCTTGAAACTAAATTATTACCTGGAAAAATTATGTTTCATCTATTGTAAATCAATAATAACAAATGAATGTTATGGATTTCTCTATCAAAATGGATCGGTGTAGTGTATTTTGGTGCAAAAGTGGTAGTGATCAAAACATTCCGGATTTGTCTTTTCAAGCGTAAGTATCGTACTTTTGACGAGGTATTTATTCAAAAATGGATTATTAACTAGACTTCCACAATAAATAACAACATTTAGAGCAGAAATCTGTAAGAAAATAAGCCAAAAAGTGAAATTCAATTTTGTTTTGTTTTGTTTGGTGTTGCCGGCATTTGAAATGAATTTTGCCCACTGCACATTAATTTTTGGCTCAACTTTCATTTATTTGTAGTGAGCTAGGTGGCTGGAACTTTTGTCACAGATAGGTTTATATCTAGGAAGCCTAAATCTAAAATGGCGTAGTGCGAAACCAAATAGTTTTTGAGATATGATTATTTGAAAATTCATCTTCTTTTTATTTATGGCCTCTGTGGTATTTTTTGGTGATTCGACATTGACAATGATATTTCTCGTTGTTGATGTAATACGTTGAATAGACAGTCGGTTATTAGATTTTTTACAACCACCTGGAAATCCTTCTCGCAGCAGTAGGTTCTAGGACACCCCAACTTGAGTAGCAATATCACAGAACTGACGCAGATCACCCGATGCCACGTAGTCTTGTGGTCCCTATGCGTAGATTGGATATAAAAAATGTGGAACCAGAAATTCCCGTGGAAGATCCTGAGTGGAGCTAGCCCGCGAGGACGAGTGGACGAAGCGACACTCAGGGCCGACGAGGTCAAATACCCGAATCAAATATCCATTTTTATGATTTGAAACTGTTTTTAAATTGATCATAGGTCATAGGTCCGTAGTAGTCCGGTAGTGTGTTTTGGCGTATATTGTTTAATTTTTTTTCTCTCGTTAACCTCAAAACGTAATTCATTTTTTCTCGGCAACTGTGAGTTTCCCCCTTTTAGAGGGAGGGTCCTCACTCCCTCCCTGCCCTTCCCCACCCCATAAGCTATAAGCTATAAGCATATAAAGAAAAGTCGTTTCATTTTTTATTAGAACTTTAAATAATATAATTTCTTTGGTTCATTATTATTTGCATAGCCCAGTTTAAAGATGACGTTTTAATTTCAGGATAAAAAACCAAAGGCCACGTAATTTAATGGATGGTAACTGAAAATACACCTTTATGTCTCCAGTTATGTGAATCTTCAACAGTATGTATAAAAATCTTTAATCTTTAATCTATTTTGATACTGATTTTGTCGTTTAAAAGCCATGTGCTATATTTGGTCAACCTTGACAAACCGAAGTTTTAATGAATGTATAGGAAAAAAGACCACGAAAACCAAAGAATTCATTATTTTTATATATGTTGTGCTATTAAATGTTAGGTTATTGTTATTATTATTATTATCATACCTACAATGATAGAATTCGTTCATTTTTGTTTTGGTTTAGAACCGTTTTTTTATTTCAGACTAGAGAACCAGAGGCTACGTTAAATCAACGGATCATTCAGATTTAAAACGGATTCGGGATTCGTCAGTCACAACTGACAGCATTTTTTGACAATACACCTATATGCCCCCAATTATTTAAATCTGCCACAGTAAGTAAGTATCAAAAAGCCTAAGCTATATTTTATCAAAACCGGGTAAGTGAAACCCAAGATATTGCTTGCCTTCTCCGAAGTACCCGCAAATTAAATTAGCTAGTTGTGGGTTCAATTCCCACTGCGGGGCAAATGTTGCATGTTCTGTTTGGGGCTACATGATGTTGTGTGATTACGTCCCGCATTATTTATTTATTTATTTATTTACAATGGACTTTGACTGACAGGAAAGAAATACTTTAATGTTAGCTCCATTTTTCAAAAAGTTTTTACTAAGATTTTATACTAGCTTCTGCCCGCGGCTTCTCACACAGCTGGTGTAGCTCTACATAATATGCAATGACAATTTGTTATATAGGTACACCTAGTTAACTACCTACAAAGCCTCGGTCTGCCTACTATATAACCATATTGCTAAATTTACCCTTAGACAGGGTTTATGTGAGATACCTTACCTATAACCTGTAACATAATGCAATTTGACACCATGTAAATAATTTACTCCGGTGATCTTCGCAGATCATCTTGGTTAAGGAACACTTCGCCCGGACACTACTTATATGGGTGATCTGGATGGCATTTAGATCTGAGCGCTTCCGTCCTTCGGAAGGCACGTTAAGATGTTCTTCCCGGCTTTTTCAGTTGTTAGCCATGTCGGAGGCCTTCGAGTGGCCTAAAAATTCCGACATCAGAGTTGGCCACTATTTCATACGAAGAAGAAGAAGACCAATATATTCCATGCCTCAATTCATATGTTTCATCATCATCATCAGCAGCGCCATTAATAGCTTGTTATTTTTCCCAGCCAGAACGATGTACGTGTGTAACTTGTAAAATAAATAAATTTATTGTATTGTATTGTATTTTGTATCTAAATTTTGCGTGAGGGAGAAATAAACAATACTCAATACCTTTCGCCTTTATTATATTAGTAGAATTGCTAGCCTTTTATGTACGCATTTTCTACAGATTAAATTTGTTATGTTTAAATACTGAAATTAATTTTTGATTACTGTTTATAGGGTAAATCACCATCATACACACCTAGAAGGCTGCGAAATTGCGTTGCGTTGGACTGCTGAGCTATTAGAAGATACGCGAAAAACTGCGAGCTCTTGGGGAAAAAAGTTGGTGTTTAATAAAAGAGTAGCGAATTTAGAAAATATGATTGCAGAATCCAAAGCATAATTTTCTAAATGTTGAAGTTTTTGAGAAATAAAAATATATTTCCTACGATTCTATTCTTTTTTGCATGTAGGAATTTTGAAAGCTTATACAAGAAACATAAAGACATGCGTGAACGACGACTTAGGACACAAATAAATAATAGGATATTTTTGCCGTTCTGTAAAAAATCAATGCAAAAGATATCGTTATTCATGTCCGTTAAAATATTCAATAGTCTCCCCGAAGACATGAAAGATTTGACACTTAGCCTTTTTAAAATAAGACTTCACAAATGGCTTGTAGATAAATGCTTTTATACGATCAAACGAATTTATTAAAACTAAATAATAATTTACTATTTTTATTTCTTCTTTTGAATGGTTAGTTTTCATTTTGACATATATTTATTAAGTAATCTTGATTGTCAACTTAATTATTGTTAATTAAATTTAACCGATATCAATGATAATTAATGTAATGACATATAAACATATAACAATTTAATATTTGCACGCTTCTGTAATGAAGTATAAGTATGCGATCCACATAGCCTTTAAGATCCTTTCCTTTGTAATTGCTTGTAATGGCTTGTAGATAAATGCTTTTATACAATCAAACGAATTTATTAAAATGAAATAATAATTTACTATTTTTATTTCTTCTTTTGAATGGTTAGTTTTCATTTTGACATATATTTATTGAGTAATCTTGATTGTCAACTTAATTATTGTTAAGTAAAATTAACCGATATTAATGATAATTAATGACATATATACATATAACAATTTAATATTTGCACGCTTCTGTAATGAAGTATGCGATCCACATAGCCTTTAAGATCCTTTCCTTTGTAACTCTGCTCGCAGTTTTTCGCGTATCTTCTAATAGCTTAGCAGTCCAACGAAAATTTTTTCACAGCCTTCTAGGTCTGTATGATGGTGATTTACCATACTTTTATGCAATTAAATATAATTTGATTTGAAAATTAAATAGGTGGTGCATTCAATCTTTGCTAAACATCCTTCCTTCCCTTACATATTATCAAAAGTCATTATAACTTGTTAGTGAAGCAGATTATAAATGAAAAAAAATTTCGTTAATCAATAGATTAATACTTTACCTGCAGTAATCAATAGATTAATACTTTACCTGCAGTATAAATTGATAGATTAATCGTTTACCTGCATGACAATAATTTCTTGTTATATTTGTTTGTCATTGAATTCCTTGTGCAATATGCAAATATTTTACCCATTATCATCATCAGCCTATAGCAGTCCATTGCTGGACATAGGCCTCCCCTAATAAGCGCCTGAGTCCCTGTCCTGAGCTCGATGCATCCAGCTTCTACCAGCAGCATTTCGCAGATCGTTACCACCTGGCCGGAGGGCGTATTATCAGTATATTTTACCCAAATCTATGGAAATTTTAATTATGTGGCAACCCTGCAGTTGAAATGAGAAAGACTAGGGTGGCCACGCAAACTATAAATCTATATATATACTTAATCTATGCTCCTGGGCAAAGGCCTCCCCCAAACAGTAAAAAAATTTTTTTTTTTCTCCGATTTTTTTTTTTAACACAATAATGATGTATGTTTTTTACTTTTTTGTAGGCAAAATAAAAAACCTTACTTGACATTTTCGGAAGTGACGTTTGCTGTACTGTCGTACTGTCAAAAAGGTGTCATCACCAACCAATCACAAAGCTTTACTTTATTCTGAACTCAATCAGCCAATCATAGATGAGTTCGTGTATTGTCAAAAAAGATAAACAGAATGCCTGCGTGTTGTTGAATTTTTCAACATTCTAATCGAAAAATAGCTGGATTTAACACCTGCATTCGTAAAATCCAAACAGCAGAGAAAATCATGCGGCTGGAATATTTTGTAACTGTGTTCTCAATTCTATTTACTGTAATATCAGCAAGAATAGATCCGAAAAATTTGAAATGCCTCGGTAAGAATTTTTACCATTGTGTATTTTTATCATGTTATACCGATTAATTAACCAATTTTAACTTTTCTAGTGTGCCGGACGACCTTCGACGAGCTTAACTATGAGATAAAGAAGATAGATAAATGGAAAAAAGTTGATGTGAGTGACCTGTATAAATTTTAAACTTTTCTTAGAAAGCTATTGTACAGTTTTATAATAATTTAAATTATATAGTCAGTTCAGTACAGTACAGCGTACATAACAAGCTTCAATTCTTCTTCAATAATATGAAAATTAACCAAAGAAAATGGACGAACATGACGGCTGTTAGGCTTGGAATACACCTGCTTGGTACTTCTTGGCTCCTTGCATATGTATCAAGAGTCTGCTCGTAGGTCACATGCCAGGACAAATAGAAAGCTTTATTGTACTCACACCAACTTAAAGTTATAGAACAAAACTGTCAATAATTATAATGAAAGTAAAGCTTTATTATACCAACTTAAACATTCAAACAAAATGGCCAATTACTATAATGAAAGTACCAAAAGAAATTTACAAAGCATTCCAAAGGATCAACTCGTTATATCTTCTTGCGAGGAAGAGGAGAGAAAATGGTGTAAAACCCACTAGCATGTATATCACATCTTAATCGAATACCAGAACTTGGCATGCCATTTACATGCATGTGTATTTCTACCTTAAAATGGTTTAAAAAAAGGTTTTTATTTATAAAAAAAATATTTATATAGTCAATATATCAATAATGTGGTTCCCATAATACAAGGTCTGCTTAGTTTGGGGCTACATGATGCTGTGTGATAGTGTGTGCATTATTTATAATACAAGTAGTTTGATTCTTATGTAAGTCTACAAGTTGATTTATCCCCTTGCCGCCGACAGGCAGCAGAGGCTGGAAGGAGCTGTGGGCTTAGCCCAGAAGGGGGATTAGCCCATAATCCCCACACACACACAAGTTGTTATTATCAGACAGTGGGGATTATGGGCATATCACCCTTCTTATTAGGGGAGGTCTAAGTCCAGCTGTGGACTGATATGGGCTGGATATGACGTAACTGATAGACCCTGTTTTATTAATTTACAGGTGGGAAACTTTAGGATGGATCCGAGCGGCAACACCATGCAGCAGAAGATTCCGGCTCACCGCTCCTCGGTCCACATCTCCGAGATGATTGATAGCATCTGTATGTACCTTTTTTTTATGGTATTTGAAGATGGAACAAGCACATGGCCCACCTGATGTTAAGTGATAACCATTACCTATCACAAAGCATTGCATAGATCGTAGATCACGTTATTTGGAACATGCTCTACGATGCAATGCCCTGTATCCATCAACTTGAGGCATGAATATGTTAAGCCTCTTGTGCCTGTAATTTCACCGGCACCCACACCCTGCAAACCGAAACACAGCACGGCAGAAATAGACATGGTGGCAGTACTTCCCTGGACAAGCTCTCCACAAAGAACTCTACTACTTACTACTAAAAGGACCAGTACGAGTGGTTTTATTTTTGAAGATATACTACATTAAATATATTTTTGTATGGAAATGGACCACTGGCTTGAGCGTGAAAAACAAACCTTGCTACAAAGTTTGCGTTAGCTACTCTGTAGTAAGGTTTGTATGGAGATGTCAAAGTTAAACAAACTTCCCGCTGTTCCATTTTCATACAAAAATATAGATTATCGCAAATGTTTTGGTAAGGTATGTTTTTCGCACTCAAGCCACAGCGCCTCTAGCAGGAAGTTTGTAAAACTCTGAAATCTTCGTACAAAAAAATAGTATGTCGTAAGGTATGTTTTTCACACTCAATGCAAAGAGTGTGAAAGAATCAAACACGCGATTGAAGCCGCGGCAATTCTAACTCTGACGTCCCGCATTGAGGTGTATTGTGCATTGTCTCAGCTAACCTGACCCCAGCCCCACTCCTTAAAATAACCGAGAAGTACGGACTCTGGGTTCATGGCAACATTGCTCTAGAATTCCCGATACGGCCTGTGTTCGTGAGCTTTGATCAAGCAACTTTAATGTACCAAAGCTGCGGGAAATAACTAGTAAATAAAAAAAACTAATTTACAGGTTTAGTGATGAGTATGAATGTGACTGGTACGAGTAGAGGGAGGCTAAGAAGGGACATGGATTGTGTGTAAGAGGATATGAGAGTGAAAGAAGTGAATACAGAGTTGACAGCCGATAGGAGTGAATGGAGAAAGAAAACATGTGCCGACCTAGTGTCAAAAGTCAAAAATTATTTATTCAATAAAAACTGTAAAGTAGGTACACTTTGAATCGTAATTTTTTTTATTTACACTAAATCGTAACGCGACAAAACAGAATAATTTGCAAGAAACTCTGCTTAGCTTATATTTTTTAAAAGTATATTTCACTTCAAAGTATATTGTTTTTGATTTGAGAGAGTTGGAGACAGTTTCATCCCAAGCTTTTTTGTTGAATTTAGATAAATTATAAAATTTCTGAATCTAATTAAGAGTCTAAATAATCAGAAATTTTATGATAAGCTTTATTACAGAGATTACGTTTAATAACATTTTTGAATTTATTTTACAGATAAATTAATCACGTCATTTGGGATTTTGCTAAAGAAACGAACACTTTGTCCTTAATGATTGACTAACTTTATGGAGCCTTACAGTAGGAACAGCTAGTTTGTGTGCTAGTGTAACAAAGGCAGGGAAATGATGATGTTAATTTGCAGGTAAGAAGATGGACGACTACGTCCGTGTGTACTACAAGGCGACCGGCAAGCTCGCCATCATGCAGCTCATCACCAAGGACGGAGGCATGAACCCCGACTTCTCCAAGACCAAGTTTGTCACGGACGACGACCTCAACAAGAGCTTGGAGTACTATGTGAGTCTTTAAACTTTTATAAGTTCTACCAACGTAATATGCATCATTTAGTTACATAAAGGAAAAGGTTTAGTAAGATAAAGAAGCGAAGCGACGACGATAACAAAATAAACAAAACTTAAAAGCAAACTCTGTGGCGCAGTGGGCGAAGGCTCGCCTGAGACGCAGAAAATTTCGGGTTCGATTCCCGCTGCGAGACATATATTTGTATGTTCTGCTAATATTTGTCGCGGGTGTGGGTGTTTTCTATGTATTTTTTTTTTGTAAAGTAGTTATTTACATAGTATAACAGTTCCCTTAACACAAGCTCTGCTTAGTTTGGGGCTACATGGTGCTGTGGGTTGTGGTTATTTGTTTACGGATTCCTTAAATAACGAAATAAAATAAAATACAAGCAAAATAATAAATAAATAAATAATGCGAGACGTAATCACACAGCATCATGTAACCCCAAACTAAGCAGAACTTGTATTATCGGATCATATATATATTTTTTGTAAATACATACATATCATACATAGAAAATACCCAGACCCGAGGCAAATATCTACAGAACATGCAAACATTTGTCCCGCAGCGGGAATCGAAACCGCAACCTTCTGCGTCTCAGGCGGACCTTCGCCCACTGCGCCACAGGCCGTCATAGTGTTTTATAACCACAACTAGCGTAGCGTTTAATTTCTCTATGACTACAAAATAAAACTGTAAAGTCGAATTTTACATAAAACAAGATTTATGAATTATGAAATTAATTTCACGAAACTTGTTTCAGAACAACTTTTGTGAAAATAACAGTGATGCTGTTATCATGGCTCCGTCAGCATCGGAGCTTTAACTTGCTGTGCAAAATGTTTTCTGTTTGATGTTAATATGACGATTACGATGATCCTATGTCCCACTGCTGGGCGAAGACCTCCGCCAAGATGTTAATATATAAAATTAAATAGTTCGTGGAAAAACTACATAGTGTCGGGAACTAAAAATCTAATCAACTTACGCACTTCTCTACTAGTTTCGCATCGCGTTTACACGTTGAAATTACTCTTACGCTGTTAGCTTTACGCGTGGAAACAAACTTAAATCAATGTGCATTGTGCATACATCGTAAAACTAGACGTTTACACATGAAATTGAAGGTGAAACTAATGTCGTGAAGATACTTTCACAATGTACTTTCGAAATAAAATAATATAAAATCCAAATTCTTTGCTTAAAAGGAGAATGTCAAACGTTTGTTCGGGGATCACGCAAAAACGACTAAATCCATTTTTATATAATAGTTTAATTAGCTTCTGCCCGCGGCTTCTTTCGCGTGGTATAAAAAGTAGCCTAAATGCTAATCCAGGAACTAGAATTATTTCAGCTTTATCTGATCAGTAGGTTGATTGCGGCATAGCGCAACTTAACACTGGCTGTTGAATTCCCTGACCGCCGACGGGTAGCAGCGTCGGCTGCGAGAAGCTGTGTTCTGTGATCCCCAACCCACATGCCCACCGTGGGGATTAAGGGCATATCCCTCTTATAGGAGGAGGCTTATTGTTGATATCCAGGAAAAGTCGTCATGTTTGTTTGTTTGTTTTTCAGTGCGAGCGTATGTTTGAAGAGAATGAGGATGAAATAACTGAGCTGTACAAAAATCGGCCACATGATGACATCATGCCGGATGCGGAAAGAGAGGTAAGATCACGCTTACCCCTCTTCATCATCACAAATAGAAAGGAGACAAGCTGAAGTGGCAGTGGGTTGGTCATATCTGTCGAAGAACCGATAACCGTTGGGGTAAACGATCTGCTGTCGGCTGCTGGTAGAAGCCGGATGTCGAGCTGAGGACAGGGCGCAATGCCGCTCATTAGGGGAGACCTATGTCCAGTAGTGGACTGCTATAGGCCGATGATGATAATGATGAAGGAAGTAGGCGGATATGACAGTTGTGCGATACACATCGTTTTTTTGTTTTTTTGTATATTATACACATATTTAGTATTACACAGGAAAAATTTAAGATTTTTATAATATCCCAATTTTTTTTTTAATTCTCAGGCGTGATTTGAACTCGCGACCTTCCCATAAATATCGGAACTTACCAACTGCGCTACCAAGTTAACTCCTTGCCTTATCGAAAACTGTCACGGCTAAGCGCCGTTGGCTCCACCTACAGGGGAAACGTTGCAGCTGCCAAGCCTGCTCAATGACTAATAATTTAGTATATTGTTATAATATAAAAATATGATAATATTCCAGATTTGCTTCAACCACGCCAAGTATTGTGAAGAATGGATGTTGCCCAATGATGAGGATACCACGTGGACGTCGGAGATGGAGGAGGAATACGTTAAGGTAAACTTAGGGATTACTTCTTTGGGCGAGTAGGGGGTTACAACCTGCATCTTTGGAAACGAAGCCAGCCTTGTCGTGGGGCCTCTACTAACTAAAAGCCGGGGCTCTGGCGGCGGCTGATAGCGGCATAGCGCAGCCTTCACCGGCTCAGCTAGATCTCCTGACGAGAAGCAGCGTCTGCGAAAAGCTGCCCTGCGATCCCCAAGCCGCATGCCCAGTGTGGGGATTATATCCCCTTATACAAAAGGAGACTGTCCAGCAGTGGATATAGGCTGGTGTTGTTGTTGATGTCATTTTGAATACAATTCTATTAATAGTATTAAGGCGAAAGTTCGTTAAGATGTGTTTGTCCCTTCTTCACGCCAAAACAACAAATGGATTGAGTGTTGCAAATACAGATCTAGACCTAAATAAATAATGCTGGACACTATCACACAGCATCATGTAGCTCCAAACTAAGCTGAGCTTGTATTATGGGAACCGCATCACTGATATACTATTTGTATAAATTTTTTTATTGAAAAAGTACATTATTATACATAGAAAACACCCAGATCCGAGACATAATATATCTGAAAATAATGCAAACATTTGTCCCGCGGCGGGAATCGAACCCGCACCCTGCGTCTCAGGCAGACCTTCGCCCACTGGGCTACAGAGGCCGTCAAAACCTACGACACCTGGTATTCCAGGTAAAGGCTTTTTATTTGTCATCTTTACGTATTATGAACAAAAAACAAATACAATTAATGAATTGACTTATTCAGGTCCATGGACCGGATCCATACGGGTTCGGCGGCGGCGCTCCGCCCTCGATGCCAGACATGTCTGAAGACTACGACGACGCAGAGAGTAAGGACGAGCTGTAAGCCCTAGGGCTCCGTCTAGGAACTAGCTAGTACCCACTGGTTACATTTAGGACCTAACGAACCCAGCAGCCATTTATCTGCCACTACATATTCACTTCACTTCTTTACTAAATGGCTTCTGGGATAGATTTCTACAATTTCGCCAGTAACAAGTATAATATCTGTCCGCATCGTCTGTCTGCCTGTTGACTAATGGCAGATTGCAAAACGTCAAATTTTTGACAGTTTCGCATTCGCATCGGTTGTTATATAGGAATGGACCGTTAGGCCAATAGTAGGTCATTTTTATTGTCACGTGTTTGCGGGGAGCACGCATGCGTGCCTGGCTCGCACGCCCGCGCAAACAATAAAATGGCCCTCAGTGTCGAAACATACTATGTCCAAGATACGCGACCGAAGTCGGCATGATTACGTCTGCAATGCTATTTGAATTGACGACACATTATGCCGAAATTACATTCCGTTATGGCGTACAGCCGAACTTCGGTCGGGCGTAGGTTCAGCGGCAATTCGGTGGTACGCGTTGGAAGTTCGGTTCAACTGCCGACGAAGATCCGGGGCGGGGAAAAACCGGAAAAACACAAAGTTACGCAACAGAATTTCTGCCTCGTAAGTTCGGCACTTATGGTGTGACATATCGGCCGAATACTTTGATCAGCTGCGTAACTTCAGCATAGTGTGTTTAGACGCTTAGACTTAGTTATTACAACTAGTTTTAGAAGAGGCATAGAGATACAGAGTTACTCAGAATGTTTGTTATTCTGTTGTTTAGTTCTAAATGTGACCGATGGGGGCGCTGTGCAATTTTATAAGAGAAAATACCTCTGTAAGATTTTATATTCCGAATTATATCAAATTCCATAAAGTGTGATGAATTTATTTGCTTTATATTCTTGGGCCAACATTATGACAATAATATCTATATTTCGTAAAATTTATTTATTGATAGATTGTAAAAACTATATTTTATGGATATGACGTGTTATGGATATGACGTGGAGGTCTGTAAAGTGAGTACTTTACAGACCTCCACGCTACTCAATGTATGAGCTTGAAGCTTCACTTCATTTCTTTATTCCATGGGTTCTGGGATAGTTTTCCACAACTTCGCCAATATCAAGTATAATAATTGTTCTTAATAATAGTATGAGGCAACGTTGTATGGTTTATAATTTTTTCTTCAGTCAAATTGAGGGTTGAATTAATATTCTGAAGTATAGCCGCATCTGAAGTGATTGAGAAGATCTTAAATAGTTCATTCGGACGTCAGGCCCTTTAAAACCATAGCCATTCCAGTTGACAATAGATTTTTGACATTCTTAGAAATGGAAAATGAAATGAAAAAGTGAATTTAAAAATATGCATAATATTGCCTTGTATGCTAGTTCATCCAGAAGGTCCAGGTTAAAGAATATTTATTTCTCAAAAAGAATATTACATTTCACTTGTATGAGAAAAGGTTGTCTGTAAGAGGTCGCTCCAAGCGATAAGACCGCCCATTGTACTTTGATTATTGTTATTGTCCATTTTGTTCGTGTGAGAGCAGTAAAGTTTTATGTATCTATCTTATAGACTATGTATCCAAGTTTGAGTTTAGGATACGGGACCTAACGTTAATTGCCATTAATTGATTCCATAATTTTAAGTGATTCCTAGACATAGGCAATAGTTTCTTTATTGATGTAATGGAATGCTTGTTATACTTTTTTGGTCAGTCAGTACTTCATTAAATTTATAGTGTATCAATGATTTATTTATATAATTCCGAATTTATATTCATTTATTTAGAAATGAAATAGCTAAATAAAATTAATTTAATAATACGTTAAATTAAATTTAGCAGCATTTCCGTCCTAAACGATTGTAAAGAGATTTTATGAATGTTGTGAAAATCATGTGTTTTTGATTTTTTAATAAACTTTTAAAAATTATTTACCGTGTTTCTTTTATTTATTAGCATTAGGACCACCTTTTGTTAAATCCTTCCTACTAATATTATAAACTAAAAGTTTGTGAGGATGGATGTATGGATGTTTGTTACAAACTACTGAACGCATTTGGATAAAACCATAGATCTTTTAAACTACCGTTAGATTGGCAATACAGTGCTAGGGGCGAGACCAAAACAATAGTACACGAGTATGTGTGTAATGTGCATGTGTGCAACAAAAATAGTGATGTGCTATGCACTGCCTACCTCAACTTCGGTTATCGATAGGTACCTAGAGATTGCAATGTCTTCGTCTCTGTTTATTTGATGCAATGTACTCGTAAAGTTAATATCATGTTGAGGGAACAAAAATAAAACTAAATACGTTCCATGTGCAAAACTGGTTTGATTTAAATTTCCTTCAAAGATAACTAATTTGTTGTAAAAATGTCGTAAACTTTCTTTAGAAACATTTTGCAATTTCACTGCATCCTTTATTCTAATTACAAAATATTGTTCAATTATTAATTTTACTAATACGAGTAGATGTTTATGGTTGAATATCTATTTGGCCTGGGTTAATAGCCTCATCGTCTTTTGGCGTTGATATTGCATTCAGGCCAGTCGTGGTATTTACGGTGTCTATAGTAGGTATGTGATCGTTGCGTGTTGAGCACACAATTTTTTTCTAAAGGCAAACAATTTGCTTTATCGCTCTTTGTGCTCCACGTTAAAAAAAACATTATGTTCGAAGTGCTTGCTGCATATAGTAGAATATTTTTTGGGTGCCCAATCATTTCTGTTTGTCATTTTTAGCCATTTTTGTCGTATTTGTTATTATAAATTGCTTACGGAATCCTAAAATATGAAATAAAAATTACCATTATGGCTGCATGCGAAGCATTACTTTTGTCAGTTAGACACATAGACAAGATGCTAGGTATCGAAATAATCGACTATCGATACAATCGATAGTATCATTCACTATTTCTACAAAAGTGAGGTTAAAAATAGTAGGAATTCACGTATTTGATAAGATTCTAAATAGAATTCCTATACATTTAGAGCATAGATATGATAAAATGCAATAATTTTCCCTATCTTTTTGTGTAATAAACTATGGTAGCAATGCTAAAATATTGCAAATATACAGCTAAACATTCCAATGGTACTTACGTGTGAAACGTATAATTCTGTGGGTTTTTTCTTAGATGAGGTACATTTAAGTACCGCACAAGTCACCATTATTCACGAACAATAAAATACACTTTTTAGTACGGAGATTTCGTAAAATATTCAGGATTTCTATCTTTCACGAATGACGCCAGGCCGATACAGGCCGATAGCGTGTACATGAATGGTCTCGCCTATCTATCTCGCTCTAACACACGCGTAAAATAAGTTCCCTCTCTTTTGCATTGCCAATCTAACGGTAGTATATAAAAGATCTATGGATAAAACATTTTTATACGTGTACCTCGCGAGGGAAGCCGCGGGCGGAAGCTAGTCCTACTCATATTATAAATGCGAAAGTTTGCGAGTACGAGCTCGTCACGCTAAGTTTCAAAGTTAAATAAACACCTACAAATACTGCAGATTAGGTAATAAAACGTAGTTTATTCAAATCCAAGATATATTTATATCTCTGTAGAAACAAGAAAGAAAATGAAAATACAAGAGTGACTAGAAAAGGAGAGGAAACTTAACATAAATACTTAGATTAACCCCCGCACCCTTACAAAATTATAATAAAAATTGTAAAATGTAATCCATAGTTCTAATTTTATAATAGAAACCATAATATGTTTATATATTATATACCTACTTAATACTATTTCAAAGTTTCGTCGAGAAACGTTAATTGTGAAAAATATTGAACTAAAAATAATAAGTTAGCAACATTTGTCAACAATTTTAAATAAATACATACACATTGTAGTTTTTTGTTAGATAGGCTGGTACTAGTACCTACATCATATTATAAGTACCTTACATGCCTTTCACTCAATATTAAACTTAAAGTCATGAAATCAACAATAATTTTTAAGGTTTGAGACGTTGGGCTCATTGGCACTTTAATCTCTGTAATAAAATACTCAGTTAATAGGAAAATGTCAGGTATCTTAGTATATTCTTTTAACAATACTCCACGTGGCCATTATTTGGATGGGTGAGCGCTCAGTGGCGTTTACATTGCCACAATTAAAACTTGGTGCACTTGAATTTAGCTGTTTGCCTGCACAATAGAACATTTGGGAACTAAAGTAGCTTCTGCGCTGACAGAAGGATAACTTCAGATACGCCAAGATATAATTGTGGCACTGTAGATCCGAGAATGAAGCATACATTTCAGAAGGCACGTTCAAGATGTTGGCCCCGGCTTTTTCAGTCGCTAAGCCATGTCGGAGACCTTAGGAGGTCAAAACGCTCCGACACCAGAGTTGGCCACTAACAAACTACGGCGAGAAGAAGAAGCAAGAGGAACATTTCAAGTTAACATTACCATGGAACGTATAATACTAACTTTTTAATAATCAATAGTCTTTTTAATAATCAATAGTTACCACTTTATTATTAGGCGGGCCCATTAGCTTTTTCATCTCCAAGTAGTATAAAAAGTTGTCAAAGTCAACTTACATATTAGGCCAAAATAAAAAAATCATCATACACGATAAACAGTTGCTTAGCTATATTTGAAGCTTCTGCTGGCTAATTGTCAGCAATCTTCGTTTTGCTTTTTCTTTTTACACAATACACTAGGTAATTATTATTCGAGTTTTTCGGATTATTTTGATCCAAAATAATTCACTTTTAAAATATATACAGAAATCACTAAACAATACAGTTGAAGTTGCTCAGCTATTTTTGGAGCTTCTGCTGGCTAACCGTTAACAATATTACTTTTAGAGCAAAAACTATACATTTTCTATCAATATTATTCGAAGTTTTCAGACTACTTTGAACTAAATAGTTCATTTAAAGAATGACAGACGTTTTCAGTGGTAAGACACAAAAGCACCTACACAAAACAAACTGTTACATGTAAAGTGTTTCTACAGACCTTGGTGGTCGCAGTGATACTAAAGCAGTTACAATTAAAATTACATATATTTCATGAACAATGTCTGCAGGTACCATGCATTCTTCGTCGACACAAAATCAGTAGGTACCCCTGTTTCGAGTTGCACAATACGGAAAAGTTCATCGTTATCGAGCTCAATTCTAAAGGCCTATTAAACCACGCGGTTTTCAGTCTTAGTAAGACTGTCTTACACTTTAGCGTAGTATAATAAGAGTAAGCCACTAAGTCGGTCTTAGGCTTGAAAGGCTTATTACACTACGCGGCATTAAGTCTGTCGTACTGACTAACTAGATTTATTATGACCGGCTTAGTGGCTTACTCTTATTACACTACGCTAAGTGTCTTACTAAGACAGACTGAATACCGCGTGGTCTATAAGCCTTTTAACGTATCTTTTATGGAAATAACTGAATTTATTAAAATAAAAACTAATAAAACGACATAGGTAATGTTTTTCACTCAAAACAGTGAGGTAATTGCTGAAGAAAGTAACTTCAAAATTTAGCTCGAAAACGAAAACTATGGACATTTTGCAACGCGTTCTAGGGTTCGTACTAGGGTCAGTTTTCATCACATTTCGATTAATTGGTACAGGGCGATTGTAACGATTTCTCGTAACGTGTGTGCCACCCATAACACCGAGTTTTTATAAACCTGGTTTAAAAGGATGCGGCTGACAACATAACATTAAACATTCACTCGCAAGGAAAGCTCTTTAGAACCTTGCCCTTTACCATTTATTCATAGGCACTGAGTAAGCTCCTTCCTCGTAAGGACGGGTATTCGATTTGCTAACGCTTCGCTCGCGCATTTAGCTTTACCGTTCAATAGACTCGCTTCGCTCATCTCTTATTGCGGCTGTTTGCGCCAACATTCTTCTATATATAAGTCACCAAATACAAATACTCTATTCTTAATAAGATTCTTAACACCTTGAATCATGCTTTGACTATATGCATCCAGAAATGTCCGTGATTCGGAATCATCATTATCATCATCTCAGCCCGGAATCACCCCATGCTGGGTATAGGCCTCCCTTAGTTTTTGCCAGCCTATGTCTGGTGCCTCTCTCATCCGTATACCCAGCGAATTTCGCAATGTCGTCGACCCAACGCCTTTCTGAACCCAATCAAAATCTAGAATCATGGATATGAAAAATCATAGTAACTATTACTTCTTATATTAATGCACCGCGTTCCTCTAAAGCTTTGCTCTTCCTATCGGTACTACGGTTGCCTGGAATAGTGTTATCTATTCTGTGATAAAACTGGTCGAATAAGTAATAGATACTTAGAATCTTTACCCGTGATTTTGAATTCTGGATGCATATAGACCAAGCCGTAAGTTGTTACGGCAGGCAAAAGTGCCAAAACATTTACAATCAAATGCAAGTTATATCGACACTGCCCCTACCGTTAACAAACTTATTACCATGTAGTAGGGAGCTGTTGGTGCATCCATTAAAATACTAAAATACAAGTGATTTTGCCCAATTTATACACCTAAAAGCCTCATAAGCTTAACTATAACGTAGGCACTTTTAAACCGTTCGATTTGACGTCGACAGTCAATGCGGCCGCTGGCACGTTGATCGCAGATCTGTTATGTCTCATATGGGATTTAACTAGGTCGGAGTTAACCAGAGCGGCCATAAGACTCAGCTCTCCGGCCAAAACGGTAGCGCAAATCAAAGATGCAAGTCTAGCTGAGTTTTCTGCTGGCCTAACTCCAGCTCCTTTAACTCCCAAAATCTCCAAACACGCGCTCTGACCCGTCAGAACCGTACCACCGCCGACGGTCCCTACTTCTAAACAAGGCATGGTGCAGGTCACGTATAGATCCTCTCTGCTCTCCCCGCAGACTTCCATACTAGTTGAGCAGTTACTGCTCGTCACGTTCTGCGCTGGATCTTGCCCTGTCGCTATGAAGATCGCAGTGACCATGTTCGCTGCATGAGCATTATTTCCTCCTATAGATCCGGCTAAGGCAGATCCAGACAGATTCTTAATCTTATTGCATCTAGCTAGGGTCCTAGCATCAGTTTTGAAGACGTTCCGCAAGCTATCGCTTGTTATCGTCGTTTCGCAGACAACGCGCTTGCCTCTCCCCTTGACCCAGTTGATAGCCGCTGCTTTCTTATCAGAACAGTAGTTTCCAGATAAGCTGATGACTTCCATATCAGGGAAGTAGTTCTTCAGTAGTTTTAACGCATTTTCAGCTCCTTTTGAGACCATATTCATGCCCATAGCGTCGCCTGTTGTGGCTCTGAATCGTAGATAGAGTGTTGCACCATCTACACCGATGTGAACCTCTTGTAATCTTGCGAATCGAGACGTCGAATCGAAAGCTTCCTTTATCATTTCATAATTGTCTTTATTATCTATCCATTGTCGACACTCGTGTGCACGTACGACATTGGTGAACTTCACAGCGGGAGCTCTCGTCATGCCAACGTCTTCAACAACACTGGTTACCCCTCTCATACCGATCGCTTTCGCTCCTCTGTTGGTAGAAGCGACTAAGGCACCTTCGGTCGTGGCCATTGGGATCATATACGCTTTTCCATCTACGTATAAAGGTCCCGCGTATCCAACAGGAATGCCAACAAAGCCTATGACGTTTTCGCAGCAAGCGTTGAGCACCTTACTGTAATCGTAGTTAAGGTATGGTAGTTGTTTGATGGCTGCTTCTGTCTGAAACCTTGAAGCTATGACGCGACGTCGAAGCCTCACTCCTCTCAGAGGATCTCCTAGCACAGTTTCGAGTTTGTGCAGCGGTATGTGTGATTGTTCGACGAGCATCGTCACTTCTTCGTCGCTGAGTGACGTACAAGCGCCTTCAGATCTATATATTTCTAAGCATTCCGCCATTGGTCTTTTCTTCGCATTAAGCTTAGCGGCTGATGAACTAGGAGAGAGTACAGGCCATTCCAAATCCTCGCAATTCATAGCTTCATCAGTCTGTGTTGACATTTCCGAGTTTGAATCATCTCCGACGCAGAATTTAGGTTTCGTAGACATTTCTAGATCGTTCTGTATAACCTCCTTCACTCTCATATCGTTCATGTCGATCACCCAATTTCTTTGCTCCTCGAAGAAGACGAATTTGATTATCAAAGCGCATAGTAGAGTTGCTATGACGATGTAATCAGCACTCACAGAGAACCATTTAACGTATGAGTGTAGGAGTACGTTGTCATGTTGTTTACTTGTCATATGATCCGATGGTCCTTCAATGATGCCACCATTATCGCTAAAAGACCATCTACTGGTCAGATGAACGCACAGCAGTCCAACCGCCATGATCATCTTCACTCTATGTACCACAGGATTTGGTTTCAGATCCGCTTCCGAAAACGGACTATCTGGAACCATTTCTTTTCTCCCTGCCGCGAAATCAGCGACCAAAGACAAACAGGCAGGGTAGAACGTCACAAATACGAGGTAGTCGACGAGGAGTGCCAGACACGCGAAGGTGCACATATGCTCCAATCTTGGAACCCCAGTCAAGGCGCCGACGCCAACCAACAACACCGCTAGCAGAGTGTCTAACGTAGCAGTCGGTCCTAGCAACGCCAACGCCCTTCCAACTCTTTTCTCCTGATCTTCACCGGCCGACCAGCCCGCTTTAGCCATCCTCGCGCCTCTAGCCACGTCAGCCACCAGCAAAAACAGGAACGGTGCGTCCCTTATACTGGCTAGCTCGCTCCAAAACAAACTAGCAACCGCAGACGTGAAAATAAAGCTTGCAAACGTAGAGAACACTCCAGCTATTATGAGCAGGTACTTCGATGCGATCTTATGGAGATTTGAGATTTGGTAATACGCGTATAGTAACGCGGCGCATCTGACGAAGGTCATGATCACAGCATCAGCTGCTTGGTACTCGGCTTCGAGGCCTGGGCAGGCCACCGCCCAGCCGGCACAGCTCTCCGACTTACTTCCGACTTGGCGTTCGACGCTGGATGCGCAGGCGAGGAGCGCGAGTGTTGCGACTATGACCTCCCATTGGTGGCGCGCGCAGAACTCTCCGTGTGCACCCCAGACTCTCATTTTGAGTGTATCTGGAAAGAAGAAAATAATAATTTGGCGATATTAATGCATTTTGTTATGATACCTGAAGATAGAACAAGCACATGGCCCATCTGATGTTAAGTGGTACGTCCATCAACTTTTTCATACGAGTCAATTGGCAACAAATACGCACATTACAAAGTTATACCTATCTGCGAAGGGGTAGGCACAGACAACGGATTTCTGTTATCTATAATCCTGAAATGAAATATTTCCGGGCTACTCTGTGGAATGTGAATGTTTGTATGGTGTTAGGACGTTAGGTACATCTTCATCATCATCATCATCAACCTATTATGGCAGTCCCCTGTTGGAAATAAGGCTCCCCTAATGAGCGCGCCATTACGCCCGGTCGTCCTTTTGCGTCAATTAAATTATTTGCTTTTCCGAAACTGCTAAATATTTTCTCATATAAATATTTGATTGTGTCCTGATCAAATATTTATATTTAAATGTGTGGAGCAAACATTTGAGATCCATTAACATCATCAGCCTATAGCAGTCCACTGCTGGACAGCGGCCTCCCATAATGAGCACCATTGCGCCCTGTCCTGAGCTCGACACATCCAGCTTCTACCAGCAGCCGACAGCACATTGTCACTCCACCTGGCCGTAACTATTAACTAAGTATTAAAGGTATGAAATTTAAGATTAAGAACTTATATCTATAACTAAAAACCAAAACCGAATACATTTACAAATTAAATGTTAAGTTTAGTTTAGTTAATGCCCAAAAAACCGCAGCTACTTTGTAAATTTTAAAAATACTCATATTTTTAGAGCAGCCGACTGAACCAAATGTTATCTTTGCACTTGCCTGTAACTACCTCCTCAATTGTTCTGCGCACTGAGAAATTCTATATAGATTGAACAACGGAATATTACTGGTTACCTAAAAGTTTTACTAAAAGTTGAAAATACAAAGTCCGAATGAAGAAAGCGGAAGTATATGCAGTCGACCTCGCGCTGTCTGCTTGCGATTGTTTAAGCTTGTATTAATAAACTTAAAGTTACAACAACTTTGTGCGGCGCAGTTACGTCTTAAATTCGATTATAATGAAGTATACTTCTTCTTTTTCTTTGTATGACCTAGGGGTCTACTCTGTTGGCAGAGTTTTTAGGCCGCCCGAACGCCTCCGATATGGCTTAACGGCTGAAAAAGCTTGGACCAACATCTTAAAGTTCACGGCCACTAAACAGTCACCCATCCAAGTAGTGACGGGGCGGACTGTTGCTTAACCAAGATGATCTAAGAAGGCCTAAGAAGCTGAGAACACCGGAGTATGCCATACCACGAGCGCTTCAGTGAAGTACTCAATCATTTATTGCGTTCCATAATGTTAATATACAGGTGATAACAAATTTTCATTGTGATCAATATAGACCATATACTACCACTATGCCTAATTCTGCCGTGAAACAGCATTGCTGTGCTTTGTAGGATGTGGGTGACATTACAGGCACATGAGGCTAACACAGTCATGCCTCAAGTTGATGCACGTTGCATCTTAGGGCACGAAACATGAGTGACTTAATGACAATACTTTGTTAAATTATGGTTAGCACTTAACATAAGGTCGTCCATTACTTATTCCATCTTCATCACACTAATCCTATCCTACTTATATTAAAGTTAAATGATATATTATATTATTCTCTTTCACGCAAAAACTACTGAACGGATTTTGATGAAACTTGGAATAACGTACATTGATTGTAACATGGATTAACACATAGGCTACCTTTTATCTGCCATGCGAGCGAAGCCACGGGCGGAAGCTTGTATTATGAATGCGAAAAATCGTGCGTGTGTGTGAGTATGTGTGTTCCCACTCAACTCCGTAACAGCTGAATGGATGACCTGGATTCATTCAGGTCATCCACATACGCGGATAGAAGATAAAGTAGTCTATTTATTCTTTATCTTCTATCCCCGTCACACGCGAGCGAAGCTGCGGGCGAAAGCTAGACTACCATAAAAAAGGCAAATTTCGATTTGATAAATGTGAAAAGGAAAAAAAGAAGTAACGAGCGGGCTCGCTTGTCATACATTCAATTTCCATAAAAACTCATCTATTTGTAGATGCGTCAAGGTCGACATGTTATGTTGTTAGTTAGGCAACAGCGTCGCAGATTATTTTGTACCTTAAAACCCTCCATTTAGGGCATATTTTGGGTGATTCTGTAGGTGTACCTTGTATATACACCTACTTTACATACGAATGTAAAATGTTGGTCAATATTATACAAATTGACGAATATTGACCTTTACGGCAGTGATCTAGTGCGGAGTAAGGAGGTGAAGGTAGACTTGTATTAGAGAGTGAATAACCTCTAACTTTTCGTAAAAACTCTACTTTCGAAGTATGATCTTACTATCAATCAATTGGCGTATGCCTGATACACCCTGCTAACTAATTAACGGGACCTGGTGCACCCTGCCAACGGGACCTCGTGCACCCTGCTAACTAACTAACGGGACCTGGTGCACCCTGCTAATTCACTAACGGGGCCTGGTGCACCCTGCTAACTAAGTAACGGAACTTGGTGCAACCTGCTAACTTACTAACGGGACCTAGTGCACCCTGTTAATTCACTAACGGGGCCTGGTGCACCCTGCTAACTAACTAACGGGGCCTGTTGCACCCTGCTAACTAACTAATAAGTCCTGGTACACTATTGCTAACTAATGGCGGCTGGTTACAGTTTGGCGCAGCGTAACACCGGTACAGCTAAATCTCCTAGCCACCGACGGGCAGCAGCGTCTGGGCGGTGCGATAAGATGTGCCCTGCAATTAACAATGGGCATGGGCATTTCGTATTAGAGGCATAATGTCTAGCAATCGACTGATACCTGAAGGCTGGTGTTGTTGTTGAACGTAAAAACTTCGAGCATATACGCACCGGGAGCCTTTATGTTTTGAAACGCTCAATAAAGTCAGTCAGTCCCTTCAGGAGTCAACAAAAATATATGCCCAATATCTATAAAGATACTATACATGCCATAATTAATCCCCTATGTTGGGGGTTGCAACATAGTGGAATAAGGAATAGCAACGGAATTGAGAACCTCCTCCATTTATTGAAGTCGTTTCAAAGTCTGCCGTCGCATTGCTGTCACTAAATTCTACGTAATCTAGGGGCCGGTTAGGCTACGCTATGACGCAATCAGCTGGCGCTGCCAGAGCCCCGTATGTTAGTTAGCAGGGTGCACCACGGACCGCACACCGGTCAGTTTGGCTTAGGTTCCAAAGATGGAGATTGGAACCCCCAGCGCACTGCATATCTAGCCCGATTGAACGCAAAAACGTACGCACGTCGTACAATAGTACAATCACAACGGATTTTTGTGCCTCTGAATTTAGGCTCGGCAAACGATTCGACCAATCCTAGTACAATCCGACACAAACAAAGAAGCTACGTCGCAACTTGCAGACACCTTCAGAGGAACAAAGATCCGATGTGACTATCATATAGAACTCAAAGTAGTTCGACCAAGCTACAGCGTGCTCTAAAACACCAGTGAAAACTGTCGCGTCTATAAACAAGTTGATAAGATATATGACGAAAATGGCGTTAAACAGCTTTCTAAGATTTCTAGAAATGGTCGGAGAATTTCTGTATTTGAATGCCTTGACGTAACGGTCGAGCTATCTAAAGCAGCTCCTAGATGGTAAGGCTTGGACCATGTGCAACTGGAATTCACGGGCAATCATAGTAGCCATTACATATCTGTGCTGTAACTGCACGATTAGTAATCATCAGCCTGTCTTTCCTAATAACTATAATTCCGGAGTCTGAGGACCTCTGTGGCGCAGGTTTGCCTGTAACTAACTAACATATACATACCAAGTTTTATTCAAAATCTGTTCAAACGTTACGGAGTTGAGTGAGAACAAACATAGTCACACACAAACAAACTTGCACACTCATAACATTAGTGTGATGTGATTTGATTTTAATACTTAAGTAAAAAAAGGTTTAAAATCCGCACCTCATTATTCACCGGGTAAAGTATTAACACCGGTTAGTTTTCCCCAGTAGAAACGTAAAGGCAGGTCGCGTGTCGCATATAAAAATAAACTTCGTAAGTACGTCATTCATAACTTTAAATAATGAATTGAATCTATGTGAACTGAATATTAACATCATATTGTTAGCTATCCGGTTTTTGTCACTGGCATATGCTCCTACGCGCTTGTGAGCAGTTTCGGAGATATGACATCTCCCTGTCTCACTCCGCGGCGCAGTTGGATGGGTTTAGACTACTGGCCCTGTATTCGGATAGTCATAGTGGCGGCTTCGTACTCACATCTTAACACTTCAATATAATGATAGTGCACTTGGCATCGCTGCAAGGATTCTAGGAAAGCCCAGATTTCGACAGAGTCAAAGGCCTTCTCAAAGTCCACAAAAGCTAGACACAGGGTGGCTGATTATACTCTTCGGACTTCTATATAATTTGCCTCACTGTGTGAATGTGGTCTATCGTGCCATATCCTCTGCAAAACTCGGCCTGCTCCGTTGGCTGGAACTTGTCGAGTCTTCTGGCTAGACGATTCTTAATATTATAACCCTTGAGAACAACTTTAGACGTGCCTCAGAAGTGAGAAAGGTCTGTAGTTTTTATGAAAGGTCCTATCTCCCTTCTTTAAAAACATAACTACCATGGATACCAAATTCCCCAAAAAATATTTCGCTCAACTCAATCATGTCCCAGTCATCGGTTCCGCTTTAAAATGGAATATTGTAACTACTGTACTATGAATTCATCATCATCATCATTATCATCATCAGCCTGTAAGAGTCCCCTGCTGGATATAAAGGCTTCCTATATTGAGCACCTTTTCGCTCTGTCCTCAGCTCGACGTTTCCAGCTTCTACCAGCAGCCTTTCGCGGATCGTCATTCCACCTGGCCGGAGGACGTCCTACACGTTTGCAGAGCCGCGGTCTCCACTCAAGAACTCGTAACCCCCAAAAAATATCTACCTATGTTATAAAACCTTCTTAAGAGCACTCAATAGCTAATTCTCAAAAACAATGAAGCAATCATTGATTTATTATTAGCGTAGACGGAGAACTTTTACGATTATTAC
Organism: Horisme vitalbata; assembly: GCA_951804965.1. NCBI lineage: Eukaryota > Metazoa > Arthropoda > Insecta > Lepidoptera > Geometridae > Horisme > Horisme vitalbata. Next base: position 26,996,179 of record OX638094.1, on the reverse strand, counting down.
CTGCTTACGGTTTAAAATCAACTGGTAGACTATTTAATTTACTTGTGACTAGCTTCCAGCTGCGGCTTTGCTCGTTTACTCAGTACTCTAACTACAGGTACTTTTTAAAAAGGATCCTACTAACATTTTTAAAGTATCTGTGAGTGAACATTTTTTACTGTTCCATACTCAAAAAGGGTAAAAACGGGACCCTATTACTAAGACTCCACTGTCCGACTGTCTGTCTACCAGTCACCAGGCTGTATCTCATGAAACGTGATAGCTAGACAGTAGAAATTTTCACAGATGATGTGTTCCTTTTGCCATAACAACAAAAAAACGAATAAAGATAAAAAAAAAAATTTAAGTGGGGCTCCCCTACAAAGCGCAACGGTATGGAACCTATTGTACGCGAGTCCGACTCGCACTTGGCCGGTTTTTTAGAAACCCTTTTTTCTTGCAATGTGCATTTCAAATCAAAACAAAAATATTTTTTATTTTGTTACACATATAATACAATTTCAGTGCATTGAGCTACATTTTGATGTTTGCTCGTCATTGGCATGCATGGAATATGTGGCATATCCATATCATCAAAGTTCTCCATGTTAATCATTGGTTGTATGAGGCTTATTATTTATTATTGTGGACTTCTCAACCAGGGTTTTCTTTTATCATGATGGGCTACAGAAAAGACGAGACGCAGAGGAAGGCCCAGAAAACGCTGGATGGACTGTGTTAGGAAAATGGGAAAGCTAACATCTTGGAGAAGGCAGGCAGGAGATCGATCGAAATGGAGGAAAATAGTTGAGGAGGCCAAGACCCACAATGGGTTGTAGCACCGCAGGAAGTAAGTAAGTATTATATAAATTGTATGACATCTTAAGGGGTTCTGTTCTTTAGTCTTTGGAAGGTGATGGATTTCATCATCGGATTCTGTGCAAGTTCGTTTGGATGTAGCTCTGTAAGTGTGAGAGAACATGTGCAACAATTATTTTTATTCTTGGGCTATTCTTCTACTGAATGGATTGAGCTGAACATGTTGGACATGTAGTTCTTGGCCCAGAATAACATTTATGGCAACTTGGTTATGCGAGCGGAGGCTACGATGATGATGATGTAATGGACAACAATCATGACCTGGGATTAATCAACATGCATAATGGACCAACAGGAGTCCAATTGCAGGAAAGGGACCTTTTCTACCTTACTTAGATACTAGATTAGATACTAGCATGTTGACTGCAGGCCTAGGTCGGTGTGTTAAAAGCTTAGCTAAAACTAACACAGCAGTCTCTTGCCAATTCTTCTCTATTTGGTCCTATTATGAATGGGTGTAAATTTAAAAAAAATGATGGTTTAAGTTTTAAGTGTACTTTGTGTTTCTAATGAGTAAAACATATTTTGATTTTGATTTTTGAGTAGCATGCTGACTGTAGTCCTCGGGCATGGCTTTACACATGTGGACTGCTACAGGCTGATCATGATGACATGCCAGTCAATTTTTATTCTTCATGTCGCTGCCATTATCACACATAATCATTTATCTTTCCGTTTCCCTCTATCGGTTGACATTTCTACACTCACTCCCTTCTTCCTTCTCTCTTCCTTCTTACGTCAATCCATCTATATTTTCTTTGGCCTACTTCTTCAAAACATCAAAAACATCAATTATTTATGAAGTTTAATTCCTTATTACTTGATCATCTTTCTCACAATATATCCATATTTTCTTTGGCCTAACAACAAAACTTCAAAAACAAAAAGTTCTTATAGTTTGAAGTTTTACTCTTTTCTGCTATCTTATCTTTCATACAATCGATACATATTTTCTATGGCCTATTTCTTCCAGCAAAACTTAAAACTTCAAAAAGAAGATTTTGAAGTATGAAGCATCCTTGAGTTGCCGGTGCATTTTGTGGTCCAGTGTTCCAGTTCAGGCCATAAACACGCAAAGTTTTTTTAAAAATAAAATCACTAACTCTTTGTTAGGTCATTGAGGTAGATATGTCCTAAATAAATAGGTATTCAGTATAGAGCTTTTTAGATTTGAGACGAAGGCAGCATTACACAATTAAATAAACATAGAATTTAGAAAGTTTACGAAAAGGAGGTCAGGCTTCACTATTATTTTCTCTAACACTTTTACACCAGTTTTCCTTCAACAAACTTTCTCATTAACAACTTCTTAAAAGATAATATTTGGATGTACAATTCATGCAGTTTTAGCGATTATTTAAGTTTTTAACCGGAAGGAACCTACATTATCACGCGATGTTTCAGAGCGGATTTTACCATGACCCGACGACCGACTTCGCGAAACAAGGCGGTATCCAAACAAAACTATATTTAGACTTATAACTAACGCACGGAAATATCTACAGAACAATCGGAATACCGATCTCTCTTTGGTTATTCAAATTATGGTATTCAGTCAACATGTACAATAACTTTTCTGTTGAGTATTTCAATATATGCGGACGACAGTTTCAACTCACCTGTATTTACTTTCGGGAAATGTTTCTTGCACTAGATTCCCAAGGAATTACTTGCAAGGTTTTATGATTAATTGATTTAAAAAAATAAATCACGGAGCACCTCACAGCAACACACTCCTCGCCATTTTGAAGGTTGACTAATTTTGAGTTTTTACTGACAGTATTGACAGTTATTTGATCTGGTGACAGTGACATTGACGTTAGTTACACCTAACAGGATTTAAGGACTGCTATGTATTGTGCAATCTAAGTAAAAAAAACTACCCTAACATGGGAGAGAATAGGTTGCTAAGAAAAGAGGTACTTAATGCCTTTTCACGTAATCGAACATTGTCGACTCGACCATGTTCGTCACGTTGATTGTACAGAGATTGTAGATTAATGATATTATAATATAGTATTGATTGTAGAGCACTACTGTACTACTGTCTCTGTCCACTTCGTACATTGTAATATGACCATTGTTAAATGTTACATTTAGATCTCGATAGAAGTGGCGGTGATTTTTTATGTGAAACATTCTATGCGGTGGAATGGCGGTGGATTAAACTGTAAAGTTGTATAGTAATTAAGTTTAGTCGTCCGGTCTTCAGTTAGTTTTTCTATAGACGGTAACGGTGTTGCTTAGACCTTCTGCAACGTGGGGGGTGTCGTTTATTTTTTTCAAATGTTTACATTTTTTTTAAGGTAAGACCTATACTCTGGGTTAGCTAGAGGAATATGCGTTTTGAAGAAATAAACAATAATTTAAAATAAAAATACAAACGACTTCAAAAACTTTTATTGAAAAACTAAAACTGTAAAACTAAAAAATAATTGCTTATTTTTTGGTTCATACAACTAACAATCAGCTTTTTTTCTATCAATTTGTTCCGTACGATCTATGCTTTTACCACATAAGTAGATCTACCTGATATTTTTGGAGTCGGTTTCAGCCAAGGCACGCCAAGGTTTATTGCGTGGGCGGCGCGGGAGAGCATGTCCGAGGTAGAAGGGGTATAATATAGGTAAAAATAACAGGATCTACCTATGTGGTAAACGCATAGATCGTACGGGATAAATTGAAAGAAAAAATGTGGATTGTTAGTTGTATGAACAAAAAAAAAAAAAAAAAAAAAAAAAAAGACGTGTGGCACTCGGGGACTGCCGCGGTAAAGCTATTGCATAGCATTTTGTATCAACTTATGCAATAATAATTATTTATTTATTTTATTTATGCAGTATTTCTTTTTCTTTGATATTATTTCAAGTTACATTTTTTGAGCGTGGTGACCGATAAGAAAACAATTTTTTTTCTTTTATTAAATAAAAATACGTCTAGTTGCACGCACACAAACACCGTGTCGAAGACTGCCGAAAAGAAACGACGTTAGACAATGCACGGCCTTCAAGCCACACCTCCGTGCCCGTCGGAGTGGGGAGCGTGAGGTTTTTTTTCGTTACGGAATTTCTGGATTCGGTCCCCGCGCTCAAGGCCCTCGATAGAAGCTATGCAATAGCTTAAAAATTGTTTTAGTTTTACAGTTTTTGTTTTTTAATAAATGTTTTTGAGTTTTTTTTATTTTAAATTACTGTTTATTTCTAAATTTTCTGTGAATCTGACTTTAAGACGATTACTAAAACTATAAAAAAAAATTGTGCCCATACAATTTTCATATCCTATTATCTTACCTTCGAAATTATGCCACAATGAAGAAATAATTTTCCAAATCGGTTCATAATATGAAATGAAAATTCTATAGGCATGAGCCCATATAGAATTTTTATTTCATTTTCATTGTTTTCGCACCCTAAGAGTTAGTATTTTTACTTCTTTTATGGGACAAATTAGAAAGTATACTCAATACAACAAAAAATAATTTTCCAAATTGGATCATAAATGACGGAGTTATGAGGTAACAAACATTTAAAAAACATACAACCGAATTGAGAACCTCCTTTTTTTGAACTCGGCGAAACACGACTACATCTATGAATACAGCTTAACACTTCAAGAATAAAATGATATATCCAAATAATATATAAGAGTTTTAATGTTGAAGTACATCGCATATAAAAATATCAATACAAGTGAATAATATAACATTTAATACTGGTGTACTTCGATATCCGATAGATTTATCTTTGAAAGTACTATCGAATATCTCTCCTTTCCTGAAACAATATCTCCTAAATAATAACCGACCTTTTTTTCGACTGGGGGAAGGTGCTTCAACTTCAGACATCAGTGTATAAATTGACATAAAGTACGGAATCACTAGTGTTTTTCCAAACATGATCCAAAGCCACACAAAGAATAATGTTAGTAAAATTACTTGGCAAAACATGTAGAAGTAGTACGGGAAGATTATAGGGTCCGGTGTAGTCAGTTGCGTTATTTTACAGACAATCCACTGAATCATCATCCAGTAGACAAGGCATTGGTTGGTGCCTGAGCACAAGGAGACGAAGCAGTCCCATAGTCGCGCGCAAAGAATGTACGGAAAGCAAAATACTTCCCACCAGTTGAATCTGAACACATCCTCATTAGGAGCGTGAAATCTTTCTCCTTCAACACGATCGCACGGAAACCTCGCTGGAGGCTTCTGTTTCTTCTTTGGTGGCATGATTTACATTAATTTTATAAATACATAAAAATGATACAAAAATATTGAAAAATTTCACAAAAGAAATCGGGAATCTGGTTTGATTGACAGCAAATTGACAGCATAGAGAAATTAAAAGCTACGATTGACAGTTTCATCACACTCAAAAACTGCCTTGGCCAGCCCAGCACAGCCACAGACTAGTATGTACACCTTTACACCTTATAATACACCTTAAGTACGCCTGAGGTAGGCCTGCACATCGAGATACTATATCGCCTGCACTGTAAAATCCAAGGAGTTCTGTAGAGGAGTGCGCGCTTTGAACTGTGCCTGATTTTTTCATTAAGAATGCCCAAAAAGGGGTTATTTAACCTATATAACCGATTCAATAACCGTCATTTTTTGAAAAGTAGTTCTGTAACAAGTAGTTTCTCCACTAGCTTCAGGTCTTTATAAAAACACCACTTCGACAGTTAATTATGATTTATAAATTAGAGGCAATTTTATGGGATACGTTTGATTTTGACGCAATTGGTACGGGTTATCAGCATTCACCTTTCACCTACCTTAAATAAATAAATGAATAATATGAATCCATGTCACAGAATATCAACAGATGTCCCACTCATGTATGTGTCCCTGTCACTTTTCATACCTACACTCGGCAGTGGCGCTATCTTTGTGGCTACTAAGGGGGGCTACCCCAATCCCGTGACATAGCCCGCATAGCAAAAAACTTTTTCTTCAATATTAAAACAAAACAATAAGATTAAGAATAAGAATAAGAATAAGATTTTTTTTTTATTTGCAACTACACATAAATTGTAACTTACATTAAACATACTATTACAATACAAAAAGTTTACAGAACAAAAACAAAATTTTACATTTTACAATTTCAACTATAGAAATTCCCTAATAGCTTCTACACATGATTACTAACACAATTATTATTATTCCACAATTTCTTTTGCCCTATTCGTTTTAGACCTAAACTTATTAAATGACACTAAAACAATACAATATCTAGACAAATAAAAAGTTTTTTTTTTCAAATTATAGATAATATTTGGTGGCGTGAATTGACCTAACAAAAAATTAGGTACTTCGTATAAACTGATTCAAAATATTATACTATTATACAAATCGAGCTTACCTTACAACATATTCTCCGTTAAATGAACCAACGAAATACAAGCAAATACCTACTGATAACTACTGGTGGCTTAAAAAATGACATTTAACTGTTTAATATTGAATTTAAACAACCGTACACTGAACAGATAAAAAAAACCTTTTTTTCGTTGCTCCATTTTTACACAATAAGTTCATAGCACGTGTCTCAAGCGAGTGACACTCGCGCTTTGTTCCGAGATATCGTGTCCGTGAGCGGTGTCCATAGATCTTTTATTACTACCGTTAGATTGGCAATACAGTGCTAGGGGCGAGACCAAAACCAAAACAATAATACACGAGTATGTGTGTAATGTGCATGTGTGCAACAAAAATAGTGATGTGCTATGCACTGCCTACCTCAACTTCGATTATCGATAGGTACCTAGAGATTGCAATGTCTTCGTCTCTATTTATTTGATGCAATGTACTCGTAAAGTTAATATCATGTTGAGGGAACAAAAATAAAACTAAATACGTTCCATTTGCTGGTTTGATTTTTATTTTCCTTCAAAGATAACTAATTTGTTGTAAAAATGTCGTAAACTTTGTTAAGAAACATTTTGCAATTTCGCTTCATACTTTATTCTAATTACAAAATATTGTTCAATTATTCATTTTATTAATAGATGTATATGGTTGAATATCTATTTGGCCTGGGTTCATCGTCTTTTGGCGTTGTTATTGCATTCCAATCAATCTGAAAATTTATAATTGTTATTATAAATTGCTTACGGAATCCTAAAATATGAAATAAAAACTACCATTATGGCTGCATGCGAAGCATTACTTTTGTCAGTTAGACACATTGAGAAGATGCCAGGTATCGAAATAATCGACTATCGATACTATCGATAGTATCAATCACTATTTGTACAAAAGTGAGGTAAAAAATAGTAAGAAATCACGTATTTGATAAGATTCTAAATAGAATTCCTATACATTTAGAGCATAGATGTGATAAAATGCAATAATTTTCCCTATCCTTTTGTGTAATAAACTATGGTAGTAATGCTAAAATATTGCAAATATACAGCTAAACATTCCAATGGTACTTACGTGTGAAACGTATAACTCTGTGGGTTTTCTTTCTTAGATGAGGTACATTTAAGTACCGCACAAGTCACCATTATTCACGAACAATAAATTACACTGTAAAATACGGAGATTTCGTAAAATATTCCGGATTTCTATCTTTCACGAATGACGCCAGGCCGATACAGGCCGATAGCGTGTACGTGAATGGTCTCACCTATCTATCTCGCTCAAACACACGCGTAAAATAAGTTCCCTCTCTTTTGCATTGCCAATCTAACGGTAGTATATAAAAGATCTATGGCGGTGTCCATGTGTGCGTTGCTCGAGCGCACTTTGTATGTAGATTGTCTTCTGTACCTATCTTTATTTTGTGTCCATGTTCATGAATGATCTTTTAAAGCGGGTATTCACATGCGAAGTTTGTTCTTTGTAGTAAATTATGGTCTTAAAGAAACCAATCACGGTACATAGCAACATTTGCCTGTATGTATTAGCTGTGGTTGGTCCGTTTCTCTCACATACAAAGAAGAGAACTAGATAAAGTCTTAAAATTCAATACGGCTAGATCAGCCGCGGCTGTTCTCTACTTTCTTATGTCCAATATCATTAGTTAGAAAGGGATGCATACATATATCAATGCGACTTCAAAAAGTTAATGGAACCTAAGGCCTCATTTAGTAACTCAGTTGTACACCCAAATGATCAGCGCCGAACCTTTATTTGCAAACTTTGCCATTTCATATGACGAAATTCAAAGAATTGACAAACTGTCAAAATTTGTAAAAAGAGGACCGATGGCTATCATTTCGGTGTGCAACTGTGTTAGTAAATGAGGCATCAGGGCGCTCGAACAAATTTCTAAGCAGGTTCATACAAATGCCCTGGTACGAAGTCGCAGAAATCGCATTGAGAAAAGTATGCATCCCATTCTAGCAAATGATATATGTGTCGAGGAGTGTCTGGAGATCATATCTGGTGGTATATGATCTTGAGTGAAATGCCATTTGTAGTGCTGTGGTCGTTGAAATGCTTGACACATCGTAGATGGACTGTCAGATGGGACGTTTGGGTGACGATCCAGAAACGCCATGAAAAAAAGAAGAAGAAGGGAGCGTGGGGCGCGGGAAGGGAGGATGGACGTCGTCCATCGAACACGAAAATAAAAAGGTTAAATATGATGGGATCGCGATGGATTTTGGGAATGAAAAGGAAAAGCACTACAAATGGGAGATCGCTGCATTCCTCGATATGTGCTTACACGTTGGATTTACCTAATCTCCGACATCAGAAGTCGCGGATAGTGAATGCACGCCTACAATCAAATGCATGCGCGGTGGATGATGAAAATGGCATTACAAGTCGCTAGCATTCGAGTAATCTAATCGGCGCCAGCTCGTCGCCGCAACAGAGCTAACTTTACGTTAGAAAAGTACTGAAAAAGATGTTCACCTGTTGGAAGATGTGATGCAATGCAACATTGTCAGTCACAGGATGCAACGAGTTACCGGCTTCGCATGGCTTGCATAGAGGATAAGATTCACACTGCGGAATGGATGTTTGCATGATTTGCAGCAGCGATTTGTTCAGAGTCTGGGATTGGTAGTACCATGGTTTCCTTGTGATATCCACGACGCAGGAGAGAGTCCCGCCCAGTATCAGAGCTATGTGTGTGATGTTGGATGTTGTTTTGCTTTGACATAAATCTACACCGACCATCTGAATTATTGGCATAAAAGGAATGTTACATTTGCACAAAAGGGATACCTGCAATGAACATGAATGCAGCAATATTAGAGTTTGTAGTCAATGATCCATCGCGTACCCTCTTCAAAACAAAAATGATTTACAGCATAGATGCTTGACGGCAGTAGACTGCTACACTGAATATGGATTAGCAGGAGCGTTTACACTGAGACGGATGAGCTGTGTATGTCATGTTTGTGATGTAGATAACCTACGGAACTGCTTCCTAAAGTGGAAAGAATATACTATGATGAGCATCATATGATGAACCAACTATGTTAAAAGAATGCAAGAAAATATAGAACAGGAAATGTATATTGAATGACAATGTTATTTGAAAACTATGTACCTATATCAAAGTTCCTGATTACCACTTTCACTGGCTGTGCTTATGGTTTGTAGACAAGATAGGCCACAATGTAATGGTTTGTTTTGCATCTGGACTGTAAAGGTTGATGCATTTATTTAATGGTGTATTTATCTGGTGAGTTCATACAATTTTTAATTTAACATTGATAATTTAATGGCAAGTTGGTAGACAGCTTTCTAATTGATCTGCCATAGGTTTGATAAGGAAGCTATTATTATGTAATGTTCGGACTTGCCCCTAACTACAATGTACATACATGGTACTGAATTACTAAGCAATATCATGAGTGAGTAATGAAGCCTATACAATCCTTTAAGTTTCAAGTTAGTTGTTGTAATAAAATAGTTCATTAACCTTTCACTGCTTATTTGTAATATTAGTAATTTCAGTAATGGTTGTGAGTCTATGCTACGTTAAGGTTGTCATCTGTAACACAGTTGTTACGGTTGAATGCAGTTTGTTTAAAAAAAATTACATTTATTTGAGACAAGAATTATACAAAGACAATTAGAACAAACGTATTTCAAAAAAATTATTGTCATGTGAATTTAATGGTGTGGGTTCGAGTCCCATAGGTCTGATTATCTTATTGTGCATTTGCATTAACGGTATGAAAGTGTAATCTAATCCATTGTAGTCCATAATACAATGTGCTAACATTGTTTTCTTTTCATGTCCTGAAACATACTGTGAATGCGCAACCGACTCTGAGGAATAATTTGGGTATATTATATGGCCAACGTGACGAGCTTCTGGAGAGTGTGCTGTGGTGTTCTGACGGATGTACAGAATGTATGGGTTTATTTGGTGAGCATTTGGATTTATACTTACTGGGATGATGATGGAAACAGAACTAAAGCGTGAGCTACAGATAATCTTTTGGAGTAGAGATACTCGTGATCCAATTCATGAAGGAGTTGGTGCGGAGATTGTATTGATACAACCCACATACCGCTATCTATTGGCGAGCGACCACAGAAGTAATTGCCACGCCATCTAGTGGGGAGTAGATGAACTACCTGTTCCACTCAATTTTACTACACCTACCATACAATTGATAACGTCATCGGTCTGACAATGCTAACGGTACCTGTCACGGCTGCTTTCAAGATGAAAAAAACAGTGGAACATGTATGTCAATGTCATCCTACACTGCACTGCCACAGGCGAAACTCGAGCAAAGTCCGGGTTACAAAAACTGCTTGATCAAGGCTCTCAGAACGCAGGCAGTATCGGGAATTCTAGAGCAATGTTGACACCAACCCAGAGTCTTCCGTTATTCTAGGGAGTTGGGTTGGCTGGGGTCGGGTTGGCGGTGGCAATGCACATACACATACACCCCAACGCGAGACGTCAGTGCAGAACTTTCCCCCCTACTTTAAATTAGAATTAGAAAGTAATGTTGTTCAAGAGTAAACATTTTGTAATACTTTTATGTGAGCCGAAGTATCAAACCCAGCAGTTGAATGCTATAGGCTGATGATGATGATGATGATGTGCTTTTTTTATTGTTTGGTTTCGATAATACGTATAGTAATCTATTGTAGATTTGTGAGTTGTATTGTGAGAGTCATTAATACTCTCACACTTAGTACTTAGTTGTTAAATATTTCACGGTAGAGTAACCTAAGTAGTTGTCAGATTCTAAGCTAGAGGATTGATAATACACAATGAGAATAAAATAAACTATTACTATTAGAATTTATTTGGGTCAGAATGACCGAGCAGGAGAACAAATAAGCTGGCAGAATTTATTTTGCAGATTGAACACTCACACGAGGATGTGTGAGATGTCAGTATGGCCGGATCAAAAGAGCAGCGACGATAATATTAACTCTCAATAGCGCTTCCCCCTCACTTTAAGATAAGTACCTGCGAGCCATTTAGCTTTTTGTATGCGAACCTGAAAATGTGTAGTGATTCTAGTAAGACGGAATCCAGGGTTGCTGATCGTGGCATGCGGTTGCGGGCTCTGTAATGAAATATCTCTGACTCTCGCTCGATAATGTAGGAAGTATTGACACGTCACGTTCACTTTGATTTTGGAATCATTTAAAATTTTAACGGATGCATATTTCGTGGATGACACTGCATTACATTGCAAACATGTGGATATGCATTGGGTGTGATGTGTGGTTTGTCTCTGTATCCTCGGTGGAATTTGGTACTGAACGGTATCTGAGGTTGTCGACAAAGAGTCGGAATTATGTTTGGTTTGGTTCTAGATACCTACCTAAGTATTTGTGGCACCTACCTGCGGTAAAACTGGTGGAGCACGCTTTTACAAAATAGGCTATGCCTACGCTGCGCATTAACGTTGTGACTGCTAAGTAAATAAAGAGTTCGGTTTGGTCGGATCGTGTGCGGGCCAAGTTGTCGGAAAAATAAAAATGAAGGCGACGGGACGGGTAACGTTGCAAATACGGAAATGTGGAGCAAGTGTGGAGAAAATTTTAGTGGCGAGTTTTCCGTGAGACTGAATGTGTGAATACTGTTCTAGGGTCGGAACAAGGCTGTTAATACTGTTCCAGAGTCGGAACAAGGCGTTTAATACTGTTCCAGGGTCGGAACAAGGCGGTTAATACTGTTCCAGGGTCGGAACAAGGCTGTTAATACTGTTCCAGAGTCGGAACAAGGCGTTTAATACTGTTCCAGGGTCGGAACAAGGCGGTTAATACTGTTCCAGGGTCGGAACAAGGCGGTTAATACTGTTCCAAGGTCGGAACAAGACGGTTAATACTGTTCCAGGGTCGGAACAAGACGGTTAATACTGTTCCGCGTTCGGAAAAAGACGGTTAATACTGTTCCAGGGTCGGAACAAAGTGGTTTATACAGTTTCGCGTTCGGAAAAAGACGGTCAATACTGTTCCAGGGTCGAAATGAGGTGGTTAATACTGTTCCGCGGTCGGAACGAGGCGGTTAATACTGTTCCGCGGTCGGAACAAGACGGTTAATTCTGTTCCGCGGTCGAAACGAGGCGGTTAATTATGTTCCGCAGTCAGAACGAGGTGTTGAATCCGGTTCTGCGGTAGGAACCAGTCGGAGAATAATTCCGTGGTCGGAAAGAGGAGGTGAATCCGGTTCTATGGTCGGAACCAGGCGGTGAATCCGGTTCTATGGTCGGAACCAGGAGGTGAATCCGGTTCTACGTTGGAACCAGGCGGTGAATACAGTTTCGCGGTCGGAACTAGGCTGAGAATACTGCTCACGGGCGGGACAAGCGATTGAATTCTGTCCAACGGGGACAAGCGATTGAATTCTGTCCAACGGGGACAAGCATGTGGTTGAATTCTGTCCAACGGGGACAAGCATGTGGTTGAATTCTGTCCAACGGGGACAAGCATGTGGTTGAATTCTGTCCAACGGGGACAAGCATGTGGTTGAATTCTGTCCAACGGGGGCAAGCATGTGGTTGAATACTGTCCAGTGGGGACAACTAAGCGGTTGAATACTGTCCAGCAGGGACAACTGTTGAATTCTGTCCAAAGCGCCCCGGAGCAATGTTATTTTATTATAATCTTAATTTGTTTATTTATGTAAGTTATAAAACCTTAATTTGTTTATTTATTTACATCTGAATTGTGCTATTACATACTTGACTAACTTATTAAACCATATCCAAACAACCGATCAATTGTATGTTAAAATGACCAAAACAGTAAAAACTTAAAACATCTTTATAAAGGCTGCGTGCTACGAAGCGTTGCGTTTGCGTGCGTGCGTTTATACGACTGATGAAATTAAGGACTGAGATGTGAATCTAATTCATAAGTTTGAGTATTGCCAGTTTCAAGCGCGGTTTGATGGCTATGAGTAGAGTTGCTCTGAATAAGTTTACGTTATGGTGCGTGTAAGCGTTTGTACTACAGATTATTGGGGCTTGTGATTCCTATTTCAAAGAGTCATTTGCGTATAACTTTGGTAGATAGCCTTGAAAACCAGCTTAATTATTAGGCGGTATTGATGCCCAACTGTCAATGTCATGATCAGCAACATAACTGTGCTTATTTTACCTACCTATCAGTATTCGATGAAACAAAAATTAATGAGAACTGTTTGCTTGGCTAGAATTTTTCAGGTTAACAAGCAGAAACTAGCAATCCGAATGTGTATGTACATATTCGTACTTCTTGCCTTTTACTTAATCAATGGCGTCTGAGATGGCACTTCCACAGTTTATCCATAGTATCACACAGGGACGTGTGAAATGTCAGAATTGGCCGTGTCGAGGAGTGTCTGGAGATCATATCTGGTGGTATATGATCTTGAGTGAAATGCCATTTGTAGTGCTGTGGTCGTTGAAATGCTTGACACATCGTAGATGGACTGTCAGATGGGACGTTTGGGTGACGATCCAGAAACGCCATGAAAAAAAGAAGAAGAAGGGAGCGTGGGGCGCGGGAAGGGAGGATGGACGTCGTCCATCGAACACGAAAATAAAAAGGTTAAATATGATGGGATCGCGATGGATTTTGGGAATGAAAAGGAAAAGCACTACAAATGGGAGATCGCTGCATTCCTCGATATGTGCTTACACGTTGGATTTACCTAATCTCCGACATATGGATATAAGAAAGTAGAGATTAGCCGTATGAGTTGACGTTCAGAGCATAGTGAATTTTAAGGCTTTATCTAGTTGTCTTCTATATCAGTGGTTTCTCCACAAGGAGTATAATATTATCTGTGGTCAGTTTTAGTTAGTTTTGTTTGTTTGGTCTGTGATATTTTGATCAGACGTAGTATTATTTTCTCTGTTGATCAGTTTCGTGTTGATCATGAAGGGGACGGTTGCGCAAAATTACTAAGAAACAAATTGCGTGTCTTTTCGCGTAATTATTATGTAAACATCTCCAAAAACAACTCATGCGCCAAAGGATTTGCTGTAATCGACAACGAGTTTGCGAATAATGGCAGGTGAGAGCTCGTGACCACAATTTTAAGAAGTGAAAGTTAGTTGAACTCTAAAGTTTATACCTACCCTGCTACAGCTTTCAATTTATTATTTTCTAAATACTACCACGCCAATGCAGTTTAATTGATTGTGTATAATCGATCACAGCAAAGGTAATTAGGAAGTTAATGTGCAGAAATTGCGAGTAATATCGAAGAAAAACAGGTTTTCTGACCTTTCAATTTACATGTCCGTACAAAAGAAACTTGTTTCCTAGAACCTTGAAATTATTTTTGCTGATTTTGTGGTTACGTGCGTTACTTTGTACTTTTATACCCGGATAAAATTTTGTCACTGTCTTTATACTTCAACCTGCCTCTAAAAATTTATACCTAGGTTTAATTGAGTACCTAGGGTAAAACTACCATTTAACGGCCACTTAAGCATTTTCTTGTATTAAACTTCTTCTAAAAATAAAACTATGTACTACTAGGTTATGAAATATTTTTTTATATCTAAAGAAATTAGTTGTCTTTGCAATTGTATGTCCAAATATTACAAAGCCAATACATTTATTTATTATAATAACATTTATAAAACTATACCTGTTTTGCCTATTATCGGCCACCTCTTCCTAAATGTCGGCCTAGGTATGACCTAATATCGGCCTATATATTTATAGGATATTAGGGATATTTTGTGTATGTGTGCGTGTGGCAAATATATGAAGCAATGAAATGGAAAAAAATAGACCCTAATATTTGGCAGGAATTTTACAATTCGAACATAGTAGGTATGTTTAACATTTTAATACTTTATAAGTTTATGTTGTGTACCTCTCATAATTATTATAATCCAGGGAAAATCTAACTTATCAAAACAAGAAGGTTTGTACAATCTTTTTTTAATTCTCACATTTGTACAATCAAAGTCACATTTTATATCAAAATCAATATTTTGGATGCTCGCGGGATCGTCGTATTTTGATTGATTTGCCTTAATAGTATCTATCTGTCGACAAAATTCCAAAACGAAATCAGTATAGGTACTAGGTAAGTAGATATAACACGAAAAAGTAGTCACCCTAATCGTGTGGCGGCCGACTTTAGGATTTGACATCCACTAGCATATTCTTATTATCGATTGTATTTTTTGTGGTCATAGATACGATACCATGGTAAATTTTTTACAAGGAATATCCTTTACTATGTACCTAACTTTATATTATTTTTTTGACCTAGTCTATGATAAGCACCTAAATGTGCATTATGTGATCATGATCACCCTTAGTTAAGGGAACATTTGTAGGACACCAGTCTTTTCGAATATCAGCTAGGTACTATTATTTTGTATAACTGTATCCCAATCAAAGCAAATAAATAAATATTGAAGCGCTCGTGGCGTGCCTTACTTCGGTGTTCTTCATCTTTATTTATTTATATATTTATTAGAGATTATAATTACACAATTCTTACAAAATACTTAATATATAAGATATCCTCTGCTTACTCATTTAAAGTAGCAACAGCTAGAACAAAAACATATACCTGGGTGGGTGACCGTTTAGTGGCATTTAGATCTGAACGTCTTCGTTCTTCAGGGTTGCGGCATAGCGCAGCCAAGCACCGCATGCTAAATCCCCTGGCAGCCGCGCTGACAGGCAGGAGCGTCGGATGCGAGAAGTTATACCGTGAAGCGATCCCCAACCCGCGTGTTGAGTGTATATTGTCCTTCGTACTTCGAAAAACACACTAAGATATTGGTCCCTTTCGGCTGGTCTTTTTCGGGTCAACTTTCCTTTATGTGTAGTGAGCTATTCGGCTGAAACTTTTTTCACAGATAGGTTACTACACCTAGGAAGCCTAAATCTGAAATGGCGTAGTGCGGAAACAAATATTTTAAGATTTTTCATTGCAATATAGCACGCCTACCACCATCTTATAACAAACCACATGTTCGGCTGGTAGGAAATTCTCGTAGCATTAAGCCCTACTTTTGTTACATTTATTGTGCAATAAATAAAGTATAACATAATAAATAGTTTTAGCGTTATATATTTTCAGAATTACCTATTTTCATGTAATTTTGTCTAAATCGATGTAACACCTTATAACATTTATACGGCCTCTGTGGCGAAGTGGGCAAAGGGCCGCCTGAGACGCAGAAGGTTGTGGGTTCGATTCACGCTGCGCGACAAATGTGTGCATGTTCTGCATATATTTGTCTCGGGTCTGGGTGTTTTCTGTGTATGATTTATGTATTCACAAAAAAAACGGTGTATATACGTAATTTTGTCTTTCTAGATATCATTTTCACCTTATATTTACTACACGTAAAGAAAAGTCCTTCAAGTCATGTATGAGGCTTTTGTGCTTAAGAACTCCATCACCAGAGTTGGCTACTAGCGAGCTACGAAAAGATATGGCCAGCCCACTGCCACTTAAGCTTGCTAATTCTCTGAGCTATGTCCACAACTTTAGTTCTATTTCGGATGATCTCGTTACGGATTTTATCCTTCAGAGACACTGCATAGGAGCATAGCTCGTTCCATAGCTCGCTGAGCGACTTTAAACTGGTAGACTAGCCGTACTGTTAGTGTTCACGTTTCGGCTCCATATGTCATGACGGGTTGGACGCACTGATTGAAAACTTTCGTTTTCAAACATTGCGGTATGAGTGACGAGAAAAAAACCAACACTAATACAGTGCCACAATTATATCCAGTCGAAACAGATGTTAGGCTTCTGTTTCTGTCAGTGCAGAAGTGAATTTAGTTTCCAAATGTTGTATTGCGCAGCCAAACAGCTAACTTCAGTTGCGCCAAGTTATAATTGTGGCACTGTGTAGGAACTAGAGGGAGTCCGCGCCACCACTCAAGTGCGACGAATAGATGCGGCGGGCGCTGCTATCGCAGAACTATAGTAAATAAAACTAATATTTGTTTGTTTTTCCGTTTTTATTTACAATAATTATGCTCTTCTGGTCTAAAAGGTCTTATTCCGGACATTCCGTAGTAAAAACGCTCGTTAGTAATCGCCCATTATTTCACTATCGGGATCGAGTTCGAGTTCGACTGTCGTGAGTGGTCCGAGTGGACCGAGTGGATTGAGTCGTTTCGCGGACTTTATGTTGCTACTTGTAGCCAACCTCAGAGGGACATAGATACGTTGTTTATTATTTACCTACTAATTTGGCCCGTGCGTGGTACCGGGATAAAAAGTAGCCTATGTGTTAATCCAGGTCACAAACTATGTATATTCCAAATTTCACCCAAATCCGTGTAGTAGTTTCTGCGTGAAAGAGTAATTCATCCATCCATACATAGTAGGATAGTAGGCTTGCACCAATTACTCTAATTATATATACTTATTTGGTTTTATTTATACATATTGCAGGTACTTACATATATGATGTGTTTTCAACACGCAAGCTTACTTCATCTAACAGTGTCCCGGGCACAGCGTCCCAATTCATAAAAGTAACATAAGAATATAAAAACATAAATTTTTGATTTTCAGGTCTCCAACCCCTTTCAATGATCTTCACAATAATCCTGGCTATCCTGTCTCACTCTGCGTGTGAGTACATCCCCCCCGGCCCGGCATACACCTGCCCCAAAGGAACGGACGTGGCGCTGCTCTACCCCTGTGTTTGTGAAAATGCGACAGACGCAGGGCTCTATGTTCGGTGAGTATACTAGCCTTTCGCCCGCGGCTTCGTTTGAGGTACCTACCCGGAACGCCGTGTGGTATTTGTTTGTGTACTATCCCTAACGACGCTAATCTCGTGAAGGCCGAGAAGGACAAGCTTAGCAAGTACCTTGACTTGGCCCACGAGATTACCGCTATGTGAGATGTCGACTCAACAATTATCGTTCCGATAGTCGATTCAGTGAACGGTCTGATAGCGAAAAGCCTTAGAGGCTCTCGCTAGGCAGCTGGATCAAGGGTCAGTACACGCGGCGGCTCTCCTGGACTCACGCATTGTGCGGAGGTTCCTCTCTCTGCAGCCCTAGCCACTGACCGTTTGAGCCTTGCCCCGCGGTCGATGGTTTCCCGTTTTGATAATATTTTATTATAATGTTATTGAACTATTTTTGTACATAGTAAATTAATATTTTTAAAGGAAAAAAAAGAAAAAAAATGTGTTTTGTAACGAGTTTTAAAGTTTAATAAAGTACCTTATTATTAGTAAGGATACGAATGTTACTGTTATTTGAACTATTGCAGGTGCCAAGGGGCAGGTCTGGCCGCGTTGAGCGTCGGTATCGGAAATATAGCTGGCTTAGGACTGCCTATAGAGAGGTTGCTGTTGAAGGAATGCAAAATTTGTAAGTATTATTTATTAATTTGTTTGTCTGTCTCTGTCTCTGTTTGTTTATTTATTGGGTTGCCAACAAAATATACACAGATAAACAAAATAATATTGTAGCTGATATGCTTATAGACTAGTATAAGACATAGGACTAAAGCATAGAAGAAGTCTTAAAATTCATTTATGCTCTGAACATGAACTCATACGGCTGATCTCTACTTTCTTATGTCCATATATGTTAGCTAGAAAGAGATGCATACTTTATGTCAATGCGATTTCTACGACTTCGTACCAGGGCATTTGTATGAACCTGCTTAGAAATTTGTTCGAGCGCCCTGGTACGATTAACTTTTTGAAGTCGCATTGATATATGTATGCATCCCTTTCTAACTGATGATATTGGACATAAGAAAGTAGATATTAGCCGTATTGAATTTTAAGACTTTATCTAGTTGTCTTCCTACATCTGTGAGACTAGTGTTCCTATCATCCTCTAGGGCTTTTAGGCTGTGCGTTGATTGTCAGTCAGCTGTATTACAGTTTCACATATTTATATTATTTACAGACTAGCTTCAGCTCGCGGCTTCGCTCTCGTGGTGCCCCTATTAAAGTAGCCTTTATGTTATTCCAGATCTACATAATGTCCACAATATCAGCTTAATCCGTTCAGTACAAAGAGTTTACATTGAAACTTTTTTGTGTTTTGCTTTTACGGTTCATTAGTATTGATGTGAAGAAACAACAAATATTTCACATTTTGACAAAACTGCATTGTTTATAATATTAGTAGGTTTTGTAAGATGATGAAGCGAAGCGAGCTACGATAACAAAAACAAACAAACCTTTTAAAAGGAAACTCTTGACGACCTCTGTGGTGCAGTGGGTGAAGGCTCGCCTGAGACCGGTTACAGGTTAGTTGGCTTCAAATTCAGCCTGAGTCGAAATTTTAGGAATTTATATTAAAAATCTTAAATGTTTGTATGTTTTTCAAATATTAATCTTGGGTCTGGGGCGTTATCTATGTGAAATGTTTACGTATTTATATATTATGCGGCTCCAATAATCCAATTAGATTATTTTGGGGCTATGCTGCGTATACAAAACCTTAATTTCCAGCGCGCCTTTTTGGCTCCCTATTCCACCGGTCCACAATACGCGTGCTATACGTTGAGGACACGCCTGTCCGCGCAATCGACGGCTATGTGTTCGCGGGCGTGAATAAGACGCTGCAGGAGGTATACATGTCCAATACGAAGTTCGAGGAGTTTCCTAAGGAGGCTTTTAAGGTAGGGTAACATTATGTTATGTTATGTTATTTAATAACATTACAACTCCGCTCGCCCCAATACCGGCACCATTTTGACTTTAACGAGCAAAGCTATGAAAAAAATGAGATAGAAGACAGGAGGCAGCGAGAGAGGAAGTGGGACCGCGCGGGCCCGATGTTTCCCGATCGAAATGTTAGAGTGTCCCCGCGCGGACCATACTGCGAGCTGAGGGGTTAACTACCTTTTTTTCGTAGCTTTAGGATAGGATAAATAACTTATTGTTGTTTCAGATCCTAAGTAATCTAACTAAACTATCCATAGATGGTCATCTTATGACGAAACTAAGTAAAGATATGTTTGGTGGCAGTCTTGCCGTGGGAAAGTTAGAACGACTGCATCTAACTAACGGAAATATATCGGACGTGCCTGTGGAGGCTTTCCAGGTGAGTCACCACACTGGTTCTGTTGTTAACATTCTAACTGATAGGTAATTGACTCAGGCGTGACCTTGCGGAAATTCATTACAAGATAAAATCATAAGGTGGACCATGTGTTAGGTAGGTAACATTCAAAATGAGCTGTGAAAAAATCTAACTTCTAAATCAACGTAATGAAAGAATAATCGACCGTTTATGTCGCATATTTTGACACTTTCAAGGAAAACAAAAGCAAAGTTTGGCTCGAAACAAGCATAAAGCACTAGTAAAAAGAAAAATACGTTATCTGTTCTGGAGTTAAATCACAAAAAAAAATTAAAAATAACTTACAAGTTTATTGGGTATTTTTTGGTATTATGGTTTTTTTAAATTTGTGACTCAAATATATATTTCTTTAGCTTTAATGTTTATACGTAACGCTCGGTGCGCGTCGTGCGCGAGTCAAACTCGCACTTGGCACTTTGTATTACAATATTCAGTGATATTATTTGTTTATTTTCAGAATTTACGTAAACTAAAAACCCTTGATCTGCATGGGAACAATCTATCGACTTTGAAGAGAAACCAGTTTAAAGGTTTACGAGATGTTGAAGTCTTGGACATAAGGTAATATAAATAAATACAATACAATACATTAATTGCTTTCACATGGTGTTGAGTTGCATCATCATCTTCATCATCGGCCTACAGCAGTCCACTGCTGGACATACCCCCCCCCCCCCCTGCAAGAACGTGCCGACAACAAATAACACACACTACTACTAGTTTCTTAATAAGTATAATGTTGTTTCAGTTACAATAAGATATCAAAGTTGGACGGCAGCCATCTTGGAGATCTCGTCAAAATGGGCTGGTGCAATGTCAGTCATAACTTGATCACGGATATACCCAGGTAAGGCTACATTTATCACCACTACCTACATATTAATAATATCATCTTTATTTTGTGACACAACATAATATATTTGTTTATATATAAGTTTTATTATTATTATGACACTTTATTAAACTTTAAAACTCGTTAAAAAACATTTTCTTCTAGAAACCTAATATTATCTACTTTACACATAAATAACATCAAAAACAATATAGTAAGAAATGTATAAAAACGGGAGACCACTATTTATGTATATAATATTTTATTTTATTTTTATTTAAACAAGGATTCACAGTTTTACAATGTTAAATTATAGGCTAGTTAAACATAATTTGTACATAAACCAATTTGAATCCACATTTTGTAAACAGCTCGTAATATGCGTTAGGACGATAAGTTAGCAGATGAGTATGTTACTAGTCACAAAAACTAAACAATAAAGAGTAAAAAGATAGGTAGGTAACTACAGCAAAGCAGCAATGGTAATTTTATAAAGAATTTTAAATATTACAACGACTGTTCTATTTCAATCGCATTTGTGTGTGTGTTTGTGTGTGTGTGTGTGTGTGTGTGTGTGTGTGTGTGTGTGTGTGTGTGTGTGTGTGTGTGTGTGTGTGTGTGTGTGTGTGTGTGTGTGTAAGTATGTGTTTTAGTTTTAATTTGTAAAGGTAGGAAAGTAATTTGGCTGAATAAGAAGTAAGTACCTACCTAGGTAGGGACATTAGATATTACTACTCTTGACTTGTATCATTTAATTTAATTAATGTAATTGGGTGAACCGTGTTAATTAAATAAATAATATTATAAAACAATGTCCCCCGCCGCGACTCTCTGTCTGTCTGTCTGTTCGCTATAAACTTAATAACTACTAAAAGAATTTTCCTGCGTTTTTTACCAATAGACAGAGTCATTCACGAGGAAGGTTACGGTGTATAATTTGTTAAGGTTTTGTTATTGGATGAATGAGGTTGTATATTAGATGAAATAAGACGATAACTGAAACTTTTCACATTTGCAATATTTATTTTATTCGAGATTGTTGTATGTATTTATGAATTGTTTTATTCTTTAAGTTTATCTAACTTTATGGTATTAGTATATTATGTATGAAGTATGTAAGTTAATTTTTTTTCTTGTACTTTTTAAAAATTTCCTTTCATTTAGTTGTGTGTGTGTCAGCTGCATGTTTTTGTTTGTACTTTTGAGTGTTGTTTAAACTGGCGAATCATACAGATTTTTTTTATTATAAATCTTAATTACAAATGTCTAGTGATAAGTCGAAGGTGTATCTTTTTCAATAAAATAAAAAAATAAAAACTGTTGAAAATGTCAGTCTGCGCCGGGGAGCTTTCATCGAGAACGGTGCCTATTTATGAGATATAGATATACAAAACAATGTATGGTGGGATAGGTTTGTACAGTAAGGTCCGCGATGGCATTTGTCTTCTTATAAGGATTAATTCTAAGTAATGGTCAAAAATCTATTTAGATAGATACAAGCTGATGCCATAAAAGTATAAAAATTCTCCATTACCCGTGCGAAGCGGGACGGGTCGTTAGTTATTAATAATTCACATGACATAGACATTTATTTATTTGTAACCAAACACACTTACACAATATTATTAGAGATTAACACAAAAAATAGAGAAGATAGGTAACATAAAACATGGTGGGGTCTGTGCTACAGCAGTGAAATGGCATCGACTCAGCATAACATCTAGGTACTGTTTTAGCAGCAATAATAATATCAATTTTCTAAAGATTTCTAGTTAAGAAAAAGGTCTTTAATGGTAAAAATTAAATAGTTGTATTTCATTACCTACAATGTTAAAATATAGATTTTTTAAATGATATATACTTTTTTCATAATTAATTTATTGTTTGTGAATCTAGGTAAGTGTTACATTCAAATAGTTTAGAAAAAAATGTATGAATCACTAGATCCTGTTAATAAACATATTTAATTTAACCTACTTAACAACAACTACAACACCAGCCTGTATTAGTCCACTGCTAGGGGGATATGTCCATAATTCCCACGCGGGTTGGGGATCGCGGGGCACAACTTCTCGCACTGCCGACGCTGTTGCCCACCGGCAGCCAGGAAATGTTAGATTGCGTTATGCTGCGATCAGCCGCGCCGCCAGAGCTCCGTTTGTTAGTTAGCAGGTGCACCACAGACAGGTGAGGTTGGCTTGTGTACCGGTTAGGTGGAGTATGGAACCCCTTACACCCCAAACCAAATGTAGTGTGCATGTGTGTCCAATGTAGGATTTTGTGTAATGTTTATGTTGTTTCAGAGGTATGTTCGGAAGGAACAATCTTCTAAAAGTGTTACACCTCGATAACAATAAACTGAAGAAGTTGGACACCAATAGTTTCAAAGGAATGAGATTTCTAAGGTAAGATTATGGATTTAATGACATTAAGGTAGGTAGGTAAGTATAGCCCGGTCAAGTCAGCTCAAATAATAGGAGTAAAGTTATAATAATTTTTATTTGGCTGTAAATTGGTACGAATGTTTAGGAATACTACTTTTAAATGTAATGTTAAAAGTCTCCATCGATCCCGCATCTGCAAAAAAAATCAAGTTCCAAAGTTCACAAGCTACTTTTTACTTTTTACTTTTTATCTTTTTTGACATTTTTACTCTACATTGATGTGCACTCGATAGAGTCATTTGTGATTGTACACTTTCATCTCAATACCTAAGATCTTTATCATATCACATTTACAATGGTTTTAAAGCATTTTTCAGCCACACAGTTAGTTTTATCATAAAATTAGGTCTGTCAGAATTGTAGATCGTGCAATTATCTATAAAAATTGTTTACCCTTTTTTTGCTAATAGTCATCATTTCTAAGATATAGCGATTCAAATAGTTAAAAAGTCATTTACATCACTGCTATTCTGCGTCATACCTGAGCCAGAGTCAACGTGTTAAAAAGAAAAAAATGGTGTTTCAGTCAGTTTTCATTGGTTATTATCTGAAAGTACTCTGCGTAGCGTCATGTCCGAGGCCCGCAGTCAATGTGTTAAAAAGAATAAATGGTGTTTTATTCAGTTTTCATTAATCATCTTTCTTTGGAATGATGATTAATGAAAACAGATTACGAGCTTTATGTGCGACACCCGCAACGTGTTAAAAACAAAAAATGGCGTTTCAGTCAGTTTTATATACTTCGATAACTTATGATAAAAATTAAAATAAATAGTAGTAGGACGCATCATCATCATCCTCATTGTCGGACATAGGCCTCCCCTAATGAGCGGCATTGCGCCCTGTCCTGAACTCGACATCCAGCTTGTACCAGCAACATTTCGCAAATCGTCACAGGAAAACGCATACCAGTTTTAAATTATCTTTTTTTCAGACGACTCCACCTACAAGACAATCAAATCTCCGACATAGGCCGGGGAACATTCTCATCAGTGACGAGGATAGGCACCATCGACTTGGCGAGAAACAAAATAACTAAAGTCGACTATCAAATGTTCCAGGCGTCTAAGTTTGCTGAGGTGAGTTCTTTTGCTGTTTGTAAAGTACTCTTGGTTCCTCATACCGATGTGCTGATATATTTGGGTGAAAAGAATATTAAGTTAGTCACTAGTTTAAGCTACTGCTGGACGGCGGCCTCCCCTAATGAGCGGCATTGCGCCCTGTCCTGAGCTCGACGCATCCAGCTTCTACCAGCAGCCTTTCGCAAATCGTCACTCCACCTGACCGGAGGGCGTCCTACACTGCGTTTGCCGAGCCGCGGTCTCCACTCAAGAGCACTTTTACCCCAACGGTTATCGGTTCTTCGGCAGATATGGCCAGCCCACTGCCACTTCAGATTGCTAATTCTCTGAGCTATGTCGATAACTTTAGTTCTATGTCGGATGATCTCGTTGCGAATTCTATTCTTCAGAGAAACTCCAAGCATGGCTCGTTCCATAGCTTGCTGAGCGACTTTAAACTGGTGGACTAGCCGTACTAAAACTTGTAACAATGTGATCAATTTTTTTATATTTATATTTTATTTTCTTTATATTATTACTGAACCTTTGTATTGTTTTCTAGGCCGTGAAGGTTTGCTATTTTGCATAACTACATTCAGTTATTTTATATCTTCTAAAATGTTGAATTGTGCGAGCGAGAGGGAGGTTTGACATGTATCGTCACCTTAAGAAATTATATTTTACAGGTAATAAATTTAGCCGAGAACAATATAACAAAAATCGAAACACAAGCATTTACAGATCTCTACGCAGCCACAGTGAACATATCTCATAACAAGCTGGACATCATAGAGAACAACGCGTTCCAAAACTGCCTGAACATGACTGTGCTGGACCTCAGTCATAACAACCTGAGCGATATCAATAAGAGGGCGTTCGATGAGAACACATACCCCTATGAGTTTAATGTTGCGTTCAACGGATTCACTGATTTTAGTCAGGTAACTTTATTTCTTTCTTTTAAATACCTTTTTTTAGTCAAACTGCATGGTCCTACTGCTGGGCAAAGGTCTCGTACTTTTGTATTTTATTTTTAACTAGCTTCCGCCCGCGGTTTCGCTCGCGTGGTGCCTGGTTAAAAAGTAGCCTGTGTGTTAATCCAGGTCTAAAGGTCAGGTAAACTATGTATATTCTAAGTTTTATCCAAATCCGTTTAATAGTTTTTGGGTAAAGGGGTAACAATCATCCATCCATCCATCTTCACAAGCTTTCACATTCAAAATATTAGTAGGAGTAGGATGAAGAAAAATTTAATCGATTGTCAATTTTATTGGAAAATCAAAGTAAAGAATTATGTTACAAACATTATTATTATTGATTGCGTGGCTTTCATATCACTGCGGTTCATGAAGACCTATTGTGATCGCCACTTCTATTCAAGTCGCCCCTTGAAGCGGGGCGTTCACAGTTCACAACTAAGCCCTACTGCTGACAGAAACTGTAGGACCTTTTTGGGTGTGAATTCTCTTAGCTCCTCAGGGCTTAAAGTGAATTTGCCCTAAATAGTGCTACGTTTGTGCATTAGTGGCCCACACTCTCTTAGCAGATGAAGGGGCGATTCATTCGCCTCTTTGCAGAACCTGAAGGTTACAAATAGCTCAAGATCAAAATGATTGGAGAAGCCTTTACCCAGCTGTGAGACAGCAGGCTACTAGTAGAATCCTAGTGTGGCGGAAAGAGTGTAGCTTTGTGTCAAGTCATATACTTGCTAAATAATTATATTTATTTCAGCTGCCAATCCAAAATATGTCCGGTATAAGAATAATAAACGCGTCGTACAACAACATCAGGATCATTCCCAAGAACTCGTTCCCCAAACTGTACGAGCTACACACTGTCGACGTCTCTCACAATGATCTGGAGGACATATTCAACGCTGTCTTCCAAAACCTGTTCTCGTTGAGGTGCGTTTATGTATTTATTGCATTTAACAAATCTATATTTATGTTTTGCATTACATACATACTTAGATAGATAGATGTTTATTTATTCAACAAATTTTAACAAACTCTGGTTAGTAATTTCTTAAATTTACGCAAAACTTTACAATTTTATTTAGTAAGAGGCCTTAGAGAAAGCCTTCCTTTTGGGAAAAAGAGTCGATTAAAACCAATTTATTTTCATAAATTCAAAAATGCATTCGTTTTTACCTTTAAAATAAACCTATAGTTTCCTCAGAACAGGACCTTCTAACTACAAAAGAAAAGGTTCTAACTACAAATACCCTGTATTATAGCAACTGGAACGGATTTAGCTGAATTTTTGGTCCATTTAGTTCCAGAAACAGAATAACTAGCTTCCGCCCGCAGCTTCGCTCGCGTGGTAGGTACTTGGTTAAAAAATATCTTATGTGGTAATCCAGGTCATAAACTACATAAATAAATAAGTGAGTGAGTGAGTGACCGAATGAATGAGTAATTAATGCAATAAAGAATAAATGAATATGAATATGAATATCAGTGAGTGAGTAAGTTATTAGTATATAAATATCCCCAAATCGTTGAGGAGAAAAACATCACCCGATGTTGAGTTGTATAAAAAGCGGCCGGAACACGCGGTCGCCTTCATTCCGCCGCGTTACTCCATCATGATTTTGCTCTGCGTTCTTATAATTATTGGTCATTTTTTAAATAAAGTTTTTAGGTTATGTTATAATGTTTGTTAAAAAAAAAATCTGTGATATATATTTGTTTGTTTCAGATATCTGTACCTGTCGCACAACTCGCTGACGACACTGAAGCCGTCGACATTCGGCACACTCCCCACCGTGCTGTCGCTAGACCTCTCTCACAACAAGCTGACCTCGGTGTCGCGCGCCGCTCTAGCCAAGCTGCAGAGCTGTCGCGAGATCGATCTCGGACACAACTATGTCGAGAGCGTGTTCCAGATACCGGCTGCGCTAGCGTGAGTTGTTTACTATTTTGAGAGATGGATACATAAATACTATTAATTACACTTTAGTCATTTTAAAACTCGTCAAAAATACATTTTTTACTACTTAGTTTAAAACATTAATAATTTACTATATACAAAAATAATATAAAAAAACATTTTAGTAAAAAATATATCCAAAATGGTGGCCCAACGACCTCGGGGCAAGGCTCTTAACGGTCGGTGGCTGCAGAGTGGGGCTGCAAGGAGATGAACCTCCGCGCAATGCGTGAGTCCAGGAGAGCCGCCGCGTGTACTGACCCTTGATCCAACTGCTAGCGAGAGCCTCCAAGGCTTCACTGAAACAAACTGTTGAGTCGGCATCCCACATAGCGGTAATCTCGTGCGAAGTCAAGGGCAAACTTGCTAAGGTTGTCCTTCTCGGCCTTCACGAGATTAGCGTCGTGTGGGATGGTGATGTCAACAAGTATCGCCCGGCGTTCCGACCGGTCTATCAGCACGATATCAGGTTTATTCGCTAGAATAGTCCTGTCCGTGATGATAGAGCGGTCTATTCCTAATGTTATTATTATTTTATACTTTATTGCATTATAAATGTAACAAAAGGTGAACTTAATGCTACAAGCATTTTCTACCAGCCAAACCTGTGGTTTGTTATAGATTTTGTAGGCGTACTAGAGATGTGCTGACTATGACTTTGGCCGACTCGCCGATTAGTCGGTTGTAAATAGGCCGACTAGTCGTCCAAGTCGATCACGGTTTCAGTAGAATTGATATTTGCCGTATTCGGCAATTTCAAAATTTATAAAAGAAAGTCTCGCTGATTTGAAATTGAGATTTAAAAATACATACAAAGTAAGAAGCCGGCGCTCTTTGCCGAATAGTTAGAATAGCAGTTTGTTTAATATAGGTTGATACGCGGGTCATTCATATTACTGATGACAACGGATGACGAACTATTATGAACGACGACGAAACCCGAACCAAATTGTGTTTGTCAAACCAATGAAAGCCATGATTTCGTCGTCGTTCATCATTGGTCGCCGTCACCATTACTTGTATGTCAATGTCGCGCGTATCTACCTTTATTAAACAAACTGTAGTGTTCATATAGTCACAATCATATTATAAATGCGAAAGTTTGCGAGTACTTATGGATGTATGGATGAATGTTTGTTACTCTTTCACGCGAAAACTACTCAACGGATTTGAATGAAACTTTAAATATAAATAGTTTATGACCTGGACACATAGGCTAATTTTGATCCCGGTACCACGCGAGCGAAGCCGCGGGCGGAAGCTAGTATGAAATGTATTAATTAATGACTACTTATTTTCAGGTCATTAAATGAATGAATGATTACTTATCTTTCAGGTCATTAAATCTAGCTCACAATAAACTTAAAGAAATAAAACCCAACACGTGGCCAATGATGAATTCTCTCCTTCGACTCAACTTATCGTCCAATTTGTTGGCCGATAATTTGCACGACAGCTCGTTTAGCAGCTTGTTGACACTTCAGAGCTTGGATTTGAGCTCGAATGGCTTGAGCAAGCCGCCGTGGCAAGCTCTTAGCGGCTTGAGTAGCTTACAGTACTTGTATATGCAGGTATGTACATTATGTTAGTCTCCAAGGTATTTATATATATGGGCCCTAGTTTAAGTAAATTAAGATCTTGTACTTTTTCTTTGTGCCTGAAATAAAATGTATTATTATTATTATATTATTATTATTCTACTTCCACAGCATTATGTCGTACGGCTTTTGTTGTGGGCGTATGTAAGCGAATCCGCGGGCGGAAGCTAGTCATCCTCGGCCGTTGGATGTCCGTTTTTGAACGTAGGCCTTTCCCATTCCGTTCCATGGCGACTGATCGTCTGCCTTTGCCGTCCAGTGCGAGTGGTAGCCCGCGTATCCTTTTATGTCGTCCACACATCGTTTCGGTGGACGACCTCTTGGTCTTCTGTTCGTCCACGGTCTCCATTCGAGGACTCGTCTCGTCCATCGACTTCTATCAAGCCTAGCAATATGACCAGCCCAACTCCACTTTCGCTCTGCAATTACTTTAACCACGTCTCTCAATTTAGTTGTCCGTCACTGTTATAAAGTTGCGAAAACAATAAATAAAACAACTTCAGACATGAATGTGGTCACAGAATCACACTAAAACTACGAACTAAAATAATAATTTGTTCTTTTATATTTATGTGTAAACTTAATATTTTCGATAGGTCCAAAAATAATGCTGTATTATGTATGACTTATGACACAATTTCATCTAGACTCTAGTTTTAAATACCTAAATATATTACAGACAACACAACACACAACGCGAAGACCTGAGACAAATATTTACTGATACAAACATTTTTCTCTCGGACGGGAATAAAAACAAAACAAAATTATTTAACCGATATTACAAGTAACATAAACATGGTTTGGGATCTCTTCATTTAAGTCGTAAGACCTGTATTAGAGGAGTCCCCTGTTCTCTGTGGCGACATCAATTCACTTGCAATAAGAAAGTATAACTAAGTGTTATTATACGTGGGTAGGTGTGTGAACGGTGTATATTTGTAGATTTTGGATAGGTGTGACAAGGTAGGATGTACAAGGGAATCGAATCAACCCTCTACGTCTCAGGCTGTCATCAAAAAAATGAAATCGTGCTACTTTTCAGAACAACGAACTAACATCACTGAGTAAATCTTCGTTCGGTAACCTGCCCACCCTCTTCCACCTCGACCTGTCCGACAACAACATAACGGAGGTGTCGAAGCAGTCGTTCGCGGGACTGCAGCAGTTGTTGGACTTGTCTCTGAGAGGAAACGGACTGGAGAGTGTGCCGAACGAGGCGTTCAAAGGACTCGTCGCTTTGAGGTGAGTACTCAGGTTACCTACATTTAAACTATTTTTTTTAGGTTTCCGGAACCCAAGCCAACCCCACCTGTCCGTGGTGTACCCTGATAAACAACGAACGGGGCTCTGGCGGCGGCTCATTGCAGCATAGCGCAGCCTACACCGGCACAGCTAAATCCCCTGGCCGCCGACGGGCAGCAGCGTCGGCGATGCGAGAAGCTGTGACCTGCGATCCCCAACCCGCATGCCCAGCGTGGGGATTATGGGCATATCCCTCTTTATTAGGGGAGGCTTATGTCCAGCAGTGGACTGATATAAGCTGGTGTGGTGGCGTGGAAAATGAAAAAAAAAAAACGGGACCCTATTACTATGACTCCACTGTCTGTTTGTCTGTCCGTCTGTCTGTGACCAGGCTGTATCTCTTGAACCGTTATAGCTAGACAGTTGAAATTTTCACAGATGATGTATTTCTGTTGCCGCTATAACAACAAATACTATAAACATCATCATCATCATCCACAGCCTGATTTCACTCTTTGCTGGGTATAAGCCTCCCTCAACTTGTGCCATCCACCACGATCCTGCGCTAGTCTAACCCACGTGCGACCCGCGACTTTGAAAATGTCGTCTGCCCATCTTGCAGCCGGACGTCCCACACTCAGAAAGCCATAATAAAATAAATATTTAAGGGGCGCTGCCATACAACAAACGTGATTTTTATGCTCGATATTAATAACGGCGACAGATCGACGCTTTAAATATTCACAAAATATTTAGTTTTATATTCACCTCAAAAATAATGAATTAAATTAAAATAAAATAAATTAAGGAGGGCTCCAAACATGCATAGCTAATGGTACAGAACCCTTCGTGTACGAGTGCGACTCGCACTTGACCGGATTTTTTAAACTTCTTTATTTGTAAAATTGACTCCTTAATTATATTTTTTGCAGGAGATTAGATCTATCACACAATTTGCTGGAGAAAATAGACAATAAGACGAATGGATTGTTAGATGACTGTCTGTCTCTAGAAATGGTGAGTTATCAATTTGTCTTGCATCGAGAACCGAACTCGTACTGTTGCTTAGCTTCTTCCTTGTATTGTGGGAACCACATGATTGATAAACTATATTAATGATATATATATGTGTACTGAACACTAGCCCTGCGTAGATCGTGCTCTGCGAAGATAGTGCTGAGTGTACTACCATTTGCCTAAAGCACACTAAAACTCATTGTGTTCTATTTTTTGTTATTTTATGTTTGGCAAGAAATGTATTTGTATTGTATTGTATTGTGTATATTTGTAAATACATACGTATTATGCATATAATACACTCCTGATCTGATACAAATATCTGCAGATAATGCAAACATTTGTCCGACGGGAATCGAACTCGTATCCTTCTGCGTCTCAGGTGGACCTTCGCCCACTGCGCCACAGAGGCCGTCTTAAATATAATGTGTGACCAGAATATTACGAAGGCATCGAGATACTAGTCACAGTGTTCAAGTGAAAACTGACAAAAATCGTCCAAGCATATTTGACATAAATAGATTTCAAAATGCCTTTACACTAATTTGGACCTTTGAAAAGTGTTCAATGTCGGCGCAATGGATAGCCTGCGCCGAGTTTTGGTGCACACTTTTTTCCACGTTTATGGCTCTAGCGTATATAATATCTCAATGTACAAAGGCTACTTTTTATCCAGGTACCACGCGAGCGAAGCTGCGGGCAAATGCTGTATTATAATATTAGTTAGGATAGGATTATGATATAATATTATTAAATTTAATTCCAGATAAACCTAAGCTACAACAACATCGGTTTCCTAACCAAGAAGATGTTCCCCTCGAGTCCCTGGATCCCCTACAGACTGCAGGAAGTTGATCTGAGCCACAACACCATACCCGTCCTGACATACGATATCACATACGGAACGAAAACATTGACCAAACTGAATCTGAGCGATAATGTTATTAATGATATTAGAAATAGTAAGTTTTTAGTTCTATTCGTACTGTTATTAAGATAAAAAGTCCCGTTTTTCTATATTAGTCCACTGCTGGACATAGGCCTCCCCTAATAAAGGGAAATATGCCCATAATCCCCACGCTGGGCATGGGGGTTCGGGATCTCAGAGCACAACTTTTCTCACCGCCGACGCTGTCCGTCGGCGGTCAGGGGATTTAGCTGTGGTGTCAGGCTGCGCTATGCCGCAATCAGCCGGCTGCCAGAGCCCTGTTAGTGAGTTAGCAGGGTGCACCACGGACAGGTGAGGTTTGCTGGGGTTCCGAAGATGTTAGCCGTTGAAACCCCTTACACCCCCGTTTGAAGATCATCAACTCTTTTCTTGTTGGCGATTCAAAATTTGGTAATACATATATTTTTTGTATAATTTTCAGATGTCCTTGGTAATCTAACATCGCTGCATGTATTGGATCTTTCTAATAACAACCTAAGGGAGTTGATATCTAAAACATGTGAGTACAATTTTTATTTACTAGCTTCATCCCGCGGCTTCGATCGCGTGGTACCGGGATAAAACGTAGCCTATATGTTAATCCAGGTCACAAACTACGTATATTCCAAGTTTCATCCAAATCCGTTCAGTAGTTTTTGCGTGAAAGAGTAACAAACATTCATCCATACATCCATACTCAAAAACTTTCGCATTTATAATATCAGTAGGAACTAGGATAGGTTGATAATTATGTTTTTTTTGTGTAATTAATTACATAATTAATAAAAATATAATCTTCTTTGTCTTTCAGCGACTGCAAAATTATACTTACCTACAAACATAACGGAGATATATCTACAAAACAACCTCATCGATGACATACCGACTGACAGTATCGTAAACGCGACTGAACTGAAGCTCCTCGATGTAAGGAATAATCAGATGACGAGGTTCGAACCCGCTATAGTCAAGAAGATAATCAACACCCATATGGAGATGTTTTTCGAAGGTATTTAGTTTTTGGTAGTTTTTCGAATATGATTTTTTTTTATCATGGTGATTGAATCTCATTCGAGAGATGTCAATGAGATAAACATTGAAAGAACAGCGACGTTTCGCCGTACAGGCATACAAATGTAACTTAGTTTCTTACAAACATAAAAATACAATAACAAAATAATACTTATAACACAATTTTTTTGTTTCTAAATTGTTAGCTACTTCGATCAACTATACAAAGGATATCGCGCGCTTATTTCTTTATTAAAGAAGATAAGACAGAGAAACTGCTGCTCCGATGCATTTTGGCGCAGTATTAGACAAGCCACTTTCGGGCGGATAGTTTAAAATCCTTTGT
Organism: Horisme vitalbata; assembly: GCA_951804965.1. Classification (NCBI taxonomy): domain Eukaryota; kingdom Metazoa; phylum Arthropoda; class Insecta; order Lepidoptera; family Geometridae; genus Horisme; species Horisme vitalbata. The sequence continues at coordinate 26,962,422 of OX638094.1, read as the reverse complement.
ATAGTTGATCGAAGGTTAGCTAACACTTCATGGAAAATCTTAAGTTTGTTCTAATATCTCAAAAAAATTTGGACCCAGGCGGGATTCGAAGCCGCGATCGTCTCATAGATACCGGGACGCACTACCAACTCCAATAGCCAAATTCTCGCCTTGTCGTCATTTTCGGGAAGTCACGGCAAATTTATGGGAAGGTCGCAGGTTCGAATCCCGCCAGACGAAATTTTTGGGATATTTTAAAAATCTTACAATTTAAATAAGCTTTATTTCTTTTTATTTTCAGGAAACAAATTAAAATGCGACTGTCTAATTCGCCCTCTGAAGCACTACCTGAACCGGCTGCCGCCATCTTTCTTTACCACTGACAATAAATACAATAACATTGTCTGCAACGAGCCGGGCAGTTTGGCTGAACAAAATATACTGTCTGTGGACGAGGACAGACTGCTGTGTGACCATAACGTGACCAGTGAGGGTTTCGATTATGTTAAGGAACCGGATCTGGCATTCAGGGATATACAGTAGTAAGTACATTCATCAATCTAAATATATAAAATGGTAAACTAACTGACTGGGTGATATATCAATGCACAGCCCAAACAGCTGCACCTAAAGACTAGACATTTTGCACATAGATACCCTGTATAGTGTAGGCATTTACTAAATATTTTCAGAAATTCCCATAAGGGGGTAAAATAGGTGATGAAAGTTTGTATAAAAGTCCGTCAGTTTCAAACTTTGTATTTAGACTGCCGATTGAAAATTAGATACGTGTCTCCGCTTTTTACTTAGTTCCACCCGTTAAGGGGTGAAAAGAAGTTCTGTTTGGAAAGTCCTTCATTTTAAAAGTAAAAACTACTAAATTGATAGAAATACTCTTCGCGGACGAAGTCGCGGGCACGAGCTAGTAATAATAAATAATGGTGGACGCTATCACACAGCATCGTCTAGCCCCGAACTAAGCAGAGCTTGTATTTTGGAATCACCTGACTGATATACCTAGTAGTACTAGAGTTCTTTGTTGTTGGCTCGTCCGGGTGCGTACTGCCACCATGCCTATTTCTGCCGTGAAGCAGCTGTGCTGTGTTTCGGTTTGAAGGGTGTGGGTGCCGGTCACATTACAGGCACATGAGGCTTATCATCATCATGCCTCAAGTTGATGGATACAAGGCGTTGCATCGTAGAGCATGTTCAAAAACGTGATCTACGATGCAATGCTTTGTGATAGGTAATGGTTACCACTTAACATCAGTTGGGTCATGGGCTTGTTCCATCTTTTTTTTTTGACGGCCTCTGTGGCGCAGTGGGCGAAGGTCCGCCTGAGACGCAGAAGGTTGCGGGTTCGATTCCCGCCGCGGGACAAATGTTTGCATGTTCTGTAGATATTTGTCTCGGGTCTGGGTGTTTTCTATGTATGATATGTATGTATTTACAAAAAAAATTATATGTTTAGTATAACAAACATGTAGTTCCCATAATACAAGCTCTGCTTAGTTTTGGGCTACATGATGCTGTGTGATAACGTCCCGCATTATTTATTATCATCTTCAAGTACAATAAAAAACCTACTATTCTATGAACGCACTCTAATTTATTTGTTCATTTCAGCGCACAAACCTCGATCTACGTACATTGGTTCGTCCTCACAGTGGACGACGTAGCCGACTTCATAGTCTACATAAAGGACAACAAAAACGCCGTTATCTACACAAAAGACATAGCATACAACCTGCGTTCTCTCACAATAGCCATCGACAAAGATCTAGAAACATCTTTCAAAAATGGCGGAAGTTTCGATGTCTGCATCCAAGCGCGCGCCTCAAGCGACGCGCCGAGGAAATGGCATCCAAGTCAATGTCAGAAAGTGACAGATGACTTTGACAGCTGGCCGAAGAAACTGACAATTGACAAAAGGAGGTTGACGAAGAAGGTTAAGTATTCATGGTTTTCGAATAGCGTGATAGGTTTGGTGAGTGACTCGATTCTGATAACTCTGTGTATCTTTTTGGGTGTTTGCTTAAAGGTGAGCGATTTGAGCGATCTAAATAGATAGTAACTATGTGAATATATACACGGTGAGTTTGAATTTGTATGTTATGCCCAAAATGGATAAATCTATTCTCGAAGCGTTACAACATTTGTTCAAAGACTATTTGGAATTAGTAGTTTTTCAATTAAAAACTGGCTTGTAAAGTTACGCCATAATTGGACCCAAAATTGTGAAGCAGCCCTAGAACAGTTAATTAAATTAAATTTTATCCTTGACTAATCATGATGATAGTTGAATTTCTATCTTAATAACCCGAAAATGGGTAAAATACTTATGGTTTAAATATCCCGAACAACTACGGTGAAGGCTTTTTGAAATTAGTAGTTTTTCAATTGAAGAACTGGTTTGTAAAGTAACGCCATAATGGAACTCGAAAAATTTTAAGGCAGCCTTAGAACAGCTGATTTTGTAAAGCATTGCCCCTGGTGATGGTTGTAGTTCTATCTTAATTTTAGGGCTACCACACACTAAACAAATTATAAGCTTTAAGTTTTTGGATAAAAGTGTAAATCACGTATTTACTCGGGTTCTCACAACTTGTGGACAACCATGATCCAAATCACTCCCTTTCGGGATAACATACGAGTTCAAACGCACCTTGTATAATTATTTATCTTGATTTTATAAGATTTTTTCGGAAAAACTTCCGAAAATATGGTTTTTACTTACACGTTTTTTTGTGGAAGACTTTTGAAATAATCTGTTCTCTAATTAGCACGCTAGAGGCATTACAAATATTTCGAGGCTAAGTGTAAGTAGTGCGTTGTCGACGTGCGAAGATGCGTGTTTGAGTCCTGTTAAGGGCATTGCCCTTGTTAGCTTTGCTAATGGTCCGTTCTCATTAACAGTTCCTCACCAATGATGTTTTCCCCTTAAAACTTTTTTGACGACCTGTTTTATATTTTTGATAGTTTAACGAAGTGTTAGGAAATGAGGAACTTCACATTTTTCAAGCCTATGTATTTTGACATGTGTCACATACATAAGTAGTATGGCATTGACAAATGTTAATAGTTATAGTTACAGATATAAATGACAAAAATTGTGTCAAAAATCGTCTAAAAAGACCAGATCTGTAACCTAATTATTAGAACATGTTTTATAAAAAAAAATCGTTGAGACAAGACCAAAACGGAAAAATTGTTCTATGTAAAATTTTGATTTGTAAATTTTATATTCGTCAATTTTGATGGTGCTATTATATAATAAGGTATAACAAAACCAAAATAATCTGAATCTCAAAATATATACAATTATTATTATTAAAATGAGTCGTTAGTTCAAAGGACTAACGAGCATCCTTCGAAAAAAAGCTTCTACCACACAACACACCAAGGCAGTCTTAGGCTTGACTAATTAGTCAGTAAGACAGTCTTACTAAGACTAAATACCGCGTAGTCTAATAGATCTTTTATTGCAAATCTTTGGGTATAAATAAAAGTACAGAAGTTAAATTTACAATGTAACCTCAACGTACCTTCTTAATTATTTTACTAATTTCGAAGGTAAAACTATCACTGCCATATTTCTGTGTCATTTTAATTAAGTATACGGGGCCCACCTTTCAAAAAAATTTAGACTCCTTTGAGCGAGATTCTCTATCATCAATATTTTTGGTACTTTCCTTCCAAGTCCAACTCATAAACATCTCAGTTGACAACTGAGTAACTCAAATTTTACGCACCGGACCGATATTTGATTTAGTTATTCCATGGTAGTCATAGACAGTCTAAAAGATATTAAGACAGACTAAATACCGCAAGGTTTAATAGGCCCATAATTGCTTAAACTCTGTACGTAGTTGATTGAAGTCACAGACTTAAGCCTCCCTACACAGGTGCGATATTATCGCCAATAATAACGTGCCTGTCCACACACGCTTTGAACTTCCCCCACAGGAGATTTAAAGCTAGTGTAAAGAGCTAGTTCCATTGGTTAAAAAAACTCAAAGCATTCCACCAAATTTAATTCTGCTTAGTACAGCTGAGTACAGACAGGATGAAAGGTCAAAGTAAAAAGCACGTTCCATATCTCATAACTTTATTATACTAAATACATGAAAAAAGTTAAGTATACAAGGTGAGTTAGAATTTCTATCTTATCCCGAAAGGGGGTAAATCTACCCCCGAAGGACAACAACATTTGTTTTACTATGTAAAGTGCTGCCTCAAAAGCTTGAGGCAGCCCTAGAACAACGGATTTTGTTATACATTGTCATTGACTTAGTTATGAAGATAGCTGTAGCTCCGCCTTACTTTTAGGGTTATCCCAAAGTTAAGCTAAAAGTTTATACCGAAAAGTTTTGAATCACGTATTTTCAGGTGAGATTCTCACAAGTTGAGCACAAGCATAGTCCTAATTGCCTCCTTTCGAGATACATACAAATTCTCATGTTTTTTAGGATTATGTTGTCCAACGAATTTGTACTTTAAAGTTTTTCCTAATTTTTATTGTGATAAAAATGATCGTCACAAATATTTTGGCTTTAATCTTTTTTGATTTACATTTTTTTTATTTGAACTATATATTTTTTTATTTTTACAAGGTTTTTTTGCTATTTTTTTTATTTTTCTACATAATTTTAAACAATTATTGTACCTTTTTTTTTTCTTTTTTGTCTTTTTGATTTCTATTTTTTGCTATATTGTTTTTTTAATTTTTATATGATACTTTTTGCTTTTTTTATAATTTTCTACATAATTAATAATGTTCTATATTTTGACACTATTTCGTCAGTATTTATCCTAAATATTAAGTAATAAATGAACATATCCTAAATGCTTTAAGAGTAAATGAAATCCGTCCATTTATAAATTGTTATATTTATATTAAAGTTACCTTATACACTAATAAATGCATTTTTATTTTATTAAACTAAGATCAGGAAAATATATAATATTTTATAAAATATATTATATGAACTAACTGTTCAAAAAAACGTATGTTTTTAAGAACGAGTAGTTTTTATCTATCTATCATATAAATATTCTAGCTTGAGTTAGTTTATGTATGTAACAATTAACACATAACTGACACACACTATTTCACTTTATTTATATTTGTGAACACCCTAACTGGGTACATATTATGTATTTATTCTCAAACTAGTCTTAACATCTGACTTATTTTTTTGTTTAATGTACCTACATATGTAATATTATTGCAATAAATATTGAATACTGAATACTGATTTCCTTGTCCATTATTTATAATATGATTTGTCTCACAGGGCTTAGTGACTGCAGATAGGTTTCGTTAGAATACCAGCACCAAGCTACTTCTCCGTGGCAAGGCATCGATGTCTTTTAGTTTACTTACAATTCAGTTGTTGTATGTATTGTGTGCCAAGTAGTAAATCAATGTTTGTTTCTATTATCTATAAGTTAGAGAGAAGTGAGCGTGTTCCGGTACCATTCATGGAGAAATAGTAGTCTGTTTCACGGCAGGCCTAAGCTGGGTCAAGTTAGCCATCCTTCAGTGGTTAGCGGGTAGTGAGAGCGACATAACAGCTCCAGTCTGCTCCAGTACCATTCATGGACAAATGGTAGTGCGCTTTCAGCGAACGAGTAACCCAGCCTGAGTACCGTGGTGCACTTTGCATCTCGGCAGCAACACCGCAAATTGCTCCTGGTATTTGGCAGTTTAATCGTCCACTTCATAACCTACCGGTTGGTAAAGGGATTTGATTGGGAATATTTCGTAGATTTGATTGGGTTTGTCTATATGTTAGATATTTCTTCCGATGTTCTTTCGTCTATTGTCTATATATAAGATAGATAGTTTAAAGCATCGAGTTTATCCATTTTTCTTATCGGCATGTTTATTTGGCTCCTCATATTGGATGTCTTCGAAGTTAGAAATATGATTTTCTTTATAGGTGGGTATTGTTTTGTATCCTGCTAAAAATAGTTAAGGCATTTTAAAAAACAAACTTACATTAAGTAATATTTGACAAAAGATTACAAAAAAGTACCAGTGTGGGGCTCGTTGTGACTCCATTCAGGAGTGTAGCTATTCCAGTCACTGTGAGTCGGGATTTCTGTAAAAAATAGATTTACAAATTAACGCTTTAAGTGCTGATTGACACTGCATGTTCAGCACTACCGACGCCAGTAGTCAAAATGTTAAATATAGGTATTAACATAAAAACAATCCTAACTAATGTTTTGACGGCCTCTGTGGCGCAGTGGGCGAAGGTCCGCCTGAGACGCAGAAGGTTGCGGGTTCTATTCCCGCTGCGGGACAAATGATTGTACGTTCTGTAGATATTTGTCTCGGGTCTGGTGTTTTCTATGTATGATATGTATATATTTACAAAAAAAAAATTGTAATATATCAATCATGTGGTTTCCATAATACAAGCTTTGCTTAGTTTGGGGCTACATGGTGCTGTGTGAATACGTCCCGCATTATTATTATTATTATTATTTTTTAAATGTGAAAGTGAGATCGCTACGCTTTCATGCCCTAAATGTACACATCTTACTGGACCAATCATTATAAAATTTTGCATACCTACACGTTAGGGGTACAGAAAAGGACATAGGGTAGGTTCCGTTCCCGAGGGATACAAAATATAGAAAAACAAACAAAAATATAGTACAGTTTGTAAAATATAGTTTGATACGCGAGACATTGACATTGACATACACGTAGTGATGATGTCGACCAATGATGAACGATGACGAGAATCAATTTGATTTGTCAAACCTATGAAAAACAGTTTTTTTTTCGTCATTTCATCGTTGTTCATTGGTCGTCGTCATCACTACGTGTATGTCAATGTCAATGTCCCGCGTATTAAACTGTCTGTAGTTAACAAACTGTTAAATTAACAAAATCTTATTTATCTTTGGCATCACATTAATTGTATTTCGCTTCCAACAGTAGATTTATAATCTATTATATCTATCTAATTTCTTTATAAGAAATTGTTGTGTGCGTTACTCCAGCGGCATGTTGACTCGGATCGGGATGAAACTTACAGAAAAATTAGAGCACTATGTCCTGTAAATGTGCCCCAAATATTAAATTTGTGCCTATTAAGGTTCCAGAGTTATTCGAGAAAATAAGATGCCGCTGTAGTAACGCCTGAAAACGTTACTGCAGCGGCATGGTTTTTACCCATTAGCCTTAGCCAAATTTAAAGTAGCTTAAAAGATAGCTTATATTTGTGCATGTCACTGGCCAAACAGCGGCATTTGTGCGACCTGTGGTTTATGAGTTATTGCAGATGCCGCTGGAGTAACGTTTTGCAGATTTCCGGATCTTCGAAACGGCTGAACGCACAAATATGATTTTTTGTGAGCGAATGTGTTGTAATTTGTGCCTATTTGTGCGCTAGTTGCTTTTCCGAAAAAATGCACGACGTATGAATTAGACGAGTTTTTGTGAAAATCGAAAATTGCCTCTAGCTCTTGAACTACCAGTGGAAAACACTCTATGATTGCTTTGGCTGATGCCTATAAGGAATATACATCTTCTGACAACCATCTTGAAACCCTATATCTAATTTTCGACGAAATAAATCAATTTTACAACTGAAAATGGTTTACTAATTTCTAACCTCAATTAAGGGAGTTTTAACAAGTTATCGACTTTCATGATTTGCCAATAATTAGAGCGCATATCCAAATAGAAGTACGCTGAATTTCAGCTTTCTAGACCTTCAAATTAATGATTTACAACTGAAAATAACAAAACGAGGTCTCTTAGACTGTTATCCGACCAAATACGAAAGGTCATAAAAAAGCGGCCGTTCAGTACTTCGAGACTACATTTTGAAATAGGCAGCTTTGTCATGTTTAACGTTAGGTACACTTACGTAGACAAGTTTTAGTGTGGGATAAAGGCACCTGTAACATTGATGCTGGACAGCATTTATTTCAACCAATAACATGTTACATGTACGTACTAATAGCCCTACGCCCGTACAACAACAATTAGTTAGGGTTTTTTCAAGTACCTAGGTACACTAGGTTTTTTTACTACTGAAAAGGTACTTTCGTTTAAATAATACTGTATAGTTTTGTCATCGATTTTGACTACTTCACTCTCGTCTCATCGGACGAGTATTAGATTCGATTATTTGATCAGACAATATGAAAGAGAGCTGATGTCTAACATGGGAAAACTGAACCGATTCAGTGCGGAAGGCGCCGCAGCGGTTTCATAAAAATCTTTTTATTCTGGCGTATGGCAAATTCTAAAATGGGATGGGGTAGAGGTAAATCCTCCCTCGTTCTTGCGGTGCGATGTTGTGCCTGTGTGGCTTCATACAGGCCCGTTATTAAATTCTTATACTTGTAGACCTTTGATATTCTTTTCAAAAAACTATAACAGGTAGGTAATGAATAATGTGAAAACAAAACACTGATAGGAAGGTTTAATTTTGATTTTCATTGAAATATTCTATTTCCGTTTATATTTTAGTACACAGGTGAGGCAAAGTTTTAGGTCATTGAGGGCAGCCACCTTTTCGTTTGTAGTTAGAAGGTTTTGTTCTGAGGAAATTATAGGTTTATTTTGAAGAAAAAAACAATTACATTTTCGGAATTTTGAAATAATGTACAATCAGCCTAAAAAAATAAATTATTTATTTATTTATTATTATTTATTTAGCCCGTTAAACTGGGTGAGATTAAACTTTATGACTATAGTTATTGTTTAATTCGTTTGTCTATAGGATGTCTCTCAACTCAGTGTGCCTTTTGGCAAAGGCCTCCTCCAGTAGTTTCCATTGCTTCCTGTCTTGGCAACTCTCCTCCATTTGGGTCCCGCTGTTAGTTTAAGCTCATCTTCCCAGCGCATTTGTTGTCGTCCTCGACATCTCTTTCCATCTCTTGGGTACCAATTTGTTGTAATTTGGCTCCACTTTTCTTGTATAGATCTCAACATATGGCCGGTCCATCTCCATTTTTGGAGGTCTATTTTTTCTAGGATATCGGTTAATTTTGTTTTTGCTCTTAATTGCTCATTGCTAATTCTATCTTGCCTTCTTGTTCCCGTCATGCTTCGTTCCATACCTCTCTGGCACTTTCCTAGTTTGTCTCTATGGTATTTTGTGAGGGACCATGTTTCGCAGCCGTAGGTGATGCATGGAAGAATACAAGCGTTAAATACTTTTCTTTTCGTTGCCATATTGTGGTCTTTAGATTTTACAATTTCCTTGAGAGACCAGTATCTTTTCCACCCATTAGCAATCCTCTTATTTATTTCCTTGGTTGTTTGGTCTTTAGGGGAGATGATCTGGCCCAAGTAGCAATATTCATGGACATATTCTATTTGTTGTCCTTCAATTTCAATGGGTTCCATTTTTGAGTTGGTCATCAGTTTCGTTTTTCTTATGTTCATTTTTAAACCCACTTTAGAGCTCTCAGCATTTAGAGTTTGGATCATCGTCTCGAGTGTCTTTGGAAAAAAATAAATTAGTTAAAAAAAACAAGTGGGTCTCAATCGAGTCTATTTCCCAACAAGAACTCTTTTCCCAAAGTAACTAACAAATCAAATCGTAAGTTTATGTATGCAATTCGAACATTTGCTGGGAAATGTTCTGTTCTTATTTCATATTGTTCTTTTATTATGTGTAGTATACGACGAAGAAATTAATATTTATTATTAACTTAAGCTATTAATAATTTATAAAATCAGTCTCAGTAGAGCATGGGTTGACAACCTGTTAATTGTCTATTCATTTTAATAAGTAAAGGCTTAAGGTTTATACAATAGAATAGGTACCTACTCAAACTGTTGAACCAATTTTAATGAAAACTAAAACTATATAATTCAATTTTGTGTAACAATAATTAATAATATTCAATTTTGAATATTCAATTTTGTGTAACAATAATAATTATTAAATTTTAATAATTTAAGTATAGTTTATGGTAAATTGGTGTAATTTATGGTTAGAAAAGAATGAATTAAAAGACATTGTAAGTATCTAGTTCAGAATCATGACATTGTAGGTAGACTATCCAATTGAGAGAGTACTGCTTCCTGTAAAAATAATAATTAGGTAAAGTCTATGGTATATTGCTATAATAAAAGGTAAGAAATTAATGAATTAAAAATAAATTATAAGTAGGTACCTAGTGCAGGATCATGACATTTTAGGTAAACGATCCAATTGAAACCAGGGCTGCTTTCTGTAACAATAATAATTAGATATAGTTTATGGTTTAGTATAATAAATACCACAATAAAATGGTCTGGCTTTGTTATGGAAGATTATTTTTTATTTAGTTTGTTAACTGATAACCATGATTTTTTTTTTAAATCGTCTATTTTGGATCCTAATAACGAAAACAATACCCATGCAGGAAATTCGGAAAAAAAAATCCGCCATCTACACCCTCGATTTACACTTAGCTGCTGCTTATAAGGTCCAACCCTGTTGCTTGTAGATCCTAGGGCCTAGTACGAGTTGCACAATTCAAAAACTTTTATAGTATACTTTAGCGAGCTCAATTTTAAATCTTTTTGACCAGTCGGCGCGGCTGGACGAAAGTAAACATTTAATAATAATAATACTGTGCTCATGCGCACGCAGCCACTCAAACATTACGGTCATATTAATAAGGTTCAGACTGCTTTGTTTTGACTGTCATATTCGATCGTTCAGGTAGGTAGTAGTAGTTTATAGTAGTTAGGACACTTTCAAATATAAATGAAAATTTAAGTATTTTATGTTCTATCATATTGTGTTGTAAAGTTCATAGTTTAGGAGTTAGGGCACTTTTAAAAATAAACGAAAATTTATGTTTCTAGATTCAGACAATTAGGTTTCAAGGGATAAAATGGTTGGAATTGGATTCTGCAGCGCCTCCGGCATTTTTGCTCTGAAGGCCTTTCTGAATCCAGAAAACAAAATTTTAATACATATTTCAAAGTGCCCTAACTCCCAAGCTATGAACTTTATGAAAAACAGTAATAGAACATAAAATACTTATATAATTACGTACAATCCAATTCCAATCATTTTAGCTCTTATGGCGTTACTTCATTCGTCGATCCAACCTCGTTGGTATACACTCTGTGCATGAGGTTCCCCTCCCTAACTGTCCTACAAAAAATCGGTCGTGGGAAAGATACTAAGATACATTGTCAACAAACATTCGTTCATTTCGTTGACGACAGACCACACATAGACATAGGTATATAAAATGCTGACGACGATAGAATGGCTTTGGATAGATGCCCTCAGATCTTGCTTCACACTCACGTAATCGATTGACGAGTACTTGTAAATGCAGACCGTATTAAGAATGCGTGATAGGCACAGGCAAGAACGAGGGAGGACAATAAATAAATGAAACTACTGGTTTCGTGTTTTAAAAGAGGTTTCAAACCTCTCCCCTATCACATTTTAGGATTTGCCATACGCCTGAATAAAAATATTTTTATGAAACCGCTGCGGCGCCTTCCGCACTGAATCGGTTCAGTTTTCCCATGTTAGACATCAGCTCTCTTTCATATTGTCTGATCAAATAATCGAATCTAATACTCGTCCGATGAGACGAGAGTGAAGTAGTCAAAATCGATGACAAAACTATACAGTATTATTTAAACGAAAGTACCTTTTCAGTAGTAAAAAAACCTAGTGTACCTAGGTACTTGAAAAAACCCTAACTAATTGTTGTTGTACGGGCGTAGGGCTATTAGTACGTACATGTAACATGTTATTGGTTGAAATAAATGCTGTCCAGCATCAATGTTACAGGTGCCTTTATCCCACACTAAAACTTGTCTACGTAAGTGTACCTAACGTTAAACATGACAAAGCTGCCTATTTCAAAATGTAGTCTCGAAGTACTGAACGGCCGCTTTTTTATGACCTTTCGTATTTGGTCGGATAACAGTCTAAGAGACCTCGTTTTGTTATTTTCAGTTGTAAATCATTAATTTGAAGGTCTAGAAAGCTGAAATTCAGCGTACTTCTATTTGGATATGCGCTCTAATTATTGGCAAATCATGAAAGTCGATAACTTGTTAAAACTCCCTTAATTGAGGTTAGAAATTAGTAAACCATTTTCAGTTGTAAAATTGATTTATTTCGTCGAAAATTAGATATAGGGTTTCAAGATGGTTGTCAGAAGATGTATATTCCTTATAGGCATCAGCCAAAGCAATCATAGAGTGTTTTCCACTGGTAGTTCAAGAGCTAGAGGCAATTTTCGATTTTCACAAAAACTCGTCTAATTCATACGTCGTGCATTTTTTCGGAAAAGCAACTAGCGCACAAATAGGCACAAATTACAACACATTCGCTCACAAAAAATCATATTTGTGCGTTCAGCCGTTTCGAAGATCCGGAAATCTGCAAAACGTTACTCCAGCGGCATCTGCAATAACTCATAAACCACAGGTCGCACAAATGCCGCTGTTTGGCCAGTGACATGCACAAATATAAGCTATCTTTTAAGCTACTTTAAATTTGGCTAAGGCTAATGGGTAAAAACCATGCCGCTGCAGTAACGTTTTCAGGCGTTACTACAGCGGCATCTTATTTTCTCGAATAACTCTGGAACCTTAATAGGCACAAATTTAATATTTGGGGCACATTTACAGGACATAGTGCTCTAATTTTTCTGTAAGTTTCATCCCGATCCGAGTCAACATGCCGCTGGAGTAACGCACACGAAATTGTTAAGTAATACGAAATTGAATTTTTAAAATATTATGCTCTTTGTAATATTTTTTTTTTAATAACATTCTATTGCAAGAAGATTGACAATGAATTTAGGAAAACGGGTAATTATAATTTACCGTGTAATTATTTTTTACCTATATACTTTTTTAGTTCTTACCGTTTTGTGACAGGCTCCTTGCACTGTCATGACCTGTAAGAAAAGTTTTTAAATTTAAAATGTTATACTTATGTATTAATTTTTTTATAATATATTTATAATTTTTTAAATAAGATTTTGTTAGTTTTTTTGTGATATAGTGTTTGTCAAGAGGAAAAAGTAACCCTAGTGTAGGACTTTTATGATTATCGCTTTGTTGTCCATTTATCTGACTGTCTGTCATGACCCTTTTGTGTGGAACGGTTTAACACTTCGAATGCTGAGTAGCACAACTGCGCTGCACTCGCTGGACCAGGGGCAGAGTTATTCCCGGCTTGGCCTGCGAAGTCCATGTCTCGACGGACCCAAGCGGGACATACAAAATAAATGCGATTTTGATTTGAATTGAATTGAAATTTTTACCAAACTTGATGATCTGGTGGATGAACTCAATCATCATCATCATCCGCAGCCCGACTTCATCCACTGCTGAGTATAGGCCTCCCTTTGCTCCTGCCACTTACTACGGTCCAGCGTCAGCCTGATCCACTGGCACCCTTTTTCATTGCTTTCATGTGTTGGGTATATGGCAGTAAAAATTTACCATGTGGTGTCCAGGAGTATTCATGGTGATGTTCAGCCTGTTTTGACTTCAGCAGTGTGAAGAACGAAGCCACCTGCAAAATAATAAAGTATCTGTAAATGGTAAACTACACGGTGAGTTTGAATTCGTATTCTATCCCGAAAAGGGGTAAATCTGCTCCCGAAGGCCAATATTTGTTCAAGGACTTATCAAATTTTCAGTTTTTCATTGAAGAACTGGCGTGTAATTTTACGCAATAATTTTATTTAAAAAATTGTGAGGCAGCCCTAGAACAGCTGATTTCGTTATTTTTTATCCTTGATATTTTGATTATTACAATTATTAGATCTGCTTCTCCTGGACAAGACGAGGTCGCATTTATGCGCGACAAGCCGACGGGAAGGCAGCTCATCACATACGTCACGAAACAGACTTTACCCGGGTTTTTGGGATCAGTCATGTTTGAATTTTCCAATAGCTTTAAAAAATTATATGTGTATGTTTAGATATTTAGCATTTAGTCTTAGTTATGTTTCCTTTACTTGCCTTAATGTATACAATTTGCATTTCAACGTATTAATATTTATTCATTTTTATCTTACTCAACATTATATAGCTCATATGATTCTACATAGCACTTGTTCACTCTGTTCTTACTTTTATTTCGTTTTTTATTTTTGGTAAGCTACTGAAAGTTGGTTTGTACAATCCAGGTTCCCTCGGCACAAACCATGATAATTTTATAGCTTCCGTCACCCGTCATGATTTGGATGTGCTAGCAATAAATGAAACATGGCTTCATTTAGATCAGGACGGGCGCGCTCCCGCTCTCTCAGATTATCGGTTGCGTCACACGCCTCGAACAAGTGGTAAAAAAAAACGGGGAGGTGGACTTGGATTTTACATTAAGCGTGGTGTAAACGCACGTACATGGCCCCATCCAGTTGATCCATTACATGCTGAGATAGAGCAATACTGGCTAATTGTTACGGTTAATGGTAAAAGGCTGGCAGTTGGCACAGCATATAGGCCGGACTGGATCTGTGTCGATTTGTTCTTTGATGCAATATCTGATACAATTAACTCTCTACCGTCGTATGATAACTTAGTTATGCTGGGAGATTTCAATGAAATAAAAGTAAAATCAAAATTGGAGTCGTTCCTTACCTGCTTCAATCTTTCGCAGTTAGTAACATCGCCCACTCACTTTACTAAATCCTCCGAGTCACTTATTGATTTGGTGTGTACTGACTTGCCAGCCAGAAATATAATTCTGGATCATGTAGGTAAGCTCTACGGTCATTGTATGATTGTATGCGAATTTAACATCAAGCGTGAAAAACCCGTATGCACCACTTTAACTTATAGACCAATAAAGAAAATTGACATTAACCATTTCGATATAGATTTGAAAGCTATAAGATGGGATTTGATATCTAAACTTGGAAATGTAAATGAGATGGTTAATTTATTCAACTGCAGTCTTCTCGGACTATTCGATCTACATGCACCAGTCCGGACTATTGTTGTAAAGTCCCGCTCTTACCCTTGGATTACGGACACGGTCAGGCTGATGATGAGGCTACGTGATGAAGCCCTAGCGGAGTACCATAAAACCAAATCAAATAGTAAAAAAGAGTATTATAAAAGCCTCAAGTCCATTGTTAACAAAGCACTTTACCATGAGAAAGTAGCTTATTTCAATCAAAATATTAACAATAAGATTCATGATCCAAAACATCTATGGAAAAAT
Organism: Horisme vitalbata; assembly: GCA_951804965.1. Classification (NCBI taxonomy): domain Eukaryota; kingdom Metazoa; phylum Arthropoda; class Insecta; order Lepidoptera; family Geometridae; genus Horisme; species Horisme vitalbata. The sequence continues at coordinate 26,947,252 of OX638094.1, read as the reverse complement.
CTTAAAAATACTCTGCTTCCTAAGAAAAGTATTGAACTACCCCCGAACTTTCAAGATCCTAACATCATTAATGATCATTTCCTAAATATACCGGGTATTTCTAATATAAGTGATGACATGATTGCCTACTTTGAATCAAACAAATTTAGTGACGCCAGCTTTCATATAGAACCCATTACACTAGACGAAATAATCAAAATAACTAGGAATTTAAAATCAAATGCTGAGGGTTGTGATCTTATCAACCTTAATATGATTATTATGACGCTACCTGATACACTTGAAGTAATAACAGCTCTGGTAAATACATCGATTAAGACTTCTACATTCCCTGACGTGTGGAAACTAGCAATTGTGCGTCCTCTGCCTAAAATCTCAAGCCCTGTCGAGCTAAAAGACCTCCGACCGATAAGTATCCTGCCTTGTTTATCAAAAATTTTGGAAAAAACTGTTTGTGGACAATTAACGGACTACCTTGAAAAAAATCATATACTCCCTGAGGTACAGTCAGGCTTTAGAAAAGGACGGAGCACAGTAACGGCTCTTCTCGATGTTACTGATAACATACTCTGTGCTCAGGATGAAGGCATGTGTACCCTGCTAGTACTTCTTGATTTTTCGAGGGCTTTTGACTCAATAGATATTAAGCTGCTTATGGCCAAATTGCAGTATTATGGGCTCGATCACGAGGCTTTGCAATGGTTTAAAAGTTATCTCACTAATCGTTGTCAGTATCTTAGCCTTACGTCATGTTCTTCAACAAAGCTTTCCAGTAAAGTACCTATTGAAAAGGGAGTACCACAGGGATCTATTTTAGGGCCAATACTTTTTATTTTATATTCAGCTGATTTAAGGCAGCAATTAAAATATTGTCAGTTTCATTTCTATGCAGACGATACTCAAGTTTATATTTCTTTCAAACCATCTGAAATTAATGAAGCTATTTGTAAGATAAATGCTGATTTGGAAAACATAGCCATTTGGTCAAAAAATAACAGCCTTTTACTAAATCCGACCAAGACTAAATACCTTATCTTTGGTAGTCAAAATCATCTGGCTGGCCTAAATCCATCGATGAACGTCACGGTTATGGGTGAGTCAATAGAACGCGCTTACAAAGCTCGTAATCTTGGTCTTCAAATGGACTGTACCCTAAGGTTTGAGGAGCATATTGCTGAGTCTGTTAGGAACTGTTTTTATAGACTAAAGGTGCTGTACAAGATGAGACCATTTCTATCAGAAACGTTACGTATCAGGTTGGTTGAGTCACTGGTTTTGTCTAAATTAAACTACACGGATGTTGTTTTCGGGCCGCGAATTTTAGCCAGGACGAAAAGACTTATACAGCGAGTCCAGAATGCCTGTGCTCGTTTCTGTTTTAACATGCCATTCAGAAGCCACGTAAGCCCATTTTTGAATGCTCATTCAATTCTAAAAATGAGGCATCGACAAAAACTCCATCTGGCTTGCCTTCTATTTGGCGTAATGAAGCACGAAGCACCGAAATACCTACATAATAAATTAGGGATGGTGACCAACATGAGATCCTGCGAACCTCGCCAATGCTCGATGCAGCTCTCAACACAGCGGCATAGGACAGCTGCTTTCAAAGGCAGTTTCCGCTACGCTGCATCGAAGTGTTGGAACAACATCCCCCCGCCGATCAGGAACCTGAATAGTAGCTACGGGTTTAGAAAAAAACTTAAAATGTTTCTTGTTGACTGGCAGAAAAAGCAGGAAAACCTCGTGATGGATACAAGTGCTATATAGTGTCATACAACTAATTATGTTTAGTACCTTCTTCTTTGAATGTGAAACCTGACCTACCTAATAATGTTTCTATGTAATTTGTTTTTATTTGTTTTGAAAGTTTTTCTTATTTTTTTACTAGCTAAACGCACTGTTTTGCTGTTATATTATCTTTTTTTTTTTTTTTTCTTCTTATTTTACACACTATATTTTTTTCTGTTTCTTTAGCTATTAGTTTACACATCCGCTAAACGGAATCGGTCCTAACGGAAGATCAGCGTGGGTTGTTTGTTTACTTACAACTCGCATAATGCTGAGTTAGGGTCCATTTTGTAGCACATCACATACAATGTACCTACTATCTTAATAATAACTATTATTATTCTATGTACTATGTACCAATGCATTCCTAAGTGTTGATGTTGTTGCAAATAAATATTTTTTATTCTTATTATTCTTATTCTTTAATTTTAGAGCTGCCACACACAACTCAAAGATAAGTGTAAACTTTTTGGAGAAACGTTTTAAATTACGTTTTCTTTGCCGAAGTTCTTACAACTTGTCCAACCATGGTCCAAATAACCCCTTTTCGGGATAGCTTACGAATTAAACTCACCATGCATAGCTGGGCTGATCTAACTTATTATTTTGTATTGTATTTATTAATCAAAACTGAATACTATATTCAACACCAAAACCTACACAAACCCTACGGGTTTTACAGTGTACGTTATACTGCAAAACCCAGGGTTTGTCTCAGCGCCCACAGTAACAACGTACATCATCGCACAAATCATAAAACTAAAACTATTAACTACATGGATAAAAGCTAGAATACTTAACTACCTACCGAGGTTCATTCAATGTACCTACACAAGTGTACATAGTAGAAAGAAGAATAGAATAGAATAGGTTTTTATTTGCATAAAGAGAACTAGATGAAGTCTTAAAACTCACTATGCTCTGAACGTCAACTCATACGTCTGATCTCTACTTTCTTATGTCCATAAATCATTAGCTAGAAAGGGATGCATACTTTTCTCAATGCGACTTCAAATTAGTTATAAATAAATAAATAATTCTGGACAGTATCACCACAGCCTATAAATCATACAGTCGTTCGACGAAGGCGTCTAGACAGGGCAATCGTGCGGCGTGACAGGGGCGAAACACGGGAGGGCCCTGAAAGTTTTGTCCCGAGTTGCATACATTTTGAATTTATGCAACTCGGGACATAACTTTCAGGGCTAGCACGGTTCGTTTTTTTTTCTTCTTGGCGTCACAATGTTTGTTCGTGCGGCGTGACAGGGGCGAAACACGGGAGGGCCCTGAAAGTTATGTCCCGAGTTGCATACATTTTGAATTTATGCAACTCGGGACAAAAAGTAAGTATCGAAAGTAGAGATCAGCCGTATGAGTTGATGTTCAGAGCATGAATGAATTTTAAGACTTCTATGCTTCAGTCATAGTTCTTTGATTTGCACCAACATAAAACGGTCCTTATTCTATTGAAAAGAGGTGGTATAATTAATATTACAAACAGTAGGTACTGAAGTTGCAAAAAAGTCCTTAATGATAATGAGTTAAGGATAATGCTTGTTGATACAACCAGCGCTGATCTTCCGTTATGTCCTTTCTGTTTAATTAACATGCGGAGCGGACGTTCGTAAATAACTTCACAAGAATTAAACATCGTAATGAAATGTATATTGTATGTGTTATTAAGCGTGCATGTGGTATTTAGTATTTAGTGTTTATAAGTTGTACCTATGGATCTTAAATTAAATAATTGTATTTTTATTATTTTATCGACTGGCTTCATAGCTCAGTTGGTAATAACTCTGCTTACTGAGCTGCAGGTCGCGGGTTCGATTCCCGCCCAGGACAAACATTTGTGTGATGAACATGGATGTGTGTTCTATGTCTGGGTGTTTTCTAAGTATCTATGTATGTTTATCAGTCTCTGATACCCACAGTACAGGCTCTGCCAGGTTTGGGATCATTTGACCGTGTGTGAGAGGTTCCGTATATTTATTTAAGGTACAGATAAAAAACTGTTTCGACTCTCGATTCCAGACTCAGAGTCGGTTACTATGGTTACTGACTGGCGAAACAAGTGTACATGCTTCTAATAATTACATGCTTGCAATCATTAAAAGCATATTAACCCTACTCTGACTACAATTATTGGAGTAGGAATGGTAGGAAAGAGAAAATTAGGCTTCTATCTCAGGGTTTTATAAATTTTGAATTGATACCCGAGTCAGAATTGAAAAAGGAAAACTCATCATCATTAGCCCATAGCAGCGGTCCACTGCTGGTGATAGGCCTCCTCCCCATATCAATATAGTTACTCTATGCCTTCTCCAATGAGCGTCATTGCACCCGGCCCTCAGCTCGACGCATCAACCTCTCCCAGCAGCCTCAAGCAGATCGTCACTCCACCTGGCCGGAGGGAGACCTACATGACGTTTGCCAAGCTGCGGTCTCCAATCAAGAACTCGTTTACCTCAGCGGTTGTCAGTTCTTTGGCTCGGCAGGTATAGCCCACTGCCACTTCAGCTTGTTAATTCTCTGAGCTATGTCGACAACTTTAGTTCTATGTTGGATAGTCTCGTGGTTAGGTAGTTAGGATAGGTACCTATTATAATATTTTACCTGTTTTTACCTTTATTATTATTAGCCTGGGCTGCCCCACTGCTGAACAAAGGCCTCCGACTATCCGCTCTCCCTCTCCACTCTTGCCGGTCTTGTGCAAGTTCTTTCCAATTAGTGGTCCAATTAGTGGAAGGCGTCCAGGTCGTCACGCCAGCGTTTTTTTTGGCCTGCCTCTGTGACGTTTGCCGTCAGTGGGGATTCAGCCAGTCACTATGTTGGCCAACCTCTCTGGGTGCATACGGGTGACATGACCCGGCCAATCCAATTTTAGCTTAGTCGACGATGCTGTTCTTTGAGCGCATCCAGGTGTTGCGAACCCTATCCATTCTATTACATCTCTTAAAATTTTCTAAGCAATATAATTATTTTATCCAGTTAGAAAAACAACGGTTACCCAAAATCTAGGCACCAGCATCCGTTCTAGATTCAGTTAGGTCTTGTAAAAAAATAATGTGTAACAGTAACAAATTACAGTGTTCGCGTGTTAAACATGTTACACATGTGTTACTAATTACCTAATTAGATACACAAAAAATGTGTAGATAGCGTGAAGATAATAACTTGTTATAAACTAGGTACTTATATACGAGTACAATAAAATGTTATTATAGGTTGTAATTGTAATTGTTTGATACCTACTAATTATGTACCTATTCAATAGGTAGGTTCTTAAATTGTTGTCCATGCTTCGGAAGGCACGTTAAGAGGTTGGTCTCGGCTTATTTTCACGCAAAGGGCACCAGCGGCGAGACTAATGGGTGTAAAGATTTCCAACCTCCATCTTCGAAACCCTTTTTTGACGGTGTAAAAAGGCGTTACGCATGTCCTCAAACTCGGGGAGAGTTGGAGGGGTCTGTCGGACTCTCCCTAGCTCAGCGTCCTACCGACTAAAAACACACCGTGTTCCGTCGCTCACCGTAGTGCTAGTGCATCATTGAACCATTCATCGTCTGATGAACGGCTCGATGCTGTAGAAGCATTTGACGGGGTTATGGGGTCCCGGTAGGATTCTACCACGAAAAGCCAACCTCACAGGCATGTGGCTGCTTAATTAACGGGGCTCTGGCGGCCGGCTGATAGGGGCATATAGCGCAGCTTTATATTTGCACAGCTAAATAAATTCCCGACCGGCTGCGAGAAACTGTGCCTCAACCCTCATGCCCAGCGTGGGTATTATGGGCATTCTTCTTCTTCGTTTCACTCTTGACAGAGCGGTCGTGGTTATCATGTAGTATTGTTAGGGGCTGGGAATATCCCCTTTTTATTAGAGGAGGCATATGTCCAACAGTGGACTGATATAGGCTGGTGGTGGTGGACCGACTAAACCACTGAACTAATTACTCGCGTAACTCAAAAGTTCAAACGTCGCTAACTCAAGAATCGTGGTTCGATTCTCGCCTATGACAATCATTTGTGCGGTGAACATGGTTTGTTCTGTGTGAGGGTAGGTATTTTATAAGTACCTATATATCTATGTACCTACACATAACAGACTCTGGTACATAGTACAAGCTCTGCCTAGCTCAGGATCAGTTGACCGTGAGTGAGATTATCCCGTATGCTTACTTCGGATTTCCTATCGATTCATTTTCGTTCAATAAAAATAATAGTAGATTGTTTTACAAGGGACTAAACCATCCCATTATATACGAGGTTGTTATACTCCCGAGCTTAGCGAGGGAGGATGACAAGACCGAGTTATAATGGGTGGTTTTGGCCCGAGTAAAACACTCTACTTTTCACTTCGATTGCGAGAAAATAAAACAATTCAAAATTAGTCAATTTTCAGAAATTTTATTAAAAATTAAATGTGCAGTTAGAACAATTTTGAATGTTTAGTGATATGTTTTTCCCGGGCAATTTTATTTCGGTTCTCTGTGATTGGGATGTGATAATATTTTGAGTTGATTGTTGTGGAGTAAAAGTTGGAGAGACTCGAATCATGCTTGAGTTTCCTGCATTATTAAGATCTGCGTGCGGCTTCAGCTGAGTTGACATATTCATCCAATCCCGCGATGTAGATGCTTGGGGTTCTGTAATGTTTGGTAGAATATTGATTCCTTCCATAATCCGCTGCGTGACGTGATACTTGTTTTGTATAGAGTCCTCTATATAACCTTCAGCCACTTGATCGGACCTCCATCCACCGTGGCGTTTTAATGTCGTTATATTCGCACCAGAGTCCGCCAACAGAGTCGCGGATGTTCTGCGGAAACAATGGCCCGTGTAGAGTTCCGGATTAGGTAAATTTAGATAAGTGGCAATATCTTTAGGCATGTTACCAAATTTATTTTTGCCTATGACTTGCCTTGTGCATTTACCATTTTGATAATTTAGAAAAAATCTTCTCGTTGAAACATTAGTGGGACGTAACTCCTGATAGGCTTTAACTATATTAAGGTATTCTCCACTGATGACAAATTTACGCTCTTTGTTTGTTTTCGTGTTCGGCAGACTCACAGCTTGTAGGTTTGTATCCGTTTCTACGTCTTCTAGCGTTATATTGGCAAGCTCTATTCCTCTGCATGCACCGCTGATTCCATAAATTAAAGCAACCTGTTGAACAAAAAAATAAGTGTGTTAATAATCGTAATAACCTAGGTACATAATTTAGGTATGTAGGTAGGTATCTATTTATTTAGTTTGAGTAGAGTACATAAGTAGGTTACCTTTGTTGCCAAGTATTGTTTATTTGGAGCGTTATTTAAAAATGTTTCGATTTCTTGTGTCGTCAAGACTTTAGATTTTTTTGCCTTGTATCCAGTGGACAATTTCTTCAGTAAAGCCGTTAAATTTACATATTTTTTAATATCGACGTCGTGTCTCGTTTTTAAGGTCATTCTTAACATTGAATATGTGCTCCAAAGAGTCGACGATTTGAATTTTTTCGATAATTCATCAAAATAAGTGAGAAAAACCCCTTCTGTAAAAGAATCCACACGTTTCTCATCTCTCCATTTCATAAAATTTTCGTAACTCTAAATATATTTCACGTGATTTTGTCGGCAACAGATTCATAATTATTTCTTTGCCCTTTTCTTCCATTTGCATATTAGCATCTTCACTATCACTTGATGACATTTTTCACGTTCACAATTTGAAAGTTAAAGTCAGGAAGTTAAACGTAAAAGTTTGTGATTTGGAATGAAGAAAATTCTAGAGATTTAGCGCCAATACCATCTTTTTTTTTAAATCTCTATACCTTCAATAACCCTCAACGAAACAGTTCGCATTCTACCGTGAAGGGAAGAATCAACCTTCATAAAACATCACCAAGACGGTTCTATTTTCAAAAAAAAAGATTGACGGAGCACCAAGAAGTCGAGTTTTTATATAAGACAACGAATGCTTTGTACGGGCTGATGATTTTAGACAAAAATTAAAAAGAAAAAATACTTTTTAGCCCTAGGTATTAAACTCGAGTTTTAGGCCCGCTAAGCTACACTATTATGATACACTTTTTGAGCAAGAGAAGTGAAAAAGTAGTTTACTATATTATCTTTTGCGTAAAAAAGGTATGGATTCGATTTCATTCAATGAAAAGAAAAGTAAGTAGTTTACTAAATTCTCTAAAAAAGACTATTTTAGTACGTCCGTCATACTTTACGAATTTTATTTTTTATTTATTTTTAAATTATTATCGACTCGTTATCATTCAACGAAAAGAAAAGTGGCATAGCAAAAAATGTTCCAATGAAACTCTCTAATACATAAAAAGGCAAAGTAAGTAAGTAGGTATGTACCTACTTTAGGAAATTGATTTTGTTTTGAAGTCAATTTAAAAATGGTAAAAAAAATTTAATCACTAGGCCTTTCTGTAACTTTTTTCACATTTAATTAGTATAAGTTTGTTTTTAGGGTTCTGTACACAAGGGGTAAAAACGGGATTACTAAGACTCCACTGTCTGTCTGCCTGTTCACCAGTCACCAGCCTGTGTCTCATGAACCGTGATAGCTAGTTTAACTAGTTGAAATTTTCACAGATGATGTATTTCCGTTATTAAAAACAGAATAAAATAAATATTTAAGTGGGGGCTCCCATACAACAAACATGACTTTTTGCCGATTTTTGCTCGATATTAATAACGGGAATAGGTAGACGCTTGAAATATTCACATCATATATTTACTTCAAAAATAAATAATAAAATTAAATAAAGAGAGGGCTAGCATACATGTATAGATAATGGTGCGGAACCCTTAGTGCGCGACTCCGACTCGCACTTGACCGGTTTTTTGTGTGGTCGTCTTTAGACGCAAAAAGTTAATCTATAATGTATATTGCATAGTGGTTTTTGTATTCTTCCCATTCATTCGCCCGTTCACTTTATTAGATATCGTAAAGCAATAGTTTCCTACCTATCTACGAAAACATAAGTACCTTTATTTATATAGACTTTAGTGCATAATAAATGTAACAAAATATATATCTTTTGAAACATTCCTTTGACTCTACTTTTCTAATATCAAATGGAAGATCGTTCCAAAGCCGGACAGATTCAACTGAGAAAGAGTTGCCTCGGAAGCAGGTGCTATGCTCAGGAATATCAAGTAGGATGTCGGATGACCTAAGTTATTTGTCATGTGTGTCGGACCGAAGTTACTATAGTTGAGACCGAGCTTGAGGATGAAGATGGTTGAATGGTACAAGACTCGTAAGTTTAAAAAAAAATATATAAGTTACGAGTCTGTCTGTTATTCTTCTGTGTTCAGGAAGTTTATTGTTTTATAGAGACATTTTGTATTGACCTGTAGACCAGGACAGTATGTTTTTATAGTGGTTCATCTTCATCATCATCATAATCATCATCATCATTGTATAGGTTTTATAAGTTTAATTCTTCTTGATCTAAGAGCGTGGGAAGGTCGTCTAGTTTTTTCATGTGGATATTTTGTAGCTTTAGGTAGGTACCTACCCTTTTCCAATACCTTTTGACTGCCAACGTGTTATAAATATTGAGTGTTCTCTTTTGTTAGGAACCTATTTAGGGATACCTCCTTTGTGATTTACCTTAGCAGAACTGACGGCAATCTTGAAGATCAGCAGGATGAGTCCTATAGCCACCGACTTGACGGCCATGATGGACGTGAGGACCATCCACGTTGAGGTGGCTCCGACGTGGAAGATCAGTGGCATCATCGCCATTGACATCTTCTTGATACCCCGACCTGTGGCCAAAGAGGTTGAATCAGATTTTTATTTGCCTGTGACAGGCCTCTGTCACTCCGCAGAATAGGTATAAAAATATACCTACGCCTCGCCGGCCTTGCGAGCGTGGTTCGTTACGTCGGTTGCCGCGTTCTGCCCGGAACGAAAGTGTCCTTGAGCAGCCGCGGCATTTTAATTAGTTTTTGTTAATATACCTATATTTTTCGCCAAATGAAGGCAAAAAAATACTACACAGCATTTGGTTGCCTGAATAATAATAAGAAAATGTAAATAATACCAATAGTAGGTACAGAACTGAAAGTTTTTCTACCAAATAATGCATTGTTTAGATATCAAAGTCTCCCGTATTTACTTAAGTAGGTAGGTACTTAGGTACAAGTTATATTTGAATGCGGTACCTACCTACATAAATAAACGTAATATTATTATGTAGGTATTTTTTCATAGACAATTTTTGTGCCATTGGTAAGGTATAGGTAGGCCTACATAGTGCTTTAGTAAGTAGGTATTATGATTTTGATTATGTAGACTGAGAGCAAGATTAGAAACCCAAGCTAGGTACATTTTTATTTGGTTTAACTTTAAGTAGGCAGTGTAGGTTATCTACTTAAAAACAGTCGGGTAGGTAGGTGTAGGTAGACAAATCGATGTGGTAAGTTACCTAAAGGTAGGTGTACTAACAACTAAAACTAGATACCTAGGTTACCTACAAACCAAATGTTGTTTTTTTCTCTTGCAAATATCTAGGTAGGTACCTACCTACTAAAATTTCTCTTAAGATTTAGCATGATGTACCTACCTTAAACAGTGATTATTCAGTTTTCGTACACAAGACACCTAAACACTTAAGTAAGTGTTAAGGACCCAAGTACCTACCTAGTAGGTATGCCTATTTTCTGAGCTCTTAATGCAGCCAGCCAGTGTAAAATAGCTTTTTGATCTAATACTAGGTAGGTAGATATTATTTGAATTATCATTGTTCCTAAAAAGAAATAGGTGGCTAGGTAACTGGATAGTAAAATGTTCCACAACAACAGCCTATAGGGGAGGCCTATATCCAGCAGTGGACATAGGCCTCCCCTATAAGAAGGGGGATATGCCCATAATCCCCACGCTGGGCATGCGGGTTGGGGATCGCAGGATACAGCTTCTCGCACCGCCGACGCTGCTGCCCGTCGGCGGCCAGGTTATTATTATTCGTCACAGAATAATTCTCAAGACAACCCTAACGTTACACGTGCCACGTCAGTAGAGATAGAGCTATACGATAGAAAGGGATGCAAGGTGTAGGTTAATATAAATGTTAGGCACTGAGTTCGGTGCGAGCTGAATAGCACTTTATTGCGTAGCAGCTAAAGTCGCTATTTATTTAAATGATTGCGCGGAGTGAAGCTTCTGTCCCCTCTGTATTCTGTGCCTGTGATCATATTTATACCATGAAAAATGGCAATTGCTACCTACCTACATAAGAGGTTGCTACTGACAGTTTGTTAATAGCAGGTTGATACGCGCGACATTGACATAATGACGATGACCAATGATGAACGATAACATAAAACAAAATTCTTGTCATTGGTTTGACAACTAAATTGGTTTTCGTCATCATAAAAATGCTTTTTACACAAGTAGGATCACGAATATCTTAAACTAAAGTATCGTAAGCGTAACGAAAAATATTGGCCAATGACAAAGCGTTATTTTGAATCTACGCTTTCTCATTGGACAAAAATTTTCGCCAACGATACGATACTTTCATCTCATTGGTCTCTAGTCTCTTAGGAATTGGCGCTTGGTCTAACTATGCAATTGTATTCAATTGCCCCCAAACCTATGGTTCTCGAATACCTAAAAGCAATAAAGGTACCTAGAAAGGAAAGAAAACGTTACTTACCGGATATACCTTCAGAAATCCTGGGTTTGATCTCTTCATATCCCAGCATCCTCCCCCACTCACTCCTACCTAAATGCCTATCATTAAAATCCTCTAAAAACTCCGTAAAATAATTAGTAACTTCACAAATCCTCTCCAACCCATTATCTACTTTAGATAGATAACTATTTTCTTTCGAACTCATTGCGAATGGCACGAAAAAAAGAAAAATGAAGAGGATTTTTTGTCGTTGCATTATTAATTTTGAAATTGGAATACGCGCGAACAGTAGCCCGCCTTTTGAAACTCTGACGGAGCGCCATTATTTTGTGGGGCGTAAGTGCACGCACTTTTTTACCACATCCATTCCAATTATCTGCTTTTGAAAAAACTTTGAAACCACAGACCAATTGAAGTTTTTGATTTGACTCTCACTTGTAATGGTAAGTATACCTTACTCACTTTTGTTTTCAGTTTCAGTTTCTCTTTAAATGAAACGGTTATCTGACATTTATTTAATGAGAATTCTTCGTACTACTAAATACTAAAAAATTCTAAAAACGAAAAAAAAAATGCAAAAAATTTTTTTAAGTGAAAAATTTATCTGTGCATATTTGAGACTCGAACCCACAACCTCTGGATCGGAAGTCGGGATAGGTACATGCTAATAGACTAGGACAATATTATAGGGCCCAGGAACTGTGAGAATTAGGCTTAGGTTTAGGGATATTATAAATTGCATACATACTCATTGCACAGCAAATAAATACTGAGATACTGACTGCACAGAAAATTAACCAGAGCGTGCACAATATAGCTTATTAGGTTTTTTTAAAACCACCGGGAAATCCTTCCAGCAGTAAAAACAGATAGATAGACAGTAGGTTAAATTTTGATGTGAGTATTTTGCTGTGCAATCCGTTATTTTTTTAATTTTGGTATGAATTCAGATTATTTTTAGATACGTTTTTTTTTATTTGCGTACATTACACAGTAATAAAATGAATAGTAAATAGAAATACCCTTTAGAAAATAAATAGTAATACCCTTTAATTTACCCATTTAATTGTTTTATTACGGATTATAATCTGAATTCTGAAATAAATGCATACTAATATAATAATAACTACTAAGTGTTGGTGAACTTAGGTCAAACGTCGACAGATTGTTGGTCAAAATCTCCATTTTCACACACTTATAAACCTATCAGGAACGTATTTTAGTTATTGCACGCGATCTAAGCGGAAACCAATGACAATGAACTTGAATTCAGAGTAGATAGTTAACTATAACTATAGAGTAATAACAAACCTAGCCAGGTATGAACTGTTCTGATCTAGCAAAATATGAACAGAAGTGTCCACTGTTGACGCATACATTGGCTGTTAATCCATAAAAAAGGCTGTCCCAAATCACGGACACTGCTTAGATCATCTGCAATAGACCCTTAAGCCGATGATGATAAAGATATTGATGAATTTTACAGAAACCGAGTTCTGTAGCAACAGCTAGATTCCTAAAGAGTGTCTCTTGCTTATTCTTACTCTGACGATAATAGGTAATTCTTTTCATCACATCATCCGATCATTATGATCTTTTATTATTTTGATCTTTAGAAAGTACTTACAAACCAGCTATAAAGAGGCCATTTTTCCCAAAGAGGAGATTTTCACGAACGTTTTGGGGCGAAAATAAGCTGTAGTAGGTAATCGCCAGGCAGTTCTCGCAGAACATTATTTTCCACGAGCTATGTTTCATGGAGTTGGTTTCGTTTCCATTTTCGGAACTCAAGCAAACCTCACCTGTCCGTGGTACACCTGCTAACTAACAAACGGGGCTCGTGCGGCGGCTGATTGCGGCATATCGCAGCCTATATCAGCACAGTTAAATTCCCTGACCGCCGACCGAAGGGCAGCAGCGTTGGCAGCGAGCTGCGCCTTGCGATCCCCAACCCAAGTCCTACGTGGATTATATGCATATCCCCCTTGTTATTACGGGAGCCCTATGTCCAGCAGTGAACTTGTTTGCCATTTAATTTCTCTATAATAATGAGACTTGTGTTTTTATAAGCACTAGTTTCCACCCGCAGCTTCGGTCGCGTGGTACTCGAATAAAAAATATGTGTCAATCTAGGTCACAAACTATGCATAAGTATTCCAAGTTTCATATAAGTCGAGATCCGAAATGAACAAAAGTCAGACGTTTGGAACTGCATAATTGAACTAAAATAGAGAGAGGGCAGGACACCTGGTAAGGCGATAACTGAATGACGTCAAGAACCGCACACAGAAACATCGGTCCAGCAGCTAGATGAGAGGACGATATTGCATCCATCGTAGACCGAAACTGGATGAGACGAGATAGCACATACAAAGGGAGGCCTATACCCAGCAGTGGGTGTCGGATTGCGGATGTTGGTGATGAGATACACTAGATACAAAAAAAAGGCTATCTAGACCATTTTTGATCTACTAGAAAATGAAAGTTATTACAAATTGTCTATAATTTAGACTTTCAAAATAGCGAATGACCTCAAATTGTTGGCAAAAAAAACGAGACGCATGAAAAACGATACAGCATTACATTTTTTGTTGGTTATTGGCGAATGGTTATGGTTTTTATTTAAACGACTTCAATAAAAGAAAGATCTCAATTCAGTAAAAATTTTTTGTACCTAATCAATACCCGACCCCACCTAGAGTGAGATAAGGGCAGGAAATGATAGTTGATAAAAAAAAATATTGTCTTAGACCCAAGTGTTTTCTTTGTATAATAAGTAAGTATTTAAGTAGTATAACAGTCATGTGTTAAAAATTGTCTTGGGTCATATTAAATAATATTCGTGGTCATGGTCATATTATTGAAAACACCTAGGTGTTTTATTTGTATTAATAATGTATTATCGTGATCCGGAATTATCATGAACCGTTGACTACGTATCAACATAAATTCAATATAATTAATCATAAATTTAACATCATCATCAACAACCTATAGAAGTCCACTGCTGAACATAGGTCTCCCCCAAGGAATTCCACGAAGAACGGTCTTGAGCCCTCTCCATCCACCGATTACCTGCAATCTTGATGATTAATTAAATAATAAAGTGATTCTTTTTTTTAAGATGCCATACATATTTTATAGAAAGAAACAGTAAATTTGTTAGACTTTTAGTCGACCTACCTATTAAACAGAATTGTAATAATTATATTTTAGAAGGTGGATTTTAAAATGAAAACACATAAAAACGGTAAAATCATTTACTTTACAAAACTGTTAAACTTACGAACTAATATAAAACAAATAGTTACAACCATGATAAATTGATAAAATACATAAATATACAAGGAGAGTTTGAATTTATTTACCCCTAAAATGTTTATCCCAAAAAGGGGTAAACTTACTTACTGCCAACAACACTCAATAACATTTGATGAAGGAATTTTCGAATTATGTACATTTTCACCTAGCTAGCTACCGTTACCTTCATCATTCATTATGTCAAGCACGAAGCTTAACACAATCAGACTGTCCGCCCACAAGCGATAATCGGTGACCGATTTTTTGAAGGAGAAAAATGAAACGAACTGATTGCAATATTGCAACGCATACGTCCTACAAAAAGTCGGTCGAAAATACAATGGAGGAAAAATGCCAGCCTCAACTGTTATAAGGCTGTCTCACAAGCTTTTGAGTAAAATTGTGGTGTAACTTTACAAACCATGTGTATTTTCTGTTGCAGTGGACCAAGAAAAACCCAGCTAGAACAGAGTAATATATATTTATTGTGTAAGTAGGTAGACAGTCGTCGTTCGGAATGAGCGCGCCCAGAGCCGCCATCTTTGCTTTTATAGGTTTAATCAGCGCCTCCATCGGAGGAACTCGAAAGTAATATGTAATGCTTAAATTCTTACATACCTTGTGGTTCAGCAGTGGCAGCACAGATGGTGCTGCAACACCATGTCTTCAATGAAAGACTACGTATTTCGTAAAGCAAAACAAAATATGTTTTTGGTCTTCGGGATAACATTTAAATTCAAACTCACCTGTATATGAACACGCTATATTATAATGTAGCTATAACATAAAACTTCTTAAATAACAGTTAGAGCAACAATACTAGAAATAAGAGCAATATTTATCATATTTCTGTTGGCAAAACCACGTGTGGCGAAGAGGGCAACATCGTGGTAGTTAGAGTTCCAGCCAATCAGGTGCTCGTCGCGATTTTGAACGCGGAGCCATAATTCTAACGGGCGGAAGTACCTGAAAATAAGTTATTTTAGTTAACAAATTGTTATTTGTTATACAAGAGTGCAAAGTTGCTTTTTAACCGCGTGCTCAAATTTGATGACTGAAAATATATAAGAAGCACGACGTGAAAAATCTTTGCACTCGAGTGCAACACGTAACTTTTCATTCCACTTCAGCGAGGAAATCACAGATTTATAAGTCTAGTACTAAAGTAGAGGAAATGACTAAATGCAAAAAAAAAGAATAAGATTAATTTAACATTAAAAAAAAAGTACACCAAGAAGGTTCTGAGTCTAGGGTTTTATCAAATTATAAAAGGTTTTTTTTTTTTTTTTTTTTTTTTTTTTTTTTTTTTTTTTTTTGTGGCGTCGCACGGTTTGTGCATTTGCCATTTTAAGTTTTTAGGCATTTTACTTTTTTATTTTTATAAAAAATTTGGGAAGCTTTATAAAAGGTTGTATGATAAATTCGGCACCATGGAGGTAGAAGTAAATAGGTTTAATGATGTTTTGAATTCACAAACTTAGTGCACACTGAAAAAGGAAAAAAAAAAAATCCAACCTCTTTGGTGCACACGATGTTCTAAATTCAATTTTGCTTTATCCTCTAGCGGGTAAAATCTTTGCACTCAGATATCGAAGAGCAAAAATACTCTTTCCGAGATGGGGGGGATGAAAAACATATTTTCAATTATAAACTGGTAATTTTAGCTCTGTTAAGGTGTTCTAACCACCATTTCGGAACCCAAGCCAACCTGTAACATTTAAGCCAAGCAGAGTTTCTTGCAAATTCTTCTCTGTTTGGTCGTGTTACGAATTGGTGTTAATTAAAAATAAATTTGTTACTAAAAGTGTACTTTAAGTTCCAAAAGAGATTTTTTAATTTAACATACTCGTGGTGACGCCCACGACCAATGATGAACGATGATGAAAATCAAAATGGCTTTTGATTTTGACAACCAAATTGGTTTTCGTCATCGTTCATCATTGGTCGTCGTCATGACTACGTGTATGTCAATGTCAATGTCGCGCATATCAACCTATATCTAACAAACTGTAATATAATGTTTCGTAGTATATGAGTTGCTTCATACTGTTAAGAACAATTATATTATATTTGATATTGTCGAAACTGTGGAGAACTATCCCAGAAGCCATTAAATAAAAAAGTGAAGTGGAGACTTACTTGACAAGTGCCTCTGGTGATATCCTGTTGGTTTTCCCTTTGGACATGGTTCTGATGAGCTCTGATGCGGTTTTAGAGGAACCCGGCTGCATTATCTCACTGAAATATTATTAGAAAGTAAAATAAATGACTGAATAAATAAGTCATTGAACGAATGAATCATTGAATGAACGAATCTGATGACCCCTGTGGCGAAGTGGATGAAGACCCGACTTCCGCCTGACACGCAGAAGGTTGCGTTCGCCTGTCGCGAGACAAATGTTTGTATAATCTACTAATATTTGTCTCGGGTCTGGGTGTTTTCTGTGTACAATATCTTACAAAAAAAGTAGATACAGCCTTCGCACATTGGACGACAAACGTCAGCGATTAGACGCTACGACAAGCTGCGGGGGACAATTTTCATACATTTTCTTAAAAGCTCCGCACACACGGCGACAATCGCGACAGCAAGATATGACAGACGCTCGCGACTAAGCGCGACGACAAAGCGTCGTGTTTGCGAGGCCTGTTAGTAGTTAATGCTAAATAATAAAATAATGCTGAGTACACTGTTCAGTACCTATTATTGCATTTTTTTGTTGTACCATTATGTTGAAAGAATTGGCCAGACTAGGCTGTGATTGATAACAGACCTAGCTGTAACCAGAGTGCACCACGGGGAGGTTTCTTTCGCGCATACTATTTCTATATTCACTATTTATATTTGGTGTGAATGTGGGGCCCCCATCCTAACGATGCCTCACCTTCTTATTTGCCCCTTGTGCCCTACCACATGCACAAGGGATGACATTATAAACGCCACAGACGTTGGAGTGAAGGTGGCAAAATTCTACTCAAATATAATATAGATAATAAGTTGTTGTGAACATTGACACGCCAGAAGAAGATTACATTTTTATGAATGAATGAATGAATAAGTGGATGGATGAAGGGAAGGATGTACGGATGGATGGATGGGTAGAAGCTAGTTTATTTATCTTTTATGAAGTGATTAATATTGCCTTAATCATTACATATCTCCCTACTTATTATCAAAAATGTTGTGTTTTCTATGCTGCGTGAAATGAATAATTATTTATTATGTTATGTAATGTTATGGTAAGTGTACCTGAGCAGTCGCCCTGCGTCCCGGCTCCTGTAGAGGTCGCACTCGTGCAGATGTAGACACATTATATGTTATGTAATGTTATGGTAAGTGTACCTGAGCAGTCGCCCTGCGTCCCGGCTCCTGTAGAGGTCGCACTCGTGCAGATGTAGACACATTATATGTTATGTAATGTTATGGTAAGTGTACCTGAGCAGTCGCCCTGCGTCTCGGCTCCTGTAGAGGTCGCACTCGTGCAGATGTAGACACATTATATGTTATGTAATGTTATGGTAAGTGTACCTGAGCAGTCGCCCTGCGTCCCGGCTCCTGTAGAGGTCGCACTCGTGCAGATGTAGACACATTATATGTTATGTAATGTTATGGTAAGTGTACCTGAGCAGTCGCCCTGCGTCTCGGCTCCTGTAGAGGTCACACTCGTGCAGATGTAGACACATTATATGTTATGTAATGTTATGGTAAGTGTACCTGAGCAGTCGGCCGGCGTCCCGGCTCCTGTAGAGGTCGCACTCGTGCAGATGTAGACACATTATATGTTATGTAATGTTATGGTAAGTGTACCTGAGCAGTCGCCCTGCGTCCCGGCTCCTGTAGAGGTCGCACTCGTGCAGATGTAGACACATTATATGTTATGTAATGTTATGGTAAGTGTACCTGAGCAGTCGCCCTGCGTCCCGGCTCCTGTAGAGGTCGCACTCGTGCAGATGTAGACACATTATATGTTATGTAATGTTATGGTAAGTGTACCTGAGCAGTCGCCCTGCGTCTCGGCTCCTGTAGAGGTCACACTCGTGCAGATGTAGACACATTATATGTTATGTAATGTTATGGTAAGTGTACCTGAGCAGTCGGCCGGCGTCCCGGCTCCTGTAGAGGTCGCACTCGTGCAGATGTAGACACATTATATGTTATGTAATGTTATGGTAAGTGTACCTGAGCAGTCGCCCTGCGTCCCGGCTCCTGTAGAGGTCGCACTCGTGCAGATGTAGACACATTATATGTTATGTAATGTTATGGTAAGTGTACCTGAGCAGTCGCCCTGCGTCTCGGCTCCTGTAGAGGTCACACTCGTGCAGATGTAGACACATTATATGTTATGTAATGTTATGGTAAGTGTACCTGAGCAGTCGGCCGGCGTCCCGGCTCCTGTAGAGGTCGCACTCGTGCAGATGTAGACACATTATATGTTATGTAATGTTATGGTAAGTGTACCTGAGCAGTCGCCCTGCGTCCCGGCTCCTGTAGAGGTCGCACTCGTGCAGATGTAGACACATTATATGTTATGTACTGTTATGGTAAGTGTACCTGAGCAGTCGCCCTGCGTCCCGGCTCCTGTAGAGGTCGCACTCGTGCAGATGGCCGATGTGTCCGGCCGCGGCACACAGCTGCTCGAACACTTGAAACTCCAGGATCGTAGCTAGGAAGTATTTGATATATTCCTGTGAAACGACTCAATCACTGACTCACTGACTCACAACAACCACTTATCGCCAGATTCATTAACTCGATGACTCACAACACCGACTGATTGCCAGATTCATTGACTCATTGACTGACTCACTGACTCACAACAACCACTTATTGCCAGATTCATTAACTCAATGACTGACTCGATGACTCACAGCACCGACTTATTGCCAGATTTATTGACTTATTGACTGACTCACTGACTCACAGCACCGACTCATTGCCAGATTCATTGACTCATTGACTGACTCACTGACTCACAACACTGACTCATTGACAGATTCATTAACTGATTGACTGACTCATTAACCAGCCCATTGACTAACATACCAAACTACCCACTCACAGACTCACGGGTGTTGTTGTATATGCGAGGATAGGTTTGTGCAAAGAATCTCGAATAAACCATTTACCTGGCGCACATCTTTTATTAAGCAGGTGTAAAAATCAAACCACTGACTCATTGACTCATAAGTCATAACACACAGCACCACTCTCTAACTGACTCGTTGAGTGACTCACTGACTCAATGACCAAATAGCTGACTCACTAACTCATTGAACCAACTACTGACTCACTATTTATAATGAATTGAATCAGGCGTGACTTTGTGGAAATCCATTACAAGATATTTAAAAGATAAAATATTTAGTATAAATTCCGCCAAAAATGAAAGCAACTTTCTGCTTGGCGTTCGGCAAAGCAACACGTCTACGAATTTTTGCGGAGTGCCGAAGGCGGACAGCGAGTCTATCGGTTCCTGATGATACCTTATGGGGAAGGCGAAAAATTGTCGAATTTCTGTTGAGTTTTTATGAAACTCGTCAGAGAGAGTTGGCGGAATTTGTACTAAATATTTTATCTTTTAAATTTACTGACTCACTGATTAGTGTCAACATTAACTTACTGATCCACTAACTCATAATAACGTACAGTACCACTCTCTGACTGACTCATTGAATGAGTCATTGACTCATAAACACCAAACCACTGACTCACTTATTTCAACATTGATTTTGATTCTGTTGTTAATTTTGCTAAGGTTAGCAATATACTTATGGTTACTTATAGTTATTTGATAGACAAGAGTGCAAAGTTTAACCGCATTCTTATTTTTGATGACCGAGCAAGCGAAAGATTCTGAAATTAGAATCCTGTGCGTTAGCGAGGGAATCAAAAGAGCACGAGGTGAAAAATCATCGCACTCGAGTGCAACACGTAACTTTTCATCCCACCTCAGCGAGAAAATTAATAAATAAAAAAAAAGTAAAAAAACTAGTACCACATTATGTCGTATTATGTCGTTTATGTAATAGGTAAGTATTTCAGAATAATCTTTAAATTTTAACTAATAATACTGAGGTATAATTAAGAAAAATTGAAAGTAAGCGTCTAAACATACTATGCCGAAAATTACGCGATGTAAGTTCCGCAGCTGATTTTGACAAGTTCGGCTGTACGCCATAACGTAACGTAATTTCAGCATAATGTATCATCTGTAATTCAATTAGCATTGTAGGCGTAATTATGCCGAACTTACGTCGCGTAATTTCGGCTATAATGTGTTTAGACACTAACGTTGCTACAGTAACACCCGTTAGGAGGCACACCTTTGATTGTTCCACGGACAAACGCGCGCAAGCAATTTGCTCACACTACTTCAAATGCCACTGTAAAAGCTATTGGCTACAAATTGGTATATGAATTAAACTTCGTATATTTAGTAAGAAAATATGAGTATTAATCACAACTATGACACATCAGTGCAACTTCTAACGCAAACAACAAAATAATGAATTTTCGTTCAAAATTTTTGGCAGTCTTCAAAAAAATCAAGTTCCACAATTATGGACTCTTCTATGAGTTCAGGAGGAGTGTGGCTCTCGAAACACATTGAACACGTAGTCGTGATGTGCTCGGTGCCGAGTAATTTTTTGCACGAAGTTTAGCTTTTTTCGATCATCTATTCTTACATCCAAGACATCAAATAGCACAGAATCCGCTTGGCCTAAGCTCTGCAGTAGCTTTAGGAATCTGTAGAAAATTGGTTTCCATTTTTAAGATCTGCTACCTAAATTATCATCAGAAATAATCAGAATCCTCTTCTAACGACGAAAAAAAAAATTTTTGACGATCAAATTTTTTGCAAAATTTTTACAAATTTTTACTTAATTAATACCCATTAGAATACAAAATAATACTCAAGAAAATACTATTTTTTTTTTGTAGGAATGAAATACTTACATGGATGGGATCGCGATGAGCAAATTGCCGCGCAATGGTACTTGGCCTCCACAATCGTTTAACGAGGTCTCATTGGCAATGACTAGCGCGTAATTTGCGACAAGAGTGAGGGGGTGAATAGTTAGGAAGGTACGCTTGAGAAGCTGTGAAGTCAGTATCAAAAAACATTTTTGGAAACAGTTTCAACGTGAGCAAATTGCTCATTGCGCGCCTTCTCACGGGTTAAGTTGAGTGTAATGGTACCATGGAGGAAGAATTAAATAGGTCCAATGATGTTTCGAATTCACAAACTTAGTGCACACGATGTGAATTTCTAAATTCAATTTACTTTATCCTCTAGCAGATAAAAACGGCTTTTGCACTCAGATATCGAAGAGCGAAAATACTCTTTTCGAGATGAGGGGATGAAAAATTTATTTAAAAGTCCTAAAAGAGTTGTTGTCCCTTTTTTTCAAGGTAAAAATAACAAGGATCGCTATAATTTTAGAGCTGTCAAATTAAGTTAAGTTAAAAAAGTGAACAACAGAATTGACACCACTGACTCATCAACATAATTTACCTTTACGTGGACTCACTCGTCAGCATAATAGTAAATTATGTTGATAGGTCAGTGAGTGAGTCAAAATATTTTTATGTATCCCAAAAATTTCGACTCAGGCGGGACTTTTTTTGACTGCCCGAAAATTTCGACAAGGCAAGGAGTTGACTCGGTAGCGCAGTTGGTTAGCGCGTCCCGGTATTGATGGGAAGGTCGCAGGTTCAAATCCCGCCTGAGTCGAAATTTTTGGGATATATAAAAATCTTAGATTTTCCCTGAAGTGTGGGTAAACACTTAAAATGCAAAAAATCATCAGTGAGTCAGTTGTTTGGTGGTTGATAAGTAAGCAGTTGACCCATTAACTTATCAACAGATTTAACGACTCATTCACTTATCTATTAGATAATTGAACTCCAAGTAATGCCTCACATACTCATTAATTACTTATGTGATTCACGCCGACTCAGCATGATTCTCTTACTGACTCACTGAATCATTGAATGACTCACTGACGACTCATAGTATTACCTGATCAGCGATCACGTGGTACTTGGAGCCAGGGTCGAAGTCGGCTTCGGACCTGGAAATGGGGGGAATGACTCCCTGGAACCGCAGCTTCATCTGCCACCATCTCGTGTTCATGTTGTGGACGCCATCTTCGAACACTGACCACCGCCACTACAAATAACATACAAATATGAACTGAAGCCCTTTATGGTCTATTATTTTACTCTTTTCTTAAGCCAACCTCACCTGACAGTTGTGCACCTGCTAACTAACAAACGGGGCTCTGGCGACAGCTGACTGCTTATTGTAGGTATCAGAAGCCGCGTGCATTTGTTACATCTACCGACGCCGTTTCGACTTTTTCAGAGTCTTCTCCAGGGTGGGTGAATGGCGACTCTCCGAAAGAGTCGAAACGGTGTTGGTTTGAAACTGCGCTCACCTATGTAACGGAACTTGAAATTTCAGTTTTTCATTATTAGTATTATTATATTTTACTTACAGTTTGTTAAATTAAACAAAGGATTGATATGCGGGACATTGACATTAGTGATGACGAAAACCAATTTGGTTGTCAAACCAATGAATAGCCATTTTGATTTTCGTCATCGTTTATTATTGGTCGTCATTATCCCTTAGAACAACCGGCCAAATTCTTAGCCCACACTCTCCGCAATAACTTAAGAAAATAGCATAACGGACTTTGGCAGAATTGTGACAACAGCCTCAAACGCCAAAATCAGAAGTCAACGTCAACCTTCACTACTGTATGTGATCACTGTATGTCTATGTCAATGTCCCGCGTATCTACCTATATTTCACAAACTGTAGTAAGTGTGAGATGTGTTTACCTGGGACACCATTTTTTTCATCTTGAACGACGGCTGTGTCATTTTTATTAAATTTTATTTTCTAGTGTTTTCTAATGTATATCGATTTCTATTAATGGTATTTTAACCGTTATACGTTAGTAATAAGACACAAGTATTAGTGAAATGGAATAAAGAAGATTTCGACGGAAACTCTCTGATGAAGAAAATTGTGCGCTGATCGGTTTTTGTTATAGTCGCCATGGCTATAGTAGAAAACAGGAGCTGACTGAAGACTGGACGACTGGACTTATAAACCGTACTACGTTGCCTCATATTATTATGAAGAATTATACTTGATACTGGCGAAATTGTGGAAACTATCCCAGAAGCCATTTAATAAAGAAGTGAAGTGAAGTGTTTACCTGATCCACCATGAACGCGAACGGGAGGTAAGCCACTTTCTCCAGCGCCATGCTCATCAGGAAGTTCATGCTGACTTCGTAAGGATCGTGGCTTCTGAAACATTTGTAGATCGCGTCGTGTAAAAAGAACGCTCTCGGTAAGCTGCGCCGACCGGGACGGCACGGCAAGGGATATCAAATTTTACCAATGAACATTCCAACCTATCATAATAGAAATACGATACAAATTCCTATGCTTTAAAATAATGCCGTGACGTCCCTTTCGATGCCGCGGGATTATTTTAAAGGAAAGGAATTTGTATTGTATTTCTATTTCGAAAGGACCATCCGAATCTAATTGATATTCCATTTACCAGTGCTTCCAAACATAATTTATAATGCGCACTGCTAAAATATGGAATCAGCTGCCAGCGTCTGTTTTTCCATTGACCTACAACTCAAACGGCTTCAAAAAGAGAGTTAATAGGCATCTTCTGGGAAAGCTCGCCCCATCGTCAACCTCATCCTTGCCCACGCAAGCCTCGAAGAGCTGGCCCATATTAAATAAAAAATGTCCATTGGCATAAAAATTGAAATCCCTAGCCATGCCGTTGCGGTCTGCGCAGTCCATTATGCGATTTATCGGTATCTACCTGTGCGCAAACACACCCCCTTTATATATCTCCTCCTTTTACATGACGCGTACTACAATAGTAGATTTTTTTGTTGTTGTCTTGTCCGGCTGCGTACCACCATGCCTGTTTCTGCCGTGAAGCAGCTGTGCTGTGTTTCTGTTTGAAGGGTGTGGGTGCCGGTGACATTACAGGCACAAGAGGTGCCTCCATGCCTCAAGCTGATGGACGCAGAGCGTTGTATTGTAGGGCTCGTTCCAAACAAGCGTGATCTACGATGCAATGCTTTGTGATAGGTAATGGTTACCACTTACCATCAGGTGGGCCATTGGCTTGTTCCATCACCTGGTACCATTAAACAAACATTAAAGAATTCTTCTTCGTAGCTAATAGTCCGCTGCGGTGTCCAAGTTTTAGACGAATATTTTCTCCATTAATCCCTTCTATTATTACGGAAAGAGATGGAGAAGACGCTTTCTCATTTATATTATTAAGTGTGATGTGATGTGACCGCGGAGTTTTTACAGAGGAGTGCGGGCTTTGAACAAAAATCTGTAACTTTTCGCAATAAAATGCCCAAAAGCGGAGTGTGTTTCGTTTCCTCTTTTGTGTAACATTAAGAAGGAAATGAGGCAAAAAATGTGATTTGAGAATGGCTGCTAGTAGAACTGGATACGTCGAGCTGAGGACAGGGCGCAATGACGCTCATAAGGGGATGCGTATGTCCAGCAGTGGACTACTATAGGCTGATGATGATGATGGTGAAAATATGGCATGGTGTGGTCTCCTATCACTTATAAACATCAAGTCATCAAGATTTGCGTCATCATGCAAATGTCTCTGGGCAAAACTTAAAACAAAACCCGCCCCCTTCAAACCGAAACACAGCAATGCTGCTTCAATGCATTAGGCACGGTGGTAGTACGCACCCGGATGAGCCAACAACAATGAACTCTACTACTTTTAAAAGGTTTATTAGACCACGCGGTATTCACTCCGTCTTGGTAAAAATAGAACAGAATATAGATTTATTCAACACACACAGAACACAGAAACAAAGGTAAACGTAAATGCTTATAATACACACACACATAAAATATAGAAACGATCGATGACAATAGACAAACATTATACAGAACAACGACAACAAAAGGCAGATAGGTAGGCAGGTACCACACTGGAATAATTGTACATTACTGCAGAGGCCAGCAAAAGAGGCATTGATGGACGAACGTGTAAATGTGTACACATACGTGAGTCCATCAATGTTTAGTTGTGGACATGATACGTATAGTACATAACTCAAATAATGCAAGGAAATTACAACAAAATAGTTCGAAATTTAAATAAATCGTTTGATTAGTTACCTCCTCGGTTGCCATGTGTCGGAGTAAAAGGTCGTTCCATTTTTAAATAACACGATATATATGAGTTTTCATTGTAATGTATTTGGCCGCTAAACACGACTACTAGACTTATAAATTTGTGAACACGACAGATATGAAATTTCATACAAGTTTTGCCGGCCGCTGCTCGCATGTATTGGGCCGGTGCAGCAATTTCGATTTACCTCGAAGAAGGTTGTCAAAATATTGCTATAATTTCCAAGCATGCTTGAGAAAAATATATAAAAATAGCAAGGCAACCGACCTGCCAATTGCTAATGCACTAATCGGCCACCTCCGCAGGTACTGGTGTGGGACGAAGTAAGACTGTCTTACTGACTAATTAGTCAAGCATATGACCGACTTAGTGGCTTACTCATATAGTAGGCTAAGACCAACTGAATACCGAGTGGTCTATTGAGTGTTCGAATTTTAATTGTGTCGAGAATGACTCTAAAATATTTTCACTAAACTTATCGTTAAACTTAAAGGAGCTCTCTCTTTCTTTTATATGGAGATAATACGAGTCGAAATGACTTTTAGTTATAACTAGTTTTAGCGATAAATAGTGTTACTCAGAATCAACCACATTGTTCCAAAATAATTGTTCCCGCCGTTTTGCATCAAGCTGCCTTATCATGTGTCAAAACTTCCTGTTGAAGTGAAAAAAGATGTCCGGTTGCGTGCGTGCTAGAAATAAAAGTTTATAATATTGCCTGCATCAAATACCATTACACTATACCATTTACAAGAAACCTCTAAGATGCTGTTTTAAGAGCTCGCTGATACAAATACATTCAGATTATCTGTGTTGTGGTACCATGGTCGGTGTAGTTGATATCTTCACGACACAGGATAGACTAGAGGGGATAGACTAAAGGGGGACAAGGGTATGACCGTTGTCTATAAAACTGTATATAACTTACTTATTTTGATAGAGTCCCACTCTCTGCAAGTGTTGCAGGTTGTACACAGACAGTGTTGCCGCATTAGCCACTGCTTCGTGGAAAGCTGAAACATAAAAAACATTATTTTTTTTACAAAAAACTGACTGTAAAGAAATTCATATTTGTTTACTGGTATTTTTTCTTCAAATTTAAATGGGATCACAAACGGGAACCCTAGTGTTTGACATGAAAAAAAACCCAGCGACATGCTGTCGCTGGGTTTTTTTGTATTAAATAATTATTTTTTGTAGGAACTCAGTATATGTATAAGTATATATAAGTATTTATATCATCGTAGTTACGGAGTTTTCTGAACAGAATGGTTGGATGTTCTTTGTGTTCAGTTTTATCTTTGGAAAATACTAAAAAGTCATCTAAAATGCATATTGTGCATCCATTGCCTCCATCAGCCTATAACAGTCCACTGCTGGACATAGGCCTCCCCTAATGAGCGGCATTGCGCCCCGTCCTGAGCTCGACATCCAGCTTCTACCAGCAGCCGACAGCAGATCGTCACTCCACCTGGCCGGAGGGCGGCCTACACTACGTTTGCCGAGCCGCGGTCTCCACTCAACAACTCGTTTACCCTAACAATGATCGGTTATCTATCTTTGTAAAATCCAAAATATACTAACTCAAGTCATAAAAATACAAGACTCATTCCACCTACGCCTACCTACACCTACCTACATAAGACTAGGAACTAGGAAAAGGATCCTGTCTGAAATTTCACGAGAACAAGTGACGGTCATCGACCGCAACAATTACAATCCTAGTATCTTGATAAACCTAACTTACGATTTATGGCACTATTAACTTAAAACATGTCATCTTTTTTTCAATAAACGTTATCTATGTATCTATCTATCCAATTATATTTAAGTAAATAAATGAATGTTGTGTTGGTAGGTAGGTTCAGACCCGGGTTCGCTCCGTCCCTGAACAGGTGCGGCTGGTCGGCGTACTGCAGGTAGTACTGAATGTGCGCCATCTCGTGGTGAGTCGAGATCAGGTCCTGCATCGTCACCTCGGTGCATTGTTTTATTCTGAACAACATTAAATACATTATTGGAATATTATAAATATAAAGAAGTTCAGGGTCAGAGGTCAACAAACGTCAGGGTCAGAGGTTAACAAAGGTCAGGGTCAGATATCAACAAAGGTCAGGGTCAGATATAAACAAAGTTTAGGGTCAGATGTCAACAAAGGTCAGGGTCAGATGTCAACAAAGTTTAGGGTCAGATGTCAACAAAGGTCAGGGTCAGATGTCAACAAAGTTTAGGGTCAGATGTCAACAAAGGTCAGGGTCAGATGTCAACAAAGGTCAGGGTCAGAGGTTAACAAAGGTTAGTGTCAGATGTCATGAAAGGTCAGGGTCAGATTTCAACAAAGGTCAGGGACACAAGTCAAAGGTTTTTTAAATGACAAAGGTTTCGTAGGTCTGTCAAAGCCGAGCTAGCAAGGACCCGCGCAAAAACTACGGAGGCACTAATTTTAAGCAAATTGATTTAGAGATTATAAATTTATATATACGTGACAGAAAATAAATATAGGTCACGGTCAGAGGTCAAAGGTTTACAAAGGTCAAAGGTCAGAGGGCAAGTTAAATTTTATTGTCAGAGGGCAAAGGTTTAAAAAGGTCAAGAGTCAAAATTGTCAAGATCAAATGTGTTACCTGTAGTCTATCCTGTTACAAAAGTCCCAGGCACTAGCGGTGCACTGCACGCTGACCTGTGAGGGCCGCGCCAGCAGCGAGCCGCGCCAGAACTCCGGCGGCACCGGCTTTAGGCCCATCGAGGTGTAGAACTCTTCGCCCATTTGGAACATCCTGGAATACGGAAATATATATAACTACTTTCAAGATATTTAAGAGACAACATTTAATTTGTAATGCTTGGAGTGTCTCTGAAGAGAAACGAGAACGCAACGAGACTATCCGACATGGAACTAAAGTTGTCGAGTTAACTCAGAGAATTAGCAAGCTGAAGTGGTTATATCTGTCGAAGAAACGATAACCGTTGGGGTAAACGAGTTCTTGAGTGGAGACCGCGGCTCGGCAAACGTAGTGTAGGACGTCCTCCGGCCAGGTGGAGTGACGATCTGCTGTCGGCTGCTGGTAGAAGCTGGATGTCGAGCTGAGGACAGGGCGCAATGCCGCTCATTAGGGGAGACCTATGTCCAGCAGTGGACTGCTACAGGCTGATGATGATGATGATGATGATGATTTAATTTGTATACGTACAAAATTCACTTTCACTTTCATTGTCGAAGAGAGTTTTAAAAAAAAATGGTTTTACATTTTGTAGAACCACTCGCGATCCGCGGAACGTTTGGCGCTCGGCGAAGCAACGCGTCTGCGGAGTTTTTCTTAGTGCCGAATATGCCAGACGGGGGAAAGGCAAAACATTGTCAAATTTCTGTTGAGTTTTTGTGAAACTCGTCAGAAAAGGTTATACTTTATATTTTGCCTCTTAAATATCTGTGTTAAAAAATTTTGACTTTGATTTTGACTTTATCTTTTAATGGATATTCCGCAAAGTCACGCCTGATTCAATTATCTATACTTTTATCTTCTTCTATTTTTTTTTAATCCGCTATCGGCTGCTGGTAGAAGCTGGATGCGTCAAGCTCAGAACAGGGCAATGGCGCTCATTAGGGGAGGCCGCCGTCCAGCAGTGGACTGCGATAGGCTGATGATGATAATGACATTCAAGTGAGGTGTTAATGACCTGAGTGGAGTGAACCCTTGCCGTAACATCTCCGCGGTGACATCCACGTTGGGGGACTGAGGGAACGGCATCACTACATCCATTATCGACTTCCAGTTCTGGGCCCACATGTTGCCTGAAATATCAAACAATTATGTAAATGTAATTATAGCTGAAATGAAAATATAAATAACAATAATAAAATTAAAGTTTAGCACAACACACAACAATACATAAAAGACATATGAGGTGAGAAGGTAACATAAAAAATAGTCTTTAGCTAAGTAGGTAGCCTCAAAAGAAAAAAAATTGCTAAAGATAGAGGTGACAAACGTAACATTTTTTTGGTGATAAGAAATAAATAATGTAAAAATTAATTTAATTATTTTTTAATTAATTTTATTAATTTTATTGTAAAAATTATTATATTATTGGTATTATTTAATTAATATTATTTATTTTTTTATTAGTTTAACATATATTGAGTTATTTTTTATAGTAAGTAACTATTAGTATGTATTTGGATGTAGTCTATTTTTTATTTAATTTGGACTAGGCACACCGCCGTTCCTGTTTGTTTTGAAAGTATCTCTCCATCCAAAGGTTGCCTGGAAGAGATCGCTTTAAGCGATAAGGTCGCCCATTGTAACATAATTTTTAATGCCTTTTTCATTATTTTGTTATTCTTTGTATGGTGTGCAATAAAGTAATATTTATCTATCTATCTATTAAGATTTAGGGATGATTCTCATTATACCGGGCCGTACTGATTACCACGATGTAGATTTTGTATGAAACAATTTATAGTTCACAGTGCATGATCCATGTCCCGACCGGGCCCCACGCTCGTCTACAGCACGGTTGTTGCACGGACCTCCCCGTCCCCTACTGTTTCATACAAAATGTATTTAACGTGTCTAATCCGTGCCTCGTCCGGGCACGAAGGTACGGACACGGCACGCCCCAGGAACGGCCCGGTCTGAGAATCATACATAAATATAACAAAATAGTAGCCCACTATCAAAATTCAAAATTCATTTATTCAGTAGGAACTGTATTGTACACTTTGAAACGTAATTTTTTTAATTTACCACCAATTCGTAACGCGACCAAACAGAGAAGAATTAGCAAGAAACTCTGCTTGGCTTATATTTTTTTAACGTCATTGTTCTTAATGACTATTACATTGTTTTTGATGGAGTTGGAGGCTGTTTCATCCAAAGCTTTTTTGTCATCTAAATAATCAGATATTTTATAATAAGCTTTATCACAGAGATTACGTTTAACAACATTTTTGATTTTATCAAGATTTTATCAAGAATTGTAACGAATATTTTTTTTTACTTTGACTTTGAAGAGATAAACGATGCTTAGACTATTGCCATCTCTTACAGTTGGAGAATGACAAACAGTGACAGGGTGATCTTTGAGCATTGGTTAACTTTGAGTAGCGTTCATAAGTAAGGGGGAAATTTGGTATGCGACATATTTCCCGGGTCCTTACCGAGTAGATGTGCGGGTATCGGTCCGTCGCTCCTCACTGAGGTCTCACCGTAGCGCTGCACCAGCCGACGGCGCACGTACGTAAATAGTTGCTTGTACAGTGGCGCCACCTTACAAATAATACATTAATAAAACACACAATAACGTCATAATAGAGCTGGCTTTAAAGCTCTATTAAGGCTTATCTCTATTGACTTTTTCCTATTGGATGTAATCTAGGATATGTAATATATGTTTAATCTTGAGCTATATAATCATTTGACACTTCTGCACACGAACGTCATCATTCAAACTGAGTGCGAGGGAGGGGGAGGCGCGGGCTCCGGGGACGTAAAACTCGATTTTTTTGATTCAGTACGAACCTTAAGGTTCTCTTTGAATCGTAAAATATTTACCTACACCAATTCGTAACGCGACCAAACAGAGAAGAATTGTCGAGAAATTCAGCTTGGCTTATTTTTTTTTAACGCTTTTGTTATTCAATGAAAGTTATCGGGTTTTGTTGTATATATAATATCCTAGCGGAATTAGTACTAAATATTTTGTCTCGTTCAATATCTTAAATAGTGTTTTATTAAAACTAACTTGGTTGTACATTTCTTCAGCGCTCGTTCTGAACGACTGGTCTTCATACGGAGCTCTCATCTGCTCACCACCATCCCGGTACCCTGGGAAGAAACAAACAATCTTACAGTTTGTTAAATATAGGTAGATACGCGGGACATTGACATTGACGTACACGTAGTAATGGCGACGACCACAGATGTAGGAAGACAACTAGATAAAGTCTTAAAATTCAATACGGCTGATATCTTCTTTCTTATGTCCAATATCATCAGTTAGAAAGGGATGCATACATATATCAATGCGACTTCAAAAAGTTAATCGTACCAGGGCGCTCGAACAAATTTCTATACAGGTTCATACAAATGCCCTGTGTCAAAAAAAAGTCGTACGGAGTCACAGAAATCGCATTGAGATAAAGTATGCATCTCTTTCTAACTAACATATATGGACATAAGAAAGTAGAGATCAGCTGTATGGCTTAATGTTCAGAGCATAAATGAATTTTAAGACTTCTTCTAATGCTTTAGTCATATTTCTTTGGCGACGACCAATGATGAACGATGACGAAAACCAAAATGGCTTTTCATTGGTTTGACAAACCAAATTGGTTTTCGTTTCGTTATTTCTGTCTTTGAATACACGTCAAGTATACACGCAAACGAAGATGCAGGCGGCTTAGCAAGTATTTTATAAAAGTAACATTTTTTTGTTAATAACTGATGTCCTGAAACAGGGATCAATTTGAACACCGAAAAATTTTTAGTTCTAAGAAAATCTCCGCATTTTGACACTGTTCCACGAACTTTTGGTAAATTAGCTCTACCTATTCTGATCTCTGGTTTTAGCTCACATGACTCTTATCTCACTCACCCGTAGCTTGAGCCGCCTGGTTAGCCAACTGTACGTATCTCATGAACCTGTTCTTCAGTTTGGGTCCAGTCTTGTCCCGGAAACTCTTCCATACGTACAGCAGCTCACTCTCGATCCTAGAGTGAGCTAAGATCCGCGATATTTCTGGATCCAGCTGCATGTCGCAATAGTTCGAGCTGTCTGTGCCTGGAAAAGATTTAGAGTTTGATATCTTTGATGATATCCAATGTCAGGGTCTGGCCATAGTTAATTGACTCAGGCATGCCTTTGCGGAAATTCAAATTCGAAAATCTTGACCTATTTTTAAACTATAAATTTTATTTTGTGTGTGTGTGTGTGTATGTTTGTAATAAATAAACTCAAAATCTACTGTGCCGATTTCAAAAAAAATTTCACATTTGGAAAGCTACATTCACCTTGACTAACATAGGTTATGTATACTAGAATATAGCTAGAAATGTTTAGGGATCCTTACTAAAACTTAAGTAACGTAACCCAAGGTGTAAAGAAGTGCCCTAACCCGTGCGAAGCCGGGACGGGCCGCTAGTTTATTTATACTTTATTGCACATTAAATGTAACAAAAAGGTGGGCTTAATGCTACAAGCATTTTCTACCAGCCAAACCTGTTGTTTGTTATTAGATGGTGGTAGGCGTGCTATAATTCAATCTACCTATGACACAATAGAATGACAGATCGACTCATACCTTCAGTATACGGCTGGTAATGCTGGTAGGGCTGGTTGGCGAGCTGGTAGGGCTGGTAGTTCGGCTCCTGGTAGGAGGTAGGGTACGGCATCCGCGGGATGTGAGGGTCGTAGGGCTTGTTCCCGTACGGACAGATCTTAGCAGAGTTGTAGATCTCTTTCATCTCAGATATTAGCTGTTGGAGCTGGAAGTTGAAAATTTATTTTAAATTTAACTCGTGTAGCTAAACTTGGCTTGGACTGGCCGACTGGACTCAAAGGGCTAATAATCCTATCCTACTAATATTAGGAATACTGTGAAAGTTTAAGAAGATGGATAGGTATTTCTTACTCTTTCACGTAAAAACTATGAGCGGAATTGGATGAAACTTGGAATATACATAGTTTATGACCTGGATTAACACATAGGCTTAGGTTTTTTATTGTTTATATATATATATATATAGGCTTAAATATATTTTATAAATGATACTTTTACTTTTTTACTTTTGCCACGGGAGCGAAGCCGCGGGCGGAAGCTAATATTTGTATGACTTTATTGAGTTTTATTTTATACCTGAGCAGTCATGCTACTGTCTGCATGAGCGTACCAACTATGTCTACACGTGTCTTATGTTTGCACCACCCTGGTACCACCTATGTTCGTAATGGACAAAAATGGCCAAACACCCTAACTACTAGGCACATAATCTATTAGACGAGGCAAGATAGAAACCACACTATTTCGCTATGTGGTGGTCAGCACAAACCAGTCGGTCCAATAAAACTGCGCCAAGAGTGATGAGCAGCAACTGCTGCTCATCAGGGTCGAAATGTGCTAGTCTGAGTCAGGCGCCACGGTCTTTCTGATATCATCGACCCATCTCGCTGGAGGACGGCCCCTATTCCTGTAACCATCTCTCGGCCAGCACTCGGTTAGCGCTCTGGTCCACCTGACGTCACTCCGTCTGGCCAAGTGTCCGGCCCAACTTGATCCCCAATATCTCGCTGACGTCCTGGACCTTAGTCTGTTTTCGGATTTCGGTATTGGTTATCTTTAACCGGGGCTCATGTTGCAGACCTCACTATTAATAAGATTGAACTGTACCGCATGAAACAATAAAGAATACGATTATGATTATGATTTAGAATTTTAGATAATCTAACCTCTGTAAACTTATCATCAGGTAACGCAGCCCGGCTGCCCTGAACAATCTTCATCAGCTGCCTCCGACCCTGAGGGTCTGACAGCCTGGAGCCGTCGAAGGCAGCTGCCTTCCTCCAGGAGAGTCTCTCGAACTTGGAGCTGAGGGTCAGTTCTTCCATCATCCGCCGCCGGTTGTAGTCTGTGATGTTGGTGACGAATTTCCACTGAGCCATTGTAACCCTGGTGATGAAGCATTGGGATTTCAAGTTGTTACAAGTAACGGAACGAAACTCTAGCGCTGACCGTTATTGTGCAGAAGTCAAAAGTAAGGTATCATATGAAGTGAGAGAGAGAGAGAGCGAGAGACCCATGCACAGAAGTTTCGTTCACCGACAACGTGCCGCTAGCTATAATCATGACTAGGTAGCAGCCACAACTAGGTGAACAGCCGAAGACCGGGCTCAGTGGTGAATCTTGGAAGAGACGTCCAGCAGCTGTAGGCTGATGATGCTGATCATAATGAAGCTTCACCTATCTGCGTCGAGTTGAAGACAGGGCTTTCATTAGGGGAGGTCTATGTCCAAAAGTAGATAGTTAGAAGCATGATCTAGAGCTTAGTATCTCAGATCATCCTCTGCTGACACCCCTCTGGGTGTAAGATGTTCTAACCTCTAAATCTTTGGAACCCAAGCCAACCTAACCTGCCCCTGCACCCTGCTAACTGATAAACGGGGCTCTGGCGGCTGGCTGACAGTCTATCACCAGCACTAAATCCACTGACCGCCAACAGGCAGCAGCGTCTACTGCGAGAAGCTGTGCTCTTAGATCCCTAACCCGTATGCCCAGCGTGGGGATTATGGGCATATCCCCCTTCTTAATTGCAGAAGCCTAGACTAGCAATGGTCTGATATAGACTGGTGTTGTAGTTGTTGTTGTGGACCAAGAAGATCCCCATAGCACTTACCTGTAGCACATGCCGGAGGCCTCTCTGTCATACTCGCGAAGGAATTGGGCGGCCTCCATCGCATTGGTGTTGGAGCCCTGTCGAACGTTATAATAACCTTATTAGCTAGGTATATCAGAAAACGAGGAGTAGGTGTACAGACTCATTTTTTTATCGTTAATATACGATGTCTTAGGTCAGGCATGCTTGGAACGAGCCCTAGGATGCAACGCCCTGCGTCTATCAACTTGAGGCATGAAGGT
This sequence comes from Horisme vitalbata, assembly GCA_951804965.1. NCBI lineage: Eukaryota > Metazoa > Arthropoda > Insecta > Lepidoptera > Geometridae > Horisme > Horisme vitalbata. The sequence goes on along the minus strand of OX638094.1, from coordinate 26,911,644 downwards.
GTTTTGTCTCATGTCCCTGCTATTTCACCGACATCCAAACCTATCAACCCGAAACATAGCAATGCTGCTTCACGGCAGAAACAGGCATGGTGGATTACTTCCCCGGACGAGCCCTTCACAAAGAACTCAACTAAGTACATCTTGAACAAAGATCAAAAATCATTCCTGTTAGCTATAGTGAGTTATGTACTAAGAAATATTGCGAATCAACAAGATCTTTGACAGAAAGCCTGTTATTTTTATCTGTGTGTCAAATGGGTTTACCTACCTACTTCGTTTTTAAGAAAATAGCAGGAAATCCCAATAATTAAGTGAATCGCCACCGTTTCAATAATAATCTTTGAAACGACCTCCATTTTACCAACGCGTGACATCTTCAATTATTTTGAAGGCCGGTGTCTACCAAAGCGGAGCGAACTCATGTGCAGGGGGCTTACCTGTGGTAGGTAGGTAGGTACCTACCATAAAGTCAAATCAAACATACCAAGGAGCTTATAAATGTTAACGTGAAACATATACGACGTTTATGTATATTATTAATGTATAACGCTTTGAGTGCTGATTCATCGCTATACCTGCTGCAGGATGTGTTGTCAACGCAGTCAACGCGTTAGTGTGTAAGGTCATATAAATATTCTATCCGAAATGGACAAACTGTTGTGCCATAATTAATTCATAATAAACAAAGTATAACCCTCCGACCAGGTGGAGTGATGATTTGCGTAAGGCTGCTGGTAGAAGTTGGATGTCGAGTTCAGAACAGGGCGCAATGGCGCTCATTAGGGGAGGCCTATGTCCATCAGTAGACTGCTATAGGTTGATGATGTCAAAGTCAAAGTCAAAATTGTTTATTGTGTAATATGGGTTAGTAACAGTTATATTTATGTGTTAAAGGTTAGTGCAGCCATATTCAGCGTAGTACGCATGCAATATTTATATGTACACATTTTAACACTATGTACATTTACATTTTTAATTATATTATTTCAGTACAACAGAGATGTCAAAAACTATAAAATACAAATTACAATTCAAATTTTAATAAATATTTTTATCATCTAAATAGTCACGGGTAGAATAATAAGCCCTTTCCAATAATAATTTCTTCAGTCCTACTTTAAATACTGCAATATCTGAGGTATCTAACAAAAAACTAGGTAGATGATTGTAAACACGAACAGCCATACATAATATACTCTTGTTAAACAACAAATATATATGTATGATGATAAAACATAGTAGACTAATGCGTTCATGTATACAAAAGATTCTTAACACGTTGACTGCGGGCCTCGCGATACGACGCGACACGTCCTGCAGGTGAGTTTTGTTTTAGCATCCTACCTATAGTACATAAGTTTGTGAGGATGTAAATGTGAATGGACTCCCTTTCCCGCAATTGGACTTCAGTTGGTCCATCATGCGTAAATCATTGTGAGGATGTATGGATGTTGGTTACTCCTTCACGCAAAAACTACTGAACGGATCTGGATGAAACTTGAATAGAATAAATAGTTTATAATCTGAATTAACATATAGGCTAATAGGCTTTTTATTCGGTTACCACGCAAGCTAGTACATAATGTATAAGAATAACATGAGTCCAGGAAGGGCTTCATAATATTTTCTGGTAATAATTCAAGACATATGCCCTCGCGACAAGTCTAAGCTGTTCGTTGATTGTAAGTCAGTCAGTCGGTCAGAAATGATTATTATTAGCTAGCAACTTTGCTATCGAAACATACAGACAATGGATACTTTCGCTGAAGCATTTCCTTCAATGCGGTTTAAATTTCACTTTGAAGAACTGTAGAAGTAGTGTAGGTGGATAGATAATAGATGCCCATCTATTAATATGTTCCTTGAAGTCTCACAGACAGCTCGTCCGTTAGAGCAACAACAATACCAGCCAATATTAGTCCACTGCTGGACATATGCCTTCCTTATAAGAAGGGGGTAATCCCCTTATATTCACGCTGGGTATGCGTGTGCGTGACTCCAGCGGTATGTCGACTCGGAATGAGATGAAAATATAGAACAATTAGAACTGTCCTGTAAATGTGGCCCAAAAATTAAATTTGAGCATATTAAGGTTTCAGAGTAATTCGAGAAAATAAGATGCCGCCGCCAGATCTCCGTTTGGTAGTTAGCAGAGTGCAAAACAGGCCAGTGAGGTCGTCTTGGATTCCGAAGATGGCAATGAAAAGAAAACCCTTTACACCCCATCGTTAACATATTATTTGAGCACTTGTATTGTATCTTTGGTCTTCCCCTACCATTCATTCCTTCCACTTTTTTTCTGTGATGTTGCATATACCTAAAGCTGTCATGTCGTATAGGATGCCCAAAGATCCTTTCGCTCCCATATATTAGAAAAATCATTTCCAATTTCGGTGTTAAATTTACTTATCCATGTACCTATGTAGGTATCTATAAGTATTTTTAATTACTTTTCTATATATCTACATATAATATAAAGGTACTATTTATTGAATATGAGGGTCTATGTAGGTCCAGTAAGTACCTATGTAGTTTATGTGTACCTAATTGAGATTATGTAAGTAAATAGAAATATTAGGTAAAGTATGTAAGAAAAACATGTAGTTTCAAGTACCATGTAAGATAAGGATTTTTGTGAAGCACGCCTACCACCATTTTCCACGTAACCACAAGTTTAGCTGGTAGAAAATGCTCCTAGCATCAAGACCATCTTTTGTTAAATTTATTGTGCAATAAAGTATTGATAAATAAATAAAGGTGATGGCGGTAAGGTAGCCTAATTTAGAAGATTGCTCGTATCATCACGACTGCAATTTGTCTCCTGTCATGCCACATGAGCAGTGTGAAGGTTGAAAAAACTTCTTTTGTTGTTTATGTAGGTAACTTAAACTAAGTGAGGGCACCATGAACATTATAATTGTGTTTTTTTATTGTACCTGAAACAAGAACTAGCTCTTGGCCAACCTGATGTTAAGTGGTAGCCATCACGACAGAAATAGGCATGGTGGTTGTACTTCCCCAGAAGAGCCTACTACTAATAAATACTATCATACTAATAAATATATAGAGCTCTACTACTATTAAATACTATCATACTAATAAATACATAGAGCTCTACTACTAATAAATACTATCGTCTCCTATCAAACATCCTCTCAATATATTCAGTCTCTATAGGCAAGACATGGGTAATACTTGGGGAACTGAGTAAGTCGCATGGTATTCTTCCTTAGGTACTACTAAATAAATAAATAATCCTGGACGTCATCACATCACACAGCATCATGTAGCCCCAAACTAAGCAGAGCTTGTTTTATGGGAACCACATGATTGATATACTACACATATTTTTTTTTTGTAAATACATACTTATCATACATAGAAAACACCCAGACCCAAGACAAATACCTACAGAACATGCAAACATTTGTCCCGCAGCGGGAATCGAACCCACAACCTTCTGCGTCTGAGGCGGACTTTCGCCCACTGCGCCACAGAGGCCGTCAAAAAAAAGCATCCTAGGCTTTTGTATTTTTTTTCCTAATTAGATCTAACTTTCAAGATGTTAAACTTTAAGGGGACGTCCTCTTAAAAATTACGTAGATTTGATTCGGACTGCTGTCTTACCACCTTCTGTATAGAGAAGATTGCTAGCCGTAAAACACCACGCTGGACAGTGCCTCTTGGTGAGTTGCCAAAGCAATATGGTATTATGGTAATAATAGCAGGGTGCACCAGTGTAGGTGAGGTTGGCTTGGGGGGCAAGATCTTATGTAAAGTAACCTAAAAAGTAACCTTAAAAATTTAAGGCTTAAACCAACCGGTAGCGTTATGAAGCGGAGGATTAAGCTGTCAAATACCTGGATGCAGTCTAGGTCTTGCTGCCGAGGTGCAAAGTGCACCTCGGTACTCATGCTGAAGTACTCGTGCGCGCTACCATTTCTCTATGAATGGTACCGTAACCACTGAAGGATAGATCAAACTGTAACCCAGCTTATGCGGTAGGAGAGCAGTGGATCTGAGAGCTTACCACAAGTTTTGATAGTTTTTCGAAAACTTTATAAGTTTCGGTATCTTTCCATACATTTCCGCATGCACGTTTCCCTAAATGCGCTGTACGAAAATGTATGGAAAGATACAGAAACTTATAAAGTTTTCGAAAACTATCAAAACCTGTGGTAAGCCCTCTGGCTGGCAGAAGATTGTTCGGTCGTTTGATTGAAGAGGTCTCAACCAAGAGAAGAGGGAGCTCCCGGCTGAATAGATACTTATTGAAATTGAAATTAAATTTATTGTATAAAATGTGGTACCTACCTACCTACAATATAATATGTCAATAATACCTACTTAGATGTAGGTCACATTTTGCTTAAACTGAGCATGCAATCGTAGACAAATGTAAGTAAAACCTTTCTTAAAATTAAGTCAGTAGATACCTACATTATTCTAGATCTATAACAGTCAAATAAATATTAACGTTGTCCGAAGAATACATTTAGATTAATAAGAACCACCCTTTACTAACCAGATAAGAATACAATTTTACACTTTTTTTTAAATAGATAGATTAGATAAATTAATCAAGATGAAATCCATTCCACCTAATTAGCAACAATCTGTTAATCAAAAGTAAAATCAAAGCACTTACCATCCTAAAGTAGTCTTGGCTGCACGCATTGTGGACAAACACAGCAAAAAATACAGCATGCAACAACACACGTTTGCTGTTCATATATATTATGTCGCGCATTTCTATTTTCTGTTTAGATTTAGGCATCTTTTTATTTTACCTACTTATAACCTAGCGCAGGTAAGTTATTAGCTAATTAGGTACACAGTAGCTACGCAATTGAGCAAAGACAGGTTACAATAATCATAATGTTTTCGCTTTTCACTTTCCCGCGCAATTAACCAAACCGCGACAACCAAATATTTGACGTTCAACTTTTTTTTTAAATCCAAAACGGGCACCGTTTTCGCACTATTCTACCAGTTTTTAAAATATGGACACAGAAAACTGTCTTGCTGCCTTTCTTGTCACAAACTGGAGTATTATATCCGTCGCTTTTGTCTCGTACATGGTTTGATGAACACGGCTGTATGCATGGGTGCGGCGGAGACAAACGCTGTCCTCCTGAAGGTAGACTAGCGTATCCCTCGGCTTCTCTTGACTTACAGCAAGCATGTTTTATGAGTGGCAAAGTCGTGCCCGATATTTAAGAAAAGCGAGAAAATAGCCAGTCAGTCAAACTCCTTTCATCCGATTGTCATACTTGAGAGACGTTACGAAGTCTGACTGAACGGATTTGGATGAAACTTGGAATAGGTACTTATAAATATTTTGTGACCTAAATTAACACATAGGCTACTTGTAACCGGGTCACGCGAGCGAAGCCGAGGGCGGAACGAATTTATGAACTAAACTGAAAGAAAATGTATGTTCTCTTTGGTCGTCCAACGTTAGGTAGGCACCTATCTACAAAGGTAAGAACTAAGCTAGTTAAAAAGTCGAAGCTTTTTAAAATCTGATTACTTAAATAGTTCGTTCTATGTGTAACCGGCCTATATTGCGTGCATGCGAGGTAGATACGCTACTACGACATAGTAGCAAAGATCACCGACCAAGAAAGACAAGCCGATCTATCCTCACGCACGCACCTTCTTTTAGTACCTGCCTATGTGTCATGTCATAAATTTGTGTTATGTGATATTTTATTGCCATCGTCCAAATACCACTCAGACCTTTAGGAATGTTCTTGGGTCGGTAAAGTCCCTACCTTAACGAAACGTAGAGCGCTCAACGCTCCCCAGCCAAGTGGAGCGATGACTTGCGGAAGGAAGGTGACAGAGAGCTGGAGATTGGGCTCAGCGATGCTATGAGAGGTCTATGTCCAGCAGTTGCCTCATATTGAAAAAGTTAGGTAGGTACTTTTTATAGGGATGTTGCTATGTTTCTGTCAAAATGTTTTGGGTCGAACGGAGCAAAATACCTATTGGGTATAGAAATCTTGGGTTGAATGCGGAAGCACTCCATTTTCAGACTAGCCTCAAATTTAAAAGGGAGGTAGTTTTTATAGGGAGTACCTAAGTTTCTGTCATATCTGTACAGATCCCATTCATACTATTCTTTGTCTTTTGCAATCAACGTTGATTTATCATCAAGATTGCAGATGTGGTATCGAGGAGAGAGTTGTAGTTCGGCATAGCTAATGGTTAGCGCTCTGACACTCTTCAACACAGGTTTTAGCAACCGCCAGTTTTAACAGCTTAATATCAGTGCACTGAGGACAGTGCGCAATGGCGCTCATTACGCGAGGCCTTTTTCCAGCAGTGGACTGATATAGGCTGATGATGAGGATATCAGTCCACGGCTGGACATAAAGAAAGGGGGAACGGTTTTTGGATGTTTTTCATCATAAATGATGCAAAATGGTGCATGATAAAAAAAATTGTTTGAAGCTGTTTAAATCAAGCCTTTTTATTTATGATACCCCACTCGCCCTGTTGGTCCCAGTTTGAAATTTTTATTTTGCTCCTTTTGGGTAGAAACCAAAATTATTTTTATTATGTTACTGGCAATCTTATTCAGATAGTGCATTTTAAATCTATACCAAATTTCAAGTTGATAGCTTAAGTAATCAAGTTCCTGAAATAATCAGGTGTGACAGAGGGACGGACGGACAAAGCGGCACCATAAGGGTTCGTTTCACCGTCTCGGTAAAGTCACCCTAAAAATACTTAGTATCTACCTAAACTTGATAAAATATTCTGTCATTTAAAGGTATTGGTGCCATGCGATCCCCAACCGGCAATCTCCATCATCCCCATGCTGGGCATGCGGGTTGGGGATCGCATGGCACAGCTTCTCGTACCGCGCCTACTGTCTGTGCCGGTGTCAGGCTCCAGCGAGCCGCCACCAGAGCCCAGTTTGTTAGTTATCAGGGTGCCCCACCGGCCGGTGAGGTTGGCTTGGCTTCCAAAGGTGGAAAATGGAACCCCTAAGAGGAGAATACGTACAGACCCTGCAGTTTCAGCTCTTGCTGCGTCTAAGCTCTTGCTTGCACGATAACATTTAACTCTTTTTACTACTTGGCAGTAAAAAGAATCAGGAAGTTGAAGTGGCAATGGGCAGGCCACATGGCCCACAGAACCAATAACTGTAGGGGAATAAGGTTTATCAAATGGCGACCGCGATCTGGAAGACGAAGTGTAGGGAGACTCCCTACCAGATGGACCGACGACATCGTCAAGATTGCAGGTAATCGGTGGATGAAGAGGGCTCCAGACCGTTAGTTTTTAGAACTGAATAGTACTCCTTCAATCTTCAAAAACAAGATATGTTGCGCTCGGAGTTGCGGCGAAGAAGAAGTAAGTATTAACATAGCACGGTATTAGTTGTCTATCAAGATCAGAGTTGGCAGTGGCTAACTCTGATCTTTTAGGCCATCCGAAAGAAAGGTGGGGGGAAGGGTCAGTAGGTAAAACTTACGGCTAGCGATATGTAGGTATCTAGATATGGATAAATATATATTTATAGACCTAAAGCCACACATAAGGAAGGTCTGACGTCCCGCATTGGGGTGTATTGTGAATTAATTTAATTTCCTTTTATTAGGGGAGGCCTATGTCCAGCAGTGGACGATTAGAGCAAGAGCCCGTGAGTGCCAGACCTTCGGATTTTTATAAAAGCTGAAAATATTTCTATGTGTGTCCCTAGTACAGGTAAGAATGATCCCCACCCATGAAGCTGAGGCAGCGGTGGCTTTGGCAGGTAACAGGTAACAAAGGAGTATAAAATTCCATCTCAAATTTATCATAAAATAAAACTGATTTTTTTTATATTTGATTCATAATAATATCAACACTCGCGTTGCTCATTGCCAGACAGTTAGTATGGTTGCAACCCTCTGCCGGACACCCTTAAACTATTATAATTTATAATTATACTTACGTTATATTATAAAACCTAAATTTTATATATAATTTTTGGGGGCCTATTAATCTATGTTTACATAATAGCCGGACAGTTTCGACGGTTCTATCATCTTGCCAGACGCATTCAAAGTGAGCAGTAGTTCGGAGAGCAAGGAGCGTATACAGTAACTAGTGCGAGTGAGACAGAGCGCTTGGTCTATTGCGGCCCTTCATTGCGCATCCACTGTTATTAAGTTCAAATTGTGCAGTTTATTTATTTTTTAATCAAGAAATTTCATTAAATAAATTTTTACAGTTTGAATAACAAATATTTAAAACAATACTCAGTAAAATTGTTCTAATACAACTTCAATCATATCGAAACTCTAATAATTTTAAGTATATTATTTTTCATTTTTACGAAGTTTATTATTTTCAATTCTATCAAAATTGTAAAGCCAATGAATTAAAGTAAATCAAATTTTATTGTTTATTATAACAAAGGGCAATTTTTTTTAAATAAAAAAGTTACAGAGATATACATTTATTTTGATTAAATCTTTAAACATTTTCATCATTTTCATCGTAGTCGTCAATACATCCATATTCCTCGTCACTATTATTCCATTCTGTGGATTGATCGTCTTCAATATCGCCTTCTTCATTGTTTTCTGCAATAGTAAAAAAAACAAGTTAATTTAATTACAAATAGTCCAAAATTAATATACAATAATTAAACATAATTATCAAATACCTGGAACTGTTTTTAGAGATTCGCTGACATAATTCGGTAATTCATCTCCTTCAAACCATTTAAAATAGTAGTGGTCATTTTCCAGTATCCAACCATTATTTACTGGTTTATATGCTGTTGGCTTTTGTAAGTGAGCGTTGTTCCATATGCTACATATGTAATTCGCTCGCAAAAATTGCTGCAATAGCTCACTTTTGCAAGGTGGTAAACAGCTAGCATCGAAATTTTGCAACTTTTTTCGATTAAAAGCTTCGTTCACATCAAATACTGTATACGAATTAATAAACATTTGTAGCCTAGCAGCATCAACATCATTGATATCATTCATATTGTATAGATAGCATATAAAACTTTGAATTATATCGAAGATTAATACTTGTTCATTATTATTTTCGATGATTTTGCTGTCACCAAACTTCATGAATGCTTGTTGAAATTCTACATATTTTTTAACAATTTAAACGGTTTCAATTTTGATTTTCTGTAAAATGCAGGATTGTAATCACATCCTGTGAAAGCGTGTAGTCCAGGTAAGCTTCTGCAAATAGATTCTCCTAATTTGGCGTGTATTTTAGTTAGGTCCACATATATTAAATTATTTCCAGCTCCTGTAAGCATCCAAACATGTGATCATATATATGACTTAGCATTATAGCAGCAACATCGGTGTCAACAGTTCGAATCACAATGTTTGCTTCATGGTTAATTTTATACGCGTGGTACACTATTTTGGTGTCTGCTTCTTCATGCTCTGGGCAAGACAATTCCTCATTTATACTTGACATCACTTTGTTGGCCTCATTAACAGTAAACGAATGACATTTTCTGAAATTTATATGTATCATTTTATTGCCAATAAACGGCGCTAGTTACTGTATACGCTCCTTGCTCTCCGAACTACTGCTCACTTTGAATGTGCCTGGCAAGATGATAGAACCGTCGAAACTATCCGGCTATTATGTAAACATAGATTAATAGGCCCCCAAAAAATTATATAAAAAACGTAGGTTTTATAATATAACGTAAGTATAATTATAAATTATAATAGTTTAAGGGTGTCCGGCAGAGGGTTTCAACCATACTAACTGTCTGGCAATGAGCAACGCGAGTGTTGATATTATTATGAATCAAATATAAAAAAAAACAGTTTTATTTTATGATAAATTTGAGATGGAATTTTATACTCCTTTGTTACCTGTTACCTGCCAAAGCCACCGCTGCCTCAGCTTCATGGGTGGGGATCATTCTTACCTGTACTAGGGACACACATAGAAATATTTTCAGCTTTTATAAAATCCGAAGGTCTGGCACTCACGGGCTCTTGGACCAGATGTGCTGGTGGTAGTGGTGAAATACTTTCCATATTACAGAGAATTAGCAAGCTCAGTGCGCTGGGATGGCCCTATCTGCTGAAGAACCGATAACAGTTGGGGTAAACGAGTTCTTGAGTGGAGACCGCGGCTCGGGAAACGTAGTGTAGGACGCCGTCCGGCCAGGTGGAGTGACGATTTGCGAAAAGCTGCTGATAGAAACTAGATGCGCCGAGCTCAGGACACGGCGCAATGGCGCTTATAAGGGGAGGCCTATGTCCAGCAGTGGACTGCTATAAGCCGATGATGAAGATGATATTTCCTCCGATCTGAACCAACATCTTTATCTTTACGTGCCTTAAACTCGGACGCGTCGATCTAAATGCCACTAAACAGTCACCCATCCAAATAGTTACCAGGCGGAGTTGCATGATGATCGGCTCAGATCACCGAAGTCTTGCCTAGCGCTGGTAGCTAACTACTTACTGTAAGTACGGGCCAGCTAACCGCTAGACCCGGCAGTACTAACCAAACAATGAAGCTATTCGGAGCGTAACCTGAGTCGGGTTACCAATTGTTAACGTAAACTTAATGCCATTTTGAAAATGATATTTTAACTATCTAGGTTACTTCTAGCCTTTGCCTTAAATCTAGAAGATTTATACAAACTCAACGTGGAGACTCACTGTACGGCTAGTCTACCAGTTTAAAGTCGCTCAGTGAGCTATGTTCGGAGTTTCTCTGAAGGATAGAATCCGCAACGAGACTATCCGACATAGAAATAAAGTTGTTGACATAGCTCAGAAAATTAGCAAGCTAAAGTGACAGTGGGCTGGCCATATCTGCCGAAGAACCGATAACCGTTGGGGATTACGAGTTTCATGAGTGGAGACCGCGGCACGGCAAACGTGTAGGACGCCCTCCAACCAGGTGGTGTCGATTTGCGAAAGGCTGCTGGTAGAAGCTGGATGCGTCGAGTTCAGAACAGGGCGCAATGGCGCTCATTAGGGGAAGCATTCGTGGAGCTGACTGTTCCTCACGATGTTTTCCTTCATCGTTTTGAGCAAGTGACGACCTCCCTCCGAGGTTCAGTGGGCGTAGGCCCGACTGAGAAGCAGAAGGTAGCAGGTTCGATTCCCGCCGCAGATAAATATTTGTATGTTCTGCTAATATTTGTCTCGGGTCTGGATGTTTTCTATGTATAGTATATATATATACCTAAGTAGTCATGTAGTCCAAACTCTGCTTAGTTTGGGGCTACATGATGCTATGTGATAGTGTCCAGCATTAGGTATTTGTTTTATTTATAGTTTCTCGCACCGGCGAGGCCCTGTGTCGGTGGTCAGGGACTTTAGCTGTGCCGGTGTAGGCTGCGCTATGCCGCAATCAGCCGGCCGCCAGCCTCCAGTCCCGTTCGTTAGTTAGCAGGGTGCACCACGTGCAGGTGATGTTGGCTTGGGTTCTGGAGGTGCCAGTTCGAACCCCTTACACCGCTAATAACAAAGGGAAAAAAAGGAGAGTAAAAAATGAGAAATTGTGTCTCGTATTAAAAATATTTATTTACATAACTATACATATTTACACTATTTTAAATAGTATTAATAAATTACTGAATAAATCGGACAGGGTATCATAGAGTAGGTAATATTTTTAAAGAAATCAAAATCCTACGATGAGTTTGGATTTACTCGTAGGTACTACAATCGCTAGCATTGTGCGTAAAACCTACAAAAGAAAAGGTAGCTAACTGCCTTCAATGAAGTAAAATTTAGCCCCATCTGTATATAACTAATATCAATGTTTGTAAATTGGGTGTGGCATGTGCAGTGTAAGGCGTTCTAAACTCCATCTTCAGAATCCAAGGCAACCACACCTGCTCGTGGTGCACTCTGCTGTATAACTAACGGGGCTTTGGCGGCGGCTGATTGCGGCATTGCGCAGCCTGACACTGGCATAGCTAAATCCCCTGATCACCAATGGACGGCAGGGTAGGCGATGTGAAAATGTGTGCTCTGCGATCCCCAACCCGCATGTCCAGCAGTGGACTTCTGCGTTCCGAAACCATTGATCAGCTTATGATATACAAGTATACACGCAAACGAAGTTGCAGGCAGTTCAGCTAGTAAGCCACATTTCTAGCTAGTAAGAACTTTTCGGAGCACACTTTGAGGACACCCTGATAAACAAATTACAGTTTGTTAAACATAGTTTGATACACGGGACATTGACATTGACATACACGTAGTCATGACGACGACCAATGATGAACGATGACGAAAACCGATTCGGTTGTAAAACCTATGAAATGCCCAAAGAACTATGACTAAAGCATAGAAGAAATCTACGGCTCATACGGCTGATCTCTACTTTCTTATGTCCAATATCATCAGTTAGAAAGGGATGCATACTTCTTTCAATGCGACTTCAAATGAGTTTAAAAAGAAAATCGTACCAAGGTACCAAGGCGCTCGAATCTAGTGCTATGCAGTGTCATTGAAATGCCCTGGTACGAAGTCGCAGCAATCGCATTGAGATAAAGTATGCATCCCTTTCTAGCAACGATATATGGACATAAGAAAGTAGAGATCAGCCGTATGAATTGACGTTCAGAGCATAGTGAATTTTAAGACTTCATCTATTTATCTTCTATATCTGTGGAAAAGCCATTTTACTTTTCGTTTCGTGATCGTTCATCATTGGTCTCGTCATCACTACGTGCACGTCAATGTCAGTGTCCCGCGTATCAACCTATATATAACAAACAAAAGTGAAAGTGAAAGAGAACATTTATTTAGTACGAACAATACTTCGATATTTACTCTCATTTCAATCATTTGAACAATACAGTACACTTCGATATTTACTCTCATTTCATTCACTGAATAAAAACAAATATTATTATATTAGGAAATAATGTCTTTTGTTAATATTTAAAAACTTGAGTATTGCACTTTTGGATACATGAAATCTCCTTATTTCAGAAATAAATTAACATTAACAGCTTGAGCACAGAAATAAGAAATTATAAACATTTTGGTAAAGAACCTATGGGCTTAACCATAATCTTATACATCATCATCATCAGGCTATAGCAGTCCACTGCTGGACGGCCGGCGGCCCATTGCGCTCTTTCCTCAGCTCGACGCATCCAGCTTCTACCAGCCTTTCGCGGATCTAAATATTATGAGATTTTGTTAGACTTATGCATCGAGATAGTATTTTTTAGATAGAGTCACAGACTCCAAGTGAAAACTGTCAGAAAACGTCGGAGCATCGTTGACATACTTAAACATCATTTGCACTTACTAATTTAAAGAGTTTTTATAAGCGAGTGCGCGCTTTGTACAAATAATCTGTGCCTGATTTTTCTCAATAAAAACGCCTAAAAGAGGGGTCGTGTTTCGTTTCGTCTCTTTTGTATAACGCTTAATAGGAAACAAGACACAACCCTCTTTTGGGAGAATACATTAGGTACCGATTTTTATTAAATGCGCCTTAATAAAAACTACTTGTTTAAATGTATCGCGAGGCTCGGACGAATTTAAACCATAAGTCATTGAAATTGAAAAGTGTTGAATGTTGGCGCAATAGGTAGGGTGCGTCGAATTTTGGTGCGGACATTTTTTTCCACGTTTGTGGCTCTAGAGTATGCTATCTCGATGGATCTGTTACAAAATAAATTATTTCAGTAACGCGCGGCTACATTATTGCCCTACGGCGAAGATTCACTTTGAAGACGCACTCTATGACTGGGAGACAGAGAGGCAACACGCAAATCCTCGCCGTATGGCGATAATGTAGCCGCCCTATAAGAACTTAAGAAGTAATACTGGGTATAAAATAATGGCTGCAATTAGACATAACTTCTAGCTACAGGCACTTTCAATAAATATATATAAATGATTATCAAAGAAAACTACGCATCAGGCCTATGTACAGTCAACGACAAAAGTCGATTTACATGTGTTTTTAACATTGGGGTGTACAGGGTTCCAACCCCTGTCTTCGGAACCCAAGCCAACCCCACCTGCACGTGGTGCACCCTGCTAAACAACGAACGGGGCTCTGGCGGCCGGCTGATTGCGGCATAGCACAGTCTACATCGGCACAGCTAAATCCCCTGGCCACCGACGGGCAGCAGCGTCGGTGGTGCGAGATGCCCTGCGATCCCCAACCCGCATGCCCAGCGTGGGGATTATGGGTATATCCCCCTTTATTAGTGGACTGATATAGGCTGATGTGGATGTGGTGGTGTGGTTTTTAACATCTTTGTAACATCCTTCCTACTATATACGTATATTATACGTGAAAGTTGTTAGAATGTATGGATGTTTGTTACTGTTAACAATGGGTAGGATTTGGATGAAACTTCGAATATTATATCGTGGCCTGTATGAACACAGGTTACTTTTTATCCGGGTACCACGCGAGCGAAGCCGCGGGCCAAGCTAGTGCCTAATAATTTAAGGCATTTATGAATCAAATGGAGTGTAAGAGGTTCCAACCTTCTGCAGAATCCAAGCCGCCATGTATAAATCCAATACACCCTGCTAACAAACGGAGTTCTGGCGATTGGCTAAATGCGGCATAGCATAGCCTAACACCGGCACAGCTACATCCCCTGGTCGCCTATGGGAGGCCTATGTCGAGCAGCAGACTGATAAAGGCTGGTGTGAATGACTTAAATGAATTTATTTTCAAATTGGGCTTGGAAGTATAGTTGATTGCCGGCTTCTGTGGCGCAGTGGGCGAAGGTCCACCTGAGACGCAGAAGGTTGCGGGTTCGATTCCCGCTGCGGGACAAACGTTTGCATGTTCTGCAAATATTTGTCTCTGGTCTGGTTGTTTTCTATGTATGATATTTATGTATTTACAAAAAAATAAAAATATATATGTAGTATATCAATCATGTGGTTCTTTAAACAAGCTCTTCTTAGTTTGGGGCTACTTGATGCTGTGTGATATGTCCAGCATTATTTATTCATTGAAAAATCTAATTTGTTAATCTACTTTTGTTGTTGACTGTACTGTTGAACTTTGACTATCCAGTCACTAGCAATTATAAAATAAGTTTATTAATATTAAATTTTTACTTTTAATTAATTAATATTATATATTGGGCAAATGCTAGTGACTGTATAAACCATCTCATAGGCCTGGATCACATGTACCGAGCAAACGGGCGAGAGAGTGCCCGCGGCCAAGTACTCGGTACGTATAAACATAGCGCCAAGCACAGAGTGCAATTTCAAAACATGTGTGAACAGCTACTCTCTTTCATCACTGTCTTGTTTGTTTTGTCAGTATTATCAAGGCATTAGGAAATAGACCCACTGATTATATACTTAAAGATCTCAGCTCTGATCACCAATATCAGCAACCTTATTCTCCTGATTAACCAAGTTATATTTCTTCCGAGATGTGTCTATATTATGCCTTCGCTTCATATGTTTCTTATAGTTAGAACCATTTGTAAAGTCTCTATCACAATACACACAGTTGTACGGCTTAGCGCCCGTATGCTGTCTCAAATGGAGGTTTAGTCGAGTCTTAAAACGAAACGATTTGTTGCAATACTCACAAACATATGGCATCAAGTCTGTATGGATGATATAGTGGGACTTTAGCAAGCGTTTAACTCTGAAGCTTTTCCCACAGTGTTCACAGACAAATGGCTTTGAACCGGAGTGTAGACTCAAATGCGCTTGGAGGTTGCCTCTCGCTCGGAAAGACAACGAACAATGCTCACATTTAAATGGTTTAACATCTTCATGCGTTCGCATATGTGTGCTAAGCGTACCTTTTGTGAAGAACATTTTACCACAAACGTGGCAGGAGAAGTCCCTGCTCCGTTCTGTGTGGACTAACTTATGTTGTTGAAGGTTGCTACGTGTCTTAAACTCTTTATCGCAAACCTTGCATTTTAAATCTAGAATGTCATCGTTTTTAAGCGGTTTCCGTTTATATCCTTTTGAGTATAGAACAATATGGTCTTGCAGTAGCTCAGGCGTTTCAAATACTAGGCCGCAGTTCTCACAGGAGAGGAATTTATCATCTTTATGGAATGCATAGTGCTTTCTGAGGTATCGTTCACGAGGAAATTTCTTGTTGCAGAACTCACAGCTGTATCGGAGGACTTTTTTGTGTTCGCGGACATGTTTGACAAATGATCTGTAGATAGGGTATATTCTACTACAGTCGTTGCATTTGAAATTGCAGCAGATTGAGTGTATTTGTACGGAATGGAGTCTTAATGATTGTATGTTCTCGAATAATGCATCGCAGTCGCCGCACCTCCATGTATACTCATTCCACGATATGATTGGAAATGGCAGTGTTGAATTCAAGTCGGCGGGGACATCAAGGTCTTCATATTTTTTCTTACGTTTCTTTACCACAGAGAGTAGAGGCAAATCTTCGTCACTAGATTTGAAATCGTCAAAATCGACTTGCATGTCACTAGAGAACTCCTCCTTTTCAACTTTAACATCACCTAAGCCCAAGTCTATTAATGTGTCAGGGTCTATTGTGATTTCCTGCAGGTCGTCCTCACTTTTCACTCGAGGTTTCGTCTCCTGGAAGGATTCCCAGTCCGTGTTAACTGGTTTTGCGACATTCTCACTTAGTACCTCACTGTCAACTTTCTTTCCGAATATGCTGTTTAGTTTCTCTTGAGCGGCGCGCACGTCATGAAGGAATCTCCAAGTACGTTCTAGAAGGTCGAAGCAAGCGTAGCAGATCGTGATAGGAAGGGTATCATCAGCAGAAATAGTCACGTTAATCCACTGCATTTTGGTGACAATCTTCGAGTTAATTCCGACATCCTCATCGGGTGAAATCATGTTTTCTTTCTTTGTCAGCTCGGCGCAAAGCCGGCAGTAAGTCTCGTCCGATTCAGACATAGTTTTTGTCATCTAAAATTGAGCACCATAGGAAGAGAATTCGAATTATTTTGATGAAAAATGCTAAAGTTTACGAAATTCGATCAAAAACATTCAATGACTTTTGTTTGACAACCAAGAAGACAAGCAAGACGCTTCGGTGTTGCCATGCTGGATTTCTATTTTCTACTATTTTACTACTGGTTATTCTACCATAAACACAGTATGTACCTACATATTACCATATTACCATTGAGTAAATTATAGTAAATAGTAGTAGGCAACTTTAATAGATTAAACTTGAAAGACATAAATCACAAAAAATAGGTACCTAGATATGACTATACTTGAACACTGGGTAAATCAGGACTCAGCATAGGCAGCATTAGAAACAAAGCTCAGATGTTGCGCTGATTTGAATTAGTGCATTATGTTTTTATCCGAATTATTTATTTATATAGGTCATGAAGGTTTTTAAAAAAGGCATTTCAAAAGATTGAGGGCTTAGATCACTTATTTCTAAACTCTTAGATATTGATGTCGATTCTGTTGTGCATTTTCCTAAACTAAACTGAATTTGACATTCTTAAAAGTGATACTATCCCTTTCTTTTAGGTGTAAATGACAAGGATAGCTATAACTTTGAAGCTGCCAAATTTAGTTAAGTTTAGATATTCTACCTAAGCTAACGCTGTAGCATAAGGCTTAGGCTGTAGGCCTACTATGGAATGCGGATACATTAGCAAGAACGAACCACCTGGTATGTACCTACATAGGTAGGTGGATATTGCATGAATATATCTTGTTATCTAATCAAGATATACCTATTCTTTACTACCTATGAAAATTTTACACTCTGTAAAATTATTACTTACCAAAAGTTATTATGCCGACACCTGCATAATTAGTTAAAATATGTATTAAGTTTATTTCTCTATAAGGTCGGTGCAGTGGTTGGAATAAGAATGGCTAGATCACGGAACAGGTATGTTTGTAGGTACCTAAAATTAATTAAACTTATTTATATAACTATGCACATAACCATTACTTTTTTCTCTATCATCTTGTTAACCTTTATTAGTAAGCTAAATAAGTACCTATAAGAGTAGTTTGTTTGTAGCAGTAATTAGGTAGAACCTCCACAATATCCTACATCATGTAAACAAAGCTAGCTTTTTTTTCTTGGCTCAGTGGCGTAACTTGAGCATAACACATAATGTTATCTTCACATTCACACATAAATCTCTAGATAACCTCACTATTTGTGCTATATTGCAATAAGTCCAGATGTTTTTGCGTGTGTAACCCACGTGATCTGATTGTAAATAGCTCCGTCGGCGTCGGTGAAGTGGCCATATAAATCAATTTGTAGACAGTTTGGTTATAAAATAATAAAAAAAATAACTGTCATTCAGTTAGTACAGTTATAAATGGAATTCCATAATGTTAACCTAAGTATTTATTAATAAGGTAAAACATAAAAGAAACAAAAGCTTGATTCAAGAACCACGCCCAGAAGTTAATCTTTAAAGTACCATAGTTTAACTCAGTTGAGAATTTATTGTAGGTACCTATTATACCTACCTACTTACCTATACCTACATAATCACCCTTAATTTAAGTTCCTGAATACCACCTTGTGATTAAATCTGTCTGTTGTGAATAAATGATTTTTAATAAATAATTTGTGGAAATATGAATAAATAGTTTTGAATCGTCTACAGTTTAAATGGAGTTTCTTATTTATTATTTGTACTTAATTGATGCGCAACAACATCACATAGACAAAAACTAGAAATTGATATAAAATAAAATGAACATAATTATGTAGTAGTAAGTTAGTACCTAAACGTTTTGTACATTACGTTGCCATATCATAAATCTGTCGTCAAACCTAGACATTTTTTTATCTATTTACAGAATGTAATAAAGGCTTTGTAAAGCCATGTCGGAGGCCTTCGGTCAGCCTAAAAACTCAGAAACAGAATTGGCCACTAGTTTATACGAATTAGAAGAAAAAGAAGAATAAAGAGTAGGTATCATAAAAAGAACCAATCTGTGAAAGAACCGTTATCTTTTAAACCGTAACTAAATTAAAAGTTAAGTAAAACTGTCTAAGAGTAATAAAAAGTATTTCCTAGTAAATAAACAATGGAAACAAATCCCAAATAGTCGATATCGCGTAAACTACCTAGGTCAATGGCATCAAAGGATGAGATTAGTATTCAGTGCGGAGACAACTAAATTGTAATTCTGTAGGTAGACACTAAACTGCGCATATAAATAGATAGATTGATAATGTGGAGATGGTAGATTGTGGACTGTGATCTTTGCTAATTTTAGGGTTGCCAGCATAAGGACAAGTTCGCTTTATAGTAGGTTTCTTATGTATTAAATTATATATTATCTTGCTACGTTATCTCTGCAGAAAGAAATGTAAACAAAGTGAACTTTCTTTTGATGAATTTTGAATTGTTACATTATTACATGCTCATTTTAATACAATGTTCTCGAACCTACAGATTTTTCGGTATCCTATCCTACCGAAATACCGAAATGCAGCTATTTTTCTACGATTTCAGAGAATACGTGGAAATTATAACGATTTTTCTACCGATTGTACACTTTTAAGTTGGCAGTCCTTTTCATTTATGGTATATGTTACGGGAACTCCCTAAATAGTAGTAGTAGATATTATTTATTAAAGTGTGATAAGTAGGGATCACAGTAAATATTTAAGAAATACTACAACTGGACGTTATCAGGGGTTTCAAGGTTTCGCTCGGGAATTCACTGCCATTCACAATAGAAACAGGAATTCGGATTTTATTTTTTCATTAATTTTCTTAACTTCGAAGAGTTAAAATCATTAAGTTGAAAATATGTCGTCTGACGAGGAATAGTGTACAAGCGCGAGTGCAAAAAGAATAAAATTTCTACAATATTGAAAAGAATGGGAAGAAAATTTTTCAGTCTGACTGCAAGATAGTCATAAAGGCGTAAGCTTTGCCAATTGTAACAGTTGAAATAATATTACATCAGGGAAAGACGCTCTAAAGAATCTTAGTTCTTCACAAGCACACCCGGTTTTAAAATATCTATGGTTTTAAACGAATTTTATTGAATATTGTATATTTTTTTGTCATATACCGATATCGCACTTTGATGTTCGAGAACACTGTTTTATGGGTGCCTTTCAAATAATGTAAGGTAACTTGAATCGAAACGGGGAAGAATTTAAATAGCGAATATTTCTACCCCGTTTAGCTAGCGATGGCGTTTAGATGACGATAGGTAGATCTAGGAAATACCATGCCATAAATAATAAAACATGGACAATGTACTTCAATGGATTTATTCAATGCTTTTATTATTTAAGTTAAGTAGGTATGCAGGACTCGACATGCCAACTTAGTGCATCTTAGGGGTAGGTATCCTCATAACCTAGGACATTACAAGGTGAGGTCAGTGACCGAAATTCTACGTGCTTAGAGTTCGTATGAGTCATGTGAAAGAATTACTGTTTTAAACAAATTCGTCTGCTTTTATCCCGTCTAGGGTAGATTAAAATCTTAAACCTAGAGTCGAGTCTACTAAGCTCGGATAAGATCACCCGTTCTTTGGCGAGAATGGCGTAGTAGGCGCGCCCGGGCGCGATCGCATGGAGCGATTAGCCAACTGCGATGCAAGTGGTTGCATTGCGGGTTCGATACCCATCATCAAAATCATCTCATCATTTTCATCAGCCTATAGGTAAGCTACGTCATGTCACGAGCGCTGTACGAAGTAAACGTGTAGTAGGTAGTGGAACTAGGCCTCCCCTAATGAGCGCCATTTTGCCCTGTCCTGAGCTAGACGCATCCAGCTTGTACCAGCAGCTTTTTGCAAGTCGTCACTCCACCTGGCCGGAGGTCACTACGTTTGCCAAAGTGGTCTCCACTCAAGAACTGATCTCATCTCGATTATACCAACACTTATTCCAGGCTTACAGCTTATCCCGGCTTAGTGAGATGGGCTCCAGGTATAATTCTAATCACGTACAAAAATGTAATGTTAGTGTGGGCAATTTTTATTTTATCTAGGCAGTACGATTTGGGTCGTGAATTTGTGGACTGCTCTGCTAATTTTCTATTTATTTTTGGGTACATTATTGCTATTGCACAATGAATTTAACAAAAGGTGGGCTTGATGCTATGATCATTTTCTACCAGAAGTATGTAGATAGTTAAGTTTTATTACTTACTGACTAGCTCCCGCGGTTGTACTCGCGTGGTACCGGTATAAAAAGTAGCGTATGTAATCCAGCTCCATAATTTATGTATAAGTATTCCAAGTTTCATCCGAATTCGTTCAGGCGTTACGTTGTTGAGTGAGAACAAACATACAAACACACACTTATTAGCACACTAACACAAAAAAAGACACATTTTTAATACCTATCAGTGTGATAATGTCAACACATAAACAGATCAAATTTTGTATATTTCATGACAGGGGTACAGGATACCTTTCATCCAGAAAATGCTACCTGGTACCTACTGTTCCCAAGGCATAGAAAAATAACTTCTAGAATATATAAGAAACTTACGCAAGCGAAGCCGCGGGTTAAAGATAGTTTTCTATATTAAAGTGTCATTTTGATAGTTTTGTTTTTTAGATGTCAACGTGGTCCACAAATTAAAGATTGTGACCATGTTCCATCATGTTAATGTTTTTAGATCATTGAACTTGTGATAAATTTAACAAAAATTTTTAAAGAATTGTAGATATTCTTGTTTTTAATGATTTATTTGATCAAAGGTTGTAGGCACTTATTTTTTTGTTTAAGTATTTATAGATTGAAAAATAACATCGATTAATTTCCGCGAGAAAGGACTTTTATTTTATAAAAAAATACGGCCAAGTGCGAGTAGGACTCGCGCACTTTGGGTTCCGTACCGTTGTATGGGAGCCCCACTTATTTTTTTTTTCTGAGCTATGTCGACAACTTTAGTTCTATGTCGGATAGTGTCGTTACGCATCCTATCCTTCAGAAAAACTCCGAGCATAGCTCGTTCCATAGCTCGCCGAGCGACTTTAAGCCGGTGGACTAGCCGTACGTGAGTGTCCACGTTTCGGCTCCGTATGTCATGACGGGTAGGACGCACTGATTGAAAACTTTTGTTTTCAAACATTGCGGTATGGGTGACGAGAAGACTCGACGTAGTTTTCCAAATGCTGCCCAACCCAGCTGAATTCTCCTCTTAGCCTCCTCAAAGTTGTTTTTAACTGTAAAATCTGCCCGAGGTATGTGTACTCCGAAACAACTTGAAGAAGGTGCCCACTAACGACGACAGGTCTCGTATCAATTTGGTCATTGACCATAACTTTGGTCTTATCCAAATTAATCCCAAGACCTATCTTTCGCGAGGCTGATGCTAGGCCGTCCAGCATCTGTTGCAGCTCCTCCAGCGACTCCGCCATTAGGACTATGTCATCAGCGAATCGCAAGTGTGAGATGTGCTCGCCGTTTATGTTTATGCCCATACCTTTCCAGTCCAGCGTCTTAAACATATCCTCCAACGCGCTTGTGAACAGTTTCGGAGATATGACATCTCCCTGTCTCACTCCGCGGCGCAGTTGGATGGGTTTAGACTGCTGGTCCTGTACTCGGACACTCATAGTGGCGGCTTCGTACAGACATATCAACACTTCGATATAACGATAGTCCACTTGGCATCGCTGCAAGGATTCCAGGACAGCCCAGGTTTCTACAGAGTCAAAGGCCTTCTCATAGTCCACAAAAGCCAGCCACAGGTGCTGATTATACTCTTCGGACTTCTGTATAATCTGCCTCACTGTGTGAATGTGGTCTATGGTGCCATATCCTCCGCGAAGCCCGGCCTGTACCAGAACAGGCTGGAACTAGGAGCGGATTTGATCCGTTGGTCTCCCGAGGCATATGAAAGATTGCAGCCCCCTTATTCATTCAATGCGAAACTAATAACACAAGTAGATGATTTGCTAAAATTTTTGTATAAATTTCTTGATCTCCTGATCAAGAAATCAAACTGAATATTTTGGTGGCCTAATAAGTTTTATTCCGAAATTTTGATCAAATACATATTACAGTTGAAACAAACTGAGTACAGAGTACCTAAAGAAAGCAGCGAAAAACGGTTAAGAAACAAGTTGATGAGTTTACAAATTTACAAAATAAGGTTATTTAGGAGGCTTGTGGGCAGCGGCCGGGCAGTGGGAATATGATCCTGGGAACGAAATCACTCCAAGTTTTGCCGCCCTAGGCCTGGGCCTACTTGGCCTATCGGGAAATCCGCCCCTGGCTGGAACTCGTCGAGTCTTCTGGCGAGACGATTCGTTCTTGAGAACAGCTCCCCTTCTTATGGGAGGCATATACCCAGCAGTGGACTGAATAGGCCGTTGTTGTTGTGCATGTACCTAGGAATGTAGGTAGGTAGGTACCTACATAAACTCTTAAAACAATTCAAGGCCAAATCAAGGTGTCGATTGACACGCAAATCCAGTCCTTTTAACATTCTCGGTAATTCCCAGCCTACTCCCCAAAAACAGTATAATATAACTGTTGCCGATACCGTACTGACACGAAAATACTAATCGTGACATGAATATATTAACTAAACTAAAGATCCAGCGATTGAACTGATCATTTTTGATCTGACCTCCTTGGTGCTGATCGGCTGAGACCAAGGAGGTAGGTTTAGATTCCTGCTGCGGTATATAATTAGTTGTGAAGGGCTCATCTGAGGAAGTACTACCACGATGCCAATTTCTGCCGTGAAGCAGCATGGCTGTGTTTCGGTTTGAAGGATGTGGGTATCGGTAAAATTACAGGCACATGAGGCTTACAGCCTTCATGCCTCAAGTTGATGAACGCAGGGTGTTGCAACTAGCACATGACGGAACATGGCCCACTTGATGTTAAGTGGTATCCATTACTTATTACAAAGTATTGATTTTTTAATCATAACAAATGAAATATAAAAATATTTAACTTATTATTATTTTATATTTAAATATTCATCTTGTAATAAACCACAGATTTGGCTGGTAGAAAATGCTCTTAGCATTAAGCCCCCCTTTGTTATATTTATTGTGCAATCACATCACACTGATATTTTATGTTGTTTGATATTATGTATGTTTGTATAGGTTGATTGCTGAATCACTGGGATTCAGTAATCCCCATTATAATGACCCAAATACCCATTATCTGGACATGCGGGTTGGGGATCGCAGGGCAGAGTTTCTTGCAGCCGACGCTGATGCCCGTAGGCAGCCATAGGGGATTTAGCTGTGCCGGTGTTAGGCTGTGCTATGCCGCAATCTGCTGGCCGCCAAAGCCAAGGCTCTGGCGGTAGTTAGCACGGCGCACCAGGGGCAGGTGAGGTTGGCTTGAGTTACTAAGATAGGGTTTGAAAGCCTTACACCCTGACCTGATACTCGTGACCTACGACAGCTGTGCTGGATTTAGGCTCCGCTATTTCGGTCGCAGTCAGTTGCCGGCAGAGCCTCCTTTATTAGTTAGCAGGTTACACTTCAGGCCGGTGAGGTTTACTTGGGTTTCGAACTTAAATATGAAACTTACCAACATCCTCTAGAGACAATGTACCAGAATACCCAGAACTGAAACCAATATCTGTACATTATTTATGTATGTAATTCTGCGGGAATGGAACTTGAAGCGCACGTCGCGTGGCTTACTTCAACGTTCTTAACATATCATATTGGCTAAGCCCGGTCAGTACTAGGATGGGTGACCATTTAGTGGCATTGCATAAGTAGGTTTAAAGAACACGTTTTTATAATAAAAGAAAATTTATAAATGACTCAATATGTTTATGCAAAGGATTTTGTTTTGTACCCTCAAAAATAGAGGGTTCATTGAAGAAGCCTTAAGCAAGCTATGACAAGAAAAATAAAAATATTAAAACATGTTTAAAACATTTGTTTCATTTAAGTGAATCAAGAATATATAATACATACATGTAGGTAGCATTATTATACAATTTTAGGTAAGTTTACGTGTAATTTTAGTTGTTCTACGTTCTACGTTCTAAGTTGATCTACGTTCCTGTGCCAGGAAAACATATCTAATGTATGAATTATTACTTCTTCTCGTCAGAGTATAATGTTCTGTGCACTAGACCCATTCGTCGAACGACTGTATGGACTTAAAGGCTATTGTGTTATTAAGAAAATCTTTTTATTCCAACCAGTAGCCTCCTGATCAGCTATGTTTTCCTGGTAGGTATTTGATGGAACGCGCAAAAAGACAGCGTGGAAACCGACGTAAATAGAAAATTTATCAGAACTACCAGAAGATATATACTATGTATATACCTATCAAAAACTATTTGTTTCCGCATTAGCCCGTTTCAGATTTAGGCTTCCTAGGTATAGAGCTATGTGTGACAGAAGTTTCAGCTCACATCAGCTAAAGGACAGCTGAGCCCGAGAATCGTAATCAGCCTGGTACATGTTAGGATTCTATTCTGCGTAAAATAACCATGTTCGGGAATTATTTAAAGTGACAGTACAAGTATACTCGCAAACGTAGTTGCGTGCGGGTCAGCTAGTAGATCAGGAGATCATAAAGCACCAAGAGCCTGCCTCTCGTTATACAACAAATACTGACCTACTTACCTGCGGCATTCAATACTAAACTTATTATAATACACCTCCTTGATTTAAAAAAATATACATTCTATTTTTAATAATGACTTATGTACATACATATCTCATTAGTCATTAGTTTTTGAAGTTTCTATTTTTCGGTCAATTTTGATTTTTTTAATTTTATTGCACCTATTAATTGTGAGTATCTTGTTAGTACTTTAAACATTTATACCAATTATCAGTCCACAGCTGGACATAGCCTCCCGTAATGAAGGGGGATGTGCCCATAATCCCCACGCAGGGCATAACTTCTCGCACCACCGACGCCCGATGCTGCCCTTCAAAGGCCAGGGGATTTAGCTGTGCCGGTGTTAGGCTGCGCTATGCCGCAATCAGCCGCTGCCAGAGCCTCGTTTGTTCGTTAGCAGGGTGCACCACGTGCAGGTGAGGTTGGCTTGGGTTCCGAACATGGGGGTTGGAACCCCTTACACCCAATATACCCCACTACATAAGAAACATACTTTATGGCAAATTTTGCATTCTATTTCTGTGAATCGTGCTAGCATCTGGAAACAATATTCGAAAAATTAATATACAGGACTTTATCTATCGGGATGAACAGGAGCCGGAGAGCCACCGGGTTACAGACATCCATAAAATGAACTTCATTCTGACAATATTCCGTGTGCGTATTGGTCAAGTGTCAGCGCGGTGCCGGTGTGTCAGTCTCCGTGCGCCACTGCAGGGCACGCTCCTCCTGCACATAAGGAGACGCCTATGTCCAGCAGTGGACTAATGTTGGCTGTTGGATGTATATTATAGGTACCCTCTTTTTAGGGTGACGTTACCGAGCCGATCAAACTAACCCTAAGGGCGCTTGTGCACTACAAGGAATTTTCATGTAATTATGGTAGAACTACCGTTATTCTTACTTATCAAAACCTGCGCGTCATTGCCTCCTTCCGTCGCCTCTCCAGCGATCCAATTTCGACATTAGTTTCGTCTTAATTACATTGAAACGCGGATTTTCGATAAATTTATCGTCTGTCGTGATGATGATGAGACTTGATTATAAACATAGTTTTTTTGTTGAAGCATTGTTATTTGCTGTTTTAGATTATAAGAATAAGAATAAGAATCATTTATTGTAAAAACTGTGCAAGCATAGATCTTATAAGTAGGTAAATTTGTGACACAACAGTTTGTCCATTTCGGACAGACAATACTTTCTAAATATAAGCTAAAGTTAAGGCACAACATTGACTTAGAAACTTATACCACAACACAGTAACTTAGAGTACTACGAACTACTACGTACTACTTAAACGATACATCGTTATGAAGTATCTTTATTAATCGTAGTATCTATTATTATAATAATATATATCAGTTGTTTTATTCGACAACGAAAAATCTTTTATACTACACCTGCTCAAAGCTCAAAGTCAAAGTCAAAGTCAAAGTCAGTCAAAGTCAAAGTCAAAGTCAAAGTCAAAGTCAAAGTCAAAGTCAAAGTCAAAGTCAAAGTCAAAGTCAAAGTCAAAGTCAAAGTCAAAGTCAAAGTCAAAGTCAAAGTCAAAGTCAAAGTCAAAGTCAAAGTCAAGTTAGTTTTTTATTTTCCTCGTAGGTGTAGTATAAAGCACTATGTATCACTCGAGAGAAAGTGCGATTCCCGATCTCGGGTGTTCAAACGACACCCTCGACGGTAATCGGTCACTTTCTCCTCTCGGTGAACAATGTACTATACTATTAGTTGTGGCGTCAATAATCGATTGAAAACTCGTACTGCTCAGTTGCTGCAATAACTAGTTGTCAATTTTGACATTATCAAATATCCATAAATAAGATGGCTATGGTATCATGAAAGAGTGCAACGTAACATTTGTTGGACGTCAGTTTCAGTTATTGAACGTTATTTTTTGTTCCAGGTAATTATTATGGACCACTACTCACGCACCGCTGCAGTAATTATTTTTGTTCAAGTTTTCAGTTTATTAATTGCAAGACGATTTAGTACCTATGGCAGTGTGGCAGTTCGATGCACCCTGTTTAAAAGATGTAGCAAGACAACCTAAATAAAAGATATCAAGGTAGGCACTTAAAGCACCTACAACAATAAGGTACAATTTTCTTAACCTATACCTAAATAGATAAACACTTATACCTACAAAAAAAATATCCATTTAAATCTTAACATACTACAGGAACATAATTTTATAAAATATATTACTTAAAAATAGCCTTCAAAATAATTGTACGTTTGTTTATAGCCATTATGTAACCAAATGAGATTGTTAAATTGTTTATGAATAAAATGAAATATTTTTTTAGTTATTTAGAAAGCAGTAGGTATCTATAAAATTCTTTCTCAGTGGGTTTTAAGATTGAATATACTTACCTATACTATCTTATCCTCAAAAAACTCATCTAAAGAGTAATAAGATTTTTGTATTAATTTTTTTTGAGTTATTTGCTAAATGTTCGTTCATTAGTTTCATTTTTTAATGGGATCGGGATGTTATTATATATGTTTATTGACATGTTGTAGGGGCCTTTCTTAAACAACTCTATTCTTGGGACTGGAAGTAGTAGATTTGATTGTCTCCTGTCCCTGTACTACACCCCTGTTACGTTACTACCCCCCTCAAAGATGTACCTACTTATTTAAAGAGCCACAAAAACAATATGTTTTCGAAAAAATCGAGGATTAATTATTAAACAAGTCAAACCCCCAGTTTTAAAAGTTGTAGGTAATATGAACCAAAATTGTTACAACTACCAGCTACACACCAAAATCTATAAGGATAAGAAACGACTTCCAAAGGGTAAAATAGGTAGTTTTATTGGAACAAAATAACATAGCTATAAGTACATAATAACATTGGAAAACTATGGTAACCGCAATAGATAAAGGTCTCGTCCCTAGCACTGTATTGCCAATCTCATCATTATTATATTCATAAATTCGAAAATTCAAACAGAGAGCCAAGACCACCGCCGGCCGGCACGACAACCGCCGCTGCTGCCGCAGCCGCTCGTGGCAGGAGGTGCGGGCAGTGATTGCGCTGGACAAGGCGACCAGCACGCCCACTCTCACCTGGTGGATGAGATAGATACAAGAAACGGTAAATCACACTAATATTATAAATGCAAAAGTATGCGTGTATATGAGTACCTATGTATCATAATTGCTTATTAGATTATCGTTAAGCCATGTTGGACGCCTTCGGGCGGCCTTAAAAACTCCGACACCAGAGTTGGCCTCTTGAGTACCACAAAACAAACTGAAGTGACAGTGGGCTGGCCATATCTGCCGAAGAACCGACAACCGTTAGGTTAAGCGGGTTCTTGAGTGGAAACCGCGTCTTAAACGTAGTGTAGGACGTCCTCCGGCCAGGTGGAGGTACGAGCTGCAAAAGGCTGCTGGTAGAAGCTGGATCTGTCGAGCGCAATGGCGCTCATTTGGGGAGGCCCGATTCTATGTTCAGCAGTGAACTGCCATAGGCTAATAATGATGATGATGATGATGAAGTTTGAAGAAGAGGATTCCACCCTTTTGCATCTCGCCGCTGCGCCTTTCCCATATGACTCAGACATTAACAGTTCGACATTCAATGGTTTTTACAAGTTCAACAGACGTGCAGACACGTCAATTGATCTGTTTGTGGTTTTTTAATTTTAGCTACATTACTGTTTCATGTCACATGGAGGATAGCCAAGAGTGATGGAGTACTGTTCGCAGAACAAATAACTTTTTTTTTAAATTTAAGTTAACTATTTTTTTTTTCATCGCTATGTCAATACATATCTTTAGTTGTTGGTTTTTCCAATAAATAAATCATTATCAGCCTGTAGCAGTCTACTTCTAGAGATAGGGCTACCCTAATGAGTGTTATTGTGCCCTGTCCTGAGCTCGACTCATCCAGCTTCTACTAGCAGCCAACATCAGATCGTCACTCCACCTGAGTGGAGGGCGTCCTAAACTACGTTTGACAAGCTACGGTCTGATCCACTCAAAAACTCGTTAACCCCAACGGTAATCGGTTATTCGGCAGATATGGCCAGCCCACTTCCACCTGAGCTACGTCGAGAACTTTGGTTGTCTGTCGAATAATTTCTGCATTGTTATATTTTTATAAATGAAAAACTCTTTATTGTACAAAAAAAAACAGCAAACAGAATCTTAAAAATTATAAGGTACAATGGTTGGTATTATTGCTTAGAAACGATCTCTTCCAGACTCTCTTTTATGTTGTAGGTTCTTACCCTAGATATTATTTAGGACAGTAGAGTTGACCTTTTTGTGAAGGGCTTGTCAAGTACTTCAACATGCCTATTTCTGCCGTGAAGCAGCATTGCTGTATTTTGGTTTGAAGGGTATGGGTGCTGGAGTCATTACCGGCACCTTCATGCCTTCATGTTGATAGATGCAGGGCGTAGCATCGTTGGCATGTTCCAAATACACGTACGTGATCTAGGATGCAACACTTTGCTATAGATAATTGTTACCACTTAACATGAGGTGGGACATGCGATAATACACGATGAGTTTGAATTCGTATGTTATCCTGAAAAGGTGTAAATATACTCCCGAAGGTCAATGACATTTGTTCAAGGACTTCGAATTATAGAGTTTTTTTAAGTTTGACATAATTTTACCCAAAAATTTGTGAGGCAGCTTAGAACAGCTGGTTTTGTTAAACGTTGACTTTAACTTATTGATGATGTTAATTTTAGCTGAGCCTTAATTTTCGGGCTATCACACGCATGCGCTGTGTGTGATAGATAAAAATTTTTGGAGAAAAGCTTTGCGTGGTGCAGATTATCAGTATTTTTAACCAGGTTCTTACAGCTTGTTACAAATCAGGTTCCAAATCACCACTTTTCAAACATAACAAAAACGAATTCAAATTCAACTTGTATAATATTATCATCATCATCATCATCATCATTACTATCAACCTGTATGATATTTGGATGTAAAATGTTATAGCAAAGATAATTAGGACAAAAGATGTTATGTCAATCATTAGGGTGCTATTAGCACCTTATTTCATCCGTCGATATACAAAGGACGTGAATTGACAAACTGTCAAAGTTTGTTAAAACAGGACTGGTGCTTATCATTTTGGTGTGCAACTGAGTTAGTAAAGGAGGCGTCTGGAAGTGATTGAGTTATTTGGTCCCCATATAGTTCACTATTCAATAGTTATCTAGGTACTCACCACTATTTACTGTAATTTGGATGAAATAAATATTTACTTAGGCATAGTTGGGCTTCTGAGCGTGGTTTTTGTATACAGGTCTAAAAGTTGCCTTTTTTGCAAACCGTACCTAAATCCTCATTGCGAATTCTCAATGCTTCTGGTAAGCGCGTTTATAAAAGGACGAAATACAACGAAAATTTTTGCATTCCTTAGTTTTTAGCGGAGCGAGTGAGGCGCTAATAGTGAAATTCGGTACCTGACCTACGGGAAACTTTCTTTGGGTTTTTCGGAAAAATTGCGATTGTTTCGTTTTGTGAAGTGATTTAATTTGTGAGTATTTTGTTGTGGATTGCTTGTTTGCATTTTTGAAAATAATACTCGGGTACTTAGTTAGTAGATATTCATTTTATATTTCAATTTTGTTAAATTTATACAGAAACAGATTTAGTTGGTAGACTTTAAAAAATATTAATTTTATTTATTTTATTTTATTTTATTTTCTTCGGAAAACAAACAGTGTTCTTAGTCTAAATAAACATCAGAAGTAAACAACTAATCACCCTTGACATGTTTTCACATATAGACGTCTATAGACAAGCTTATCTGTTTAGAAGTAAATATGAAATATATAATTCACAGTAACCATAATTTATGTGGCGGTACTCGACTTAAAAAGTAACAAACTTATAAAGACTAAATCAAAACTAAATAACCAAAAAGTTAAGATAAATAAAAAAAAAGAAGAGTAAAGAAGAGTTTTTGAACGGCAAATATGTAGTTATTGAACCACTTTAAACCAGTGCTTCGAAAGCACATGTTTATAAATGGAAGGTTTTGAATTAAATATGTCTAATTCCGAAAAGTAAACCAATTTATTATAAGAATTCGCAGATCTGATGAAGAAAGAATTTTGTCTGTAATTTGTGGCACTCGGGGGAACATAAAGAGAGAGGAAAGGTACCCTGACGGATCTTGTAGGGACACATAATTGCACCTTGGAGAGAAGGTAGGAAGAGTCAGAGATTGTAATATCTTAACTGTAAATAGTACATCTGAAATAGTCCTTCTTTCCTTAAGCGGTAGAATATGATGCCTTCTACACCTTGCCTCATAATCGGAATCATAACATTTGCACTTGTACTGAAGATACCTCAAAAAATTACGTTGAACAGATTCTAGTCTATTTATGTAAACATCATATTGTGGATTCCAAACTTGAGAACAGTATTCGAGGGAACTACGTACATACGAACAGTAAAGAATTTTTACAATTTTAACAGATTTGAATTGAGTGCAAGATCTTTTTATAAATCCCATAGCCCTATTGGCTTTTTTAACTATATGATCAACGTGCTTCTCATAGGTTAGTTTAGTGTCATGTATTATTCCAAGATCGCGTATACTATCTAGTTTTTTGAGTGTACATTTTTTAAGAGTGTAATTGTAGTTAACTATGTTAGTCTTGCGAGTGAAGGTTATGGAGTGGCATTTAGTGACATTAAGGTCTAGATTGTTTATTTGACAGTAGTCTTCGAGTCTTCTAAGGTCTTGTTGTAATAATTGACAGTCAAGGATTGAATTAATTTTTTTTAAGATTTTCATGTCGTCAGCGTAAAGCAAAAATTTTGAATGTAAAAAGCAATTGTTAATGTCATTAATGAAAATGTTGAATAACAGAGGTCCAAGCAAGGATCCTTGGGGAACTCCTGACGGAACTATATGCCACCTAGATACAACGCCGTTAACTGCTACAGCTTGGGATCGATTCTCTATGTAAGACGTAAACCACCTAATTTTCCGTGAATTCCTGCATATAAGAGCTTTTGCAAGAGAATTTTATGATCTATACGATCAAAAGCCTTACTGTAATCAGTAAAGATCGAGTCAACTTGTCCCTTATTATCCATACAAGAAGTAACAAACTCACCAAATGATAGTAAGTTCGACGTAGTAGAGCGGTTTTTCAAGAAGCCATGCTGTTCAGGCATGAACGTTGTGGAAAGTGCGGTGTAAACCTGGGTATATACTATACGTTCTAGTATTTTCCCGAACACACATAGCTTAGAGATGGGTCTGTAGTTTTTAACTTCTCCTTTACTGCCATTTTTATGAACAGGTGTTATGAAAGCCGATTTCCACAAACCAGGCACGATTCCTTCGGTGACAGAACGCTTAAATAATAACGTTAGCGGTTTAGTTAGTTCCTTAGCACATTTTACGACAAAAATTGGCGGTATATGATCAGGACCGGCCCCTTTATCAAGATCTAATGAGGTAAGGAGCTTAAATACCGTATCAGGATTAATATCTATGCCGTTTATGGAGTTGGTTTGGTATGAATGAACAATGTCGTTTCTGGGTATATTATTAGATTGGGATGATTGTGAAAGAAAAGTTGATTGAAAATAGGTAGCAAAAACATTACATATACCTTCTGTGGTGTCAAAAGATTTTTCTTCGTATGACAACGAGGAGGGAAGAGAATTAGGGCTTTTTTTTATTTAATTTTAAAAATGTCCAAAATAGTTTTGGAGTTTTAGCAATTGAGTCTTCCGTTTTAGTTATATAAGCTCGATAACATTCCTCTTCAATAAGCTTGGCTCTTTTACGAAGTAGGGTAAAGGTGTCATAATCCATTGAATTATTATAAATGCGATATTTCCGAAGATATTTTTGCTTTTCTTTGTGAATCTTTTTCAGGCTCGCGTTATACCAAGGTAGGAATGTTGAGGGATATAAGGTCTTACAAGGTATATACGTATGTATCAGCATGTTAAGAGACTTATAAAAGAACTCAACAGCATCGTCCAATGAGTTGTCGCAAAGATAATCACCCCATGATATTTGGTTCAATGATGAATTTATTTTATCGTAATCTCCTGACTCAAAGAAACGCTTTGTTCTAGGATTTGATTTCAAGGGTAAGTCATTTGAATGTTTTAGACAAATATTTAGAGATTTGTGATGATCATCTTCCGGAACTAGAGGATCGTCACAGGCGCTCAAAGATAAATCTTCATTGCAAAGCACTTCTGCCCTTAGATAAATTACGACAATAGTTATACTGGTAAAGGTTACACTCGGAAAGCATATCACAGAAACCTATTTGAAATTCCCCTGTCATGCCTGTGGGTTGCAGGTTGCTTCCGTCATGTAGCCAGTTTATATTGGACATATTAAAGTCACCCATTACGACAAATACATCGTTTGGGTTCGAGTTAACAATCATTGAAAGGTTATTCGTAAAGTTACGGAGTTGAGTATCGTACGAGAAACCGTGATTTTCATCGCAGAGATAAACAGAACAGAAATGAAATTTATGTGACCTATGATTTTTATTTTTAGGGCTAACGGTCACCCATATATCTTCAGCAGAACAAGTCCATTCAGGGCGATCTATCGCTGATAGCTCACCACGTACTGCTATAAGCACACCGCCCCCCTTAATTTGTTTAGTTTTTGAGTAATTTCTATCTCGGCGCCAAACTAAGTATCTTTCGTCAAATAGCTCGCTGTCATTTATGCTGTCTAGCAACCAAGTTTCGGTCACCCCTATAATGTCATAAGAATTTAATAATAGATTACGTTTAAATAAATGTGTCTTACTCCGCAATCCTCGACTATTCTGATAATAAATGTTAAAGCAAGCCATTTTCATAATAGTAGGTACAAAACCTAAAGCGTGTCACATTATAAATAAGGTAGATCGGATAAAACGTTAGTAGTACATTAGCTTCCACGATATGATCATAGAACTCAATAAAAATAATCGGGTAACCCAGTAAAAGTGCAATTATATTAGCGTTTAAAGTGATAATCGTAATAATAGTAGTGCCAAAAAGAACTAAGTAAAGTACCACAGTCCATGAAGGTACTAGCGAAAATTGTAAAAAAAGTAAGGTATTTTTGTGCATAATTACGCGGTCCGAGTTAACGCGAGCGCAAGCGAAATTGACCCGTATGCAGCGGTATGCGTACGCGCAGGCGAGCTGTAATTGGATGCGTAGTGACCACAAAGTTACTAGCTTAGAGAATAAACAGTTGGCAATTCTGGTATGAGTCATAAAGTAAGTCGATTGACAAAAGACTTTGGAGTTGAAAGTGGTTCTCAAACTGTGTAAAAATATTTTGCATGAAATATAATTCTTTAAAGTTCTAATTAAGATGTTATCTTCAGTAGGTCGTTTTCGCACTTTATAAAAAATACGGGCGCAGTGTCAGATTTTCTTGCCATAATTTTGCAGTGTTTCACCCAGATATACTGGAAGTTCTTTTCCTTGGCCAATGCCCTTGCCTTGCTCAAAAGGGATTTGTTGGACTTCCTCAGGTGGTCATTGACGTAAAAGTGAGCATCAGTGGAAAAACCCAGGTTAGATATGTTAAGCTGCTTGCATTTTCTTGACGAGACCACAAACTCCTCCTTTGTGTATCGACTGTTGAAGGCGATTACTATAGGTTTCTCGACATTAGGAACATGAGTAGGAATCCGAGCTATATAATTAATCTCCTCCTTATTAACCTTAAAGTTGCTTAGGCTACCTATTTTCTGTGCAATTTCATAGAGATTTTCATTCTTCTTCTGAGGTATGCCTCTTATCTCCACATTGTTGGCTCTAGCCCATTGATCTCTATCTTGTAGTTCTCGGCTTAGTCTATCGATCTCCTGCTGAAGTGACGGGATCTGAAAGGTCACCTTTTCTACTTTGGTAACCCTAGTTTCCAAGGAATTGAACTTGTCAGAGAAGTTGTTGATGAGTTCATGTGCGATATCTAGAGATTCTTTGAGACCACTCAGCTCCGATTTAATTGATTTAATGTCGGCTACTAATGATGCTAACGGTGCTAATTCGATATTATTGAGTTGCTCTTGGATCCGATCAAGTTGATTAGTCTGAGGGGAGACTGCAGCCGGAGAGGGAGATAAGCCAGACTTACATTTTGGACAGCGCCAGGTGTTTTTTCTATCACCGAGTTTTTGATATCCAATTTCTGATACTCCAGCGCACTGGTAGTCATAGTGAAGTTTGCAGGCGCTGCAAACTGGACCATCAGTGCGTTCTGAACCACAGCTAGCGCAGGTGAACATTGTGCAAAAAAGTTTGGGTAACACTGGATTCTATTTAAACAGACAAGCGTGCGTACTTTAGGAAGGCCGAACGGCTAGTGATTATTAAGCAAAGTCTGTGTTCGATCGCGTTTCAAAATTGGCTAAAAAAAATGTTAAGTGTTATTAATGAATTTAAACAAAATAAGTTTGAAGTAAGTTAAGCCACCTAAGGCAGCGGTCATGAAGTCAGCGGCGGCGGGGCAGGGAGCGGCGCGCCAATGCAAATCTATGCATTGAAACGCGCCATTCCTTCGCGCCGCGCCGCCGCCGCGCCGCCCCGCTGCCGCTGACTTCGTGACCGAGACCTAAAACATGTGGTGCTACAGAATAATAGAATAGATACCTTTTTTATAATAGGTAGGTACATAATTTATATAATGCGTAGCTTTATTTTTTACCTACCGCAAATACCTACTAGTGGCGTAGTTACAAGTGCGTTTTCCGGCCATGAAGAATGCGGGTTCGATTCTCGTCTGTTGTGTATCATAATTTTAGGGTTTAGGAAAATTACGCACAACTCCTGTCGAAATACGCGCGAAAAATATTCAGGTACCTACGAGTAAAGTTGAAACATAGATTTTAGGTTTTTCCTTTACAACAATTTTTCCAAATATATGCGTAATTTTAGATACAAAATGAGGCGGTCCTTGCCAATACTCCGGAGTTTCATCGTGTACCTGCTGTGTGCTACCAACGGGTACGCGGATGAGATAGATTTGGAGGTGCAGAGCACACTGATGTTGAAGATGCTCAGGGTAAGTCTGCCTGAGGAGTCCACTCCAGGGTATGAGGACATACCTACCTGAGAGTCTGGCCGCGATGCATGATTTTTTTAGGGTCTCGGCGGCGCAGTGGACGAAGCCTGAGAGGCAGAAGGTTGCGGGTTTGATTCCAGCGCCGGACAAATGTTCATGCACTACAAATATTTGTGTCGGGTCTGCGTGATTTCAATGTATGAAATGTATTTAATTACGAAAAAATATTAACCTAAGTAGTTTAACAGTCGTGTGGTTCCCAAAATACAAGCTCTGCTTAGTTTGGGGCTATAATGATGCTGTGTGATAGTGTCCACCATTATTTATGTATATTTTTGTGACTATCTTATTATTTATTTATAACTGTTTTTTATTGCATTAATAACAATATCGTCAATAACAACAAGAACACCAGCCTATAGCAGTCCACTGCAGGACTTATTAAGAAGGGGGATATGTCCATAATCCCCACGCTGGGTATGCTGGTTGGGGATCGCAGAGCATAACTTCTCGCACTATCGATGCTGCAGCCATTAAGCGGCCTGGGGATTCAGCTGTGCCGGTGGGCTGCGCTATGCCGCAATCAGCCAGCCGCCATAGCCCCTTCGGTAAATAGCAGGGTGCAACACGGGCAGGGGAGGTCGGCTTGAGTTCCAAAGATGAAGTCATTAAGCCGGTTGGAAGCCTTCGGGTGGACTCACTCCGAGTTGGCGCCTATATCTCATACAAGCAAGAATTAGCTCGTTAGAATTCGGTAGTTTACCTAGATTGTGCCTAGATGCTAAGATCCATACTTTCCCCAGGGCATGGCGAACCAGACCGCAGCGGACTCCTTGAACCTGCCGGCGAATGCTTCCTCCATCAGGGAGAATATAACTGATACATTTAGGTTCGTGACATCATCATCAGCCTATAGCAGTCCACTGCTGGACATAGGCCTCCCCTAATAAGCGCATTTGCGTCCTGTCCTGAGCTCGACGCATCCAGCTTTTATCAGCAGCATTTCGCAAATCGTCACTCCATCTGGCCGGAGAACCACATACTGACTGAAATGATAATGAGAGCTCTTAGTAAGAAGCTCTTTACTACGTCCATTAAACGGTGAGGGAATACCGCGAGAGGAAACCCACGGCTTTGTCAGCTCCACATATATTGGCCATGTCTTTCCTGTGGTACCTCCTAGGCTGGGAGGATGGTATAAGTGCTGAAACCTACTCCATCTTACCATGTCCCAGGCACTACAGCGTCCCACGCAGTGAGTACAACAACACCAGCCTATTCAGTCCACTGCTGGACATCAGCCTCTCCTATAAAAAGGGGGGTATACCCATAATCCTCACGCTGGGCAGGCGGGTTGGAGGTCGCGGGGCATAGCTTGTAGCACCGCCGATGTTGCTGCCCGTCGTCGGCCACGATTTGATTGACATGATTCTAATATTATTTTTAGCAGACTTCAAAAAAATGAGGAGTTTCTCAATCCGGTTGTATTTTTAAACCGACTTCAAAAAGAGGACGTTCTGAATTCGGATGTATTTTTTATGTTTCTTGACACATAACTCTTAATGTTATGAAACGTTTTGGAATATTCTTTACGACACCGACCCCAAAAAATAACAGGTAGGTATCTAGATCTACCTAAGTGATAAACACAACGATCGTACTGGATAAATTGTGTGTACAAAAAAGGTTTATTGCAGGTTGTAAAAGAAAAAAAATCACAAATAATATTTTAACGTGTTACAGACCTCACAAACACGACGCTTTGTCGTCGCGCTTACGTCTGTCATATCTTGCTGTCGCGATTGTCGCCGTGTATGCGGAGCTTTTAACAAAATGTATGAAAATTGTCCCCCGCTTTTTGTCGTAGCGTCTAATCGCTGACGTTTGTCGTCTAATGTGCGCAGGCTGTTAATGCAGTTTTTTTTATCAATAAAAATTTTGAAGTCGGTTTTTATTTTTAGCTGTTGATTTTTTTTATATTATTGTTATAATATACAGTTGTGAGAACCGAACCTACGGCTACTATGCAGACGTGGACAACGAATGCCAGATCTTCCATGTCTGCCTACCCTCTCAGACTGCTAGAGGGCGGAACATCACTTATAGATGGAGCTTCATCTGCCCTAACGAGACCATCTTTAACCAGGTTAGTCAATAACATTAAGCTGCCTACGGACAGCGCGTACATTGATACGCTTAGCCGGTTACGCGTGTCTTGTAACGCCATAGTTGTAAAATGTTTGAGCTATGTACTTCTTCCTACTTGTTTGAGGAGGCAGTCAGGGAATCT
This sequence comes from Horisme vitalbata, assembly GCA_951804965.1. NCBI lineage: Eukaryota > Metazoa > Arthropoda > Insecta > Lepidoptera > Geometridae > Horisme > Horisme vitalbata. The sequence goes on along the minus strand of OX638094.1, from coordinate 26,872,789 downwards.
TCAATGATATATTGTATTTTTTATCGGTATAGAACGTATAATTCGATTTAAAAACGAATTACAAAAATATGAAAATAAATGTTTGAGCTATGTACTTCTTCCTACTTGTTTGAGGAGGCAGTCAGGGAATCTTCAATGATATATTGTATTTTTTATCGGTATAGAACGTATAATTCGATTTAAAAACGAATTACAAAAATATGAAAATAAATGTCGTTACGAGTACACGAATCTAGTCAAGTCTAGTTGTAGCGTACACTCGGCAACGCGTGCCGCGCGAGCTAGTTCGCAGGCGAGCCGCCGTCAGTCGGTTTTTCGTCTCGCGTCAAGCTGTGTACGGTCAGTGCGTTTCTGTGTCCGTGGCGTTCGGACACGCGTAACCGACTACGCGTACCTTTGTACGCACTGTCCGTACGCAGCTTAAGAAGACTCTATCTCCTGATTAGGAGTCTTCGGGGTCAAGACTCGAACCTATGACATCATGGTCATAGGTTCAAATCTTGGCCGTGCACAAAAAAAACAAAGTCCACCTGTCGACTCCGTCTTGCCAAGTATCTGCCCAACTCCACCAGAGCCCCAATATCTGCTCGCTGACGTCCTGGACCTTAGTCTGCTTGCGGATTTCGGTACTGGGGATTTGATCTTAAAGTGTAATCATAAAAATCACTTTCATCATCATCATGATCAGCCTATAGCAATCAACTGCTGGAAATAGGCCTCCCCTAATGAGCGCCGTTGCCATAATCAGTTTTCAAACATTCAATTCATTTATTTTGACTTCCAGGAAGTACTAGTCTGCACTAGGCCAGAAGACGCCATCGAATGCAAAGACTCGCCTTCTTACTACGACATCAATAAGGACATCGGTAAAGAAACCAATAAAACAAGAATCGTTGAAGAAACCCCCCTAAATAACATCGAAATTATCCCTATCGATGATAATAAAGAGATTAACGTAAACAAAAAACCAGAACAAGTGTTCCCGTCTAGAAACCCTAATCGCAAACCAGTTAAACAGAACTACATAATCCAACAACTGATCAAAGATATAGTGGACGATGAAATGAAAGAGAAACTTCAAGCTGTAGATGAAGAAGAAATTGAAGAAGTGTTTCCAGTTGTTTCAGATACTGAACCTAATGTTATAGAGAATAGAGATAGGATTGTAATAGATACAGAGTTTAACGAAGAGAAGAGTATTGAAAGAGATGATGATAGAATAGTTTTAGAGAGGAAAATGCCAAGAGAAAGAGGAGCTCTTAGGTTTATTGCTGATGTATAGTGATGTTAAGTAATATATCTCATGTGGCCAATTATTTGTAAGTAGATTATAAAGTAAATGGATAATTCTATTAGTTTGTTTTATTTATGACTAGCTGACCCGTCAGCAACTTTGTTTGCGTGTGTACTTTTATATCACAGCAGGATCAATAGTTTCGGAACGCATAGAGGACAAACATACGAACACAGATTTTTAATCTTATGGATCATCTATGTCTATACTATTATTTATAGAGGTAAAATTGTAATTGACATCAGAACCCTGTGGCCACCCTTCTTGGGTGTTATTTTGTATAGTTTTTTAAACACGCCAGAAAGTATTGGTTGTAAGTTCGTATGTATGTTTGTTCAAGCATAACTCGAATAAAATAAAATAAAACAATCAAAACACTCAGTAAGCACATACAGTACACTTTGAAACGTATTTTTTTTTCATTTACACCAATTTGTAACTCGACCAAACAGAGAAGAATTTAGTTGGCCCGAAGCTGTGCTTAGCTTAATACGTCATTGTTCTTAATAATCTATTACATTGATTTTGAGGGAGTTGGAGGCAGTTTCATCCCAAGCTTTTTTGTTATCTAAATAATCAGATATTTTATAATAAGCTTTATTACAGATATTACGTCTAACAACATTTTTGAATTTATTTACAGGCAAATTAATCACGTCATTGGGAATTTTGTTAAAAAAGCGTACACTTTGCCCTTTAAATGATTGACTAACTTTAAGGAACTTTACAGTAGGAACAGCTAGTTTATCTTTATTTCTAGTGTTAACATTATAATATGGTTGCTATAATATTAATCAGATTTATATGTTTTCGGGCATACATTAAGTTTTCATAAATGTATTGGCATGGAACTGTCATAATATTAATATCTTATAACTACCGTTGCTCCAATCTCCATACAATTTGGTAGGTCGGTCAAAAATCTCAAATACATCTTGTATTTGAGATTTTTGCCTGGAAGAAGGGGTGTGCGGGGTTCCAACCCCCACCTTCGGAACCCAAGTCAACCTCGCCTGCACGTGGTGCACCCTGCTAAACAACGAACGGGGCTCTGGCGGCCGGCTGATTGCGGCATAGCACAGCCTACATTGGCACATCTAAATTCCCTGGCCACCGACGGGCAGCAGCGTCGGTAGTGCGAGAAGCTGTGCCCTGCGATCCCCAACCCGCATGCCCAGCGTGGGGATTATGGGTATATCCCCTTTATTAGGGGAGGCCTATGTCCAGCAGTGGACTGATATAGGCTGGTGTGGTGGTGGTGGATACGAGCTAGCTCGGAAAAGTAGAACACGGTCCGAGTCTACTTAGATCCGACGCCATCATCCAAGCGCGCTCGGATTACGGGTTGCCACAATCCGAGTTGCGTCCGAGTAGGTATCAGAGTTCACTCGGTCCGAGCTGGCTCTGATCGTGTAAACGCGGCTTAAATCGCTGAACCAATTTTAGCGCGTTGACTGCGCGCCTCACTTGCACGAACGTCGATCAGCAACTCGCACCCTAGAAATATGTGTTTTCAGCACTCATAATGTTATACACAAGACACTAGCACGTTGACTGAGGGACTCACAGCATCGGGTGGAGCAGCAGCTGGCGCCCTAAAACAAGTGTGTTTTCAGCACTCAAAGTGTTGTACACTAGACACTAGCGCGTTGACTGCGGGCCTCACTTGCACGAACGTCGATCAGCAGCTCGCACCCTAGAAATATGTGTTTTCAGCACTCATAATGTTATACACAAGACACTAGCACGTTGACTGAGGGACTCACAGCATCGGGTGGAGCAGCAGCTGGCGCCCTAAAACAAGTGTGTTTTCAGCACTCAAAGTGTTGTACACTAGACACTAGCGCGTTGACTGCGGGCCTCACTTGCACGAACGTCGATCAGCAGCTCGCACCCTAGAAATATGTGTTTTCAGCACTCATAATGTTATACACAAGACACTAGCACGTTGACTGAGGGACTCACAGCATCGGGTGGAGCAGCAGCTGGCGCCCTAAAACAAGTGTGTTTTCAGCACTCAAAGTGTTGTACACTAGACACTAGCGCGTTGACTGCGGGCCTCACTTGCACGAACGTCGATCAGCAGCTCGCACCCTAGAAATATGTGTTTTCAGCACTCATAATGTTATACACAAGACACTAGCACGTTGACTGAGGGACTCACAGCATCGGGTGGAGCAGCAGCTGGCGCCCTAAAACAAGTGTGTTTTCAGCACTCAAAGTGTTGTACACTAGACACTAGCGCGTTGACTGCGGGCCTCACTTGCACGAACGTCGATCAGCAGCTCGCACCCTAGAAAGGTGTGTTTTCAGCACTCATAATGTTATACACAAGACACTAACACGTTGACTGAGGGACTCACAGCATCGGGTGGAGCAGCAGCTCATACCCTAGAACAAGTGTGTTTTCAGCACTCAAAATATTATACACTAGACATAAGGTTTGGGCGTGTACTAGTTGTCTTGTACTAGTACTCTAGTACAATTCTCTACCTAGTTAAGAATCAGTTGACCATGAGTGAATTTATTTATTTATTTATATAAGCAAAACAACCGAAAGTTATAAATCATCATCATCAACCTATAGCAGTCCACTGTTGGACATAGGCATTCCCTAATGAGCGCCAATGCGCCCTGTCCTGAGCTCGACAGATCCAAGTCCTACCAGCAGCCTTTCGCAAATCGTCACTCTTCTTAGCCGGAGGGCGTCATACACTTCGTTTGCCGAGTATAAAGCAATAAGTATGATATGATTAATTCTAGTATTTTATTAGTCGTAAAAACATTGACTTCTTATCACAGAGAAAATTAGTTTTTCACGGTTGATTTCTTAAGGAAATCCTTTTCGATTTCATACTTGTGCATCAATGTATCGTCTTAAAATGACTTAAGGAAAATGCGTATAATATTAGTGATTTATTTAGTGAATAGAATAGTTAACGCTGAAGACTCCAGTGGTGAAACGAAGTACATAGATCTGTTGCCGGAGAAGGAGAAAGATGACTTCTTAGAAAGGGTGGCAAGAAGGATATTTGATAAAGTGCAGTCGAAAGATGATAGAGAAAACAATAGGGATGTTTCAGAAGACACGGATGAGCATAGTAAATTCATTAAGGAAATTCTTGAAGAAGAGTCTATGAATATGAGAAAGACTAACGAAGATACTGGAAGTAAGAATAATGATGACATTGATACTAAAGCAGATGACAATGGTGCGTTTTTGGAAAAAAAAGATGATAATGCAATTGATGCTGATTTAATAGATTTGACATTACGTGATGGTAAACGTAATAAAAGAAATAGTTTTGAGCGCGCAAGTGAGGATTCTAAAATTATCCGTATTAGTACAGATGCTTATGGAGAAATTAATGTCCCAAATATTCCTTTAAGCGCACAAGAAGCTCAGAATATAGGCGCATCGGATGTTGAGGATATTCAAATAAAAAAACCGGCAACAAATGCAAATGTAGAAGTAACAAGTCAAAGCAACGATTTGCAGAGAACACAAATGATTGATTTTGATGTGGAATTAGATAAAGGCAATTCAAAAGAAAATCATTCATTTGTTGAAGATAACGTTCCAAAATCTCAAGAAAATATGGGCATTACTGATTCTTCTGATGGAAACAACGTAAATACCGATAAGTATGTTTATTCTACACAAAAAATATACGCATCTTTTGAAAATAAAGATTCTGAAGTGAACTCTGATGCAAATGTTGATAATAAAGATTATAGTAAAGATAATAGTAAAGATCTTAATAAAGATGATAATAATGACGATAGTAAAGATCTTAATAAAGGTGATGATAAAGATGATAATAAATACGATATTAAAGATGATAGTCAAGATCATAGTAAAGATCTTAATAAAGATAATAATAAAGGTGATAATAACGATGATAGTAAGGATCTTAATAAAGGTGATGTTAAAGATGATAGTAAATATAATAATAAAGATGACATTAAAGATAATAATAAAGACATTAAAAGTACCACAATTGGTGATCTTTTAAGCCCTGATGAAAAACCTACAGAAACAACAACTGAAAAGTTACCAGAAATAATGAATACAACAGCTGAACAAACACAAAATAATTCCCGTTTCCTCCGATCTTACTCAGAAAACGTAACTTTAGATGATATTGAATCACTTATAAATGATACATCAGATTCCAAACTACCTACAGAGAAGAATGAAGGTTATTCAAATGATTTTATTGAAGAACATGATCAAGAACTGAAAACTGAACTTAACAAAGTCATGGAAAGTGTAGCAGAAATTTTTAGTGATGGGATGAACAATGACAATATAACTACTACCAATAAAATTGACATGAATGTTACTAACGAAGGACAGGCCACAGAAACTGAAATAGGCACTACAACTGTAAAAATTGAAACTTTAACTAAAAACTTATTGAGAAGTGAAGTGGAAGAAGTTAAAGAACTTAGTATCCCTAATGTAAATATTCACAAACCAAGTCAAGTAGATGAAGCTAGCAAAAAAATTGGTGATAAAAATAATAATGTTGACAAGGAGACACATAAAAATGATAAACAAAAAATAGATAAAATCAGTTATAATCTGGTAAATGATATGATCAAAGTATTGAGAACAAAAATAGCACCAGAAGCTAGCACTCATAAAAAGCATTTCAACGAATTGCAGTTGCTAGATGAATCAGCGAAGCCTAAGGAATATAAAGTGTATGAAGTCCGTAAGTTTGACATAAATATTTAGTTTATCATTATACCATGTATCTATCTATTCAACCGGTAGTACCCACGGCTGAGTAAAGGCCAATAAACCCCATACATAATTTAAATCTCAAACAATTTATTTTAAAAATAGATTTACTGTGTAAACATACGATACATTTTCTGTCAAGATAGAAAAATAGTTTCTTATTTATTATAAATCTACTTTTTCTACAATTTTAAACCTGATAAACTACCTTTAAAGCTGATTATATTAATACTAATTTGAGGGGTGTAAGGGGTTCCAACCTCCAACTTCCGGACTCAAGCGAACCTCACCTGCACGCGGTGCACCCTGCTAACTAACGAACGAATTTTGAACTGTGTGATGTTTACAATCACTGATAAAACCTAACCTAATTAATATATTTAATACTACTGCATCTAATAATATCAAATTATTGCATCTAATTATCAAATTTCTACAGCTGCAGGCAAAGAACCATTTATTAAAAAAGATAACTCAGAGATAGTTAATAAAGAAAATCCATACTACGTTCCTGTATACAACTATTCACCAGACAACGCTTACTACAACCCTCATAACCGTCTTGGACCCAACGCTGATGATGATGACAATATCGTAGTAAAGGAAAACATCGAAGATGAAAATAACAACGATTTGGTGAAAGAAAGAGATGATTATGAAAATGATAAAGAAAATAATAATATTCAAAGAGTCAGAGATACTTCCTCTGGTACCCGGGACAAAGATATGAATATCATCAGTTTTCTTAAAAGTCTTCTAAATAGCAATGATGAAAGCCAACGTAAGTTCAGATTTGCTAATACAAAACATAAAATAAATAATAATTTAGCGTATAAACTAAACCTACCTCTTGTTGTTCGCTATCCGAAATTTACTGATATTGTTTTTAATCCGAATGATTATTTAGATATGGATTATTATTATGGACGATCTGATGTTCCAATTACTAGAAGTCGTTGTGAAACAAGTGAAGAAGAAAAGGGAAACGTAGACTCAATCAAATTTGAGGAGGACTACAAGGATTTAAATGGTTTAAAAGATCACATACGGTCGATAAGACAAATGCTTTACAATAAAAAAGAATTTGGTCCAGTAAATCGACGTAATTATACCTATCCACCGATAGATACATCATGTGAAGGAGCAGATTGTAAAGTAACAAAAAAACAAAAGTCTTTAAGAATAAAAAGCGATGATAAATATAAACATAGTAATAACAAAAACATAGCTATGGACTATTTCTTTGGAAGAATGAATGATATTGAAACTAACACAGAAAAAATTATCTACTACAAACCCAACGAATATATTCAAAACTTGCATGTACCGATACAAAACCAAGAAACAAAAAATGGGATATATAACCTAAAAAAACCATATATTTACTATAAAAACTTTAAATTTCATGAAATAAACCCTGCTACGCCTGGGTATGAATTTAATCAACACTATTCAAAGCCTATACTGAGAAAGAGAAGGAAAAAAAAACAAGTAAAACCACTCGACCACGAAACTATAAGGAAAATACTCAACATGACAGATGCGGCAGATTTGCTTCTAACGCTAAATAAACTACTAAAAATAAACATAACTACTAGAGCTACAGAGATGAATAAAGAACCACATGCGCCTGTGTTAAAAAATCCATATATTTACTACAAACACTTTAAATTTAATGAAATAAAGGTTGCTACGCCTAAGTATGAATTTAATCAACACTATTCAAAGCCTGTACTAAGAAGGAGAAGGAAAAAACAACAAGAAAAACCACTCGACCACGAAACTATAAGGAAAATACTCAACATGACAGATGCGACAGATTTAAAAATAAACATAACTTCTAGTGCGAGAGAGACGGATAAAGAACCTCATACGTCTGTGATGGGAGACATGGTAAAAAATTATGAGAAGCAATTAAAACAGAATGATTTAGTAGAAAAACTAAATAAACTACTAAATATGAACTTAACTAGTAAAACTAAAGACTTGGATTTGAAGCCCCACGCGTCAGTTTTGGGAGACATGGTAAAGAATAATGAGGAGCAATTAAAGCAGCATGAGTTAGTAGAAACACTTAATAAACTACTAAATACGAACCTAACTACTAAAATTAAAGAGGTAGAAATAGAACCACATGCTTCGGTGTTGGGAGACATGGTAAAGAATAATGAGAAGCAATTGAAGCAGCATTATTTAGAAGAAAAACTAAATAAACTACTAAAAAGGAAATTAACTACTAGAACTACAGAGGAGGTGGATATAGAACCATATGTGTTGGTTTTGGAGGACATGTTGAAGAGAGATGGGAAGGGGTTGAAGCAGTATGATTGGTTAGGCACGACTGTTAATATACAGGCTGGATTGACAAAGCTGGTGGATATGACGTAAGTTACTTCTAACTAGTAGGTAAAATAATAAATTAATATCGTTTCTACTATAGTTAACTGACTCAGGTGTGACTTTACGGAGATCCATAACAAAAGAAAATTCAAATTCTAAATTGAAGAGTAAATTCTGCACTGGTTCTGCGCTGCATTGTGGTGGATTGTGCATTGGCCCCTTGCTAATCCGACCCCAGCCAGCCCAACTCCTTAAGGTAACGGAGAAGGACTCTGGATTGAAGGCGACATTGCTCTAGAATTCCCGATGCTGTCTGTGTCTGTGAGTTTTGTTCAAGCAGCTATTGTTACCTGGATTTTGCTCTGGCTTCGTTTGTGGCAGTGCAGTGTAAGATGACAACTCCCCTGTTTCTTCATCTTGAAAGCAGCCACGACTGGTGCCGCTGACGGTAGCTCCTAGCTTCACTAGGTGGTGATTCAGGTCGTAGTGGCCTGTTAAAATATATTCAACAAGATTACGTACATTGTATAGTGCACGATCCAAACATACGTGACCTACGTTACGATATTTTATTAAAGGTGGGCCAAGTGATGATCAAGTATTCTTATGGCACAGCCCAAACCACTAGACTTGAAATTTTGCACATTTTAACAGTGTAGGCATCCACTAAAGGAAGGATATTTCGAAATTCCACCCGTAAGGGGCAAACATAGTTGATGAAATTTGTATGAAAGTTCGACAATTTCGAAGTTAGGATATAAAAATAATGTTATTCAGGCATTGAAAAGTAATAACGTGTCTCAGCGTTTTTGACAATTCCACTCCAGAAAGGGTGAAATTGGGATGAGGGCGGAAGCTAGTTATTAATCAAAGTTTTCAATATAAATAAATTAAAATCTATGTTTTTCAGTAACGCAATACAAAACCAAATGACGATATCCGAACCAGACCTACAACTCTTGAAGTACGCTATACATCTCCACAAGACATTGAACATACACAAGAGCCTACGAATGCTTTTACCGAAAAATAAAAAAAAACGTAAAAGAATTATAAAAGACAGCGGGCTTTTAAATAATCGAATTTGGCTGTTTAGAAAACTAAAAAAGTTCACATTTGATAAAATTTCTAATGAAAATTTGCAAGAATTTAGTGAACTGCTGGACGATCTGCAGTTCTTTTTGTATGATGTAAGTTTTTTGATCTTTTAAACTACATATTTTAAATCTAAGTGATGTTGTAAAACAATAATAATAATGCTGGACACTATCGCACAGCATCGTATAACTCCAAACTAATTAATATTATAAAAAAAAAAACATTTTTTTAGACTCCGTTGTTACACTGTTAGTATTTAATATAATTAAGCTTTTAGTTACCTATTCAAGAATGTTGCACATACCTTTAAGTGACAGGTGCTTAGAATTTTAAACCTTAATTTCATTTTCATAAGTGTTATATGTAACTGTTGTTGACGTGTCGAAATAAATAAAATAAAATAAATATAATATTTTGCAAAAGTACCTACACAACATGGAAAACACCCGGGGAATCGCCTACTGCGCCAAATAGTTCTGCTTAGTTGTGTCATAGGGAACTAATATTTAATAATTCATCATCATAATCATCAGCCTATAGCAGTTCACAGCTGGACATAGGCCTCCCCTAAGACCGCCATTGCGCCTTGCTCAGTACATTTTTAAAGGGATTAATTAATTATGAGGTATAAGGTATTCCAATCTCCATCTTCATAATCCAAGCCACCCTCACCTGTCCGTGATGCACCCTGCTAACTATTGACTTCGGGGCTCTGGCGGTGGCTCATTGCGGCAAGTAACATCGCACTTCGGCACATCTACACACGCCGACGGGCAGTTGCATTGATGGTGCGAGAGGTTACTATACCCAACGTGGTGTTATGGGCATATCTCCCTTCTTATGGAGGTCTCTGTCGAGCAGTGGATTGATATAGGCTGGTGGTGTGTGTGAACTGATAATTAACATGGCACAACTGGTTGTGCATAGCGGTTGTTCCATTAATACTTATTCTACTTCATCATCAGCCATTTCATCATTCCATTTTACATAGGCCTCCCCTAATGAGCGCCATTGCGCCCTGTCTTCAGCTTGACGCATACAGCGCATATCATTACTCCATTTGGCCGAGGTTCACTTTGTAATTCGCTACTCAACTCTGGACTCTGGTTGAGACCACCCGAAGGAAAGGACATGAATTAACGACAGAAAAAGCCGGGACCCATAGAATCTAAATACTGTTGATCTACCTACAACTTCTCTCGGGTGTCTATATTTTTAGTTTCGTCCAAATCCTTTCAGCCGTTCTGGAGTGATTGAGTAACAAACTTCAAACTTTCTCATTTATAATGTTAGTGTGATTTTAATTTAATTATTTATTATTATATTACCTAGGTTTTTTCAAATTAATAACTTTAATTATTTTCAGTTGCACATGGCTATAAAGCAAATAGCAAAAATAACAACATACAAAAATCAAAAATGGTTCAAAAACTTAAAAGAACTATACCTCGATAATAACAGGAAGCATATTCTTGAAGTACTTCTACATTTGACAACTACTAGACTACTAGATTTGATAGAAGACAGCGCAAGAAATGGTTTAGAAGATGATTTTTTGATATATGTAATGAAAAACGAAAAAATTGTCGAAAGGACACAAGAAGAATTAGCATTGGCTATAAAAATTATTGAAGAATTAAAGAAGGAAAATTATTAATAATAATAATAAGAATTAAATAAACATCTTATTTATATAATTTAATATGAATACAATTAATTTAATATTGTTGTTTTATTTTATTCCCTACTTCTTTAGATGATTTTTTTTAAATATATGTGATGAATGAACGCATGAAGCAAAGGTATTAAATACCTACCCCCTTACTTATAAACGCTACTTAATTTTAACCGTTGCTTAAAGTTAGTCCTGTCATTTTTTGTCATTACCCAACGGTAAGAGATGGTAATAGTTTAAGCATCGTTTTATCTTTTGATATATTTTTTTAAGTAAGGCCAGAGATTAAAAATTAAATAAACATTTTGTTTATATAATTTAATATGAATACAATAAAATTGACATTGTTTTCTTATTTTATTATCTACTTCTATATTCTATAATTAACTAAATCTAAAATCTACATCACAAAATATTGGTTAGAACTTAGAAGACTTCTATTATTTAGTAGGTTTTGTTAATGCCTTTAGTACCTACTTATCTTGGTATGTATTTTGGTTTGCTTTGTATTTTAATATTAATTACTTATATAAAATTACAAAATTTTACAAAATTACAATGAAAGTTACAATTGCATTACAAATTTATAAATCACAAATATTTAAAAAATATCTTCAAGAAAACGAATAAAAATACAAAATTCCGGATATCTTTATGTATTTACTAAATTAAAAATATAAATTAAATAATGTACTTAAATTAAAAAAAAACAACCAAAGTGTGACTTTAATAATATAGCAGCCATTATTATTATAATTTAAACTACAGCTACTTTATGATTAAAATTAAAAACTGAAAAAATTGTATTTATAAAATAAAGATATTTGGAATGTGCGAAGTATATTATAAAAAATATAATTTACATTTCTGTATACATATTTATTGTCTGACCCAACCTGCAAAATACACTCCCCCGCTCGTGGTGTCGGTTTGATTTCCGTCCGTTACAGCATAAATCTTTGCTTTAATAATCTAATATTATGTTTGAATACATAGTACTACACGTATCTGTTACGCGAAAGGCTTATAAAGTTCTGCTTCTAGAAAGTAAAAATATAGCGGGGAGTTAGGTATGCGGGGGGTCGGGTGTTACATTTCCATCTTCGGAACCCACGCCAACCTCACCTGCCCGTGGTGCACCTGCTAACTAACTAAAGGGGCTATGGCAGCGGCTGATTGCGGCAAAGCGCAGCCTGACACCGGCACAAGTACATACAGTACTGCCAACGGGCAGCAGCGTCGCGAGAAGCTGTGGCCAGCGAACCCCAACCCGTATGCCCATCGTGGGGATTATAGGACCCCTTCGTATTAGGGGGATGCCTGTATCCATAAGTGGACTGATGTAGGCTGGTGTTGTTATTGTTAGTTCCTGATACCTAGTAGTACCTTTATGCTATAAGCTAGTCTGAATCTTATATCTTTGGTGTTAGGCTTCAGTTTCCAAATCGGCTTCAATCTCTTCAGGGGTCCTCAAGTCTATCGCGAACCGCTTCTTCATACTTGGAGGTCTTTCGTCTAGTTCTGAAAAGAAATACTTTTTAGAATAATGACAAGAAATCTTTTAAAGTTCAGATGTTAATAACTGAAAAATAACTTTCAGGTTTTGAAAAAGCAGAATTGTAAACTGTAAAAATTGAAAGATAGAAAATTCTTTATTGCACAAGATAACACAAGTATACAGATGAACTTAATGCTAAGCAGCATTTTCTTCTATATAACCTTTGTGTAGATTTGATAGATGAAATAGTAGAAAATAATAAATTTGCTCTAAAAATTAAAAAAATGTTGCAAATAAATATTATTCTATTATATACTATTTTATTCTTTCGGGTTCAATCGAGTTTAAACTCACGTTGTATAGTTGAGATAAAGTAAGTTGGTACCTGTAGTTTGCATCTCTTTCACTCTTCTAGAGTAGTCTTGGAAGGCAGCTGCCAAAGAGTAGGTTAGTCTTCTAGCAGCATTCCTGGAAAGAAGAAAATCTTCATGGAGACATCTCACACCAGATCAAAGAAGAAAATTATCATTTTCGCAGAGCTTGCATATGGGAACAACATGACTGATAAACTACATACCTACAAGGTGAGCTTGAACATTCGGACATTTTGCGTATCTATGAGTTTTCGCACAAATGTGTCTATTTTGGTGGAGTTAAATCTAGAACGCGCCCAAAGGCTCTCCGCAATATCCTCCGCGCCTACACCGAGTAATGCAATATTTCGGCAATATTGCTCGCAGAAGCTCCGACAATCTGGGCCGCCTGATGGAGACCGGAAAGGTGGAGGGTAAAGGGCCACGAGGAAGAAGTCCCAAACGATGGACGGACCAAGTATCCGAACACCTAAAGATACCAGTCAGCGTGACTCTCCATCAGGCGGCCGATAGAAACCGATGGAGGCAGACAGTGAAGAGACTGCACCAAACGAGTCACGATCCTCAGGACTGAGGGAACGACGGAGGAGGAGGATGACATTAATTTATTTAAACTAATTCTTTGACATTTGTTTTAATTTTTGTATATTTGCAGGCCTGACTTGTGTTGGTGACTTTATTTGTAATTGACATTATGCTAAGACAGTCTACATTATACTATTATATATACATTATATTATATTATAACCTACATTTAAATCAAGTAAATAAATGGTTATGATTATGATTATGAACTAGTATATTATCCCGAAAGGCGATGATTTGGGTCAAGGTTGTCCACAAGCTATTTGAACATCAGTTATATCAGTATACGTGATTCAAAACTATTCTCCAAAAACTTTAAATCTTATGTTTGCGTTATGTGTGGGGCAGCCCTAAAATTAAGGTTTTTGACAGACTTCACTTTGTATATTGTGATATATGTACAGCTAGCGGCACGTAAGTCTAGCTAGTGTAATGAATTAAGTTACTTGTTGGTGATGGGAGGCATAGTGCAGTGATAGACCTTCATTGTAGTACGTCTTTATTCGTTGGTGGTTGGGTGAGGAGTCCCATACAGACACATGCAATGATTAGTGACTATTACCTAAGCTGTTTAAGTGTGGATAAGTGCTGAGTTCGCGTCTTACACCACACTAGCAGTGAACGAAACTTCTGCCCATGGGTCTCTCGCTCTCTCTCGTCTCTAGCTCCCCTACGATACCTTACTTTTGACTTCTGCGCAATAACGGTCAAGGGGTTTTGTGCCACTTCTTGTACTACTAATAATACCTACCGTTAGATCTACCGCAAAAAAAATAGTTATACATATAAGCGAAGACGCGAGGAAATGCTAGTGCTTAATATCTGGGTCAAATCGTCTGATCTGATAGTTAGCCAATACTTGTGCAACCATCTAGATATCATATGCCAGATAAAATATGGAATTTTATCTCAATTTCAACACCAAAGGTGTCAGTAAGATGATTATATGTTATCCGCAAATTCCGATACCATGTATCAGCTTGCCAAAACATTTTTAGAATAACAAGAAAACCAGCCTATATCAGTCCACTGCTGGACATAGGCCTCCCCTATAAGGAGGGGGATATGCCCACGCTGGTATGAGGGTTGGAGATCGCAGGGCACAGTTTCTCGCACCGTCGACGCTGCGGCCTGGAGGGCATTTAGCTGTGCCGGTATTCGGCTGCGCTATGCCGCAAGCAGCCGGCCACTTGGGTTCCGAAGATGGCGGTTCGACCATTTTGTTAGACCACAAACATTGAATACCACTTGCTGTCTAAAAGACTTTAAAGTAGTAGAGGTCGTTGTTGTTGGCTCATCCGGGTGCGTACTATCATCATGCCTATTTCTGGCGTGAGGCAGCATTGCTGTGTTTCGGTTTAAAGGGGGCTTATCACCTTCATGTCTCATGTTGATGAACGCAGAGCTTTAGATCGTAGGGGACCATTATTTTCATCTTGAACTTTGTTGTTTATAAATTTTGGCATTTTAACCGATGTAACTAAGTAATATGACACAAGTGAAGTGAAATGGAATAAAAGTGATCTTGAGCTGGAATTTTCTGATTGAGAAAATTGTTCGCCGATCGTTCTTTTGGTATAGTCGCTATTGCTATAGCAGAAAACAGGACCTAACTGAAGACTGGACGACTGAGGGCTTACCACGAGTTTTGATAGTTTTCGAAAACTTTATAAGTTTCGGTATCTTTCCCAGTGTTGCTGTTTTATCATTTTTAATGCTAAATTTAGCATATTTTCTGGTCTGTTAGCTTGAAAAATTCGCATTTAGCACATTTTTATGATTAACATTTTTTTGTACGTTACCTAAAAATTCAAAATTCTTAAGGAATTCAAAAGAAAAATATAGATTTTAGCATTTTATTTAGCATTTTTAAAAGTTATTTAGCATTTTTTGCAACATGTTTTAGCATTTTCTCCAAATAAAAAACGGCAACACTGATCTTTCCATACATTTTCGTAGTTCATGCACGTTTCCCTAGAGGCGCTGTACGAAAATGTATGGAAAGATACCAAAACCTAAAAAGTTTTCGAAAACTATCAAAACCCGTGGTAGGCCCTCTGGACTGGAATTAAACTCTATACTGGCAAAATTGTGGAAATCTATCCCAGAAGATTTTTATATTTAATTTTTAGCCAAAAAGAAGTTTTGCACTATGTTTTCCTGACAATTTACCTTGATTCACAAACGAAGGCATGGCACTCGAAGGGGTTCAAGCCTTTCACATCAGCGTTGTCCTTCACTATGATCATAGAGAAAACCCTTGTATACACCAGGTCCTGTACTCCGTACGATATGGACTCGATGTTGAAAAACACCGCCATGTGTTCGAACTCTTCACGCTTGGTTCCTTGATTGATGGTCTCCAAGTGGACGCCATCGACGGTGATGGTTAGCTTCACTATGGGCAGGATCTGGCCTGAAAACGGTGATGATAAACATTGATTTAGAATATGGTCATTTCATGATTCTGCCAAGGAGTGAAATGCTCTACCCGAGTACATACTCGGATTATATATACAATACATATATATTTCTTGACTTGACGGCCTCTGTGGCGCGGTGGGCGAAAGTCCGCCTGAGACGCAGAAGGTTGCGGGTTCGATTCCCGCTGCGGGACAAATGTTTGCATGTTCTGTAGATATTTGTCTCGGGTCTGGGTGTTTTCTATGTATGATAAGTATGTATTTACAAAAAAAAATTATAGGTGTATTATATCAATCATGTGGTTCCCATAATACAAGCTCTGCTTAGTTTGGGGCTACGTGATGCTGTGTGAGTACGTCCCGCATTATTATTATTATTTATTATTATTACGTATTATAATTCATATTATGTTCAAGTCTCGAGTGAACAGGTTTCTTCTAGGCAAGCGTGCTCCATCGTAGACTGCATCTTCGCTTAACATCAGGCGAAATGTAGCCAAATGCAAGCCTATTCAATATTTTACAAAAGATTAGAATATGGTCACTTCATGAAGTTGATAGGGGGAAACAAATAATCTCACCAATACTATAAATGTGAAAGTTTGTGTGTGTGAGTATGTTTGTCCCTACAACTCCGTAACGGCTGAACGGATTTGGACGAAACTTAGAACTTTGTTTGTAAGCGTAAGCTAGTGTATTGTAATACCTATTGACATGTAACCTTATGTCAAGCAGTTGAATGAAGATGATGATGATGTAATCATATTTTGTTACCAACAAATGAACCTAACAATAATCTGCATGGTTATTCAAAATGAAATTGTGTTTATGAACTTGAACCAGCATTCATTTATTGGAAACAAACTATGATAACATCATCATCAGCCTATAACATTCCTAATCATAATCATATATATGCATATTCTTTATTATTTAATGTGGTATAGTACAAGGGGCTCTTATATAAAATTTGGTCCGCAACATGAGCCCCGTTGGGGCACTACAATACCGTTGAGGCACTACAAAAATTCCACTGCAGCTTACCTGGTTACCTGGCCGCCGACGCTGTGTCGGCGGTGCGAGAAGTTGTGCTCTGCAATCCCCAACCCGCATGCTAAGCATGGGGATTATGGGCATGTCCCCCTTCTTATTAGGGGAGGCCTGTGTCCAGCAGTGGACTGATATAACCTGGTGGGGTGGTGGTATTTACCTGGTGGCAATGCCTTGGCTGCAGCCACCATCAGGTCTACCGGCTTCCTCGTATGCTTGATACCCCATAGCCCCCTCGCGTCGCTCTGCCCGAGGTACTTCACCTGGAAACATTAATAAGTTGTGCTCATATTATCCAGTTTTATATGTTATACGGTAAGGTTCTAACTTCTACCTTTAGAATCCAAGCCAACCTTATCGGTCCGTGGTGAATCCTGCCAACAAACGGGGCTCTGATGCTGAGTGCAGCGTAGCGCAGCCTACCGAGCTACCGACATAGCTACATCCCAAGTCAACGGGCAAAATATGCTCCGCTCGTGGTTTCGGTTTGATTCCTGCTATAAGGGAAATATTCGCTCTAATATTTGTTTGAATTTCAGGGGTTTAAGGTGTAACATGTCCCATTTCTATCTTCAGAACCCAAGCCAACCTGACTACCGCGTTGTGCCCATGCTGAATATTAGACGGGGCTCTAGCGGCGGCTGACTGCGGCATAGCGCAGCCTGACACCGGCACAGCTACATCCCCTGGCCGCCGACGGGCAGCAGTATCAGCTGTGACCTGGGATCCGCAAACGCATGCCCAGCGTGGGGATTATAAGCACATCTCTCTTCTTATTAGGGGGGACTCTTCAGTGCGTGTAGCCAGTTGTACTCAAACTTGATCGCCAACTATAGGCCATACACAAGCTTAAAGTCGCACAACGGGCTAAATGAGAGAGCTATGCCCGAGCATAGAGAGACATCTCTCCGTGATGGAATTCGAAATGAAGAGAGTAGGATAACCGGGGTAACCGACATAGCTCTCAGAATCAGCAAGTTGAAGTGGCAGTGGGCTAGCCATACAGCCCGTAGAACAGATAGCCGTTGGGGAATAAAGGTTCTCCAATGGCGACCGCGAACTGGAAGACGAAGTGTAGACCCCCCCACCAGATGGACCGACGATATCATCAAGATTGCAGGTAATCGGTCGATGCAGAGGGCTGACGACCGTTCTTCATGGAATTACTTGGGACAGGCCTATGTTCAGCAGTGGACCTGATATTGGCAGGTGTTGTTGTTGTTTGTTATAAGCGCAGTGAAACCTTGCTATAACTGTAAACAGTTCGGATGTAACGTTACAGTCTACTGAACATAATTAACTTCATACATACATTCAGCACACAATGCATTTGATGTGATTTGTATGGTAGGATAATTCGTCATGCTATTGTAACGAGAATTAACTGTAAGTAGGTTTATCTATGTAGCGATCCAGAATATATATGACTATATAATAATAGCCGACACACACATAGTACGCGTCATTGCGAAGGCTGTAATGAGACGCTTCACTGCGACGGGGTGCGTACCCCTCTTGCGTTGCGACCTCGTGCGTTCACGACACGACACCTTCACGAGCGAGTTCATCCCACAGTCCGCTCTTCTATGGTCAAGTAATCTTCACGAAATGACGATTATTCCGTCAGCGTATCGACGCGACTAGCCACGGAATCGCCGTGTGGTCGCACCAACTTGTACAATTGTTTTGTTCAGAAGAGTTCAGATAAGTGACAGAAAACGTTCCGCTGCGAGGACGTCGCGTGCGGCGACAAGCGCGCAACGATGCGTTGACATTTCGCTCGCATTCAGCCACTCGTCGTATCATCGCGATGTACTTGCTCGTGTATGACGCGTTAGTCATCAAAGAATCACCTTTTTAGAATACTTGTATGATTAACTAACTGGTGTCAAGTGGTATGACCTCAACAAGATGGCGCGTACACTGTCTTATGTTATTATGTAGAGTCTTTTCTTGGAAATAAGTCAGCTGGTTTTGTTCGTGGTTTAGTTCGAGATACGAAGACCTTATTTGCATAAAATCTAGATGATTGTATACAGTGTCAGCAGGTACTTGTTAGTTATTAATTAATTTACCACTGTTATTCCTGTAGGTTCTTAAAGTAGTAGTTATTTGTCAAGGGCTCGTCCGGGGAAGTGTATATATTTCTGCCGGGAAGCAGCAACGCTGTGTTTCAGTTTTAAGGGTGTGGGTGCCGGTGACATTACAGGCACATGAGGTTTATCACCTTCATGCGTCACGTTGATCCTCAAGTTGCTTCGTAGGGCACGTTACAAACATGCGTAACTTACGCAGCAAATACTCGCTGTAGTACCCGGGACATAGTTAGATGGAGTAGGTTTTTAGGACCTATACCATCCTCTCAGCCTAGTCGGTGCCTCAGGAAAGACATGGAAAATATATGTGGAGCTGACTGAGCAGGGTTTCCTCTCGGTGGTTTCGCTTGAGGATGTAGGTATTAATACGCATATACAGACATTTCTGAAACTAAATTCCATTGAGTGCACAGCAGAGACTTAAACCCACGAATTTGGGGTACGACCTGCCACTACGGCGCCTTAAGTAAGTTCGCTTCGGATGAACAAACAATACCTAGTCTGTATATTTTATTTGATTTCATGAAAATTGTGGAGACATAGACTCGGAAATAAGCCGTTCTGGAATATGAAAATTCAGATAACCTAAAAAAAATACCCGCAGAGAAAATATTTGTACCACAGACGGAATAGAGCCCGCAACCTCTTGCATCTGCTAGCCATTCACATTCACGCTAACAAGATCATCTAATCTACCATGACAAGAATCGTACCCGCATTTATATCGTAACTCCATCAACTAAACAGTTGCTTAATGTAAAATATTTATAAATTGTAGATTTCTAAATTCACAGCTTTACTAAATAATTAGAGCGCGGCGGCCATTGTTGAACCGGAAGTTACGTCATTGCTAAATATTTGAACCTCACACATGCTTAATACATGCAAAGTTTACATAAATGTATGTATGTACCTATGCAAGTGCATGATACCCAGTTTAAAAGAAACCTACCACCACCAGCAGTAGCCTATATCAGTCCACTGCTGGACATAATGCCTCCATTAATAAGAAGGTGGATATGTCCATTAAGTCGGCTTTTCACAGTGGGATATTACATCTTGTGATATAATATGTTATCGCTCATCATACATTTTGTACGAGACACGTCCCCGGACCCCGCGCCTCCCCCTGCCTCGCCCTGAGTTTGAATGGTGACATCCGTGAGCAGAAGTGTCAAATGATTACTTGTTGGGTGGGATAAGATATACATTACATCCCATTGTGAAAAGCCAACTTTCTCCCCACTCTGGGCAGGCAGGATGGGGATCGCAGGGCAAAGTTTCTCGCACCGCTCTGCGCCGACGCTGCTGCCCGGTCAGCGGTCAGAGAATTTAGCTGTGTCGTTGTTAGGCTGTGCTATGCCGCAATAAGCCGGCCGCTAGAGCCCCGTTTGTTAGTTACCAGGGTGCACCACGAACAGGTGAGGTTGGCTTGAGTTCTGTAGATGGAGGTTGAAACTCGCAAAGTAGCCTGCTCGTTTAAAACATACTACCTCCTGAGCACTAAACACAATACCTCTTCACGATCCTCTCTATTGGTAGGTGATACATAAATGTAATTATGTGAATCAGATGTAAAATACGCGGCAAAACAAGAGTGTAATTAAGTGAACAAGAAAAAAGAGCGCGGCATAATTTTGACGCTGGACCAAGTTCAATAAAAACAGGCTTTTATATTTCCGAAACTATCAAAGTAAATAAAATTCAGTCTCTACTTTGATAAGCTACTCGTATCATGATTGTCCAACCAGTTGTTTAAATAGTAGATTCTACTCTACTATTCACTTCGATTGCGAGAAAATAAAACAATTCAAAATTAGACAATTTTCAGAAATTTTATTAAAAATTAATCAACCTTCATAAAACATCACCAAGACGGTTCTATTTTCAAAAAAAAAGATTGACGGAGCACCAAGAAGTCGAGTTTTTATGTAAGAGAACGAATGCTTTGTACGGGCTGATGATTTTAGACAAAAATTAAACAGAAAAAATACTTTTTAGCCCGAGGTATGAGTTTTAGGCCCGCTAAGCTACACTATTATGATATACTTTTTGAGCAAGAGAAGTGAAAAATCTATTGTTGAAGAACAACTGAAGAAAGAAGAAATGTGGAAAAAGTATTCATACCTTCAAATAAAAAAAAGTTTACGAAGAAAAAACTTTGGACCATATTTTGTTTCCTTAGAAAAGTTTAACCAATCATGTTTCTGTCATTTAATTTGACTCTACATATTAGATCCTGAAGTCATCTAACCATAAAATCCAATAATATACCGCTACCGATGACGCTTCGTTTTCCCTTGAAAAACTGTCAAAAATTTGACAGTTGTCAAAGTTGTTGTTGTTGGAAAAAAAAAGCGTCATCGGCAATGGTCGATCAAAACAATACGTTGGTTAGTCACATCATCGAGAGAAAACGGAGAAATCTCTAAAAAGTCATTAATTCAAGGATCATTAGGAGTTCTTGAATGGAGGAATCCCCCCTCCAAAAGTACTGATAATTACCATTACCTGAAATGATATTGGAAGGTCATCCACGGTGACAGGTCCCTCATTGCTTTCCGCCATTTTGGTTGTATCTGTCATTCAAGTTGTCATTCTCGTAACCTGTAACAAAAGCAAATTACTTTCTATCAATTGTATTCTTTATCTTCATAGACCTTTTTGTTGTTTTGCCTTGTTGTCTTAGAGTAATCTGTAAGCCCATTCTGTTACAACAAATAAATAAATAAATAAAACATAGCTGACTCTATTTAAAAACATTACATCCTTAAGATAACTGCAGTAATGTAAACTAGGGTAAAAAAAAACAATAGTAATTAATTTCCTACCTAAATTTTTGGCGTGCATGAAATTGACAGTTAAAACTGACAGATAATTTGAAAATAGAACCCGTAATTTTACACAACATTAATACATACCTACATAACATAGGTTACTACTTTTATTTAGTACTTTTACTTTGGCTTTTATGGATCAACGTAAAATAACTTTAATCAAGTAAGCAAGTACACGCAAACGTAGTTGCGGGTGGGTCTGCTCGTAGTAGCATAAAGTGAGTACGTATGTAAGTAGGTAGTCTATTTGCACAGGTGTTATTAAAGTTTATCATAGGTTTTATCAAAACATTGAAATAACGAAGCAAATTCTCACATTTAGACTCGAATTTAGTCATTGTTTTGAAATGAGGTAGGGTGACCGCTTGGTATTTTTGATCGACAAAAATAATTATTTAGTTAGGTACCTAACTTACTTTATAAAAAACAAATACAAACATCATTACGACTTTTACCCCCACTATAATCTTCTGTTCTTACATGTTCATGTTTCATGGGTAGGCACAACATGTTTCCTCTTCCATTTTCAAGATATTCAAAAGACAAATTATTTAGTACTGATTCCGCTAACTTTCTCTGACGAGTTTCACAAATACCCAACAGAAATTCGACAATGTTTCGCCGCCATTGAATTATAATTACTAGCGTTCGCAGTAATTATACCTCGATGTTCGCCGCAGACGTTTCTGCGGAGTTCTGCGGAGTGCCGAAGGCGGACAGCAAGTCTCGTTTCCTGATGATGCCTTATGGGGAAGGCGAAATATTGTCAAATTTCTGTTGGGTATTTGTGAAACTCTTCAGAAAATGTTAAAATATATTGTCATTTGAATATCTTGTGATAGATTTCTACAAAGTCACTCATGTCAATTAACTATCTTCGATTTTCTTCTATCAGTCGTCATCATAACACACTGAGTTCTTATTCATATCATCTTTCGCACAAACCATCAATCTGTTATTCATATTCATATCCATATTTATTATACATGTACAAAATAACAAAGCTTAGATATTATAGCTAAGTTAGGGCATTGCAATTTTGTTTCTGCCTATTTTAAAATAATATAAAATTACTAGCAATATCTATTTACTAATCATTTGTCAAGAACAATAATTGATAATAAAAAATGAAATGAATAATTCCCCAACGGTTATCGGCTCTACGGGCTTTAGGGCCTGCTCACTGCCACTCAATCGGCTGATTGAAAAGCTTTAGAAGCTTTTAAACCAACTTTATCTTCATACCACACCACCACACCAGCCTATATCAGCCCAGTCCACTGCTGGACATAGGCCTCCCCTAATAAAGGGGGATATGCCCATAATCCCCACGCTGGGCATGCGGGTTGGGGATCGCAGGGCACAGCTTCTAGCACCACCGACGCTGCTGCCCGTCGGTGGCCAGGGGATTTAGCTGTGCCGATTAAGGCTGTGCTATGCCGCAATCAGCCGGCCGCCAGAGCCCCGTTCGTTGTTTAGCAGGGTGCACCACGAGCAGGTGAGGTTGGCTTGGGTTCCAAAGATGGAGGTTGGAACCCCGTACACCCCTATCTTCATAATAATGAAGGTACTTTATCTTCATAAAGTACCTTCATATTGCATACGCTAAGTTACTTTTATTTATATTTTTTTTTCTTATATTAATGTAGTGATATGATCATAGTGTTATCTACCTATCTATCTATTTTCCTAAACCTAATATCATCAACATCTCCCTGTTTTTATCCCAGTCTGAGAGGGTCGGCACATCTTTTCCCCTTTAATTTCCTTCCATCAGCCATGATCTCAAGATACTCAGTTCTTACTCTTTCTTCTATCATCTTTCAAATCCATCCATTTTTTTTTACCGACCTCTGCATTAAAACGTGACTTCGGGCCTCAAACTTGACATTCAAAGCGAAAGAACCTAGCACATACCTTCTAATTAAACGACTTCAAAAAGGAGGAGGTTCTCAATTCGGAACCTTTTTTTTCGACTTTATTTTTATGTATCACCGATATCTCCGTCAATTGTAAACCGATTTTCAAAATTTATTTTTTGTTTAAAAGAGTATACTTCACAGGTGGTCCCATATAAATTTTATTTCTGAGGGATTTGTACTTTTCCCGGAAAACTCAAAAAACCTCATCGTCACTTGTAATTTTCGCCCTATGATCACCAATATCTCCGTCAAATGTGAACCGATTTTCAAAATTCTTTAGGACATGAAGTAAGAAGTGATTTATTTAAAGTCTGTTTATTTTTTATAAAAAGTTTATACTTGTTTTATAACTACGGTACCTATATTGATGTCCTCCATAATGTTTTAGAGTGTGGTAGTTATAAATTTTATTTTCTAACATTTTGTTATCGTTTACTTGAAGCTGTTGATCGTGACCGATAGTCATTAATGTCATTTAATAGCTCACGAATTCAACAACTAAGTAATGAAAAACTTTCTTATTACAAGATGGTCGATCGCAAAGACTATATTTTTATAACATTTGAAGATGGAAAACGCACATGGCCCACCTGATGATAAGTCATCTTTTGATTATGGGATGTAATGTATATTACTACACTTTTACACGTGATCATTTTACACTTAAAACTCAGGGTGAGACAGGGGGAGGTGCGGTGTCCGGGGAGGTGTGTCGTTCAAAATGTATGATGAGCGATACAATATTATAGCTCAAGATGTAATATATACCCAATAGTCAAAAACCGGCTATAAGTGGTAACACCATTACTTATAACAAAATATTGCATTATAAGTCACGCATGTTTGTAACGTGCTCTACGATGCCCTGCGTCCAACAAATTGAAGCTTGAAGGTGATAAGCATACACACACCCCTCAATCCGAAACACAGCAATGCTAAGTATTATCTCCTCATCATTAGTCTATAATAGTTCTCTGCTGGACATAGCCCCCCTAATGAGCGGCATTGCGCTGTCCTGAGCTCGACGCATCCAGCTTCTACCAGCAGCCGAAAGCAGATTGTCACTCATTAAATGAGGCCTCAATCCGAAGTGTAACTATGACATGCTCTCTCCTGTTGATTATAAATGTACCCAACAGGGTCTTTAATTTTCTTAAAATATAAAAACATTATAGACGCAATCAATTAATGAGTCTTGGAGAGCGTCTATGTTTGCCGAGTGATATACAATCATCATCATCAGCCTATAGCAGTCCACTACTGGGAGCAGGTCTCCCCTAATGAGCGCCATTGCGCCCGGTCCTGAGCTCGAGGCATCCAGCTCCTACCAGCAACCTTTCGCAGACTGTCACTACACCTGGCCGGAGGGCGTCCTACACTGCGTTTGCCGACCCGCCATCTCCACTCAATCATGGGTTTACCTTAACGATTATCGGTTCTTCGGCAGATATGGCCAGCCCACTGCCACTTCAGCATGCTAATTCTGAGCTATTTCGACAATTTTAGCTCTATGTTGGATAGTCTTGTTACGGATTCCATCCTTTAGATAACTCAGAGCATAGCTCGTTCCATAGCTCACTGAGCGACTTTGAACTGGTGGACTAACCGTACTGTGAGTGCAGTACGGCAGTATTATCTATACAAAGGTAATTAAATAAATTAATCATAGTTGATGGCCCAAGTTCAAGAAATATTTGGGGTATGTTGTTTGTGTTTTTTGATGCACCTGCTCCAACGAACCCCACAGCTGTGCACAAACGCACCCTCTTCGATTTACACTTGACGAGGGGTGAATCCTTACAGCAGGTGGCATTGACCGCCGAATTTATAAGGCTTTAGCTAGGCTTTATGTTCCTGCTTAAATTACACTCGAGTGATTTCTTATAATACTTGAAGATACAACGACGACCTCTTGTTTTTTTGCCTCTTTTGACCTCTTTGGCGCAGAGGGCAAAGGCTCGCCTGAGACGCAGAAGTTTTTTGTGTTCGATTACCGCCGCGAAATAAATGTTTGTATGATTTTCAAATATTTGTTTCGGTTCTGGGTGGTTTCTTTCTGGTGGGTGGTAAGCCGGTGGGACTGAGCCAGCCACGTTTTCCGCATATCGGAAGAGTTTTGGGCAAGAACAACAAATCCCTAACAACGGAAAGCGGCATCGCAGCCGACCTCAACGGAGATGGCGAGATGAACTTGAAACCTATAACAAGAGAACTGGGCTTTAAAAGCACAAGACCGTAAGGAGTGGATGGGGATTAGGGTGGCCTTGCCCTGCAGTGGGATAATCTAAGCTGCTGAGGTGCTACGCTGCTAACAAAGAAACGGGGCTCTGTCGACCGGCTGATTGCGACATAGCGCAGTCTAAAACCACAGCTACTTCCTCTGGCTGCCAACGGGCAGCAGCGTCAATGGTGCGAGAAGCTGTGCCCTCCAATCCCCAACGCGCATGCCCAGCGTGGGGATTATAGACATATCTCCCTTATTTTAAAATTTCAAAATTCATTTATTCATTAACTAGACTTTGCATCATATTTTTTTTTATTTACACCAATACGTAACTCGACCAAACAGAGAAGAATTGGCAAGAAACTCTTCTTGGCTTATAAAAGGCGAGGCCGATGTCCAGCAGTGGACTGATATAGGCTGCTGTGGTGTTTGCAAGGGGGGGCTTATCCACAGCTAACAGTGGATGAAGTCAATAAATACAGCTAGACATTACCACACAGTATCATGTAGCCCTAAACTAAGCAGAGCTTGTATTTATGAACCAAATGACTGATGATTGCAAAAAACTTCCAAGGTAAAAATAATTTCCGCGGTATTTCTATTAAGTACTAAGAAATGTTATCTGATAGCACTACTGATAACATTATCAGGGTATTACTGATAACGTACATATGTATACCGTTAACAATAACATAGGTATAGCAACAAGTGATTTTTATAAATTGGAATATTTGCCATATATTGAACTAGTTTCTACCCGTGGCTTCGCTGGTATGGTATTCGGATAAGAAGTAGCTTATATATTATTCAAAGTCACAAACCAAAGCCCGTATTTAGTGTTGCCGAAATCAATTTTATTTGTATGGAAAATTGTCATTTTGACAACACTTGAGATCGTGATCATGTTAAGATCGGTCTCTTCGACCGATCTTAACATATATAAATATCATCCTTAGGCCTAGGCCACATGTAAATGGCGTCGGGCGCGGAAATGGGGCCTGCCCTTTATGTATATCCCTCCCAATATTCCAAGTTTTATCAAAATCCGTTCAACTGTAATGGAGTTCAGTGGGAACAACAATTGAGTGGTAATAGCAATCAACAACACAAGTTTTAGTATTTTTAATAATAATATGTTATGTGATTATTGATTAGTGTTATTATATTAAATGATTAGAATGATATTGATACTTTTTATATTATATGAGGCCAACACCTTCATGCCTCAATTTAGAAGCATCAGTGCTTATTCCATCTTCAGCGGGGTGATCGGCTAACTCTGTTACTAACAGAAATTATTGACACAGATCCTGTTTTTACTAACTTTGACATTTCATCCGTCGAAATTCAATGAACGTCATTTGACAAACATCACTGTTTATTATTATGAACAATTATACTTGATACTGGCGAAATTGTGGATACTATCCCAGAAGCCATTTAATAAAGAAGTGAAGTGAAGTGATAAAACTGGATCAGTGTAAATTATTTCTGTTTGTAACAGAGTTAGCCGATCACCCCTTACCTAAGACCCTCCCACTCCTGGGTAAAGGTCTCCCCCATAGATTTCCGAAAACCTCTGTCCCGAGCTACCTCCCACCACCCTCTTTTGAAGGCATCGAACTCGTGTTAGATCTTATGTTAGGTTAGGTGTTTAATGACCTGCCAGCTAAGCCACGTAACGTACGCGACATAACT
The DNA here is from genome assembly GCA_951804965.1 of Horisme vitalbata. Lineage (NCBI taxonomy): Eukaryota > Metazoa > Arthropoda > Insecta > Lepidoptera > Geometridae > Horisme > Horisme vitalbata. The sequence goes on along the minus strand of OX638094.1, from coordinate 26,844,925 downwards.
AATCGAAATGTCAATAAAACAACATTCTAATTACAAAACAGATGTCAAGAATTTTAGATCAATCCTTAAGTTTACTAACATTAAGTCAATGATCAGATAATTATATTGTTGCCTTGCCTAGCCTTGGCTGATATAAGCATTTTATCGGTGACTTCGCTTGCGTTTTTGGATACAGATTTGCAGTCGATTCGGTTGTGCATTTTCCTATCCTATTTTTATATTTGCAACTAAACTTAGTCTTGACAGTCTTAAAAATGTTGCCGTAGATGACCCAGTCAAACATATAATAAACATCCATGTTCACAACAAATATGTTTGTCCTGAACAAGATTCGAACCCGCGACCAGCATCTCAGAAGGTAGAGTTACTAATAACTGAGCTATAGGCCAGTCAAATATGTAGTAGAGCAGGAAAAATGTAAAAATGTTATCAAAATTTTAGGACCAGATGGGATGGACCAAATTTTGAACCTGTATCTGTTCTAAAACCAGCAGCTCTTTTTTTATGGTATCTGATGATGAAACAAGCACATGGCTCACCTGATGTTAAGTGGTAACCATTACCCACCTCAAAGCATTGTGAGTAGAAAGTAATGCCCTGCGATGCAACGCCCTGCGTCCATTAACTTGACGCATGAAGGTGATAAGCTTCTTGTGCCTGTTATTTCATCAAAACCCACACCCTTCAAACCGAAACACAGAAAAGCTGCTTCACGGCAGAAATAGGCATGGTGGTAGTACGCACCCGGACCAGCCCTTTACAAAGAACTCTACTACTACAAGAACTCGTCTGGGTCTGACTGCACGGGTGAATCTGCTGGCGGAAGCAGTATATAAGAAATCCAGAACATGCATGGATTTCTTTCTATCTAATACAGACCTCGCAAACACGACGCTTTGTCGTCGCGCCTAGTCGCGAGCGTCTGTCCTATCTTGCTGTCGCGATTGTCGCCGTGTGTACGGAACTTTGAACAAAATGTATGAAAATAGTCCCCTGCAGCTTGTCGTGGCGTGTAATCGCTGACGTTTGACGTCCAATGTGCGCAGGCTGTTAAACTAGCGTCGGCGATGCGAGAGACTGTGCCCTGCGATCTCCAAACCACATGTCCAGCGTGGGGATTGTGGACATATATAAAAATAATAGATATATACATTTTTATTTGTAAATACATACATATCATACATAGAAAAACACCCAGACCCGAGACAAATATCTGCAGAACATGCAAAGATTTATCCCGCGGCGGGAATCGAGCCCGCAACCTTCTGCGTCCCAGGCAACCTTTGCCCACTGCGCCAGAGAGGCCGTCAAGCAATGTACATTAGCTAGTTGTGTGCTTAACTAGTGAAATGCATACGTCTTCGTTTGCGTAAGGGTTTTTCAACATCAACCCCCATTGCACCCTTTTATAGGGAGAGGTTTTTTCCCACTGCACCCCTTCAACTACCTACTGAATTTTAGGAAATCCTTTTTAGTGCTTCTCCACACTATCCAAAGAACACACCCTCTACAAATCTCTAAAACCCACGGTGTATTGCGGTGTTTGTCAGCCAGTCAGTCAGACAATCTCATTACAGTTTTATATATTTCAATAATAAACCACTCTGTATAATTACTTTAAACAGACTATGAACACAACAATAAAACTGTTTATCTTTTATCAATATAGTAGTAGTATAGGTATTTAGAACTGTTAAACTCACCATTCACACTATAATAACACCACACAACACAAAACTGTACAAAATAAATTAAAATAATATGAACAAACGAAAAAATAAATAATAATAAAAGAAGATGGCGTCGCGTGCGATCGGGGGCAGAGCGCGAACGTGAATACTAAACTTACTTTTCAAAATCGGAACGCATCGCGACCAGAACTACTTGAACCGTGATATTGAGCTGTGGTTATGTGTGGCGAGGCATTCTTTCGATTGTTGTAATAAAACAATAAAATAACAATAAAAATGAAATAAACCCAACTGGTAATAAATAACCTAATACATAAAAAAAACCTCGAAATTGATCTAAAACATACATAGATAAGTATTTAGATGTACCTGGCTCAGACAGTAGTCGAGTAGAAAATAAAAAGAAGGCCTATGCCCAGAAGTGGGTCGAAAATGGCTCATAAAAAAAACCACCCTTATAGTTGAAACTATAGAGGATGAATTTTTTATCGACTCGAACATATAAAAAAACTATAAATAGAAAATTGTGAAGTACCTACTACTACAATATAAATGTAAAATGTGATTTTAATATGTGATTGTGATGTCTGAATTTAACCTTTTATTATTATTTATTGTTTATTATCGCAATCTTAAATAAATGATACGTTAAGCGAGAATAATTATAAAATAGGGGTTAAAACAAAATTAAAACTGAAATGAAACTGACTGACTGATTGACAAGTCAAAATGGCCATCTAGTAATAAAATAGATTATTTTTCGGGTAACAGAAACGAGACGTTGTTCGAATCGCAGATCAAAACATTGTCCCGCATCGGGACCCGAACCCGCATCTCGACTTGAAGGCCAAACTCATCAATGAATGAAATGAAAGAGAATTTCATTGATTCGTTTTCTCTACAATAACATAACTTTGGTAAAACGCGTTTCAAGTTACACTGGTTACAATGCACGCTAATACAAAGTTGTCTGGTTATTATATTTTGTAAATTAAATCTTAACTGTCGGGAATAAGGTTTAGTTTGGTTTTAAAAAAAGTAAATTTAATTTTGTAGATTAACATACAATGAGGTGAGTTGGTGATAAGAAGTACAGGAGGTTTCATTTTTACGTAAGCAATTTTAAAAAATCCCACTATTATCAAATTTACGACCTTTGTGGCGCAGTGGGCAAAGGTCCGCCTGAGACACAGTTGGTTGCATTCGATTCCCGCCTCGAGACAAATGTTTGCATGTTTTGCAGATACATGTAGGATTCTTACGTTATCGGCATGATTATTTATTATTCTGTGCAAATTATATTTGTCTCGAGTCTGGGTGTTTTTTATGTATTTGTATTTATGTAATTACAAAAAAGTATTAAGTATATATCAATATAAAGTATATAATTATCAGTACCTAATGTGGTTCCCTTAATACAAGCTCTGCTTAGTTTATGGCAACATGATGGTGTGTGATAGTGTCCACTATTATATTTATTGATTTATCTCACTACTAACGCCCAAATGCCGAAACACTACTCAAACAAAAAAAAACCTCAAACCACCTGCTGGATATACCCCTTTCCTCATAAGATGGCTTGCAGATTGGAAATCGCAGGGTACCGCTTCTCGCAGCTGACGCTGGATTGGTTAAACGAGTTCTTGACCGCGGCTCGGCAAACATAGTGTTGGACGCTCAGAGGACGATTTGCTGGCTGCTGCTGCTGGCTGCTGGTAAAAGCTGGATGCGTCGAGCTCAGGACAGGGCGCAATGCTGCTCATTGGGGGAAGCCTATGTCCAGCAGTGGACTGCTATAGGCCAATGATGATGATGATGGCACTAAATAAACATCCTATACTATAGTATTGCGCATGTGTGCACGCTCACCTGTGGCATGCATGTGTGTGTTGTGATGTAAGTATACCACACGGTACGTCACCCGTGACGGTTGAATGTTGCTCTACTCCGTCATCAGCATCATCAGCCTATAGTAGTCCACCGCTGGACATAGTTCTCCCGTAATAAGCGGACGACGAAATAAGAGGAAGACCTCTGTGGCGCAGTGGGCGAAGGTCCGCCTGTGACGCAGAAGGTTGCGGGTTCGATTCCCGCTGCGGGACAAATGTTTGCATGTTCTGCAGATATTTGTCTCGGGTCTGGGTGTTTTCTATGTATGATATGTATGTATTTACAAAAAAAAATGTATCTATGTAGTATATTATCATTTATCAATCATGTGGTTCCCATAATACAAGCTCTGCTTAGTTTGGGGCTACATGATGCTGTGTGATAACGTCCAGGATTATTTATTTATTTATTAATAAGCGCTATTGCGCCCTGTCCATAGCTTGACATTCAGCTTCTATCAGCAGTTTCAGTTTCGCAGATGGTCACTCCACTTCAGGGCGTCCTACGTTTACTGAGCCGCCGTCTACACTCAAGATCTCATTTACCCCAACGGCTTTTGTTGTCATCCTTGCCTACTTAATAAGATAATCGAGGTCAAGCGCTGGCCCATAAATAAAAAAAATGGAGTATACCTACGGGACATCTCACACAAGGTCAACTTATCCCATACTAGGCAGATCCTGTACTATGTACCAGATACTGTTATACATGCTTGTAAAACACCCAGACACAGAACAAACCTCATGTTTATCACACAAATGTTTGTCCTGGGCGGGAATCGAACCCGCGACCTGCAGCTCAGAAGGCAGAGTTACTACCCACTGAGCTATATAAATAAATAAATAATGCTGGATACGATCAGACAGCATCATATAGTTCCAAACTAAGCAGAGCTTGTATTATTGTATACACATAACTGATATACTACATAGATACATTTTTTTGTAAATACATACGTATTATACATAGAAAACACCCAGACCCAAAATGCAAACATTTGTCTCGGGGTGGGAATCGAACCCGCAATCTTCTGCGTCTCAGGCGGGCCTTCGCCCACTGCGCCACGGAGGTCGTCGCTGCCAGTCAAGTAGAGCATATTGCATTATTATTAGAGGTAGCGGCTTCACGCATGGCATCCCGCTGTAGAACACCAACCGAACTCGTATGGTTCACCGGTCACAAGTTCGATGCCCGGTTTCGTACATTGCAAATTGTACGTTTGTACCTGTATGCTCGTGGCGTAACTTGTAGGTTTAATACACTGACATACAAACACCGTTGTGACTTTTTCACCATTCCCTCAAAAACAATGTAATCCAGCCTATGACGTTTTGTAAACAAGCCGCTTCCCTAGTCCAGCGTGCGCGAGGCAGGCATTTTTGTTGCAGGAGCAACGCCATGCTGCAGATGATTGTTGCACGAGCTGATTGCTTTGACAATTTGCTCTGACATGCCCAGCGTGGGGATTATGGGCATATCCCCCTTTATTAGGGGAGGCCTATGTCCAGCAGTGGACTGATATAGGCTGGAGTGGAGTGTGTAATTTAGTTTTTGTAATAATGTGAATGTTTAATTTAATTTTATGGATTTTGAATCTGAAATAAATGAATAATAATAATAATATAACAGTCCACTGCTGGACATAGGCCTCGCCCAATAAAGGGATATGCCTATAATCCCCAGGCTGACACAACTTCTCGCACTGCCGACGCTGCCGCCCGCCGCACAGTGGGCTGGGTTCAGAAAGCAAGGCCTTAAATGGCTTAAATGGTTGGAATTGAATTCTACGTATTGATTAAGTGTTTCATGTTCTATAACTTTTTTTTCGTAACGTTCATAGTTATGGAGTTCTGGCACTTTCAAATATGTATGAAAATTTCGTTTTTTGGTTTCAGAAAGTAAGGCCTTAAGGAAGGATAATGCACTAACCGCTCGAAAGTGGCTTGTCTAAAACTCCGCCAAAACGCATCGGAGCAGCAATTTTCATACTTAGATTTTCTGTCTTATCTACTTCAATAAATAGAGGCAATATTTGTATGATGTGCTTATATCGGAGCAGTAGTTTTCATTTTATGGCCGGTTCCTATATTATACCGTTACCGATTACGCCTCGTTTTCCCCTGAAAAACTGTCAAATTTTCGACGCCTCGTTGTTAATTTTTGACAGTTTTTCAAGAGAAAACGAGTCGTAATCGGTAAAGGTATAATATAGAAACCGGCCGTTAGTCGGCTCACTTAGATTTTCATTCTTATTTCCATTAATTAAGAGGCAATATTTGTATGACTTTTGACAAATGATAGCAATGCATGGTAGGTACGGTGCGCGATATCCTTTATAGTTGATCGAAGCCTTAAGGGCTAAAATGGTAGGAATTTAATTCTACGTAGTATATATGTGTTTTATGAACTCTAATCTACTGTGCGTCGGCAGCTGTGCCGGTGTTAGGTTGCGACGGGCAGCAGCGTCGCCGGTGCGAGATGCTGTGCCCTGTAATCCCCAACCCGCATGCCCAGTGTGGGGATTTAGTCATATCCCCCTTCTTATAGGGCCTATGTCCAGCAGTGGACTGAAAATACTGGTGTTGTTGTATGTATAAATATACCACTAGTAAAATAATAAAATGTATGACTGTTTTTATGTTACTTGAAGACAGAACAAGCACATGGCCCACCTGATGTTAAGTGAACCATTACCTATCTCAAAGCATTGTATCGTAGATCACGTTTTTTAGGGACGTGATCTACGTGATCTACGTTGCAACGCCCTGCGTCCATCAACTTGAGGCATGAAGGTGATAAGCCTCCTGTGCCTGTAATTTTACCACACCCTTCAAACCTCAGCACAGGACAGCTGCTTCACGGCAGAAATAGGCATGGTGGCAGTACTTCCCCTGACGCTCTCCACAAATAATTTCTACTACGACTAACATTATAAGCATTGACTAGCTAGCTACATTCACTTAACTATAAGCACTGATCCATAACACCCCTTACTTATAGGGTGGTGTTTGGCATTAGACATTGTTCCCACGTTTTTGACTTTTTTACAATACTTACTTGTTGATGGGACAAGCATATGAGCCACCCGATGTTAAGTGGTAACCATCACCTATATAACAACGTTTTGCATCGTATGTCACAAATATAACATGCCCTATGATGCAACGTGCTTCCATCAACTTGAGGCATGAGGTGTACCTAAGCCTCATGTGCCTGTAATGTCACTCACATACCCTCTAAATCACACATCACACTAACATGATAAACGAGAAAGCTTGTGTGTGTGTCTGTTCCCACTCAACTCCGTAACGGCTGAACAGGATTTGGATGAAACTTGAAATATACATAGTTTATGACTTGGATTAATATATAGACTACTTTTTATCCGGGTACGTCACGAGCGAATCCGCGAGCGGAAGCTAGTTGAATATCAAAACGCCTGATGTTTTCTCTTAGCACATAACATATCCATTTGCTAATAAAACAATGAAAAAGTTGACCACTAGCTCATACAATAACAACCATCACACCAGTCTATATCAGACCACTGCTGGACATACTCCTCCCCTAGTAAAAAGGGGGCTATGCCCATAATCCCCACGCTGGGCATGCGGATTGGGGATCGCAGTGCACATATTCTCGTCGACGCTGCTGCCCGTCGGCGGTTCGGGGGTTTAGCTGCCGGCCGCCAGAGCCCCGTTTGTTAGTTAGCAGGTCGTACCAACCACGTGCAGATGAGGTTGGCTTGGGTTCCGAAGTTTTTATTTTATTTTTATTTAATATGGGCCAGCTCTTGACCGGCCCGGCTTGCGTGGGCAAGGATGAGGTCGACGATGGGACGAGCTTTCCCAGAAGATACCTATTAACTCTCTTTTTGAAGCCGTTATTGTCGATAGATAGGGGTTGGAAGTGTTTGAACCCTGTACATCCCTACCGTACACATTTTAACATAGTATTAAATTATTCTTCTTTAAAGAAAATGGCTTGTCAGATTAAGTTATTTTCAGACACACTCTAAGTACCTCTCTGTCGACCTCTGTGGCGCAGTGGGCGAAGGTCCGCCTGTGACGCAGAAGGTTGCGGGTTCGATTCCCGCTGCGGGACAAATGTTTGCATGTTCTGCACATATTTGTCTCGGGTCTGGGTGTTTTCTATGTATGATATGTGTGTATTTACAAAAAAATATGTTTCTATGTAGTTTATCAGTCATGTGGTTCCCATAATACAAGCTCTGCTTAGTTTGGGGTTACATGATGCTGTGTGATAACGTCCAGCATTATTTATTTATTTATTATTTTATTTAAGTACCTACTTAATTAAAACTTGTGATAAATAGGTAATGTTTTCCTTCTAGTCATAGGTACAAATATTTGTCTCGCGGTGGAAATCGAACCACCATCTGTGTTCGCGGGTCTACGCTCACTGCGCCACAGAGCTCGATATTAGTTTGAGGCAATTTCAAGAAATGAAGAAAAGAATGTCACATTAATCAAATATCAATAAGAAAATGTGTCAAACGGCGTGCAAAAAGCGTACAATAGCCATGTGACAGATCATTAAAGTAATTATAACGAAACACGTGGACAAGACAATGGTGACTTATAAATTAGATTTGAGTTTAGGGTTCCTTTGTCATTTTTCAAAACCTTTGTAAGTTTATGTGATTTTAGGGTTCCTTTTTTATTTTTCAAAACCTTTGTAAGTATATGTGATTTTAGGGTTCCTTTGTTATTTTTCAAAACATTTGAAAGTGTATGTGATTTTAGGGTTCCTTTGTTATTTTTCAAAACCTTTGTAAGTATATGTAAAACTGCTGCTGCGCTCGTGGCGTGACTTTGGTGTTTTTAGCCGGGTATCTGTTTTTTTTTTGGTATACTTGAAGACATAACAAGCACATGGCCCACCTGGTGTTGAGTGGTAAACATTACCTATGACAAAGCGTTGCATCGTAGATCACGTTTTTTGGAACGTAGTCTACGATGCACCATCAACTGCGTCCATCAACTTGAGGCATGATGATGATAAGCCTCAAATAACGTTAGCAGTTAAGCAATATTTCGCCTGGTCACTACTTGGATAGGTAGCTGTTTGGTGGAATTTAAATTTGAACACTTCCGTGCTTGGGAAGGCTAGTTAAGATGTTGAGCATGGTTTGGATCGCAGGGCACACCTTCTCGCAGCCAACGCTGCTGCACGTCGGTGTCAGGGGATTTACCTGTACCGGTGTCAGATTGCGCTATGCCGTAATCAGCTGCCGCCATTTGTTATCAGGGTTCAGCACGGGCTGGTAAAGTTGGCCTGGGTTTCAAAGATAGAAGGAACCCCTTACACTGTATAGATACTCAGTGCCTAGCCTTACGGGTAGATATACCGGTGTCCCTTTCACATGTTTAGATGTGTCATAAACACATGAATTAGCGTCATACCTACAGCTTCGTTCGCATAGGTTTTTTTTATATTCCACCTCTTTGCACACCTTTAGAGGTTGAATTTTAGAAAATTCTAAAAGCCGCGGCCGGCGCTTACTCGTGCGTGACTGCCTGAAAGTTTCGATAAAGCGAGGAGTTGACTCGGTAGCGTAGGGCATCCCGGTATTTAGGGGATGGTTGCGGGTTCAAATCCTTCGTCGAAATTTTGTAGGATCATATATTAATCTTGATCATTTTTAGGGTTCGGTACCCAAAGGGGACCCTTTTACTAAGACTCCACTGTTCGTCTGTTTGTCAGACAGCTAGACAGTTGAAATTTTCACTGATGATATATTTCTGTTGCCGCTATAACAACAAATACTATAAACAGAATAAAATTAATGTTTAAGTGAAGCTGAAGTTGTATTATACAATTTGTAACATTGTATGATACAATGGTACGGAACCCTTCGTGCGTGAGTACGACTCGAATTTTACGGTTTTATTAAGTTCTGTAGGATGAAGAGGTGGTATTTAGGCTCAGGCCTCACCTGTCTGACCTGGCGCGGACATGGCGCGGGCGCTTTCCTATTCCATTCAAGTTTAATACAAAATGCACGGAAATAAAGCACAATTTAGCTCGACGACTTCGCGTCATAACCACGTCCGATCAACGACATACCGTGTGTCCTAAATTATACTTTATTTCCATGCATTTTGTATGAAATTTGATTGGAATAAGAAACCGCCAGTGCCATGTCTGCGCCCGACGCTAGTCACATTCATCGGGCACGGACATGACACGGACATGGCACAGGTGGTTTCCTATTCCATTCAAATTTCATACAAAATGCATGGAAATAAAGCACAATTTAGGGCACATAGTATGTCGTTGCTCGGACGTATGACGCGCCTTTTCGGCGCCCGCGCCCGATCGCCGCCAGATGAGCGTCAGATGGCCGCCAGTTCGTAGTATGTACTTGCTTGCGACATACGTCTGTTAGTGATGTAAAAATGCGTGACGAATGACGATATCGAATTTAATATTGAATTTTGTGAATTGATTGTAAAATATGCAACGCTTTATGATCATTGTCGTTCCAATTATTGTAACTGAAATGTTCAAGATAAATTGTGGCTGGAAATCGTTTTATGTAATACCCATGGTAATACTAGCTGATCCTTGTGCAAATTCGTTTGCGCGTATTTTCTTCATCTGTATCAGGGCCCGATTTGGTAACCCGATGAAGAGGTTTTCGGCAGGGTTTTTTCAAAAGCTTAGTAATTTAGTAATTTCAAAAGCTGAGTTAACCCTCTCCGTATGGGTTACACTATTATTTGATGGGTCTAAACCATTCAAAACCCTTTTGATTAGGTTACCTGATCATGAGGGTTATCAATAGTATTGGGTTTTGGTATTATTCCAAAACCCATTCCTTAGGGTTACCCTTTTTATCATTGTAACACGGGTTATACGTGGGTTATAGGAGATAAAGGAGAAAAAAAAATCGGTCAAAAGATGAAAATTAATTGCGGTAATTGTGTTCTAAGCATTAAGGGCGGAAATACAGACTACTAATTGTTTATTTTACGCAATAATAATTATATTATAATAAAATTGGAATAAATTTTCAATAACAGCTGTCAAACCTAAATTGACCATATCTCGAGAACTACTTATCTTAGACTTGCCTTTACTAGCTCAAATGATAGCTATTGACAAGACCTTAATTTTCGATGACAGCTGTCAAACTTAAATCGACCATATCTCGAGAACTACTTATCTTAGACTTGCCTTTACTAGCTCAAATGATAGCTATTGACGAGACCTTAATTTTCGATGACAGCTGTCAAACTTAAATCGACCATATCTCGAGAACTACTCATCCTAGACTTGTTTTTACTAGTTCAAATGATTGCTATTGACATGAACTTAATTTTCGATGACAGCTGTCAAACTTAAATAGACCATATCTCGGGAACTACTTATCTTAGACTTGCTTTTACTAGCTCAAATGATTGCTATTGACATGAACTTAATTTTCGATGACAGCTGTCAAACTTAAATCTACCATATCTCGAGAACTACTCATCTTAGACTTGCTTTTACTAGCTCAAATGATTGCTATTGACATGAACTTAATTTTCGATGACAGCTGTCAAACTTAAATCGACCATATCTCGGGAACTACTTATCTTAGACTTGCCTTTACTAGCTCAAATGATTGCTATTGACATGAACTTAATTTTCGATGCCAGCTGTCAAACTTAAAACAAACATATCTCGAGAGCTACTCATCCTAGGCTTGCCGTTACTAGCTCACATGATAGCTATTGTTAAGATCTTAATTTTCGATGACAGTTTTTAGTTTGACAGCTGTCATCGAAAATTAAGATTTTATTAGTAGCTATCATTTGAGCTAACGGCAAGTCTAGGATGAGTACTTCTCGAGATATGGCAAATTCAATTTTGACATATGTCATTGAAAATAAAGATCTTGTCGATAGCTATCTTTTGAGCAATTAACAGCTATTCTAGGATGAGTAGTTCCAGAGATATAACCATTTACAGATGAATTTGTAGAATGAGTTTCGAGTGGAGCTTTGAGTTGAGTTTTGAGTTTGAGTTTTAGAGTGACAGTGACAGTGACAATCCGAAATTATTATTAATTAATAAATATTAGTAATGATAACCATTGTGTAACATTCAAAAAAACCTATCAAGAGGTAACTCCATTCATTCGTTTAACCTCATAAGAGGGTAACCCTATCGACTGAAAACCAAAAGGAACGGGTTACACTTTCGCTTGTGTTAGGAGGAAAATATCCAAACGAAAGGGTAATCCCGTCAACTGTATAACCCAATGAAGGGGTTTCACTTTCGAAGCAACTAACTCGAAATCGGGGTTGTACGGGCCCTGATCTGTATATTAATTAATTGTATGCACGAGAGCAAGAGCATCTTCGTTTTCTGAGGATGACATGCTGACACATCGATACCGGACAACAGACTGCACTACACTTGTGCCTCTGTCGCGTCATTTCTGCGTCATGTCCGAGCCATGTCCGCGCCATGCCCGTGCCATGTCCTCGCCACGTCCGTGCCACGTCCGCGCCATGTCCGCGCCATGTCCTTGCCCGATATGTGTGACCTGTGCCTTAAATATATGGTAAAAGCCGACGTCGCTCGCTAGTCTGCGTTCCCACGTCAATTGTGAATGTCAATCAGAAGTCACGATTGTCCACTAATGACTGATGATTGTAAATTATGTTGTGAATCGATTGATCATCTGAATTAGTTATTTTTGATATCTGAGAAATAATCATCATATCCAAGTAACAAATCAATGATCATGCAAAAGTGTGTTTGTTTGATATGTTTACGCACTTTAGTTCTCAACTGATCATTATGAAATTTCGCATACAAAGGATGCCTTTTAGCCAAAATAAATGTACGTAAGCATATAATAAAATCTACATTAACGTACACATTATCTGCCGAAGAGCCGATAACCGTTGGGGTAAACGAGTTCGAAAACAAGTGGGTGTACAGGGTCCCAACCCCTATCTTCGGAACCCAAGCCAACCCCACACGTGGTGCACCCTGCTAAACAACGAACCGGGCTCTGGCGGCCGGCTGATTGCGGCATAGCGCAGCCTACATTGGCACAGCTAAATCCCCTGGCCACTGACGGGCAGCAGCATCGGTGGTGCGAGAAGCTGTGCCCTGCGATCCCCAACCCGCATGCCCAGCGTGGGGATTATGGGTATATCCCCCTTTATTAGGGGAGGCCTATGTCCAGCAGTGGACTGATATAGGCTGATGTGGTGTGTGTGGTGGAAACGAGTTCTAGAGTGGAGACTGCGGCTCGGCAAACGTCTCGGCAACTTACTGGCACATGAATCAACCTCAATGCCTCAAGTTGAGACGCAGGAAGTTTCCAAACATTCGTGTACTATGAAGCAATACTTTGTTATAAGTAATAGTTACCACTTAACGTCAGGTGAGCCATGTACTAGTTCCATCTTCAGGTATCATAAAAAACCTACCTACTAAACTGGTGACGGAACTAACCGACTCTGGTGTCGGAGATTTAAGGCCGCCCGAATGCCTCCGACACGGCTTATCGACTGATAAGCCGGGACCAATATCTTAGGAAGCGTTAAGATCTAAATACCACTAAACGGTCACCCATCCATGTAGTGACTGTGCGGAGTGTTGCTTAACCAAGGTGGTCTGCGAAGAAAAGCGAAGTAAGCCACGCCACGAGCGCTTCATTGACTAATAGAAACGTGTCGTATTTTGCCTGAGAGAGTCCGATCAGTTTAACAAAAAACTATACTTATTAAATGCAATATCAAGTTTTTCACACTATACTTAATGTTGTGTTGTCGTAATATTACGATCTGCGTACAGACATTGCGATAGCCAATTGTAATGTTTGGATGGAAATACTTGATACTTTCACTTATTACTACAGTTTGTTAAATATAATAATAATAATAATAATAAGTTTCATGACGACTGGAGTCACCTTCCTGCTCCACAAATCTGGTAGTACCGCGGAAGCAAAGAACTACAGACCCATCACGTGCCTACCTACCATCTACAAGCTCCTTACGTCCATTCTGACCGTAAAAATTAATGCGCACATAGTTGCAAATAATATTTTGGCTCCTGCTCAGAATGGATGTAGGGTTGGGTCCCGGGGTACTAAGGAGCTCCTCCTCATTGACATGACCATTAGCCAGCAGATCAGGCGCAGCAAGGGGAACCTCTCCGCTGCATGGATAGACTACAAGAAGGCCTATGATTCGGTGCCTCATACATGGCTGGAGAGGATCTTAGAGTTGTATAAAATTGATGCAACTTTGAGATCCTTCTTAGGTACATGCATGAGACAGTGGATCACAGTTCTTCGTCATCCAGGTAGCGGACGGGATCCCTCTGCTCCGCAAGATCTGATTCGCATAGAGCGGGGTATATTCCAGGGCGACAGTCTGAGTCCCCTATGGTTCTGCCTGGCACTGAATCCTCTTAGTACTCTGCTAAAGGATTCAGGGCTAGGCTATCGACTTCGGAGAGAGGGTGTTATCGTTTCTCACCTGTTGTACATGGATGACCTCAAACTTTTCGCGCCGAGAAAACCAGAGCTGCTGACTCTGTTGAATATCACACAGATATTCAGCAGTGCCATCAGCATGGAGTTCGGTGTCGAGAAGTGTGCGGTCATGCAAGTACAGCGGGGGAAAGTTGTAAATACTACAAACTTACAGCTTTCCGATACGATATCCCTCAGATCTCTTTCCGATATCGAAACCTACAAATATCTCGGTATGTCAGAAGCGTTAGGTATAGTAGACAGAGACATAAAACAGTCGGTGAAGGAGCGATTCTTTTGCCGCCTGACTAAAGTACTCAATAGTCTTTTGTCGGGTGGTAACAAGGTTCGTGCCTTCAACGGCTGGGTTATGCCTCTGCTTATATATACCTTTGGCATTTTGAGATGGACTCAAACTGAACTTGACGCCCTTGACTGTAAGGTTCGTCAACTTCTTACGACACACAGAATGCGACATCCACGCTCGTCGGTAATGAGGATGTACATCCCGCGGAAATGTGGGGGCCGCGGCTTTTTAAATGCCAAGACCCTCCATAACCGCGAGGTGTGCAAGCTCAGAGAATACTTCCTCCATGCCGACAGTGAGATGCATCGTGATGTCGTAGCAGTTGACAAGAACCTTACCCCGCTCTCACTGGCTAAGGAGAACTGGCACAAACCTACGGTGCTGAGTTCCCTCGATCGCAAGGTTGTATGGGAGAGTAAGGAGCTGCACGGACGGTTCTACAAAGCCCTTACAGGGCCTGATGTAGACCTACTCGCATCCGTGAACTGGCTACGTTTTGGTGACCTCTTTGGGGAAACCGAAGGTTTTGTCTGTGCTATTATGGATGAGGTAATAAAGACGAACAACTACCGAAAGTATATCATGAAGGATGGAACCGTTGACATTTGCAGAGCTTGTCATCGTCCCGGTGAATCCCTCAGACATATACTTTCGGGTTGTTCGCACCTAGCTAACACTGAATACTTGCACAGACATAACCAAGTAGCAAAGATCATCCATCAGCAGCTTGCTCTCCAATACGACCTTGTCGGTCCAGAGGTTCCGTACTATAAGTACGCACCGGTACCGGTTCTCGAAAATGGTCGTGCTACGCTCTACTGGGACCGCTCTATCATCACGGACAGGACTATTCCTGCGAATAAACCAGATATCGTCTTGGTAGACCGGTCGGAACGCCGGGCGATACTTGTTGACATCACCATCCCACATGACGCTAATCTCGTGAAGGCCGAGAAGGACAAGCTTAGCAAGTACCTTGACTTGGCACACGAGATTACCGCTATGTGGGATGTCGACTCAACAATTATCGTTCCGATAGTCGTTTCAGTGAACGGTCTGATAGCGAAGAGCCTTGACCAATACCTTAAGAGGCTCTCGCTAGGCAGCTGGATCAAGGGTCAGATACAGAAGGCGGCTCTCCTGGACTCGGCACGCATTGTGCGGAGGTTCCTCTCTCTGCAGGCCTAGCCACCGACCGTTTGAGCCCTGCCCCGCGGTCGGTGGTCCACCATTTTGGATATATTTTTTACTATAATGTTTTTTTATATTATTTTTGTACATAGTAGATTAATAATGTTTTAAATTTTATAGTAAAAAATTTATTTTTTATGAGTTTTAAAATGAATAAAGTGTTATAATAATAATAATAAATTTTATTTCAGGCACAAAGAAAAAGTACAAGATCTTAATTTACTTAAACTAGGGCCCATATATATATAAATACCTTAGAGACTAACATACATAATACTTAAACCTATAACTATTTTCTGACACGTAATGTCTGCGACGTGTGACGCACTTGCGCTGTGTCATAAAGTCGCCCGCGAAAACGACGGAACAACACACTTTTTGGCCAAAACTCTTCCTTAGTAAAGGTCGAAAGATTTTCGGTCGGAACACGAACCACAAAAGATTTAAAATCATTGTGGCGCGATTCCAACATTTCGACCCTTAACTGCAGATTGGCCTTCCTCTTCACGTATTCCACGATATCCTCCACCTTCGTTGTATAGTGAAGACGCGACATAGGTTGATACGACGGCTTTTCGTTGGTTTTGATAACCAAATTGGTTTTCGTTATCGTTCATCATTGGTCGTCGTCATCACTACGAATATGTCAAGTATCAACTTGCCGCACTAGACTCAGTTGAACGCAGGGCTAAGGGGCTCATTGGTCAAGAGTATCTTGCTAAAACAAGGCTCGAAATCTTAAGCCAACGTCGCGAGGTTGCGTGTTTGTCGATCTTCATAGGTTGTACTTCGGAGAGTGTGCACAGGAGCTATATGACCTTATTCCGCCTTCACCTTTCTACCATAGGAGCTTCAGACGCACTGCTAACTACCACCCGCATCAAGTTGATATTCCATTTAACAGGACTAAGCGCTTCCAAACATCATTTATAATGCACATTGCTAAAATATGGAACGAGCTGCCAGCGTCTGTTTTTCCATTGTTTTATGACCCTAACGGCTTCAAAAAGAGAGTTAATAGGCATCTTCTGGGTAAGCTGGTCCCATCGTCAACCTCTTCCTTGCCCACGCAAGCCTCGAGGTCAAGAGCTGGCCCATTGTAAATAAAAAAAAAGAAAAAAAATATGTTATTGTCAATGTCCCACGTATCAACCTATTTTAAACAACGAAATTCAAATGGTTGAAGGATGATTTAGGTCATTATCATCATCGGCAGACATATAGCAGTTCACTGCTGGATATAGACCTCCCCCAAGGAGCGCCATTGCACCCTGTCCCGAGCTCGACGCATCCAGCTTCTACCAGCAGCCTTTCGCAAATCGCCACTCCACCTGACTAGAGGGCGTCCTACACGTTGTCAAGCGACGGTCTCCACTCAAGAACACGTTTACCCGAACGGTCATCGGTTCTTCGGCAGATATGGCCAGCCCACTGCCACTTCAGCTTACTCATTCTCAGAGCTATGTCGATAACTTTAGTTCTATAGCTAAATACAGAATATAGAATTTGTGTCTAATTTTAGATTTTAATGTATTTTCTCTTACTTTTCTCTGTTTCTTTGTTTTATTGTATTGTCTTTTTATTTCTTGTGTCAATTTTACTTGTGTGGCTAATCTTTGTTAAAATTTGTAGGTTTATGAAATAAGTTAAATTGATATTCTATAGAAATATCTATAATATTGTATAAAATGTTGTTGCAATCAATAGCAACAGTAAAGCGGGGCTTAAATGCCAATTTAATAAAAAAAAAAAAAATTGAGTTTTATGTCGGATAGGTAATGATTTAAGTATTTATATTATATTCTTACGCCTAAAAAGGCAGATTTTTTTAGAAATAGGTTAGCATTTAAGACTTTTTTGGTACCAAAATCTTTGAATATTTGAATTTAAATTTGAAGGTAGCCATCGGTTAAGTTGACAGGTAAATAGAAAACTCTTTATCGTCCTCACATTAACATAAACATATAGTACAAAACGGACGATAACAATAATGATAATAAAATGGGCGTCTTATCGATTAAAGTGATCTCTTCCAGACAACCCTTGGATGGACTGAATCCTAAAATGACTTTATTGTCGCTAACACTGCGCTTACATGAGGCAAATATTTAAAGTTCTTACGTTAATGGTAGCTTCGATCTTATTAGCCCTTTTTGTATTTTCTATTATACTAAAGGATGGAAAAAGCACATGGGCGACCTAAGGTTAAGTGGTATCTATTTCCTATACCAAAGTATCGCATCTTATGTCTCGCATGTATGGAACGTGCTCACAAATACAAAATACAAAAAAGTTTATTTTCAAAGTAACCTAGGTACGATGCCAATGTCTACATAATATCAATTTGAGGCATGACGGTAATAAGCCTCATGAGCCTGTATTTTCACCAAAACTAAACTAAAAAAAAACCATCAAAATAAGAAACTGCAATGCTGCTTCACGGCAGAATCAGGCAATACGAGCCCATCACAAAGAACTCTACTGATTCTAAAAATAGTTTGTCCTTTCGCTGAGGCTTGGTTAAAATTAAGCTTTTATATTTAAAGTATCAAGACTAAACAGCCGTTCTATAAGCTCATCGTCGCCGGTCAAATTGTGAGAACCGAAAAAGAACGTTAAAGTTTTAGCAACGCGACCTTGCCATGGGAACTGTACCAATTTCCGGAGATTTTCCCAGCAGCGGGACTCATCCCACCGGTACGGAATCGAAACCACGCTGAGCCGGAAACTATAAATGACATGCAATAGATCGTAATACTTCGTTCGTATACGTATCATCAACAACAACAACAACACCCCTTTTACCCTTAAATTACCCCACACTATTTGTATTAGGCATGGTAGTTTATTATAAACTTGAAGTCAGACGGGAAATGATGCTAGTAATATACATTTTCAAACTTTTGAGAGGTCTGATGGTGCACAATCCGCGAGTACTGATGTGCGTGGGTTTGTACGTACCTGACAACTATGTATACGCGCGACGTCGACCTAGGCTGCTTATGATCCCGTGGGCAAGGACTAATCTCCAGAGTGAAGCGCCATTCACTCGAGCCCTTCGTATATTCAACAGCCTATGCGCTGCCGAGGATGTTGATATATTCAATTTTACATTCACGAAATTCACAGATGCTGTCTTACATTTTTTAAATAGGACATATCTAGTTTAGATGTTAGGACAAATTTAAATTAAGTAGTGGATATTTAGATATTAAGGATTTCCATTGTAGCTTTGGTTCCATTCTGTAATGGCAATGTATAAGTAAATAAAATCCTATCCTATTCCTACTATTATTAGAAATGCGAAAGTTTGTGAGTATGGATGTATGGATGAACGTTTGTTTCACGCAAAAACTACAGATCGGATTTGTATGAAACTTGGAATATACATAGTTTGTGACCTGGATAAACAAATAGTCTACTTTTTATCCCGGTACCACGCGAGCTAAGTCGCGAGCAAAAGCAAGTAAAAAAAAACACTAGCCTATTTAGTCTATGGCTGGTTATACCTAGGCTTAACTATGAGAAGGGGGATATGCCCTAATCCCCATGCAGAGCATGCAGATTGGGGATCGCAGGGTACAGCTTCTCGCACCACATTTACCGATTTAGCTGTGCTGGTGTTTGGCTGCGCTATGCCGCTATCAGCCGGTCGCCAGAGACCTGTCTGTTAGGTAGCCGGGTGCAGGGTCACGCCTGTTTGCAACGTGCCCTACGATACAACGCCCTGCGTCCATCAACTTGAGGCATGAATGTGATAAGTCTCATGTGTGTGCATGCGCCTGTAATATCACCGGTCCACACCCTTCAAACCGAAACACAGCAATGCTCCTTCACGGCAGAAATAGGCTCAGTGTTAGTACGCACCTGGACGAGCCCTGCACAAAGAACTCTATACTTCCAAACTTCAAAAAACTTACGGGACATGGCAGAATTTGCAAATCACCCTACGGTAAGGTGAAAGTTTATGAAATGTATTCATACGTCCCGTAGCGGGGATCAAACCCGCAGTCTCTTGTGTTTCGACTTTTTGCCCATTACTAAGTTGTCATTGACATTTAGGAACCAATAGATCAAGTACCGTGAGAAATTGTAATGATCCATACCAAAGTAATAAATCCTAAATGGTACCATCTTCGTGACCACCAAGCTTGCCTGTGGCTTGTAACAATTATCAAAATTACTTGTAAAAGGTCAAAATTGTACCATCTTTATCGGCCACTGAGGCGCAGAAGGCCAATGTCCGCTTGAGACGCAGAATGTTGCGGGTTCGATTCCCGCCGCGGGACAATTGTTTGTATCATTTGCAGATATTTGTCTCAGGTACGAGTGTGTTCTAATATGTATGTCTATAAAAAAATAATGCATTTAAGCTCTGCTTAGTTTAGGGCTACATGATGCTGAGATAGTATGTAGCCTTATTTTTTTTAATTTATTATTTATTTATCTTTCTTTTGTAAAAATTTTAATCTAATGTCTTTTCAAAGCTGTCGTAGTAGCTGTGCAGCACAAATATTTAAAAGTCGTAAGTATTAAATATTCTTTAACTTTGGATAGGTTGAGCTTAGGCCAGATGACCTATAGAGTACAATATCAATGTTTTGGTGTTATTCTCGTAAAATCGATGTATCGTTGTCGAGGACAAACAACGATGTTTTGTCGCTGTATAAAGATCGATGATATCGATCATCCCTAGGTGCATTAAGAAATAATTTGCTGATATATTCAGCGCCTAAAGGGGTGCACTGGGGGAAACCTCATCGCAGACAAAGACGCGGAGCACTCACATGTTTTAATAGAACATATAGTGACTCTTCCGTGGTCTAATTTAGACTAATAATAAGGAAATCAAGATAATCTTAAGTATTTAGTTGTATTCCGACCTTCTAAGTAAAAGGACCACATTGGTCGAGACGGACGTAAGCAGATTGTCAAAATGTGTTTACTAGGAAATCCTTTTAACGCTTCGAGTGCTGGAAACACAACTGAGGTCCAGGAACGGGCATTCCTCGGACATAAATAAATATAATGCTGGGCCCCCAAACTAAGCAGAGCTTGTATTATGGGAACCACATGATTGATATATTACATATATACATTTTTTTTGTAAATACATGCATATCATACATAGAAAACACCCAAACCCGAGACAAATATCTGCAAAACATGCAAACATTTATCCCGCGGCCGGAATCGAACCCGCAACCTTCTGCGTCTCAGGCGGCTCGTCCACTGCGCCACAGAGGTCGTCGACTTGACACTTGGTCAGTCCCGCAGTCGACGAGTTGATATCATAAGAGCCCTCACAGACGCTGGGCATGTGGGTTGGGGATCGTTTTTCGCAGCCGACGCTGTTGCCCGTCGGCGGTCAGAGAACCGCAGTACCGGTGTTAGGTTGCGAAGATGCAACTAGCATATTTTCCTCCTGATGTTAAGTGGTAACCATTACTTATAACAACGTATTGATTCATAGATTACGCGCATTTTTGTAACGTGCCTGCATCCTTGAGGCATAAAGGTGTTTAGCGTCTTTGTAAGGTGTTGTGCTTCGCGGCAGAAATAGGCATGGCATAGCCCTTCACAAAGAGCTCTACTACTTCGATACATTCACAAACTTTAACTCACATACATTTCACAAACTTTCACCTTAGTAGGGTTGATATACAGATTCTGTATTTGTCCCGTATCGGATATTGAACCAACCTTTCAGCTTACCATAACTAAACCACGGGCTGCTGAGGTTGACTTGGCATTCGATGATGGAGGTTGGAACAAGCATAAATGGACTCTTTAACTAACTGACCGGGATGCTGTAGGCCTATGTCAAGATGAAGAAATGTATTTTGCAATGATCTTATTAAGATCATGAAGCGAGCGGCCGAAACATTCGCTTGACCCTTCTTTGGCATTTAGCTGACTTAGTCGCAGCCATTAATTTGTGTGGGACTTCTTACTACGTACTTAAGTTAAGCTTCTTCATCATCATCATCATCATCAACAACAACATTTAGAAGTCCACAGGTGAACATAGGTCTCCCCCAAGGAATTCCACGAAGAACGGTCTTTGAATTGATAAATTGATTCGATCTATTCCTTTCTAATACCAAAAACGAATACCAAATTTTCTACTCCTAAAGAATACCAAATTTTAAATTTTTAAATTAAGTACAAAATCTATTCCCAACGAATACCAAAACATAACTTTTGGTACAGTCACATGCGTTATCATTTTGAAATAAACCTGAAATCCTGAATTCATTCCTTGGAGACATTTCTACTGTATTTTCGTCAGTTGTGCATTGAACGATGATGAAAAGCTCTAAATTCCTTAAAAACACAACTTGGTCCGGCACCAAGTGAGACTATTTCCTTTTCAATCACTCTTTCCTTAAGCCATGAAGCATGAAGTATCAATTAATGCCACACTTCAAGTACTTTCCACCGACCACAAATTATTTCAAAGTGTCGGATCCACACAGTCGGATACCCCGATTTTTGACAGACTAATAGTCGCGAGTGGGCCGACCGGCCCGTAAACCAGGGACTGAAAACGTTACGGTATAAAGGTATCAGTACCGTAAAAACGTAAGGATACCATTATCCGATAGAGGTTGGGCTATACCGTTATTTTACCGGTATAGAATTACGGTACCGAAAAAATATTAAGTCGAGCCGGTAAGGATGCAAGCGGGGTGGTGACGGTGGCTGGCGGGACGGGAGGGGGAGGCTCACTTGGGGGCGCGCCGATCACCGAATGATGTGCTGACAGGAGTTATTCTTTAGGTTTTCGTATTCGTTCTGTTACGCACGCGCTCACGCACGCACATTACTTAGTTACTACCTGCTTTCATTTTTATACCTTCTATCTAACCTACTAGAAAATATTGCTACGTATTTTATTGCTTGTTACCTACGTAATAATGGGAAGAAAGAAAAAAGGAAGTTCATCCCCAAAAAATAAAACTTGAAAACAGTTAATTTCATGTGTTGTCGCTTCAATGCTTAAATTCGTTGTATTTTTTTATGTGTTCGTTTTCGTTTATAAATAAGGCTACGCATACTTTTCACAATATTGTCCAATAATAAACACAAAATTATAGAAATTAGATTAGTAGTTTCAGATAAAAATACAAAAATGTATGTATTGAGAAATCATTTTCTCGAAATTCTCCATAAAAAACGCCAATTTCCTTAGTAAGGATCTAATATTAAATGTTTAATATTATAGAAATATGTTTAAATTATTATGATCCGCCTTAAATGTGATTACGACAATTTCTAGCTATGGAAAGATACCAAAATTAGTAACAAGCTAGCTTGAGTTAATTGAACTTTTTAGTATGTTAAGTTTATGAGATGCCTACCTAATTGAAAATTTGGTTTAATTAATATAAGTATTTACTAAACTATGAATGGTTTTTTATTATAACTGATGTACTATTATTAATGTTTACAAGGTGGATATATTACTTTTATTTCACTGTCCATTTTATGTTGTCCTTTGAAAGATTCTACAATCTTTAACATGTGCCTGTATACCATATTCCGCATGCATGGTCGTACAAATTGTCGTACACTTGGCAGCATTTGACAGAAATGGTAGCTCCCTTTATCAATTTCATTTTCTTTGATACAATCAGTACATTCAGAATCATATTCAGTTTCTGGTTTTTCTTCTTCGGCATTATTATTGGACTCTAGTTAATAATAAAATTAGTAAAAAATAGTAAATAATAAAATAGTATTACTACTCGCCCATAGATGACAGAAAGATTCATAATCGTATTCTAATTATTAAATAAACTTTTTTTTAAAGAGCTTTTAGGCAATTTAAGCAAACACGTGAGTTGAAAAGACACATATATTTTATCAATAATTTATATAAACAATTAATTTTCTTGGTCTAACACAAACCAAACATTCATTGGCTTAGTGTTGCTTAACAACGTCATCTTTTGGCAAGTAGCTTTAGTATTGCTATGTCGGTAAAACAGTTTAGTTGTTGTTAAGTTGACAGCATCGAGTTATTATAAATAGAAGCACAAACGTGGAAAAAGAGTATCTGCACCAAAACTTACTTACTTACTTAGACTTAAGGTCTAAATTAGTGCAAATTTGTCATTTTGAAGTTGATTTATGTCAAATACGCTTGGACGATTTTTGTCAGTTTTCACTTGAAGACTGTGACTCTATAGTAGTAGTATATACTAACTCGATGTCTGATGGCCCTAGTTGCCAAAATAATAGTAATACTACTCGCCAATAGATGTTAGGAAGAGTCATTTTCGTATGCTGATGATATTGTAACAGCCTTTTTTTGGATAAAACAACATTTTCTATTAATAAAACCCAGCTAGATCGACTTATCGCCCCCAAAACCCCTTACATACAAAATTTTATGAAAATCGTTGGAGCCGTTTCCGAGATCCAGATTATATATATACATTTATACAAGAATTGCTCGTTTAAAGGTATTAGATATGCAACTTCATTTTGTAATACAAGCCGACATTGCCGAGTATAAACCTTGAAGATTCAGCAACTGATTGCTGAGGAGTTTTATTCGTACACGCGGAGCATATTGCGGTTAGATTGAGGAGACAGCAGTGGCAGCTACAGGACGAAGTGGGGGGAGGTGAGCGAGGGAAATAAGATGCACCTAAACATCAGAGCAAAGACGATATACGGCAATATTGCAGTGAAGTCAAAGCTGGATAAATAATTTTCAATGTAGCCGACTAGACATTAAATACTTGCGACTATTCTGAAATATATTTCAGTAGGGCGATTGCTGCAAAATTGCCGGGCTACAATATTGCAATTATTGCACTTTGTGAGAGATTTAATCGGCAGTTTGGTGGCTATACCATTGCAGCAAGAAATTGACAAAATTGCCCGTTTACGAGCCGTTTTGCCGACACCGCAACACTAAAAGCTACTTGACAATAGATGTCGTTTTTAAGCAGCACTAAACCAAAGAGTGTTTGGTTTAGAAGGTTTTATAGGTACATGAAAAGGAGGTTTGACGGCAAAACGCTGTATAACAGAGGTTTTTAACTCACGTGATACTTTACATGGGATTAATAGGGGAAAATTCAACTCTAATGCAAGATAATGGCCGAACTCACGCCACTGCACAAGTTCGACCATATTGCGAAGGGATTAAAACGCACCGTGAATTGGCCAGCACGCAGCCCGGATCTTATGAAGTATTAAGCCTGCAATACATGTTGGTGGAGCCTTGCCGAGCGAAGGCCAATACACCAACGTATAGATAGCATATTACCCTTGCCTTGCCATTGTTCGATGTCGCTCGCCTAGCTGGCCAAGTAAAGGCAACCGCCAACGTGTATAGAGTTCATTTGGCGTGTAGGTATTGTCACAACTCGCAGTCGCTCGCGACCAGTCGTCTCACTTCGGAGCAGTGACGGTTTTTCTGCACAAATCAAAGGCGCTCGCATGCACCTGGCCAATTGCACAACGTGTGGCCAGCTTTCTTGGGGCAAGTCCACAAAACTCGTCTACATTGACCGTTTGCAATAGTTTGCATAGACTTGCCGAACGTCTAGACGGTAGCTCTTTTCATGTATCAATTTGCCTACGCTCGCATTGGCCTAAACTCGATCAAAATGTAAGTATAGCGGGCTTTAGGTAAACGATTTCTATAACTGCTTAGTCAATGGAAATTATGAAGGAATGAAAGACAGAGCAATACTCGCGCCTCATAACAAAGATGTTGAAAAAAATTAATTATTATATAGTTGCCAAACTTCTACTATAGTAAGTATAGTAAATACAAAATCTACTAAAACCATGACCCAATGAAAGATCCACCTGAAGGAGCAGTCAAAGTAACAACAAAATTTCTCAATAGTGTCAACATTTTAGACTTGCCATCACACGAACTAAAATTGAAAAAAATGCGTTGATAATGTTGTCGCATAATTTAGACGTATCAGAAGGACTATGAAATGGTGTAATAGTAGATTGTTTTACAAGGGACTAAACCATCTCATTATATACGAGGTTGTTATACAACACCGAGGATGACAAGACCGAGTTATAATGGGTGGTTTTGGCCCGAGTAAAACACTCTACTTTTCACTTCGATTGTGAGAAAATAAAACAATTCAAAATTAGACAATTTTCAGTATTTAACCCGCAACGAAACAGTTTGCATTCTACCGTGAAGGGAAG
This sequence comes from Horisme vitalbata, assembly GCA_951804965.1. Lineage (NCBI taxonomy): Eukaryota > Metazoa > Arthropoda > Insecta > Lepidoptera > Geometridae > Horisme > Horisme vitalbata. The sequence goes on along the minus strand of OX638094.1, from coordinate 26,819,139 downwards.
AATCAACCTTCATAAAACATCACCAAGACGGTTCTATTTTCAAATTGACGGAGCACCAAGAAGTCGAGTTAAAAACTCGACTTCTTGGTGCTCCGTCAATCTTTTTTGGTGTAAGAGAACGAATGCTTTGTACGGGCTGATGATTTTAGACAAAAATTAAAAAGAAAAAATACTTTTTAGCCCGTGGTATTAAGCTCTAGTTTTAGGCCCGCTAAGCTACACTATTATGATACACTTTTTGAGCAAGAGAAGTGAAAAACTTATTGTAACAAGTCTGTGCAATCACATAATATAGGCAAAAATTGTTATTGGTAAACAATCTAGCAAAGAAGTATATATACTAAGGGTAACCCTTGACTCATCAAAAGGACAATGGAGATGCACCATTCAGCGTCAACAATTTCCCGTTAGATCTGCATTTGCCATGACTGTCCACAAATCCCAAGGGCAAATATTGGAATTTGTTGGGGTTGACGTAAAGTGTAGTGGTCCAGTCTTCATGCATGGCATGATAAACGTAGCATTTTCTAACAAATCCCAAGGGCAAACATTCGAATTTGTTGAGGTTGACTTAAGCTCCAGTCCGGTCTTTATGCATGGCAAAAAAGTCAAAAATAGTCATGGCAAAAGTCTACCTTCCAAATGAAAATCCTCGACAAACCCACAATATAGTATGGTAGGAAGTACTAGGATTTCTTGATTGATTAACTGTTAAATGTTACTGTTAACTATTCAAATGTTAAACTAAATGCACTTGTGATTTTTTATTGAGTAACCAGTTCATATTTTCTTATTAATGTGTCGGTAAGATGGAAAAAAAAATATTCATAAATAAATTAAAATAAATATTTCGTATTATAATTTACAAAAACACGGTTTAAAAAAAACCGAGCAAAGCTCAGTCGTCCAGGTACTGTAAACTGAAACTAGCCAAGGACGATAGAAGACGCGGTTATATAAAAGAATACCTTTATCCTTGGGGATTAGGTAGCGCTACCTCTTTATACCGTTTCGTATTTCAATACCAGATTTTTCGGTACCGTAATTTTTTTAGCTATTGCAATATTTAGGTAACCGGAATATAAAGGTATGACGTCATACCGATAAATAAAGGTATCTTAATTTTTCGGTTATTCAGTCCCTGCCGTAAACGAACCGTCCGCGGCGGGTATGCCTCGCGTGTGGGACTAGCGTGACATAAAATGCTAGAAAGGTTAAGGACGATAACAAGTTTCAAAGTTTTTAACTATAGTATGCAATAATACTCCAAAGTTAAATGACAGTTTCGTAGCGTATGTACGTATTTAAAAAAGAAACCATTTATGTACGGCCATTTGTAGACGGCCTCTGTGGCGCAGTGGGCGAAGGTCCGCCTGAGACGCGGAAGGTTGCGGGTTCGATTCCCGCGGCGGGACAAATGTTTGCATGTTCTGTACATTTTTGTCTCGGGTCTCGGTGTTATCTATGTATGATATGTATGTATTTACAAAAATATATATATGTGTAGTATATCAATCATGTGGTTCCCATAATACAAGCTCTGCTTAGTTTGGGGCTAAATGATGCTGTGTGATTGTATCTAGCATTATTTATAAACCTAGTTTACGGGAACTTGGTAAGTATGTTTTACTCATTAACGTTTACGGAAGTTAGCTATGTTTTAACAGTCAAGCCAGCGGTCCGTAAATTAGAGTCCGTGCTCTTCTAGATTTAGGCCATTGAATGGATCCTAAAGGCTATATTGACCTTGGAAAGGAGGCCTGGTGACAGAATAAGAGCATATTTCTCTTTCACCCAAAGCCCTTGAAACGCTCATGGCGCATCTTGGTACGTATAGGTTACTTGATTGTTTTATGAAAGTACTAGTTTACGCCCGCGGCTAAAAGGTAGCTTATTATGTGTTAATCCAGGTCATAAACTATGTACCTATTCTTCCTTACAAGTGTAGGCTTTTTCATCCCGCGGTGAGTATTTGAAGCTACACTGTATACTAACTGTAACTAAATGCACTGTAGGTTTAATAATCATTCAATTTATTTATTGTGACACAACAGCAACAGGATCTATAGCATTCTATCGTCATAGAATTAGGATGCTTATGTAAGTACTAAGGGAAATTCACTGTAATTCTTAGTTTTACACGTAAAAAGCCATGTCATGTCAAATGTGATAACAACAACGGCTCACTCCAAAAAAGCCAATTTTCTTATGCAGAATAATGGTATAAAAGGAGAATGACGTCTGATGTATAGCGCTCGGTACCAATACCAAGACTAAAGTGAGTGCGTCAAAAAAATATCCAGTAAGTTTTTAGTCGATTCTACTGTCAAAATAATTAAAAATGAGGGTTATTGTCATAGTAACACTTTACATCGATGTTTATTGCCATAGCAACGTATATATCATTGGTTGTTATAGTCTAATAGCGGCGTGCAACGGAAACCAAATCAACAAAATCTTTTTTTACTTGATTATTAATCGAGTCGGTGTGTAAAACTAAAGAAAATGTTAATGTCATTTATAAAATATAATAAATTTAATGGGATACGTTTCGTTTTGACGCAATTGGTACGGGTTCTCGGCATTCTCCTTTAGAAAAAAAACAAATTTTATGAACTAAAGTTTTGATTGGCGACGTCGATTTATCCAAATCTATTAAATAAGCTTCTCAAATTATTTTTTTTGTTAAGTAACAGATATCCCATAGTTAGTTTTTGTAAAAGTAAAGCTCATTGTGAATGTGAGCTTAAAGCACCCGGACACCACTAGACCACTACCACCCAAACGATGCAGCAGTGCTTTGTTTCGGTTTGAAGGGTGTGAGGTGCCTGTGACATTACAGGCACAAGAGGCGTATCAACTTCATGCCTCAGGTTGATTGATGGACGCATGATATTGCATCGTGGAGCACGTTCCAAATATGCGTGATCTACACTGTAATGTTTAAATATGTAATCGTTACGGCTTAACATCAGGTGGGCCATGTGCTTGTTGCTTCTTCAGGTACCATTGAAAAATATATCTAATTCTTACATGCAATAATAACAACACATAGTGGGCATAGCAGCAAGGCTCATGTCTTACTTTGGTGTTCTTCATAAGCAACACTCCGCCGGATTACCACTTCGATGGGTGTCCGTTAAGTGACATTTAGCTCTCGCACTTCCTTCGCCTTCACATCTTACACGTGATCATTTGACACTTCAAACTCAGGGCGAGGCAGGGGGAGGTGCTGGTCCGGGGAGGTATGTTGGCTTCAGAAGGCACGTTAAGATGTTGGTCCCGAGGCCGAGGAGGAGGAATAGGCCAGGAATTTTTTAGCTGTGCTGTTGTTAGCCTTCGTTATGCCGCAGTCAGCCGCCACCAGAGCCCGGTTTGTTAGTGCACCACGGGCAGGTAAGGTTGGCTTGGATTCTGAAAAATGGAGGTTGCAACCCCTTACACCCGAAGGAAGGAAGTATATCTCCTAGTCCTTAACGGTTCTTATCCGCAACTCTACATTTCCTCCACAAACTTATTAGCTCGAAATATTCCGAGCTGCGCAAAACATCTAATAATTTAATTGTATCTGCGAACATTGTGACAGTGGTGACCGCCGCCGCCGCCGTGGGAACGTCGACAGACTAACCTGGATAAGACGACTAACCAAGAGTCGAAATCGAAAAGATTTGTGGCTTGAATCTCCTTGGAAAGTAGTGTCAGCCCATGGTGTTCCTACAATATTCATTTGTCTTCTACTTTTTAAGATTCTAATGTGTATTTGTTAGATTAAGAGTATATAATTAATTTCACAATTTAAATCTTATAGCTATATTAGTACCTACACGTATTCCGCCTGCATACAAATATTATTAGACTGTCGTTACAGTAAAACTAATTATTTAAATATTAATTTAGGCTATTAAAACAATTAATTAGTAACCAATTACTCCACTACTTCTTGAATAAGATACTTACTTGAAGTTCTCCAGGCAATTTATCATAGATTATTATAGACTTAATCTGTGTAAGCAAATTAATCTGTTCGTATTTTAGTTGGAGTAATAATTGATGTAACTAAGTATTATTTTATGTAATTCAAGTAAAAATATAAATCAAATTAAATTAAATTAACGGAAAAAACATGTATAATGTATATATATATATATAGGTAAGTATTAAGTAGTAGTAGAGCAATCGTTACGAGGGACACCAGTCCATCTGAGATTTACTCTGTACTCTGAGATTTATGATGTGTGAAAGTGTCCGGTATTCATCATCATCATTATCAACAACCTAAAGCAGTCCACTGCTGGACATCGGCTTCTCCTAATGAATGCGCCGCGTTCTCAGCTCGACGCATCCAGCTTCCACCAGCAGACTTTCGCCTGTCCGGTATTATTAATAGGTATTTTTAGTAATCCCGGATAAAATTACAGAAATAAGTTAACTGATCATTCTTTCAAATTATGGGAAATCCCTTGTCGTATCCACTCTTAGACAACCTCGGATATATAACTCCAATTCACCTACATTCTCATTTTAGTTGCGCGCGCATTGTTATTGAGTGTGTTTGTGTTGTGTCTGTCGGTATGTACTTAATTAATAAACTAATTATAGAAATATTATTTTAATAACTAATAATCTAATTTTATGAATAACTTAATTCTACCAGAAAAAATTAAAACATTGTTATTTTTTACTTTTATTTTTTATAATTTTGAGTCTTTTTTTTTAAAATAAGTTTTATCAATTCTTATTTTAATAACTAAAAAAAAATGCCTAATTTTATAAAATAGTGATTAAAATTATGTAACAGATTGTATAATTTTTTAACATAGGTTTTTTGTTGGGACTAATTATCAACACCAACCAAAATTTTACAAATAATTTATCGGTTGGTACTTGTAAATAACATTTAAGGTTTATGTATTATATAAAATGGCACATGTTGACGTAAATTTGTACACAGACATTTTTACTTACGGGAACTTAAAGAATCCAATAACCCGAAGTAGTTTCATTAGTTAGTTAGTGTAAAAGTTGAGCTAGCTGGGGTCAGGGGTCAACATCATCAACCTTCAAACTTCAAAAATTATTTAATCAATTAGAACTTATTCATTAAATCATCAACTTTTTTAATTTACACCAATTCATATCGCAACCAAACAAAGAATAATCAACATCATCACCCTGTAGGAGTCCACAGCTGGGCGGCTGCATCCCCTAATGAGTGCCTTTACTCCCTGACCTCAGCTGGACCGACGGATCCTATGCTATATTTCATTTACCAGGAAATGAAGAGGAAGATCTTTTGCCGTTGATTTAGCTAAGCAGGTTGATACTAATTTAAAATCTTACGCAATTCGTCTTCAAATAAGAAGATACACATTTCGAAGTTAATAACCATGAAATTATATATTAATACTCACCCACTTAATCTACTAAGATAAGAGTGAATTTTCTATTTTTACGTAAGTTTTGGTATTTTCTATCTTACTCGTGTTAGTTATTTACATCATAGTTTATTATAATATTTCTTCGTTGTTCGTTAATGGCCAAATCTAGTGTCGGAGATTTTAGGCCGCTCGAAGGCCTCCGATATGGCTTAACGACTGAAAAAAGCCAAGACCAAATATCTTAATGCGAATTCCGAAGTACGGAAGATTTGATTTAAATACCACTGAACGGTCACCCATCCAAGTGGTTACCGGGTGGAGTGTTGTTAACCAAGATTTTATGCTAAGAACACCCAAAGAAGCCCACCCCATGATCGCTGTCAGAACGCAGCAAAAACCACAGAGATGAAGACGCAATCGAAGTTGCGAATGGGTCGGCTAGTCAGCCATATTTCTTTCAAATATGACAGCCAAACATGGCGCATAAATCATCTGTCAAACAATACACAAATAAAATTGTGTATGCGTGACTAGTTCCGATTTACTTCCTAATTTCGTTTTAGAATCGCATGCGCTCGCGCATCGCGAATGTGTTTGATAACCATCTTATGTATACGATATAATTTCAACTAGTTCTTCTTTTGAATGGTGCACAGCACAATACTCTTTCTATTAAGGAGGGTCTGCTTTGAGTTGTGACACTTATATTTTTTGAAAATAAATCTTTCCTACGTGCCATTTAAATCTGCTTGCTGGTCAGCTAACTCAGTTGCACACAGAAATGATAAATACCGGTCCTGTTTTTTCAAACTTTGACATTACATCTGTACAAATTCAAAAAACCTCAATTGATAAACTGTCAAAGTTTGAAAAAACAGGACCATTGCTTATCATTTCGTGCAGATGAGTGCAACTGAGTTAGCTGATCAGGAAGCTGAGTGTGTCTGTGGGGGATGTAGGGGCTCCAATCGCCACCTTCGGGAATTAAGCCAACCTCACCTACTCGTGGTGCACCCTGCTGACTAACAAATGTGGCTCTGGAGGCCGGCTGATTGCGGCATAGCGCAGCCTGACACCGACACAGCTAAATTCCCTTACCGCAGACGGACAGCAGCGTTGGCGGTGCGAGAAGCTGTGTTCTGCGATCCCCAACCCGCGTTGGGATTATGGACATAATCCGCTTTATTAGGGGAGGCCTATGTCCAGCAGTGGACAGACATAGGCTGGTGTTTAAAGGCAGGTAATATAACAAAAATATACGTACAAACAAATAGTATATTAAAAACAATAAAATACACACACACATTCGTTTCAGACCCTCCCTGTTGCGGCCGAACAGGTTCAATCTCAGCTGTGTGGTTGTTCTTGTTGTGGTGTCTGTGCTTCGGTAGGCACGTTGAGATCCGGCTTCATCAAGCCATGTCGGAGAGGGGGCCTAAGCCGTAGGCCTCACCTGTATGACCTGGCGCGGACATGGCGCGGGCGCTTTCCTATTCCATTGAAGTTTAATACAAAATGCACGGAAATAAAGCACAATTTAGCTCGACGACTTCGCGTCATAAGCACGTCCGATCAACGACATACCGTGAGTCCTAAATTGTGCTTTATTTCCATGCATTTTGTATGAAATTTGAATGGAATAAGAAACCGCCAGTGCCTTGTCTGCGTCCGACGAGGTCACATTCATCGGGCACGGACATGGCGCAGACATGGCACAGGCGGTTTCCTATTCCATTCAAATTTCATACAAAATGCATGGAAATAAAGCACAATTTAGGACACACGGTATGTCGTTGATCGGACGTATGACGCGTCATTTCGGCGCCCGCGCCCGATCGCCGCCAGATGGGCGTCAGATGGCCGCCAGTTCGTAGTATGTACTTGCTTGCGACATATGTCCGTTAGTGATGTAAAAATGCATGACGAATGACGATATCGAATTTAATATTGAATTTTTTGAATTGATTGTAAAATATGCAACGCTTTATGATCATTGTCGTTCCAATTATTGTAACTGAAATGTTCAAGATAAATTGTGGCTGGAAATCGGAGAGAGATTAAACCGGTACTAAGATTTTTTTATGTAATACCCATGGTAATACTAGCTGATCCTTGTGCAAATTCGTTTGCGCGTATTTTCTTCAACTGTATCAGGGCCCGATTTGGTAACCCGATGAAGAGGTTTTCGGCAGGGTTTTTCCAAAAGTTTAGTTAACCCTCTCCGTATGGTTTACACTATTATTTGATAGGTTAAACAATTCAAAACCCTTTTGATTAGGTTATCTGATTATGAGGGTTATCAATAGTATTATTCCAAAACCCATTCCTTAGGGTTACCCTTTTTATCATTGTAACACGGGTTATAAGTGGGTTATAGGAGATAATGGAGAAAAGAATTTCGGTCAAAAGATTAAAAATAATTGCGGTAATTGTGTTCTAAGCATTAAGGGTGGAAATGCAGACTACTAATTGTTTATTTTACGCAATAATAATTATATTATAATAAAATTGGAATAAATTTTCAATGACAGCTGTCAAACTTAAATCGACCATATCTCGAGAACTACTTATCTTAGACTTGCTTTTACTAGCTCAAATGATAGCTATTGACAAGACCTTAATTTTCGATGACAGCTGTCAAACTTAAATCGACTATATCTCGAGAACTACTTATCATAGACTTGCCTTTACTAGCTCAAATGATTGCTATTGACATGAACTTAATTTTCGATGACAGCTGTCAAACTTAAATCGACCATATCTCGAGAACTACTTATCTTAGACTTGCTTTTACTAGCTCAAATGATAGCTATTGACAAGACCTTAATTTTCGATGACAGCTGTCAAACTTAAATCGACCATATCTCGAGAACTACTCATCTTAGACTTGCCTTTACTAGCTCAAATGATAGCTATTGACAAGACCTTAATTTTCGATGACAGCTGTCAAACTTAAATCGACCATATCGCGATAACTACTCATCTTAGACTTGCCTTTAGTAGCTCAAATGATAGCTATTGACAAGACCTTAATTTTCGATGACAGCTGTCAAACTTAAATCGACCATATCTCGAGAACTACTCATCCTAGACTTGCTTTTACTAGCTCAAATGATAGCTATTGACAAGACCTTAATTTTCAATGACAGCTGTCAAACTTAAATCAACCATATCTCGAGAACTACTCATCCTAGACTTGCTTTTACTAGCTCAAATGATTGCTATTGACATGAACTTAATTTTCGATGACAGCTGTCAAACTTAAATCGACCATATCTCGAGAACTACTTATCTTAGACTTGCTTTTACTAGCTCAAATGATAGCTATTGACAAGACCTTAATTTTCGATGACAGCTGTCAAACTTAAATCAACCATATCTCGATAACTACTCATCTTAGACTTGCCTTTAGTAGCTCAAATGATAGCTATTGACAAGACCTTAAGTTTCAATGACAGCTGTCAAACTTAAATCGACCATATCTCGATAACTACTCATCTTAGACTTGCCTTTAGTAGCTCAAATGATAGCTATTGACAAGACCTTAATTTTCGATGACAGCTGTCAAACTTAAATCGACCATATCTCGAGAACTACTCATCCTTTACTTGCGTTCCGTTATCCGTTACTAGCTTACATGACAGTTTTTAGTTTCTTATTTTAAGATCTTTAATGCAGTGACGCTCTTCCTTCAACCAAATAAAGCGATCCGAACTTATACCTAATGATTGACGACATAAATCAAGAGTCAAAATCTAAATTCCCCCACCCAGTGTCAGGCGTAATGATAACCATTGTGTAACATTCAAAAAAAACCTATCAAGAGGTAACTCCATTCATTCGTTTAACCTCATAACAGGTTACCCTGTTATGAGGTTGACTCACTGAAACTCAAACTGACTGAAAACCAAAAGGAACGGGTTACACTTTCGCTTGTGTTAGGAGGAGAATACCCAAACGAACTGTATAACCCAATGAAGGGGTTTCACTTTCCAAGCAACTAACTCGAAATCGGGGTTGTACGGGCCCTGATCTGATATTAATTTATTGTATGCACGAGAGCAAGAGCATCTTCGTCTTCTGAGGATGACATGCTGACACATCGATATCGGACAACAGACTGCACTACACATGTGCCTCTGTCACGTCATTTCTGCGTCATGTCCGAGCCATGTCCGCGCCATGCCCGTGCCATGTCCTCGCCACGTCCGTGCCACGTCCGCGCCATGTCCGCGCCATGTCCGCGCCCGATATGTGTGACCTACGCCTAAAAGTCCTACACCAGTTTTGACCATTAGCGAACTAAGAAAAAAAGAAGGAAAGCCGCGTTATGAAAGACGAAGTGTAGGAGATTTGTGAAATCGATGGATGGAAGGGCTTGAGACAGTTCTTCGTGGAAAAAAAATCCTAGAACATCCGATTTTATTAAGCTTGTCCATATTAATCCTATTTTGTAATGGCTCCACCATGCCCTTTTCTACCGTGAAGCAGCATTGCTGTGTTTTAGTTGAAGGGGAAAATTATTTTTTTATAAAAATGTTTTACTTATGTATAGTTTTTATAAAAATGTTTTGTATCACGTATTTATATTAGTTTCACAATTTATAAATAACCATGGTCCAAATCACCCCCTTTCGGGATAACATGTGAATTCAGACTTACCTTGTATATCACTGTGTCTCTACAGAATAATTAACACTATGCTTAATAGGATCATGGCCTTAATTGCACCATGAGTCACCATCAAGGATGTTTTTTCACTATGCCCCATAGACCATAAAGGCTATCTACACTATACTAACGATACAAAACAACAGTACAAGCCTATTCAGTCCACTGTTGGACATAGACATAAAAAAGAGGATATGCCAATAATCCCCACGCTGGGTATTCGGGATGGAGTTCGCAGGGCATAGCTTCTCGCACCAATGACGCTGCGGCCCGCCAGCGGCCAGGTGACTTAGTTGCTTAACCTGCGCTTATGCCGCAATGAGCCAGCCGCCAGAGCACCGTTTGTTATTGTGTAGGGTGTACCACGGGCAGGTGAGGGTGGCTTAGGTTTCGAAGATGGAGATTAGTGTCCCTTACACCCGGATAATTCTAAACTATTACTCAATTACATTATCGGACATAAATTTTAATAGCATTAGAGCTCTTTGGTGTTGGCTCATCCGGGTGCGTACTACCATCATGCCTATTTCTGCTGTAAGGCAGCATTGCTGTGATAACCTAACCTTAACGATCCTTCCAAAGCACGGAATCGCTCTGAACTAATTTTTTTATATTTTTTTATGGTTTTTGAAGATGGAACAAGCACATGGCCCACCTGATGTTGGCAACCATTACCTATCACAAAGTATTGCATCGTAGATCACGTTTTTTGGAACGTACTCTACGATGCACGATCAATTTGAGGCATGAAGATGATAAGCCTCTTGTGCCTGTAATTTCACCGGCACCCACACCTTTCAAACCGAAACACAGCACAACTGCTTCACGGCAGAAATAGGCTTAGTGGCAGTACTTACCCGGACGAAATGCTACTTATCGTCATCCATCCAAGTAGGCAACGTGTGGGCTGTTGCTTAACCTAGACGATCTTATAAGAGCACAGCACCGAAGTAAGCAACGCCAAGAGCACTTATTATGTAATTAAGGCTTTTGACTATAGGATGTGTATATTACATCTTTACACGTAATCATTTGACACTTCTACACACGAACGTCACCATTCAAACTCAGGGCGATGCGCCTGCATCGCCCTGAGTTTGAATTCCTCCCCCTGGAGGTGCGTGGTCCGGGGACGTGTCTCGTACAAATGTATGATGAGCAATAATATATTATAGCTCAAAATGTTATTATATTCCATAGTTAAAAGCCGGCTTAAACCACTTATTAATAAGTAGAAGCAACTTATTCTAAAATTGATTAATAAAATAACACTCGTTTAAAAATCTCAAATTTACATACTGTAGGTACAAGCCTACTCTAAATATTCTTCTAATATAACCCTTTCAGAACGAATTGACTCTTAACGGTCACCGATCCAAAAAGTAACCAGACAGAGGGTAATGATCTGGTACTGAACAACGAAGCGCTCATGCGAAAGCTATTTTCCCATCAGCCGTTCAAAATCGTAGTTCACATAGAACCATCAATTTTGAAACCTACTATTAACCTTGCAATGTTTGTAATACTTTATTGTAATCTTGTAAATTATGGTTAAGATTGTATCGTCGCTCTCACGCGGTTTGCAAACTATTCAAATCTTTGGTTATAGATGAGTTTTTACAATGTAAGGAGTTCCAACTCTTTGGAACCCTTTTTTGGTGTGTAATGTGCATGTCCTCAACTCGCGGAGGGTTAGAAGGGTCTGTCGGACTCTTCGCCAGCGAGTAGCTCTCCCTAGCTCAGCGTCCTACCGACTAAAAACACACCGTGTACCTTCACTCACCGTAGTGCTAGTGCATCATCAAACCATTCATCGCCTGATGAAGGAGTCCCAGCAGTAGCACTAGACGAGGTCGTGGGGTCCCGGTAGGATTCTCAAATTCAAATACAAAATCATTTATTCCATTTGATACATGATACATTTAGTACACTAGGACCAGTCATAGGGCGTATAGACTAACAGAACAATCAAAATTTAAAAATTACTATACAGGAGGTACATAACATCAAAATACTTAGGTATGTTTACATACTAAAATCATTCGCCTTCGTTAATATCAAATAACTATTTAAACAGTAAAATCTGATCAGATCCTTAAACTAAATTCTTTATAATTCAAATTCCTAATGTCCAAAGATATTCTACCACGGGGTAGGATTCTAACACGGTACTCTTTAGAACGCAAAACAAACTTGGTGCACCCTGCTAAGGAGTTCCAACTCTTTAGAAATCCAAATTAACCTCACCTGCCACTGCTGACTAATAAACGGGGCTCATGCGGCGGCTGACTCCCACTATTGAGCAGCGTAACATCGCAGCCAAAGCAAACTCCGGGATACAAAAACTGCTTGATAAAAGTTCACAGATTAGTTAGTCAGTGCAAAAATTTTTCCTCCCACTTCAAATTAGAATTAGTTTGACACCCGTGCAGCTAAATTCTCTGATCACCGGCGGGCAGCAGCGTCGGCTGCGAGAAGCTATGCCCTGTAGATGTTATGGTACGCGATGTCGCAATCATCCGCCGCCAGAGCCCCGTTTGTTATCCTCCAGGGTGCAGAGATTCTGAAACTTAGCCCGTCTCAAAGTTTTGAGACGATGTCAAATATTTGGGTAACGTTTAACGATTCAGGCGTGATTATCTTATAGTTTAAACCTCATGTGTATTTGTCAATCAATAGGTTAACCAAATTAGGTTGAAGTTGCCAATTAATGTCAGCTATTGGTTTGATATTTGATATAAGAATTCGTTTCTTAACCTGTGGTTAGCTATTTCCTAGTTTCTTGAGCAATTGCTTGTATTTACTTGTAATCGGGACAGACAGTAGACACGAGGTACAATCTGTAAGCCGGCTTTTGTCTATCGGGTATATATAACATCTTGAGCTATAATATTTTATAGCTCATATTTTGAACCACACACCTCCCCGGACACCGCACCAACTATCTATAGTAACTACTATCTGTTGGACACTATCGGTGGGTGCCCCGCTTCCTAGGCGTAGCTTCCCCCTGCACCTCCTCAGGGTCTGAATTACAGGTAATCCATTTCAGTACAACCTACCCTGCAATATGTAAGAAACTAATCCCCCAAATTTTATATTTCACTTTGTATTAGGCACGTGATTAAATAATGAAATAAACAAAGAAAAAATGTAATGTATTAATAAAGTTATTAATTTTATTTACTATTTCAATAATAATTAAATTAAATTTAGAATATCATTTCAAACTAATTGAATAATATAATCAACACCAATATTTTATAGAAGAAATATTAGATTTTTTAGGGTTGAGTACCCAAAGGGTAGAATCGGGACCCTATTACTAAGGCTCCACTGACGGTCTGTCTGTGACAGCTAGACAGTTGTAATTTTCACAAATGACGTATTTCTGTGGCTGCTATAACAATAAATACTAAAATAAATATTTGAGAAGGGCTCCCATACAATAGTACGGGACCCCTGGTGCGCGAGTCCAACTCGGTTTTGGATTTTTTTTTGTACTGAATACAAAAAAGTATGTGATTGTTCGAAATGAATAAATTCAAAAACGACTTAACCGATTTATAAAACTCTTCCACCTGTAGAGAGCTACAATTTAAGTCAAACTTGCTGCCTTTATTTAAAAAAAAATGAGATCCCTGATATAAAACGCGATTTAATGAATTTGCCTAGGAAGACATTTCACGTGTATGAAATTGTCAGTGCACTATCTGTCGGATAAATTGAAAATAGAACACGTAATCTTATTTTTTTTATCTATTTTTATTTCGTACATACCATTGACCTAATATTAGTAAACTACATACGAATAGATACTTAGGGTAGGTTTATAAGAGCAACAAAAAATTAACCAGTTTTATGAAACATCCTTGCAATTTAGTGCGTGCAGCAATCCCAATTTCGTCTTAAATTAATTTTCACAATACAATTTAAGCTCTCAGTAATTATTACTAAAGTGTCCTTTGCAATAGCGAGAATATTTAGCAACTACGAAATTAATATTTCGTACAGCTCTTCCCATGTTTTGGGTTAAAATTGCTAAATTTAATTTAAATTATCACGAATGTTCATTAGTCCTTCATTTTATATTGTGTTTGCTATATATTTTATTTATTACTAGCCTCTGCCCGTGGCTTCGCTCACGTGGTACTAGAATATAAGTCCAGGTGACAATTTACTTTAATTATGAGATTCATCCGTACAGGCAGTATGGGGTTGAGTGGGAACAAACAAACACAGACACAAACTTTCGCATTCGCATATAATTTAGTCCTAGACCAGAAGTAGCAAAGGTTAACTTTTTTTTTTAAATATCCTATCCTAATAGTAATTTATTTATTTAGTCATACTAAATTTAATTATTTTTTGTCATTGTTTCTGTTATAATTGTAATAATTTTAATTAATTAGTGTAAATGGTTTTGTGTTCGTACTAATTAATAATAAATAAATTTGATCTACAAAAAAAAATATCTATGTATGTAGTAAATCAATAAATAATGCTGAACATTTTCAAAGAGCATCATATAGCCACAAACTAAGCAGAGCTTGTATTATGGGGACCACATGACTGATATACTACTTATATACTTTTTTTGTAAATAAATAAAATAAATAAATAAATAATGCGGGACGTAATCACACAGCATCATGCAGCCCCAAACTAAGCAGAGCTTGTGTTATGGGAACCACATGATTGATATACTACATATATAGTTTTTTTTGTAAATACATACATATCATACATAGAAAACACCCAGACCCGAGACAAATATCTACAGAACATGCAAACACTTGTCCCGCAGCGGGAATCGAACCCGCAACCTTCTGCGTCTCAGGCGGACCTTCGCCCTAAAAAAAAAATATATACATACATCACATTTCGGACGCAACCAATGAAAAGACGTTTTAGTTTTCGTCACGTTCGTCATTGGTCGTCGTCATGTATGTTTTAAAATCAAAATCAAAAAATCAATGTCAATGTTCCGCGTACCAACTTAGAATAAGGAAAAGAACTAGAAGAAATCTTAAGGTCCAGTTTCACCATACTCTGTTAGTTAATTAAATGCCCTGTTAATTGTTTTAACAGATTGTTAAGGTTAACGAGTGTTCCACAATGTGCTAACGATTGATTAGTTTTCTTAATCAGTTGTCAAACTTAACGGCTGCCCCACAGGTCCGTTAAATTGTTAACAGACGATTATTATTACAGTCAAGAATTCAAGATGGACATGGCGTATAATTTTATTTTCGAAAACGAAGATATTTTAGACAATTTAGTAAAACGTCCTAGATTATACAAAGAACGGCGAATGTTTTTCGAAGAATACGGTGTCATTAATTTTTGCACGAGATTTCGTTTATCGAAAGAATCTGTTTTGGATGTATTACAATTAATTGAAGACAAGCTTGAATACCCATCAGATCGATAAGTTCCTAATTTGCTTTACCTATGTAAGTAGGTACTTTGCAAAGGTGACATCATACGCTAACTTATTTTACTATTTTCACCAACATAATTATTTAACATAACCTCTATTTGTTTACAGGAATGAATCTATTTCACCTATAAATCAATTGTTTTTGACCATAAGATACTATGCAACTGGTTCGCAGCAAATAACTGTAGGAGAACTATTGTGGAACAAGCAAGTCTACATCTCACAGAATTATACATAAAGTAACCGCAGCAATAGCCTCCCTCAGCCGTGAATTTATCAAGTTCCCTGAGTCAGGGGACGAGTTAAGGAAAGCACAATTAGAATTTTATAATATAGCGCGGTTCCCAAAGGTTTCGGGTGCTCTTGACTGTACTGTGACTGTTGTACACATGTACGTATTAGATCACCTGGTGGAGAAAATGGAGAGTATTTTAGAAATCGAAAAGGCTATATGTCCATTAATGTGCAAGCCATTGGTAGTGCAAACCTAGAGATATTAGATTTGGTAGCAAGATGGCCAGGCAGTAGTCAAGATCAGACTATATGGAATGCCTCATACAGAAATCCACACCACAGACCACACCAGCCTATATCAGTCCACTGCTGGACATAGGCCTCCCCTAATAAAGGGGGATATACCCATAATCCCCACGCTGGGCATTCAGGTTGGGGATCGCAGGGCACAGCTTCTCGCACCACCGACGCTGCTGCCCGTTGGTGGCCAGGGGATTTAGATGTGCCGATGTAGGCTGTGCTATGCCGCAATCAGCCGGCCGCCAGAGCTCCGTTCGTTGTTTAGCAGGGTGCACCACGTGCAGGTGAGGTTGGCTTGAGTTCCGAAGATGGGGGTTGGAACCCCGTACACCCCCCCCCCCCCCATACATATATACATACAGAAATGCCATATTTGAAAGCAAGTATGGAGATGCAGTTCTTTTGGATAGTGGATATATGAATCGACCATATATAATGATGCCATTAGAAGACCCAAGGACACCAGAGGAGGTATCCCGCTTGCATGTTAAATGCAGAGAGTCAACGATATTTCAATTTGGTCACATCACATAGCCCATGACGTACCTATTAAACAACTAGCTGAAATAGTGCACATGTTTGCGTCAAAGTAATAACAAATAATGACATTTTGTATTGGTCGTTTTAGAAAGTGAGTGAATGATAAATGTGTCATTCGGTTAGATGCTAGATTTAGTAACGGTCTGTTAGATTATCACAGTGGGACATGAAATATTTTAACAGCGTTGTTAATTTTAAACACTAATTAGCTAATCACTGATTAAAAAGAATTTGGTGAAACTGGGCCTAAGTTGATGTTTCAGAGCATGGGGAAACTTAAGATTTCTTCAGGTTATTTCCATATTTTCCAAAAAAAATAGATTTTTGTAAAATATGGCGAGGATGGTTAGTTTTAGGCTACCCGGTTCTCTTTCCACGATAACCCTACACTAATTCCCATGTCATTTGCATAACCTAATGAATGACAGATAATTGTAAATGTAATTGTATTGTTTGATCTATTGTTTTAACTGTAATTATCGCAGTTCTCATAGGTCCGGCTGATCAATGTGACAAGTTAATTTTTCTTTTCACTACACTGGTTCTGTCTTAGTTAATCAATTTATATTATACTTTTACTGCTCGGAAAATATAGTGTAGGACCATTCGGTCAGGTGGAGTGACGATTTGCGAAAGGCTGTTGTAAAAGCTGGATGCGTCGACGGACTGTCGACGGACTGTCGACGGATTTGTCTCGGGTCTGGTTATGGTTGCAAACCCTATTTTATATAGGTAGTTATTACACAAGGTACTATTCAAAAATATTATCAAAAATATTATACAATGGTTCGACCCAAGGGAACCTGAGGGAAATTACAAAAATATTGAAGATACACTTTCACTTCTAAGAACTTTTATTTAAATTTTCACAGAAGTAAAGAAAAATTGCATAATCAATTTTGTTTTAATTTACTTGACGGATCTGGTAATTGCTATAAATTTTCTACTTATTTGTTTAGGTATATTGCTGAAATTTTATTTGTCGACCGAAAAAAGTTAGAAACCGTACTATAAATAGCTTTCCCACGTCAACCTTTTTTATGTTTTGTACCAGTAAATTCAGAACTGGCAGAAAATGCTTTAGCGTTAAGTCCACCCTTTGTACAAAAGTTTTGTTTTTTTGCAGTTAAGTGTCAAATAAATAAGTATGTCTGGTTGTTTTCGTAGGTATGTGATCAAATGTCCAGCGTAATTTATTTATTTAGTTCAATATTTATTTATGAAGTATCTGTTGAGTTTAAGTAACAATTCGGATATGCCTACGCAATAATAATCAAACAGACAGACAAAAAGCTGTACGTGGAAGTGGCACAAGAAGTGTGCATTGATAATACTTCCTTTCTGTGGGAGTATTGGTTAATATACCTATCCAGTTGTATGATTTTGATTGTAATGCAATGTAAAATGTTAGAGACGATATTGGCTGTTTTAATTTTGATATTTTTTGCAGTATTTCTTGCTTTATAATTAGTTTGTCGCCTTAAGAAAGGCTTTGTGCTTTTGGATACTACAACCGGTAGGTCCAGCAAAGAGGCAAATGAATCCTTTTTCACATCCAAAAAGTAGTCCCGAAATAAGCAGAGCTTATAAAGTGAAAACCAGGTCCAGAACCTTCGCTTTAGCAAATACATCATACATGAAAAATACCAAAACCCAAAATTTGCAGATCATATACATTTGTCTCGCGGCAGAAATCAAACCCGAAATCTTCTGTGGCTCAGCCGAGCCTTCGCCAACTGTGCTATCTGCTACTGTCGTCCAAACCTTTATTTTTATATTTACAGACCGAGTTCCGAGTTGAGAGAAAATATAGGGCTCCTCGAAGTTCTTCGCAATGTCTCTACCGAGGCGGGTCTGCGGCTTGCAGCTGGGTTCCGTAGGATTGGTGGCTGTGTTCCTTTACCTTCTGGATAGATCTCTAGCCGTAAGTACTTGACAAAAAGGATTCTCTAAGATTAATTAATTGCAAACTTCTTCGTCTTACGAGTTAATGTTCTTTCGTAATATTAGTTAGATTTGTTTCGACCAGAAAGTTGGCACCGCTATAGCGGTGTCCGGAGCGATATTGAGGTCGGCTCTTGTTCAGGTACTGGGGCAAGTGGGGCAGTCCAGTAGATGCGACATAATTATGATTATGTTACATAAATGGCAATGTATCCAGCCAGATGGGGTGCTCAAGGTTGCTGGTAGAAACTCAAGTTGATCGATAAGTGTTGCATCGTAGGGCGCGGTCCAAACTAAACAAAAAAAAATCTAAATAATATATGTACGTATTCACAAAAAAATATATATGTTTAGTACCTATATCAATCATGTGGGTCCCATAATACAAGCTCTGCTTAGTTTGGGGCTACATAATGCTGTGTGATTACATCCCACATTATTTATTTTGTTTTATTAACCGACTTCAAAAAGGAGGAGGTTCTAAATTCGACGGAACCTTTTTTCCCCGACTTTTTTATGTATGTTCACCGATAACTCCGTCAACTGTGGACCAATTTTCAAAATATATACTTTACAGGTGGTCCCATATAAATTTTATTCCTGCGGGATTGGTACTTTTCCCGAAAAACTCAAAAAACCTCATCCTCACTTGTAATTTTCACCCTATGATCACCAATAACTCCGTAAATTGTGAACCGATTTTCAAAATTCTTTAGGACATGAAGTAAGAAGTGATTTATTTGAAGTCGGTTTATTTTTTTTAAAAGTCCTACTTGTTTTATTTAAACACGCGTGACCTACGATGCAAAACTTTGTAGGTCATACAACAACAACGTCAGCCTATTCATTCCACTGCTGGACAAAGGCCTCCGCTATACTCAAACTCAAAACCCAAAATTCATTTATTCAGTAGGAGCTGTATGAATATGAAACGTCATTTTTTTTTAATTTACCACCAGAGCCATATGCTCATAATACCCACGTCGCAGCCTTAACCCCTGCAATCCGCAATCCGCATGCGACTCGCAAGTTACAGTTTTGCGCACCGCTGAAGATGATGCCCGTCGACGGCGGCCAGGAAGGCCAGGAGATTTGCCAGTGTAAGGCTGCGCTATACCACAATCAGCCGCCGCCAGAGCCCCGTTTGTTATTCATTTATTGATTCATTTATTGCAGTCATAATGTTAGGTACAAAACATGGATGAATAGTGTAACACTATGAGCCCAATTTTGAGGTATGGAGTAGGAGTCAGCCCGTTAAAAGTAATATTGTAGGTAGGTATGTAAATTTAATTACAGATCTAACTCAATTTGATTGTTAATTTCTGGAAGTTTAAGTGAGTCATCGAAAAGATATTTAAAGCTATAATAACATTAATTTATAAACGTTTCTTTTGAATGCCGTTCAAAAGTTTTGTCATGTCTCTTTCTCGTCGTTTAGATTTTCCGGAAGTTTATTATAAAAAAAAAATTACAGCCATTGTATTTGGGCCAGACCTGTGTATCTTCAATTTTGAACTAGGTAGTTCTAATTTATGTTTTGTCTACTAGGGTAACGTCGCGGCAAGTCGTTGGTTTTCTGGAAAAAATTAGGATATTTTCTTACGAATTTACTTATTTCTAATATATAAATACCTGTGAGTGTTAGTATTTTTGGATGACAAAAGTGTGGCCTGCAGCTATTTGGTTCTTTAATGTTTACTAAAATACGGACGCATTTTCTTTGCAGTCTAAATAAATCTTGAATGTCTACACTATTCCCCCAGAGTATGATTCCATTCAGCGGGTACCTACACCACGAGCAGCTGAGGTTGGCTTGGATCCCGAGGAGGTTAGAAACCCTTACACCCCGGTTCGACTGTACGACGTTTCTCATCAGACTCCGACTTTTATTTCTGAATCTTGTCAAAAAACACAGTCAAAAAACTACTCCGCAGTTTCAAGTATTTTATAGCTGTTTTTAGATTATATTTAATCATAAATTAGCCATAAACGAATAATTAGGTTCTAATGATGCAATAAAAAAACTGGAAGAATTCAAAAATCTACTAATTTTGTAATGAAATACCATCTGTTATTAGGTATAATAAGTACTTAAATTTAAGTGAAGTAGGTATCTAAAACCACTCTAAAAATACTTAATTTGAAGCCAGTTAAGTATGAGTCGGGTTCGCACACGAAGTGTTCCGTACCATCGTACTAGATATATATAATGTACTTATTAAATACTTTTTATTCATTGTTTTTATCATTATAATTTCGAGCCTAGCTCTTGTCGGTGCAGTGATGCAATTATCTCCATTCAGCTCTTTCCATTGCTGTCTCTTCACTTCCTTATACGACATGACGGCGACCTTCTCTTTTATCTGGCTCATGTAGCTTATCCTTGGTCTTTCTCTTCCACGCTTTCCTTCTACCTTTTCCTCGGTGATGTTTCTTATGAAGTTGTCATGTCGTATATGGTTTCCAATCACTTTCCCTCTTCTGTTTTGTATGGTTTCCATCAAGACCCTTTTCTCATCCACTCATTTAAAAGAACTTCCTCGTTAGTAATGTTCTCAGTCAAACTAATCCGCTACATCCTTCTCCAGCACCTCATTTCAAACGCTTCTAATTTTTGTTATTAATAATTGTTAAAGCGGCAATAAAAATACACACTCTGTGATAATTTAAACTCTCTAACGGGTATTTATGGTTGGTTTCGGTTCCAAAGAAGGATCTACAAATTCGTAACAACAATAATATCAACCTCGGCCTATGATAGTCTTCCAGACTTTTTCTAAGAACACTTTAAGCCCAATAAGATCTTCATCATCATCATCATCAACCTATCGCAGTCCACTGCTGGACGTAGGTCTCTCCCAAGGTTCGCCACTGAGCCCGATCCTCGGCTCTTGTCATCCACTGTCTGCCAGGTACATTACGCAAATCGTCACTCCATCTAGCCAGTGGACGTCCTACACTACGCTTGCCCAAACGGGGTCTCCAACCCAATACTCGTTTGGTCCAACGGTTGTCGGTTCGTTGGCATATATGGCCGACCCATTGCCATTTCAGCCTACTAATCCTCTGAGCTATGTCTTCATAATCATTTCAGCCATTTTCGGCCCTGTGTTAGGCATAGGCCTCCCTTTTCTTGGCTTATCTTAAAACCACGTAAAATATGATTTTTCCTCTTTCAGCAACTAGAGAGCTATGTGCCAGACCAGGACTACCCAATTTACACGGAGGTGCCTTTAGGACTATCCTTCACATGTGATGACAAGATCCCAGGCTACTATGCTGACCCGGAGACGAGGTGTCAAGTGAGTATTAGAACATAGTTTAGAAGTAGTAGAGTTCTTTGTGAAGGGTTTATCCGGGGAAGTACACATCTTATTTAATAATCACACCAATCACACTAATAAGCCGACTTTTGACTATGAGATGTAATGTACATAATTATTACATCTTTACCACAACACGTGAATCAATTGACACTTCAAAACTTAGGGCGAGGCGAGGGTTAGGGGAGGTGCGGTGTCCGGGGAGGTGTGTCGTTCAAAATGTATGATGAGCGATAAAATATTATAGCTCAGATATATAGACACAGATATAGCTTATAGATATAATAATCCCATAGTCAAAAGCTGGCTATATTATAAATGTGAAAGTTTGTGTGTGAGTATGTTAGACGTCGCTTCACGCCGTAACGGCTGAACGGATTTTGATAAAACTTGGAATATACATAGTTTAATACCTGGATTAATACATAGGCCATATACTTTTATCCCAGTATCACGCGAGTGAAGCCGCGGGCGGAAGCGACTAGTAAATAAATTGATTATGACTCAGATAAGAACTTACAGATAATCAAGCATAAAAATTAAAAATAGGTAGGTGCTAAGTATAGCTACATGAAACTTAATTATCCTAAAGTGGATCGGTCAGTTTCATACAACCTGTGACCTGAGACCTGACCATAAAATGTCGCGTCTAGAAATGACCTATGTCCTAATTGATAGTTCTTATTACAGGATATCATGTTCAATTAATCGTTTTTTTATTAAAGCCGGAGAATATTTCTGGGCATTTATTTTATGCTTGTAGGTTACGATCGATTAGGACACTGGCGCTATTAAACAAAAACTAACCAAACGCGTGCTTTATTAGTGGTAGCTTTGTTTTAGATGGTTGATATTGGGACGAGAGATGTACAATGTGGGTGAGAGTGCGATCAAACCATGATACGTTATGATAGGGCGTATTGCGATCAATATTTATTATTAATTTACTAAGTATTCCGGCCTTCATAAATAAAGTTATTAAATATAATTTCAATACTTCATTATTTTTATATAATTCGCATTTTTAGTCGCTTTCATTTATGGTCAGGTCTGAAATGACCAGCCTTTTTTGTGCGCTCATAGCCTGATTTGATTTTCTGTATCTCAACTGTTAGCGCTCTCCATTTGGACGAATTAAGTATTATGTTATATAGAATGTAATAGGTAAGGAAGGTAGGGTAATATATAAGTTCAAGTTCATGTAGGCCTCAAATAAGATGGGGGTTAAGCCCATGCTTCCAAGGTGCACTATTTTGAAACTAGCCGGCCGCTAGATTCCCGTTCCTTTTTTTAGCATTTCCAAAGTCGAAGAGTGGAACACCTTATACCCCTTCGCAAAGGCATTCAGATTGGCATAACTACTAAAATAGCCGAGACCAACATCTAGAAGCCAGGACTTTAATATAAAAGACAAGCCTTATCAAAAACGTTTAGCAACGTTTCAACAGAGATTGCATGCCCCGTATTTGAGGCTTTTTTGAGGCTTCAATCGCGTTAAAAGTTATTTAAAGTTATTTTGTTATCCACAGGCTTTTTTTTATGAAACGTACCTATGACAACGCGTACCTGTGTGAAATTTCAAGATGATTGGGAATGCGTCCAACCAAACAACACTTGTGCAATTATAATATTAAAAAGTTAGGATAAAGATAATGTATTAAGTATCAATAACATTCCACACGAATATTTTTAAGTCGTAGAACTTCCGTGTGCGACTTAGTAAACGTAGTGTTGGTAGAGGCTGGATGCGTCGAGCTGAGGACAGGGCACAATGTTGCTCATTGAGGGAGGCCTATATTCAGCAGTTCACTATTATTGCCTGATGATGCTAAGAGCCATGTGTAGTTCTCGACCCGGTTGCGTACTACCACCATACCCGTGTGTGCCATGTGAAGCATTGCTGTATTTCGGTTTGAAAGGTGTCAGCGCCGTTGACACCTATGAGGCTAGCACCTGGGTAAAGGGGTAAACATTAAACCATCTTACAACCCCAAACGGGAAGAAAACATCTTTTCGACTTTTACCCCTAAGGATATCTTCAGACAGTTCATATAGGGGGTAAGCAGAGGCAAGTCAAAACATTACATTCGATACATACCCACTCTCAGGGCTCGTATACACGAGCAGCATGCCACCAACGGCAGAGCAATTGCAGCCGTCGACCGACGCGTCAACTGCAGCTCAGGTTGCAAGCCGATCGTCGCTTTTAGAATAAGGATACCATAATAAAATATTATTCCATTCCATTCCATTCCATTCCATTCCATTCCATTCCATTCCATTCCATTCCAATCCATTCCATTCCATTCCATTCCATTCCAATCCATTCCATTCTATTCTAATCACCTAGCGGTATGAACATATTTTACGACCTAGGATCTACGAGGAGTGCGACTACAAGCGCCGTGACACGAGATTTCTATATGATTATAATAAGCTGTGGTTTTTATTCGCCTTCCAGGTTTGGCACTGGTGCGTGCCCAGTATAGGGGGAAATGAGAAGTACTCCTTCATCTGCGCTCCTGGTACCGTCTTCAACCAGAGAACCCGTGTCTGTGACTACTTCTACAAGGTAGCTATTCTTGTTCCTCCTTCTTCTTCTCAGCCAACTCTGGGTTTTTAATCCGCGAAGGTCTTCGACTGAAGAATCCGGGATTAACATCTTAACGTGCTGAAGGGACCGTTCGAATGGGATAAATTCGAGGGAGTGTGTGAAGCTAAACCGATCAGTTTTGAGTGTGAGCAAGAAGTATGAATGGGATATATGAAGAAGTATGAGTTCAGTTCAGGAATAAGATAATCGTATATGAAACAAAAAAAATGCTGATTAAAAATCAATAAAATAGCATAAATTAAAAACAAATAAAATAACATTGTCCACCATAATAAAATGTATTAAACTATAAGTATGTACTATTTCTAAATTATAACATGTCAAAAATTCATTGATTGAGTAGAAACATCCCTCAACAAAAACTTTGTCAGTCTCGATTTAAATAACGAATGGCTATCGATAATGCCAGCCACCCATGCCGGTCAAGTTCACCGTCAACTTTGCAGTGGACTTGATGCGGCGTCATTACTCTCATACCAATTGGAAGTGTGCCAAAAAGTTTAACAGCTTGATACCGAGAGCCATGCCCAGCAATATTGAGCTTTGGGCATATTGGATCTTTACGTCTTGGGTTAACCTATAATTTTTTTCTTCTTTAGTCTCGTAGTTTAATGGTTTTTTTGCGATATCCATAAGCAGCACCAGAATATATAAACTTGATACAATCAAAATTTGCAAATTTGCAAATTTACCAATAATCTCTGCAGGACTAGCATTATTGTATAATGCCTCTTTTTTAAAATACTAAATCTTTATTCATATTATATTCGTAACTGCTTCCCCAAAACTTTACACATGATTCTACCAGTGCATAATAAACAGTTTAAAGCTGCGAGATATCACCTAATCTCTGAAGCTACGACTAAGTGCATAGCAACCATAACAAATATTTTTCCCTATGCACTAAATTAGAAATAATGTACAAGAAATGGGCTAAGTTTACACCAAGGAACTTAATACTTTTAGCCAAGTCTTTTCACCCATTTGTTAGATTTCTCCCGGATCAGATTTATGCGCTTTAGATCTGAAGAGAACAGCTTGCGTCTTTTTTATGTTCAACTTAAGATTATTTACATGAAACCAATGATCAAAAACTCTAAGTGCATTTTCAATTTTAATTTTAAGATATTACATTGTATTGTATATATATATATTGATACATTTTCAAGTATTATTATCATTTATCTAATAAATAATAATATTATAAATGCGAATGTTTGTGTGAGTGTGTATGAGTATGTTTGTAACCTTGGAACAGCTAATATAAAGTATATTTCACACTTGCAGGTGGACTGTGAGAACGCCCCGTCTTACTACGCAGTGAATGAGGATCTTTACAAGGATGAACAAGGAAACTATATTAACGGGAAAAAGTAGATTATTTACTAACAGCTATTAGTATAATTAGTAGACATAGTAATATAAACCTTAATAATTAAGGGCAATTTTTCAACTGTCAGTTTCTTATAACCCGGAAAACCGACTTAGAGCCATGTGTCACTAGGACGCCATAGCGACGTTACCGCCGACGCCGGTTTAGTTCACCGAAGTACGAAATTACACTTTTCGCTTCGTGCGTAATCAAACGATAATCGAAATTTCGTTAAGAAGTTCATAAATCGATTGTCTTATTGTTGCGCACCCCCATCTATTTCACAAAACAACCGCAATAATCGAATGGACCGTATATAATTCGATCAATCAGACGAAACGTAATACGAAATTTCGTATTTCGGTGGGTTATAGTATCCCTGGCTAAGCTAATATCAGGCTCTGGCATAAGAAGGTCGCCATGGACAGGCCATGCACGTCTCGTCAGTCAGTATGTTTACGTAACGCTATGCAGAGAGCCATTGCTTGTGGCCAAGCTGCCAACTTGGTGACGTTGCCATACCTCGTGGCCAAGTGAGTTAGCTACCATTTCAATATAACTAGTAGGATACGTAGCCGGCGACGTCGCCATGGCGTCCTAGTGACGCATGGCTCATAATAGTTCGATAAAGCTCAGAATATAATATTAAAAGTAGCTAATAGTTTATTCGTTGAAAAAAATCAAAAATCGCTTGTGGTTTTTAATTGACAAATAGAAAATTGAGCCTAAAATTGATGTTGATAATATTTTTTCTTCCATTAAATAACAAGTATAAAACTTACAATTGATTAAGACTATGATAGTAAATTCTGAAGTTTGACACATGCAATTCACACAAGTAAGCAGCTATTCGTTGGATAGAGTGACAGTAGATATATTTCTCACTTTAACCAGATATGAGCACGTTACATGTAGTAAATATCTTATTTTTTTATTTCATTGATGGCCTATTTCACCATCTTTAAGTAACGTAGCACTTTACCTGGCAATTATCTTACATTGACGTTACTTGAGGATAGTGAAAGACGCACTTAGAAAAACAATTTATTTCTAGATTGAAAATATGAAAATTTAATCCAGTTATATTCATGTGAATAGCAGAGCGTGTGCAGAGCCTTTAGTATAATAATAGGTCATTAACTAAAATAAAAACAAATTTACCATTACATAAATATAAGATTTTTTAAAATGTATTAGTATTACATATTTTTAAGTACAAAATCAATTCGTGATGTAACAAAAATTGTGATATTCTTCTGCCAATTTATATAAATAGTATTTCCTAAAATATTTCATTTAACCTTTTTCATGCTAAATATAAAATATAATAATGTTTAAAAAATTAATCAGTAAAAAAAACAATGATGTACAAAAAAGTGGAGTATCAACAAAATACACGTAGACTCTTTTAAAATAGTTTCTAATGCGATAAACTTTAGTAAAACAACAATACATTAAATTTAATACAAAATGAAAGTATTCAAAAGGTTTCTCTCAATTTACTCTGATTTACATATCATTTATTTATATATATTTTTTCTTTTATTTATTATATATACTAACATTACATTTTCAGGGGTAACTCGTACAACAATGAATATGACAGAAGGCGACTGACAGCTAGACGGAAAAGACAGCAAAACGTCAGGAAAACTAAACCTGTCAATGTTGACAGAAGACGTCATTCTAGAATGACACTTTGACAATTCCAATAAAATGATTTTAAAAAGACTATTTAGTTGTAGTATCTGTTTGAAATAGACACAACTTTACTTTTTCTGCCATATCATTTAAGCCCATATTTTATTGTTTTTAACGTCACAGGTAGGTAATAAACAAATACTTATTCATCTATATCTGTTGGCATCTCTTTTTGATATTTGAAAGACGGACAGACTAACTCAAAGACCTTCTTCTTTTTATTTATGGCCTCTGTGGTATAGCGTCCACAACTTTGCCAGTCCCTTGTCAGTACCTTTTAAAAATGACGTTTGACTATGAATGAGAGCCCTAATTCTTAGAAGTTATGTAGAACTGTCAACATGTCAAAAAGTCCAAAGTGACACTTTATCAAACCCAATGAAGTGCCTTATTTTCACGATTCAATACCACAGATCTACATTTGCGCGATTTAAAAATCGTAATTTTCAATTTCTATGTTTCAAAATATATTTTTATTTTTTATATTATACATAGATTTATGTAATATATAAATTTAAAAAATTACAAAATCATAGAAAGAAATACTTATGTATTTGGTTCCCTTTTTATTCTTTTACTATTTTATATGATCAATGTAACATCATTATTATTTCTTGTCTTTAAATACTAAATAATATATTTTATACTTAATATTTTTTAAGTTTATCACTTACATTAATTGCCATTTTTTTGCCAGCATTGAAGTCAAAATGTAAATAGTTTTTTTATTCGACTTTTTATAAAATAAAGTATTTTATGTAAAAACCTGTTTTGTTTGAACCTATTTGACTGAACCATATCATGGCCGGCAGATAGTGGATGAAAAGAGCCGAGGATTGGGCTCAGTGGCGTACCTTGGGAAAGGCCTATGTCCAGCAATGGACTCAGCATGTCCATGCATCAGCATACTTTAAATAGAAAACACCCGAGAAAAATATTTGCTAATCATGACGCAGGACAAATGGAGACATAAATCCCGCGGCGGGAATCGATTCAATCTATTTAATGTTTCTACATATTTATGCAAATCACATAATTGAAAACTCAGTTCCACTGCTGGGCAGAGCCAGTCTTTTCGATCTTGAGCTATTTGTGCCCACGCTCTGTCGAAGATGTCTAGCCCATCCTGCCATATTTTTCTCGGTCTTGCATTCTCAGGGCTTCACTGGGTTGTTATCTTAGCCCGTGAGTCATGATGCATGCGACACACATTACCAGCCCAGCTCCATATAAGGCACAGGTCACACATATCGGGCAAGGACATGGCGCGGACATGGCGCAGACGTGGCACGGACGGGGCGAGGACATGGCACGGGCATGGCACAGACATGGCTCGGACATGACGCAGAAATGACGTGACAGAGGCACAAGTGTAGTGCAGTCTGTTGTCCGGTATCGATGTGTCAGCATGTCATCCTCAGAAGACGAAGATGCTCTTGCTCTCGTGCATACAATTAATTAATATACAGATCAGGGCCCGTACAACCCCGATTTCGAGTTAGTTGCTTCGAAAGTGAAACCCCTTCATTGGGTTATACAGTTGACGGGATTACCCTTTCGTTTGGGTGTTCTCCTCCTAACACGACAGCGAAAGTGTAACCCGTTACTTTTGGTTTTCAGTCGATAGGGTTACCCTCTTATGAGGTTAAATGAATGAATGGGGTTACCTCTTGATAGGTTTTTTGAATGTTACACAATGGTTATCATTACTTATATTTATTAATTAATAATAATTTCGGATTGTCACTGTCACTGTCACTCTAAAACTCAAACTCAAAACTCAACTCAAAGCTCCACTCGAAACTTATTCTACAAATGTCTGTCATCGAAAATTAAGGTCTTGTCAATAGCTATCATTTGAGCTAGTAAAGGCAAGTCTAAGATAAGTAGTTCTCGAGATATGGTCGATTTAAATTTGACAGCTGTCATCGAAAATTAAGTTCATGTCAATAGCAATCATTTGAGCTAGTAAAGGCAAGTCTAAGATAAGTAGTTTCCGAGATATGGTCGATTTAAGTTTGACAGCTGTCATTGAAAATTAAGGTCTTGTCAATAGCTATCATTTGAGCTAGTAAAGGCAAGTCTAAGATAAGTAGTTCTCGAGATATGGTCGATTTAAGTTTGACAGCTGTCATCGAAAATTAAGGTCTTGTCAATAGCTATCATTTGAGCTAGTAAAGGCAAGTCTAAGATAAGTAGTTCTCGAGATATGGTCGATTTAGGTTTGACAGCTGTTATTGAAAATTTATTCCAATTTTATTATAATATAATTATTATTGCGTAAAATAAACAATTAGTAGTCTGCATTTCCGCCCTTAATGCTTAGAACACAATTACCGCAATTAATTTTCACCTTTTGACCGATTTTTTTTCTCCTTTATCTCCTATAACCCACGTATAACCCGTGTTACAATGATTAAAAGGGTAACCCTAAGGAATGGGTTTTGGAATAATACCAAAACCCAATACTATTGATAACCCTCATGATCAGGTAACCTAATCAAAAGGGTTTTGAATGGTTTAGACCCATCAAATAATAGTGAAACCCATACGGAGAGGGTTAACTAAGCTTTTGAAAAAACCCTGCCGAAAACCTCTTCATCGGGTTACCAAATCGGGCCCTGATACAGATGAAGAAAATACGCGCAAACGAATTTGCACAAGGATCAGCTAGTATTACCATGGGTATTACATAAAAAAATCTTAGTACCGGTTTAATCTCTTTCCGATTTCCAGCCACAATTTATCTTGAACATTTCAGTTACAATAATTGGAACGACAATGATCATAAAGCGTTGCATATTTTACAATCAATTCACAAAATTCAATATTAAATTCGATATCGTCATTCGTCACGCATTTTTACATCACTAACAGACGTATGTCGCAAGCAAGTCCATACTACGAACTGGCGGCCATCTGACGCCCATCTGGCGGCGATCGGGCGCGGGCGCCGAAATGGCGCGTCATACGTCCGAGCAACGACATACTGTGTGCCCTAAATTGTGCTTTATTTCCATGCATTTTGTATGAAATTTGAATGGAATAGGAAACCGCCTGTGCCATGTCCGTGTCATGTCCGTGCCCGATGAATGTGACTAGCGTCGGGCGCAGACATGGCACTGGCGGTTTCTTATTCCATTCAAATTTCATACAAAATGCATGGAAATAAAGTATAATTTAGGACACACGGTATGTCGTTGATCGGACGTGGTTATGACGCAAAGTCGTCGAGCTAAATTGTGCTTTATTTCCGTGCATTTTGTATTAAACTTGAATGGAATAGGAAAGCGCCCGCGCCATGCCCGCGCCAGGTCAGACAGGTGAGGCCTGCGCCTAAGATTCGCAACCAGATAGAGAATAGAGCATTAACTTATTAATAAATAAGTTTATTAACAGCCGTGACAAAGCAACCACTAAGCCTACAAGTTATAAGGTTTAAGATTACGTCACCATTAAGCAACCCAATGATACAAATAGCCCTTTCTCTTTAAAAAACTACTTCCGCACCTAAAATGGATGAAAACCACGCATTTTTTGATATAACAAAGGCATTTTGTATCGAGAATGTGTTTTTAACATCCGTAAACAGATTCATGTAATTCACAGTCCAAAAATACAAAATAATACAATTTTGTAATCAATTGACGACGTGCAACGGGTGAATAAAGTGTGATACAAAAGGCATAGGTTTGATTGTTTGTATCATCATCATCAACCTATCGCAGTCCACTGCTGGACATAGGTCATCCCCTAATGAGCGCCTTATCCTCAGCTCGACGCATGTTTGTATTATTTGCAAATATGCGTCTCTGGTCTGGGTGTTTTTATTTGTATCTAAAATTATATAAATATTTTAACAGTCAGCGCTGCTTCGTTTGGGGCTACATGATGTTATGTGATATTATCCACTACACACCACACTAGATCAGAAGATATCAGTCCACTGCTGGACATAGGCCTCCCCTAATAAAGGGGGATATGCATATAGTCCCCACGCTGGGCATGTGGGTGGGGGATTACAGGACACGCACACACACATCTCACACCGCCGACACTGTTGCCCATCGGCACCAGGTGATTGAGCTGTGCTGGTCTTAGGCTACGCTATGCCGCATTCAGATGGCCCAATCCCGCTTGTTTTGCAGCAGGGTGTACCAGGGTGTGGGCACCTTAATAAGTAGCATAGTATGGACGAAAAAACAAGGAATCACATAGCTGCATTGTCAATGTGCTTTGTAAGGTTTAATTAGGCTGTATATGTGTATACTGAGAGACCAAGGCCCGTATGTATTGATCGATCTTAAATCCACGATGTTCTTAGCCGATCATCTGAATTTAGCAACTTTTTCTGTCGTTAAGCCATGACGGAGGCCTTTGGGTGGCTTAAAAACTCCAACAACAGAGTGACCAGACTAGCTCATGCAAAGAAGATGTAGGTAATTAGCATTCAAAGTGTTAAACACTAGACGTTACACACTTTTTTTAACAAAAAAATAACCAATAGGATCGGGAAGCGCGTTTAAGTCTATTGTATGAAAAATGTAATCAAATATTTTTTCTGTAAAATTTTGATCGTGCTTCAATGCTTCGGCATTAAGCCATATTATATGGAGGCCTCCGACACCACAAAAAATCCAGACCCAGAGTAGGCCACTAGTGAACTACGAAGCTGTGAACTGCGGGCTGGCCATTTCTGCCGAAGAACCGACAACCGTTGAGGTAAACGAGTTCTTGAGCGGAGACCAAACGCAGTATAATATTAGGACGCCCTCCGGCTAGGTGTTGTGATGATCTGCGAAAGGCTGCTGGTAGAAGTAGGAATCAGTGAACTGAGCATAGGGCGCAATTGCGTTCATTGGGGAAGGCCTATGCCCCCAGGCTGTTGATGATGATGAACAATGGAAAAGAAGATTTTTATGAAAAGGAATAATTATTGCAAGAAAATGTGTGGCACATCTAAAAACCATAACTCACACCAATCGAAAACGGTCTTTACGCATCCCCACTACAAAAGTAAAACCAAGTCAGTCTGTGATCGCGGTAGAATGGCGACGGACGACCGTTGCCAAAAAAAAGTGTGACCCGTCAAAGTCAAAGTGCAGTGACGTTTCAAGTGACATTACGGTAGGGAGTTTTTTTTTAATTAGTATTTTGGCTGCGTAGATTGCATAATACTTTTGCAAAGGTTAGGGTACTGTATGGTTTTTGATAAACGGTTCTTGAAAGTGATAAATAAATTATGCAATATTAAAATAAACTACGTAGTTTAGTAGCTTAATTTTCATATTATATTTAACCTATTGGTTAAATTAAAAAAAAAATGCGCTTACGAACAAAAATACCTACACTTGTTTTTAAAATAATATTGAAGTTAAGGAGTGCAAGAGTACAAAGATAGATATTATATTTTGAAAAACTAAGTGATTGAATAAGTGAATTTACAGTTTTTTTTTGTTAATCTTGAGAAAATAAAAGGATAATAACCGCGAAAGTACGTAACAGTCTTATCACTAATAGCAATCTCTCACAGAACATGACGAATTTTAGAAACGTTTATTGTGTTATTTGCCGTCGGTGATAAAAAATTGCCTAAATTCTATTCCTGGTCCAGAACCTTTATGGCATGATGGGCGAAGGTCCGCTTAGACGCAAATGGTTGCAGGTTCGATTCCCACCGCAAGACAAATGTTTCCATGTTTACAAATATTTGTTTCGATGTTAATGTACTTATTTACAAAAAAAGTTTCTTAGTAGTATTTAGTAGTTTTAGGGTTCTGTCATATGATTCCCATAACACAAGCTCTACTAAGCACAAGTTTGGGGCTACATGATGCTCTGTTGGCTAATGTCCAGTATAAAAAATACAATGCTTTCCCACATACTCTTACCCTAATAATATAAAGAATCCAAATGTTAGCAACAGTGAAATTTTGCATATATGTAGGTCTAAATTGGCTAAGTTTGCAAACAACGCCTGTGAAGCCGCAGGCGGAAGGTAGTAAAGAATAATAACTTCATTTAGTAGATATTACATCGTTAGGCTTTATACTTTCCCCTGTTGTAACGATCTCAATTAACTTGCCATTTATTTTGCTATTGTTGCTCGCTTGAGACAATAATATCACAGATAAGCCCCCTGCACACGCGCCGCTGCCCTGCACCGCGCATCGGGACTGCGTTCCAAACCGCCGATCTGTACGGTTTGGACTGCGGTCAAACTGTCGTGCTAATGGCGCGTAAAGATCGGACCGCACATCTGGTACTGAACAATGACGTGAAACTGTGAGATTTGCCTTCGCGTCGACATGCCAGATCAGTTCAGCGACTTTCCATGCGGTTACTATTGGACGGCTGCGTAATATAAATTGATCCACCATTTCCATTCACGTTTCTTTCATTGGAATTCCAGACGCACTACTAACTACACCCGCATCAAGTTGATGTTCCATTTAACGGGACTAAGAGCTTCAGTACAATTTATAATGCGCACTGCTAAAATATGGAATCTGCGGTCAGCGTCGGTTTTACCTCCTTCCGGTCCTTTTAGGCAACATTACAGTATTACGATCATGCATATTACAACCAAACGTATTGTAAACATAAAAGCATAATGCTCCTCAAACTTAAGGGGGAAATCTACAAGACAGTCATCAGACCTGTAGCATTGTATGGATGTGTTGGGCAATGATAAAGACGGACGAAAGAAGAGTTCATGCTACGGAGATGCGAATGTTAAGATGGATGTGTGGTGTGACAAGGATGGATAAAATAAGAAACGAGTATATAAGGGGAAGATTGAACGTGGCTCCTGTGGCAGATAAAGTGAGGAGTGGAAGACTAGCATGGTATGGGCATGTGATGAGGAGGGATGAAAACAATGTGACTAAAAGTGTGAACAGTATGAATGTGACTGGATGTACGAGTAAAGGGAGGCCGAAGAAGAGATGGATGGATTGTGTGAAAGAGGATATAAGTGTGAAAGAAGTAAATACAGAGTTGACGGCTGAAATGAGTGAATGGAGAAAGAAAACATGTTGTGCTGACATCACATAGAGTAGGATAAGGGCAAGGAAATTATGTATCGTAAGCGTAATTAAAAAATTTAAACAAGAATAATGTACGTTATTTTTAATCTATGCTTTCTCATTGGCCAAAATATAAAGATACGAATACTTTTTCGCTAGTCTTCGTGACAGAGCCTATGAGCCTTTTCGTGTGAAAGGTAAAGATATTAATATAGATTAATAAACACCATAATGACATTTTCTCTAATGAAGATATCTTCCGGTCAAATGTCAAAATATGTATATGAAAAACCAAAACAAACAAGATTATTACGATATTATTCAAACTAGACAATTATTGTGTCCGTTATTTTAGCATATTATATCACCATAGGGTGGCTATTTTACATGACGCTTTTATGATAGCCAATTTTCTGTCAATCTTTTTCATAATGATCCTATCTCTTCTTTGGGAGAGGTTTTAATAAAAAGTATAATTCAAGAAAAATTAAGAATTCTTAGTAAAAACAGAATTCAAGTTTTTTGAAATCTTTATTTTACCTTTACTCACTTCTCAATGTTGTAATTTTTATTTGATTGATGGTTAGTCTTTATTATTATATTCTAAATAACATATTCTAAACTTATTTATCTGTTACTACAGATGATGTATCAATTAAATAACATGACAGAAACATTAATTTAAAAGCGGAAATAAAAAATGTTTCCTAAAATAATAAAATCTACGTACGGAACCAGAGATGGTCTCTCGCTCTTGACCGTGCGATGGTCAAACTCGTTCATATTCGGGTCATACGCTTCTTTGTGCATTACAAGTATTATGACATACATACATACAATCACAGCACACAATACATAACTGATGACCTCTATGGCGCAGGGGGCGAAAGCCTGCCTGAGACGCAGAAGGTTTTGGGTTCGGTTCCCTCAATCATCTAGTCATTTTGATGATTGACAAACGGGAAAAGAAAACAACGCAAACATAGTTGCAAGGCTCAGGTTAGGGAGAAATTTATTGCAAAAAAAAGAACACAGTTTACTCAAAAATTAGCTTAAAAACTATAACTAACTAGCTTCCGCCCGCGGCTTCGCTCGCGTGGTCCCCGTATAAAAAGTATGTGTCTGGGTCTAGAACTACTTAATAAGAAAAAAAAACACATGAAATATACTTTACGACCCATTTTCATACCTACCAAATATACATAAAAAAATTCAAAAAAAATGTTGAGCCGTTTCAGAGTACTGTAACCACAAACATCGTGATACGAGATGTTGATATATTTATGTATAAGATTAAGGTTTAGTTACTCAGTAAGTATTTTCCAGAGATTTGTAAAATATCTCAGATTATTTTATTGTAAATGATTATTTTTGTCAGTTTTTGAACACGGACATTGATTCTTATTTTTTTGTTAAGCTCGAATGTAAGAAGTTAATAACTGAGGTCGTACTATTTAAAACAATTATGCAGACTTACGCAATAATTATTATAATAAAAATGTTTAGGAGATATGCACTAATTCCCCTAATTTTATTATAATATGCCTTTCTCTTCAACCGACTCGGTATAACAGTTGAAGATGGAACATACATATGGCCCACCTAAAGTTAAGTGTTAACCATTACCTATAAAAAAAACATAGTACGTGCCCTAAGATGCAACTTGCGTCCATGAACTTGAGGCATGCAGGTGTTAGCCTCATGTGCCTCTAATCTCCTCACACCGATAGCAATACTGCTTCATGGCAGAAATAGGTATGCTAGGACTTCCCCGGACGAATTAGCAAGCTGAAATGGCAGTGGGCTGGCCATATCTGCCGAAGAACTGACAACCGTTGGGGTAAACGAGTTCTTGAGTCGAGAAAGCGTTTCAAACGAAGTGTAGGACGCCTTTCAGGTGGAGGTGACGATCTATTATCGGCTGCTGGGAGAAGTTGGATGCTTCAAGCTGAGAACAGGGCGCAATAGCGCTCATTAAGAGAGGCATTTTGTCCAGCACTGGATTGCTATAGACTGCTATACTGCTATAGACTGACGGTTAACAGTATAAAAATAAAACTACCCATAGCTTGCTACCTGTCTGTTGGCAACAATCTGGTCGACCTTGGAGCTCGGTTTCGCCAACTTTAGCTTACACAACCTCTTACGTAACGTACTTATCGATATCATTGCACGATGTAGGAACCGGAGACAATTCAACCCAAACATTACTTTTTGACTTGCAATACACCATTCCACGTGACGTCCATCGCCACTTTTATTGAATCATCATTATCATCAGCCTATAGCAGTCCACTGCGGAAACATTGGCATGAGTCCTATTGCGCCCTGTCTGCTCAACGCATCCAGCTTCTAAAAGCAGCGTTTCACAGATCGTCGCTCTACCTAGTCAGAGAGCATGCTACATTGAGTAGCCGCGGTCTCCATTCAAGAACTCTTTACCCATAACGAGTATCGGTTTTTCGGCAGATATGACCAGCCCACTGCCACTTCACCTTGCTGATTCTCGGTGCCATATTGGTTTGCGGAACAGTATACTCAAGCTTTCATAATAATAGCATTATTGAGGACCATAGCGATATTCACATACTTTAAATATTAATCAATGTTGATAAGTGAACATAATGTAAATGTACCTTCACAAGCTCCTACAAGCGGCAGTCTTATCGCAAAAGCTATGAATTCCAGTCGACCGTTAAACTAAAACTAAAGGGGATCCGAAAGATTATACAAAGATGACTTAGATGGGCGTTTATTAGACCATTCGATCCCGAACTACGTTGATGAACTATATCTCGGTGGCAGGAGGCCTCCCAAACTACCATCCACAAAATCGTCTGTATCACAGTTTATTTACTTACAACTACAGATGACACCAACCAGCTTACTACTAGGAATGGCATTGAGCATCGTGGAGCGTCGCCACCAAGCATGAGCATTAACTCATCATCCACATCATCATCATCCGCAGCCCGATTTCACACACTGTTGAGTATGCTCCTGCCACTTGCCACGGTCCGCGGTTCTGCGCTAACCATCCACTGGTCCTATGTCGTCAACCCAGTGTGCTACTGGACGACCGACACTTCTCTTGCCAGTCCTCGGCCACCATTATATTAGCCTTTTGCACCACCTGTCATCACCACGGCTCACCAGACAGTCCTGCCCAACTCGACTTGATCACCACTACCCGTAGTCCGACATCCTTGACCTTGGTTTGTCTTCTTCTTCATGCCGAGCATGGCTCGCTTTGTCTCTCTTAATTCGCTCATACTGCAATACAATTTCGCTACTGAGTTTTTTAACGTGCGTGAGTGAACGTTGTTTAGAGTATCTGTATTTGTGTTCAAACCAATGGCAGCGCCGAGTTTTGTGCGAGAAAAATTTAAAGTACAGATTCGTGGATTGTATGGGTGAGGGAGAGGAATTTCTCGCGCATTGCCTTTCTATTGGTTCACAATTTAGTGTGTAAACCAACTGCTTTACTGCTTTGGAGCACCAGCTGGACGTCGTCGCTGCGTCGTCGCAAGCAGCCCTTAGCATCATGCCCGAGGCGCGCAGTTAATGTGTCAACTCAACTAAGAATCTACTAAGATCTAAATTGCCCATCCAAATGGTGAGCGAGCGGAGGGTTGCTTGATCTGCTAGGAACATCTGAGTACACAATGAGCGCTTGAATAAGTACCTAACTGTGATTCACCGAAATAACTGCTTTCTATGTTACGCAAATCTAGCTCGGCCATGTTTGAATTTAAAACAATTGTTGTACCGAATAAAATATCAGTTAGTTAGATAATATGTTGGTAGCCTAGTGGGTCCGGAGTGGACATCTCGAGGGTCTGGAGGGGAAGCGATCAGGTCGCCCAATGTACCATTATTTTTAATGTCTATTTCATTATGTTGTATTTCTTTGTATGGTGTGCAATAAAGTTATATATTATCTATCTGTCTTGGGTTCGAATATCGGCCTCAGCACTAACGACGTAAGTAAACCATGCACTAACAATGGCACCAACGATTTCATTTTAAGAAAGTTAATAAATTAGTTAGTTAATTTATACAATAACAATACTTACAGATCATGCTAAAATTAGTCTCGAAGCGAGAATCAAACACGTCTCTTCTCTTGCGTCTCAACCGTCTATTTACTCATTAGTCCGAGTTCGTTAAATATCTACCTAACTACTGCTTTGAATAAATTCACACCTCTAATTATAAAAATAAACGATTTTTTAATTGAAAATCGAAAATGAATGGCTTTAAACCCATAATTAGTAAAAAACAACATATGTTAAGGAAAATTAGGTGTGAACTCAAAAACCAAGCCTAAAGACCTCTGCGCTTGAGTATTTTGACGTGTAAAACATGGCTCTTCATAAATTTTAAGTAGTCAAAAATCATCCATTTTACATTGAACTTAATTTAAAAGCGATGTTCATTGATTTGAAGGTCAAGATATAAAAGTTGCAGTTTGCATAATTTGGTCACTGACTAGATCGCCATTTAATTTAGAACTTGATTTGCAAACAATTTAGTAGATTTAGAAGGTCAGTTTAAAAAAGTCAGATGCTTTTGTAGTCTAATTTACAAAGAGCCATGGACAAGCTGGAATTCAATTATAAGAGAGGTCTTGGACAATTGGCTGTAAGGTCGCTTTCGCTAGATGATAAAATTTAAAATGGCAAAAATTGTGTAATAGTTTTATTAAGGCTTCTTGTGATCTATGCATATTAAAGCATGGTCAAGAGTTAATTGGAATGTCCGACATATTTTTCTATGTAATAAGATTTTGTATACACAAAGAGACGGTTTATAAATAGACGACAATCCTAAATAGTTTTTTAAATACGAAAGTTTGTGAAACGTGGACACTCACAGTACGGCTAGTCCACCAGTTTAAAGTCGCTCAGCGAGCTATGGAACGAGCCATGCTTGGAGTTTCTCTTAAGGATAGAATCCGTAACAAGTATATCCGACATAGAACTAAAGTTGTTGACATAGATCAGAGAATTAGCAAGGTGAAGTGGCAGTGGGCTGGTCATATCTGCCGAGGAACCGACAACCGTTGGGGTAAACGAGTTCTTGAGTGGAGACCGCGGCCCGGCAAACGTAGTGTAGGACGCCCTCCGGCCAGGTGGAGTGACGATTTGCGAAAGGCTGCTTGTAGAAGCTGGATACGTCGAGCTCAGAACAGCGCGCAATGGCGCTCATTAGGTGAGGCCTGTGTGCATCAATGGACTGCTATAGGCTAATGATGATAATGATGATGGATGATGGATGTTTGTTTCTCTTTCACGCAAAAACTACTGAACGGATTTGGATGAAACTTTGCATATATTGTTTATGATCTGGATTAACACATAGGCTTTTTATCCGCAAACCACGCGAACGAAGCCGCGAGCGAAAGCTAGTACAATATAATTAAGTACATTATCTCGAAATAGATGACCTCTGCGCGCAGTAGGCGAAGGACTTAGAAGCAAAAGGTAGCGGGCTTGATTCCCGCCGCGAGACAAATCTTTGTATTGTGATTTGCAAATATTTGTCTTGGAGTTTTCTATGTAACTAAATTATGTATGAATTTTAAAAAAGAATATAAATAGTATATCAGTCATGTATTAAGTTCTCATAATACAGGCTCTGCTTAATTCGGGGGATAGATCAAAGTCAAAGTCAAAGTCAATATTCATTTATTCAGTAGGGACTGTATACACTTTGAAACGTCATTTTTTTTATTTACCACCAATTCGTAACGTGACCAAACAGAGAAGAATTGGCAAGAAACTCTGCTTGGCTTATATTTTTTTAACGTCATTGTTCTTAATAACTATTACATTGTTTTTGATGGAGTTTCATCCCAAGCTTTTTGTCATCTAAATAATCAGATATTTTATAATAAGCTTTATTACAGAGATTACGTTTAACAACATTTTTGAATTTATTTACAGATAGATTAATCACGTCATTTGGGATTTTGTTAAAAAATCGTACACACATCCCTATAAAAGATTGACTAACTTTATGGAGCCTTACAGTAGGAACAGCTAGTTTATCTTTATTTCTAGTGTTAACATTATGATAGTCGCTATTTTTCTGGAACATGGTAATATGTTTTCGGACATACATTAAGTTTTCATATATATATTGGCACGGCACTGTCATAACATTTATTTCTTTAAACTTAGTTCTAAGTGATTCTCTGGGCCCATATTATAAATTGCACGAACAGCCCTCTTCTGCAACACAAATATGGTGTTGTTATCTGCAGCATTCCCCTCAACAAAATGCCAGATGATGCTGTGTGATCGTATTCAGGATCATTTATTTATGTTATAAAAGAGGCTTTATCATCTACTCTAGATGATTTATAAACCGTCAAGTGGTAAGTTTTCCTCACTGACTGACGCTGCAGTAGCTGGGACATGGTCACATGGAGTAGGCTTCAGCACTTAAACCATCTACTAACTAAAACTAAAATCCACCTGGGTATCGGAAAGTTTTTTTTATCATAAAAATGTTCAGTCAGAAAAAGGGTTTTTAATTCATCATCATCATCAGCCTATAGCAGTCCACTGCTGGACCTAGGCATCCCATAATTGCGCCCTGTCCTCATTGTTTTAAAATAATTAACATTAATATTATAAATGCGAAATTTTGGGTGGTTATACCTACAGGGTGCGGCAAAATTTTACCCCATTGAGGGCAGCTACCTTTTCTTTTGTAGTTAGAAGGTTTTTTTCTGAGGAAACTATACATATGTTTTGAAGAAAAAAAAAATACATTGTTGGAATTTTGATAAAATGTACAGTCAGCCTAGAAAACGATATTTGTTAAAAAAAACAAGTTGTTCTCAATCGACTCTATTTCCCAACAGGAACATTTTTCCCAAAGTGAATTACCAAATCAAATCGTCAGATTTCACGAAAATAAAATAAAAACCATACAATTTCTATGAAGCGCCATTCGCCACAAGATTGATTGAGTCAATATATGCAATATCACTTGCAGGGAAATACTCAGTTCATATTTCGAAAATTGATCTTACATAATGTGTTGGTGCAGAATGATGATACCATCGATTACCACTTTGCGTCGAATTACATACGTATGAACTCAATGTTAGGGCGAATGACGTTTCATAGAAATTGTATGGAAAACTTTTTTTAATTTTCGTGAAATCTTTCGATTTTATTTGGTAAGTTCCTATGGGAAAAGTGTTCCTGTTGGGAAACAGACACGATTGAGACCAACTTGTTTTTTTTTTACTAATTTCATTTTATATGCTGACTGTACATTTTATCAACTTTCTGAAAATTAATTATTTTAATCTCCTCATTATAAATCTATAGTTTCTTAAAAACAAAACCTTCTAACTACAAAAGAAAAGGTAGCTATGAGGTAAAATTTTGCCCCACCTGTATTAACCATTAATCAAAAACGCCACGACGGATTAAGATAAAGTTTTGAATATACTACATAGATAAGATAGTGACTTGGATTAACACATACGCTACTTTTTATCCGCGAACGACAGCGAAGCCGCGAGCATAAACTAGTTTAAAATACAATCAAACTATTGAAATATAATATTGTGGTATTTAAACAGATTCACTCACCCATGTCGTTTGCTTCATCGATTCGCTACAAGTTTCAGATTTCACTGCTTTTACAACACTATTTGCAAGAAAGAAGCATTCTTCTTCTTCTTTTATTTGTGGCCTCTGTGGTAACGCTTTTTTATGGTACCTACTTGAAGATGAAACAAGCACATGACCCACCTGATGTTATGTGGTAACCATTACCTATCACAAAGCATCGCATCGTAGATCGAATTTTTTTCAGAACGTGCTCTCTGGTGCAACGTCCTGCGTGCGATCAACTTAAGGCATGAAGATGATAAGCCTCTTGTGCCTGTAATTTCACTGGCACCCACGCCTTTCAAACTGAAACACAGGTATGCTGCTTCACGGCAGAAATAGGCATGGTGAAGGTGCTTCCCCGGCCGAGCCCTCCACAAAGAACTCTACTGCTACTAAAAACTACTAAAAGTTTCCACAAGTTTGTTCAAATAGTCTGTTAAACCGTAAAAATTCACCAGATTTTTGTTACAAGCCCAAGCGAATACTCTCTTGATAAAAACACCTGGGTGAAACCTAAAAAAAAATTAAATACAAACTCCTTCTAAAAATTGATTGACCATAATCTAATGCTCAAGCCAGAGAAGTCCCGCAGACGCGGCATCACTGTCGTGTCAAATTCAAAATTGAATGGAAATAAAAGCAAAAAGGAAAAGTCTCCCACTAAATATGTATTAATAAACATTCCGGGTTTTATTCGTATACCTACTGGAGATTCGGCTTTAGTTCATCTGATTGCCGTGGGAGTTTTTCCGTGAAAAGGACTCTATCGTAATTTTAACATTATGAGGCATTGGAGCTCGTTTTAGTAAGTATTAATATTAATTCCATGGCTTTAACACATTTCTGACTACCTCTGGCAAAGTGGTGAACGTTTATATAGCTTAGGCGCTTTTAGGACTTGCTCTTGGCTATACCGTGGATACTGGTAAATAATCTAGAAGTTGACAGACCTACTTCTTCAATATCCAGCCTCTCACAGATCGTCACCCCATTTACTCGGAGGGCGTCCTATACTACGTCTGCTGAGACGCGGTCTCCAGTCATGAACTTATATACCTACCCCCAACAGTTATCGGTTCTTTGGCAGATATGGTCAGCCACCTGCCACTTACTAATTCTCTGAGCTATGTCGACAACTTTAGTTCTATGTCGGATAGTCTCGTTGCCGATTCTATCCTTCAGAGAAACTCCGAGCATAGCTTTTTCCATTGCTTGCTTCGATTTTAAACTGGTGGGCTAGTCGTACTGTGAGTGTCCACGTTTCGGCTCCGTATGACTCATAAGTCATAACATATTAAATAATTACCTGTTTAATAAAACAGCTAGGTACTTTATTGAGAAAATAAGCGGTTTTTTTACAAACGGCAATGAACGATTTCACTTTTGTATTTAGTGTGATTTAGCTTGAGTGAGTGTA
Organism: Horisme vitalbata; assembly: GCA_951804965.1. Classification (NCBI taxonomy): domain Eukaryota; kingdom Metazoa; phylum Arthropoda; class Insecta; order Lepidoptera; family Geometridae; genus Horisme; species Horisme vitalbata. The sequence continues at coordinate 26,775,531 of OX638094.1, read as the reverse complement.
TAGAAGCACTCAGACAAACCATTCACAGGTTTTATAGTGTTTTTTTTTTATAAATTAATGTTACTGTATGTTTTGTGGCTAGTAAATAAATACAAATACAATACGTCCTACATAATCTGACCTGCATATGACTGCAGAGTCGTCAATATAACAGACACAGGAAATGCATAAAATGCACCGGCAGAGATTTCATAACGATTTCAAAACAACCTAAAAACGGTATTTAACTAAATGTCCAGTGAACATTATTCGCGGTTTGACCGCGACGATCGACGGCGACGGGTTATGTAACCGACAGTTTAACATAAGAATTTGATCGGCTGTGTGGTTCTGAATAGTTGTGGTTTGAATGACCTTGGCGACAATAATAAGTTACATACTTTCTTAAGATATTTAATAAATCTGTGCCTATTGGTTGTTCTCCCAAAATAGTTTTAAAAACCCCTTCTTTGGGCATTTTATTGAGAAAAATCGCGCACTTCCGTATATAAACTCCTTGGTGTTGATAGTTCTCGTGTATTTCGCGTTTGTCTTTCCTGGTGCTTGGTCAGGTTGGTGCAAAGAGTTTTACCATCAGTATTATATTAATTCCATGGGTTAAAGGAATAATGTGAGGTAAAAAACAAAACAGTAAACTTTGTATAGTATGACCTACTATAAAATGTCCTCTAGCGCCAGTACATCACTATTTTGAGACTTGCATCACTGTCACATACATCTTATAGGACTGATTTGTCACGCGTGACACTGCTATTACTGTATTATAACACTAAAAAGAGATATAAATGCGCTACTTTCTAACAAATATAATGTTCTTAGGTGTTTTATAGGATCAAAAACAGAGTTTTATGGAACGTTGTAGGGTGTGTTATTACAACTAGTTTTTGCTGCTTGGGCTTTGGCGCTTTTGTGACGGAGACAGAAATACTGATAGCCATGGAATTATTACTTCATAGGAAACCTCCTTGCTGTTAACAGACTATCTATCTGACAGATAGATAGATAGTTATAGACCAGTATTTTTCCCACGGATGCTGCAGTTCAGTATTATAATAATTTATGTAACGGGGTGAAAGCAGACAGTTTTTAGATGTTTGAATGACATCAGATAATAGATTGTATAATTCCTTAGAATCGAATAGATACTTAATTAATTGCATCGATATTATATCTACTACGTATCATACCAAACACTTACTACAACTTTCCTGGGTTTTGAGATTGACGCGAGCTTAAAATGGGATAAACATGTTGACAAACTCTGTGGTAAAATTGGCAGTGCCTGCTATGCCCTAAGTAGAGTTGCATGGACAGTATCCGAGGAAGTTACCCGTACGTGCTACTTCGCTACGGTACTCCCTGATCCAGTATGGTGCTGAACTCTGGGGTCGGTGTGCCGAATGGGAGCGAGTGTTCCGGCTTCAGAAACGCGCGGTTAGAATAATTGCACGAATGCCGTATAACACCCCCGCGAGACTATTTTAAGAGAGTAGGAATTTTGACGCTACTGGCGATAGTTATCCAACAAGTGGCGATAAATGTACGGGCTAACTTGTCGTCTTTTGAAACCCATAAGATGGCACACTCCTATATTACCCGAAACGCTGGGAAGCTGGTTGGCATAAACCATAAGCTAACGTGATCGTCCAAACTCACCATGTCATAGGTCCGGTCGTCTGTATTAGACTGCCAGTATTTGTAACTACAGCGCAGCGCCAAGTCTGCCCAGCTTTAAAACTCTGGCTAATTTAGCAGTCATTCTATAGCTAATATGAATTTATGATATACAAAGCAGTTAAGGCGACGATACATATCAAACCTCCCTCTCGCTCGCGCTATTCAACATTTTTAAAGATATAAAATCACTGAATGTCGCTATGCGAAATAGCAAACCTTCACGGCCTAGAAAATAACAATACAAAGGTTCAGCAAGAATATCATGTTGGAAACAACACGTTTTCCTACCAAAAAAATTTGCACCAAAATTGATTGCATTGGTACCAGTTTTCTGATATGAAAACGTGATAGAATTAAAATGATATTATTGCTGAACCTTTGAATTGTTAATCAACTACATTCAGTGATTTTATATGTTCAAAAATGTTGAATAGTGCGAGCGAGAGGGAGGTTTGACATGTATCGTCGCCTCAAGTGAATACTTAGATGAAACTATTATTTTGAATGTAATTTAATGTTTGAAGGTGATAATACTGATAATACCTATAATACGTTAATAAAGAAACTGAGATGTAAATTGGTTTTACGATTATGATTATTTAAATATAGGTTGACATTGATATTGACGTACACGTCGTGATGACGATTGCCTATAATGATTCTATTTATTTGTTAAACCAATGAAAAACCGCCTTATGTATTATATGGATCACCTTCAAAGATGAGAAAACTCGTCATAGAATAGACAGTGACAAAATAAAGAAATACGAATACGAGTTTCAGGTTTTTTCGACTATAATATCGTCTTTGACCCTTTGACACCCCGTTACACCCCCATTTGGGTGTAACAGGGTGTACATTTTATTAAAATAATTCTGAGAATCTCAACGCGACTAACGGCCGGCTCCTATATTATACCGTTACCGATGACCCTTCGTTTTCCCTTGAAAATCTGTCAAATTTTCGACACCTCGTTGTTTAATTTTTGACACTTTCTCAAAGGAAAACGAAGCGTCATAGGTTACGGTATAATATAGGATTCGTCGGTTATTGAGCTAAAAGGAGAATGCAGTCTGATGTATGGCGCTCGGTACCAAGACTAAAGTGAGTGCGTCAAAAGAATATCCAATAAGTTTTTAGTCGATTCTACTGCCAAAATAATTAAAAATGAGGGTTATTGCCATAGTTACACTTTACATCAATGTTTATTGCCATAGCAACGTAATTAGTTGTTATAGTCTAATGGCGGCGTGCAACGGAAACCAAATCAACAAAATATTTTTTTACTTGATTATTAATCGAGTCGGTGTGTAAAACTAAAGAAAATGTTAATGTAATTTATAAAATCAAATAAATTTTATGGGATACGTTCGGTTTTTTACGCAATTGGTACGGGTTCTCGGCATTCTCCTTTTGGAATAACATATAGGCTACTTCTTATCCACGGGCGGAAGCTAGCCGTGCCAGTGTTAGGCTGCGCTATGCTGCAATCAGACGGCTGCCAGACTCCACAGCCCCGTCTGTTAGTTAACAGGGTGCACCACGGGCAGGTGAGGTTGGCTTGAGTCTCGAGGGTGTTGGTAGGATGGGGTCCTACACACTTACTATTTATGTATTTATTCATCAACAAATGTAATAGGAAGGTGATTGAAATAATAACAATACTTACCATCTTTACGATCAAGACTTCCTTCACATTTCTATATTGAAAGTTAGAATATTACTACAGTTTACTCACCTGCCTTGAACAATACAACACTACCAACAATTATAGCAATTTAAACAATTCCTAGCAACACAAATTTAATAGTTAGTTTGTGACTATTGTTTAGCAAATGAAAGTTTAGCTTTGTTTGACGGAAGATAGGATATATCACGTCCTATGATGTTAGAGTTTTTTGTTCTATGACGACCTCTGTGTCGCACGCGAAAGTGCGCATGAGACGCACTTCGACAAATGTTTGCATTATTTGCAAATATTTGTTTCAAGCGTGGGCGTTTTCTTTGTATAATATATAAGCACATATTTACTTTAATAAGTTGACATAACATATTGTATACTATGTGAAAAGTGTGTAGATTTAAAAAATATTTAGGACCAATAATTGTTACCATACTTCTGGCAAAATAAATAATTGAAATGTATTTAAGATTAATATAAAAAAGTAATAATAATTATTATATATGTATTTACAGAAATATGTATTTAAATTAGTGGTTAAAACCATTTTGTTAAACAAAAACTATTGAGGCTACATGATGCTGTGATAGTATCTGGAATTATTATTATTTATTTTTATTCGACAAAGGACTTGGCGACCATGTCGTGGTAAATCCTACAAATAATAAGTTAGACTTACATAATTGTGTAAAGATAACATTGCGAGCAAGCCCGTAGCTTAATCATCATCATCATCAGCCTATAGCAGTCCACTGCTAGATATTGGCCTCTCCCAGTGAGCGCTAATGTTCCCTATCCTCCAGTTTAGTCAGCCCTACTCATATGACCAATTCACCATGTCTCTCCTGTGGTACCGAGTAGGCTGAGAGGATGGTATGCTGAAGCCTACTCCATCTTACCATATCCCGGGCACTACAGCATCTCACACAGTGAGTACAAGTTATCACTTGACGCTGTATATTTAAATTAGTAGCAATTACATTTTAAAAGTAGTAGAGTTCTTTGTGAAGCGCTCATCTATAACTTGTTTGTAATCTGATTTGTGAATTCATTATATATATAACAAATGACTTTCCTTATGTAATTTTTTTACCCCAAAGATCCCAAGAAAACAATACAATGTACGAATAGCCAGTAATGGGTGTAAAGCATTCTAGTCTCCATCGCCGGAACCCAAGCCAACCTCACCTGCCCGTGGTGCACCTGGTAAATAACAAACGGGGCGCTGGCATAGCGCAGCCTACGCACTGGCACAGCTAAATCCCTAACCGCTGCCGACGGGCAGCAGCGTCGGTGGTGCGAGAAGCTGTGCCCTGCGATCCCCAAGCCGCATGCCCAGCGTGGGGATTATGGGCATATCCCCCTTCTTATAGAGGAGGCCTATGTTCAGCAGTGGACTGAATAGGAGTTGTGTTGTTGGACGAATAACCAGCTGAGAATTGAGATTCATGGAGGGATAAATTGCGGTTTCGATTCGATTCGAAACACCACACAAAAAAACTCCAAGCATGGGACAAAATGTTATATGATATGCAGTAATTTTTTGGGTGTCTGTCTGGGTGCTGTGACGTGTGATGTACACATGAAAGAAAAGAAAAAAAAAAGTTTATTGCTTCAAAACAGTTCGACTGGTACAAACAGAGTTACTTATACATTACAAAAAAGTACCAAAGTTAGTCCCTGTTTCCTGCACTAGGACTGAAAGCCTATAAAGTGAGGTCACATAGAAGTAGGTAGAGTTCTTTGTGAAGGCCTCATCCAGGGGAGTACTACGGCCTGAGACTACGGCCATACATATTTCTGCCGTGAAGCACCATTGATGTGTTTCGGTTTGAAGGGTGTAGTTGCCAGTGACATTACAGGTACATGAGGCTTAACACCTCCATGCCTCAAGTTGATGGACGCAAGACAACGTTCCTAACATCCGTAACCCACGAAGCAATACTTTGTTATAAGTAATGGTTACCACTTAACATCAGGTGGGTCATGTACTAGTTGCATCTTCAGGAAACATATAAATAGCCCAAGTATTAATCTTAATTGGGTAAAAACCATTTAGCTTGAAGTCGGTTGTAAGGTTGGCTATACACATTACTTATAATTAGAGTACCTACTTGGTCGCACATTCGTTTCACATTTCTAACACGGTTGGTTGGGTTAGAAAATGGCACGCTATTGGTCCATAAGTAGATGTCACTTTTACGTTGACATTTAAATAAATAATTCATTATGTCATTCGCGGGATTCGTTCGCTTTTTGGATGTTTTTGTGCGATAAATATAGATAAATACTTAATTAAAATAACGGCGTGTTACAATAACAAAACACAGCCTATGTCAGTCCACTGCTGGACATAGGCCTACTTGCATGTTTTATTGTAAATACATACTTAAGATTATCCATAGAAAACACCCAAACCCAACATACAAACATTCGTCTCGTGGCGGGAATTGAACCCGCCACCTTCTGTGTCTTAGGCGGGATTTGCCCACTGCGCAACAGAGGTGGTCACGGAGAGGCCTCAAGGGACTCGAACCCATGACCTTTCCGATGTTACATAAGCCACGCTCACAAATCAGTCGGGAAAGCCGAAAAAATTTAGAAGTAAGGCAATAAAATTATACAATACATACTTAATGCATAATACTGATGTGACTAATATTGTACAAAAAGGTTGCTATTGACTGGGAGGTTAGGTCGAGTTTTAAATTCCAACCTCCTTGGGTCAAACCAAGTAACATAAGACGACCTCTGTGGGGCAGCGGACAAAAGTCCGCTTGAGACGCAGAAGGTTGCATGCTCGGTTCCGAACTTGTAGCAATCCTCTTATGGCATCGGGGGTATGAAAATATTTCGACAACAATGTTAAAAACTCCTTGATCAACGATTAGTTCAAAAAAGGTATTCAAAAAAAGGGTAAAATCAGCCAGTCAGACAGCTCCGTTAAATAAATGGTAGATGGGAAATACTAGCCACCGTAAAAATAATATCGACATCCAATAAGAAAAGTTAAATGTGTTTTTGACAAAAGATTATTGGTTAGTTTAGATAAAAAACAATGTGCCTCAATAAATTTTCTCAATAAAAATGCCCTAAAAGGCATTGTGTCTCATTTCCTCTTTTGTGTAACACTTTGGACGAAACGAGACACGCCACCTTTTAGGGAGGGATATTATTAGGCACAGTGTTTTGTTCAAAGCTCACATTTCCTTGTACGTCGTTGCGATTTATTGAATTACGTCAATTAATGCTGGACGCCATCGCGCAGTATCATGTAACCCCAAACTAGGCAGCTTGTTTAATAGGAACCACATGGCTGATACACTACTTATATATACTTTTGTAAATATACAGGGTTATTGGTTAAGTCGACCTAGATCCTGGAGGGGGTTGTAGCTTTCATAATTCCTGACTGATTTGACTATGGAACATATAAATATAGAGGACTTTTAAGTTTTTTTTAAAAACATACCGATATTTTTGTTAGTTAGTTCTTTTTCTACGTATCCGCACACACACTCTCATTCTGGTCTTAATCCACTTTATAAACGTCATTTTGTACCTATTAGGATTGTTTTTTGTTTTCTGCCTTTACCATATATTTTTTTTTAAAGTCCAATATCGTGAATACGGTTATGTTTAGGGTAGGGTGTTCCATAGTCAAATCAGTGAGGAATTATGGAAGCTACAACCCCCTCCAGGATCTAGGTCGACTTAACCAATAGCCCTGTATACATTCTCTAGATAAATAAAACCCGCAGACCCACAGACTATTCAAAATTGTATGTCACTTTCGACAACAAAGATGTTCGCATCTTTTAAACCCAAGCCAACCTGCCCTGCCCTGCTAACTAACAAACGGGTATCTGGCGGCGGCTGATAGCGGCATAGTCACGGCCTAAATTGGCACAGCGACATCCCCTGGCCGCCGACGAGCAGCAGCGTGTCCTGCGATGCCCAACCCGCCACGTGTCAAATGATTTTAAGTTCTGAAAATATTTTTCTCTGGTTTGTGTGTATTCTAAGTAGTATATTAAGTATCAGCCATGTGGTTCCCATAATTCAAGCTCTACCTAGTTTGATGCTGGATTATGCTGTGTGATAGTGTCCACTATTAATTATCTACTTCATGAAAGATGAAAAAAATAAAGAGCGTTTTCGCCCTCGCCCCGTCCTTCACTCTCACCCTACGCCTATCGTAAATCGTGTACCTACTGAAGCTTGGACTAGTACATAACAACTTCCTTTCGTGATGTACGCTTCCGTTGCGTACTTCCTTAGATTTCAGTAGGAAATCAATAATTGAGTTAAAATACGTAAAGACGTACGTAACGATTAATTCAATGTATATATTCAGTGAGGTACTTACATAAGCAAAACTTATACTTACTTTTTCGTCATTGTTGGAGCGGCTAACTCTGGTGCAGCCCGAAAGCTTCTGACTTGGCTAGCCAGGACATGTCGCCTTAGTAGGTCACCTTGGTGCAGCAGAGACAACAGAAGTAACAAATAGACACTTAAATAATTAGACAAAGACAGACTGCTGGATGTAGGCCTCCCGAAGTAAACATCTTCCTCCTCCTCAATCGTTCCCCCATAGATCGTGATTTCGTGCAAGAACACTGTTGATGGTTTCCCTCCATCTGCCACGGTCTGCCACTGTCTTAGGCTTGATGGAGTGCGACGTTTACTGGAGTTTCCAGCTCCAAAACCTGGCAGTCTACTACAATTCACTGAAGTACGAAATTTCGAGTTTCGTTTCGTGCGATTGGTCGTATTTAATACTGTCAATTCTAATATTGCGGTTGTATGTTTTATGAAATAGAGTAGGATGCGCAACGTTCGGACTGTTACATTACAAACTTCGTGCCGATATTTCGGTTTTCGTTTTATTATGGGTACCAATCGCAAGAAACGAAACACGGAATTTCGTACTTCGGTGAATTGTAGTAGACCCTCTGGTCAGACCAGCGTTTCGGGTTTCTCCCTCTCATATCTTTTGCATGTTACGATTATCCTTTCCATAGTAAAGATCTTAGATATAATTTAAAATATAAAAAAAAACCGACTTCAAAAACATTTATTGAAAAAACTGTTAAACTAAAAAGTAAAAATAATTGCTTATTTTTTGGTTCATCTACCTTTTTTCTATAAATTTATCCCTTACGATCTATGCATTTACCACATAGGTAGATCTAGATACCTGCCTGTTATTTTTGGAGTCGGAGTCAGCTTTGGAGTACGACATTATAGCAACTACACTTCTCCCACCTCGGACATGCCCTCCTGCGCCGCCCACGCAATAGTTACCTACCTTGGCGTGCCTAGGCTGACACCGACTCCAAAAATAACAGGTAGGTATCTAGATCTTCCTATGTGGTAAACGCATAGATCGTAATGGATAAATTTATAGAAAAAAGGTGGATGAACCAAAAAATAAGCAATTATTTTTAACTTTTTAGTTTAACAGTTTTTTCAATAAATGTTTTTGAAGTCGGTTTTTTTTAAATTTTAAATTATTGTTTATTTGCGAAGTTTTAGTGAATCTGACTTTGAGACAATTACTACAACTATAAATAAAATTCAAGCCCATAGAAATTTTATTCCCTGTTGTCTTATCCCCGAAAAACACAACAAAAAAGAATTTTCCAAATTGGTTTTTATATGACGGAGTTATGAGATAAAAAAACATAAAACATGAATAAAATTCGAGCCCATAAAATCTTAGTCCCTGTTTTTTAACCTTTAGAGTTGGTATTTTTTCTTCAAATTTTTATGGGACCAATTAAAAAGTATATCCTATACAAAAAACTAAGAGTTTTTTAAATCGGTTCATAAATGACGGAGTTATGAGGTAACAAACATAAAAATCTAATAAAATATGAGCCCATAAAATTTTCATTCCCAGTTTTCTCACCCTTAGGGTTGGTATTTTTACTTCAAATTTATATTGGACCATTTGCAAAGTATACCCTACACTACGATAAAAGAATTTTCTAAATCGGTTCATAAATGACGGAGATATGAGGTAAGAAACATAAAAAAAAATATAAAATTCGAGCCCAAAAAAGATTCATTCTCAATTTTCTCACCCTTAAGGTTAATATTTTTTCTTGAAATTTAAATGGGACCATGCGCAGAGCCATCATGTGCGAGGCTAGCTAGGCATGGAATTGGTGGGAGTAAATCTATAAAAGCCTGGGATCAAGACGTTTAGAGAAGACTTTTTCCTACTGCGACTGAGAATTTTTGCCAAGTTTATTTAAATCTTGTTTAGACATTAGCCTGAGGCTCCTCCACTTATCGATCAGGTATATTGAATTAAACTTATTGCTTCCAAATATTGTACTATTTTTCCAAGTCACGTCCAATAAATGAGGCAAGTCTGCGGCGTGAGCGTGTATGCGTTGAATTTAAACTCTTATTGAGCTGGCCGATTTCACGTACTGCCTGCGCAAGAGTCGATCTACTGGTAGGGTTGCCATGCGACACGATTTACAAGGATATATAAAAAAAAAACAAAAAATTAAGTGATTTTGAGCTGTTTGGTTTTAGACATTTAGAGGAGTTGATGGATATCAGGAGCTCATATTATCTAATTATTTAATTTTATTTAAATAGGAATGCTAATTATCAATAATTTGCCAAAGTATTGTTCTGATACAGAAGCCAATCACAGTAGCCAGTTATGGTACCTACCACATAACCTAAATCCGGAACGTTATGTTCCTTACATCATGCAAAAAGCTTTAATATGCATCCCAATTAAGTATTTAAGATTCAAGTGCAAAAAATATAAGTAAACTAGAGATTATTTTTTTTGCGAAGCACCTTAATTTTTTTTATGACAACATATTTATCTTTATAGCTTCGTGTTAATTTTTTTTTGTTTAATTTAATTTGTGAATCTATTTAATTAGTTGAAACTATTTCTTTAGTCCTTTAGTGAACTTATGAAAATTACATATGGTGGTAGGTAGTTGTAAGAGTAAAATAAGAACAAAAAAAACTAACCCAAATATTGTAATTACTATTTAGTTGAAAATCGATTTACTGCCCGACTACTCTGAAAACAAAAAGATCGTATCGTATTTTAACGTGACATATAAAATACATACAGTAGAAAATAAATATCCGAGTAAATTTATTATATCCCATTCACTTTCACGTCCATGGCAACCCTACCGCAGTATTGTATGCGCGCACGCAATACCGCGCGGTGCCTGTGGTTTGTGGCGGCGCAGGACATTTCAGGAAATAATTATTGTAATTGTCGGTTTGTGCACTTACGAGTAATGTTACTGTTAATCTGACTAATGTTGTTTCATTATAGATTATATAATTTATAATTATGGAACAACTTTTGAACTAGGTCACATTAACGGTTAGTAAAAAAAAGGTATATATACTTCTAACCGTTCTCGTCCCACTGCTGAACAAAGGTCTCCCACATAGATATCCAAACAGCTCTGTCGCGATAAATGTTTTTATAAACTTACAATCATTTCAAACTTATTCGTTATTCATTTTCGTTTAAATAAATTATAGGAAAATAAATGTAGATTACAATTTAGGATAAAAAATTACATATTCAATTCAATTTATTTCTTGAATCATACCGTACTTACGAATTGAATTTTATTTTAAAAAATATGCTACTTTAGTTTTTTTTCCATTTCCAGTATAATCATAATAGCATTAAACAACACCTTATTAATGTTATTTAAACATTACGATACCCAATATGCAATACAAACAAAATCTTCGACCCGACCACAAACGCAACATGAAGCGGCCAACGGCCTTGCGCCCGCGCCATTCTAATCCATAGACAGCCGCGAGCGTGGTCACCGTACTCCCAAGTCAGTTAACTCGCGGCCGTCTGGCGGTAAGAAAGTGCGCGGGAGTGGAAATTTGTTATATTTTAAGTTTTTTCAAGCTGGTAGGTTATGGATCTGTATTATTACTCGTTTTAGAGTTTAGATAGATGGTTTTCTTTGTGTTTTGTATGTAAATATTTGCTTTTTATGTGGTGTGATAGTTTTCGGGAAGTGTTATGTAATTTTTATTTTGTTTGAATGCTTTTTAGGGTTGACGGTGTCTTGTTTGCGTGAGTTGGTAGACTAAATAAGCTATATTGGCAAATTTTTGAGCTCTCGATGTTTTTGCTTATGTAATGTTTTTGTTACTAGCTATCATATTTTTTTTTTTTAAAGTAATGTCTGCAAATATTGAAAAATTGTATTTAAAAAACTGTTTAATTAGGGACCTTAATAAATAAAACTCTGTTTAAAAGTACATTAAGTAAATTTAAAAAGAAATGTACTATTTAAACATTTCAAGGTTATCTTAAAAATATTAACTTTTGTTTCTTTCTAGTTTTTCTACTTTTCTTGTTATTTACTTCTCATTACATAGCCCTTTTCTCTATTTTTATATTTATTTTGTTTCTCTTTTAAATTATGAAAGCTATATAGGGTGTCCTCATTTCAAATTAAAAGTAGGACAATTTCAAATGTATATGTATTTTTGGCAACTTTTTTTCTGAAGAGCAACCTTTTTTGCGATATGATTTTTTCTTCTTTTTTAATTAATTTTCTTGCGTGGGAACCTTTTTTATTCTTTATTTTTTCAATTGTTTTTTTTTGTTACAGGTCATGGTACTATAAATGCAATCTACCCCCGATTCTAAAAAGGGTGTAACCCAAACAATCTGGACTTTTATAAAGGATTTTATTTACTTATACCTGAGATTCGCCCTCTACGCTGTGGCTATATACATTCTGTTCTATACATACGATTATTACTTTGGGTGATTTTGAAGAACTAGTGATGTGAATCAAAAGTGATCTGTGATTTAAAGGACAATTTGATTAGTTTTTGTACGTGCTCAAGATTTTTGGTAAGTTTTTAAATTTTATAGACATTCAATTAACTTGTCTGGAAGAAATCGCTTCACAGCGCTAAGACCACCCATTGTATCTTTTATTATTTAAGAGTCTGTTTGTCGTGCTTCTAAAATTATGGAAAAAAAGTAGGTTAATTTACAATAATTCATTTATTTATCATTCATTTGACTAGTGATGCTTGCCCTACAACGGACCAGCAGTCAAAGCGTAAAGACCTATACCTACAGCTGTAATCAAGAACATGCCAATATAACACCACCAAATATTATCAAATCCTACTTTGATGTCTCTAAACGGAAATCAAACCCACATAGTTCGTTTTATAAAGCCGGCTACCCACTCACCCACATCATTATACCTACATATTTATAGACATACAAATTTCCTAGAGGGGTAGACAGAGACCATCTCTATACTGGTTGCAGCTCATCATCATCAGCCTATAGCAGTCCACTGCTGGACATAATGCCTCCCCTATTCAGCGTGTAATTCACATCTATCAACCCGAAACATAACAGTACTGCTTCACGGCAGAAATAGGCATGAACTCTACTACTAAGCTACTAGCTAAGAACAATCACGATCAAAACACCTTTCAAACAAAAAAAAATTGTCATTGGATCTGTCTGAGACCCGAGTTTCCTACAATGTTTTCCTTCGCAGTTTTGAGCACGATATTGTCAAAAGTATTGCAAACAGTCACCTTGAAACCAATTGACATTACTAAATCAATGTTTAAACAAGTTTGGGCAGTTAATAATTATTAAGCAAGTCAATTAAATGCATTATATTTGCATTACTTACAAAATACTAGTTTTGATAATCAACTTGACTTGTAGTACTTATGCCATGTCAGAAGGTGGCCTAAAAACTCCGATGCTAGAGTTGGCCACTCATACGAAGAAGAAAAAAATACTTTTGTCCTGCGTTTCCATTCCATTAACATGTTAACCCGACTTGTCGATCGCTTACGTTTTGTCAAGAATCGTGTTGTATACTACATACTACTATGTATTCCATCCTCCTTTGTAGTTCGCTTGTGGCCATCGGTGTCGGAGTCAGGCCGCCAGAAGGCCTCCGACATGGCTTAACGACTGAAAAAGCCGGGACCAACATCTTAACGTGCCTTCCGAAACACGGAAGCGCTCAGACCTAAATGACCCATCCAAGTAGTGACCAGACGGAGTGTTGCTTAATATATTTATTTACGAAAAATTCAAGTTGATAGTTTGCACCAAAACTGTCCTATTCATATCATTTCTATAAACCTCTAAACTAAAATGGCGTTAAAATATCATCTCTTTTTATTTAAATTTAAATGACAGGGACACGCTTAGTTTATCGAGCATTTATTTTTGATTATTTTAATTATATTTGACAACCTCTGTGGCGCAGTGGGCGAAGGTCCGCCTGTGACGCAGAAGGTTGCGGGTTCGATTCCCGCCGCGGGACAAATGTTTGCATGTTCTGCAGATATTTGTCTCGGGTCTGGGTGTTTTCTATGTATGATATGTATGTATTTACAAAAAAAAAAAGTATATTATGTAATATATCAATCATGTGGTTCCCATAACACAAGCTCTGCTTAGCTTGGGGCTACATGATGCTGTGTGATAGTCCAGCATTATTATTATTATTATTATTATTATTTATAAAACAACATTTTGTTATGAAAAAGGGGGAGTATTTGAAATTAAAACTTGATCTTACGATTGATTCACTTTTGGAGGACCTTAATTAATAAGAGTTTGTGCTCTAAGCATTGGTACGAGTAGTAATATTGTTTGCGCCACAGGTCCGCAAAGTAAAATAGTAGATTGTTTTACAAGGGACTAAACCATCCCATTATATACGAGGTTGTTATACTCCCGAGCTTAGCGAGGGAGGATGACAAGACCGAGTTATAATGGGTGGTTTTGGCCCGAGTAAAACACTCTACTTTTCACTTCGATTGCGAGAAAATAAAACAATTCCAAATTAGTCAATTTTCAGAAATTTTATTAAAAATTAAATGTGCAGTTAGAGCAATTTTGAATGTTTAGTGATATGTTTTTCCCGGGCAATTTTATTTCGGTTCTCTGTGATTGGGATGTGATAATATTTTGAGTTGATTGTTGTGGAGTAAAAGTTGGAGAGACTCGAATCGTGCTTGAGTTTCCTGCATTATTAAGATCTGAGTGCGGCTTCAGCTGAGTTGACATATTCATCCAATCCCGCGATGTAGATGCTTGGGGTTCTGTAATGTTTGGTAGAATATTGATTCCTTCCATAATCCGCTGCGTGACGTGATACTTGTTTTGTATAGAGTCCTCTATATAACCTTCAGCCACTTGATCGGACCTCCATCCACCGTGGCGTTTTAATGTCGTTATATTCGCACCAGAGTCCGCCAACAGAGTCGCGGATGTTCTGCGGAAACAATGGCCCGTGTAGAGTTCCGGATTTGGTAAATTTAGATAAGTGGCAATATCTTTAGGCATGTTACCAAATTTATTTTTGCCTATGACTTGCCTTGTGCATTTACCATTTTGATAATTTAGAAAAAATCTTCTCGTTGAAACATTAGTGGGACGTAACTCCTGATAGGCTTTAACTATATTAAGGTATTCTCCACTGATGACAAATTTACGCTCTTTGTTTGTTATCGTGTTCGGCAGACTCACAGCTTGTAGGTTTGTATCCGTTTCTACGTCTTCTAGCGTTATATTGGCAAGCTCTATTCCTCTGCATGCACCGCTGATTCCATAAATTAAAGCAACCTGTTGAACAAAAAAATAAGTGTGTTAATAATCGTAATAATCTAGGTACATAATTTAGGTATGTAGGTAGGTATCTATTTATTTAGTTTGAGTAGAGTACATAAGTAGGTTACCTTTGTTGCCAAGTATTGTTTATTTGGAGCGTTATTTAAAAATGTTTCGATTTCTTGTGTCGTCAAGACTTTAGATTTTTTTGCCTTGTATCCAGTGGACAATTTCTTCAGTAAAGCCGTTAAATTTACATATTTTTTAATATCGACGTCGTGTCTCGTTTTTAAGGTCATTCTTAACATTGAATATGTGCTCCAAAGAGTCGACGATTTTAATTTTTTCGATAATTCATCAAAATAAGTGAGAAAAACCCCTTCTGTAAAAGAATCCACACGTTTCTCATCTCTCCATTTCATAAAATTTTCGTAACTCTTTAAATATATTTCACGTGATTTTGTCGGCAACAGATTCATAATTATTTCTTTGCCCTTTTCTTCCATTTGCATATTAGCATCTTCACTATCACTTGATGACATTTTTCACGTTCACAATTTGAAAGTTAAAGTCAGGAAGTTAAACGTAAAAGTTTGTGATTTGGAATGAAGAAAATTCTAGAGATTTAGCGCCAATACCATCTTTTTTTTAAAATCTCTATACCTTCAATAACCCTCAACGAAACAGTTCGCATTCTACCGTGAAGGGAAGAATCAACCTTCATAAAACATCACCAAGACGGTTCTATTTTCAAAAAAAAAGATTGACGGAGCACCAAGAAGTCGAGTTTTTATATAAGAGAACGAATGCTTTGTACGGGCTGATGATTTTAGACAAAAATTAAAAAGAAAAAATACTTTTTAGCCCTAGGTATTAAACTCGAGTTTTAGGCCCGCTAAGCTACACTATTATGATACACTTTTTGAGCAAGAGAAGTGAAAACATAATTTAATCTAACGAAGATGATCTGCTTAGAAAACCGGATTAAGCCGAGCCACAAGCTATATTATGAAGGAAGTGGATGTATAATGGCAGTTGTGCGACTGCTTGATTGACTAGTTGATTAGACTCTGTTTATTACATTGTGAAGCACACGGAACAGCGTAACAAATAAATAATAGAGAAATATACGGGACACTCAGACACGGTCAACTGATCTCAAACTAGGCCGAACCAGAGATTGATAAACTTACATAGGTACAAAAGACAACATTTTTGGCACTAATTTCGCCAACCTTCGCAGCGTCTCGACCATTTCCTGGGGATGCCTTCCGAAGGTGAATTTCTGTTGGGTTTTTTTGGAACTCTTCAGAGGTTGGCGGAATTTGTGCTAAATATTTTGTCTTTTCAATATCTTGTAATGAATTTCCTTGTATTACTCTCATGACACCCAGTCACAGAACAAACATGCAAGTTCACCTCTGAAATTAAGCCTATTTTTTTTTTATACTACTAAGTTAGCAAACAGGCATACGGTCCTCCTCATGGTAAGCGGTTCCCGTAGCCTATGGACGCCTGTAACATCAAGAGGATTACATGCGCGTTGCCGACCGTTTTACAAATTTTAAAACGCCCTTTTTGAAACGCTGCATATTGTAGTCTCTGGGGAAAACCTCAGCAGGGAGACCATTCAGCTTGATTGTTCGCAGGGGGAAATTCCTCTGGAACCTCACAGTGCGAGAAGATAAAGGTGGCAATGTATGTGTATCATACCTCAGCCGATGTCGAGCGGTGCGAAGATAAAAAGAAGCAACGGGCACCGTCTCAAACAACTCTATGAAGGAAAGCAGCGGAAAAAACTTCAACGCGCTTGAAGTCATAGAGCGTTTACTAGTGGGGGTGCATATCATAATCACCATTTGGTCCGATAACACCCACTGTTGAGTGTTGGGTATAAATCCCCTCATTATAACGCCACGTACCGGTCCCTCTCAAGCGTAATCCACAGATTCCTAGCTACCATTATTATAAATGTTAATATTAAGTAGAACTGATAACCGTTGAGGAATAAAGGTTCTCGAATGGCAACCGCGATCTGGAAGACGAAGTGTAGGGAGACCCCACACCGGATGGCCCGCCGACATCTTCAAGATTGCAGGTAATCGGTGGATGGCGAGGGCTCAAGATTGTTCTTCGTGGAATTCCTTGGGGGAAACCTATGTCCAGCAGTGGACTTCTATAGGTGGTTGAAATAAATCCAATACTAAAGCCAGATTTACCTACACTGTGTAAGTTACTCGCCGCATTAACTCGCACTGCTACTCTCGTGTCAATGCTCTTTCCTAGTACATGGCCGGATCGGAAAATAAAATTATTGCAAAAAGTCTTCGTATTTTAAACATTTCTCTGCATAACATTTTGCCGCCTAGGAAAATATAACCATTGCAAAAAGTCTTCGCATTTTAAATATTTTTCTGGATAACATTTTGTTTCTTATTGTTTGAGTATTTTCCCAAAATTCTCTGATTTGTTTACCATTTTCTGTCTGGTGGATATAGACATATAAAGGCATGCCCAGCGTGGGGATTATGGGCATATCCCCTTTTATAAGGGGAGGTCTATGTCCAGCAGTGGACTGATATAGGCTGGTGGTGTGGTGTGTGTGTGGATATGGACAAGGCCCGTCATAAAACATCGCTGTTTCGACAAGAAGATTGCCACCGCTATGATAAAAATAAAATAAAATAAAATTGTTTTATTTCGTACAACTAAATCTATAGGTAGGGGAGAGTCCGCCAGTACCGTCACCCTAAGGATAATTTAGGATAAAATAAAAATCCCTTAGGATACATGTTTAATATTTAATGTTTTAAGTAAAAAAACTTTTAGGCTGTAAATAGAAACAATGAAAAAGCGATATGTTTAGTAATCATCAACATAATAATTAAATTTCGACTTTATAAGAAACTGACATTATAAAAATTGTCCTCCAGTACCGGCCACCTTATAAATATAGTTTAAACGAAACAAAAATCACATATATATTGGTTGCATAATTCAGAGATGTTTGCACAAGCCTCGTGAACCCATACCCTGCACTTTCCGCACTGAATCCAACCCTCTTCGTGAGATACCAGGCACAAAGAGTAAATTTTCTCCTGAATTGGCTTTGGTTTTCGTTTGGCTTTTGCTTAGTTTTCTGGCTAACTTCTTTACCTGAAAGCAAACTCTTTCCTTTCTTGCTAACAATTTCACTTGACAGCAAACTCTTTCCACGCTTGACTGAGTCTACTTTATTTTTTTCTGTTTTCTTCTCTTCGAGGATCTTTTTATATGGTGAACTGGTTAATATTTCACTTTTTCCAGTTTTGTGACGTCGCGCAATTGCTCTCAGATATTTCTGGAACTATACCAGGCCCATAACAGGCTTTATTGATACCTCTTTAGCACTATCTATCATTTAAATTCTATTATTTGATTATCTATCAGTTCTTGGAACCTCGTACCTATCTGCTACCTGGCGCGCACTAATTTCTTTGCTCAACCCCTTTTCTATGGCTGTATGCATATTATCAGGATCCTAGGTGCCCTTCTTTTTCTTATTTTTACCTTCACCTTCATTATTTGACATCTTTTTGTACCTACCAACAAATAAGGCATTTATAAAATGAATCTAAATAGTGGCCGGTACTGGAGGAAGATTTTGTGGCCGGTACTGCAGGAAAAGGAATAAAATTATCATGTTACCTCAGTGATAAAAATGTAACAAATGAAGTGAATTGAAATCCAATGTATGATAGCTTTATAAGTAATCAATACATACCATGTTTAATTTCTGTCGAACTAAACTCTAATCTTCACTGAGAATCCAAGGAACTTTACTTGTGTATCGTACTTTCACCGCGCGCAACACTAAACTTTGGATTGACAGCTGTCCTGTTGCGACAAGTCGCCGTCACTTGGGGCATTGCCCCTACGAGAAGAAACGAAACAAATGGCGTAAACCATGCAGCGTCATCTGCTATAGAATTACGGAAACAGTAGCTGGCCGGTACTGGATGCCGGCCGGTACTGTAGGACTTTCCCCTACAGGGCTTATACACATAGGCAGGCATTAAAAATAAAATAAAAGGGTAGGTAATAAAAACGAGGGACTCAATCAGCTCATGTTGCGAAGGATGACTAAGGAAGATAATAGCATCCTCCATTAATCACTCTCTGCTCAAGGAACTTCCATAGCGGAGACGTCCGCACAGTCGCCAGAATGCTGTTGCGACTGTCCCGTATCCAATGTCCATCAGGGATGCAGTTTGCGCATAACAGCATTAAAACCATCCGTGTTGTACTGCGCAAACATCCCCGAGCACTACAAAAACGGGGCAGTCTCAATATCATCCGGAGGCTGTAGCGTCGTCCGATCCGATAAGATCGGCTCTCGTACAGGTACAGGATCTAGTAGGTAAATGGGACATGGTCCACTGCGCACATGACACGTCTACGTATCGCACATATAATTTATCTGCCTACTTGTGCTTTCAATCTGTTTAAGTATTTCCAAATTGCGCATGGTTGGTCATTACCTAGTGGAAGACGTTTGACGTTGAAAACTCAGAGGGTGTTGGGAACCGTTTTTGCTAGAGGTCTATTCTATTGTCCAGTGTCCACAGTAAATGTATATAAATATACTTCATAAATTATTTATTTTCTTAGATTGTACATAAACTTACATGGGGATAGGTTTTCATTGATAGACGTTTCCTCTGAAAGGTTCATTATCTTCTTTTGCCATGTTTCATACATAATTATCGTATGTTTTCCATGTTAAAACTGCCTAATCTTTTATTTCGTTAAGGTCATTTTCACCTATTAACTTCTGGCTAGAATCTCCCTCCGTGAGGGAGACTTTAACGCTACACCGGTGGCCCTGTAGCGTAGAGAAGACATACAACGAAGGAAACTCTTTCAGTTTATAACTCACACTAAATCATTCCTTGAAATTAATTTAGCCAGCTGTCACGGTCCGAACACTGAACCAAGTTATGATGCAATAGGGTCACCACACTCGGAAATTAATCGATTTCAAACGATTATACTCGGATTTGTAACTTTCGATTATTTGATTGGTAGTGAATTGGTTGGTAAGTAATGGACTTTTTGTTTATTTATTGCTAACTATCATAAGCCCGCGGTTTTTCTTGGTACTGGCCTGAGTAATCTTTAACATACGATACTATGTATTTATGGTAGAATATACTAAAATCATAACATAAATAAATAGTAAATAAGGAATAGTGTGATAATAGAGCAGTGTGGAATGAATGAAGATATAGTGACAAGGATTGAGAAAGGTAGGTATGCTGAGGTGGTTTGGGCATGTAGAAAGGATGATCGAAGAAGATTGAAGATAAAAAAAGTATATTAGGCGAGTGTGAGTGGGACAGTTGGAAGGGACCTCGATGGACGTTCTCCGATCAAATCAGATACTGGAGAAAGGCCAGGTCAAGAGTACCATAGACCGACGAGCATGTATGAAGAATGTGATGACTGATGAGAATGAAAGAAGCAACAAAAGAGGATCGTAGCAAGCAGAGATCTGTGGTCTCTGCCTACCCTCCTAGGAGATACGATGTATGATTCGATAAAAATCTATAGAAATGTATGCATTACTTTGTGGAAAAAAGAGTCAAAATGTGTTTAGATTGACGCTTCGATGCGTTTTGAGTTTGCGTCAATGCGCCTTGACTCAAGGTGCCGCTGAAATAGTTAAATATGAAATTTTAGTGTTTCCAACTATTTGCAACTCTCCAGAAAATCACCAACTATTGTTTCCATTGTGTCCACAT
The DNA here is from genome assembly GCA_951804965.1 of Horisme vitalbata. Classification (NCBI taxonomy): domain Eukaryota; kingdom Metazoa; phylum Arthropoda; class Insecta; order Lepidoptera; family Geometridae; genus Horisme; species Horisme vitalbata. The sequence continues at coordinate 26,754,737 of OX638094.1, read as the reverse complement.
TGATTCGCCAAAGCTTACCGCCAAAATCGGAAAACACGGTTTCCAATACTTGTTTACAATTTTTGTTGCCAACACATGGTCATTACATAAACTTTTGTTACCAACACGTGTTGAAAACACAAAAGTTGGAAATTTTTCTTTGATGGAGATCCACCTCGAGATAAAACTCTGCCTTGCCGTCTGCCAATTTAAAATTGCCATACGATGTTTATTTTAGAGTAAGTAAGAAGAAGAAGATAATATACAAGTTTCTTATTCTGTTTTTATTGAAATGTCACTAGAATTTAAATGCCAGTTGTTTAACAAGAATGCAAAAAAATACATTAATTTTTAAAATTCTTTTGAAAACGGTAAATATAACCGTTCGAGGTTTTGTATACTAAAACAAAAATATTTTGTTTTAATATACAAAAAGTTGAAACATGAAATACCATTCCAAATAATGCGATACCTACATTACCTACTCAACAAGGGTCCGTTATGTTATAAATAAGATCTGACAATGTAACATAATTTAACATATAAAATAAATACCACATTCTTGCTAATGGAGCGGCAACATTAGCGCCCTTCGGTGAATGTTCGCGCTATGTGGAGAAGATGAACTTAGACTATATATCACTTTTGCTACGTAGGTATACTTTACAATTGCGAATGATAGGTTAAGAATGAAGCAGATAAGACATGGCAACCTTAGACTTTTCAGTTCATTTCACTTTTGTTACCTGTTTACAAATGTGAATGATATGATAAGAATGAAGCAGACGAGATAAGGAATTAGTACGTCAGAGGAAGCTTGAAAGTAGCGCCAGTGACGGGAAAGTTGAGGAGTATAAGGTTAGCGCGTTATGGGCATGTCATGAGGAGGGATGAACGTCATGTTACATGAAGAATGTTATATGGATGTGCTGGCAGAAGTCGGTCCAAGAAAAGATGGATGGATTGTGTGATATGAGTAGAGTGCGTGTTCAAATGACGGCTGATAGAAGAAATTGGAGAGAAAATATTGTACTGATCCCACTTAGAGTGGGATAAGGACAGGGAGATGATGATGATTATGGTGACTCGAATAATATATTTTTTTAATTCTTTCACTCGTGGTCATGTTTGCTATTAAATAAATAAAATAAATAAATAATATACCTAATAATATATAAAACCTAAAAAACAATAAATACCCTACTCCATACCTACACATACATACTAAAACGTTGTATCATAATGATCTATTTTTTATTTGTAATTTATTTGACGAGTCCTGAGGCCTCATTTACTAACTCAGTTGCACACCGAAATGATAAGCACCGGTCCTCTTTTTACAAACGTTGACAGTTTGTCAATTGATGTTCTTTGTATTTCGACATATGAAATGTAAAAGTTTGCAAATAAAGATCCGGTGCCAATCATTTCAGTGTACAACTGAGTTAGTAAATGAGGCCTCTGGTCTGTGCACTTAAATGAAGCTATTGTATTGTTATTTTATGTTTTACCTATCATTTTCACCTTTATCAATAACGATTTTCTAAACTATTATATTCTATTCCTTTTCAAATAGCGCAAACCTTCACCAAAAGACGCAACTGTAGACGCCACATGATAAATATCCAAACAATCTTTCATATTATTTTCAATACATACATACATAAAGTGTCGCCTATTTCCCAAAGGTATAGGCAATCTCTTGCTACAATCCTGACATAGGTAACTCTTTCACTTCTTTCACTCTCATCACATTCATGATTGCTCGTCGGCTTAGGGTTGCCTGTTTCCAGCACGTCTTCGATCAAAGAACGTACGTCGAGGTCTTCCCCTTCCAACTGATATTAATAGTAAAACTTTTACTCAGATAAATGGTCTGCATACCTACTTACATACGAGTCGTTCGATACAAGGTCGCCAAGTGACCAAGTGGAATAAAAACTCGTTGCTTTCTGTATAAATAAACTAGCCGACCCGTGCGCGACTACGATTGCGTCATTATTGATGCTTCGTATCCATTCAGAGAGTATACTTTAGAACCACATACGTGGAAAAAAACGCGAAACCAAGTGCGGGTTGGATTCGCACATAAAAGGTTCATTACCGTTTTATGGGAGTCCAAGTTAAAGATATATTTAAAGCTGTTACAGAAATATATAATCTGTGAAAATTTCGGTTGTCTAGCAATCATGGTTCATGAGATTCTGCCTGGTGTCACCAGGTAGACGACAGACAGATAGACAGTTATGCAGTGGAGTCTTAGTAATAGGGTCGGTTCCGGAACCCTAAAAATGTCATAACCAAAACTAGGTGCACGCTGCCTATTGCGCCGATTTTTAATATACAAACGATATAACGTCTAAATTAGTGCAAATCTATTTATTTGATGTTTCTATATGTTAACGACGACACTGTCAATTTTTGACAGTTTTCACTTGGAGTTATGACTCTATAGAGTATAATATCTCGATGTTCTTATCTTAACCTATCATAATAATATCAAAGGTTCTTAATATGAGCTAGTGAACAACTCTGGTGTCGGAGTGTCCAGGCCGCCCGAAGGCCTCCGACATGGCTTGACGACTAAAAGAGCCGGGGGCTACTAGCTAACCCGCCCTCAACTTCGTTTCCGTGTATACTTGTCTAGAACATATGTAGAGCGATCACAAACATTTTAACCTAACGCGTGGTAAGCGTAACGAAAAATGTTTGCCAATGGCAAAGCGTTATTATGAATCTACGCTTTCTTATTGGCTGAAATTTCACGTCTACAATGCGTACTTTTTCGCTTGTCTTCCTTATGGCCCTGCGGGGTGATCGGCTAACTCTGTTGCAAAGAGAAATGGTTATCACCGATCCTGTTTTTACAAACTTTGACATTTCATCCGTCAAAATTCAATTAACGTCAATTGACAAACTGTCACAGTTTGTTAAAACAGGATCGGTAGTGTCAATCATTTCTGTTTGCAACATAGCCGATCACCCCGCTCTGGCTGATAAATGGTTTCGGAACGCATAGAGATTAAATATACAAACATTGATTTATTTAAATATAAGGGATAAGATGATTATTAACGTCTTTATAAAATTGTGTTTTATTTTAGTTTAATGCACACATTGAGTAACAATAAATGCAATATTGTAGGTACCATATCTAGAACTAGCTGGATGACCTAACAGGCCATTGCATAACCTACGTTGCAAAACCCGAGTTTGACTGAAGGCAAGAAAGAGTTTGACATTACCTATGTCTAGAGACAAATGTTTGTATATTTGCAAGTGTTTTCACACAATATCGTACGAGCCCTAAACGAAGCAGAGCTTGTTTTACAGATCTCTTATTATTTATTTATATTATTTTATCAAAGAAACCAACAGCTTTATTTCTAAAACAAGATTACTTCAATAATGTTAAATTAACGGCCAATTACCAATTACAGGTCTCGATAGATAGATTATTACTATATTCCTACAAATTTTGACAATATAAATAAATACTTAAATAATGTTGGACACTATCACACATCATCATGTAGCCCCAAACTAAGCAGAGCTTGTATTATGGGAACCACATGATTGATATACTACACAAATACTACTTTTTTAATACAAATACATATCATATATAGAAAGCACCCAGACCCGAGACAAATATCTGCAGAACATGCAAACATTTGTCCCGCAGCGGGAATCGAGCCCGCAACCTTCTGCGTCTCAGGCGGGCCTTCGCCCACTGCGCCACAGAGGTCGTCAAAACAAATATTGTGATAGCTACTTACATATAGTTATACAAGCGAGGAAAAAAATAATATATATATCTATATTTATACTGTGTTATGCTAAGGGATCGAAGGGAATAGTTATGTAGTAATGTACCTACTTAAATATTGTGTGTGTGTGTGTGTTATCCTGTTTATTTCCTTTTAAACTTTTTTTAATTGATCATCGTTACATCATAAAACAATACATTAATACTTATACATAAGCAAACGCCCAGATTATAATTTGTACACTTTTTAGACGACTTCGAAAAAAAAAGAGTTTCTATGTTCGACTGTATTTATTTTTAGGGTATCGTACCCAAAGGGTAAAAACGGGACCCTATTACTAAGACTCCATTGTCTAGACGGACATCTGTCTGTCTGTCTGTCACCAGGCTGTATATCTCATGAACCTTGTAGCTAGACAGTTGATTTTTTTACAGATGATGTTTTTCTGTTGCCGCTATAACAACAAATACTAAAAACAGTTTCAAATAAATATTTAAGGGGGCTCCCATACAACACTTCCCTCCATCGATACCAGGGGAGTTGTTTTTTTTACTCCTTCGATTGTCATTTGTTGTGTTGTCGTAAATCACGGTGGCGTATGCTTTATACACAGACTCATCATCATCATCTTCAGCTTATAGCAGTCCACTGCTGGACGGCCCTGTCCTCAGCTCGATGTATCCAGCGTCTACCTGCAGCCTTTTGCAAATCATCACTTGATCTAGCCGGAGGGCATCCTCCACTAGATACCAAAACCTAAAAAGTTTTCGAATACTATCAAAACCCGTGGTAAGCCCTCTGTACAGTGCCACAATTAAGTCTCCCCTACACAGGTGCGTTATTAAGTCTCCCCCACACAGGTAATTTATAATATCAATTTAAAAAATATTATTCTGTGCCTCAAATATCTAAAACGTCATTCGCTTATTAGATCCCACAAATACAGAAGAGAGATCAGCCGTATGGGTTGAAGTTCAGAACATAGTGAATTTTGAAACTTCATCTAGTTCTCTTCTATATCTGTGTTACATCCCGTTGTGACTGAAGAAGACTTCAGCCAGGTAACAAGTCCCGTGGTCGCCTCTTACCCCACTTGGCTAGATATACGAGTACACCATAATATGCGATGTAGGGTAGGCGTCACTGGGGTACGGAAGGGGAGTCAACATCAAGAAATAAAGGGTGTATGTGTGTGTGTGGGTGGGAGTATGTTAAATTTTTTGTTAAATACCCGTGCGAAGCCGGGGCGCTAATAGTATATACGAGAAAAAAACCAGACAAGTGCGAGTTGGACTTGCGCACCCAGGGTTCCGTACAGACTTGTAGGTATAAAATATTCTTTGTAATATCTACAAATTTACGGGTTTTACATTTTTTCTTGACTTCTGCTGTTCATATGAAATGGGGTCAATTTGCCCAGTTTAAAGCAGCTTTTATTTTTTTTGGACGATGCATGGTATGATCAAAACTGTCCCGCCCCCCCAAGAGAAGATACAGAGAAGTAATTAACTGTGCTAAAATAAGTTATAACGCAATCTGTTTAGTTTTATTTCAGTTCAGTTTAAGTTAAATAAGGTTTCTCAGATACGCCATTAGAGACTGTTATTTTGATTTCGTTTTAATACACAATTATAATGTACATACATATTAAAGTAGGTTATTATTATGTTTTATATTATTTTATTTTTAGCACTTTTTTAGTTTTATCAGGATTACCAAGTTCAGGCTCTTGTTTTTATTATACCTATGTTTAATTATGAATCATGTACCTTTTAATAATTTGATGTTATCGATTTAAGAACTTTTGAATAAATTATTTTCTTTTCCTTTTTCTTTTTATAAAGCAAATTACACGGTAAAATATGGTGTTATGAAAAAGCCTTAATTTGCCCATTCTAAAGCTGGTTTCTATTTTTCTATAGGCCGTACAGATTTGAATTACGAAGAAACCTTACTGATTAGTATCGCACGTCATTGACGTCACCCGCGGTGGGCGAGTCAACTCGCACTTAACCGGTCTTGTTTTATTGAATATCTAATGGTTTTGAGTGATAAACATTGAAATATGCAAGAAAATTACATTACCTACATTTTTCGATCAGTTTTTATTTAAAACCATATGCGTAATTTCCAAAAAGCACATACTTTAAAATTAGAAAACGAAAACTATGAACGTTTCCGTATTTTGCAACTCGTACTAGGGGTACCGATATTTATGGGAAGATCGCGGGCTCAAATCCCGCCTGAGTCGAAAATATTGGGATAAATAAAAATCTGAAATGGATCCCGGAACCCATTTTTCATCTATCGCTCCGACGGACGAATATCACTTGTGCACGCTGTGAAACGTGTTGCAAGGTGCTAAGTGGCTATGAAATAACAATTTACACGCAATATGTTTGTATTATTGTATGACATGTATGTGGTCAGGTGGCATTGACCGAAATACGCACCTTAGCCGGTGATTAGTTGGAGGCCTTATTATTGTTCAGTTTGAAACTTAAGAGCAAAAGATTTGGATAATTTAAATAAACTTATGACCTGTGGCGCAGTGTTTTTAATCTTTTTTTCTTCCTTTTCTATTCTGCTTTTTGGAGATCTGTTTGTAAACAATAGTTCAATGTGATTTATGATGCTTCTGGGTTTATTATCTCATGGGTAGGTAGAGAGATGGGTCCAGTGAGTAGTCTCTCAGTCTTTGTGTGGAATCTTTCCGCTAGGCCTTACTAAAACATTTCAATAATCCAAGGTTTGGTGAAGTGTTTTAGTGACTTTGTAATAGGGTCGGGCAAATTTGACCTCATTAAAGGCAGCTACCTTATACCAGTTTACAAATATGTGGAAGAAATTTTTAATGCAATAAATGAAAGGAAATACGCTATCGGTCTCTTCTTGGACATGTCAAAGGCCTATGATAAAGTTTGTCACAGAATTCTGCTGCAAAAACTTTATGGTTGTGGCATCAGAGGGAAGGCCTACAACTGGATCCAATCTTACCTTAAAGACAGAAAACATTTTGTCCAAATAGAATATCTTGATGAAAATACGTATCAACTACAAAACGAAATCTCAGATATTAAAATCACAAACTATTCAATACCACAGGGAAGCGTGATCGGATGTACTCTATTCTTAATTTATATTAATGACCTGCCCAAAACAATAAATACAACGTGTGTCTTATTTGCTGACGATATATCCCTTCTCTTTAAAACTACTTTAAACATCGACAATGCCTATATAACAGACACGTTCCATGGTTGCACTAAATGGCTCCTAGATCACAACCTGGAAATTAATTTAATAAAAACAAAAATAGTCCAATTTCGACCACGCCAAAGAACAACACTAAATATTGACGAACTTACAAAAAACCTTAAAATAGAAGAAACCAACATATTTAATCTGTTAGGAATTACACTAGACACTAACCTAACATGGAAACCGCATATTGAAAAAATTAAAACTAAGCTATCAAGGTTTATCTATGCACTAGGCATTTTAAAATGTAATACAGACTACGAGACCGCACTTTCAGCCTACTACGCTTATGCATATTCCTGGTTAAATTATGCGACCGTTTTGTGGAGCGAAAGTGCTGACTTCGACAAATTATTTGTATTACAGAAAAAATGTATAAGAATTCTAGTTAACATCAAACGCCGGGTTAGCTGCAGACCATACTTTATAAAAAAATCTATTTTAACCCTACCATCTATCTATATCCTACAGGCTTGCTTATTTATAAGACACAATAAAAATATGTTCCAAACCAAATTAGAGACATGCAAAAACTATAATAGGCGCAACAAAAATAAACTTATATTACCTGCGACAACTTTGCAATTAGTAAACAACAGTCCAGCCTACAGAATTGCTAGAATATTTAATAAACTACCCGAACGCATCAAAAGTGAAGATAAAGACTCCTTATTTCAAAAACACATAAAAAAAATCTTGACGGAAAAGGCCTACTACACTGTTGACGAATTTTTATCCGACAAATTTACATAAAATGACTAACTAGCCTATCTAACTTAGTGATTAATCACCCAACTTGACATAAAACGGATACTGACTTCGACATTATTATTATTGTTAATTTTATTTAATCTCTTGACATTTTTTTTTTTATTTTATTTTACTTTAACCTTTTCATGATGACCTATTGAATTACAATTATTGATTATATGTTATTTTGACCGTTTTGTTTAAATTATAATAATAATAAATATGTAATTTAATAATAATTAATGAATAAGCTTTGAATAATTTGACATTACTGTAAATTAATTATTTTCCTGCAGTGCCCTGACAGGGTCAATGTACCTAACAACCTACTCATAAGCTATACTAGACCTAAGCTATACCACTGTAATGTAGGACATTGAAGCATGAATAAATGAATATGAATATGAAATACCTTTTCTTTTGTAGTTAGAAGGTTTTGTTCTGAGGAGTATAAATACTACTTCGGATTTTATAAAAAATGTACTGTCATGCTAGAAAATGTAATTTGTTAAAAGTAGCAAGTTGGTCTCAATTGGTCTCGATAGACTCTATTTTTGAACAGGAATACTTATCTCAAAGTAACTTACCAAAACAAATAGTGAGATTTCGCGAAAATTAAAAAAAAGCTTTCCATACAGTTTCTATGAAACGTCATTCGCCATAACATTTAGCTCAACTACACCAGCCTATTCAGTCCACTGCTGGACATACCCCTTGTAAGTGATACGCCCGAAATTCCCACACTGGGCATGCGGGGTTGGGGATTGCAGGTTTGACCACCACTGACGCTGCTTTGTAAAAAACAAGACTTTAAAAATATAAAATATAAGTTAAGCAGAGTTTCTTGCCAATTCTTATGTTTGGTCGCCTTAAAAATTGGTGTAAATTTAAATTAAAAAAATTGAAGTTTCAAAGTGTACTTAAGTGCTTATTGAATAAACTTATTTTGATTTGATTTGATTTGATTTGTTGCCCGTCGGCTGGAGATTTAGCTATACCGGTGCTATGCCGCAATTAGCCGCCAAAGCCTCACTTATTACAGCAGGGTACACCCCCACCCCGGCAGGTGAGGTTGGAACCCTTCACGCCTCATCATGTCTCGCTCAGTTAAATTCAAATTCTTTATTATGACACATAAAACGTAGTCAGTTCACTTGACCGACTTCAAGCAAAGAGGGATTATGTAAGTTATAACAATGAGATGAATCTTTATATTTCCGGTATTAGAAGATGTAATACTTGCAATACCTGTTAAGTAAGTGCAAAATACTTGTGGCGCAGCTTGCTTTGTCTTGACATAGTGTGGGTATCAAAAAATATGAGTAATTATAGTATTGCTGAATATTATCACGCAGAATCATAAAGCCCCAAACTAAGCAGATATTGTATTTTTGGAACCACATGCATGACTGAAATACTACATAATTTTTTTTTTCGTAAAACCTACTAATTTTATAAGTGCGAAAGTTTGTGAGGATGGATGGTTGTTTGTCACTCTTTCACGCAAAAACTACTAAATGGATTTAGATGAAACTTTTGTGACCTGGATTAACACATAGCCTACTTTTTATCCCGGTATCACGCGAACCCGCGGGCGGAAGCTAGTACATACATGTATTACATAGAAAACATGCAGACCCGAGACGAATATTTTCTAATCAAACTTGCTGTCTCGCGACCGGAATCGAACCCGCAACCTCCTGCGTCTCAGGTGGGCTTTCGCTTACTGCGCCACAGAGGTTGTGGTGGTGTAGGTACATTGGTACTACAACACCATTTTTAGGGACTAATCTAAGTCTACACTGTCCGTCCGTCTGTCTGTCTGTCACCAGGCTGTATCTCATAAACCGTCATAGCTAGACAGCTGAATTCACAGATGATACAGAATAAAATAAATATTTAAGTAAAGCTCCCTTACAACGGTACGGAACCCTTCGTGCGCAAGTCCAACTCGCACTTGACCGGTATTATCCATAATATGGTGAACCCTTGCATGCTTGCAATGTGTCATGTGGACAATGTAAGCATGTACCAAATGTAATGTTTGGACTAACCTATGATAACATTGACAACCCCCTGTATGTTATCCACAATAGATTTGCTTACTAAGCAATATACAAAAATATTCATAAAATGTATTTGTATCATTATGATCGTCATCATCATAGCAGTTCATTGATAGACATGGGCCTCCCCTAATGATTTGTAATTCTGATTTTTTCCTTTATTTGTGCTTTAATGGCGGATAGCTACGGATTTACGAAATGTAACATGCAATTTATCAGAATTCCCATAGTGTGAACGCCTTGCGCGCACGCGTAGTGTAGGTACACGGTTCGTGATTTTTTCCTTTATTTGTGCTTTAATGGCGGATAGCTACGGATTTACGAAATGTAACATGCAATTTATCAGAATTCCCATAGTGTGAACGCCTTGCGCGCACGAACCGTGTACCTACACTACGCGTGCGCGCGTTTACATTTTGTGTTACGGAACCCTAAAAATCAAATCGGTTGAGCCATATTTAACTTCATGCAAAACAAATGCACGGCAATATTTTTTATGTATACGTATTGTAGCATTCCACGTGACCGGTTGCAAGTCCATTTCTCTAATATTCTGATCAATATCTCTACTTAAAGCATTACCGGCAACCAGTGCAATGTTGCAACTAGTTGTCGCACCCGGCCTCTGCCGGTTCACTGGGCGTTGCGCAACCACGGCCTGTTTCCATTACCGCACGATTTTTAAATAGTCCACAATAGGTACTGAATATAATGCTGGATACTATCACACAGCATCATGTTGCTTTAAATTAAGAAGAGCTTGTATTACCACATGTCTGATATACTATAGATATATACTTTTTTACTAATGTCTAATGTCATTTTCTAGGCTGACTACATTTTTCCTAAAATCCAGAAACTAATTGTTTTTTTTTTATCAAAATAGTTTTCTCAGAACAAAACCTTTTAACTACAAAAGAAACTAATCAGGTAAAACTTTGCCCCACCTGTATTTAACCGTGCCGTGGTGGCCTAGTGGGATGTACCCCGACTTAAGATCTGGAGGTCGTGGGTTCGAATCCCAGCCGTGCACCAATGGATTTTACGTTTCGAAAAATTTATGTGCGCACTACCACGAGCTCGAAACGGTGCAGGAAAACATAGTGAGGAAACCGGCATGCCCGCAAACTGAAAAGTTCAAAAGGTAGATGGGCATGCAACCTGTCACGTAGAATACTAGCTGCTTGCAAAAAGTGGGCATGTATCGAACGTAATGTTTGGACTTGCCTCTGACTACCCCCGTTAAGGTATCCTCAATAGATTTGCGTAATGAGCAATATCTGAAGATATCCATAACGGGGAAAAAGTCGTGAAGATGTTTGTTTTTGTTTTTTTTGTATTTAATATAAAAAAATATAAACTATTTTAGTTAAAGTATTAATTTGTAATTTTATTGATTTCATCTGAAAAAAATATTCTAATAATATTTATATTTCAGTCAAGTTATTACATATTGATGTACATCAATTAGCCCAAGTGGATCAACTTATTAGCTAAAGCTTTCTTTTTATTTATAACACGCTTGCACGCATCGTATATCATGTACTGTTCTGAAATTTACCTCAACAATAATATATCGTTGTTCAATGGAAACAAACATGACAACATTCGTGATCAGTAGCTTGCCAAATGCCAACTTTATTGCATTATTTTAATCTCTTTTTAATTTAATATTTTAATGGGCAATTTGTGTTTGCAAATTATTTAGTAATTTATTTAATAATAAAATCGTTTAGTGGATTCAAAAAAGAAGACATAAGTTCGTAAATAGCTTTATCTAAACTGCAAAAAGAGGTCTAACCTAATTTTATTATTTATACGTGATTTCCGGTAAGTAATGAATAACCCTGGTAAAGGTCGCGTCACGTAAAAATAACGCTGTAAGAAGTATGTGATAAATCGCATAATGCGGAGCTTACCGTCAGCGTTCTTTTTACGTGACGCGACCTATACTTGTGTGTCATCATTTCAGCTATTATCCCACTGCTGGGTATAGGCCTCCCTTAAATTATGCCACGGTATATTATACCTACCTTACCTCCTTACTAATAAAAACGATAAACATATTGAGTATTGAGTATGTCCAGCGGCGGACTGCTATTGGCTGATGATTATTAGGATGGGATAGTCCGGGTTCCGAAGATGGTGGTTGAAAGCCCTTACGCATACCTGGTTTGATCAATTCATGCAGTTATTGGATAACTCTTTATGTACTTGTTCATTTATTCAAGTCACGCGATACGAGGTACCTAAAGTGGCCCTTTGTTCACAGATATTATTATTCATTTATTCAAGGGTTTGAAGAAATTTATTTTCTTATAAAACATTATAAGATAAATCAATATTGTTTATATCTGCGGTAAAGATTACGAGACTTGAATATTAAATGATTCGCTTCCACATTTTTTTTACCTGGTGCTAAGTGATAACCATTACCTATCACTAAGCATCGTAGATCACGTTTTTTTGGAACGTGCTCTACGATGCAATGCCCTGCGTTCATCAAATTGAGGCATGAAGATGATAAGTCTCTTGTGTCTGTAATTTCACCGGCACCAAATCCTTTCAAACCGAAGCACAGCACAGCTGCTTCACGGCAGAAATAGACATGGTGGCAGTACTTCCCCGGACGAGCCCTCCACAAAGAACTACTCTACTAATACTTAAAGTGTTAATACCAGTACCTACTCCTAGTACTAGTAAGGAATGGAACTTGCTTCCGGCGTTTGTTTTCCCGGACCAGTAGGGCGATCACGAATATATCAACCTTACCTAACGTAAGCGTAACGTAAAATTTTGGCCAATGACAAGGCGTTATTTCGAATCCACGCTTCTCATTGGCCTAAATTTAACGTCTTCGATAGGAATAACTTTTCGACTACGATACTTTCCGTTTTTTTTATACTTTGGATCGTAAAATTTTTGTACAACCATAGGTTAACAGTTTTGGATCATCTCTCATCCGTAACTTTCTGGATTTATTCCGTATTCGTCCCGAGTTTTCGGCCCACTTCATTAAAAAGTCTTCGTATGTCCCGCACGATAATATTTGTCCTTATTCGTCCCACATTCCTAAATTATTTTAAGTACAGTTAGCATCAAAAGTGTAATTTACCTATAACCAAACGGTGGTCATAAATCATTATAGGCTCAAGACAAAGAAGTGTGTTATCTACCACTAAGCACTTACCATCACCCAATAATGATGGTCATTACTAGTATTATTATTAACTTTACGTAATTATCAAATTCAAAGCTCTCAGTTACTACCTAAGTCTGCAAAGATTTATGTAATAATTAAAAGACACAAATGCGGCTAGAAACATTGTGCAATAAAATAGGTTCGCCTCTCTTTGAGTCTACGATTTTCAAGGCACTCCTACTAGAAGAATTTATTTCATCTGGTTCCATCATTGTGTCAATTGGGAGGAAACCTATAATGTTAGGAATATGTATCAGTTGAAAAAATTACAATACTAGTTTGGGGGAAACTAAAATATAAAAATAATGGAGAAAATTAACAATTTTTTGACGACGAAGGTTCATTCAGTCAGTGAAATTTAGCAAACAGAAAAAAATATTTCTTCGCGATTTATTGGCCAATTTTGAAGTGTTTCTTATAAGACAAAGAGAGATTAAGACAAAGCAGTCTTAATATTTTTATTGCATATTTTGATGCTAGATTCAATATAGTTTTTTCAACATTATTAATCTTCTTCGTTATAACATAAACTAAACAAACGTAACTCACCTTATGATAATGCTCACAAATTCGATTTTTCCAATTTGAAACTGCACAAATTCACTTTTCACATTTTCACAACTTAGCAAATCTAAATTCAAAGAGCTTTGCACAGTTATGCGTTTTTGTTTCAAATGCGAGCACTCCTTGAAATGTAATGTTATTCTAGTCATTTTTACTAATAAGCTAAAACACGCTGCTATTGGTCGCCAGAGCAACCCTATTGTTCACTACCTGGCAAATCCGCTACTCCGCCAAGTGCTGACATCTTTTTTAAGAAATCTGTGAACAATTGAGCTGTTTTATGTCATAAAACAGGCTACTTTAGTTTTAGAACTCACGCGCACCTTTGAAAGCGTTACCAGTACCTACGCATTCTTTTTTGCGTTTGAACGTAGCGACAATCGAAATGAGTTTCAATAGCGTATCATTTGCCGCAGCTGTCTTTTGCATCGACAACCAAAAGACGTGCACTTTATATTAAGTTTATCTAAATAAGCCTTGTGCATATTATAAAAAATAAAAGTCAAGTGAAGACTTGTTGCTTCAACTGTACTAAAGAAATTATGATTTGCCTACACAAAAGACTTGGGCCGTATGAGGAATTGAAAAATAGGACGAAAGAGGATTTTTTTAAATAAAATATGTTGTGGGCCGAATACGGCTTATAATGTGGGACGAAAGCGGATTTTTTAAAATGGGCCGAGTTTCCGCGGGACGAATACGGAATAAATCACTTTCTGAGTATGCTCATTTCCACTTCGATTGAAGAACTCTTTTTGGAAGACAGAAGTTAGTTTTAAATATGAATTATTTAATGAATGATCATTTATTTGCCAGAACATAGGTAGGTATGAAATATACATTGGATGTATGTTTTAATTATGAGCTCTATATTCGACTTATTAGTCGTGCAAATATTTCTTTGAGATAAGACGAACATAATGGAATTAAAAAATTATATTACAATCGATCAAATAATAATACTAATACTAACAATCAATATTATAATTTCATGCAATACCTATTCTCTATCGAATAAAGTAAAAATAAAAACAAAATAAAGGATCAGTTTCAAATAATCAACAATACAGAAATTAAAACAAAAAATAATGAATACTATGTATGAATGTCTAAATGAATAAATAACAAAACCTCAGTAAAGCAAGCAAGCACTTAAAATTTATCCAGTAAAAAACCAAACCTCCATAAGTAATGTCAATTTTCTTTATTTCATTTCACAGTTATCAATTTAAATTCTCGACACTCGCACTACTAAACAGGGTAAGTAACATAACACTCCTTTTCTGCCGAGTGGGTAACACAGTAACCTATAGGGAATTATGAGGTTACGTACCTACTAACCTTGGACCCATTTGGTTACAAAAATGTACTCCCAACAGTCTAATGACATACCATGCCTATAAATAATACCATGCACTATTTCAGCCGTGAAGTAAAATTGCTGTGTTTCAGTGTTTGTTATAGCTCCTCTCTGTATTCTGTGGTTATAGCTTAATATATTGAAGCGCTCGTGGCGTGGTTTACTTCGGCGTTCTTAGCAGCTCACCTTGGTTAAGCGACACTCTGATCGATCATTACTTGGATGGGTACCCGCTTAGTGACAATAGATTTGAGCGCTTCCGTGCCTAAGCGTCTAAACACACTATGCTATGAAAATTACGCGACGTAAGTTCCACAGCTTTGACAAGTTCGGCTGTACGCCATAACGCAACGTAATTTCAGCATAATGTGTCATCTGTAATTCAAATAGCATTGCAGGCGTAATCATGACGAACTTTCGGTCGCGTAACTTCAGCATAGTCCCCCTTACTTATGAACGCTACTTAAAGTTAATCAATACTCAAAGTTGTCACTGTTTGTCATTATCCAATGGATATAAATGGCAATAGTTTAAGCATTGTTTATCTTTTGAAAGGTGTTCTTAAGTAAGGTCAAGTATGTTTAGACACTTACGTTAAGATGTTGGTCCCGGCTTTTCAGTCGTTAAGCCATGTTGGAGGCCTTCGGGCGGCCTAAAAGATTTGGTCACTAGCTCATACGAAGAAGAAAATGCTTATTAAAAAATATTCTAAACATTTTCAAATGGAATCCGTTTGTAACGCCGTCAGTGAGCTGTGTCGTTTAAAAGTGCATTTGTTCACATAAGTATTGTAAGGTTTACATTGATGGCAGTTCATTAGCCCTTAAAATAACTTGTGGCTACAATATCCCTCCTCAAGGGGGATTGTAACGCTACACACCCGCGGCTTTGCTTGTTAAAGTTATTTTTCTATCCGACGGGAACTTTTTTCTGGATGAAAGGCACTTATATACCCTTTTCTGTACCCCTTACAACGTGTATGCGAAATTTCATGATGATTGGTTAAGCACTTAATAGGTATAGAGCTGCACATATCGCGGGTGCGTGCACACAATAAATCCTGAAAAAAAATTAATTTAAATTAAAAATAAATTTGTAAACACAATTGACGCGCCATCGCTCGTCTTGTGGTAGAGTTGTTCACCACGACCTAATCAATGGTTTCGGAACGCATAGACGACAAACATTCAAACATTGTTTTTTATTTATATAAATTAATTATTCTGTGACAAAGCAAACAAAACTGCGGGTCGGTTCGTTATAAAACAAAGGTAGATACCGTAGATACCAAGCACTTTAAGGTAAAGTAACTGTCTCGCAAGGACAGCGCAAGCTCAGGTAAACGACCTCGCTGCATTCACTCGATCAGACATACAAGACAATAACAGAATAATGTAGCTTAGTATATTGTATTGTAGGTAGCTAACGTATCGAATGTAATGTTTGGACATGCCTCTGACTACCCTCTATATAATGGTCAAGGTGGCGGTGGTAATAGATTTGCGTACTGAGCAATATCTGATGATACAACAACACAGTCCACTGCAGGACAGTCTTCGTTCTAATTAGGAAGATCCCTTTAATCATCACACGGGACAGCTTTCTTTTAACAATTTTCTTGACGACCTCTGAGGCGCAGTGGGGGAAGGCCTGCCTAAGACGCAGGTGGTGGCGGATTCGATTCCCGCTGCGAGACAAATTTTTGTACATATTGGTTGGCTTAACCCACAACTCCACTACATGAGCACCGTTATACCTGCACCGTATGGTAGCTTAGCTACAGAGGTCTTCGGGTTGTCTTCAATGATTTAGGCTGACGACCGACTGTACGACCGACTTTTTGTTCGACAGATAGGGAGAAGCACGTCATGGACAGAGCGTATACCAACCAGATTGGATTTACATTAAATTAAATTAAATTAAATTAATAATTTAATTAAATTTAATTCTTGAGTAACAACCGTTTATTTTTGCTAAAAGGAAAATACGTGTACAGAGTAGTTGCTTGCGAATAACGGTATTTTGCAAGCAAAAATGTAGGTAGGTATTTGATTAACATGTTGACTACTGGCATCGGAAATGACGGCCGAGGTGCACGTCCGTACAGGTGTGTTATTCAGCCCTCAAAGCGTTAAAAAAGGTATGCGTGCATTATCATATGCCCAAAATGGTGAAGACAAACATCGTTCAGAAACCGGCGTGCTACCAACAAATTCGAAGGTTGGAATGCTGTTTCAAAAAGTGGGCCTGTACCGGAACTCTCCTTCTTTCTCCTAGATATCTCATGTTATTTAGGGTCAGCCCTCCTAGCGATTCTGCCAGTGATGAATGCGATCAACTAGCGACCCGCCCCGGCTTTGCACAGGTGCAATGCTGATATAAACCTTCCTCTTGAATCACTCTATCTATTAAAAACAAGACCGGTAAAGTGCGAGTTGACTCGCCCATCGCGGGTGACGTAAATAACGTCTAATTCATACATTCAGTATTGTATTCTCGTGGATATCATGAGTAGTATAGTAGTGAGTTCTAGTGAGGGTAATATATAGTTTCTCTCACTCAGACTCGATGTATGAAGAGGGGTAGGACTATTTCTACCCCTCTTCATACTTCGCTTTTTTATAGGTAGTCGCATCCACGTGGCTGACTACCATAATTTGAAACAGTTAGTGAAGGAATTATCTAGTAGTTTTTTAACAGACTTCAAAAAAGGAGGAGGTTTTCAATTCCGTTGTATTCTTGTTATTAGTAAGTTTTGTTCGTAGTTTAACTAACTAAACTAATAAAAACCTGTAATAGAATAGGAAAACCAAGGCCTTTCAGATAACACCCTATTAACCGTGTAACTCTCCTTATAGCTTGACCGCCGTTTTTCTTACATTTTTCTTACATAGAGACATCTTTCAATAACATATACAAAAATCAGGTTATTCACTTTGCAAACTTCGGAGATAAAGGGGGAACTATCATTTTTTTGGATGTTTTTCATCATAAATCCAAAACGGTGCACGATGAAAAAAAAAAAACTGTTTCGTGCAGTACAAATTGGGCCCTTTGATATGATACCCCACTCGACCTAACCAACCACCATTTTATTTTTCATCCCCCCCATTTTGGAAGATTTAAAAATAATTGTTATAGTTACTGACCGCTATAATTTTCCTGTAAAATATTATCTTTCTATAGATATATAAAAAAAACAGATTTATCACAGGGAAATGATCATTTTTTATCATTAATCAAAAACTGTGATATAAATAAATAAAAAAACTATTTCGAGTAGTACATATTAAGCCCGACTCGACCTGTTGGTCCCAGTCTGATATTTTGTTTTTATTTTTTTATTGGACCCTTTCGGGTAGAAAACATTTTTTTTTTTAATTTCTTTACTGGCAATCCTATTCAGTTAGTGCATTTTAAATCTATACCAAATTTCAAGTTGATAGCTTATGTAGTTCCTGAAATAATCAGGTGTGACAGAGGGACAAAGCGGCACCATAAAGGTTCGTGAAATGAACGTCTCGGTAACGTCACCCTAAAAACCGCATCAAAATCCGTTGCGTAGTTTTAAAGATCTAAGCATACATACGGACAGTGACTTTGTTTTATACTATGTAGGGATACAAAGTGTACAAGTAGTATGAAGCTGTGCTATAGTGTCCAACATTTTTTATTTATATATGTTATTTATTTAATCTAGGTATTTGTAAGTGTAAGTGGCCATCAAGTATATTTGGACTTGCCTTCGACTACCCCCGACAATGTAGTGTGTTTCTTGATAGTGTTACATTAAGAATGCTAGTGAAAGTATGCACCAGAGCAGAACGCATTGTGAATACACGCGCGCCATTTTATTTGTACTTACGCAAATAATTACAATACAAACAGCTGACGGACAGACGTAGTCCTGGCTAAAATTTCAAAATACCAATCTAAATATATAAAATGTTAAGCTGACTGACTGGGTAATATATCAACGCACATCCCTACCATTGGACTTAGAGACTTGAAATTTTGCAAATAAATACCATAAATAGGGTAGGCATCCACTGAGGAATTGCTTTTAGAAATTCTACGTTTGAGGGTGTAAAATAGGGAGGGGATGAAAGATTGTATGAAAATCTCTGTCTCTGTCTCATCGTTTTTGATAATTCCATCGCCGAAGGGATGAAAATTTTATCCTTCTTTTTCAATGTACAAAAAAATGTGACGTTCACATTGCATTATTATTTTTTAACGATTCGTCCAAATATCCGAATTGATGTTCACATTTGTTTCGTGATTCAGAGTTCAGACTTGGATGAACATGATTGATGTGATTGATGTGTCACAAAACATTAAACCATTCGCGTTTTTTGACAAACGTGAAATTTTCACAAGATGATACGTGATTTAAAACAATTTATCTCTATACGTGAATGTGATGCGTGGGGAACGTAGGCATTTAAAAAGCTTTGCCAACGTAAAAAAAGACGTATCGCGAAAAAAGGACCATCCGTCAAAAAACAGGAATCGTCCTTTTGTGAATAAGCACTTAAAATCATGTTCAATACCCCTAGTACGAGTTGTACATTTCGAAAACTTTCATAGTTTACGTTTTCTAGCTCAATTTTAAAATATCAGTCCACTGCTAGATATTCTTTGTTATCTTACTTTTTATTAATAACCCCGTATCAGAAAAAAAAATGTGCATGCAACAATGTAAGGAAGTAAGCTGAGTGTACGCTATTGTTTCTATAATAGTGATGTGCTGGGTCGATGAAAATGGCGATGATAATCTACGGCCTATTTTTATCAAGGTCGATGAAATGAAACCCCTCCTCCTTTCCTCCTACTTCCTCTTTTCCTTTTCTCCTTCCCTTCCCATTTCCTCCTTTTGGAAGACTGAACTTTTTTATTCTGGTGCCCAAGCATAGAAGCCACCTAGAAACCTGGGCCATTGCTAAAGAATAATTAACTATTACATGCCTTTTTCGTTAACAATATATGTAGAAGTAATAAATACTAGAAGCAATGTATACAAATCAATTGCCTGCCAAAAAACTCGAAAATTACTCGACCGATATGACATTTATTTTTGTTTACCTCAATACTTGGGTGGTATAGGAAACAATAAAATTAAGAAAAACTCAAAAGAACTGCAGAAAATTTTTAAATACACTCTAACAAAGTTGCAAGTGGACCAGCTGTTATGATAATATTTATCTTAATTATTATGACGTTCCTAACAAAAATTTGCTGCAGCAAAATAGTCACCCATCTTTGTGTTTGTGGCTGCTCGGCTGTCAACGTCTACCTAGGCAAATAAAAACAAGGTCTTGAAGTCAAAATAGTAAAGATTGAGTTATTTTATCGATATCGATTTTTTTTAGCAAAGCTAGCGATACATTCCCATCACTATACTCAATGCAAGGTTCAACAAAATACTTTCGGATTATTGTCATAATCTAATAACTACCTTATTCCGCTAACAATAGGGGCTATAATACTAGATTTAACAAGTAATTCAACATCCATAGCCAACATATTAATGTTATAGTATTTGATGACCTTGTCGAAGCGTTCATGGCTTGGATTACTTCAGTGTGATTAGCCGATCATCTTGGTTAAGCAACACTTCGGCCGGTCTCTACTTGGATGGGTGACCGTTTGGTGGCCTTTTGATCTGAGATCTTGTGCTTTAGAAGGCACTTTAAGATGCTGGTCCCAGCTTTTTCAGTCGCTAAGCCTTCAGGCGGCCTTCAGGCGGTCTAAAAACTCGGGACTTGAATTGGCCTTGCTGTCTAAGACTTTGAAATAGTAGAGTTCTTTGTGAAGAGCTCATCGGGGTGCGTACAGTCACAATGCTTATCTCTGCCGTGAAGCAGCTGCGCTGTGTTTCAGTTGGAAGGGTGAGGAGGTTGCCAGTGACATTACAGGCGCCATGACACCTTCTAGTCTTTATGCTTAACACCTTCATGCCTCAAGTTGATGGACGCAGGGCGTTACATTGTAGAGCATGTTCCAAACATGCATGGCCTCGAAACAATACCTACTCAATGTGTCGTTTTGTTAACTAAATCAATAATGAGGTGCTTAGTGATCAGTAAATAAATTCAAAAATGTTGTTAAACGTTACCTTTTTAGAAAGCTTATTGTAAATTTCAGTTTCTGTAAATGACAAAAAAGCTTGGAATGAAACTAATAATAATAATAATAATCCTGGACGTTATATCACACAGCATCATGTAGCCCCAAACTAAGCAGAGCTTGTATTATGGGAACCACATGATTGATATACTACATAGATACATTTTTTTTTTGTAAATACACACATATCATACATAGAAAACACCCAGACCCGAGACAAATATCTACAGAACATGCAAACATTTGTCCCGCAGCGGGAATATCGAACCCGCGACCTTCTGCATCACAGGCGGACCTTTGCCCACTGCGCCACAGAGGTCGTCAAAACTCTCACTAACTCCCTCAAAACGTAAGGAAATAGGCAGATCTGGACGCGCTATTAGCTGTTAATATGGTATGTAAAACTAATGAATTTTTCTTTGTTCACAGATAGTCTTACAATGAAGAGATCTAGACACAGATGGCTGGGGTTAACCCTGTTTTGTAAGTATTTAAAATTTTAAACATAAGCCCCTATACTTAAACGCTACTTAAATTAAACCATGCTTGCAACATGCTTAAAGTCAGCTCCGTCACTGTTTGTCATTGTCCAACAGTGAGCGATGGTCATTTAGATAACTATATATGAGATGGGCAGTAGGTACTTTTAGCATTGTTTATCGTTCAACAGATTTTTATAAGTAAGGTCATAAGCTTCGTAAGCCATGTAGGTTATCTGACAAATGTCTTAAGGGTCTCTTCTCTGGTACCAGGCTATGCCTGGTTTAGGTTCGGCTTATTATGTGTCATGCATGACTCATTTATTATATAAGAACACTATGGGCTTCTCCTAAAGAAGGGAGTTATGCCTATTGTTCTCACGCTGGACATGCAGGCTGAGAATCGCAAAGCACAGCGTCGGTCGGCTGTATGCAAGCGATATAGCTTAGCTATGCATGGTTAGGCTGCGCCATTCTGCTATAATGTATTAAACATGAAATTTTCTCTCCTTCCCGCCAAAGCTACTGAACGAATTGAGCTGACATTTTGCACATTATGTAGTTTTAGATCTGGATTTAATCGTACTACTTTTTTACGGGTAACACGCGAGCGAAGCCGCGGGCGGAAGACTAGCAGTCTATATAAATTCGCTTAGACATAATGTTGAGATAAAATGGTTTCAAAACCCCTAATTTCCATTCAAATAGGCATGTACAAGGACTTATTTAGAATTAAGTTTTCAATAAAATGTTCCAATAGTCAATTTAGAGTCAAATATAGACAGTTTAGTCGTTTAGTTCCAAGGTTTATGTTTTTTTTATTATATTAAACAACATCATCTAACCCCAAACTAAGTAGAGCTTGTGTTATGGCTTGCGATCTGCGAAAAGACTGCTGTAAGCGTCGAGCTGAGGACAGGGCGCAATGACGCTCATAAGGGAGGCCTATGTCCAGCAGTGGACTGCTATAGGCTGATTACGATGATGATGATAACATATTCAAGTGTGAGCTTTAGCTCACACTTGAATATGTTATCATCGAGGTTTACCTCGAGTAAATAAGTACTACTAGTGGAATAAAGATGAGTTTAAAAGGCCAAGGATTATAGAATGTAACAACATTACTATTCAAAGCAAAATGTCACGATTTAACTTGTAATTCTACACATATATAGAGTACAATTGTTGTACTCTAAAGGTTTGAGTACAACGATTAGCCAATAACTACCATAACACCAGCCTATTCAGTCCACCGCTGGACATACCTTGCTGGACCGGACCTTATGTGCGGATCCTAGTATCGCGTTTGCTAAGTCACTGCTCTATTAAACAGAGCCCCGAGAAGCTCAACCCGCGCGTGCACTCATTTGTGTTTATATCATTCAAAGCGTTATTTTAAACATGTGCTTGTATTCTCGACCTCTGTGTCGCAGTGGGCGAAGGCCCGCCTGAGATGCGGAAAGTTGTGATATCTCTGGATGTTATATATGTACAATATGTGTATTATTTAAAAAAAAACGTTTCTCAGGAAAGGCCTATGTCCAGCAGTGGACTGATATAGGCTGGAATGTGTGTGTATGTGTGTCCAGGCATTCTATTTAGCGCTAAGTTTGGTTGGTGTACCGTTCGTCAAAAGCTTTTCGAATGGTTCATGCTTGGAGAGTTACCTATAGTACCTAAACTAATATCTGAATAACTCTTCGAAGCTGGAGTTTGTTAGACTTCTTTTGGCCAGACTTTTCGGATTTCTACAGAACAGCTCAGGACCTAACTGTGTTTTTTAAATGTTATTGGAATACATTCTATAGTAGCATGAATAGTTGTGTTTGTTTTGTTAAAATATGAGTACTGAGGCGTTGCATTATAAAAAAAATAAAAATAAGGAGAAACGGTAAATTATGCAAACACGGTGACGATTCCTCAAAAATAAAACCTGTTCTTTGACCTCTTAAGGAAAACATCGGCGGGGTATTACCAGAGGTTGTGAAGGTCGACAACATTCGATTGAATAATGACGATTGCCGAAAATATAACACCCAAAAACTTATGCCTTTTGTGTGTCCGTAAACTACCTGCAAACTAGAACACTATGCTTCACGCTCTGTATTATTTCCGTAATGTCAGAGTTTTTTGGGGTGTACGGGGTTCCAACCCCCATCTTCGGAACCCAAGCCAACCTCACCTGCACGTGGTGCACCCTGCTAAACAACGAACGGGGCTCTGGCGGCCGGCTGATTGTGGCATAGCACAGCGTACATCGGCACAGCTAAATCCCCTGACCACCGACGGGCAGCAGCGTCGGTGGTGCGAGAAGCTGTGCCCTGCGATCCCCAACCCGCATGCCCAGCGTGGGGATTATGGGTATGGGGAGGCCTGATATAGGCTGGTGTGGTGGGAGAGTTTTAAAATAGTGAAACGATAAATATATCTCTTTCTTTATTGTACAAAAAAAGACTAAACTACTAATCAGATGTTGTACAGTGGGCGGCCTTATCGCTAAGCGCGAACTCTTCCAGGCAACCTTTCGATGGAATGGATTGTACCGACGAGATAGTCAGCATTACCCATGATATTACTACTAATATCGTACAAGGGAATGCGAGCTTTGAACAAAAATCGGTGCCTAAATGTATTTTCCCAAAAGCACAAACCCCTGTACTGGCCATTTTTTTTAAAGTTTATTAGTAGCATCCCTGGCAACTGACGTTGAAAATCGGCCATGTTAGATATTTTGAAAATAAAACACATCATTTCTTAAGTTTACTGGAGAGAATGAGGGATTTTCGATTCAGGCAAAGATTGTTCCAAATGACTTGATGGATGTCGCTGATTGAATTGGAGTCACAATTCAATCAGTCGGCCTAGTTAGATCTACAGTCGTACTGGAAAAGAACCTTGTGATAATGACTGACTGCTACTCCAAATGAGTAAGCGCCAAACAAAAAGCCAGCTTTTTCTTTTTAATTATACAATTTTTAAATCGGTAAATGTAACGTTTCAGATCTAATGATATTGAATATTTCAACAAATCGTATCTTGGCCAATGGTCGTAGGCAATGTCGTATTTCGGCCAATGAGAAAACGTAGTTACAAAAAACGCTTTTCGTTATGCTTACAATACGTCAGAAATATTCTATTCAGCTTACAGCAACGATTTGATGTTATTTTTATGATAAATAAATAAAACTACGTACAAACTAGCAAGCTGAAGTAACAGTGGGCTGGCCTGCCGTATCTGCCGAAGAACCGACAACCTATGGGGGAAACGAGTTTTTGAGTGGAGACCGTGGCTCGGCAAACGTAGTGTAGGACGCCCTCCGGGCAGGTGGAGTGACGATCTGCTTAGGCTTATATAGGCTTGTAGAAGCTGGATACATTGAGCTTAGAACAGGGCGCAATGTCTCATTGGAGGAGGCCTATGTCCAGCAGTGGACTGTTATGGGCTGATGATGATGACGATGATATGTGAACACTGTAAGGCAGACGTAAGTAGTTCCGGTAATTGGCAACAGCTATGCAGTTATGCAAGTATTGACCGAAGTTTCGCTTTTTGACTTGTAGGTAGGTACTTCAAAACTTCTTGAAACTTGTGAAAAGTTGACATAGCCAAGGGTTTCAACTAACAGACCTCGCAAAACGCGAGCGTCTGTCCTATCTTGCTGTCGCGATAGTCGCCGTGTGCGCGGAACTTTGAACAAAATGTATGAAAATTGTCTCCCGCAGCTTGTCGTAGCGTCTAATCGCTGACGTTTGTCGTCCAATGTGCGCAGGCTGTAAAAGCTTCGTCCGTTGTATGAAAAAGATGCAATATTCACTTTTTACTTGACAGAAAGGGAGGCAAGAAGCGAATCACGCCAAAGGGCACAAGGTTTAGAGGCGGGATTATTGTCCACAGTGCTTAACATGTATCTGCTCTTGACGTCTAAGGTCGGCAATACGGCGGTTTTCCCAGGAACCTATTGACTCTCTTTATTCTCTCTCTTGAAGCCGTTAGGCTCGTAAATCAATAGAAAAACAGACGCTGGCAGCTGATTCCAAATTTTAGCTGTGCGCATTATAAATTATGTAGGTTCGGATGATAGTTAGTGTGTGTATAATTTTATCATATCACCCTCTGAATCTGGTATCATCTCCTTCCAGGTATAACCCTCACGCTCATCTCCCTGGAACTGCCGTCCACATCAGCTCTGAAGGCCACGTCCCTCACACACGCAAAAACCACCTCCACAACAGCAGCGCCTGATGAGGACCTGGTGCAAGATGAGGTAAGTGTCGCTTGAAGACTACACAAAAACATAATCACATTACACTAATATTATAATTGCGAATGTTTGTGTGTGTGAGTATGTTTGTGGTCGCCTCACGTAGTAACGGCTGAACAGATTTGGCTGAAATTTGGAATATACATAGTTTATGACCTGGATTAACACATAGACTACTTTTCATCCGGGTACTACGCGAGCGAAGTCAAGGGCAGAAGCTAGTACATGCTATGTGCAAAGGGTGAGCATAACCCTGAAAGAGTTTTCTTACGGCAAACCTTTGTGCATAGAGAGAAGAAATAACTAATTAAGAAGACTACTTACGAATTGTGTTACCTTCATAATGCTTAATTTAGGCTATGTTACTGTAACTTTTCTTTGTGTATATGTGGTGATCAATAAAGTGGTATTTGTCTATCTATTTATCAGCCCACTCGAGAAACTCCTTTCAAAATCATCATAGCAAGTCGCAACTACTTTTCAAACAACACGCGAACATTCAAGCTGTGAAATGGTCTCTCTGCAGAGGTTTTCCCCAGGAACTACAATATTTAGCGTTTTTAATATTTTTAAATGATTCAGCAACTCGCATTTAATACCACTTGATGTTACAGGCGTCCATAGGCTACGGGTACCGCTTACCATCAGGAGGACCGTATGCCATTCTGCTAATTTTGTAGTATAATAAAACACATGGCTCACAATAAAGATGTGTGTGTGTGTGTGTGTGTGTGTGTGTGTGTGTGTGTGTGTGTGTGTGTGTGTGTTCTGGCTAAACTGATTTGGATGAAAAAGCTTTTGTATCGAATTTTGTAGTAAGCCGCGGGCGGGAAGCTAGTAGTAATATATTCATTTAGTTTATTTTTCCACAAAACGGTACCTATACTTCAACAAACAGTAATAACAGTAATAAGCTGGTTGCGCCCACGCCGACACCGCAGGCTCCATGCTTGCATGCGTCTTATATATTACATGGTGGTGTTATTTCTCCGTTAATCAAAGTCTGATTCATTGATTTGAAAATTATAATTCCGTTGTCATCTTTCTTTTGATAGATAGCACCTAATTAGCCGGCAGATGTGTTATACGTAATCTAGAAAGTATCATTTATAGCTTATATGATTTATTGTTAATTCAATTAGAGAATGATCCCAAAAGTTATATAATTTATGTGGGTCTTTATCCTGCAATCTTTATTATTCTATATTCCATGGCTTCTGGGATAATTTTCCACAATTTCACGTGTATCAAGTATATTGTTTACAATAATATGAGGCAACGTAGTACGGTTCATAAGAACAATCGTCCAGTCTCCAGTCAGGACCGTCAGACCGTCCTTTTTTTGTACCTCTAACTAGACGTATACAAAAAAACGGCTATATTTGAATCATTCATGAGAGAGAATTTGTGTCGCTTTTTGGATTTGAAAATATCAAGGAGTATACATGCACAGCCAGAATAACACATTGTACAAGGTTGTACAAGGGTACAACCCCTTTATAGAGGAGTGCGCGCTTTGAACACTAAAGAGGCAACGAGACACACAAAGGTAGCTTCTTCTTGTAGTAATTCCATGGAAAATATTGACACTATTATATAAGACACCCTGTACAACAATAAATCATAGGAAATGAAAAGCAATCCACCTTGGCTGGCCGCACCTCGGTGTGGACATTTCTAAGAATCTACCTGTTTCCTAACAATCATAAATTAATAAAAATACGACTTTAGCAAGCGTTTCGTCATATACTCCAAGGTGTTCCAATACGAGTATTATAAGACTAAGTGTGAAAGTTTGTTTGGATGTTTATCCTTCACTTCAGATATTTGTCTCGGGTCTGGGTGTTTTCTATGTATGATATGTATGTATTTACAAAAAAAATGTATCTATGTAGTATATCAATCATGTTGTTCCCATAACACAAGCTCTGCTTAGTTTGGGGCTACATGATGCTGTGTGATGACGTCTAGGATTATTTATTTATTTATTTATTCACGCTGGAACTGAATGGATTTAGATAAATCACATTTCAATAATATTATAAATGCTCAATATAGCTCAGAGAAGAAGCAAGCTGAAGTGGCAGTTGTCTGGCCATATCTGCCGAAAAAACGATAACTGTTGGGTAAACGAGTTCTTGAGTTGTGACCACGGCTCGGCAAACGTAGTGTAGGACGCTCTCAGGCCAGTTGGAGGGACGATTTACGAATGGCTGCTGGTAGAAGCTGGATGCGTCGAGCTGAGTACAGAGCGCAATAGCGATCATTAGGGTAGGCCTATGTCCAGCAGTGTACTGCTATAGACTGATGATTATTGATGAAGTTTGTGTTTGTGAGTATATTTGTTCCCACTGAACTCCGTAACGGATTTGGATGAAACTTGGAATATACATATTTAGTATCCTGGATTAACACATAGTGTTTTATCTAGGTATCTCGCAAATGAAGCTGCTTGTTTGTTATAAATGTAGATTGAGTCCTAGAATAAGGCTCGTTTTTTCCGGTTTTTTAAATACTTAGTTCAAGATGAAATAAGCACACAGCCCACCTGATTTGAATGTTGTAAGCATTAGGTACCTATATTAAAGTATCGTACGTTGCATACGTGCGCCCGCGCAGGGAGAGACTGCGGTGTAGTAGTAGTGTATGTTGTTTGTGGTAAAAGTTATGAAATATTTAATGACCGCAAACATGATATGTTGCAAAATTTGTGTACTACGGATACCTAATCCCTCAAAATAATTTGTCGACTCAATCCAATTACACCCTGAAGAATCAGATACCAAATCCCTCAAAATAATTTGTCGACTCAATCCAATTACACCCTGTAGAATCAAACTTCAAACTTTTTTTTTTTTATTTATATAGAAACTTATGAACATTTTGAATCATTAACTTTTATTTACCTACACGAATTTGTAACGTGACCAGAATAATAACCGAACGATCAAACGAACGAAACGCGAATAAATAAATAAATATATAATGTTGGACACTATCACAAATCATCATGTAATTTCGAACTAAGCAGAGCTTGTATTATGGGAACCACATCACTGATATACCTTTTTATACCTTTATACTTTTTTTGTAAATACATAGAAAACACCCAGACAGAAGACAAATATCTGCAAATAATGCAAACATTTGTCTCGCGGCGGAAATAGAACGTCTCAGGCGGACCTTTGCCCACTACGCCAGAGTTCGTCAATGATGAAATAACCATAAAACGTACACATTGCCCTTTAAATGATTGACTAACTTTATGGAGCCTTACAGTAGGAATAACTAGTTTTTATTTCTAGTGTTAACATTATGACTGTTGCTTTTGTTGTAAACAAATTGATTTTTTTTTCTGACATACATTAAGTTTTCATTTTCTTTTCCAGATAGAATTAACAGCGGAAGGCGGCGAGACCAACTCATCCAGCAAATTGACTGGAATACCACAAATAGACTATATCTACGACCCCAATTTGCCGAGAGAGCTGAATGGCTACAATCTCTCAGAGTATCCCTTCCTGGAGACGGTGCCGAAGCCAGAGCTGATAGACTTCAAGTGTGATGGGCTGCATGACGGGTTTTATGCTTCAATTCCTCTCAAATGCCAGGTTAGTCATAGGTAGAGTGTTATAAACTGGTAAAAGGACCTGGTACAAATACAAATACAAATACAATTCATTTATTCACATAAATAAAGTAATGACATAAGTATGTACATGATTTTATTGTTTTATAATCGTCCATTGTCATCTATTAACTAATATTTATAAAGTTTTTTTACGAAACCGCTCATCCAGCGTATAAAATGATTTTTCTAGTAACCACAATTTTACCTTTTTTTAACAGAGATGTAGGAAGTTCCTTAAGAAAATTAGGCAACTTATTAGATACTTTTACACACATCGCTTATCAGTTTTTTGTAGCAGAAAAAATTGCAGTATACTATTTGTATGTCTTTGTTAAAAATGTATTTATTGTAGGAACTGTGTATAAAAAGATCTTAAAAGCTAGGTGGAGTATAGACGAACAATGTTTAACTTACATAACTAGGTAATATATATTATAGATTATAAAATTCTTTAATGTCATAAAATCATTTTTCTATGAGCCACTTACGGGGTTCTGTCTTAAATTTACTAGTGGGCAGTTCTCGTATCGTTATTTTGAAACAGACCTTTATTTTCTTTCGTATATATTTGCAGGTTTACCACCACTGTCTCTACGGCACCAGGTACGACTTCCTCTGCGCCAACTACACCGCCTTCGACCAGAAAACCTTCATCTGCCAGTTCGTGTCCGAAGTGGACTGCAAGAACTCACCCAATTACTGGAGCAGGTAGGTTTTTACAACGTTCACACTTATACATTTTTGAATATCCTAGGTATACTTTGAGATTTTTAAATACTTTAGAATTTCTAAAATTCGATCCTAACTCTAAGCCTAGGCGTACACTAGGCGACACGCGACAGCGATAGCTCGGACGAGACTGCGGCCGACAATTTTCATATATTTTGTTCAAAACTCCGCACACTTGGCGTCATTATTAACCGACTTCAAAAAGGAGGAGGTTCTCAATTCGACTGTATGTTGCTTTTTTTTCATATATTTTGTTCAAAGCTTCACGTCGCGAAGTTACGACGACAAGCTAAGGGAATCGCGCGCGCTTGCTTCTTGTCGCCACGTCTAGTCGCGCTTTGCACGCGCACAACGACGATAGTTGCGCGACAACGCAGCGTCAGTCTCTACTCTACTACCATTGATCGCTCCATGCATGACGTCTGTCGTAACGACTAGTTGCCGCCGCAAGCGACAGCTCCACGCCTAGTCGCAGTGACAAGACGTCAGATGAAAACGACAGTCGCATCTCATTTTGTATCCAAACAATCGCAGGCGGCTATCCATAAGTTTATTCGCAATGTCAGCCTCGGAAAGTACCCTAACTCTAACATTTAACATTCACGTTATCTTTCGCGCCTGAAATAGAGGATTACCTAGTTCAGGCTCATGTGTTACTCTAACCCGATGTTTAAACGTGATCTTGTATTTATTTTATGTACCATGTTAAATTCTTGAATAAATGTTTATTTATTTATTTATTATTTATTTCTTTCTCACAGTTAGGGGAGGTTATCTCCAGCAGTGGACTGCTATAGGCTGATGATGATTTTGAGGTACAATTCAAAGCCTTTTTATAACAATTACTCTATTTTTTCCAGAAACGATGCCCTATACAAAGCCACCACAACAACCCCACCGCCGACGCCTCCCACCACCACTACCACCACCACCCAACGACCCCCTCGACCCCTCAGGCGCAGGAGGCCTTACTACGCTGATGACTACTACGATGATGATTACTACAGTTCTAGAGACGACTACGAGTATGAAGAAAGGTTAGTTCTTCAAGTCCATCAAAAACAACACCAACCTATGTCAGTTCTCTGCTAGCCATAGGCCTGCCTATGCAGAAGCGGATATACCCCCACGCTGGGAATGTGGATTGAGGATCGCAGCCTCGCAGGGTGCATCTTCTCGCACCGCCACCGACGCTGCCTTTCGGTAGCCAGGGAGTATGCCGGAGTTAGGACCGCAATCAGCCGGCTACCCGTACCAGAGCCCCGTTTGTTGGTTAGCAGAGCACCACGGGCAGGTGAGGTTGGCTTGGGTTCCGAAGGAGACGGTTTGAACCCCTTACATACCTTGTTCTTAAATTATATAGTAATCAAAAACATTCAGAAATATCAACCTGTCACGTGGAATGCTAACTGCTTGCAAAAATGCATGACCGAATCTGATGTTAGAACTTGCCTCTGCCTACCAATGGTATCCTTAATAGATTTGCATTTTCATCATTATTATCATCATCGGCATATAGTCCACACACAGCTAAATGTATGCGGCAAGAAACGCAGACTACAGACTACGCAGGTACTACCATACAGAACAACACACCCATCCATAGTAGTATTAAGTTTGGTTTTTAAACATATTAATGAATATCTCTGTTTATTATTCAATCGGTGTCCCCCAAATTCCACAAACCATCTCCATCCTTTGAAATATCCCACTATCCTCACTAATGGCTTCGAGTTCATCTCGCCAACGATTTCTTGGTCAACCACGAGCACGCCTTCCATCAGGCCGCAAGGATGTTATGGCATTCGTTCAATTCTTTTAGTATGGATGTATGGATGAATGTTTGTTACTCTTTCACGCAAAAACTACTGAACGGATTTAGATGAAACTTGGAATATACATAATTTGTGAACTGGATTAATTTGGCTACTTTTTATCCTGGTATCACGGGAGCGAAGCCGCGGACGCAAGCTAATATATCAATAACAATAAGTATAATATTTATTTAACTTACATGATTAATTGTTATGTCTGCAGACCAAGAAGACGACAAAGACCTGGGAGCAGACAGGGTGGGAAGAAGAGACCAGTTGATGATTACGATGACGAAAGGTAAACGACCACCAATCATGATGCCAATTTTAAGCTCTGCTAGGACCTCCATATCATCATCAACAACATCAGCCTATAGCAATCCACTGCTGAATATAGTTAAACAATCTCTTAAGAAAAAGGCTACAAATACATAGACAGGATAAAACACGAAGATAGGACGCCATCGCCATGTCCTCCACCACGACACCACACCAGCCTATATCAGTCCACTGCTGGACATAGGCCTCCCCTAATAAAGGGGGATAATCCCCACGCTGGGCATGCGGGTTGGAGATCGCAGGGCACAGCTTCTCGCACCATCGACGCTGCCCTGCTGCCCGTCGGAGGCCAGTGGATTTACCTGTGCCGATGTAGGCCGCAATCAGCCGGCCGCCAGAGCCCCGTTTCTTGTTTACTTGTTCTTGTTTTCTTTTCTGCGGGGTGCACCACGTGCAATAGGTGAGGGCGGCTTGGGTTCCGAAGATGGGGGTTGGAAGTACGCCCCTTGTCCCCGCCAAGACGTAATCTACCTAAGGGCCCTATCAGACAGAAAGCGGTTTCGCGTTCAAGCGTCCCGTGTTCGTGTTCTGCGTTGTATGCCATGTCATTCAAGTACGAATTCTCGTGGTACCGGACGTCTGCTGTGTATGTGTTATAATACAATGAATCCAGAATGGGAACGCGGAACACACGAACGCGTGACCGCTCTCTGTCTCATAGAACTCTTTATGTATAATATTTACAAAAGGTAATTTCAAAATCTTTGAGTTCTGTCGTTGAATTGTTGCTTACATTTTCATAACATTGTCAAAAATGTAATAAAAAATGTTATTAATGTTGTAATTGAAAATTATGATCCCCTTAAATTTTCAGATATGACCGTCGTCGACCCGGCACAGCTAGAGGAAGACCTGCCAAAAGACCGTATGAAAGGAGACCATACGACGAAGAAGAAGAAGACAGAAGACCCTACAGAAGCGGATCTAGAAGACCAAGACCACGTGACGAAGAAGAAGATAAATACGAAGACGATAGATTAACAAGCAGAGACACTGCGAGAGAGGATAGAGAAGATAGACCAAGAAGACCGATTGACGATGATGTTAGACCAAAAAGGCCTCTTGAAGATGACCGTGACGTTAGACCTAAAAGACCACTTAATGACGATCGTGACGTCAGGCCTAAAAGGCCTATAGACGATGATCGCGATGTGAGGCCTAAGAGGCCGCTAGATGATGAAGTTAGACCCCTAAAGAGAACTATTGATGATGAAATACGACCGAAAAAACCCGTAGATGATTCCAACCCAGATGAATTGAGGCCATTAAGGCCTGTGAACTACAACAGACCTAGAAAAGAATACAGGCCGAGAAGCGAAAAGCCTGTTGTAGTTGATGATGATGATGTGATTTCAGACACAGAACTTAGGGTAAGAGATAGAGATGAAATAAGGCCAAGAGATCAAATACGTCCCAGAGATGAAATACGTCCTAGAGACGAAATTCGACCAAGAGACGATTCTAGGACTAGAGATGATTATCGACCCAGAGATGAAGCAAGACCTTTTAACTTCAGACCTAGAGATGAGCGCAAACCGTATAACAGAGATGTGGACGGTCCTAGAGTAAGAGGGGAAGATAGATATCAATCAAAAGGTCGACGATACGATGACATACCAGCTAGAGATGAAAGACCCAGAGATGATAGACCTAGACCTTTCAGAGAGAAGAATTATGATGATGACAGAATTGAAAATAAAGAAGCAACGACAGCAGCAGCAGGTCTCGTCAAACCGATCGGTTCCGGAATCTTCGCTCAACCGAGAATGCCGCCAAAAATAAAAAGACCCGTACCTGTCAATGCAAAAGACAAATTTGAATACGTACCTGTAGTAACCACAAAAGCACCGAAGCTTTACGACGATGATTATGAAGATTATGATGAAGAAGATACAAGAAGACCATCTTCTTCAGGAAAAAGTAGTGCTATACAGCAAAGACCAGTCGAAACTATCGAGAAGGAGAAATTCAAACCTAGTAGACCTCATTTAGGTAACAAGGCTAATAGAAGACCTATAGACTATGACGACGAATATTATGATGACCCTCCTAAAACAACTAAAGTAAAAGAAGTTAGGAACAGATCAAAATCAACAGATGATTATTATTACGATTATGATGAAAAGCAAGATAGGAGACAGAAAGATAGCATAGAAACTAAGGTTAAAGGTGTAAAGACGAATGTAAGGGTGGTAAAGAGGCCTTTTTTACCGTCTAGGGGTGGTAGTCCATATCTGCCGCGAGGCTTACAAGCAGTCGCAGGCAGAGATGTGACAGCTCCTATAAATACCACCCCCAGAATCACTACTTCCACTTCAACCACTTCTGAACCTATCACCAACCCTCCTACTACTACTACTACTACCACAACAACAACTACAACACAAGCACCCACAACAAAATCTACAACAAGAACAACAACTAAACCTACAACAACAGTAACCACTCAGCAAACAACAACAGAATTGAAACCCGAAGAAGAATATGAATATTATGAAGAAGAAGATGTAGATTACGATAAAAAGAAGGAATCTACAACACCGTTCGTTGATACTACAACAAGGATTGAAACAACGACATATCTACGTACAACATTACCACCCAAAACAACAGTTACAACAACTGTCAAACCAAGAACAGTAGAAACTACTACAATAACAACGCCACAACAAAATTTAGCAACAAAAGTTTTACGTGTTTACAACGAGAACTACGAAGCAATTAGGGACAAATTAGAATCAACATTAAGACCGGGAGACTATGTAAAACCTTACTTAACTACAGCTAAACCAGCTCAGGAATTCAGACCCAAAATACAGCCACATCCAGAAATTTCAAAACCTTACACCGCTACTGGCAAACCATTCATACCCGAAAACATATCAATAAAGCAGAATTTAGCTGATTCTATCGAAAATGACTACGATGTTAGGATAAACGAAGCGTTAGCGCCTAAATTTTCCCCTAGACTTCCTACGGGATTCTCTGTACCTGATAGAGACTACACTTTCTCTAGATACAGAAATATTCAGCCTGAACCTCAGTTCGCTGCGTCTGAAGTTAATAATTTTCAAGTTAGAAAGAGACAGCAGCCTTCTGTTAGCATAAGAACACCTAATTCTTATTATATCCCACATAGAATGATGTTCGATGATATTAATATAAACAGGTACCCGAGACAACTCTTATACAGACCTGAATTCTTTTAGATTATATTTTTGGCATTATGAAAACCTGTAGCATGTTTGCTGACTGACATTTGTAAAAAAAATAGGTTATATATCAAAAAATTAAAAATATTTAATTTAATTAACTGTCGGTTATTTTATAATACATCTTACAGGTTTTCGTAAATTTTATTTAAAAAATTGGAAATTAAAATTATAAGTAGCAATTTATAAAGTACACTGCCAACTTTTATGTAGTAGGAAAATTTACATCATAAGGAAAATACTCTTAGTTACCCTATTATAAGTTCTCTTCGCAAAAGCTGTAAGTATAAATGCAATCAGCTAATTCTTATATATTTTGTAGTCAGTGGTACCTTGGTAACAGTTTTTGAAAAATAACTTTAAAAGCTGTCAACTGTATAAACGTACTTATGTTATAAAATTGAATAATTAGGACGAACAATTTTGTACATGTGTCTAATTTCTAAGATTTGTATAAAATAAACTATTTAAGTTTAAAATTAATTTTGTTTTTAATTTACAATTTGGAAATTAGAATTACAAAATTATTAGATAGGGACTACTACTGGGATTTTTAATAATGAGTAAAACAATTCATATTTCATTTATAATATTTATATAAAATACAAAATACTTACTACTTATATTAACTAGTCTAATACCACATTTTTTTACAACTAAAGATATAAATAATATTGCTTTGGAATGTTCACTAAAACAGATATTAAAATGCAGATAATTGTTCAAAATACATAATATACAATAGAAACCTAAAAAAAGATTGTACTACAAAACGTGCAAAATAAAAATCTATGTACCGATTCAAAAATGGTTGGATCAAACCATTAAATTGGCGCGCATAAGGCCCGAGTGACCCGACTGCACCAAAGAAAAATTGAACCGACAACTCAAGTAGTAAATGGTTATAGTTAAATATCTACCCCCTTATTCATAACCAAATATCATTTTATAACGGATCGATAAAGTAATTTTGTCCCTGTCATTTGAATGTAAATAAAAAGAGTTGACATTATATTTTAACGCCATTATATTTTAGGGCAGGCCTGTGTCCAGCAGTGGACTAATTTTGGCTGGTGGTGGCGGTATAATACTTTAAGTCCTGAAAACACACTTGCCCTAGGCCGAATTAACAGCGGGCCTCGCACATGACGCTTCAACGTGTTAAATAATTCAATTTTTTAAATTTAAGTCACATATTTTACTAAGATAAACTATAAATATCTGATCTAGCGATTGTAAAATTTGAGCTACTTGAATGAGATCCAATAAGTGTGATCTGCGATTTCGATTTTAGAGTTAGTTTTTTTAATTGAAAACAAAAATTTTACTAATACAATAAAATTCTACAAATGTTTGTGATCTGGCGATTGTAAAATCGGATCTGCTTTTATGAGAGCCAATATCTGTGATCTACTATCACTCTGATGTGATGAATTGTGTACCTCTCATTAGGAGTCGAAACGCGAAATAATTACAATTTTTCAATACGAAAATCTTTTTAATTTTGTAATAAAACAAAATAAAATACAAATTACAATTAAAACGTATTTTACAAACCGCCATAGGTACCTACTTTATACAAAAAGCAAATTCTCAAACCTTTATTTTAAAAAATGCAATCAAAATTCTTATAAAACACACAAAAATGATTTTTGGAACACCGACGGTGTCAACAAGAGAGCAAATTAGAAGTAGGTATATTGATTTCGAAAATCAAATACTACCTACTAATTTCAAACTAATATTAATGATTACTATTTTCGAAATCAATATACTACTTATTATATTCTCGAAAATTATATTACTGATGATATTTCGAAAACGTATTCCATCGCAATCGAACATCGCTGGGCGCTGCCTAACATTCCTTGAATTGCCCCGTTTATTATTACAACTATCTTCAACCATTTTACAAAACCCAGCCACTTACAAATGTGAATTCTCAACCTGCTTCAACCCCTGATATTTCAAACTCCACTCATCATCAAAACCTTTATTGTCTCCAGCAACATGTTCTACTTTTTGAACCTTTCCAACCGGTTCTGGTTCTCTGTGGAAAATCCTGTTGATTGGGAACTGAAGGTAGTAGAAGACGAAGGTGGAGCCCCAGATGACTAACTGGTATAGACAGACCTGCCACCAAGTCATCACTCCGAAGACAGCATACAGCCAACGACCAGCGATGAAGTAGATAGAATAGTACCTGCAAAAGATACAATGCAATATTTGACTGGCTATAAGGCTTAGGTTTTCTCTTCTGACTGCAGATCGTGGGTTCGAATCCCGTTCAAACATGTGTGAAGTGGGTTGGATTCCCACTTCGGGAAAAATGGTTTACATCATTAACATCAGCCTATATCCATTACTAAACATCTGTCCTATGTCCACTGCTGGACATATGCCTCCCTTAAGTGCGCCATTGCGCCCTGTCCTGAGCTCGACACATCCAGATTCTACCAGCAGCCTTTTGCAGATCATCACTCCAGCTGGATGAAAAGCGTCCTAAATTAAGTTTGCCAAGAACTCGTTTGCCCCAAGTTCTTGATTCTTGAGCAAATATCGATCTCTATGGCAGTGGGTGAAGGTTAAGGCTAAGACGCTGAACGTTACGGGTTCCGTTCCCGCCGCGAGACAAATGTTTGTATTATTTGGAAATATTTGTCTCGACTCCGGGTGTTTTCCATGATAATATGTATGTATATCATAATAATCTTGTATATTTGAGATTCAGAAGCCATTTTTTTCTTTAATTTAGTTTATTCTTTGTGTACCGTTTTGTGTTTTGTGTTTTATTCCTCATGTCCGCTAATTTAGAAAATGGTCCTGACCGAAGACCAGCGCGCGTTGTAGGTAATTCCTACAACCCGCTACATGCTGAGTTCAGGTCCTTTTTGCGACTATTTTTCTATGTGTCATCATTATGTTACCTGTACTCTTATTTTATAGTTTAAAAACCTGATTCTAATTTGTTCTTTTATATATATATATTTATGTGTAGTTGCAAATAAAAAATTTCTTATTCATATTCTTATTCAAAAATATATATAATTATCAGTGAGGTGGTTTCCCTGACACAAGCTCTGCTTAGTTTGGTGCTAGATTATGCTCTGTGATAGTGTCCAGCATTATTGAAACTTACACAATAGCATAAAGAATGCCTATTCCTCCCACCAGGCTCAGCTCCAGCCGTCTATCAGTTGGGTTCCTCCTGGCCTGGAGAATAGTTTCCACCAGGATCATCACAGTTATGTTGGTGTGGACGCAGTGGTTGAACCACCACGGCACTATCTCGTCGTACACCGTTGGGAAGACCAGCTCCCGGTCTATTAGGTACACTGACCAGAACATTGTGGAGATGAACTGAAAAGGAAATGTATTTATGTTTTAGTAATGCAACCACAACACAACTCTAGTAGTCTAGTATATGTCCACAGCTGGACATAGGCCTCCCAGAGAAGGGGAATATGCCCATAACATTGCGCCACATTCTAAACTACTGCAACTATCAGCGTCTCCACTGTATCTTGCTCTATTATAAAACTTATCATCATCATTATAGAACCTATAGAAGTCCACTGCTGAACATAGATCTTCCCCAAAGAATTCCGCGAAGAACGGTCCTGAGCACTCTCCATCCGCTGATAACCTGTAATGTTGACGATGTCGTCGGTCCATCTGGTCGAGGATCTCCCTACAATTCGTCTTCCAGATCGCGGTCGCCATTCGAGAACCTTTATTCCCCAACGGTTATCGGTTCTACGGGCTGTGGCCTGCCCACTGCCACTTCATCTTGCTGATTCTGAGAGCTATATCCTGGTTCTTTTATAGATTTCTTCATTTCGAATTCTATTCAATTCAATTCAATATATTTATTGCAAGTAAGAGATTTACAATAGATTTTTACAATTTCAAGCAAATGCACATTTTTACAAAGTCGTTCAATTAATTTAGTACATAATCCCATGTATCCCTACATACTCATGTGCCGAGCTCCCAGGCTCTTTTGTCATCAAGATAATCATTGACATCATAATACGCCTTATTTAATAAAGATGGTTTGAACACTTTTCTTAAATTTATTCTCTGAGAGGTTAACAATTTTATCTGGTAATTTATTGAAGTACTTAACACATTGTCCTAAGAATGACTTATTTACTCTAGCTAATCTAGTTTTTGTACAAGCAATTTTATTTCTATTTCTTGTATTGTACATGTGCCCATCTCCAAGCCTTTTCATTTGTCCATAATTTTTCCTAACATACATTATATTCATGTAAAAAGAAGGCATTGTTAATATTTTAATTGTCTTAAAAAGTTATTTTAGAGAAACTCGTGGGCCAAGCTTGTAGATAGCCCTGACAGCTCTTTTTTGAAGTACAAATATGGATTCAGCCCCAGCAGCTCTTCCCCAGAGGAGTATGCCATATGACATGACGCTATGAAAGTAGTTAAAGTAAACGAGGCGGGTTGTGGCGGTATTTGTTAGTTGACTTACTTTGCGGATAGCATATGCTGCAGAGCTAAGTTTGTTAGAAAGGGTTGTAATGTGTGGTCCCCACTGCAGTTTTGAGTCGACGGTTAATCTGTCGCCTTATTATGATATTATTATTCTATGCTTGTTATTTTGTAAGACTTATAGAAATAATTAACAAATTTCAATCCACACACCGGGGCATGCGGGTTGGGGATCGCAAGACACAACTTCTGGCACCGCCCCACCGCTGCTGCCCGTGGGCGGTCAGGGAATTTAGCTGTGCTTGACTAA
Source organism: Horisme vitalbata (assembly GCA_951804965.1). Classification (NCBI taxonomy): domain Eukaryota; kingdom Metazoa; phylum Arthropoda; class Insecta; order Lepidoptera; family Geometridae; genus Horisme; species Horisme vitalbata. Next base: position 26,714,425 of record OX638094.1, on the reverse strand, counting down.
TCTGCGCTAAGCCGCATTCAATTACAGGCACAAGAGGCTTATCAACTTCATGCCTCAAGTTGATGGATGCATCGTAGAGTACTTTACAAAAAGACGTGACCTATGATGCAATGCTTTGTGATAGGTAATGGTTACCACTTAATATCACGTGGGCCATGTGATTGTTCCATTTTTGAGTACCATAAAAAAAATCAACTGGCTCCCAGAGCCCCATTTGTTAGTTAGGTGCACCACCGGCAGGTGAAGGCTGTGTCACCACAGCTACATAACCTTACCGCCGACGGGCAGCAGCGTCGGCTGCGAGAAACTGTGCCCTGCGATCCCCACGCCGCATGGCCTGGTGTGCGATTACGGGCATTTCCCCCTTCTTATTAGAGGAGACCTTTGTCCAGCCACCGCTGAACAGTCAGTGGGCAACAGTCCACTGCTTGATTTGTTTGAAAAACTTACCAGTGTAAACGGAACCACCATGCCATTAAACATGACATCACGGTAGTACATCAGCTTCTTGCCTATCTCTGATTGGTGCTTGTCCAGCCATTCCAGCACGTCGTAGATGAGGGAGAGAGACAGGAAAATTGTTTGGAACATCTGAAAGAGATGAACACAACCTTATTAAATAATAATTGGGGTGTATAGGGTTCCAACCCCTATCTTCGGAACTCAAGCCAACCCCACCTGCACGTGGTGCAATGTAGGCTGTGCTATGCCGCAATCAGCCGGCCGCCAGAGCCCCGTTCGTTGTTTAGCAGGGTGCACATTGGCACAGCTAAATGCCCTGGCCACTGACGGGCAGCAGCGTCGGTGGTGCGAGAAGCTGTGCCCTGCGATCCCCAACCCGCATGCCCAGCGTGGGGATTATGGGTATATCCCCCTTTATTAGGGGAGGCCTATGTCCAGCAGTGGACTGATATAGGCTGAAGTGGTGTGGTGGTTATTAAATAAATAAATAAATAAATAACTAATGCGGGACGTAATCAATTAATAATTTATATGAGCTTATACTTCACGTATTACAAGGCCAGGGGCAACAGTTCTATTTGAGTGGGTGATATGATTTCTTGGGTCAGGTTTAGCATCATTTGCTTGGCCTTATCCCACTCTAGGTGGGGTTGGCACAACATGTTTTTTTTCTCCATTCACTCCTATCGGCTGTCAACTCTATATTCACTTCTTTCACTCTCATATCCTCTTTTACACATTCCATCCGTTGCTTCTTCGGCCTCCCTCTACTCGTAGATCCCGTAACTTTCATACTCGTCACTCTTTTAGTCATTTTCATTCCTCATCACACTTAGGTTCTATGATACCTGAAGATGGAACTAGCACATGGACTACCTAGCACCACGGCAGAAATAAGCATGCTAGTCCCCGGATGAGCCCTTTACAAAGAACTCTACTTCTAACTCGACTAGCCTCATAAGCTCAGTTGGTCATAACTCTGCCTACTGAGCTGCAGGTCTCGGATTTGATTCCCGCCCAGGAAAAATATTTGTGTGATGAAATTGAATGTTTGTTCTGTGTCTGGGTGTTTTATAAGTATCATCTATGTATGTTCAACAGTATCTGGTACCCATAGTACAGGCTCTGCCTAGTTTGGGAGTTGACAAACAGTTGACCGTGTTTGAGATGTCCCGTTTATTTATTATTATATAAACCTATATATAAATTAATATGAAATAAAATCATTTATTGCATGATTATAGGTACACTAGTATAATATTTACATAACTGTAAAATATTCAGATCAATTTATTCTTCGCCAGACTTAGATATCTATATACTTAGGTACCTAATACAATGGCCTCTTTGTACCTCCACAATCGGATAAATCATACGATTCAGTGATCGCCAATCTGAGGTGATAGGTCACATAATTGTGCTTGATATATAATTAGACGTTATCGCTGTCTGTCTGTCGAATGCGTGATCAAGACAGGATTCCACACGTTGGACAAAGTATAAACAATAGTAAAATATTACACGTAACATCATTGACGGCCTCTGTGGCGCAGTGGGTAATGGCCCTCCTGAGACGCAGAAGGTTGCGGGTACGATTCCCGCCGCGAGAAAAATGTTTGTACATTGCAAATATTTGTTTCGGGTCCCGGTGTTTTCTATGTATAATACGTATGTATTCCCAAAAAATTTATCTATGTAGTTTATCAGTCATAATACAAGCTCTGCCTAGTTTGGGGCTACGTGATGCTGTGTGATAGTGTCCAGCATAATATTATCATTATTAAAATTATTATTTACGACTTTTCAGGATTAGATAGATAGAAAAACTCTTTATTGTTATGCAGGAAAATTCAAAAAAAAAAAGATGCAATGGGCGGTCTTATTGCTAAAGGCGGCTTTACAATACAATAGACAGTGACAGACATTAATAGCGATTCTGAAAGATTTTCACTAAACTTATCGTTAAACTTAAAGGAGCTGTCTCTTTATTTTAGATGGAGATAATACGAGACGAAATGATATTTAGCTAGTTTTGTCTAGTTTTAGCGATAAATAGTGTTACTCAGAATTAACCACACTACCATAATTATTTCTTTTACATGGTATTAAATTGCTTCTTACAGGTTGTAGGTATTTCACATGAACAATTTCTTTAACATTAGGTCATCTTAGGTCCCCCTACTAATCAAGGGGGGTGAACTAGATTAGATATTATTACAATGCTTGAAGTTGAAATAAGCACATGGCCCTGATCTTAACTATTACCTACAGCAAAATATTGTATCGCACGCATGTAACGTGCCACCATGCAACGCCTTGCGTCCATCAGCGAGGCATGAAGGTGTTAAGCCTCATGTTCCTGTAACGTCAACCACACCTTCAAACCGACAGCTATACTGCTTCACGGCAGAAATATGCAAGGTGGTACTTCCCTAGACGAGCCTAGGTATGCCACAAGTGCATCAGGGTCATTGACCTCATCACGTGACCTTTATGGATGTACCTATTGTGTTGAGTAAAAGTAAAATCACAGTATTACTATTGATAACTTATCATGAACACGCGTTTGACCGAAATATGATACTTATAGATAAGTGATAATTTTGAACTTCCTCTCTGCAATGTATATATCTCGTTTCCTCAATGCGCGAATAGCTGGCTGAGACGCAAGGTAGCGGGTTCAGTTCCCGCTGCGAAACAATTTTTTGTATACAACAACAGCGTATATATCAGTCCACTAATAGACATAGGCCTACCCTGATAAGAATGATGGGCCTTAATCCCCACGCTGGACATGCGGGTTGGGGATCGCAGGGCACAGCTTCTGGCCAACGCTGCTGAAAGTGCGGTCGGTGGTCAGGGAATTCAGCTATTCCGGTGTTAGGTTATGCTATGATAGCCGCCACCAGAGCCCCGATTGTTAAATAGCAGGGTACACCATGGGCAGGTGAGGATAGATTGAGTTCCGAAGATGGAGGTTGGAACCCCTATTTTTGCGTCTGGGTATTGTGGTACCATGGTGTACTCAGGCTACTTCTAAACCTGGTACTAAGTTTTATTGCAGGTCAAAGATCATCAGAGGTCAAAGCTCATCCAAGGTCAAAGGTGGTCCGCATTGTTTCCTCCACACTATAATTACTCCCACATTTAGTATGTTTTGGCGCGTAATTTTGGTAATTTTTTTTAAGTACCATTTTTTTATAGTGTCCCGTTTCGTACATACTGACCAACCGCTGCGTAATATATTAGTAGTAAAATAATACCGTCTCAGTATAAACAGACCGAATTATCAAGAAACATTGCGACATTATAACCGTTGTAACTTAATTGATAAGATAATTGTCCATCCATGTCTGTCTGGTTTCCCAACAGACACCGGCAAAGGATTAATAGACCCCTTGACTTCCCCCAACGGATGTCTGGTGGGTATTGATTACAATAGGGTACACCTGTGAACACTTGATTAGGTACTAATAATGCAAGCTATGGAACGAACAAGCAACCCAGAGTGGCTTAGGACTAAGTAAGTGTAAAAAGCTTAACTTATGAAAAAGCTTACGTTAACTTTACATTTTATATAGAAATGGATCAGCGCCGGGATGTTTGTCTCTGAAATCTCCATACAAATATATAGTTAATACTACCTTTTTAGTAAGGGAGGTATGTCTTTCACACTCAAGCTACACGCAGGGGTATTTTAAACATTCGAAAATGTATCGAATCAAATCCGTCCATTTCAATTTTCATACTTATTTCTGTACTTTATATCTAGGTAAACATTTTGAGTTTAGTATTTGTGATCTGGAAGTAGATAAATGAAATTATTTTTGTTACTTATTGTTTTTAGTGTAGGTAACTGTTATATCCCTATACAATTATTAAATTATTATTGATTAAATGAAGTTTTTGACATGAGTTATGTTATGATTTTTGTTCGATCGTAAGTATATCTGTTGCGACGTATTGCTAGGATTCTCGGCTGACTGGCGGTGATTCTGAACAACGCTACGGCTTGATGGTGCATCACAACAACACACTATTGTCATTGCCACTGAAAATCAGCGCTGCAGTTTCTACCATACTCGTCTTTTGTTTAATGTGCCTTCTATCCTGTCCATCCAAATTTAAGCTTTTAGCCATTGTACTTTTTTTAATTATAAATTTTCCTGTATACTGTTTAATTTTCTGGTGTAACTATCAGTATAAAGAGTTTATCTATCTATCTATCTATCATGCTTCTGCAGCATACACTGAGTGACGACCTTTTTGCGTCTATTATACTATTCACACTTAACTATGATTTGTTTTTTTGTATATTTTGTGACTCAAATGAATGTTTCTTTATCTTTAATTCTGGCAATCGTCACTGTCAGATTCAACTCATTTCGTCGAAAATACCCCTACCGGTAAACTAATGAAACGTGATGACCTAGTGGGATGTATCCTGAGGTCTTAGGCTCGAATCCTGTACAGCAATGGATATTTCGTTCCGAAAAATGTATGTGTTAATTACGGTGAAGGAAAACAAAGTAGGAAACCGGCATGCCCTAGAACTAAAATTAAACCGAAAGGCTTGCTAGGTTGGTGTTCCAAAAGACGCGGCCATGGAGCAACCTGTTACCTGTCACGTTGAATGCTAACTGCTTACAAAAAGTAGGCTTATTCTTCGTAGTTCGCTAGTGGCCAACTCCGGTGTCGGAGTTTTTAGGCCGCCCGAAGGCCACCGCCATGGCTTAACGACTGAAAAGCTGGGACCAACATCTTAACGTACCTTCCGTCTGAAGCACGTAACGCTCTAATGCAAATAAACGGTCTCCCAGCCTAATCAGATTTAATCAGATCTGCTAAGCACACCGAAAGCCACGCCACGATAGCGCTTCACCGAAAGTACCACAGTAGGCACTGAAGTGTGTCCCTAATATACTGTTTGGACTTCCCTCTTTCTACCTATATCATCTCCTCAATAGATTTACATAATAAACAATATCAGAAGATATAATGGAGAAAAAGTGGTAATAATGATGAAATGTATTTTTTACTAATGGCAGGTATCCTGCAGGGGAAGGACCCGAAGTCCTAGAGAAATGTTATTTAGAGAGTGTGTTTGTTGCATACCGTAGGGATGCATTTCCTGAAATTCGGCGCCTCAAGGGGGGAAGCGGCAAGAAACTTGTGCGCGGACGAATACATGGTCTAAGAATTTTGTTAAGGAAATTAATTTCATTTGAAAAGCAAAATGTAACAAAGCCGTCTCAGATTTTACGGGCACGTAGTGCGCCAAAATGAGGAACACATGACCAGAAAAGTGATGGACATACCCGCCCACCGACCACCTGGTTGCGAACCGTATCCAATAATGTCCTGCGCTAGGCTTAATTAAACACCAGAAATTATACAGAATTGCCAAAAGTCGCGAAAATATGAGGGCTGATCCCAAATAGGGAGATTTAATTGATTGAGTGTCGTATACCAATATATTTATGGCGAATAATACAGAATTTTATCATAAAACTTAGTTACAAATGTCTAGTGATAAGTCGAAGGTGTATTTCAATAAATAAATAAAATAATACCACAACACCAGCCTATATCAGTCCACAGCCGGACAAAGGCTTCCATAAGAAGGAGGCTATGCAGATCTCGCAGATCGGTCGCTCTCGGAGATCGCAGGACATAGCTCACAGCTGACGCTGCTGCCCGTCGACCAGCGAATTTAGCCATAGTCCGCGCTGTGCCGCAATCAGTCTAGCTAAAATTATAATTTACTTACAAAATTCCAGCCCGTCAGATAAAAACTCCTGTAGTGGTATAAATTATCCAGATGCACGTGAGGGCTACTTTTTAGTTCTATAGTAGACGCGAAGTTGCCGACATAATAGTGGTGTAATGTAGCGAAGAGATGAATGACAGTTGTCCAGTAAAGTTTAGCATCACTTTTATCAAAGAATTTCTCGTTTTCCGTTATCAAAAAACATAAAATATTGTAGTAAATATTATAGTCCTTCCAAATTGCTTCCATTTTTGTGTTTTTACTAAGATTTTTTTGTATTTTTGACTGTTTTTTTATTTGTTATTTATCTATCATTATTAAGTTTCGATTTTTTTTTACAAAACACAAATCTTTTGCACCGCTTCAAATTTAAGAAGAAGTTATATGATTTTGAAAACTAACAGTAAGTATTTTTACTATATTTTATTATTTGTCCAACCTATCCCAAAATGGGCTAGGTCAGTTTAACCAATATATTTATTTGTATTTATTAACTAAATAATTATAATTAAAATTAAGTTGACACCCTCCTCAGAGATATAATTGGGCAACTATGGTTATCATGTACTAGTCTACCCTCACTGCATTTAATCAAGAAGTGTTGCCGTTATAAAAAAATATTACCCGTGAATTTTAAACAAATAGAAAAAGTGAAGGCGTGTTGTGTGTGTGTTGAATAAATGGAACGATTGTTTGTAATTCAAACTAATTTCCAAGGTTTTTGGCATACTAAGAATAAAGCTGGTAGTCCGAAAGGAAGTCCAAATAATTAGATGTGGTAAAGTGCATTTTTACGGACTAGTTAGCACCCCGCGAATTCGTAAGCGTAGAAGTTTTTCTGCGATGGTTCTTTCAATCGTTGAATCTTAGGAAATCCTTTCTTAGTGCATGTAAAAGTAAAAAGTAAAAACTTATTTATTTCAACTTAAACAGCTACATTGTAGTACATACTAGACAAGTATCAAACTATGGGTACATTTAATGAGCATGTAACATGTTTAAGTAGGGTGAGCTTAAACAGAGAAATGAGATGTCTGACGATCCCTACACTAGGCAAGGCCTGTATCGTGAGGACCAGAGTGCCAAATAATTGCCAATTTAAGCTGCTACAGTTTACATGCAACAATTTAAAATGGGAAAAACAATAAACTACTAATAACTACTACCATGCATGAATTAAATTAAATTAAAGTAGGAATATAATTACACAAGATTAAATAGAAAAATAACAATATGGTGTTTACCTACATTTCATTAACAATTTTGATTTGATCAAGATTGTCAGTTAGTCAGTCAGCTTCATTCATTTTTCCTTGATATGGCTTAGACTAAGTTACTTGTATTATTTGTCAATTTTTGAATGAAACCTGTTTTCAAATTAAAATCTCTCAGTCTATGCTCAAGTCACGATTACCTAAATCAATTTGGTTCTTGGATACAGACCAAGATTGAAAACTTAAATAACAAAATAAATTTAAAAAAAAAGAAATATACAATCATATATTATGAAAACTCCCCACAATTTGGGGGCCATCTGCACTCTGGCAACACTGAACTTTGTATAGCAAAATAATTACCAAAGAATAATTTATTATAGTTAGATAACGCTCATTAATTAAATAGGTAATCATTATCACATGACCAGACAGTGACGGAACACACCATTGTCTTAAATAGTATTTGTTTAATCGAATAATATTAGTATTTAGCGCATTGAACGAATATCCGACTAAGATGCACCATCACACCACTCCACACCAGTCTATATCAGTCCACTGCTGGACATAGGCCTAAAGGGGGATATTATGCCCATAATCCCCACGCTGGGCATGCGTGTTGGGGATCGCAGGGCACAGCTACCCACAGCCGACGCTGCTGCCCGTCGGTGGCCGGGGATTTAGCAGTGTCGATGTAGGCTGTGCTATGCCGCAATCAGCCGGCCGCCAGAGCCCCGTTCGTGTTAATATAACTGGTTTTGTAGGGTGCACCTCATGCAGGTGAGGACGGCTTGTGTTCCGAAGATGGGGGTTGGAACCCCATACACTCGTTCAATTCCCGCTACACGACAAATGTTTTCATACTGTCTTGACAAACAGACAAACAGACTGAAAAAAAAGTTATTCTCTATGGGTTCCTATCGAAACCTAAAAAATGCTGGAATAGGAAAGCAAATATATAAAAGGTAAACTCACTGACTAGGTGATATATCAACGCACAGCCTAAACCGGATCTAGAGACTTAAAATTTCGCGCATAGGTACCATAAATTAAGTATGTATAGTGTAGATATCCACTAAGGAAGAAATTTTAGAAATTCTACCCTTAGAGAGGTAAAATAGTGGATAAAAGTTTATATGAAAGTCCGTGTGTTTCGAAGATAGGATCCTCAAGTTTTTGTATTTAGACTGACGATTGGAAATTAATTAATACGTATCTCAGCGTTTTTATAATTCTATCCCCGAAGCATCGAGATATTAATATTATAGAGTGGAAAACGCGGAAAAAAGTGTCTGCACCAAAACTCTGCCCAAGCTGTCAATTGCGCGGTCTTCGAAAACTTTTCAAGCGACATAAGGTCTAAATTAGTTCAAATTTGGCTTTTTGAAGTTTATTCATGTCAAACCCGCTTGGACGATTTTTGTCACTCGAAGACTGTCACTCTATAGTGTTCTATATAATCATCTCGATGCCCCGAAGGCATGCTTTACACAGGCTGAGTACTTTGTATCCTACCACGGGAGCGGAGCCATGGGTGGAAGCTAGTTACTTACAAAATTCCAGTTGGTCCCAAATCCGTATCCATGAGTCCATATGTTCCTGACCACGATGAACTCGCAGTTTGACGCACGCAACATCACAGATACTCCAAACCAGTTCACAACACCGTGATGTATCAACAGTAATGTATGTACGAATATTTTGACTTTAACCAAGAGGGTTTTTTTTTCTGGTGGTTTGATTTCGTCGTCCATAATTTGGTCTTTTTTTTAATTAATTATATAAATATTTTTTTTAGATTTATAGTAAATATTTAGTACCTATTTCAGATTAATAGTGTTTTAGCAGATAAGTACGCAAAAATTATTAAAAACTTAGAAAAAGATATTGTGTCAAATAAATTATAAGTTTAAATATTATTAGGATTTGTAGATACGTAATTTAACGAGTAAAAAATATAATTTAATAAGTAAAATTCGCACTATTATACGTACGTATCTACAATACTATTGGTTATAAAATAACATGTTTTAAACTTCCATAAAATTACTTGATCAAACCTGTACAAAAACATTTATTAATTTAAACATTTTCGTACGGTGTGTAAATATTTAATTGCTTAGTATTAAGTAGGTACTAATTAAGGTATTAATTAAATTATCACGGGTGTAAAAATTATTTGTAAAAACCTTAAAATTTTATAATATTTCTTCGAAAACCTTTTCTTTAACAAATGAAATGTTAACATTATTTTTTTTATATGAAAGACCCCATTTTTGTACTAATTTTAAAACTTGACTTTATATGAATGACTCCATTTAGGTACTAGTTTCAAAACTTTAATTTATTTAGTTTGAAAAAATCTAGACACCAACATTTAAAGATATTTGAAACACACAAATGAAATGTTAACATTATTTTTTTTATATAAAAGACCCCATTTTGGTACTAATTTTAAAACTTAACTTTATATGAATGACTCCATTTAGGTACTAGTTTCAAAACTTTAATTTATTTAGTTTGAAAAAATCTAGACACCAACATTTAAAGATATTTGAAACACAACAAAAAACGCTTATTTTAACTACGTATCAACTCAACACTTGTTCAATGAAAACTAAAGTAACCACGTTTTGTAAATAATATTTGTCGCATTTTTTTTATCAATTTTGTGAAATGTTTCCTTCGCAGTTCTCAAAAATATAATGATCACAGTTATTCAATATTAAAAACAAGTTGTGTACAAAACCAGTATAATTAATTACGTCCCATAATTAGAATAACTTACAGTTTTGTGGTTTGCCCCGAAATGCGACCTTCAGGCCCTTTTAGGGTTCCGTATGCTAGGGTCAATTTTTTCAATTTAAATCTAAATCTCAATTAGGATTTTGTACCTCAAAAAAAGAAAGGAAACCTATGTTGTCCGTCTGTCTGTGTTCTTTTTAGTGTTCCATATTCTAAGGTGTTAACCCATTTTATTTTCATTAGGATTCCGTACCTTAATAGGCAAAAATAAATGCTTCTAAGATCACATCTTTGTCCGTGTTTCTGTTTTTCAAAACTCTTTTCTTAAGAACGGACAAAGGTATAAAGTTTAAATTGATAACAAACACTTAATCAATATGTAATAATAATATGTAATGTATGGTCTGCAATCAATATGTAGATTACAATATTTTTTATTATTATATAAATATCAATATAAATATGATATAAATATAGTTATAATATAATATAATATAATATATCTCATAGTTACCATAAGTACCGAATACTTAGTTATTATTATTATTATGAATGCTGTGTCCGCCTGTAATTGGTTTCTATATCAGAATGAAAACTTTGTCAGTGTAACTCTACAATGTATTGATATTTAAGCTGTTGGCGTTCCTATTAAATAAATAAATAAATATCATATATCGCACCCCTAGAACAACACGGAATTATGTCGAAAAATCTCAAAATCGACTTTATTGCATATTCGAATCCGATACATAAGCAGATAACGGTTTTTCAACGATTCTGAAAAAAGTAGTTTTTCGACATAATTCCGTGTTGTTCTAGGGGTGCGATATATTGTAAACAATACAATTTTTTTTTCATAATTTCAAGTTTGTTTGGATCCCTCCTCAGTTCGCGAGTACAACTCGCACTTGGCCGGTTTTTTTAATGTATCGGAAGTAGTAGGTACCGACTTCCACGTTGCGAGGCGCCCGCATCTAACGAGGATTATAGGCCTCCCTTCTTATCAGGGGGGGCCTATCGACTATCGACTGACATATCAATACTAGCAGAGATAATAAGTGCGTTAATTTTACCTGAGTAGGTATGTCCACTTTTATCAAAATTATGTAAATTGAATTACCAAAAGCTATTTATTCTTATAGTATGCGATGCTTCTAAAAGACAAATAAGTTTTTTTACATACATCCAGTACATTATATTGTTTAGTATTAAGACCAGCTCAGCACATAATCTTGAATCTTGTAATATGTAGACTGATTTGTGTATTTTTTTCTACGGAACCCTTGTTTAGATCTAAATAAAACGCGGAATTATCGATTATTACAAATGCCCTATGTCAAAAACCTTCTGTCTAGGTCAAACTCTTGCCAAGGTCAAACTCAAGATGACAAAATAAATTATTTATAGTTTTAAGAAACATCTAAGAATAAAATTATTACTTTGAAGATCCATGTTTGTTGTCAATTCTCGAGCTTATGTAGAAAAAAACTAGCATAGAAAGATTTTTTTTACAGTGGATGCTATCAGAATTATATTATCCTCTTCATAATCATCATCCTCATCATCAGCCTATACCAGTCCACTGGTGGACATAGGCCTATCCTATTGAGTGCCCTTGCGCCCGGTCCTCAGCTCTACTCACAGATATAGAAGAGATCTAGATGAAGTCTTAAAATTCACTATGCTCTGAACGTCTATGCTCTACTTTCTTATGGCCATATATCATTTGCTAGAAAGGGATGCATACTTTATCTCAATGCGATTGCTGCGACTTCATACCAGAGCATTTCTATGAAACTGCATAGCATTTTATTCGAGCGCCCTGGTACGATTTTCTTTTTGAACTCATTTGAAGTCGCATTGAGAGAAGTATGCATCTCTTTCGATGATATTGGACATAAGAAAGTAGAGATCAGCCGTATGTGTTGATGTTCGGAGCATGAATGAATTTTAAGGGTTATTTTATGCTTTAGTCATAGTTCTTTGGTTCGACTCAATTATCCTCTTAAAGATTCTAACCCCCTTAATCATAAATAACCAAATGTCATTTTATAGCGCTCGATAAAATAAGCTTGACCATGTCATTTAAATAAAATAAAAAATAAAAATAAAATAATTTAAGTAAATTTAAGTAAAAATAGTTGAAATGATATTTTAACGCCATTTTATCTATCTGAGTTGTTATGAATAGGACCTAAATATTTTCAGCCTTATTTCCACTCATAATAAAGAAGTCGAAGCGCTCGTGGCGTAGCTTACTTCGGTGTTCCCGATCATTTAAGTTAAGCAACACTCCGCCCGGTAACTACTTCGATGAGTGACGCCCGGTAACTACTTTGATAAGTGACCGTTTAATGGCATTTAGATCTGAGCGCTTGCTTCGGAAGGCACGTTAAGAAGTTGATCCCGGCTTTTCAGTCGTTAAGATGTCCATGTCCATGTCGGAGGCCTCCGGGCGGCCTAAAAACTCCGACACCAGAGTTGGTCACTAGCGAACTACGAAGAAGAATAAGAAGCAATAATATTAGTTATATATTAGGAGTTATTAGTTATATTTTTAATAGTATTAGACATTAGAGTTAAAATGGTCGACTTTACATTCATTTAAATTCATAGCTTATGTCTAATGATTAGCCTAGGCTGGTAGGTGCATTGACCCTGCTGGTAAATAATTTACAGTACAAGAAAAAATGTCGAATATATCACAGACAACAGACATAAATTGTGATTACTCTATTGTCTGTGATGATAGGTAGGTATATTTATAAACATAAGAATTATTCTATATCAAACATGGAATTATCATTGGGAATGCGCGCTTTGAATAAAAATCTGCCTAGAAAATAACAATACAAAGATGATATTATTGCTGAAGCTTTGTATTGTTATTTTCTAGGCCGTGAAGGTTTGCTATTTTTTTATAACTACATTCGGTGATTTTATATCTTCAAAAATGTTGAATAGTGCGAGCGAGACGGAGGTTTGACATGTATAGTCGCCTTAAACACTCACAATAAAAATAAAACAATCAATTGTAATTATGCAAAGTAATAAAACCAAGCCATCAAGGATCTATTGAGCTTGTAGAATTTCCCAGCTCCCTCTGATCGAGGTATGCTAGGTAACCGTTACAGCCTCCTGTACCTGCCAGAATACAGGATTCCCATCAAATAATTGCTGCATTGTCAAAGTTGTGGACGCTATACCACAGAAGCCATAAATAACAAAAGAAGAAGAAGTATAGTTTTTTCCCGTCTTGTACGTAATTCCCTTGGCCTTTGAAAATCAGCGCTAACTCTCACTACACCAGTGTGAGGCAGCATCATGCTGAAAAAGGACCTGTTAAGCCCACACGACGAGTACACGGATGAGCACAAAACACTCCTATCGGATGAGACTAGTTTGCAAGACGCAACAAACCTTCCTGCTTATATGTTACACATTACAAAGGTAGGCTACTGACTTTGATATTCATTATTTAAAATTACTCATAAAAGGTCTCTTTTTACATTCATGTTATGTTTACTTTTGTATTTTTTACTGTGATACCTAATTATCTCATTTTGATGTTGCTTTTTTACTAATATTGTTTCTAAGTTTCCTTTGTGTATTGTTGTGCTAAATATATTTTTTTAATTCTATTTTATTTTTTATTTTGGCTTGTTTTGCAAATAGTTTTTCCGTTTGGTAGTGTGGGTGAAAGAATATGTATAGAAAACACAACATACCTATGTCACTCTGAAGTTAGGCTCAGAGGCCTCATTTACTAACTCAGTTGCACACCGAAATGATTTGCCAATGTTGACATCTCATCTATCGAAATTCGAAGAACGTCAGTTGACAAACTGTCAAAGTTTGTAAAAACAGGATCGGTGCTTATCATTTCGGTGTGCAACTGAGTTAGTAAATGAGGCCTCAAGTACGATTCGACCAATCCTAGTACAATCCGACCAAATATAAACGAACCGCGCCACCACTCATGAATGACCGATAGACCCGGCGCTGCTTTCGCAGAACTATACAGTATCTAAATAAAACAAATATTTGGTTGTTATTTCGTTTTTATTTACAATAATTAATTTCTTCTGGTCTAAGACGTCTTATTCTGGACATTTCGCAGTCAAAATCTTTCGTAGATATCCAATATTCACTATCAAGATGGAGTTGTCCCCTTTTAATAAAAATAATGAAATATTCGTTTATTCAGATTGCAAAGATCCATTTTTTACATTAAATTTTGTAAAATTTTCTAGCTAAAAATAACAATAAAATACCTTAAATAAAATAAGAACAATAATAATCATTTTATAATGTTTCTAATCTAATTAAAATGTCAATACTAATTAATTTAATAAAGTCGAGCAAATGGGTTGATTAGGGTGGACACCCAAAACTCGTGCAGGGTACTATCCCACCTACCCGCAAAGACCCCAAGCATCCCGTTTGGACTACCCAGAATTCTGTTTCTGACGGATGTTATTTTGTTGCGGTTTTGCCGTCGGTCATGAATGAGCCGTGGCGCGGGTACGTCGTTACTTGCACCCAACTTCAGGGGGTCATAGATACATTGTGACTATTTTATGTGACTAGGACGTTAATAAGTATTCATACTTACATAATTCCAATGCGTAAGATACGCATAGTAGTAGTTTCTGAGCAAAAACAGTTCTTGTAGCTTTAAATTTTCAGATGTCAGACCAAAAAGCAGATCTATACCATAATTTGATACAAACACCCACATAGACAGACAAGCACTATGAAAAACTGTATTTAAATCTAAACACATAATTAACACACTATTGAAAAATCAAACAAAAAATAGTTGAGTTATGAACCTCCGTTTGATAAAACTTTTTAAAAACAAAATATTAGCTAAAAAAAAGTTCAACGCATCTGAGAGAACCTTCTTTGGATAAAACTTTTTAAATACTTAAAAAAAGTACAGTATCTACATTCAAAAAAGGTTTTATGTATGAAAAAAATGAAACGTCCGGTAACTTTGCTAATCTTTAGATTTGTGTATGTAATTTGTGTATTTTTTACGAGAAACATTTTAGAGTTAGGTTATAAAATTAACCATAATGAAATTTATTCAATGCATTTTGGTCACTCATGGTCGCTACGTTAAAAATGACTAATAGGTTTATCCGTTGGCCTTAGCAGATCCTTATAATAAAAGATCTTCTTCTTCGTATGAGATGAATTGAAGTGGCCTTCTTACTTTGCCTGTGCATTTAACAAGGACTCTTTAACCATAATTGGCCTTGTTAAAAAAATATAAAAGATTACACACGGAATACCACAACCAAATCTGACACTCATTATTAATTACTTGGCAATAATTTAGTACGATGACGATTGCAAATAATGGTTTTTATTTCTCGTATCACCTTTTTTTCCATGGATGGGTTTATTTCGCCATTTTTTGTTTAGATCATACTTCCACCGGCAGCTTCGCTCGCGTTCTACCCGGATAGCCTAATATGAATCCCGGTCATAAACTATGTATAAGTATTCCAAGTTTCATCTAAATCCGTTCAATAGTTTTTACGTGAAAGTGTAACGAACATCCATCTCACCCCACAAACGTTCACATTTATAATATTAGGATAGAATAGTTAATATGGCTTCATTTTATTATTTCGTCTAGTCAATAGTCAAGCAATTGACCACTATCACACCTGAAACAAGTGAAGATGTGGTCTAAGATGGAGCACGCTCGCCTAGAAGCAACCGATTCACTCTGGATTTGAAGACTCCAAGATTGTACCTATTGGTCCGGGAAAACCGACGCCGGAAGCAAGTTCCACTCCTTCCTTATTAGTACTAACAATGTGGAAGCGAATCGTTTGGTTTGACAAGGTGGGATGTCGACCAGGTATGGGTGGTACTTTGCAGTACATAGGTACATTTATTATACTAAAAATAAGTAAATGCCGCAAATCCCATGGATTGCCTTCCGCACCAACGTGTCCTCATCCTTGTGAGCTGAAGATCAAAACAAGACTGTCCACCGTATGCCTACGCAAAGTTCTAAAGCTTTTTGGTCACGTAACCAGAAAAAGTGGGGATAACCTGGAACAGCTCATGGTTACTGGGAAGGTTGATGGCAAAAGATCACGAGGTCGCAGTCCACTTCATTGGACATACCAAATCCGCTCAACTCTGAATACGAAACTACACGATGCGCTCCACGCAGCAAAGACTAACATAGTTGGAGAGATATTGTCAGAAAAAAGATTCTACGGGGAATCACGACCTTCAGTCATGAGGAGTGCGATGCGAGGAGGAGGTGGAAGTAAGTAAATAAACAAAAAAATGCTGGCTACTATCGCATAGCAGCATTGTCATATTTATTACATATATTTCTTCCATAGTCGTAGTTCT
The DNA here is from genome assembly GCA_951804965.1 of Horisme vitalbata. Lineage (NCBI taxonomy): Eukaryota > Metazoa > Arthropoda > Insecta > Lepidoptera > Geometridae > Horisme > Horisme vitalbata. The sequence continues at coordinate 26,697,844 of OX638094.1, read as the reverse complement.
TTTGGCCAAACCACAAGAACTACGACTATGCTACCCGAGTTTTAGGCCGCCCGAAGGCCTCCCTGAAGGCCTGTGCTATAACAGTCCTCTCTTCTCTGTGGTCGTTGAGGAGCACTTATAATCTTAACGATGTCTCCTAGACTCGCCTAAGAGCAACACGGACAGTGTTTATGATATAAAATACTAGCTGTCCTGGCGCACTTCGTACCGCCTCAGAATCAATAAATGTTACATGAATTGTTTACTTTTCCGTTCCGTTCCGTTCCAGCATGCATTCCCGCTTCCATTCCCGTTCCCGTTCAAAAAGATATTCATTGAAATTAGTCAACCCGTTCTCGAGATATCATCAAAAAAGTGTTTCCATACATTTTGTATGGGAAAATATTTTAATTAACAATATTTTAATAGTTATCTGGACGGAGATAAATCCAAAAAATCAACGATAATGAAAATCGGTTAAGCCGTTCTCAGTTACTTATAAGTGTTGGAACAAACCCTACTTTATTTTATATAGATTTACTCATTTCCGTACTATTATCCATAATTTAATGCCTTCTTATTTAATTAAGGGGAATTGCCTAAATGATTTATTTTGAAGATTAAACTATAAACTGCTTTTATTTTATTTATACCTACATAAAAAACAAAAGGTTGGTAATGAACTCGGTCAATTAATTTAGGCAAATAATGTTAAAAGTTGACGTATCAACATACATTAATTTAGATTTACATTTAGGTATGTACTACAGTAATAATAAGTATAATATTATAGGAGTTATTTATATGCTTTCGACGGGAATATGTATAGGTAGAATGTGACTGGATGTACGAGTAGAGGGAGTCGAAGAAGAGATGGATGGATTGTGTGAAAGAGGATATGAGAGTGAAAGAAGTGAATACAGAGTTGACAGCTAATAGGAGTGAATCGAAAGAGAAAACATGGTATGCTGACCCTTGCTAGAGTGGGATAAGGGTAGGGAAATGATGTATAGGTAGGTAGATACTTATATTTTCTTTAGGCTATATGAACAAGTATGTAGTTAGGTAAGTGTATAAAACTTGGCGTGGATTCATGTCGGAGGACTTCGCTCACGCTACGAATGCGTGAAGGGATAAAAAATAACCGAACTGGGCACATAAAATACATGTGCGATTAACTTGTTTCTAATCTAACCTTGATCTAAGAAAAACTATAATAATTGACGTTTATTTTTAGCACGCTTTTTACCTCGTAATAATACGGATAGACGAGTTTATTGCACACCAAAAATGTACCTGTGCCTGCTACATACGTACGTAGGTACGTGTCTCATGCTACCCTATTTCCTAGTATATTAAAAATTTGAAAGTTGTGAGGATGGATGGACGGATATTTGTTACTCTCACGCAAGAACCGACGACGGGCAGCAGCGTCGGTTGTGCGAGAAGCTGTGCCCTGCGATTCCCATCCGCGGAGAAGGGATTATGGGTATTCTTAATGGGGAGGTCCAGCAGTGGACTGAAAAGGCTGATGTTGTTGTTTGTTGTATATGTTACTTTGGATATAACACAAGCGAAGCCGCGGAAGAATGTTAGTAGTAACATTTTTTTTATAAAGATTATATAGGAACAGTTTAATTTGGTAGTCATTAAAGTTCTTTTGGTTTTATTTTGCATAATAAATTAGTATTTAGATCGCATCGCAAAATATATTCCGTAGGTTTGACGTAAAAATATACAAATTATTATTTAATATTAATAAGTTAACTACTAGCTTCCACCCGCGGCTCCGATTGCGTGGCACGGGGATAAAGAGCGTATTTCCAGGTCACAAACTGTGTGTATGTATACCTACCTATTCCAAGTTTCATTTAAAAGCGTTCAGTCATTACGGAGTTGACTGGGAACAAAGATATTCATACACATACAAAACTTTCGCATTTATGATATTAATAGCGTGATGTGACTAGAGTGATCGTTAAGTATAATTTCAGCGATTGCAAAATGTCCGGAATAAGACCTCTGACCAAAAGAGCATAATTAAATAAAATAAATAAATAATCCTGGACGTTATCACACAGCATCATGTAGCCCCAAACTAAGCAGAGCTTGTATTATGGGAACCACATGATTGATATACTACATACATACATTTTTTTTTGTAAATACATACATATCATACATAGAAAACACCCAGACCCGAGACAAAGATCTGCAGAACATGCAAACATTTGTCCCGCAGCGGGAATCGAACCCGCAACCTTCTGCGTCACAGGCGGACCTTCGCCCACTGCGCCACAGAGGTCGTCACCTACAGTAATTATTGTAAATAAAAACGAAATAACAACAAAATATTTGTTTTATTTACTATAGTTCTGCGATAGCAGCGCCGAGTCTATAGGACTTGACGGCGGCTCTACGTCGCTACTTGCAGACAACTTCAGAGGGTAATAGATACGTTGTGAGTAGTGTATCTACACTAGACGTAAACTGTAGGAATTAGAAGCCCTATGAACTACGTAGTCAGGTCTTTCACCTCCCTCAGAGGAATAAAAAAATCAATAGCTATTATGTAATGGCTTCTTTTAATCACTCTGTCTGAGCCGTGATGGCCAAGTGGGATGAACTCCGACTTCTGAGCCGTAGGTCGTAAGTTCAAATCTCGGCAGCGATTTTGTCTCGAAAATTTGTAATGCTCTCAACGAAGTGACGATCTTTGAAAGGCTGCTCGTAGAAGCTGAATGCGTCGAGCTAGGATAGGGCAGAATGGCGCTCATCACTGCTGGCCATAGGCCTCCCCTAATAAACGCCATTGCGCCCTGTCTTCCGCTCGACGAATCTAGCTTCTGCCAGCAGCCTTTCGCAGATCGTCACTCCTGGCTTGAGGACATCCTACACCGAGCCGCGGTATCCACTCAAGAACTCGTTTACCCCAACGGTTATCGGTTCTTTGACAGATATGGCCAGCCCACTGCCACTTCAGCTTGCTAATTCTCTGAGCTATGTCGACAACTTTAGTTCTATATCGGATATACTCAATTATACCAATCTGCCAGTTAATAATGCGGTCTCGAACATAATAACTTGGAATGACGTCAATGTTTTGATGTTTTATTCATGGAAGTTATTTCTTACCCGTGGAATATTTAATTTTGAATCGGAATTATAATTGGTGACGTCAGTTTTGTATTTAAAAATTCCTTTTACATCTAAATAGATGTTGCCCTAGGCCAGATGGAGTGACAATCTGCTGTCGGCTGCTGGTAGAAGTTGGATGCGTCGAGCTGAGGACAGGGCGCAATGCCGCTCATTAGGGGAGGCCTATGTTCAACAATGGACTGCTATAGGCTAATGATTATGATCATGACGATCTAATCAGGTTTTACTACCTTCTACCCAGCTTTTAATAATTTATAACAACAACAACACCAACCAATAGTAGTCCACTACTGGACATAGGACTCCCGTAATGGGGGCATGCGGGTTGGCAATTACAGGGCACAGCTTCTGAATTTTTTACGTTGCCAGTGTTGGGCTGTGCTATGCCGCAACCTGCCGACCGCCAGAGCCTCGTTTGTTAGTTATTAGCAGGGTGCACAGTGCATCACGGGAGATATAATTTATAAGTACTGGAGAGGCACTAGACGGAGGCTGGTGGCGTTCTATGGAATCGGTGGCAAAGAACAGCTTCGGAGTCGATGCGCCTAGATATTAGTACTAGCACAGACTATAGGAAAGTATAATTGTAAGTAAGAATATAATAATATCTTAAGTGTAATAATAAATGAGGTTAAAATGGCATGCACCTATTCACATAAAAATATAAAAAGTACATCAATAAATTAAGTGACGTCATAATCGATCTCAATAATTCTATGTATACCTATACCTAAACCTCAATGAGGTTTTCACTTACTAGGAAACTAGATCAAAACTGATTATCACTTTCGTGGGCTATCGCACCTTCATAATCAGTATTTCAACTTAAAAACCATGAAAATAAATGGCCTTATTAACAGTTGTTCAAACAACTTTGGTACCTGTCTACATATTTTGCCTTTATACATGTTATTCTTCTTAAATACTATGGGTTCTCCGATTACCTCCGGTTTTAATTAACTATTTAGACGAGTACAGGTGAACTTCGTGCCATTTAGAATTGGTTACATATTATTTACATTGTAATAAAATGTATGACATTCCAAAGTGCAATGTAATTTGCCTATTGTGATAATATGTATATTAAATTGAAAATTGAATTGACATTGCTTTTAATGATCCTAAGTAATCCAAAATGGCAGTTCCCATAAAAAAATGTTTTTTTTTATTTTTCGTGTTTTCTTTGTTTGGGTTTTTCCTAAACCCGAGTACTGAAGCGAACAAAACAAAAAAGAAATTCAAACTAATTATGACGAGGCATTTTCGAGTTTTAAGATTAAACCGTGGGTTCAGGGTACCGTGGCGAGACGAAGGCGGCCACGATGGTTGCGGGTCCGATTCCCGAGACAAATGTTTGCATGATTGCACATATTTGTTTTGGGTCTGCTATGTACTATGGTACTAGGATTACCTATTGATTGTATTTAGTTGTAAAAAATGGTCTAAGTAGATCAATATCATATGGTTCCCTAATACAAGCTCTGCTAAGTTTGGGGCTACATGATGCTGTGTAGGGTGTAAGAGGTTCCAACCCAAATCTCCGGAACCCAAGCCAACCTCAACTGGACGTGGTGCACCCTGCTAACAAACGGCGGCTGATTGCAGCATAGCGCAGCCTAACACTGGCACAGTTAAATTCCCTGGCCGCCAACGGGCAGCAGCTTCTGCGGTGCGAGATGCTATATATACCCTGTGATCCCCAACCCACACGACCATCGTGGGAATTATGGGCATATCCCCATTCTTATGGGGAGGCGTATGTCCAGCAGTGGATAGAATAGGCTGATGTTGTTGTTGTTGATGCTGTGATGATGCCATGCCAGCATTTTTTAATCACTATCTCACTCCGCTCTCCTATCACACTTTACCTCTCAAAGTACCACGCATACTTCTCAGGACTCTCATTTCTACACCATTTATTCTACCTATACATTTATTAGAAGGAAAAACAACAGCTTTTTTATGAGACTACCTACCTCACTGGCAAATACCTACAGTTTGCAACTTATTATAAGGCTTGCAAGGTTCCTTTCTGTCCATTGACCTAGAACTCTGCTAAGTTTGGTTTTGGAAACTACATAGAGGTCAATATTCAAGGAGTTTGTATCATGGGAGGGAGTGCTTAGGTATGCTCCAAAACCTGTTTTAATAAATCATAATCTCTTTTCTTAATAAAAAAAGGGACGTAATCACGCAGCATCATGTAGCCCCAATCTAAGCAGAGTATGTATTATGGGAACCACATGATTGATATACTACTTACTTATATTTTTTTTGTAAATACATACATATCATACATGGAAAACACCCAGACCCGAGACAAATATCTGCAGAACATGCAAACATTTGTCCCGCAACGAGAATCGAACCCGCTACCTTCTGCGTCTCTGGCGTACCTGCGCCCACTGCGCCACAGAGGCCGTCAATATCTTTTTGACTTTCTTGGAGCTTTTGGAAGTGAAAATTGCTTTTTAATATAAAAGGCCTGCTTTTCTACTGCTGGTCTGGATTGAATATGATAGATAGATAGATTTTTTCCTAGATTCACTAGGTACCTACAGAGTGTGGTTTAAATTTTACTTGCTATCTACAAGATGTAATCTAGTGTACATCTTGAATCTGTTGTTATGAGTCTTCCTAAGTACTGAAATCTACTACGTACGTACATAGAGATAAATGTTAATCGTAGGAGGAAAATCCACTGTGAGTAGAAATTGCATGCAATTATTAGCTGCATCTATTAAATTATCGTCTTGTCATCGAAAGGCCATGTCTATAGTGAATGACCTCCGTGACGACCTCTGTAGCGCAATGGGTGAAGATCCACCTGAGACGCAGGGTTGCGGGTTCGATTCCTACCGAGGCACAAATGTTTGCATGTTTTCTATGTTTAAAAGTTAGCATTTACAAAAAAAAATTACCTTTATACTTAAATAGTATATCAGTCATGAGGTTCCCGTAATACAAGCTCAGCTTAGTTTGGGGCTACATGATGCTATGTGATAGCGTCCAGCATTTAATAGGTACCCACGCACGCGCTTAGGGTAAATTTTTAACGTTATTAAGTATTTTAAGAACTCATTTACCCCAAAGGTTGTCCGTTCTTCGGCAGATATGGCCAGCCCACTGCCACTCCAGCTTGCTAATTATCTGAGTGGTGTTAGAACGGCCTCAGTGAGTGAAAGGCTGCTGATAGAAGCTGGATGCGTCGAGCTGAGGACTGGACGCAATACATTCATTGGGGGATCATGCATTGCAGTGGACCGCTGTATGATTATTCGATGATTGTAGTCCTGTTGATTCGAAGATATATAAATAATAAAAAATATTCATGATGAGCTATTTTAAATTCTTGGAAAGGAAACATGATTCTTGGGCAGAAAAGGTTTCCAGTTTTATTTTTAGACCGCCGTAAATAACTTGTTTTGAGATTTTATACATAATTGTTGCTTTATTAAAGGTACATAATTTATATGCATGACGTCAACCACGCAGGTAGGTACACTCGCCTGCAAAATTACAAGTAGGTAGGTCTACCACAATATTTTTTTAATAGCAAAAAGAAAATAGCGTATTTTGCTGCTAATACTGAACAAATCTAGACAAAATAAAATACTGTCAGATACTTATCCCAACAATTAGAAGCTCAGAAATATTCATTGTCATTTTTGTGCTACGTTTTTATGTTTAGATAATAAGTATTCAAAATAAATTTTAAAGTAATTATCTTTAGAGCCAAGTATAATCCACAATGTCATAATTAACACATGTCTCTTTCTTTCTTTTTATAATTACAGGTTTTACACCACCTGGTATATCTTTTACCAGGCCAGGTGTATCTTCTTTGTATTACCGAATCTAGCAATTTATTTTTTGTTTTTCTATTTTCACCCATAATTTTCTCATTTTGAGAAACACTGATGTATTCTCCTCCTCTCCAGGGCCAGCCCTATCTAATCTAAAATGTATGAAAAGGTGTATAATTGAAGATACATCGGCCTATGAAAATACTCACGTGTATCTTTCTGAGCACTGGCACTGAGCGTGTTAACCAAAGTGTCGTGTCAACTATGACACACGGTGCTGAGACAGGACGGCTCACGAAGGATGCTGTGCACAAAATCAGTGTTGCACAAAGAGCCATAGAGGGTGCCGGCATCACACTTTTAGACCTAGGCCCCAATACCGAAATACGTAAGCAGACTAAAGTCCAGGATGTCGGCAGGCGGATATTGGGACTCGAGTGGAGTTGGGACACTTGGCCAGACGGAGTGACGACCGGCGGACAAAAGTAAACAAAGGTCGCTGACCGAGTGGTGACCAAGAGATGGTCATAGAAATACGGGACGTCCATTGGCGAGATGGGTCGACGGTCAGAAAATCCGTAGGCGGCACCGAACTTACAGACCTCGCAAACACGACGCTTTGTCGTCGCGCTTAGTCGCGAGCGTCTGTCACTTCTTGCTGTCGCGATTGTCGCCGTGTATGCGGAGCTTTGTACAAAATGTATGAAAATTATCCCCCGCAGCGTGTCGTAGAGTCTAATCGCTGACGTTTGTCATCCAATGTGCGCAGGCTGTTAGACTAACGCAGAATCGAGGCGAGTCGCATAATCAAAGGGAGGCCTATGCCCAGCTGTGGGTCAAAAATGGCTGAAAAGGTGGTGATGAATTGTATCAGTGTTAATTACGTTACGTTTTACGAACGTTACTCCGTCTACATATTTTGAACGCGGGTGCCTATCTCTAGGTATACGGTCGTAGCACATGGCCCACCTGATGTTAAGTGCTAACTATTAGTAGAGTATTTCTTCTTAGGTCACGGATGTAACGTGCCCTACAATACAACGCTCTGCGTCCATCAACTTGAGACATGAAGGTACCTCGTGTGCCTGTAATGTCACCGGAACCCACACCCTTCAAACTGAAACACAGCAATGCTGCTTCACGGCAGAAGTAGGCATAGAATACTTCCCTGGATAAGCCCCTCTAAAAACAGTCCACTTCTGAAAGGTAAGTCGCAGCTATACGTTGAAGACAGGGTGCAAGCGCTCAATAGAGGAGACCTTTATCTTCCAGTGGACTGCTATAGACTGATGATGGTGATGATGAAGCAATTACCATAGACATTCATTTATGGTAATTAATGACTGTAGATATAATCATACCAACGATTTAACTAAGGTTTTTCCTACTCGAACAATCTTCATTTTTAAATATATAAAAGGGTAAACTGGACTGACAGGCTAATATATCAACGCACAGCCCAAACCGCTGGACTTAGAGACTTGAAATTTTGCGCATATATAATTATATATAGTGTAGGCTTAGAAACTCCACCCCCGAGAGGATAAAATAGGAGATGAAAGTTTTTATGAAAGTAAGTCAGTTTCGAATTCTTAAAATTTTGTATTTATGCTGACGATTTAAAAAAATTACGTGTCTCAGCATTTTTGATAATTCTACCGCCGAAGGGGTGAAAAGGGGGATGAATAAAAGTGCTAGTAGGCATCTTCTGGGAAAGTTCGTCCCATCGCCGACCTCATCCTTGCTTGCCCACGCAAGCCTTGAGAGCTGGCATAATAAAAAAAAAAGGAATATATTCGACAAAATTCACATTAACGCGAGCAAAGCCGCGGGCGAAAGCTAGTTTTATACATATTTCGTATTATCTTGTGTTCATTGTACCTTCAGTTCTGGAACGCTGTTCTCGAAGAGGGCCCTAACTGCTACTCAGTTTTATAACTTTCCCAGTTGTTACGTTCACACATGTCGGTACTTTGTTATATCTATACCTACCCATATTTTTGTTTATTTATTCTTTATGGTACCTGCAGGTAATGCTTTGTGATAGGTAATGGTTCAATCACAAAGCATTACATCGTAGATCACGCTTTTTTGGAATGTGCTCTACGACGCAACGCTGAGGGTCCGTCAACTTGAAGCATGAAGGTGATAAGCTTTAACCGTAATAGCGAAGCTGCTTCACGGCAGAAAGGGGCGTATTCATTTATTTATTTTATTAACTTTGTTGCGTGACCGCGTGGGGTCGAGATGACCCCGTCTCAGTATATCCTGCACCAAAACAAACCTTAGTACAATAAATGTATTATGTAGTAATGAATAGATACAGGTTTGACTGATTCGGCCCTACACCAGAATAACTAATAGTAAAATCTTTAATTAAGTTCAAGTTTCTGTGTTGTTCAGACCGGTTTTTAGTTTTTGCGATTTTTTATTTAACCACCTGTATTTATTCGCAATTTATCAAATACAAATAAACGAACGCGACTTCGTCCGCGTTTGCACCCCTTCAGGGGATGATTTTGGTAACCCTTTCTTATTGCATCCTTACACTATGCAATAATATACTCTCCAAACAAATCTCTAGGATTGGCGGCTTAGGTTGTACGTTATTGACAATAATGAAAAGATGTGGTGTAAAGGGTGTAACTCCTATTTTCGGAACCCAAGCCTACCTCACCTGCCCATGGTGCACATGCCAACTAACAAACCTGTGGCGGCTGATTGCGGCATAGCGCAGCCTGACATCGCGATGGACACGCTTTGATAACAAGGGTGATTTAGAAAAAAAAATAGGAATAACCCAACGGCCAGCCTTAAAATTATAATTGATGGTTTTTTATGGGAATTTTGTAATAACTCTAGAATCTTGAAAACACTCATTAGGAGAGGCTTATGTTGTGCAGTGGACTGCTACACTACTATTTTTAGAAAAAAGGACTTTTCTACATTCGTTTGTGATAAACTCGAAAATACGTTACCGATTTTAATTTTTTTTTCACATATGAGAGTCAAATTATCAGCGTTACATAATGCATAAGTATTTTTAATTTGTAATGCCTTCAACAATTGCTATAATGTTTGTGTTTAAACCCAGGGTATAAGAAAATACCTTTAAATGTCAATATTGGGCTTGCATGTCCCTACTGCAACGCACGCTAATTGGAATTGTAACATAAACACCTCGCCTCGGGACAAGCTCACAAACCGGGATGTCATGCATGGTATTGCGGTCCCGTCTCTTCGTCCGCGCTTGCCCTTCTCACCGTTCTTAGAGAGGTGAGAAGGGCAACTTATTGTTGCCGAACGTGCTGTCATTCAGCCTAGCCGTCACCAGCGGTCGGCGAGCCGTCACGGCGTCGTCACCTAGCCATAGCCAAATCGACTCCCGGGGCTGCTGATCCGATTTAACGTGCTTACGTTAGGTAGGTTGACGGCGAGGGGCTGGGTAGGAGCTGGTTTCGTCGAGCTGAGGATAGGGCGCAATGGCGCTCATTAGGCGAGGCCTATGTCCAGCAGTGGACTGCTATAGGCTGATGATGATGATGATGATGATGATGATAGGCTACTTTTTATTCTTGTGGAGCGAAAACTAGTACACTAGTACGTTTAGCAAAGTATTGCATCGAGTATTTGTCGTCTTCGTTCCGTGCCACCGCCGTCAACATACTATGTCATTTAAAACTCATTAGAATACAACAGTTACATAACAATAGATACCAATTTAATTAAGAATACTTCGATAGAGAATGATAATTGTAGGTTAATAGCTGTAATTCTATTGTTGGTAAGAAAAAAACATTATTAACTACATCAACATGTAGAAGCATTGGCTTACTAACTTAGGTATACTTATTACTGGATTAACTGAGAATTGAGCGTTTAAACGAAGTGACAAAGGTGGGCCAGAGGCCGTCTTGCTCAGTTGCTCACCGAAATGGTCGGCATCGGACCTTGATTTGCTAACTTTGACAAGTAGTAAGAAAGTAGAACAGCCGTATGAGTTGATGTTCGGAACAAAAGACTTCATCTAGTTATCTTCTATATCTGTGGTCGGAATTCAAAGAACGTCGATTGACACACTGTGAAAGTTTGTAAAAACAATGATCCCAGAAGCCATTGAATAAAGAACTGAAGTGGATCAGTGCTTATCATTTCGGTGTGCAACTGGTTTAGTGAAAGATGCCTTTGAACGCTGACCGAGTGCTGGCCGAGAGTTGGTTACAGAAATCCCATCCTCTCCAGCGAGATGGGTTGAGAATATCAGACAGACCGTGGGAGCATCTGGTTCAGACTATCGCAGTATCGAGGAGACGAGTGGCATAATCAAATAAGGGCAACTAACTCTGTACCTACCTACTTATTTTGTACCTATGCATTGCGGGTCGAATAAACGAATTTTCTTTCTTTCTTTCTATGTCGTCCAGCATTGGGTCAAAGACGGCTGATAATGATGAGCAATTAGGGGTAAAAGCTGTGTTAGGCACGCTTTGCAAGGCTGCCGGTTAAATTACAGGCACATGACGGGTTCGATTCCCACTAAGGGACAAACGTTTTTATGACTGCAGCTATTTCAGATATCCGGTGGGTGTTGTTGTACAATGGTGTAGTTACAACTTAAAAGAGAATTCTAGTGTGGGGGCAACATGGATTGTTTACTAGGGAGAGCGCGCTTTTAACAAAAATATGTGTAGTGCATTCTCCCTGTATTCTCCCTCAATCCTCAGGGATTGTGTCTCATTTCCTCTTTAGTGTTACACAAAAAAGGAAACGAGACATAAACCCCTTTGGGCATTTTTATTGAGAAAAATAAGGCATTTTTTTTCAAAGCGTGCACTCCCTGATAAAATAATAAATACTCGTTGGGGGCATGGATAGAAAACATAGGTTAAACGGTTGGCGTAACAAAGAGGTTGTAGCAGACTTTTTTTTAGATAGAGGTACAAAAAGGATGGAAAGAATTCAAGAGTGGAATAGGGACTGAATTGTCGCTATTCTGTTACTAAAATTTTGACAGTCTGAACGATTTGAACGAAACTCTCTGATAACCATTACGATACTCAGAAATTTTACTTTTTTGGCGTATTTCAAAAACTATACATACTAGAATTAAAATAAAAACCATTTTGGAATGTACAAATAAAACACATTCGTATATAACCAATTTTCATAGGTAAGAAGCATCCGTTTTATTGATGAGCATGTGCAAGCAAACATATTGGTTTCTGAACTAAAAATGGTTTTATTTAGTTCGTTCTGTTTGTTTTTGGGAAAAATTTTTGGTCTTTTTCTGATAATATCCTATATAATTTCTAGGTTGAATTCAGTTCTGACCTAAGATCGTCTCCAAGTGGGTTCCACACTGACCTAAGATCGTCTCCAAGTGGTTTTCAATGAACACAAGAACAAAGTGTCCTCCCCTTAATTAGAGACTGTAAGAAAAGTGCCAATGGACACATTCTTAGAAATAATATTTGTATAAAATTAAGTTAAACTTAAATTACTTACTAGCCTACTTGGCTAGATTGTAATACAATTAGGGTACCGCAAGTTATGTGGTAAACTAATATAAAAAAAAAAAAGTATTCTGGTGGATTCCCTAGATTGGGAAATGTAGAAAGAAGGAATCGTGATATCAGGCATGCTCTTAATATAAGGTATCTTAAATTATAAAAAGTACTTACATAATTCCAGTTGGTGAAGAAGAGTGGAGTAAATTTCTGCATCTCCTTTATCAAAGGTATCCTCAGGTTTTCCTCTGTCAGCGTAAACGCGATATAACATCCGAATAATGAGACACCATAGTTCGTGCTAACGTAAAACGTATGTAAAAGTGTTCTGAGAACCAATCTTATTTTGCCATGGTCCTTTTTGATATCATCAATAGGTATTGCCACTTCACACATTTTGCAGTCTAGTCGGCACTTTGGAAAAAGTTTTTAACTGACACTCTTTAAAAAATACTTTTTTTATTCACAGATTCACGTTATTTTTTTTTTGTTTCATTTGCACATCTTATAGGTAGTAAGTATAACAACTTTTTATAAATAAGACCCGATGGATAATCGTTAGTTACCACTAACTCCTAGTTAATTTTATAATAGAAGATAATACAAAAAAGTTCAATGATAATCTTCAGCTATTTACTGGATTATGTATCTAAATAAAATTAGGTATAAATAAATGTTAAAAGTTAAAAGCTTTTCTTTATAAAACACTTTTTAAACATTATTCATTAAAAAGTAACGCAATTCAAAATAATTACATTATGTTCTTATTTATCGCACAGGACCTAATACCTAAGCGTTGAATTTCAAAAATTAAAAGTTATAAACACACTTTTAATTTTCATATTTCGAATAAATACCGCAATGAATTAGTAAATGTAACATAAATAATTGAATATAACAATTAAAACACTAATTTGATTTTACTGCAATAAAGTTCTCACGTCCACTTCCAGCACACAATACACTTAAACTTATCAAGTATTTTATCAGATTTTTAATTATATTTTTGCAACAAATTTCACACGATCTTTTTTAAAAAAAAACTTAAGAAACTTATGTTATTATTAGTATTAAAACTGGTCAAATTAGGTTCCTACCAAAATCTTACAAATTCAACCGAGGTAACTTCCAATAACCATTATACTTACATTATACTTGAATGTGTTATTTTTAGAACCTTTTCATAATAGCATCAAAATTTATGCCATCAAAAGTTTGTTGTTGATGTTTATAAAAATGTTAATTACCTACACAATTTACTGACTCGAAAAAATTTCAACAATTATTTTTACACGTGTTATTTTAATAATTTCATTTCCGGTTATACTCGGTAGTTAATATAAATATCTGTGTTTTCTAGTACGTGTATTTTTCTAAATTTGTCGACGCGTGACGAACACTAGCGACGAGGTCGTCGGCTGTATACATACTAGTCTAACTATACAAGTAATATTAGCAACAACTGTTTTTTGCAACAAAAAATAAAACTGGTTCGCGAATCCTTTTAAGAATCTTATTATTACAGGCAGCTGTCAGAAGTCTGGCACAGTGGCAGTAAATAACACTCAACTGACAAAATAAATTCTGCCCATTACTATCAGGCTATAACAGTCTACTTCTGGACATAGGCCTTTCCTAATATAGGTATCCTGTGTCCAAAACTATACATAGGTTACTTTTTTATTTATTTTGTTAGCTTATTTCGTCCCACTGCGCTGGGCGAAGGAGTCAACCAAAATTTTGCCACACGTGCCGGTCTTTGGCAGATTCATGCTATTCCTTCTCGAATAATAAATAATGCTGGACACTATCACACAGCATCATGTAGCCCCAAACTAAGCAGAGCTTGTATTATGGGAACCACATCACTGATACACTAATTCAATACTTTAAATACGTACATATTATACATAAAAAACACCGGGACCCGAGAACGTCTCACGGCGGGAATCGAACCCTCAACCTATTGCGTTTCAGACGGACATTCGCCCAATGCGCTACTGAAGTCGTCAAATAATCATCATCATCATCACCACAGCCCGATTTTATCCACTAATGGATATAGTGAAAGCGTCACATAATAATTACAATTATTTACAAGGTACTCTTAATTTAGGAAGGTTATTACGGGTTTTTAAAAAGCTAACTAAAATAATTAATTAAATAAATAAAATTAGGGTGATTACATTATCGGAACAGGGCACAATGGCACTCATTAGGGGCAGCCTACATCCAGCAGTGGACTGCTATAGGCTGATGATGATGATGATGCGGGTGATTACGTGTGCACTGATATGGAGGCGCTTTAATAATGAATCAAGTACATTCACTACGGATGCAGCCAGAGGACACACAGACGTCTGCATCAGCATTATTCTAAGAAAGTGCATTCCAATGCAAGCAAAAACGATATTGTAAACTAATTCAAGGCTAAGGGTAACGGGTACATATAATTAGGTATAAGAGCAGACGAACCAAACGGGTTACTTGATGCTTTGTGATCCTCACCACCATTATGCCACACTAAAGGCTATGCTGATGTACTGCACTCCATCAAATGTGATGCAAACAGGTTTAAAGCCTCGTGTGTCTGTAATGTCATCGGCACCCCACACTCTTTCAATTCAAACCACAATAAAACAACACCCAACGAGCCCTTCACAAAGTATCTACTATGCTAATATTGATTTTGTACTTATCAAATTAACGAGCGCGCATAGCTTACTTCGGCGTTCTTGGGGTGCGACCAGAGGCTTTTAGGAGGGGAGGGGTCGAGCCAAATCTCACCAAATCTCATGTGGGGGGGGGGAGTCCCGCCAAATCTCACGTATTTTTTTTTCCTCAATAAGAAGTAAACCCCGTGAATTCCACGCAGGCCAAGCCGCGGGCAGTGCTAGTTTATAATATTAGTGTGATATGATATTTTCAACTTTTAGCTTTTGAGGCACACTTGATATGTAGGAATCGGTTATTTTCTCGCCTCAGTATACAGTGTAGGTACTATATCGTTTTCCTTTGTTTTCACTGTAATGACTACTACGTTCTAGAAGTCTTGAAATATACTAGTCTTAAAAAGAACTAAGCCTGTTTTTTTTTTAGATAATTCCAACGCAATCAACTTATTGTCATCAAATCACATTTTGAAAAATCTCACGTGATATTTGGGGGTGGAAGGGTCGAGCAAAATCTCATGACATCTCACCAAGGGGGGAGAAGGGGTCGAAAAAAAAATCACCTCACGTAATTAATGGACGCCTCCTTAGCAGATGATCTTGGTTACACAACTGCCCGGTTACTACTTGGATCGGTGACCGTTTAGTAGAATTTAGATCTGATGCGTCATTTACTAACTCAGTTGCACACTGAAATGGTCGGCACCGGGCCTTTATTTGCAAACTTTGACATTTCATCTGTCGAAATTCGAAGAACGTCAATTGACAACTGTCAAAGGTTGTAGGACCGGTGCTTATCATTTCGCTGTGCAGCTAAGATAGCTGATCAGCCTGCTGACGACGTCTATGCTTCGGAAGGCACGTTAAGACACCTAGGTAATACACATAATATATACATTCAAGTATATATATTACATATCACATTTACACACGAACATGTATACTCAAAGTATGGACCACAACACGAATATTCTTTTTCCTGCCCTTTTTTTTACCCGGATCCTCTCGTTAGGCTCTCAATCCCTCTCGCCTTGTGAGTGTATCTCACATTGCGACAGTAGCTTCCTACCTTTTGTGTCCCGAGTCATAACAAAACAAGGCGTCAAAATTTGACAGTTTTTCAAGGATAATGAGACGTCATCAGTTACGAACGGTCAAACCGTACGTTTCCATTGAATCTCGTTGAGCGTTTACGTTTTGTTAGTAGTCGTGTTCACATTATATATGTAATGTTTGAATCAAGGAGGTTTTAATGGGAGTTCGTGCTTTGAACTAAAATTTGTGCCTAATGTATCCTGCCAAAGGGGACACGGGCATTTTTATTGAGAAAAATCAGGCACAGATTTTTGTTCAAAGCGCTCACTCCCTAATATACTCACGTATGAACGAAGTAGACGGATTATGACAGTTATGCGACTGCGCAATTATTTTAACTAGTTCATTATACTCTGTTCGATAAACATTGTTTAATTACTATTAGAATGCAAAAACAAGAAATTAATCAAAATAGTTATCATGTGCCAAATAAAGACCGTTTACTTGTATGTTTGGTATTTAATTATGTTATACCAATTTATAATATTTTACTGCTATTCTGAATTGTTAAATCTTTATTAATAAAGGACACTCGATAAATAAAGCTTCATATTTAAATTTTAACCAAATTGATAAGTATACTCTTTTTATAAAAAATTAAACCGACTTCAAATAAATCACTTCTTACTTCTTGCTTTAGGCACAGGTCACACATATCGGGCAAGGGCATGGCGCGGACATGGCGCGGACGTGGCACGGACGTGGCGAAGACATGGCACGGGCATGGCGCGGACATGGCTCGGACATGACGCAGAAATGACGTGACAGAGGCACAAGTGTAGTGCAGTCTGTTGTCCGGTATCGATGTGTCAGCATGTCATCCTCAGAAGACGAAGATGCTCTTGCTCTCGTGCATACAATTAATTAATATACAGATCAGGGCCCGTACAACCCCGATTTCGAGTTAGTTGCTTCGAAAGTGAAACCCCTTCATTGGGTTATACAGTTGACGGGATTACCCTTTCGTTTGGGTATTCTCCTCCTAACACAAGCGAAAGTGTAACCCGTTCCTTTTGGTTTTCAGTCGATAGGGTTACCCTCTTATGAGGTTAAACGAATGATTGGAGTTACCTCTTGATAGGTTTTTTTGAATGTTACACAATGGTTATCATTACACCTGACACTGGGTGGGGGAATTTAGATTTTGACTCTTGATTTATGTCATCAATCATTAGGTATTAGTTCGGATCGTTTTATTTGGTTAAAGGAAGAGCGTCATTGCATTAAAAAAAAGTTTTGAAAAAATAAGGAAAGTGCTTTGGTCATCATCGCAGAGTATGCGTTGTCATATACGAGACCCGCAGTCAACATATTAAAAATAAAAAAAATGTGTTTCAGTCAGTTTTCATAGACGAGCCGTTAATTGCTCAAAAGATAGCTATCACCAAGATCTTTATTTTCAATGACATATGTCAAACTTAAAACGACCATAACTCGAGAAGTACTCATCCTAGACTTGCCGTTACTAACTCAAATGATAGCTACTAATAAAAACTTAATTTTCGATGACAGATGTCAAACAAAAACTGTCATCGAAAATTAAGATCTTAACAATAGCTATCATGTGAGCTAGTAACGGCAAGTCTAGGATGAGTAGTTCTCGAGATATGGTCGATTTAAGTTTGACAGCTGTCATCGAAAATTAAGTTCATGTCAATAGCAATCATTTGAGCTAGTAAAAGCAAGTCTTAGATAAGTAGTTCTCGAGATATGGTTGATTTAAGTTTGACAGCTGTCATCGAAAATTAAGTTCATGTCAATAGCAATCATTTGAGCTAGTAAAGGCAAGTCTAAGATAAGTAGTTCTCGAGATACGGTCGATTAAGTTTGACAGCTGTCATTGAAAATTTATTCCAATTTTATTATAATATGATTATTATTATTATTGCTATCATGTGAGCTAGTAACGGCAAGTCTAGGATGAGTAGTTCTCGAGATATGGTCGATTTAAGTTTGACAGCTGTCATCGAAAATTAAGTTCATGTCAATAGCAATCATTTGAGCTAGTAAAGGCAAGTCTAAGATAAGTAGTTCTCGAGATATGGTCGATTTAAGTTTGACAGCTGTCATTGAAAATTTATTCCAATTTTACTAAAACATAATTATTATTGCGTAAAATAAACAATTAGTAGTCTGCATTTCCGCCCTTAATGCTTAGAACACAATTACCGCAATTAATTTTCGTCTTTTGACCGATTTTTTTTTTCTCCTTTATCTCCTATATATATATATATATATATAACCCACGTATAACCCGTGTTACAATGAAAAAAAGGGTAACCCTAAGGAATGGGTTTTGGAATAATACCAAAACCCAATACTATTGATAACCCTCATGATCAGGTAACCTAATCAAAAGGGTTTTGAATGGTTTAACTCATGAAATAATATTGTAACCCATACGGAGAGGGGAAGGGGGGAGATTTAACTAAGCTTTTGGAAAAACCCTGCCTCTTCATCGGGTTACCAAATCGGGCCCTGATACAGATGAAGAAAATACGCGCAAACGAATTTGCACAAGGATCAGCTAGTATTACCATGGGTATTACATAAAAAAATCTTAGTACCGGTTTAATCTCTTTCCGATTTCCAGCCACAATTTATCTTGAACATTTCAGTTACAATAATTGGAACGACAATGATCATAAAGCGTTGCATATTTTACAATCAATTCACAAAATTCAATATTAAATTCGATATCGTCATTCGTCACGCATTTTTACATCACTAACAGACGTATGTCGCAAGCAAGTACATACTACGAACTGGCGGCCATCTGACGCCCATCTGGCGGCGATCGGGCGCGGGCACCGAAATGGCGCGTCATACGTCCGATCAACGACATACCGTGTGTCCTAAATTGTGCCTTATTTCCATGCATTTTGTATGAAATTTGAATAGAATAGGAAACCGCCTGTGCCATGTCTGCGCCATGTCCGTGCCCGATGAATGTGACCTAGCGTCGGGCGCAGACAAGGCACTGGCGGTTTCTTATTCCATTCAAATTTCATACAAAATGCATGGAAATAAAGCACAATTTAGGACACACGGTATGTCGTTGATCGGACGTGCTTATGACGCGAAGTCGTCCGAGCTAAATTGTGCTTTATTTCCATGAATTTTGTATTCAATTTGAATGGAATAGGAAAGCGCCCGCGCCATGCCCGCGCCAGGTCAGACAAGTGGGGCCTGGACCTTAAAGAATTTTAAAAATGGGTTCACAATTGACGGAGGTATTGGTGATCATAGGGCGAAAATTATAAGTGAGGATGAGGTTTTTTGAGTTTTCCGGGAAAAGTACCAATCCCTCAGGAATAAAATTTATACGGGACCATTTGTGAACTATATATACTCTTTTAAACAAAAAAAAATTATGAAAATTGACGGAGTTATTGGTGAACATACATAAAAAAAAGTCGAAAAAAAGGTTCTGACGAATTGAGAACCTCCTCCTTTTTGAAGTCAGTATATAAGTAGTTTATCAGTGATGTGGTTCCCATATTACAAGCTCTGCTTAGTTTGGGGTTACGTGATGTTGTGTGATAGCGTCCAGCATTATTTATTTATTTAAAGTTACTAAGGTACTTCTTACAATCATCATTCTCATCAGCCGTTATCAGTCCACTCTATTGAGCGCTATTGCACCCAGTTCCAGCTAGACGCATCCAGCTTCTACTGGCAGTCTTTCGCAGATCATCTCTCCACCTGACCGGAGGCCGGAGTGCGTCCTTACATCACACTCAGAGAACTAGCAAGCTGAAGTGGCAGTTGGCTGTTCATATCTGCCGAAGATTCGACAACTGACAAAACCACCTGGCAGAAGAACAGAAGCTAATTAAATTATATAAAGTTATATAACATTTATGTTAAACCAGTATTACACTTGACCTGCTGACATTGATGTAAGCAAATTTTATGCGAATACAGCAAATCCTCAAGAGCTTAGCCTTGAATAAATTATTATGTTGTGTTACATTGTTTTTATTTTTTTCTAGTATTCTGGTATTAACATTTAACAAAAACTCAAAGGAAAACCGACTTCAATGTGGGACTCAGGGTGAAAATTACAAGTGAGGGTGAGGTTTTTTTTTTTGAGTTTTGCGTGAAAAGTATCAATCCCTCGGTATTAAAATTTAAACCTGTGAAGTATGCCGTTTCAAACAACAATAATTTTGAAAATTAGTCACCAATTGACGGAGATTTCAGTGAAAACATTAAAAAACATACATACAGCTGAACATAGAACCTCCTCCTTTTTTTTAGTCGGTTAGCTCCCCACCTACATACTAAATCTACTCAAAGTAATTAATTGCTAAGTTAGCGCTGTTACTGTTCTTTATCCAACAGTGAGAGATGACTATAATAAACGGAATTAATAAGGTATCTATAGACAGCTGTTTATAAATAAAGCCCTTATCGAATCGACGACCTCGGTGGCTTAATGGGCAAACCCGCCTGAGACGCAGAAGGTTGCTGGTTTGGTTCCTGCCACAAGACAAATGTTTGTATGTTCTGGTTCTGCTATTATTTATCTCAGGTCTAGGTGTTTTCTATGTATAATATGTATGTATGTATTTATGAAAAAGTATATAAGTAGTACTTATATCAGTCATGTCGTTTTTTTAAAACAATATTTGCTTAGTTTGGAGCTACAAAATGGTGTGTGTGCATTATTTATCGAATTAAGAAATTGTTTTCCACTATTACCCAAAACTTGCGACCTACTTAATAATATGAAGGCCCTTTCTGTGAATTTCGTCAAGGAAATAACAAATAGATGAAAATCCTATTCTTCGCATAATTTATTAATTGTACGAAGGGCTCTGGTAAGCGGTGCTTCTTTCATTAAATTAGTCCTAGCTTTGGACACTACAAGGAGTTTGTGTCTCCTACTGAACGGAATAATCTAAATTTTCCCAACCGATCCCGCTGGAGTAGATAACGTTCAGGCGTTACTGCAGCTGAATCTTATTTTCTCGAATTACTCTGAAACCTTATTAGGCACAAATTTAATTTTTGGACCATTTTATAGGACAGTGCTCTAATTTTTCTATATTTTTTCATCTTGATCCGAGTTGACATGCCGCTGGAGTAACGCACACCCGTACCCCTAGTACGAGTTGCACAATTCGAAAACTTTCATAGTTTACGAGTTCAAGCTCAATTTTTATCTTTTTACGTTATTAACTGTTTTGAGTGATAATTAAAAAGATTACATTACCAACGTTGTTCGATCAGTTTCTATTAAAATACCAGTTGGTAGGTAACGTACATTCAAATTGAGCTCGAAAACGAAAACTATGAACGATACCGTATTGTGCAACTCTTACTAGGGGTACCGTAGTCACACCAGTTTACCACACCAGTGTGTAACTGTGTACCATATGTATGTATTTACAAAAAAATTAGGTTTATGTTGTATATCAGTCATGTATGTGGTTCTCATAATACAAGCTCTGCTTAGTTCGGGGCTACATGATGCTGTGTGATAATGTCCAGCATTATTTATTTATATAGTGTGACTTGCACATATAGGTAGCTCTCGACCTAAAACAACATTAGGCTACTTCTTATCCGGGTACTTAAGCTAATTTTTAATATGTACCTATGCCATTCTATTGAACTTTAAATGAATAGGCAATTTTATTGACCTCGTTACGTCAATACGAAGGTCATAAATCAAGTTTACCTTGCAGAATAGAATGTTATACAATAGATATATACCCACATTAAGTACTAAGTACGTTAGCACTACGAGTAGAGTATTCCATGCTTCTATCAGCCATTAAATCTAAGCCCATCGTGGAATTAGTATAAAACCTCTACTAGTAAACCTCCTTGGTGCCCACTCCTTCCATTCTCATATCCTCTTTGACACAATCCATCCAACTCTTCTTCAATCTTCCTCTAGCCGTGTCAAAACTTGGTCAAAACCATGGAATTAGTATTAAGTACTTGTTATTATTTATTAGTTATTCAGTCTTTGGTCAAAACTGCATTTTTGATCTTGGACGACGGTTGTGCATTTTTTATAATTTTCATTTTTTCTGATTTACGTTGCGTAAAATTAATAGGCATTTTAATCAATCTAGACAGAAAAAACGTCAGTTGTAGTGAAATGAAATAAAAGTGAATTTGAACTGGAATTCTCTGATGAAGCAAATTGTTCGCTGATAATGTTTTGTTATAGTCGCCATTGCTATAGCAGAACAGGACCTGACGGAAGACTGGACTTATAAACCGTACTACGTTGCCTCGATAATAATTACGATTATTAAACGTGATATTGGCCAAATTGTGGAAGTTATACCAGAAGCCATTGAATAAATACAATACAATTATTTATTACATCTGGCTGTACTTCTTTTCGGTGTAGTAAAAAATCAAAATCCTAAATACCTTTTCAGCAAACTCATCTGGGCTAATGCCCACTCTAGATATCCCAGTAGGTCATGTACTTTTGTATTCTCCACCCCGAAGCACAAATCTATGGCATTCCGTGGTTCTTTCAAATTCGCTGCCTCGCGGTGCTGGAACGATTTGCCACCGCCAATGCGTGCTCTGAAATCGGTAAAAAACTTCAAAATTCACCTCAAAAAGCATCTCCTTATTGAACAAAAATGCTTACCGACAAAATATAGTACGCAAACTTAATATTCCCTTATTCCCCTCATGCTTACAAACTTACCTGCTGGGAACGCACGACTTGCTCTGCAGGAGCAAATCTTCCAAATGTAGTGCCAGTGTCTTGTTATCTATCTATGCTGTTTTTTCAGTTTTAAAGCTCTCTTCTCCCACAACGATTCGTTTGCTTACTGCACCTGTATACAGCACGCACAAACTAGTATTTAATGTGTAGGCTAACCGTTCCTGAAGAGTACATTAGCGTGCAGCCATTTTAAAAATTCAAACTCGAACGAAATTCTTTTGCACCCACTTCTGCAAACAAAAATCGCTGCCATCATGTGTCATATAAATAAATAAATAAATAAATAATCCGGGACGTTATCACACAGCATCATGTAGCCCCAAACTAAGCAGAGCTTGTATTATGGGAACCACATGATTGATATACTACATAGATACATTTTTTTTTTGTAAATATATACATATCATACATAGAAAACACCCAGACCCGAGACAAATATCTGCAGAACATGCAAACATTTGTCCCGCAGCGGGAATCGAACCCGCAACCTTCTGCGTCACAGGCGGACCTTCGCCCGCTGCGCCACAGAGGTCGTCAAATATATATATATATTCGTCAAATATATATATATATTCCGCCATTATCCACTGCTCGCTCGCTCATCCAATAGCGAATGAGCTGCGAGCTTGTACGTCAATGTCAACCATAGACAACTTTGTTTTTTTATTAGAGTTTAGTTGTTTTGAGTTTTGTTCTTTTTATTTTTATTAATTTATGTCACGAATTATTATTACCTGTTTACTTTTAGAAGATATGTTATGTTTTTGATTTGTACTTTTATTATAAATTTGTGACTTCACTTGTAAGGGCCCTAACTGAAAACCAGCGCAGCATCTGAGCTTGATCTTGATCTCTGATGCTGCTAATGCTGAGTAAGGGTCCTATTTTACCCTCTGTTCTAATATTATTTTTTTAATTTTTTTTAATTTTTATAACTAGGTATCTAATTTTAAGATAATTGTATAAATATGTGTGAGATTTAAGTGCTATATATAGTATATATAGCACTTGAGTATAATATATGTATAAGTACCATTGTTTTAGACCTACTATGTATTGGGTAAAATAAATAACTTTTCTTTCTTCTTTCTTTCTTTTCTACAATACATTTTCATATCTTCTTTGACACAATCCATCTATCTCTATCTCTTCTTCGGTCTCCAACACGAATAGAGTGCCAATAATTAAAAACCAACGGATCAAAAAATTCATCAAAAACATTTCAGCCAACACAATGTATCAAACAAAAACAGTTTCCGCATTAGTTATGAATATGAGATTCGGTCACGGAAGCAAATTTTAATAGTCACTAGTTTACCTGTTATTTCGAGGTTCAGTGCTTTGCCATTTAGTGGTCGACCTTGGTGTAGCGAGGTCTACAGATGTAGCTTCGACTCCCTCTGCCGGACACCTTGCCATTTAATGGTCGACCTTGATGAGATGACTAAATAGGTACTGAAAATGAGATGAAAAATGTTTGATATAGCAAAGGCGATTGATGCCAGGTGTAAAGCATAGTCTTAATAAAGCAAGTCATTAGTCCTGTCACAGAAAGTGACAGAACTACTGGGAATTTTTCCCATTAGTTCTGCCGACAGAACTACTCAACAGAACAGGTGGTTAAATAGGGGTCTTCTGAGTTTATATTGTGAAATAAATACACACATACTATAACGTGCATAATAATCAAGATAAAAACTGAAAACTAGGATACCGCTCAGCATTGTGCGGCATGTACCTACTCGTCAGCATTGCCAGTACGAATGTCATATAAGGTACGGTTTATTGAAGACAATAATTATGATGAAAAGGTACGGAAAAGGTACTGTCGGATGAAAGCAGGTACGGAAAACCGTACCTTTAAGTACGTTCTGGTAACGATGCTACACGTACAGACAGCATCAAAAGTAGATGACGAGTTTCAGAATGTCAATACAGCTGATAGAAATTTGCGTCAGAATTAGATAGCACTAAAGTGTTCCATGGTCTCGGCATGAATTTGGACAAGACCAAAATTATGGTCAATGACCGAATTGATCCGAGTCCTATCGTCGTTAATGGACACCTTCTTGAAGTTGTTTCGGAGTATACATACCTCGGGCAGATATTGCAGTTGGGTAGAAACAACTTCGAGAAGGAGGCCAAGAGGAGGATTCAGCTGGGTTGGGCAGCATTTGGAAAACTACGTCGAGTTTTCTCGTCAACCATACCGCAATGTTTGAAAACGAAAGTTTTTAATCAGTGCGTCCTACCCGTCATGACATACGGAGCCGAAACTTGGACACTCACAGTACGGCTAGTCCACCAGTTTAAAGTCGCTCAGCGAGCTATGGAACGAACGAGCTATGCTCGGGGTTTCTCTGAAGGATAAAATCCGTAACGAGTTTATCCGAGATAGAACTAAAGTTGTCGACATAGCTCAGAGAATTAGCAAGCTGAAGTGGCAGTGGGCTGGCCATATCTGCCGAAGAACCGATAACCGATGGGGTAAACGAGCTCTTGAGTGGAGACCGCGGCTCGGCAAACGTAGTGTAGGACGCCCTCCGGCCAGGTGGGGTGACGATCTGCTGTCGGCTGCTGGTAGAAGCTGGATGCGTCGAGCTCAGGACAGGGCGCAATGGCGCTCATTAGGGGAGGCATATGTCCAGCAGTGGACTGCGATAGGCTGATGATGATGATGATGAAAGTGTTCCATAAATAGGTGATTGAAAATTATACCACAATAAGCTGATGACACTAACCACCATATGTACTTGACTTTAAGGTCTTATGACTTTAAGGTTCAATTCGTACTTGTACAAGTACACAGTGCGCATGCGCGGATCTTCCGCCGGCTCCTAAAGACAGTATCAGATAGCTGTCGATTTAAATAATACACGTACCAAATTAAAACAAGATACTATTTAATTTAATTAATTTTGACGTTACTTGAAGACGATGAAATGCATATCTCACCATCTTGATGTTGTTAAGTTTTTGTAACAGGTTGAAATACTTATTTATAATAGTCCTGCGGATATTATTTACTGTAATGGCGATATTACATAGGTTTCAGTAGCACCTTCATGCCTCGAGTTGATGGCCGCAGGGCGTTGCATCGAAGGGCACCAAACCTTCAAACGCGACCTGTGAAACAATATTTTTTGGTAAGTAATGGACCATTACTAAGAGTTACCACATAACATCAGGTGGACCATGTCCTAGTTCCATCTTCAGTTATCCAAAAAAAAAACGATCCGAGAAAACAAATATGTACAATTACAAACATTTGTCCCGTGGCGGGAATCAAACAAAATTTATTCACAAACAAAATAGCTTTTGTAATTATGCCATAGCAATACAAACAAGCGAGTTCTGCTGTAAATATTTGATAGGCTCTTGCAAAAACATATATTACGAAATCTATATTTTATGAAAACGATTAGCCTGATATTTCCCACAGCTGGACAACAGTGGACGGCCTCTGTGGCACAGTGGGTGAAGGTCCGCCTGAGACGCAGAAGGTTGCGGGTTCAATTCCCGCTGCGGGACAAATGTTTGCATGTTCTGTAGATATTTGTCTCGGGTCTGGGTGTTTTCTATGTATGATGTGTATGTATTTACAAAAAAATATATATATATGTGTAGTATATCAATCATGTGGTTCCCATAACAAAAGCTCTGCTTAGTTTGGGGCTACATGATGCTGTGTGATTACGTCCCGCATTATAAAAAAAAAATAAAAAAAGTGTCCTCCAATCCCACTGAGATATTTATTTATTGGAAATAAGAAACCACACCCACACCATTCAGACGCATGATTTTGAGCTAAGCCTCTTATGCCTGTAATGTCACCGGCACCCACACCCTTCAAACCGAAAAACAGCAATTCTGCTTCACGGCAGGAATAAACTTTGTATAATAGTATGAACCACACCACACCAGCCTATATATCAGTCCACTGCTGGACATAGGCCTCCCCTATTATAGGGGGATAGGCCCATAATCCCTACGCTGGGCATGCGGGTTTGATAGCAAGTCACAACTTCTCGCACCGCCGACGTTGCTGCCCGTCAGCGATCAGGGGATTAAGCTGTGTCAGTATTAGGCTGCGCAATGCCGCAATCAGCCGGCTGTCAGAGCCGCGTTGGTTAGTTAGCAGGGTGCACCACTTGCAGGTGAGGTTGACTTGGGTTCCAAGAGGGGGTTGGAAGCCCTTACACCACGGTTTGAAATTCACTTTAATTGCCCTTTTATTAACTGTATGATTACTAACTTAGGCCACTTTTAGAGCCTTGGTAGCCTAGTGCTGACTTTATCTGGAGGTCGCAGATTTTAATCTCGGCGGTGCTCCGAATGAAAAATTTATATGCGCTTTCCCACGTGCAAAAAACGGAATGTTTTCCGTGACCGTTTTTTGCTCGCGGCTTAGCCTGCTCCACATGTATTGAGCATGTCTTTCCTGTGGGTACCGACTAAGCTGAGCAGATGGTATAGGTGCTGATGCCTACTGCATCTAACCATGTCTCAGCCACTACAACGTCCATGAGTGAGTAACAGTTAACACTTGGCGCTTTAAAAATCATCTAGAACTTTAAAAAAAAAGCCTAAGAATAGGTTACTTAAAACGCCATTAATTTGATCCAACGGAAATCAGAAAAACATTAGAAAATTAAAACAACAATGACGCTGTTATTCAAGATGAAAAAAAATCCCGCCTTCAAGCTTCGTATCGTTTGCGCATCAGGGAATGGCTTGACTGATAAGAATTATGAATTTTGGGTAGGTACTTGTTTTTTATGTTTACTAATGTTGCCAGTAGAATTGGAAAAAACGGGAAAATAGAATTGTTTTTTGGGACTATAGTCATTTGTTTGAGCTCATGAATTTGTAGGTAGGTAGGTACCTACAAGATATATCGCCAATTAGGGTCTAACTTAGGCTCGCATAAGGCCCGAGCGATCCTACTAACTAAACGAATTGTTCACGCAACTCTACGGAAAATATTATTTTCAAGTAGGTAGTCTTAGGTACATGCGATTCAATATTAGCATACTATCATTACCTACTCATTAATAAGCATACAAAACCAGTGAAAACGAATCCTAGCCTATGACCCACACCAGTTAACCGGATCCAGAACGCATACCAATTTTCACCTCACATGTAATTGCCCAAAGACAAACCAGTTTCAAAAGAAAGTAGTTTTTTATGTTCTTCATTGGCACTGCCACGATCAGTGAGGCTTTGAGCACTCGTGTGAACGGACCTTTCACAAGAAAGTAACCATTAAAAAGTACGAAACTCCTCAATCATTAAACACGAGATCAACATTAAAAACTTTTTTGTAAAAAAAAACACGAAAAAGCGCGCGGATAAATGATAGACTGAGCCGTCAAAGTTCGAATAAAGAATGGCGGGGAAAAAGTTTCTAATCCCCTTTTTGTTTTTAATTTTTACAAGTCATGTTAAATGTGAAACTTTTATTGAGAAATCATACGAGTATGTTATGAATTTTGGTAAAAGTATTGCTCCTAGTCTAATGTCGATATGGGAGTGTATGGGGGAGGAGGAAGCCTGGTCGTGTGCGAAAGAAAAGGCTGGGAAAATTCTGGACGGATGGAACGAACAGGTGGAAAATGAAAGAAGAAGTTGGCAAGGTAAGTTTCTAATTATATGAAAATGGTAAATGCATAAAAAGTTCGAAACAAAGGGTCCAAAAAATCAATTTGGACCTAGTTACATGGCTTTTTTCGTTTTAGTTAGGTATACAATATTTACCTAGATTATATTGTAATTATAGGTACGCATGATCTGTAGCTAGGTACCTAAAATTGCTTTGTTGATTCAGACTATAATAATTAAAAAATATATTAACTAAAACATACTTAGCATAATTTATGATTTTTTAATTTGAACTTACCTGCATAGTTGAATTAAAATTAAAAATTTTAATATTAATTTTCACTGTTTAAAAATTTTTAAAAGTACCTTGGTAGTTAGGTACCTAGGCTATTTTAAGTGAAAAAAATGTAGTTAGTATTTTTTTAACTGCTGCTTTCTTAATGTACATACTGAACTAGAATTTTCGCCCCTGATTCAGTGACAGAGATTATTTCGCGAGAACTTTCATAACATAAATTTGACAGTTCTTGTTCACTTCTATTCTTAAGAATTAGGGCCCTCGAAAGGGACTTGAAAACAAATATTTGCTTCAGGCATAAACTATAATAATAATAGAGCTAATTAATAGTACTTACCTATTAATACATGAGCTTATTGCAATATAGTTACTTCTTTGACGACCTCTGTGGCGCAGTGGACGAAGGCCCGCCTGTGACGCAGAAGGTTGCGGGTTCGATTCCCGCTTCGGGACAAATGTTTGCATGTTCTGCAGATATTTGTCTCGGGTCTGGGTGTTTTCTATGTATGATATGTATGTATTTACAAAAAAAAATGTAGCTATGTAGTATATCAATCATGTTGTTCCCATAATACAAGCTCTGCTTAGTTTGGGGCTACATGATGCTGTGTGATAACTTCCTGGATTATTTATTTATTTATTTAGTTACTGCCTACGAGTACTTATTAAAAAGTAAAGACGGGATCAATTTAACCTAGTTAAAGCCACTGGTAGAAAATGCGAACACGTGATACAAGATAGGTAACTGTTATTATTTAAATATATATATATATATATATTTATATTATATTGTGTTATATTATATATATTTAATTTATTATAGGTAACATTAGCTCTTAGGACTAGTTAGAGATACAGGACTTATTTATCCTTTTAAGGCATCGCAAATTTGGTGGGGTACATGGCACTTTCTAATAAAACAAAAACTACTTTTAACACGTTGACTTTGGGCCTCAGACATGACGCTACCCGCCATGCCCAAGGAGCACGTCTCGCAGAAGGTACGCTGGTTGTAAATCAGCACTCAAAGCGTTATACACTAGCGTTCACTGTGGGCATGGCTGTGGGCCTCGGGCATGGCTTGCATTACATACTGCAGTGTGCTATTCAGCACTCAAAGCGTTAAAGTAATGCCACTTACATATTATAAATATTACCAACTTATACTACGACTACCTGCCATTCGCGGATTCGCTCGCGTGGTACCCGGTTCAAAGAGTAGCCTGTACCTATGTATTAATCCAGGTATTAAACTATGTATATTCCAAGTTTCATCCAAATCCGTTCAGTAGAATCTCGTAAAATCTTGTAAAATCTTGTAGCGTATAAGGTACTTGTTTTAGCTGTGGCTACCTTAAAAGAGTAAGCACAGGAAAGGAATTTTAAATATTAAGATTTTTTGTAAGAGTTTTATAATTACTCATTAGAAGCCCTAAATAAATAAATAAAATCAATGAGTAGATTTTGCGTGAAAGAGTAACAAACATTCATACTCACAAACTTTCGCATTTATAATATTAAGTAGGAAAGTAGGAAGTAATATAGGATTTATTACTAATAACTTTAAACTCATTTAAATATCTCAGATATTACTCAACTGTTGCTCAAAATTTGTATCTACAAACTTACTCTAAATAATCTTTTCTTACGTATGCAAAGCGAGTAGGCTATATCGAGGCGAAAGACGAGTCATGGGTTCAATCCATTACATAATAAACCACTTCTTCTTTTTCTTCTTCTTCGTATGATCTAGGGACCAACTTTGTTGTCGGAGTTTTCACGCCACCAGGAGGCCTCCCCAACAGCTTGACTGAAAATGCTGCGACCAACATCTTAACATGCCTTCCGAAGCACGGAAGCGCTCAGATCTAAATGCCACTACACGGTCACCCACTACCGTTCAGTGGGGGAGGCCTATGTCCACTCCCCCAATGAGAACCATTACGCCCTATCCTCAGCTCGACGCATCCAGCCTCTACCAGCAGCCTTTCGCAGATCGTCACTCCACCTTACTGGAGGGCGTCCTGCACTACGTTTGCTGAGCCGCAGTCTCCACTCAACAACTCGTTTACATTCGCTCTCCGGCCAGGTGGAGTTACGGTTCGCGAAAGGCTGCTGGTAGAAGCTGGACGTGTCGAGCTCAGGACAAGGCGCAATGGCG
Organism: Horisme vitalbata; assembly: GCA_951804965.1. Taxonomy (NCBI): domain Eukaryota; kingdom Metazoa; phylum Arthropoda; class Insecta; order Lepidoptera; family Geometridae; genus Horisme; species Horisme vitalbata. Next base: position 26,666,854 of record OX638094.1, on the reverse strand, counting down.
CTCATTAGGGGAGGCCTACGTCCAACAGTGGACTGCTATAGGCTGATGATGACATACATAATTATACATAGAAATAAATAATAAATAAATAAATAATGCTGGATATCATCGCACAGCATCATGTAGCCCCAAACTAAGCAGAGCTTGTATTATGGGACCCACATGAGTGATATATTACATGTATAACTTTTTTTGTAAAACATACTTATCATACATAGAAAACACCCAGACCTATCTGCAAAACATGCAAACATTTGTCCCGCGGCGGGAATCGAACCCACAACCTCTACGTCTCAGGCGGATCTTCGCCCACTGCGCCACAGAGCTCTTCAACACAAAACACCCAGACCCGAGACAAATATTTGCAGATCATACAATCTTTTCTCTCGCGACTGGAATCGAATCCGCAACCTACGTCTCAAGCGGACGCGCCCACCGCACCACAGAGGTCGTGTAATGGGCAATCATTTTGTTTGTTTTTCAATAACTTTCTAAATGTTAAACATGAACCATGACCTACGCGATTCAAAAACCATGTTTGACATGCGGATATATTTACATACGTAAATATTAGAAAACATAATACACTTATGCTAATTTACATCATGAATAACAAGTATAATGTTTTACAAGTACCTTCTGTATACATACATTTAAAAAGATTGTGTTCTAAAATTATATTTTAGGGTTCCGCAAAAATATGAAGCTCACAATTACAACAATAACACCGGAATAGAAAGAAGAATATGCCCACCATCCCTACACTGGGCATGGCTCACAGAGCACAGCTTTTTGCAACTAACGCTGCTATCTGTCTACTTCCCTGTGCCGGTGTTAGGCTGCAATTCACCACAGCTGCCATCAGAGGTTGGGTTCTAATGTTGGGTGAAACTCTCATACCCCTATACAAATATCAATTATAAAATATTAAATAACACACCTATCACATACGTATACCGTATATACCATAGTACTACAACACCAACAAATTAGAGCGCGTTGATGTCTTTTCTAAGAAATAATTACTAATATTTTTTTACATGGGACTTTAGATAAATAATATTTAATGTTTAGTTAGATAACACATGAGCCTGAACTACCTAGTTATGGCTCAAAAAACACAGGATTACTGCTACACCCTACATATGGAAGTGCTATATTTACTTAGCCTGGTACAGCGATAGTCTCCACATCCACAAACTCAATCGACACTATAAAATTTGTAGTTATACCACGCCTTGGCAAGCGAGTTGTTGACAGATTCACTCTAAAAATAACAACGGAACCTGTACATTAATTATAACTTACGCTTGACCGGTTTTCTAGCTTTCTTTGTACAACCACTTAATTTGTTAGTTTTTTAATTACAAGTAGGCTTTCTTTAATTCACTGTAATGATTAAATGCGAAAGTCTGTTCGGATGTTTGTTCCTTCGCACCAAAACTATAATCAACAGATACGGATAGCACATGCTTGATTTAGCGGCTCAACAATCTACGAAATCAGTAGATCTACGAAAGTCTGCTGGCAGAAGCTGTATGCGTCGAGCTGAGGACATGTCACAATGGCGTTCATTAGGGGAGGCCGCCGTCCACGTAAAAACGATTATCATATATCTTCATTTAATTCTTCTTCTTCTTTGTATGAGCTAGTGACCAACTCTGGTGTCGGAGTTTTTAGGCCATCCAAAGGCCTCCGACATGGCTTAACTACTGAAGAGCCGGGACCAACATCTTAACGTGCCTTCCGAAGCACGGTAGCGCTCAAATCTAAATGTCACTAAACGGTCACCCATCCAAGTAATGAGGAGTGTTGCTTAACCAAGGTGAGCTGCTAAGAACAGCGAAGTTAACCTCGCTATGTGCGCTAATTTAGTTATAACTTTAAAGAATGCTTTACATCGACATTTTTTAATTTACACCAATTCGTAATGCGATCAAACAGAGAAGAATTGGCAAGAAACTCTACATGTTTTAACATCTGTGATACTATGGTTATTCTTGTCTATTATGTTGTGTGGGAGCTAGAGACAGTTTCATCCCAAGCTTTTTTGTCGTCTAAATTCATTTTATAATTAGCTTTATTACAGAGAGATTACGTTTAACAACATTTTTAAATACATTGATTGATAGTACACTGCTATATGCGACGTTACCCTAGTAGACAAAACATAAATTAGAACTACCTAGTTCAAAATTGAAGATACACAGTTCTGGCCCAAATACAATGGCTGTAAAAATTTATAATAAACTCCCGGAAAATCTAAAAGACGAGGAAATTGACAAAACTTTTGAACGACATCTAAAAGAAACGTTAATAAATAAATGTTATTATAGCTTAAAAGATTTTTTCAGTGACTGACTTAAAATTCCAGAAAATAACAATCAAATTGAGTTAAATCTATAATTCAATTTACATACTTTTTAACGGGCTGACTCCTACTCCATGCCATTGCTGTGCCCAAAATTCGGCTCATAGTGTTACACTAATCATCCATGTTTTGTACCTAACATTATGACTGCAATAAGTAAATGAATATGAATGAATATTAATATGATTCAGTGGCCTGCTTTTGGCTGATTATGTTGATAATGATAGCACAAGTAGTCCTTCACCAGGTATAACATATCGGCTACTTTTTTCGGGAACCAAGCGGAGCCGTAGTCGGAAACTAGTTTTTATTAAATATATAAATATTTAAATGACCTACACCGCTGGACCTAGAGTCTTGAAATTATTCACATAGATATTTATTACAGGGTGCGGCAAAACTTTACCATATTGGGGGCAGCCATCTTTACTTTTTTAGTTAGAAGGTTTTGTTCTTAGAATATTATAGGTTTATTTTAAAGAAAATAACAATTGCATTTTCGGAATTTTGAAAAAATGTACAGTCAGCCTAGAAAATGATTTTCGTCAATAAAAATAAGTTGGTCTCAATTGACTCTTTTTCCCAAAGTAACTTACCAAATAAATGGTACGATTACGCAAAAAATTCAAAAAAAAATCATAAAATTTCTATGAAACGTCATTCTGTATAGTTTAGGCATCCACTAAGGAAGGTGTTTTAGAAATTGAAAAGTCCCCCTTTTCAGTTGAAGTTGTGAAAAGTCTTTCATTGAAAATGAAGTAAAAGTCACTAAATTAAAAAAAACTCTACGCGGCCGAAGTCACGCATAAGCTAAAACATATAAGTTTTGTAATAAGTATGTCATTTTTGACACTTCGCTGTTAGATTTAACACTTTCTTTTATGGTGCATGAACCACAAATATCACACATTAGGACAAATGAGGCTGTGCTGGGTTATTAATAAACGTTTAGTAGTCTTAGAAGGTTACAGCTGGCTCGTGACTGGAAAGTGCAGGAAAATTAACTTTTGCAGTAGATTCAAGATTCAAGATTCAAACGTTTATTTGCTAGAATACATAAAATTAATTTCACAATTAGGTCTTATAGCTATGATAGTACATGTATTCAGCCTGCATGCAGGCATGCAAATATTAATAGAGTGTCGTTACAAATTTAATTATTTAAATATTCATTTAGGCTATAAAAACAATTAATAAGTAACCAATTATTTAACTTTTTCTTGAATATGGTTCCATCTAGCACTTTAAGTTCTTCAGGCAATTTATTATAAATGACTATAGACATGTTATGAACGTTTTTCCTATAAATTTCCTTTTGACATGCAGGTTGATATAGTAAGTTTTTAAACTTGGCTCTTTGCTGTCGAGTAATAACCTCACTGCGTTTTTTGTAATATGATAATATGATGAAGTACTCAGTGGTATCTATAAAATAGAATAGAAAAACATTTATTTCGACACAGGACAACGTCAACTGACTGAAGCATCCCGTATAGTCCTCTGTGAATCGCTAATCATTTCCAAGCTTAAGTATGGGGATACAGTTTTTGGTCCTCGGTTACTTACGAGAACCCAGCGCACCGTACAAAGAGTGCAGAATGCTTGTTGCTTTTGTTTCAATATCCCGCCTCGTAGTCACATAACACCATACTTGAATAAAATGCCCTTGTTGAATATGGAATCACGGAGGCTTTTGCACTTGGGAGGACTGGTCTTTGACGTTATTAAATTTAAAAAGCCTGAGTATCTGCACTCAAAAGTTAACTTCATCTGTGTTAAAAAAAGCAATGAAATGAAATTAATTCATTTCAATTCATTTCATTTTACTTCATAGCTAGGTACGTAACCACTCATTATTTTGCGGATTGTTCTGCTCGCTCTCGATCAGGTCTTGACTGAAAATCAGTGTTTTTGCTTTAAAGCATAAAAAATCACTGAGGCAAGACCTTTTTGTCTTGCTGCAGCACACACAAACTTACTTATAAGTTCACAATTCCTATGGACTTAGGTACTTCAAATGTGTGTATTTCTTACTTTCTATTAATGTTATATTTTTGTGCTTATATTTTCTTATTAATGTAAATTAACTAAACTGTGCCTGTAGTATAACAAATAAATTATTTATTTATCTATCTATCTATCTATCATAGGTAGGTAAATAAAAACAAAATAAATAAATCTAAAAAAATATACAAGTTGGATTTATTTAAATAAATGTAACGACCGATTCCTATAATATACTGTTACTGATGACGGTTCATTTTCTCTGTCAAATTTTCGATGCCTCGTTGTTAATTTTTGTCAGTTATTCAAGGGTAAATGAAGCGTGATTGGTTACGGTCAAAGAATTATGACTAAAGCATAGAAGAACCCTTAAAATTCATTCATGCTCTGAACGTAAACTTATACGGCTGATCTCTACTTTATTATGTCCAATATCGTCAGTTAGAAAGGGATGCATACTTCTCTCAATTCTCTCAGTTGAAGTAAAAGAAAATGCTATAATGCCATGCAGTTTCATACAAATGCCCTGGTACGAAGTCGCATCGCATCGCATTGAGATAAAGTATGCATCCCTTTCTAGCAAATGATATATGTACATTAGAAAGTAAATATCAGCCGTATGAGTTGACGTTCAGAGCATAGTGAATTTTAAGACTACATCTAGTTCTCTTCTTTATCTGTGATTACGGTATATTATAAGATTCAATGGTTAATCGACGAGCTTTTTACAGACAAAAACTAGTCTAGATACTCATCAAGAAAAATTAAAAATTATAAATTTTTGTGGGGTTAATTAACAAAAAATGCAATCCAAATGTTTTGAGAATTGAATACGCATCTCTGCCTAAAGCCAACAACTGTCCAGCGTGGGGATTATGGCATATCCCCCTTCTTAGAAAAGAAGGAATATGTGACTGGCAATAAGCTGTTGTTGTTATATGTAGCCTCGCGAGGCCGCTAGGTCAGTCAGTACCAGGTCGCGTCATGTATATTTAAAGAACCCTGTCAGTCAAGCTACACATTATGTGATTTAGGCTGCGCAAACACACCCCCTCCACTTTCTTCCAACGTACTGTATTCATGACGCGAATTGTACCTAGGTACATGTTCTGAGACACCTTGTACTTATATTGAGCTAAGTGAAAATGTGTGTGAACATCTAAATACTATACTACCTACTTTCGTTTACAAGCCGTGTGAATTGATATTGTGTCATTCAATAGCGATAATTTTTACAACCAACAGAAGGCAGTTCACACAATATTTCGAGCCTTGATAATTCGTAATTTTACGATACGTTACCTCCTCCTCACGTCGCACTCCTGGCTGACTATATGATGGTCGTGATTCCCCCGTAGAATCTTTTTTCTAACAACATTACGCCAACTCAGTTGGTCTTTGGCTGCGTGGAGCGCATCTTGAACGATACGTATACCATAGAAATAATTATTAATATTCTTTGCTTTTGCTTGTTTGTTGTGTTGAATCTGCGGGCGGGAGGGCGGTGCACGCGTATGCATTTTGTGGAACTTGTCAGAGAAAGTTAGCGGAATTTGTACTAAATATTTTGCCTTGTAGAATATCTTGTAATGGATTTCCGCAATGTCAGGCCTGAGTCAATTAATTATCTTAAAAGTTATTTTTTATCCCTTGGGACCAGTACTTTTTTTAGGTGTATGGGCCACATCCCACACATTCATACAATTGTCGATACGCAATGCTCATATATAACATGGTTGTAAGGTAACAGAGCACAGTATAGTGTGGGAGTATCACATGTGGACCACTTAGGCCATGGTAATATGTAGAAGGTAGACCGAGGCTTTCATTGATCAGATTTTAGGTGGGTGGATTTTTATGAGTTACCTTCTCATAATAATCCAGGTATTTTATCATTTTATCTTAGATAGCAAATTATGTATAGCAATTACTTTTTATTCTATAATAAATCAGTTACAATCTCACATGGCTGACCAGTCTTTTTGATCATATCATACCGGTCCCCGGGGCATGTAATGGATTCCAAATTTCACCTTCGGAACTCAAGCCAACCTCACCTACCCGTGGTGCACCCTGGTAACTAACAAACGGGGCTCTAGCGGCCAGCTGATTGCGGTACATATACCGGGTATAGGACAGCTTAGCACCGGAACAGCTAAATCCTCGCCAAAAAAAAAACTGCCGATGGACAGCAACTTCGGCGGTGCGAGAAATTGTGCTCTGCGATCCCGAACCCGCATGGGGAGCGTGGGGATTATGGGCATATCCCCCCTCTTATTGGGGAGGCCTATGTCAGCAGTGGAACGAATAGGCTGATGTTATTGTTAGTTAACTAGCTTCACTGTTTTATATCATAAAATTCTTACCTACATAGTACGGATATGATGACAATCGTGCTAATACAATTTCATCCTTTCTAGACAGCACAGATACCATCTAACCACCAACCGCACTACCGATAGCTATCCGTTACCCCACTCACCGTTACTAGCACGTGTAAAATGCGTTTTAATAGTCTTAACAGATAGGTAGGTACACTTGTGACTATGGTTGGGGTCATGGCATCATCATCATCAGCCTATAGTAGTCCACTGCTGGACGGCGGCCTCCCCTAATGAGCGCCATTGCGCCCTGTCCTGAGCTCGATGCATCTAGCCTCTACCAGCAGCCTTTCGCAGATCGTCACTCCACCTGGCCGGAGGGCGTCCTAAACTATGTTTTGCCGAGCCGCGGTCTCCACTCAAGAACGCGTTATATGTTATATGTTATATAATATGCCCACCACACCAGCCTATATCAGTCCACTGCTGGACATAGGCCTCCCCTAATAAAGGGGGATATACCCATAATCCCCACGCTGGGCATGCGGGTTGGGGATCGCAGGGCACAGCTTCTCGCACGGTGGCCAGGGGATTTAGATGTGCCGATGTAGGCTGTGCTATGCCGCAATCAGCCGGCCGCCAGAGCCCCGTTCGTTATTTAGCAGGGTGCACCACGTGCAGGTGAGGTTGGCTTGAGTTCCGAAGATGGGGTTGAAACCCCGTACACCCCTAATATGCCCGTGTTCAATAAATGATAGCTATAGATTTAAAGGTTTTTTTTCAACTGCAATCTCATACATACAGTCGGTAAAATTTTAAGACATTGTAACAAGCATTTGGCATTAGTGCGATCAATGCAAAGCCTAAACAGTGCAAGAAACTTAATTTTGCGAGATGTGTTCCTTGCAGTGTTGGGGCGATTACCTGAAATGTATCTTCTGAAGGGAAAATAGATAAGTGTGAGTGAGACTTTCGTTGCGTAAAATTTATCTATGCACGTTTTACCACGTGATCCAAACGGTCATGGAAAATATCGTGAGGAAAACCGCGGCTCAGTCAGCTCCACACGTATTGACCATGTCTTTCCTGTGGTACCGACTACGCTGAGAGGATGGTATAGGTGCTGGCCGAAGCCTACTCCATCTAACCATTTCCCAGGCACCACAGCGTCCCGGTCTGTAAAAGTTACCTACCACTTGACGTTCGCGTTGTAGGAATTATTTTGCTTACGTTTACTTACAGACTCTAACAATACTTTTGTCATTTCAGTTGCTGCTGATGCTGAAGTAGCCTCGTCAGGGAGATCTTTTGAGGAGCTGCCTTCCAAGATCGGTCAGGAGGTGGAGGGAGCGCTCGCTTCGCTCACCGAAGTCGTACATAATGGGATAGCCAGGTAATACCATCGTTCGCTTCGATCACTGAAATAAATCGTACACCAAGCGATCAAAGTGTACAGCGGGGTGATCGGCTAACTCTGTTGCAATTAGAAATTATAAACACCGATCCTGTTTTTACAAACTTTGACATTCATTTTTCGAAATTCAATGAACGTCGATTGAAAAACTGTCACAGTTTGTTACAAGAGGTTCGGTGTCAATCATTTCTGTTTGCAACAGAGTTAGCCGATCACCCCGCTGAGCTTGTGTAATGGGAACCACACCACATGACTACTTAAATACGTTTTTTTTTTAATATATACATGAATATACATAGAAAACACCGAACCCGAGATAAATATTTGCAGAATGTGATGCAAACATTTGTCTCGTAGCAGGAATCGAACCCGCAACTTTATGCGTCTTAGGCGGGCCTTTAGCAGTGGCAAAGAGGTTTTAACATATCATTATTATATAGAGAGTTATATAGGACAGATATATCATTACATAGAAAATACCCAGACACGAGACAAATATAATTGCAGAATATGATGCAAAAATTTGTCTCGCTGCGGGATTCGAACCCAGATCACTGCGCCACATTACTAGCAATAAGTAGTTTGTTATAATTCCACGGGAAATAAGGGGCCTTTATTATTAGCCGCGTCCACGGAGATTTCACACGGTCAAGTGAAATTTTTTGATCATCATGACCAAATATGCCATCCACTTTCGCTACTATAAACAATGACCTACAATGATTAAGGGAAACGCCTACTGAACCGGAACGGGTGCGTCACCCGAGCTTTTGTTTGTCATAACCAAATTCAAATACCTACATTTTTTTTATTCAGTTGGAACACTTTAAGTCGTCGTTTTTTAACTTACACCAATTCATAACGTGACCAAGCAGAGAAGAATGGGCAAAAAAATGTTCCAGATTTATATTTATTTAACATCTTTGTTGCAATGATTATTATTGTTAGCGAAGTATTGCTTTTTTTTAAAGGACCAGTTAGATTTTAGAAGTGAAACTTTATTTTGATTAAGGCCTTATTTTTTAATCATAAATGCTGCATTGCTGTAAAATGGGAAGGTTGCGGGTTCAAATTAAACCTGAGTTGAAATATTATGGATATTATAAAAGCTTAGATATTCTCATTAATGTGTTAACTATTTAAAATAAAATAATAGTTGCTATGACAGCCCGAAATCGACAACGCCTTCTATAAACTAAACATTGGCAAGTCATATGTACTGCCGCCTTCTCAAAAATGACTAAATTTGAAGAACTCAAGTTCAAATATTAATTTGAAATGAATATCATTTGAAAAATACTTTACGCCTCGTTTCAATTTCTTTTTAACACTGCCTCGGCTAAATTCCTTGGTCGCTGCTGCTTGGTCCTTGGGCAGCAGCGTCGGTGCGAGAAGCCGTGCCCTACGATCGCCAACCCGCATGCCCAGAGCGGGATTATGGATATATCCCCCTCCTTAAATGTTAAAGTCCTTTCTCAATTATAGACTCATAAGCCCTCAAGAATCAAGATCCATCTTGAGGTATGAAGTTGTTGAATCCATTCCAGGCGTTGCATCGAGCGTAAACGTAATATTTTAGGCCAATGAGAAAGCGTAGATTTTAAATAACATTTTGTCATTGGCCAAAATTTTTGGCTTCTCTTACGATACGTCACGTTGATATAATATTCGTGATCACCGTACAGAAATTGCATGACCTACGATGCAATACTTTGTCAATAGATAGATAGATAGATAACTCTTTATTGTACACCAGAAACAATTACAAGTATTTAAATTAACGAATTAAACTATAATACTAATTCGCCGTTGTACAATGGCCTTATCGCTAAAAGCTATCTCTTCCAGGCAACCTTTGTCAATGTGTTTTAATAGGTACCCGTTCAAATACATTCTTGTTCCATCTTCAACAAAAAAACTATATTCCGATATTACACCAATAATAAATAATAGGTAAATTAGCGATAGCGCCACCTAGAATGTTCCAAATAGAAAGTGCTCTCACAATTTGGCCGACTTGGTAATCATAATCTCGCACGTGGTTATGGTTTTAGTGATATGAAAGCGTCATTCAATTATGCAGTCTTTGAAAAGCGGCGGCCGTTACATAAGGTCAATAAATACATTGACCTACGCAAATAGCTCAGATGTCATCACGTAGTCCTTTTTTACAAAAATAACTTCAAGTATTTGACTACTATCACACTAACTCTGTTGCAAACAGACATTATTGACACCGATCTTGTTTTAACAAACTGTGTCAGTTTATCAATTGACGTTCATTGAATTTGGACGGATGAAATGTCAAAGTTTGGAAAAACAGGATCGGTATCAATAATTTTTGTTTGCAACAGAGTTAACCGATCATCCCACACAGGCACAGCTTCCGTCAATGAGAAACAAGATACCAAGAGGCGCTGTATATTATCATTTAAAATAGTTGCAACAGCTTAAAAGTGTGTATGTGGGCCTGCAATTTTAATTAGAATCATTTATTTTCAAAAGACAGTTGCTTACAGCTAAGACCAAAACGCAAACGATCATGTATTTGGGATATTATAATCCCTGCACTGAGCATACTTGGGTACGCAGATGGCATATCCTCTACGCATGGTCCATCACTGGACGGGGAATATGCTGGTGTTATATGAGCCCACCGCTATACAACTTAAATCCAACTTAGAATAATTGACGTCTTGGTATATTCCTCGATATTAAATTAAACTAACACAAAAAGTTATTAATCCACCTGGAATTTTCCACCAGACAGTGTTCTGACTGCATTGCTATTAAATGCAAAACTTCAATTTGATATGGTCTATAAACTGACTTTCACATCAGTTTTTTTATCGGGTGAAATTCAAAAATAAATTATTTTTGTAGCTAAGTATTATAATTATTTAACTGACTTCCGCCCGGCCGCTGCGCTAGCTATTCCTATTAAACTACATTCGTCACACTACATTCATATGAGTATGCAAATGATTTCATTCGTGCATTCATTCAATGATAAGGTAACTCCTAGAAATAATCTTACCCAAAATCCTTTTCACAGAGCACTCACGTCAAGAAAGCACAGTAGCGGTGGCATTGACAGCATTACCATCTCAACAGGAGATAAGAAGATGAAGAAAAAGAAGCAGAAACCTCCCAAAATCCACCTCGTCCATCCTGCCATGATTCGCAAAGCACAGAAGATGGAAAAAGGTCGAAGCTTCCCCAATGGAAGGCAGACTTGGGTTATAGGAGGTCCTATAAAGGCTGCTGAAAGGGATGTAGATATAGAAACGGGGGTTGGGAATGATAATAGGGGTGAATCAGAAAGGGGTGATAGTGAAGACTGGAGAAGTTTTCAAGGCATGAGGGCAGAAAGGGGTGTAATAGATGATAATGTAGAGAGGGTTTCTGAAGGAGCTGTAGAATGGGGTGAAAATGATTGGAGAGGCTTTGAAGGCATGAAGGCAGAAAGGGGTATCGAAGTTGATGAAATGGGTGAAGCGAGAGATTTTGAAAGGGGTGTAGGGGGTGAAGCAAGGGGTGTTATGGCAGATCTCTGGAGCATTGGTTCGGAAGCATTAGATGTTTTAGCTGATACGGCGTTGGAGGCGGAGAATAAGGATAATGGTGTTCAGGACAAAAGCTCGTTTGAAGGTGATGGTCTTATTATTTATTTATTATTATTTTTTTTCGGCAAAAATATAGTACAAACAACCACTAAATTATGAAACTAACTATGAGTTCTTGGTCTATTTATTTAAGTCTTATTCAATGATCTTTTCGTAAGATGGGTGGGAAACGAAAGAGCGTTCGATTGAGACAAATGTTTGACTGATCTGCATATATTTGTTAGGATCTGTGTTTTGTGCAATGGTACATACTTGATCACGGTACAGGAGAAAATCTTGGTGTGGTGAGTCACCACACTTCTCTCCAACAGTCCAACAGTTATCATATCACTATAGCTACAGGTGAAATCAGAAGCAAATGAATACCATAATGATGGCTCATGCCTCAAGTTAATTTACGCACGTACCAAACATACGTGATCTACGAATCAATACTCTGAATATTTTTCTTTGTTGTTTTGTTCGCATTGATTCTAGGGCTTGGAATAAAATTATAATTAGGAAAAACTCAAAGGAAAATGAAATATGGGAAAAGTTGATACTACTTATTTCTATGGGATTTTTGTATGAGCTCTGGATAACGCAAGTCAGCGGGTTTTCAATATAAAAAACTTACATAAAACATTATCGGAATCAAGCTTAAATAAAAAGTTTTTTTTAAATTAATTATTATGGGCCAGCTCTTGACCGGCTCGGCTTGCGTGAGCAAGGATGAGGTCGACGATGGGACGAGCTTTCCCAGAAGATGCCTATTAACTCTCTTTTGGAGCTGATAGGGGTGTAAGTCAATGGTAAACCAGACGCTGGCAGCTGATTCCTTATTTGAGCAGTGCGCAATAAAACTGTTTGGAAGCGTTTAGTTTTATTAAATGGAATATCAACCAGACGTAGCCAATAGTTAGCAGTGCACCTGAAGTTCCTATGTTTTATTGAACATTTTAAATTATTTTTCAGATTGTGCTTTGATAATTAGACATTGTACTTTGGTAATTATTTTAATATCTATATTATCAGCATGTGCATTTTGGATGAAAATTATTATTTAGTTCAATGTTTTAGCATGGGCATGTTTGGATAATGCACTTCGAATCCGTAACGGTTTAGTGGACTGAGGCCTATTGTTTTAAAATTCTTGAATGAAGATACATTTTTGAGATTAAAAACGTATATAATACTAGAGTCTTGGTATCGTTTGGAGTACAGTTTTAGTACTACTATTTTTTTATTTATAATTTACTATATAAAATGAAAATAGTATTATAATTTAGTATTAATTAATAGGAATAGAATTATGCATGTATAAAAAATGTATGCAGCATTACTCAGACTAGCGCAGGATCGAGGCGAATGGTATAGTCAAAAGAAGGCTTATGCCCAGCAGTGGGCAGAAAACGGCTGAAAATGATGATCATGAAAAAGTATAAGCAGGTATTGTATTTCACGAGATGCATCGATATTGGTAACTAGCTTCCGCCCGCGGCTTCGCTCCTGGTACTCGGATAGTGTTGTTGATAGCCAGTGTGTTAATCCAGAGCATCTGTATATTCCAAGTTACATCCAAATCCGTTCAGCCGTTACAGAGTTGAGTGGAAACACACATACATATACCTACCTACCTACTTTTATATGGATGCAGTGAATGAAAATTCATAATATATTCAAAATTGATATTCGCAAAATTATTAAAAAATATACTTATACGGAATGAACGGAAATCGAACCTGCATTTTAACCTCTTACATGCCGGAATTCCAGACAGTAGAAAATCTTTTTTTCGCGTGGGTCTGCGTTCTCAATTACTAAGAGGCATTGGTGGAGGCATTGTTTAGACTTTGTTTAGATACCAATGTATGTTTTTAGAGCAAAGAGGCAAGAAGAAGAAGAAAAAGAAGGCCATTCTGAAGCTCCTCATTCTTGGAGCAGTTCTGAAGGCCAAGATTGGCACACTTCTGCAGATCCTATCATTCAAGCTGCAGGTAAGTTTGTATGTTCGTGTGGGCCACTACCCCCTTAAGCCTCTTTGGGCACGTTCTAAACATACGTGGCCTACGATGCAATGCTTAGTGAAAGGTAATGGTGACATAACATAGATGGGCCATGTGCAAGTTCCTTTCAGATCTTTAAAAAAAAACACTACTTGCTGCTAAGCAGATGATGATGATGATGATGATGATGGTGATGATGATGATGATGATGATAATACTGTTATTTTAAGTAAACTAGTACGTGCTAGTACATACTAGTACCGTGGGCCATGGTACCATGGCCCACGGTACTAGTATCAACCCCTCAGGAATAAAATTTATATAGGACCACCTCTGAAGTACCTACAAAAAAACTTGACGGCCTCTGTGGCGCAGTGGGCGAAGGTCCGCCTGTGACGCAGAAGGTTGCGGGTTCGAGTCCCGCTGCGGGACAAATGTTTGCATGTTCTGCAGATATTTGTCTCGGGTCTGGGTGTTTTCTATGTATGATATGTATGTATTTACAAAAAAATATGTATCTATGTAGTATATCAATCATGTGGTTCCCATAATACAAGCTCTGCTTAGTTTGAGGCTACATGATGCTGTGTGATAACGTCCAGGATTACACCGACACAGGACACCTTATGAGCGGCATTGCGCCTTGTCCTCAGCTCGACATTCAGCTTCTACCAGCAGCATTTCGCAGATCGTCACTCGATCTAGCCGGAGGGCGTCTTACACTACGTTTGCCGAGCCGCGGTCACCACTCAATAAGTCGTTTACCCCAACGGTGATCGGTACTTGGGCAGATACGGCCAGCCCACTGCCACTTCAGCTTACTTGTATAACTTGCAAAATTTTAAATTCAAAGGTCGCATTTTGACATAATATCTTGTTCTTTCTAGGTGAAGTTCTTCATAGTGGCTCTGTTGGGGCTGGCTATCAACTTGGCTAGATTGTGGATTGATTTGAAGAACAAGCATAAGGATCAGCCGCAGAAGGTAAGCTCTTGATGTTATTCATAATTGTAATCTTTATTGTTTTATTCTTATTTATTATAAAAGATGCAACAACAAGGTGAACACTAACACATCCAATACAATCTCAAATCATCGATTATCTGTCGTCGCCTGCGTCGCCATCGACCGTTAAACCTCTTTTTAATAAAATTAATAATAACTTGTACAAAATAAGTAATATTGCCTAAGTATACTGATTTGAATATTGAATATGTGCTCTATAAAATAATACTTAATAATAACATTAAAAAAATATTGCCTACACTGATTTGAAAAAGTACAGGACGTTCCATAAAATAATAATAATTACGTAAAAAAGGAATATTGCCTATATTTCTTTACTATTTTAAAGGTACTATATTACAGGGAAAATTACGTAAAAAAGGCATATTGCTTACACTGTTTTGAAAAAACAAAAAAAAAGGAATTTTGTCTACACTGATTTGAAAATATACAGGATGCTCCTCACAAACGCAGTGTTATAAAAAGTTGCAATGATGAGCATCGACTCATAAATATGCGAAACGTAACCTCCTTTACCGCAAGCCGGTTGACGTGACCCTACACTTTCTACGGAAGCTACAGGGTAGGTAAGTGGGTAGGTAGGTACCTAATGTACTTATTTTATGCGGTGACGAATATTAATTACTTACCTTATGTAGGTACTGAGAAAATAATAGCCATGTAGGTAGATATTATTGGCGAAATGATTAAAACACACTAGGATACTTGAAGATGTTTATTTTAAACATAATTATATAATTGCTTACTTTAATAAATAATTAATTACTTACTTTTTTTTTAAACATAATATAGATAGATACTTCAAGCTCGCTCCCTCGTCGCCGCGTCTTGCATTCGTTTAAAAATAGGAGATACACGACGCTGATTTTTTAAATTTTGAGCTTCTCAATAATTTTAGTTATAGCTTTTTAAGTAACGCTAACAGTGTAGAAGGGAAAACAAGGAGAGAAAACCGGCATGGCGGCATGTGCAACAACAAAAATTCGAAGGCATAGAAAATGAGGCCTTTGCATCCACTTACATCTAGATAGACGAATGTTTTCAATCCGTGCGTCCTACCCGTCGTGACATAGTCACAAGTTTAAAGTCGCTCAGCGAGCTATGGAACGAACTATGATCAGTTTCTCAGAAGGATAAAATCCGCAAAGAGACTATCCGACTCGACATAGAACTACTAAAGTTGTCGACATAGCTCAGAGAATTAGCAAGCTGAAGTGGCAGTGGGCTGTCCATATGCCGAAGAACCGATAACCGGTGGAGTAAACGAGTTCCTGAGTGGAGTCCGGGGCTCGGAAAACGTAGGGTAGGACGCCCTCCGGCCAGGTGGGGTGACGATCTGCGAAAGGCTGCTGGTAGAAGGTGGATGCGTCGAGCTGAGGATATGGCGCAATGGAACGCGGGTCCAACTCGAAATTAGCCGATTCTTTTACTTGTTCCTACCGGAAAAAACAAACATAAACACACAAAAGCAAATTGAAGCGCACGTGGCGTGGCTTAATTCGGTGTTATTAGCAGATCATCTTGGATAAGCAACACTCCGCCCGGTCATTACTTGTATGGGTGACCGTTTAGTGTCATTTATATCTGAGGGCTTCCGTACTTCGGAAGGCACGTTAGGTTGTTGGTTCTGGCATTTTCAGTCGCTAAGCCTTGTCGTAGGTCCTGGGACAGCCTAAAAACTCCGACACCAGAGTTGGCCACTAGCTCAAATGAAGAAGCAAGGACTAACATACAAACTGTGTCATTTTTATTATTAGTGTAATAAAATACTACACTTTAAGGTCTAAACCAAACAAAATTATCGATCATGGGCAAATATTATAAAAACCAACGCATCCATTGATAGAAACTGACCCCGAAGCACACATACAATAAGAAATCACGTCCATCGGTATGTAGGTGCCTAGTCTGTCCAGTATTCGATCGCGAGAGATGGCCGGAGTAGGTTTATGAATGAAACACGAACAATATTTCTTACGTGTAAACTAGGTTCCAAATCTAAGTCAAACAATAGGTACATGTCTATTTCTCCCGAAGCAGCATTGCACTGGGTTTGAAATGTGTTTGCCGGTTACATTACAGCACATAAGACAATAGATTCATTCGTCATGCGTTTTTGATGCCTACGGAAGCTCGAGGATTAGAATCTACACAAGATGTTATAATCATTCTTAGATGTTACATGTAACTTACTAGCACTTCAGCGCCGTTACCAAGGCCGATACCTTGGCCAGGAATAGCTGGGCGGCCGGGAACTGGGGGCCATTTCCTTTTTGTGTCTATCATTAAGTGGTTCATGCCCATAATACCTACACTGGGTAAGCGGGTTGGGGATGGCGGGCATAGCTCCTCGCAGTGCCGACGTTGATACCCGTCGGGGGTCAGGGAATTTAGTTGTACCGTAGTTAGGCTGCCGCAATCAGCCGACCACCAGAGCCCAATTTGTTAGTTAGCAGGGTGCACAACGGGCTAGTGAGGGTGGTTTGTGTTCCGAAAGTGGCGGTCGGAACCACTTACAACCCTTACGTGTAAGCTATGATCCAAGTCTAAGTCAAAGTTATTTCTGCCGTGAAGCATTGCAGTCGGTTTGAATGGTGTGGGTACCGGTAACATTACAGCACAGTAGCATTAGCTATGTCCAGATTGTGCCCTTTCGTTCATCAAGGGCATCTGGACAGCGCATTCAACACTTGACAGACGTGCCCTTGATAAACGAAAAGCACAGTGAGAAATTCCTCTAGAACCTCACAGTGCGAGAAGATATAGGTGGCTGCATCTGTTAGCGAAGGATAATGCATCCATCGTGGGCCGAAATTGGATGAGAGGAACTTTGAACCGTGGAGATTGGAATACAGGGAGGCCTATACCCTGCGGTGGCTGAAGTGGGGCTGCTGATAATGATACGTTATTTCCTTCACCAGAAATCATCTGGTTATAGATGGTGTGAAGCCAGGACGTGTCGCTAGTCGCTATTAAAAGTCAATTTTCGAAGTTTTGTGGATCACCACGCATAAATAAACCGACACCAAATTGAAGGTTAATGTGTTCGTGATATTGATTCACATTCACTTATTTGTCTAACTTTTACTTTATTATCATCGTTGTATGGGAGTCCCACTTACTTGTATTTATTTTATTCTGTTTTTAGTATTTTTTGTTATAACGGTAACAGAAATACATCATCTGTGAAAATTTCAACTGTCTAGCTATCACGGTTCTTGAGATACAGCCTCGTGACAGACAGACAGACAGACGGACAGTGGAGTCTTAGTACAATGACTAAAGAAACAAATATGCCTTAGTAATAGGGTCCCGTTTTTACCCTTAGGTACGGAACCCCAAAACACTATCTTTTTCTAAGCACGTTTAGTTTCGTAACTTTGTTCATAACTAGCTTTAGCCTGCGGCTTCGTTAGCCACTGACAATAAGTGGCTAGGGTTACGATTGTAACAGTACCTATTTATCGATATAAGTAGGTCTGATATTAATCTTAAATAAATAAAACTACATTGTGCAAAATTATAACTCAATCCCTTCAATAGGTTTGGCATAAAGGAGGAACTACAAAATATCTTTCAATTATCTTCACTTTACACAATATTTCGTTGTTTAGTTTTATATAGGTAGGTACACAATAACTCTTAGATGTTACAACTTACATCAATAAAATGAACACGCCTCTACTACAAATATAGTAGGTAGGTATCTACCTACTATAAGTAAACAGTAGTAAGATCAGGTTTAAGGTCATCGACTCGCATGTGATAGTACTCCGTGGCCAGGTCACAGCGAAAGTGGGAAGGATAAATCCGTAAAGAAAGCGCATTTCTCGCTATGTCGTGAGCTAGTCATTTATAAATAACGAGTAGACGCCCCGCTACTTCGTCCGCGTTGAGATTTTCCACACTACATCCCTACGGGAACTTAGACTATCCGACATAAAACTAAAGTTGTCGACATAGCTCAGAGAGTTAGCAAGTTGAAGTGGCAGTGGGCTGGCCATTACTGCCGCAGAAACAGGAAAATGAACTAAAAACAGATGAGATTCATTTTAATCGTCATTTGAAACGGAAAGCAAAAAGTTGACCAAAAGCTTTTTGTAGATAGGCTACTTTTAGATAGATCTTTTTTTATTTACGGAGGAATTAAAGGAATTGCTGGCTCATTTAGCGAGCCTGCTTAGCATGAGAACCTTATAAGAGTTTCCATAACGAAGTCTAGAAAAAATTAATCTCTACCTAGTAGAGCTCCATGTGAAAGGCTCATCGGGGGAAGTACTACGCTACTATAACCCTGCCAATTTCTGCCGAGAAGCAGCATTGCTGTTTCGGTTTGAAGGGTGTGGGTATCGGTGAAATTACAGAGGCTTACCACCTTCAGGCATCGAGTTGATAGACGCAGAGCTTTCCATCGTAGTGCACGTTCCAAGCACGTTCAAAACACGTGCTACAATACAATGCTTTGATATAGGCAATGGTTACCACTTAAAATCAAGGGTGTCCTATAGTCATCCACAAAAGTGGATAAGATTCTCACACACTTCATGTTTTCCAAACTGGTATAATTTTAGATCTTTCAAGACATATTTGAAAATTTGCTTTGAATTGTTCTAGTTTAATTTATGGACGTCTTCAAACAAAAGGCATTTTTATGCTACAACGATGTTTGAAACACATTTTTCCCGACAAAGAGTGGGATAACTCCGACTCTTGCAAGTCAAAAGCCTATTATGAATATTTCAACCATCGTATCGAAAACATATCGACGAGGGTTAGTGAGAAAGCGTTATTTTTTATTAGACTTTCAAATTGTCCATAATTTTACGAGGTGTAATCTCCTGATATGAAAGGCATAGTGACAGAGCGAATTTTAAAACATAGATCCTAATCCTACAGCAATATTATAAAGTCGAAAGTATGCAAAAAAGATGTCAATCAATCATTGGTCTTGTCGGCGCAACTGATACAGATTCTTCCATCTACCTCTCTCTGAAGTAGCTTCCATCACTTAGGTCTTACATAATTATATGATTATGACAGCTCCTTTCTCCATAATTATTATTAATCAATTAAAGAGCCTAGCTCTAGTCGGTGTAACGATACCAGTTTGGAACAAAATGCATGGGAATGGTATAAAATTGGAGAGTAACAACTCAGAAGAGAAGTCATAAATTATTGCCACAACACAAAAACATAATAATGAGTTGATAATGTTGCAAGCTTGATACCTTAATCTTTACCAAATTAGTTCACACTATAAAGTTTATTTTTTTAGTATGTTTAAACTGGTCTGACAGATGCAATACTCTCCATTTTGCTCTTTCCGCGCTTACCATGCGGTTTCGTATCCCGGCCAGATGGAGTACTGACGATATGCGAAAGGCTGCGAAGAAGATGGGCGAGATGTGGAGCTGAGGACAGGGTGCAATGGCTCTCTTTGAGGGAGGCCTATGTCCAGCAGTAAACTGTTATAGGCTGATGATGATTATATAAAAAAGCAACAAAATGAGTGGTTACCCAGGGAGATACACAAGACGGCTTGGCAGTCCAACAGCCAGGTTGATGGATAACATCGTTACCAGGGAAAGACCTTGATGCAAAGAGCGAAAAAAACGGTCGGAAAGGCGTTTTACGGAGGAGGCTTATGTCCAGCAGTGGGTTTTGAAAACTGTGGGGTATAAGGGGTTCCAACTCCCATCTTCGGAATCCAAGCCAACCTCACCTGCACGTGGAGCACCCTACTAACCAAAATACGGGGCTCTGGCGGCTGGCTGATTGCGGCATAGCGCAGCCTGACACAGGCACAGCTAAATCCCCTGGCCGCCGACGGGCAGCAGCGTCGGCTGCGAGAAGCTGTGCCTGCGATCCCCAACCCGCATGCCCAGCGTGGGGATTATGTGCATATCCTTTAATAGGGGAGGCCTATGTCCAGTAGTGGACTAATATAGGCTGGTGTGTTGTGGTGGGTTTTGTAAAGCTGTGAAAGAATGAAAAGCTAACTGGTGTATTTACTGGTGTATTGACTGGTGTATTTCTGTGTCCAGGTGATATATTATGAGCACGCCCAGCATCAGCATCATTACGACCACGAGGATGAACACGAGTCGCCGGGCTGGGGACCCTGGTCCAGGAGTATGGAGCCTGAGGTAACGATGTCATTATAAATAGTTTTAAGAAGTACTCGTAGTAGAGTTCTTTGTGAAGGGCTCGTCCGGGTGCGTACTGTCACTATGCCTATTTCTGCCCTGAAGCAGCTGTGCTGGATTTCGGTTTAAAGGTTTCAGTGAAATTACAGGCACAAGAGGCTTATCATCTTCATGCCACAAGTAGATGGACACAGGGTATTGCATCGTAGAGCACATTTCAGACATCCGTGACCTACGAAGCAGAACTTTGTTATGGGTAATGGCTACCACTTAACATCAGGTGGGCCGTGTGCTACTTCCACCAATAGGTATAATACAAAAAAAGTAGGTACCTACATTACATACATATTTTATACAAAGGAAACACCCAGACCCGAGACAGTTATTTGCAGATCAAACAAACATTTGTCTAGGCGGGAATCGAACTCGTATCCCTTGCATCTCAAGTCACTAATACCAAGAGCAATTAGAAGCTTACCCAATTATAGTATGTTTAAAAATAAATTATATAAATGGTTAAATGACAGGATTTTTTATGATATAAAAGATTTTTTCGACTTTAAGAACAACACGTGCATGTAAATTAATTTAAATTATGTAGGTCTCATATTCTATAAGCTTTTTGTATTTAATTTGTATGCCATGAAACTAGCAAAACATACGCACGCTTTAAAATCTTTATACCATGTTTTATGCAAATAAACAATTGTGATTATGATTATTATGAAAAGGGGGTTGACTCAGCTTGTGCAGTGTAAGTTATGATGAACCTATTGTATTGTATAGAGCTGATTTTCAACCAAATAAGGTTTTGTTTACTTCATAGACGTATTGAATAAATAATGCTGGACGTTATCACCAGCACCATGTAGCCACAAACTAAGCAGAGCTTGTATTATGGGAACCACATCACTAATATACTAGATACGTACCTAGATGCATTTCGTATTGTAAATACATACTTAGATAACACCTAGACCCGAAACAAATATTTGCAGAACGTACAAACATTTGTCACGCGGCGGGAATCGAACCCGCAACCTTCTACGTCTCAGACGGGCCTTCGCCCACTGCGCCACAGAAGTCGTCGTATTGCGTCGGGGTTTTCAAATAAACATTCTTCTTTCAGGAAACGGATGTAGAAATCGACGTGGATCTACAGAACCAGAACTCACCTTACCGAGGCCAGGAACGGAACCCACGACCTCCTTTCCTGAGACCTGTCAACGCTTAACTTATTCAGTCAAATATTTTAGCTCATAGAAAAATACAAAATCTTTGGTTTAGCAAGTAACATTAGCGAGCAAAGGCGCGGGCAAAAGCCAGTAGGTACTTTTTTATATAAAAATATTTTTTACGTAAATAATTCAATCTTGCTTTAATATGAAGAATTTTGTAAGATACATTATAAAGTAATATCGCATACGTTGATACTTAATAAGGTGCTCGTAAACGGGCTAGTTTCTTGTCAATTTCTTGCTGCAATAAGATGCAGTAAGATACTCTTTTTTTTTTCTTTTTGGTATGCCGCCAAGTTGACGATTATATTTCAACACAGTGCAAGAATCGCTGCAATATTGCTGTATAGACCGGCGATATTGCCAAGATATTTCGTACAAAATTCTCAAGGCAATCCAGTTTCCGAATCTTGACGGGCTACACTCGGCAATGTATTGCAAAACGGAATTGCAAACAAGGGTTGCAAATATTATTGGTCAATAAAAATAGCCAACAAGATGAAATTTTTATAGCCCGTTTACAAGCCTCTTTAGGTACTATGTAGGTTCTTTACTTAGGGGCCGTCTATTAATCACCTGAGTCTCGAAAGAGGGGGGAGGGTGTTTGGCAAAAATCACGAAATAAGACAAGGGGGGAGGGGGGTGTAGTAAGATATCACGTGTATTACGTGCGATTTCTAAACCGAAAAGCGGCGTGTAGTGTGTAGTAACTCGCCGGCCGTTGCGAGGCAGCGAACGAAGTTCTTAATCACGGTCCTTGATTTCAGAATCAAATTGGATTATACTTTACACCTGTATTTGAAGATAATATTCTAAAATTATTAATACACGTGATTTTTTTAGTATTAAACCTCCCTCCACCATGTGTCACCAAGGGGGAGGAGTTAAAAAATGCTAAAAAAACCTCACGTGATTAATGGACGGCCCCTTATTTGGTATACTTTTATTATTCGCTTTATGATGACTGACTGCATTCTAAAACCCTGCTTAGAATATCTCCCATGACTCGAGCTTAGATTTTAGAATACCAAAAAAATGACCGTAGTTTTTAATATGTCTAGTATAAACCACATAATTTTTAGTTATTTTTAAACTATTTAGTTGTAATGTGGCCATAAGCGTGCTTGGTTATTTATTTGTATGAATGTTGTCAATTTATTTATTAAATTATTTTCTTTTATTAATGTTTTTATTCACCCAATGATTCCCATCCTACATTTCCTACAAATCCTATCCGACTCCATCCGTCTCATCTCATCTCATACTAACTCATCCTCTGTCCCTCTCAACCCTTACCGTTTCTTCCCACCTCATCGCATCCTTTTTAGAAAAAAAAACATTTATTGACCCACACACAAGTAGGTACTAGATATTATTTATTTTCGCTTTTATTTTATCCAATAACACCTCATCGATATGATGATCTATTATATCTTATCCCACCGCACCTTTTTCTATTTTATCTCATCCCAACCTACCTCACATACCCAGCCGACCCTGACTCCCTCACCCCACGTCAACCAATCGCAGATCCTAGGTACTAGGGTACCTAGAATAAATCAAAGGCTTTGGTACATGTAGTATTTTTGCATAACTACATTCAGTGATTTTATATCTTCAAAAATGTTGAATAGTGCGAGCGAGAGGGAGGTTTGACATGTATCGTCGCATTAAGGCGACTATAAGGGTCAAACCTCCTTCTCGCTCGCACTATTCAACATTTTTGAGGATATAAAATCACTGAATGTAGTTATGCAAAATAGCAAACTTTCACGGCCTAGAAAATAACAAAACAAAGGTTCAGCAAGAATATCATGTTGAACCCAACACGTTTTCCTACCAAAAAATTTGCACCAAAATTGATCACATTGGTGCAAGTTTTTTTGGTAAGAAAACGTGATAGAATCAAAATGATATTATTGCTGAACCTTTGTATTGTTATTTTCTAGGCCGTGAAGGTTTGCTATTTTGCATAACTACATTCAGTAATTTGATATCTTCAAAAATGTTGAACAGTGCGAGCGAGAGGGAGGTTGATTGGATACGCATGTCAATCGCGCGATCAACTTGCGCCAAATCGCCCTTCTGGGAAAGCTCTAAGGCTGCGGTCTCGAAGTCAACGATTGCGGGGCGGCGGCGGTGCGGCAACGCAAACCCGGCCTGGAAACCAGCGGGCAGATCGCGCGGCGCGAACTGTTGTTTTAATGTTCATTTCCATATAAATGTATGCATTGAAACACGCCGTTCCTCGCGCCGCCGCCGTCGCCGCCCCGCGCCCGCTGACTTCGCGTCCGTAGCCTTAGTGGTAGGTAAGTACTAGGGTAGAGTAAATGAAAGGCGTTGTCTTGTACAGTATATATTATAGCGGCGTGTAGTGGTCGGTCTCGGCGGCGAGGGCGGCGAGGTCGGCGCGAGCCAGCGCGCGCAGTCGGCCGCGCGTCGCGCCGCGCCACCACGCCGCCAGCGACACCGCCAGCCCACCCGACCTGACACAACAACACATCTACATCACTAAATACTAACAACAATCATTATAGGGATGATCACTGAAAAATTCTAATTAGTCAGTCTTTTACATTATCGAAAAATATAGGACAGGACACGTATTTTTTCTTTTGTCAATTGAACAAAAAATTACTAAGATATAGTCATTGATAATACTGTTACTATCGTAACTAGATGCGTAGTATCGGCCATAATGCGTATAGGCAATATATACGTGATCTACGATGCAATACTTTGTGATAGGTAATGGTTACCACTTAACATCAGGTGGACCATGTGCTTGTTCCATCTTCAAATACCATAAAAAAAAATAAAAAAAGGCTCAGGTCTTGGCCATGGCCAAGATCCTCTACTTAATTCTTACATTGGCCATCTTGACGTCGATCGAGTAACACCTCCACGAAATAGGCAAATAATTTGATGGAATAGTGAATTTCTTGAACTCAACTGCGTAAAGAAACATTTAATTTTTTCCTAATATCACAGCAAATATTAAAGAAAAATTAGTTAAATAGTTAATACCATTTAATGTTGCCAACAAAAAAAACAGTTTTCCCGATTATTGTGGGAGATTTTGATAAAGAATGAAATCTTTCAAATAGATCACTCACTTCTACTGATAAATGCCCTCATCCGTGAAATCAAACTATGCACTCTTGACGTTACATGCTGTGTTTGAGTGATATTACGATCACTATTAAGCAATATATATATTATGTTTGCACAAACTAAAACACTGTTAATTTATTTCTACAATCAAATTTGACTAATATTATTATTGTTATTGATTATTGATAATATCACTAAGTCATGACAGTTAGTACTTTATGAAAGCGTAAGGCAGCTTGAAACATAAAACGAGATACATTTTTTGTATCTAAAGTGTAAGCTCACACTTCAGGGAAAATCTAAAATATTATAATATCCCGTAAATTTCGAGTCGGCGGGATTAGAACCCGTGGCCTTCCCATAAATACTGGGACACCAGCGACTGCGCTACGATGTATGTTGTTATTGTTGGTCGGGGGTTTACTTATTTCCAATACATCAATGAGTTAAAAATCACATTAATTTCCGGGTAAAACATCGAGATCAGGCAACATCGAGCTCTTTATTTCAAGCATTATAGCTATCTCTATAAAATCAACTGCCATTCTCGAAGCAGGACAGAAAATAAGAGATAAATTTATGTTTACTTCGAAAGTTCCCTCATAAAGTATCTCAGGAAGACAGGGGCGGGATGAAGTGGGAAGGGAAGGGATAAAATAGGATGAGATGTGTTGGGAAGGCATGAGATGTGGTGGGAAGGGTTGAGATGGGATGGGGTGAGTTTGCCTTTATAATATCAGTAGGATAACATACCCTGTCCATATACTAGGCGCGTCCCGCGGGTTGTCCTGTCTCCGTTGCTCTGCGAGCGCGTTCCTTATCAACTCCTCGGCAAAGCTCTTCATAGCCGACAGCAGAACCGCGTGGACAGAACTGGGGAATGATAAATAATGCTGGACTATCACACAGCAGCATGTAGCCCCAAACTAAGCAGAGCATGTATTATAGGAACCACATCACTGATATACTAAAAATGTACATAAGTTTTTTTTTTTGTAAATACATTTATAAATAGAAAACATTCAGACCCGAGACAAATATTTGCAGATACACAAACATTTGTGCTATTGTGCTGTATTTAGTTTGTACATTTGTTATTTAATACTAATGTAGACGTGGGTACTTTTCCTATGCCAATAATAAACTAGCTTGCGAGCAAGACGGTCGTTTCATTGCCTACCGATATACCACCAGTCCATCCAAAGGTTGTCTGGAAGAGATCGCTTTTGGCGATAAGACCACCCATTGTGCATTTTATTTTTTAGTGTATATTTTCCGTTTTATTTTTCTGGTGTACAATAAAGAATTTATCTATAATTTTTCTAGCGGCGGGACTCGAACCCGCAACCTGCTACGTCTCAGGCGGGCCTTCGGCCACTGCGCCACAGAGATCGTCAATAAGACAGTATCTTTAATTATTTCGGATTATTGTAATTGGATGCGAGCCGTATAAATAGATATAATAGTGTTGTCGATTGTGTGAGCTTTTTAAATAATAACTACAAAAACAACATCAGCCTATATCAGTCAAGGCCCACAAAGGCCTCCCCCTCCCCACGCTGGGCATGGGGGTTGGGGATCGCAGGGCACAGCTTCTCACAGCCAACGGTGCTTCTCATCCGCGAACAGTGAATTTAGCTGTGCCGGTGTTAGGCTGCGCTATGCCGCAATCAGCCGCCGCCAGCGCCACGTTTGTTAGTTAGCAGGTGCACCACCGACAGGTGAGGTTGACTTGGGTTCCAGTTTTATGATATTCGAAGATGAAACAAGCACATGGCCCACCTAATATTAAGTGGTAACCATTACCTATAACAAAACATTGCATCATAGATCACGTTTCTTTGGAACATGCTCTACGATGCAAGGCCCTGCGTCCATCAACTTGAGCCATGAAGATGATAAGCCTCTTGTGCCTGTAATGTC
The DNA here is from genome assembly GCA_951804965.1 of Horisme vitalbata. NCBI lineage: Eukaryota > Metazoa > Arthropoda > Insecta > Lepidoptera > Geometridae > Horisme > Horisme vitalbata. The sequence continues at coordinate 26,639,687 of OX638094.1, read as the reverse complement.
ACCGGCAACCACACCCTTCAAACCGAAACACAGCACAGCTGCTTCACGGCAGAAATAGGCATAGTAGCAGTACTTCCCCGGACGAGCCCTTCACAAAGAGCTCTAGTACAACGATAGAGGTTGAACTTACCTATATGAGTATCCATTGCCAATATCTTCGTTCCTCAATTCAATTCCAATATCAGCGCATTTTCTCTCGATATACATAAACCTGAGTCGATCGTCCTCACTTGCCACCGGAAGTGGTATCAGGCCGGAAGTGGACGCCATTTCCTTTTTGACGTTCACTTTGGCGGTGTCGGATATGACGTCGATGTCCTCGTCATCTGACAGCTCGATCGTTTCTGTTGAGCTGAAAATATTTATAAAATAATGTCAAGGGTAAGTTGGTGTGACTACGTATAAATAAAATTAACCATAGTCATACCGGTGTGACTACGAAAAAATAAATTAACTATAGTCACACCGACGTGACTGCGGAAAAATTAAATGATGCATAGTCATACTGGTATGACTATGGTTCACACTAATATGGTATATTGGTGTAACTAGAGATCAGTTGCGAATTAAACACACTAAAATATAATATTTAGTAATATAACTGCGGAAAGTTTGTGTGTATGTATATGTTTGTCCCTACTCAACTCCATACCTATGTTACCTATGTCCCGCCCAGGAATATTGTAATTGTACTGTCAAAATTGATGCACACTATACTTACGCAATAGGTTAGACGACTTTACATATCCAAAAAATATTGGACACATATTTTTTCTTTTGTCAAGTAAACTTTGTTATTTACAAAGATATAGTGCGTTAAAGTTCCGCGCGACGTCACGATATAGTACATTTTTTACCTAGCCGTGACGTCACGAGCCCCCACTCCCGAACTTTCACGTTCTTTATCTCCGTCAATTTCTATAGATTCAATAAACAAACACATACGTGTCCAGTAATTTTTGATTATCTAACTGATAATTCGAATTATTATTTTTTTGACCCAGACGTCATGCCATTGTGATGTTTGTTATTTCAATTTCAATCAAGAAAACTTACGCATCCATGTCAAACTTAAACACCGACAAAGAAGAAATATCCTCAGAATTGGGGTAAATCTCCTTTATACTGCAACCCTCGTTCCAGGACGACCAATCACTGTCCTCCTTCACGGCTACCTGGGCTCTGATTGGATGGTGGCCATGTAGGCGGAGATAAAGGAGTATTTGCTTCGTCCGCCATATTGGACCGTGTTTGAAATGTTCTGTTAGCAGTGTGTTTATGAATTTTGCTCTTGACCACTGGAAAATACCACACTAATATTAACTGGACACTATCGCACAGCATCACGACTTAGCAGAGCTTGTATTATGGGAACCACATGACTGATATACATATTATACACACCCAGACCTAAGAAAAATATCTGCAAATAATGCAAAATATGTCCCGCGGCGGGAATCGAACCCGCAACCTATCTGCATCTCAGGCGGTGCTTCGCCAATGCGCCATAGAGGTCGTCATATTTCCTGGAAATTAAACATTATACGTTATATTTAAAAAACTTGTGAAATAATCAAAAAATTACCTCAATATTTCGTCTCTTAGCGAAATCTAGTTTCCAATATCGCTCGCTACTTTCCACGACGAACGGGAACCGCGATAAAAAGTCAGGATCTCTCGCCTCGTCGCTAATCAGCGGTATTCTCTTCACCAGGTGATTCACGGCAGACCGTACGTCGGTAAACCTAAAAAATATTATATAAAAATAACTAGCGTAAACCTTCCTCTTGAATCACTCTATCTATTAAAAAAACCGCATCAAAATCTGTTGCGTAGTTTTAAAGATTTAAGCATACATACGGACAGACAGACAGCGAAATACGAATTTGTATTATGTTATGTAGTGACAAATAGATAATACATTATTATCACCAGTGATCGGAATAGGTTGACCTAATTTACCTAAAGTTCGTGGAACAGAGGCAAACATTGGAGACTTCCTTAAAACAACATTTTTTTCGGGGTCAAAATTTAACACGGTTTCGAGACACCAGTTAAATCACTGACTGATGAAGTGAAGGTAAACTCCATTACAATCGCTCACTAGCAAATCAGAGTTGACTTTCACCTTACCTTACAAAAAGTCAACTTTCACCTTACCTTAAATTTTTGTAAGGTAAGGTGAAAGTTGACTGTGTTTTACAGTTCATGAATATTTTGGTGATTAACAGGCAAAAAATTTAACATTATCTGTCTCCTGCTGGACACAGGCCTCGCTTAATAAGAAGGGGATATGCCCATAATCCACGTTGGGCATGCGGTTTGGGGATCGCAGGGCACAGCTTCTCGCAGCCGACGCTGCTGCCCGTCGGTGGTCAGGGGATGTAGCTATGCCAGTGTTAGGTCAGGCTGCGCTATGCCGCAATCAGCCACCGCCAGAGCCACATTTGTTAGTTAGCAGGGTGCACCACGTGCAGGTGAGGTTGGCTTGGGTTCCGAAGATGGGGGTTGGAACTCCTTACACCCCAAAAACATTTTTTTAGTTAACTTATTTGATTTGTGTGGCATATCAGCTGCCTATTGATCTCCTCAAATATTGATACTGTTTACGTTACCATCCTGTAGATTTCATATTCATATTCATTTATTGTTATTATTTATCTCATTTATTATTATATATTTATAGTACTCACCTACTTATAACAGAGACAAGGCTGTCGTACAAAGATTCCTCCTTCTTAACCTCGAAATCCACTTCCTCAACCTTTTCAAAGTCATTAACTTTAGGATTAGCTAAATAACAATGATCATTTTCTAAATGTGGAAAGTTCTGTCTTAACCGATCAATTCTGATACAATTCTCAGTTTTTATCTGTTTCTTAACCTCCGGTTTGAGTAAGGACATTCCACCTTTTCTCCTCCGTACATTCTTGAGTCCGTTAGATTTGATCGGACTTATTTTAGTAGTTGTATTGTTAATTATTATCTCCTGGACTTTCGTTAGATCTAATTCTCTGTCCATTTCTAGGTAGTATATTTTGCCTGTAATAGGGTCTATGTATTTGACTATTCTTTTCTTGACCGATGACGGTTGGTTCAATATTTCACTCGGTACTTGTAATATATTCTCGTTTTGTGTATCCTTTATACTCTGTGTATTATTTACACTTTGTGTATTATTAATAATTTGTGTATTCTTACTTTTTTGTGTACATTGTAAACTATTCTGCGTATTCTGTACACAGTTCTGTGTATTTTGTATATGAGTATTCTTTATACACTTCTGTGTATCATTCTTCTGCGCATTCTGTATACATTTCTGTGTATCCTCTATATTTGTATCTTGCATATGTATATCATTTTGTATATCTAATATACTTTCGCTGATCAAGTCAATTTTCTCTTCAAAATCTGTTTCTTGTTTGACCTCCGGCTTCGTTGGCTTGACAAACATTTCATCAACATCCAACTCCGTAGGTGTTTTGAAGAAGTCCATCCAATTGTCTGTGTTATCTGTACTGTCAGTGACTTCTTCATTGACTGGTTCTGTCTTGACTGTTACCTCTGTCTTTTTGTCTGTGTCGTCGGTGAATTCATATTGTAACATTTCTTCCGTACTGTATAACCATACATCTACTATTGTTTCTGAACCTGAAAAAAATTGAAAAATTGTACGTCCTACTTATCCTACTAATATTATAAATATAAATATATTTATATTGTTAAATAAAGACCTTTTTGAAAACAAAACAATATTATAAATGCGAAATTTTGTGAGTATGTATGGATGTATGGATGAATGTTTGTTACTCTTTCACGCAAAAACTACTGAACGGATTTGGATGAAACTTGGAATATAGTTTGTGACCTGGATTAACACATAGGTTACTTTTTATCCCGGTACCACGCGAGGGAAGCCGCGGGCGGAAGCTAGTAAATAATAATTACCTAATGTCTGCATTCCCGTGTAGTTTCTATCCAGCTTAATATTATGTTCCAATGAGGCGGGCTTGTTTCTCTCAGGCAATGTGAATTGTAGCTCGATTTTGGCTGGAAATTCACCCCAGCCACGCCGGCTTATGTGGAACGGATGTTTGCTGAAAATAAAATAAATTTTGGTTTAAAAACAGACTGAAAGGCTTATTAGAGTACGCGGTATTCAGTCTGTCTTAGTAAGACTAATTGCCGGTTCCTATATTATACCGTTACCGATTACACCTCGTTTTCCCCTAAAAAACTGTCAAATTTTCGACTCGTTGTTAATTTTTGACAGTTTTCAGGCGTAATCGGTAACGGTATAATATAGGTACCGGCCGTAAGTGGCTTACTCTTATTACACTACGCCAAGTGTAAGACAGGCTCACTAAGATAATAAGCCTTTAAAACCTTGATTTGTAGCCATGCCAGCGAAAAGAGTGGCGTCCAAGCCTGTAATTATTATGCAATTTTGAAAATAGTCAATAACTCTAAATCCGGGGTGTAAGTGATTCCAACTTCCATCTTCGGAACCCAAGCCAACCTCACCTACTCGTGGTACACCCTGCTGTATAACAAATGGGTCTCTGGCGGCGGCCGATTGCGGCATAGCGCAGCCGAACTGCGAGAAGTTGTGCACTGCGATCCCCATCCCGCATGCCTAACGTGCGGATTATAGGCACATCCCCCTTTTTTAGGAGAGGCATATGTCCAGCAGTGGCCTCATATAGGCTGGTGTGGTGTATGACGCCCCCCACCCACAGGCAACAGGTTAACTACACATTACGCCACATGCTGTATACACTCACACTAAACGCACCCTGTGACGGGGTGCGTACGAATGGTGATACTCACTCTAAATGCACCCTGTGATGGGGTGCGTAAGATAAGAATGGTGATACTCACTCTAAATGCACCCTGTGATGGGGTGCGTAAGATAAGAATGGTGATACTCACTCTAAATGCACCCTGTGATGGGGTGCGTAAGATAAGAATGGTGATACTCACTCTAAATGCACCCTGTGATGGGGTGCGTAAGATAAGAATGGTGATACTCACTCTAAATGCACCCTGTGATGGGGTGCGTAAGATAAGAATGGTGATACTCACTCTAAATGCACCCTGTGATGGGGTGCGTAAGATAAGAATGGTGATACTCACTCTAAATGCACCCTGTGATGGGGTGCGTAAGATAAGAATGGTGATACTCACTCTAAATGCACCCTGTGATGGGGTGCGTAAGATAAGAATGGTGATACTCACTCTAAATGCACCCTGTGATGGGGTGCGTAAGATAAGAATGGTGATACTCACTCTAAATGCACCCTGTGATGGGGTGCGTACGAATGGTGCAATGTGACGGAGACCCCCGTGAGCAGCGGCGAGGGGTCGGGCGCGTGGCTCGGCCCCCGGATGTACAACAACCACTTGTGGGTCGAACGGTCGAGCCGGGACGCAGCGGGGACGTACTTAGACGTGTTGCCTGAAAATTAACACAAAAAACTTTGAGCGCTTGACGAAACGCATGGCATATGTGAAACATCGACAATTTTGTACAGAAAATACTTCTAATTTTCAGACTCACACAGACAGTTTCAAGAACACTACATAGGGATCAATTTGTTTATTTATAGTTGGCCAAATTCTAGATCCCTATTTATTTATGAAGGCGTGATAATTTATGTATGTATGAGTTATTAAAATGTGCATGCCAAAGATTTTGGTAGGACATAAACTTGACTGATTAATTATTAAGATCTTTATTGCATCACATGTGTTCGTGCAAATAAATACAATTTATCATTTTATCATTTATCATTAATACTCGCGCTCAGATAGACTAAGATTCAGATAGACTAAGACTAAAACAGTCTCCGACTCACACAAAGGTTAATTAGTAGAAAGAATTGAAATTTTGCACAGAGACTCTCTAATATAAATAAATAAACACCTATTTCAGCATTTTTAGCAAATCAACCCCTAAGAGGGTTAACGGGGGTTGCAAAGTTTGTGGGGAACGAAATAATCTTTACTTGAAACTTTTCACAGACACTAATAAAAATAAATGAATAAATTTCTCGACTGGCCTCATAGCTCAGTAACACTGCCTTCTTAGCTGCAGGTCGCGGGTGCGATTCCCGCCCAGGACAAACATTTGTGTGATGAACATGAGTTTGTTCTGTGTCTGGGTGTTTTACAAGTATGTATGTATGTTTATCAGTCTCTGGTACATAGTACAGACTCTGCCTAGAATGGGATAAGTTGACCGTGTGTCCCGTATTTTTTATCTTTCATATGAACACTAAAGAACCTTGTATTTTTAACAGAATGATAATGCAAAGCCGCAGGACGCAGCTAGTGAATTATTAAGACACTCACCAATGATAAACCTGTATCTATGCTTCATCTGATTCCTCGTCGCTTCATCCAGAGTCACCACATTGGTCACCTTCGGCTCAATGTGCCGCGGCACCTTTCTCGGCAAGCTCGGTTGGCTGGTGGTGGGCTCACCGTCTGGTCTTAGGGATTTCGTCGCGTCCGCTGATGTTGTGAAATTACGATTTTTGAGCATTGCCTGTAAATTATAATTTTTTAGGGGTCAGTATAAAGGAATTGAGGAGGAATAAAGGAAAAAGGAACCCTTATAGATCACTTAGTTGCCCGTCTGTCGCCAGCTGTACTCACAGAATAGTCCATCCTAGTCTTGTTCCTCGGCATTCTTGTCTTGAAGATCTCGTCAATATCGACGGACTTCTTGCCAAAGAGTTTCTGCACCGACGGGTGGATGTGACGCTGACCATCGCGGAGAATGCTGACGCTCTGAAACATTCATCTAGATCATGATAATAATAATGATAACGTATCCACGCTAGCCTACAGTCCACTGCTGGACATAGGCCTCGCCTAATAGGGGGCTCTCGCACTGAGGGGATGTAGCTGTGCCGGTGTTAAACAGGCTCTACACGCTTGGCAAACAACGGCTCACAGCAAATACCAAACAACAAACACAAACCTCTCGATGGATGTTTGCCCATTTTTGTTTTTGTTTGTGTTTGTGTTTGAACCCCTTACACCAAACAGATTATGATAATAATAGAGAAATAAGGTTTTCTTAGCAAAGGTTTAAAATTCAAGTCTCATAAGACGTCCAACTTGTCCTGTGGAATGCTAACTGCTTGTAACTATATTTTGGAAGCCGTTAGGGTCGTAAGTCAATGAAATAGACGCTAGCAGCTGATTCCAAATTTTAGCAGTACGCATTATAAATTACTAGCCGCCGCCCACGGCTTCGCTCACGTGGTACCAGGATAAAAAGTAGCCTATGTGTTAATACAGGTCATAAACTACCTGTATATTCAAAGATTTATCTAAATGCGTTATGTAGTTTTGGCGTCAAATAGTAACAAACATACATCCATCCATCCTGAGTCCTGATTTCTTTCTTTAATTTATAATATTTTAGTAGAAAGGATGGATTAGTAGGATGTTTGCACACAGTCCTCATAATATCAATCATATGTGGATGTGGATGGTAGCTAGTAGTGCGCCAAAAGTTCCGTTCCTATGGAAGAATGGTGATGGAATGACGGAATAAGGTCATGTAGCTGTTGCGCACACTCTCCAAATTATCATCATCAGCCTAAAGCAGTCCAGTGACGATTTGCGAAAGACTGCTGGTAGAAGCTGGATGCGTCGAGCTCAGGACAGGGCGCAATGGCGCTCATTAGGGGAGGCCTAAATATGAAGTATGATAAAAAAAAATGTTTGAAGATGCCTCAGTCTACAACCTAAACTGTATGTATACCTGTGCCTTAGCCCTAGGGTCCCGTTGAGTAGCGATCTCATCGTGTATCTGAGCAGTGTTCAGCTGCAGCTTCTGATCTGAATAGTAGCTGTTCACCAGCGAGTATCGGAGACGGTGGAGCAGTCGACGGGATAACATCATTCTGAAAAACAACACCATCATCAACAACAACAAAAACAGCCCATTCAGTCCACTGCTGGACATAGGCCTCCCTTATAAGATGGGGGATACACAGGGCACTTCTCGCTTCACCCACGCTGCTCCCCGTAGGCGGCCAGGGGACTTAGCTGTGGCAGTGTTAGGCTGCGCAATACCGCAATCAGACGGGAGCAAGAGCCTCGTTTGTTATTCAGCAGGGTGCAGCACGTGGTGCACGGGCAGGTGAGGTTGGCTTGGATTCCAAAGGTGAATGTTAAAACCCTTAACCCCAGTTCAGTAGCTTGAGTGTGAATAACATCGTCATTATAGCAGTCCACGGCTGAACATAGACATCCCCTAATGTGCGCCATTGCGCCCTGTCCATAACTCGAAGCATCCAGCTTCGACCAATAGCCTTTCGCAGATCAATCCACCTGGCAGGAAGGCGTCCTACACTGCGTTTCCCGAGCCGCCGTCTCTAGTCAAAAAGTCGAAAATATACCTCAGTAGAAATGTTAGCGATATTTGTGTATGGAGATATGAAAGTTTAACAAACTTCCCGCTAGGGGCGCTGTCTCATTTTCATACGCAACTAAAGTTATCGCAAACTTTGTAGTAAGATATGTTTTACACACTAAAACACTCAAAGAAAGGCTTGCGAGCTACTATCCACACAATCGTCGAGTGTTGTCAGTTAGTTCACTTGGTACTAGAGTCACCAGCTTATTTCAGTGAATTGATTGTAATAAACTTCCCCTAATAAAAAGAAGAATATGCCCGTAATCCTCTCGCTTGTCATGCAGTTTGAGGATCGCAGGGCATAGCTTCACTGCCGATGCTGCTGCTGGCGTTCAGTAAAATTAGGTGCGATTAGGCTGCGCTATGCCGCAATCACCACGCGTGCGCCATGCGTTAGTGAGGTTGGCTTGGGTTCCGAAGATGGGGACAGGAACCCCTTACACCCCGAAGGTGTCCCAGGAGGTAAGTGTTCGAAATACTCATGTGTAAATTGCGTGGCAACTTCACCAATTTATCTTCTGAGAGCAGACAATGATTAGAGTTGAAAGCGAAATCGAGTTTCATATGTCACATGTCGGGTCTTGTAATGACCACTCCATCGTCTCGTATAGCTATATGGGTGAAATTAAATATGCCTAAGCAAGGAGGAGAAGTTTTATAAAACACACATTTGTGTACGCCACAATGGTTTCAACATTAACTAGGAGGGTTACCAAATGCTGATGCTTTCTGTACATTTTTCAGGAATTACACAACTGGTTTTAAACAGTCAAATGTCTCTAATGTTGCCTATGCTGAGTAGAGTCCTGTATTACCCAGTGTTTATGTACATTACTCATATGTAGGTACCAATTTTTTCTTTTTTTTTTATCTTTTGATCTATGACATACAAGTGTAATCATATCTATTCTATATTTACCTAGGTACTCACTACTATTTACTGTAATTTGGGTGAAATAAATATATTTTCTTTCTTTCTTTCTTCTTTCTCCTTTTTTTCTTAAAACAGTTAAGTAATTAACAAAAAAGTACTTTAAAATTGAGCATGAAATAGTAAACTATGAAAGTATTAGAATTGCGCAACTCTACTAGGGGTAGAGGTCTATAGATAGATAGATAACACTTTATTGATCACCACATTCATACAGGAAAGAGTGAGAAAGGAAAGAGTAACTTAGTGTAAGCAATATTATGGTAACACAATTCGCGGCCTTACCGCTGAAAGCAATTTCTTCCAGGCAACCATACTACAAATAGGAAGAGCAAAGCTTTAGGGATGGCGGTGCACTAACACAAGATTGGACATATTAATAAACCTATATATATATTTATAGGTTTATTATCAGGGGGTCCCCTAATATTAGTCTACATGGTGATGTAGACTGCAATTATGGTTATGTACAATGTAGTTTAGAAAAGTACATTAGTAGGGACAAGTATAAGACAAGGGTGGAAACTAGTGTTCAAGGGTTTTAAGGTTATAATATAACAAGTAGAAAAGATTGTTTACTAGAAATTAAAAAGCAAATATTCTGCGGCACATTCCAATTCATATCAATTTAAATCAACAAATTTTTGCGAGAGCTAAACAAAAACAGCGCCAAAATTACCAACCAAGGTCTTTGCCAAAAATTGACACATGGTTTGTTTGTTGTTTTGTTTATCATTTTGTGGCGGGTAAATTAGGTAAAAGGAAGCGGGTACAGCAATCTAAATGTAATAATAACAACTTACCGTTGATCTAGAAGCGTTACTTCCTTTTCGCGAGCTTCGAGTTCATTCGTAAACTCCCGGCGAATAATTGATTTGATTTTTTTTACTTTCTCCTCTTCAGATAGGCTTGGGGGCTCCTCCTTGACGCGCACAGCGGCCTCCGGGTAGTCCGGATCATGGTATTCCTTCAGCTGATCCATTTATAGCTATTTTTACACTTAGAAACGAATGACGCCCTTTTGGCGTCTTACAAGGAAACTGGTATGTTTACGGAATTATCTTAGAAACTACAGTCACGGCACTTTGGTATAAGTTATTATATCACAATTATTCACAGCTCCGATAAGTAAGTTACCTGTTTTTATGCCCTAAAACAAAAAAACAATATTTCTATTAAATTGAAAAATCCGTAATTTGACAGCAGTACGAGTACGGGTCCTGATATTGCACGTCCTGATTATGCACAGCCTGATCATCCATGTACAAACAAAGCAAAGCAAAATGTCCACCAAAAACTGGCTGTGAAAAATCAACACGTGACGATTATGCACGGACTGATTAATCACAGCCTGATTATTGATGCACATGCCTTCTGATTGGTCGATTTTTTTAGCAGCCATCACTCGTTTGAACGCCACAAGTAAAAACGTCCATAGACCTTAAAATCACTAATTAATCAACGACAATTGAATAACCACAGACTATAATTTGAAGGTTTGGTAAGGGCGTGTACAGACGGAAAACAAACAACAAAACACCTTAAAAAACCTGTGTTTGTAAACATGCTGGGAGTAAATACGTTCCCTCTAGAAGTTCATTCATTCTTTCCAGGATAACAGAGTAGAGGAAGGGTACATACTTCGACTTATTTTGCTCGAAGGGTACATATCACGTATAAAAAAAAATGATATTTTGAAAAAGTTTAGAAACTTACCTATCTATAAATTTTCAGAAGAAAGCAAATTATTAAATTTATATTATATACAGCGACTAGTTTCAAAGAATATGGTATAAATACGTATATTAAACATTGGTACCATAGATCTTTAAAATATATTAAAGATCTATGATTGGTACATAATATTAATAATAATAAGGTACCTACGAGCTTATCTATCTCACTTACCTTAATGGGTAGATTTTTAAACTTGGTGGCAATAGGGACCTTAATATGCTGGAACGTCAAATAGATTTTCTATTAAGGCAGGATACAGAAAAGGTTGGCAAAATTAGGGAAGTCAAGCACCCCAAAACAAAATCCTGAAAATTGGTGAAGTCACAAAATACTTACTATTCCATGAATTACAGTTTAATTTCGATCGAAAAAATTAGGTTTCTTTTTGACGCAATCACTTTAGCATTGTACCAATTGTGGTAGTGCCATACATCAGACAGCATTGCCCTTTCATCTAGCATATTTATATTCGCTTCGCTCGTCGGAATTTGTTTTTGCTATTGCCTAATTCATATTACTGTATGTACCGTTATAATAAACAAAACCTTTTTTTTTTTTTTTGCTAAGAATGTATTATCTGGAAAATAGGTCAAAAACATTACCAAACACCAAAATTGCCCCCCCTTAAACGAAATCCTGTATCCGCGCCTGAATTCGCAACTGCATAATCAAATCATTCATGGTTACCTACCTCTAATTCGTCTACAACCAATAAGCTGGTTATAGGTACTGGGTATATAGATAACTTCTACTTATGACTACTAATGTAATAATAATACCAATCTACTTGAGTAATTCAGTTGGTCAACCAAACCCCATCTAAAACCTACTTAGCTTTTCTTTGTCGAAGCTGACTACATAGTTTAAGTACGTACTATTGGTCTACCTAAAAAAAATAAGCCTATTATCCAGGCCAAGGAGTTTTTATTTGACGCTTTGAACCAAAATCTGTGCCTAGTGTATTTTATGTATTTTTGGGATTAACTGTCGACTCAAAACTTAACCACACATTACAACCCTTTCTAACAAACTTACTTAGGTCTGCAGCATACGCTATCCACAAAGTAAGTCAACTAAAAGCGCCTACACACGACCTTAAAATCAGAGACAATATCAGGAGAGTGGTGGGGAGCGCCCTAGATCGCTCCATTGATCGCCTCGTGAGTAGGCAAATCGTGATAAGTATTATTATTATTACCCCTAACTCAGAAATTGGTTCGGGCGAGCTCACGATTTAGGGCCGATTATCGTCTAATGAGCGTTGTCCGTGCGTGTGTAGTGAAATCGGAACCGATTTCACCGCAGTGTGCGTGCGACTGTAGTGGCGACTGGACGTGTTTTTATAAATCAATTTTTATTTCTTGCGGCGATATGGTAAAGAAGAAGTAGCAAGAGACCTGAACGAAAATAATTGATATCTACAAGGAATTGTAGTACATATGGGACCAAAAACATAAAGAGTATTTATATTATATAAAACCTCCAATATCCATCCTTTGAAAGTTTTTAAATCAGCTGGTTGTAAATGTCTCATCACGTTGATGTGACACATGTGACTCAATTCATGGCGTTTCATCAACCACCTCTTATCCCAGGCCTTTCTCTTTTCATTTGGTCGCACCGTAGCAACAGCCAGAGCGATGCCTATTTTTTGATTTTTTGAAAGTGTAGACGGCATCTTGGATCGACGAGCGCTTTGCTTCAGGGTAGGTTACGTACTAACTGGCAGGGACGTGTGTAGAGTAGTAGCCGATTTCATCCCCACTACCCATAGATCTTTTATACTACAGTTAGATTGGCAATACAGAACTAGGTGCGAGACCAAAACAATAGTACACGAGTATGTGTGTAATGTGCATGTGTGCAACAAAAATAGTGATGTGCTATGCACTGCCTACCTCAACTTCGATTATCGATAGGAACCTAGAGATTGCAACGTCTTCGTTTCTGTTTATTTGATGCAATGTACTCGTAAAGTTAATATCATCTTGAGGGAACAAAAATAAAACTAAATACGTTGCATGTGCAAAACTGTTTTTTTTTATTTTCCTTCAGATAACTAATTTGTTGTAAAAATGTCGTAAACTTTCTTTAGAAACATTTTGAAATTTTGCTTCATACTTATATCAAGTATGTTAAAAAAGTTTTTACAGGACACAGGACATTTATTTACTAACTTTCAGAACATATTTTCTTTTACATTTTTTCCTTTTAAATGTGCTCGAAAAACTCGTTCAGACCGAATACCGATCTCATAACCTCTTTTGAAGGACAAATAAAGCCACCTATCTACATCTACACTAATATTATAATCTACACTAATATTATAAAGAGGAAAACTTTGTTTGTATGTTTGTTTGTTTGTACTGAATAGGCTCAAAAACTACTGGACTGATTTTAAAAATTCTTTCACCATTCAAAAGCTACATTATCCACGAGTAACATAGGCTATATTTTATTTTGGAAAAAAATAGGGTTCCGTAAGATATTTGGGTTTTTCGGACACAAGGTGTAAAAAATCAACCAGAAAAGTTACTTATTTTGCGTACGCTGCCTAAACTATAAAAGATAGAACCATAAAATGTTCTAATTAATTGTAGATCTTATAAATATCTACAAAAAAGTCCGCGACACACTATACCCATCTATGTCGAGTGAGGCACAGCAACCATTTTTTTATTTAAAAATCTTGAATTTTTTTTGGACTACATTTAAACGCGTTTATTTTACTCATGCTATTAATCCTTATCAAAATAAATGATTTCATCACTAAGAACAGTTTATGGAGATAATATTTGGTCTTTGAATGATTAAAATTGGACGTTTGGTTTTGAAGTTATGGCGAAATGAAAATATTACGATTTCTGCTGCACGGCCCGTTGCGAAGTGGGCGTCACCAAGGCGGGGGTGCGCGTGCGGGAGGGGAGTTTAGATCTATGAGTAAGGTACCCGCGCGGCTCAGTCGCGAGGTCGGCTCCCTACGCAGCGGTCGTGCGCGAAGTCTAATAATTTTCGTGCGATTTTTTTTAGATTTCGTTCTTAAAACTACACCTACGCAAAAGTTCTTCTCAGAGCTAAACAAAAGTTCCTTTCAGGGCTAACCAACAGTTCTTTTCAGGGCTAACCAACAGTTCTTTTCAGGGCTAAATAACAGTTCTTTTCAGAGCTAGACTATTACATGCTATTAACATTTTCTTAAACATTTGAAAATGCCTAAGAGAGCCAGGTCTCAACTTTCTAAACATAGTTCTCAAGCACGGGCAGCAAGAATACGTCGTATGGGAGAATCTTCACCTGAACGTTCACAACGCCTTGCTGAACAAAATCAGAGAAACTCTCAGGTACGCGCACGAGAGTCGAGTGTCGAACGTTCGCAACGCCTTGCACAACAAAATCTGAGAACCTCTGAGTTACGTGCACGAGAGTCGAGGCTGGAGCGTTCCCAACGTCTTCATGAACAAAATGTAAGGACCTCTGACTTACGCGTACGAGAGTCAAGTGTCGAGCGTTCGCAACGCCTTGCCGAACAAAGTCTGAGAACCTCCGAGCTACGCGCTCAAGAGTCGAGGCTGTAGCGTTCCCAACGTCTTCATGAACAAAATATAAGGACCTCTCAGTTGCGCGAAAGAGAGTCGAGTGTCGAGCGTTTGCAGCGACTTAGAGCTCAAGCAGAGAGACAGCAGTTGTCCACAAACACAGTTTGCAATCGAATTTTAGCTAACAGCAACAGACTGGCTTTCAGATATGATCCGCAGGTTGATTATGCACAACAAGCGTCCGTCCAAATCAGAGTCATGAATAAGATCTGCTCTAACTGCTCTGCCAAGAAATGGACAGACGAACCTAATGGTATGTGCTGTGCTTCAGGTAAAATTTGTCTTCCTAACCTTCAGGAGCCACCACAACCAATAAAAAATCTTTTAACTAATAACCATCCATTATCTGGTCATTTTTTAACAAACATACGTAGATACAATAGTCTTTTTCAAATGACTTCGTTTGGCGCAAAAGAAATCAGGGAAGGAAATTTTATGCCCACTTTTAAAATTGAAGGACAGGTGTATCATCTCATTGGTAGCCTTTTACCACCGTCAGGCCAAAACCCACAGTTCTTGCAAATATATTTTATTTCGGATGCAGACCAGTTATCGTTGCGATCAAGCATCGCACCAACCTTAAAAATGGATTTAATTCGTGAATTACAGACCGCTTTGAATAATCATAACGTGTATATACGAAGTTTTAAACAAAACTTAGAACTTAACTCCTCAGATAATTTAAAGTTAATTATTCATTCAGATCGCACTCCACAGACAGCACACAGAGGCAGATATAATGCTCCTACTGTAAACGAGGTAGCCGTTCTCTTGGTCGATGAAGACAAAGGTCCCAGGGATATAGTCTTACACGGTAGAGACGGACAGCTCAAAAGAGTTTCTGAGCTACATCGGTCCTATGATCCACTACAGTATCCTATAATGTTTGCGACAGGAGAAGACGGTTATTATTTGACTATCCCTCAGCAGGGTTCTGCGCGTAATAAAACTGTTTCGTGCATGCAATTTTATGCATTTAGATTAATGTTTAGAACTAACTCTTTTAATCCGTTACATTATTACAGAGACTTATTTAGTCAATATTGTGTTGACATGATGGCGAAAATGATATCGGAAAGATTAAATTATATTTCTCGGAATCAACAAAGACTGAGGGCTGATGACTACATTCATCTCAGAGATGCCTTAAATCATGACGCAAATGTTGACCCAACAAATATCGGTCAACATGTCATATTGCCATCGTCATTTACGGGTTCTCCGCGTTTCATGCACGAGAAAACGCAGGACGCGATGACGTACGTCCGAAATTATGGTAGACCTGACTTATTTGTCACTTTTACATGTAACCCCGAATGGCCTGAAATTAAAGCGGAGCTGCTACCAGGACAACGGTCTTTCGACCGTCATGACATAATTTCACGTGTATTTCATTTAAAGATGAAGAAATTCATCAAATTATTTGTCAAAGAACAGATATTCGGTAAAGTAAAATGTTATATGGCAAGTGTGGAGTGGCAAAAGCGCGGTTTACCTCATTGTCATTTGCTTTTCTGGCTAGAAACTAAAATACAACCAGATGAGATCGACAGTGTCATAGTTGCCGAGCTACCCGATCAACAAATTGATCCGGTACTACACGACATTATAACTAAAAATATGGTACATGGACCCTGCGGAGAACATAATTTAGCTGCACCATGCATGAAGAACGGTGTCTGCACAAAAAAATACCCTCGCCGTTTCATGAACGATACCCAGACCGGAGAGGATGGGTATCCAGTTTATCGTAGGCGCGATACAGGAAATGGCGGTCGGAGCACTACGCTACAAATCAGGGGCAACATGGTGACGATAGATAATAGGTGGATTGTTCCATACT